>CM069432.1:50261640-52761640 GCA_035610365.1 Aquatica leii
ATCGTACCCTTTCCATGTACAAAAAGTACAAGTTTTACAACCTGAAGATCATCCTTTACATTTACAATTTTGCCGATGATGTTTACAAATACCTGCTGAAATTCCAGATTTTCTTTCGTTGTATTGACTGATAAAGCATCGTTTACACGTAACGGCATAAATAACTGTAATGATACTAATATCTGGTCTGTCGAAAACTCACATGCTGCTCGTCGTAATAATTTCCAGGGCAGATTTTTAATAAACGTGCTGCCAAACCGATTGACTGGAAATGATTATCTCTTTATTTTTGCAAAATTGGTTGATAGAACTATTGGAAGAAGTTCCTTTGAATGTACGTCAACAAAAGTAATTTTTTCAAGATAATGTACTTGATTTCTGTTTATAAAGCGTTATGAAGACTACAGTACACACCAACAAAATAATTGATTTAGATGATCCCCGTAACGGCGTTGAGGCAGATGCAGTGACATTTCGACAACACGGCGATAACTTTGAACAAATAAAGTGGATTCCAGGAATAAAATTAAAAAGTTGCTTCATTTAATATGCTTAATCGCCACTTACCATTTTCTTCTAATTTAGCAGTAATACCTCTCTTATTATGTAACATTTGTTAAAACATTTTTTCATTAATGACGTTTAATGATGTTTAATTACCCCTTGAAAATAAAATCACAATACCGTAAACACCCTGTATGTATATCAAAATTTAATAGTGTTTATTTTAAAAATGTTAGTTAAATAAGTCGATATAAAAATTAAAAATTGTTATTAATTGCATTCTATTTTATTTTGACATACGCTACACCAAAGATTGAAGACTGAATGGAACATTACCTATTCTCAAATGTTGGAATGACAACTATTATCATCTTATATGGTGAAACAACACCATACGTTGTCTAATTCTAATTGTTTAAATTAACTCTAAATCAACCACAATGACGTTTCGATCACAATAAATTAATCAGCGTTATTCTTTGTTTGTTGTTGCAGCGGCTTATCAAAGAGCGCCTTAACCCTTATAAATTCTAAACGTTTGACCTTCTATTTATTACTAGTAATTGTACTAAAAGTAGGGTTATTCAATCAACAAAAAATTCCTAATTATGTAAACAAACAACAGTTTATATAAATCGGAAAAGTTTTTAGTTATACTATTTTTTAATATTAATTACCTATTTCTAAACATTTTTTAAAATATAACTACTACTTGCTAAAATAAACGTTCGTAATTAATGAATATTGTAAGAAATAAATAATCCATAATGTTCAGGTGATGTATAGAAGTAAAGTTGTTTTATTAAAATTCATCAATATAAGGAATAAAAAGACTAAAAATCGAAATAGAATTAAATTAGAAACACAAATTTGATTTTCCTTTTTAAGAAAAACCAGTCAGATGCGATTATACGTGTTGATTTTATTAACATCTACCATATTAATAATAATAATAATAATAATAAAAGTTTATTATCCAACAGATTTACATCCATTTATAGGACAATATACACACGTGAAAAAAAAAATGCAAGTGTACACACAAAAATTTTACACAAAATTATATAATTTGAACATTCCTATATTTGCTATATAGTACATATGTAATTACGAAACTAATATTAGTATTATCAATAATGGAAAAATAAAACAAAAATGAAAATGAAAAAGGTAGGAAAAAATTAAAAACCAAATTACGCATCATCTAATGCTTTTAACAATAACCCCAAGCTACAATTATTGACATCCACGCAATTCGACATCTTGTTATATATCCGGCTACAGTTGACAATCGGGCATCTATATAAAACATTAGTACGTGGTGTAGGAATATAAAACGTATTTGATTTTCTAGAAAAATAACTAGGCACTAAAAATTTACTAAAGATAATAAATAAGAGGAATCTATTTTATTATTTAGTAAGTTAAAAAGAAAAGTAAGAGCGATTTTACATCTTCTTCTTTTTAAAGATTGAAAGTCAAATCGTTCTAATAGTTGATCATTAGAAAAACCTCTAGCAGGATAAGCACCATCAGTTTTGAAAACCAAAAATTTTAAGAATTTTCTTTGAATCGATTCCAACATATTTATTTCATATTTATGTTGAGGATCCCAGATCAAACTGCAGTATTCAAGTTTGCTACGTACCAAAGAAAAAAACAAGGATTTTAAAGCTGTCATGTTTGAGAATGATTTACAGTTTCTAAAGATGAACCCAAGCATCCCCATTGAAGAACGAGATATACTGTAGACATGTTTATAAAACGTAAGCTTCCTGTCAAAATGGATTCCCAAGTCTTTGATAGAATCAGTTCTGTTCAATCGAACAGAGTGAATACTATAATTATATTGAATCCACTGATTTTTCGCGTATATGAAACTATTTGACATTTGGGTATATTTAGAGATAAGCCATTATCGTAACACCAATCTTGCAAAATAACTAATTGTTCTTGAACTAGTTCACAGTCTGCAATAGAAGAAATGCTGGAAAATATTTTTAAATCATCAGCAAAAAATAATTTTTTCAATTTAAGTTTATATGTCAAGTCATCAATATATAACAAAAATAAAAGCGGGCCCAAATTTGATCCTTGGGGTACACCTGATAAAGATAAAATAGGACAAGATAAATAATTATTATATGTAACAAACTGCATTCGATTTGCAAGGTAGGATTGAAAAAATAATAGTAAATTGCTGTTGAAACCAAAGTTACTGAGTTTTGCAAGGATAACATCATGTGGTATACGGTCAAACGCCTTGGCAAAATCAGTATACACCACATCGACTTGTCCATTATTATCAAGTTCACTAGCTATATGATGCAATAGACATGCAAGATTAGTAACAGTGGATCGCTGCTCCATGAAACCGTGTTGGTCTGGGGAAATGAATTTCCTTACAGCAGGATATATACGAGAATAAATGACCATTTCAAATACCTTGCAAAGTTATTCAATATACTAATAGGTCGATAGTTGGTAATATCAGCTGAATTACCATTTTTAAAATTGGGCATATAGTAGCTACTTTCCAAACGTTTGGAAACGTGTTGGTATTTAGTGCAATATTAAATATATAAGTTAACGGTTCAGAAAATACGCTAACACAATCTTTCACTAAAAGCTTGGTATTTGATCTGGCCCAGCCGTACATTTGTTGCTTAGCTTTCTTGTAGACGCAATAGTTTCTTCTAACGTGATGTTTCTAATAGAAATGTTAGGAAAGTTATTATTATAGTAAAATTGAGATATATCTCTATTAACTACAGGCGCATATACGCTGCCAAAATAATTACTAAAAGCATCAACTATTTCTTGCGGGTTTGTAAATATTTTATTATTATAACTTACTTTGTTAGGAATACGCGATGAGCTGCGTTTAGAATTAACAAAATTCCAGAAGTATTTTGGATTACTAGTAATCGAATTTTGAGCATCAGTCAAGTATTTGTTGTATGATACAGTAATTTGAGATTTGACAAGTTTCCTTAGTCTTTTGAATTCCAATAAATCAGTTTCTGTAGCATGTTTATGATACCGTTTTAAAGATTTAGCTTTATGTTTGATATTACGAATGAGTTCAGGTGAAAACCATTTGGGATAACCGGAAGATTTGTTTGCATATACAGGAACATAAGAATTTAATAATGAGTATATAATATTGTAAAATTGATTACACGCAATCTCAACATCAGAAACTGTTTTTAAGAAAGACCAGTCGACACCAAGAAGAGAATTATATAAGTTATTATAATCGGCTTTTTTGAAATTAAATCTTTTGTTAGTACAATTAAAAGGAACATACTTTGATTGTTTAGATTTACAATAGAGAACTATATGTAATGCGGGATGATAATTATCTTCCGCTATCAAAGGTACATCATCATGATAAACCTCACATCTTAAATTACTTAGAACTAATATTGAGTTGTTTTCTTATTATGCGTTCATTAAAAAAATCACCAAGTTCAGTACAATTATAAATAATTCAAATAAACCATTACAAGAAGTAATGTGTACCATTAGATGCACAAAGCCTTGCGGATATAGATAGATGTTAAAAACGCTTTGAACAAGTACTGCATTTCTCCAATTGCGAATTAAAAGGTATTTACTAAATAGTACACTACGTCTATTTACTTGCAAGTTTAATTCTTTAGTACGTTTTGTGTAAACTTTAATTATATGCATATTATTCCTTTGCAAACCTGATACATACTATAATTCAAGAATCATGTATAAATAAAACAGTACATATATTTTTTTTGTTTGTAGACGGTAATTAAAAGGCAAAGCTTACCTTTCGAGTTTATTCTCCATAACATGACATTAGTATAACAAGCAGGTAAAGATTTATTTGATGCTGTTATTGACAGGAAAACAACCGTGTAAGGTGTTTGTATTGAATTCAAACAACAATTCCAGGCATTTATTGCTAAAAAATACTGATACACTACTGACGTAACCAAAAGGTGGCAAGGTCGTTGAGTAAGTGCTTAGAATACAAGTTATTCTTATTCTTTAAAAATGTTTCCTTAGAATGGTCAGTACAGTGAACGTAAAAGAGTTACATAACGAATAATACTGTCGCTTCATAAACACTTATTTAAAATTGTGATTGTTAATTTTTTTAGTTTTAAAATAAATGTGTTGTGCTTTTATACCGTTGTTTTACACAGAGTAATTATTCTGTAAATCAGTTAAACGTTAAGGTAAATTTATTTTTTTTAATCCGTACATAAGAATTATTTACTAGATTATATACAATCTAGAAATTTTTGTTATTATTAATTGATAATTTCCTCTTGAATATTAAGAAATATTTTAAGTATTTAACGTGTTGATGTAATAGAAAACTAACGTACTGGTTAAAATAGTTTTACAGTAAATTGGTTTTCAAATGACAAAAATCTTTAACCGTACGCAAATTAAATGACATTTTCCCAACTAAAAGAAAATATACTTCAAGATGACCCATAAATTTTCTTACCTTTTGTGAAAGTGTTTACATAATTTAGTTTATATAAACCGCAATCATAGCTTAATGTATTCAAGTGATTTAAATTCGACGCGGCATTTTCTCAATTGAGTTGTAAGTTTTCCCTCTTAAACTAAATATATTCGATAGCTCCGTTTTAGAACGATATATTATTCAAATTGAAGAGATTGCAAAGCGACACGAGTGTTTTAATTGTTCTTTGAAGTTAAGTACTTTGTAACATTATTATATGTCTAATGTTATTGTAAATAAAATCAAATTTTGCAATTTTTTTTTTTTTAGGTTTTTCGTTTATTTCATTATAATCGAACTATATTTTGTTAAATAACAAATAAATGCTGCGGTCTCTTGCATCTATTTTGTTGTAAATATTTTTTTTCTTATATTGTATTTAAATATTACAATATGTCCTTTAATGTGGACAATGAATAATTAGAGTGTCAATGTTAGCATGAAGAAAAACTTCTAGTTAAATCATTCTTCTAAATTTAATGGAATTAGTAGTTCATTAAACTTGTATAAATTAACAATTAATAAACTGATTAACAAGGTGACGCCGATTTGCTTATTACAGTATTACTTAATTCAGCAATTAACATTTTAAAATGTGCAATATATAGATTAGGTCTTACAAAATTACTTGGTTAAAAATAGTAAATTCTTACCTAATTTCCAGTGTTAATTTAACAAAATTAAGATTTAATAAAATTTTTTAATCCCTTAAATAATTTTGTTTTACTAAATATTAGTGAAAATATAAGTTATTTTTAATTAACTCCAAATGATTTTGCCTTGCAGGTAGCTTTAGAGGTCACCGCTTCATAATATTTTTGAAATTGCCATTTAAAATATAGGTAATTGAATTCACAAACTTAGTAAAGATATTTTCAATTGGCATTACACAGTTATCTTTGTGAAAAATACGTTAAACCGTTTTTAATTTTATTTACTTTACTGAAATAAATATAACAAGTTACTAATAAATATTGATATTTTCTAAGAGTAAATACCGTTATTTATTATAGTTCTATTATCTTACCTTATGTTCTTAAAAAAAACATTAAATGATTTTAATCAATTCTAATATAATTGTACAAATAAAACTTTTACCATTAAACATAATTTACACAATAATAATGGAGTCGGAAACTATATGATACAACTATACTAACTGCAAAAACCTTAATATTTATTACAGAATTTAACAAATTTTTTATTTTTGTTTTAGTATTATAATAAGTAACTTTAGTTTACGTTTTTTAAGTGTTTTTTTAAATTTTGACACGTGTTTACAACCAAAATTTTTATTTATAGTTCTTTATCTTTGGCTGAAAATGCGTTTTAATTTGATTTTTTTATTAAATCAGTTTCTTATAAAACTTACCTAAAAAGGTAATATAATCTTTGTTGTAATTTATCTTAGTGACAAATTATGCACATATAGAAATTAATAATTATCTCAAGTTTTTAATCAATATATAAATGCAAATTTTTACCATCATCCAGCTGATTTTGTAGTATGTAGTTTTTGTTATAACTTAGTTGGATTATTTTTTTAAATAAAAATAAAAAACACTGGTTATTGAAATTTCAAAAAATGTTATTTATCAATTATTTTTGATACGAAATAATAAATAATGCGGAAAATTAAATTAAAAAAATTGTTTTCTTTTCATTTTATTGAATGATTTCATAATCATCATGACAACATAAACAATATTGTAAAATTTTGCAACATTTTTGCAACAGTTTGATCAGTTTTTTTGTTCAGACCAAGTCATCAACAGAAACATTTTCCTTTGTTTATACAGGGTTTTTTAAGTAATCCGTTCGTTAAAAATTTTTATAGTTCCAATCATAATTTAATATTTAATTTTAATAATTAGGAAATGACTTTATAAATAAATTATATTTAAGAACGTATCACTTTTGGTTTATACCGGAAGTGACATCAACTGTGTTATTTCAACTGGAATGCTATGCTTTTTATCAATTTTTTTAATTTTGCGTGTAATTTTAAAGATATATTTTGTTCATAGCTTATTATCCCAAAAGTCAACGGCTTTTGAGAAATTTAGATGTCTTTAAGAATTTTTACATTTGTAACATGAGAAATTCATATCTGGTCAAATTATAAAGTTTAAGCTGCGATATTTGTGTCACTATTAATTAAAATTATCATCTTTTAAATAACTTTTTGTAAAAGTCTAACACACATACAGAGTGTCCAAAATATTATGCCAAAGTTAACAACTTTTACATGCGTAAAACTCATTTTTTTATGAATACATATTAGGTTGGTTAAGAACACAATAAAATTTTGCATCAATTGACATAATGATTTCTTATACGTATCTTTAACCGTTAATGAGTTATAAGAATTTGTTTAATACTAGTACAAATTTCAATTAAAATAAAATATTCTAGGTAGTAGGTTCTACGCATATAAAAGTTGTTAACTTTGGCATTACATTTTGAACACTCTGTATGTATTCGACCTTTACAAAAAGTTGTTTAAAAGATGATAATTTTAATTAATAGTGATACGAATATCGCAGTTTAAAGATATAAACTCTTAAAGTTATTATTACAAATGTGAAAATTCTCAAAAACATCTAAATATATCAAAAAAGGTTACACGTAAAATTAAAAAAGTTAATAAATAATAAGTTCTTGAATATATTTTAATTCTAGCACATTAACAAAATTTGTATGTAAAAATATTAGCATTGATGCACGCTGATTTCTCAGGCATTGATTTTTTGAGTCAGGTGTCCGATGTTGCAAACATATAGAAGAAATTTTCGTTCAATATTATAACACGCTATTGTTGAGATGGTTTTGCCTTTTGCATCAGATGTAAGCGATGTAACAATTTTGGACCCCCTTTCTGCTAATATTACTATAGGTCTATTGTTTAAATCTAGACATGTTTTATCTATGTTAAAAATCTGTGATGTTTTATTGTTTATTGTTAGAGCATTAATTGGCATTTAAATAAACGATATTTTACAGTTTTTCGATTTGTACCAGTGCCAGTGGCACGAGCAATGGAAGTTGCATAGATGAGTTTAACCAGTCGTATCCAGTCTTTCCCGTTTTTTTTATTAAATTTGTGACTTTATTTCTTCGGCTGAAAGGCCCGGATCCTAACACAGTTTCGATCTGGAGAAAACCCATATGTTTGCCATTTTAATATATGTTTTGATAATTTTAGTCTTACAGCTTCGTTTTTGTAATTCTACCTTTCATTGCTCCAGAAATTATAAAATTTCTGGCGGCTTTATTAACACCCATTGTGTTATTTTGAACAGATTCAATAGCATTTTTCAGGCGTTCCATTTTAATCTGTAACGGTACTATTATTTAAAATATTAATAAACGCGTAAAATAAATTGCTTGCAGTTGTAAAGTGACTCAATCTCACCCTAGTTTACGTGGTCCAACTATACCATTGTTTAGAGAGAGTTTGACCATTTACATTCTAATTATAGCGTAAACATACAATAAAAATTTTGTTATACCATAATTTAATGCATGTTTAATTGTATTGTAATAAAATAATTCAAAACAACCGATTTAATTTAGTCTTTTGCTTTAAATCTGCATACATCAAACTACATCTAACTGACTTTTACATGTATAAACTAAATCAACACATTAATGCACTGCGCCATCTGGTGCCTAAACGAAGAAATATTCTCCTTGATCAGACTCTACCGGTAGTCGGACTTTACTGGACTTACCATATTAGTATCTCCAAAAATATTTTAAAAAGTGTTTGAGCTATCAGTATTAGCTCTTACTTAAAAAATTCTAATTTCAATATACATATCATATCATAGTTTTAGTGACACGTATACTTTTCTTAAACTTGTTAATTTTTTTGCATTTATTCGTTTGATCATTAAATCTACTTAAGGATACGGCTTTTGGCATTTATTTAAGTACCTAGTACTGGGCTAGGTTGTGTGACTAATGCTAAAGCGAGTTAAAATGACTGTTTAATTGTTGTTGTTTTTTCTATAATCTTATCAAGACTAATTAAAATTTGATTAGTCATTACGTTCCATAATAAATTTATAAACGTTAGTTTTTTTTTTTGACAAAATAGATAATCAGCTATCCATATTATTATGGAAATGAGTGAGAACAAGTATAATATCATTATTTTTACGTTTACCTCTAAAGTATTGCTTACGTTGATTTTTCATTTGTAGTCGTCGCTTGGTAAATCATTCACCTGGGTCTTAGAAATGGGTCATTAAGATTTAATGGACCAAAATCTTTTGATTAGAATTCAATTTTTCTAAAAATAAATTAGAATTTGTAATAACAAATAAAACACCCCAAATTGTTGTCAAACAACTATTTGTACCTGTAAAAATTGTGGTGTCATGTAATATTTACATACTGCTCAATCTCAAAAAAAATATTTTAAGCTATCAAAGATTTGTAATTGCAACGTAGCATCTATAGGGTTTTTGTAAATCTTTTTTTGTTAGATGACTAATTTGGAAAATACAACATCCTTTTTGCTAAATTACAATTGAAATTAAAAACTACATTAAATTTTTTTGGTTTATGCCATTTGCTTAAGTTCACAAATAGACTAATACTATCCTAAAACGTGTTGTAAAATTTATTAAAACTGCCTCTGAAGATTTGTAAACAAATTAATTTCAATACACATATACATATATAAACCAACGCACATTTATTTACAGCGAGGTCACACTACACTATATTTTTTTCACTGTTAAGCCTGTAGTAGAAAAACACAACTTCTACCTCAAACTTTAATGCTTAATTAATTCTGGATATAACCTAGCTTTTTTAATCACCAAATAACTCTTTATAGTGCTACTGATTATCTGCTTACTCTCACTAATTATTTAATGCTAAAAACAATTCATTAAGTATACTTTACGTATTTATTACACCGTTCACTTGAAATATAATTAGTATAATAAAATTGAGAATAATTAGTATAACAATTGTTTTGATCTTGATATTAAAATCGTAATCAGACAAACACATGCGATTAAAAATTAGTTACATTATTGTACTACAGTCTTATTGAAAAATTAATAAAACGTCGAGATATGTTGGATTAACAAACATTGAATCTTCAAACTAAAATTAAAGTTATAAAATCTTGACTTTATAGATGCTTAAAATCAATAACAAAAAACCAAGTTGGTTTATTTAGTCAACTAATGCTGCACTCATGAGTAATGGTAAGAGTGCAATTAAATTTCTAGAACCTATATATTATTGTACGAATTTAATTAAAATTTTATTATATCCAAAAACCACATTTAATTAACTTATGCTGTCTACTGTACACAAAAGCACCTCTTAACTCCTTCTATTCTTTATTTCTAAATTGCGATACGTTTCCTTAATTGTATAATTTGTTTAATTTATAAATTAACAAGTGCTTCGTTTCATTAATAAGTTTTATTTGCAGCTAATAATATTTTAATTAACTTTTATTTTAATTAAAACAATATTTCTTAATTTATGTTAGGATACCTATTTTATTTCTTTTTTGCATATCCTTTAATAACACTTTGTGTAATAAGTAAATAAATCAAAATACAAATATAATAGCAATGATTTTACAACAACATTATTAAGTAGAAACTGTAAATAAAAATTATGCAATTGCAAACAGAAAAATCAACATTCAGAGAGTTTGTATTGTATTAAAAAAATTAATTTTATTAAATTAGTTGAGTTAATTTTATTTTTATGTTATTAAAAAAACAATTTTAAGGATACCACCAAAAATGTATAAATTAACTTTTTAGACAAGATAATAATTTATGGTCAGTTATTTTTAAAAAATTCCATTTGTTTTGAAGCATTGTATCTTCTGGAATAGCCAATTGAATTTAATACGTCGGCTACTTTTGAACAAACTTTATCCTTTTGATAATGATTGACCGAATCTATTTTTTGCACGTTGTACAAATTGGAGATTCATTTAGATATAAATAAAAAATAATTGAATTATAAATAATATACTTTTAGTTACGCTTACTCATAATAAATTACGTGTTCCTATACTATACATCGTAAACTTTAATTCTAATTTGTTATTCATACTTAATCATTTGTAACATCACAAAAAATTAAATAATTATGAATTGCTTTGTTAAAAAAACAAAATCTTCATTTTCGGTATTATGCTTTTTTTACACTAAAATCAGAAAAAAATTGATGCATTTGAAATTATTAAAAAGAGATCTCTAAGTCTTGCCTTATTATTACCATGCTCAAAAACGGTTTCTTAAAAAAATTCTTTTACAGCTTCTAAAAACTCATTCAAATGTGTCATCAATAAAGATATTTATGCACTATAAGTGACAATTAGTGTTCTGAAGATGCAAACTTCAAAGTCTTGCGAAACGTCAGTTTGTTTGGGCCCACAAACGATGCAAAGGCTAAGATCAATTCCTTGGTTTGACTCACAAATAAAAAAATAAGTCTAAAAGGTCTGGGTGTTTTATTACGACGCGGCCTAAACAAACGCGAAAGCTTAAAATCAAACTTCAACTTATGTTTGCAGTTAGGAAATATCCGTATATGACATTTAACAATGTTTTAAAGTCACAGATAATATTAATCCAGTAGTATGGTCAGTACAAATTACTGTAAAAAATAAACACATTGAATCTGTGCTTCTACATCTTAAAAAGTACTTAGAAAAGGAATATTTTTCTCTTTAAAACACGCGGTAACAATCGTTGAGTACATGATTAATTGTTGTCCTATTTCATCAAGACTAGATTATAATAATGACATTTTTATTTAATTTTTCAGGATCAGTTAAACATAATACAATTACTGTATAAAAATTGTTTAAGGTACAAACAGAAAATGAAAAATATCTAATCAATCAATTTTACACGATATACACAAACAACAGCAACACAAAACAGTATCAACAAGTAATACAATTTTATACTATCTTAACAGTTTAAAAAACACGAAATCCGAATCGTAATTTATTGTTATTTTATACAAATTTTATAATCGGCTAAAATTATAGCGATGTACCGTTCGGTAACATAACAATTTGATAAGATTTATAGACTGCAAAATCCATAATCAATTCTCGTATCATGTAACATAACGGCAACTTTAATCATTAAAAACAATAATTCGTCCTTGTAGTTTGACCTACAAGAATGGGTTACCACAAATACACGAAGAGCACTCGGGGGTCATCTTCCTCGTGTCTTATTGTGGCGCATTGTCGTTGATACTTTGTTTTATTGCTTTACCGATTACAGTTAACTACAATACATTTAACTTCTTACTATCGCACATTCCTATACACGAATGTGCATTTTATTATCGTTCAAATAAACATACTCGAATACATTTCTAAAGACAAATGAGTTGAGAAATTGTTTAATTTCAATTAAAATATAAGCATACTACATCCTCCTTTTATTGTAAAAAATAGTAGACTTATGGCAAATTATTTTCTATTAAAATTATAATAAATAAATACATCTATAGTCTATTCCATTAAAGAAAGTACTTCATCGTCATTGATCATTATTCAAACATTTCACACTGACAAAATTTTATTTTGAAAATAGATTCGATTATATTAGCACATTGTGTTACCATTCATCCCTATAACTTTTGCGTTTAAGTTTGCTTGCTTTTTAAACTTACATTTATCCAGTACCTACTTATAATTACAAATAATTATTTTTACAACTCGTCATTAATTGTATTATTTTTTAATTACTAATTTTAAATTGATATATAAATTACAAAGTGTCGATTGAAATAAAATACTAATAAAGGATTGATTGCAAATTAATGAGCATTTTATATTATGTTGTTATTTAATACTCCTTAGCTGTAATTAAACTTCCTAACCAAAGTTGTATAGAAGTATAGTCAAGTTATTTAAATGCCGTTAAAGCAGCGTAAAAATTAGTTATAATTGCAGAACATTAATTAAAAATACTTAAAAAAAGGTCTAAGCAACCAGGATTGGGTTTAGCTAGAGGTGACAATAATTTTGTAAACATAAGTGTACTCACGACAATAATTGAGTTTATTCATTTATATCAAAATTTTTGTAAGCTGTAAAAACTTACATCTAGATTCTCATTAAACAAAGTTTTAAAATTTATGACATTTACAATAAAAAAAATTTGGTTTTGTAAACTTGGCATCACTTATTTAGAATGCAGTATAATGTTTTTACATTAGCAATTCGTGCTGTTTCTAACACAGTAAACTATCCTTTAATGTCGATTATTGATTATTAATAAATTTATTCCAATTCACTATTCGAATTATATTATGATTGTTTTCTGCGGTATGCATAATTCTCCTGAAAGATAAGTACATAATTAAACGAAAATAAATATATATTTACGTAGAAAATTGCAAAAAAGCATAACTAATTTTTTAATTAATCACAGACTAACAATTTTATCATAACATACAGACGTAAAAAATTATCATGTAACTAATCAAATGCAAAAAAAAAACATTTAACAATTGTTGTTTGCTTTCTATTAGCATCATGATTCTGAATAATAAAAACTTACTGTTGCAAATATTTTCTCTAAGATAACTTTGATATTTTTTGCTCTCTATAGTATATACAGACTTACGTCTTTAAAGTTTAGAATAGTTTGACAAGTTAATTAACAAACTCTTTAAAACTTCCTTGTAGATTTTCGGTTGCTTGCTTTCAATTTTATCGATTACTTGTCTCGTTCTAATAAAGTTTTTATGAAAGTAAGTCGAGAAATAAGTGTAACAACTTCAGTTACAACACAGAAACCAATTTCGGATTTCCGCTTTGGCAATAATCATAATATCATATATTAAACTTAAGTTTTTCTAAATTTTACAATTTAATATTCACAGTTAGCTTAGAACAGGGTAAAAATTTAAACAAAGTTATTAGGTGACATTTTTGGACGTAACACCCAATAAGATTTTTTAGTTCTTTTAATTTAACTCACCTAATGTACATTTTGAAAATTTCCATCGAAGTACATAATATCGCTATTGAAGGAGTATTGAATTTATTTCTGCATTAACATATCCGTTCTTTACCACGATGTTATTGCTCGGTGTTCAATAGAAACGAGGGTTAGTTAAATCAAAAATAGAAATATGTGACTACTTGGAAATCTAAGACGTAAAATCTAAAAAAGCGATAGGAAGGTTTGTAGCTTAAATGGGCCTCTGGACCTTACTAACCAAAAGTCCGCTGTCGTAAACACAGTTCAAATAGAACTTACGTTTTTCGAGTATATTAACGCTAAAATATAAAATTTTTTAGTTGTTTGAATAAAAGCTTTGTAACATTTTAAATATAAAATACAACATTACATAATTAAAATAAAACAAAATATAAGACAAAACTATAAGTTAAATTAATTAATTAAACATGACAGTAGTTAAATTAATCTAACAGTTAAAATGAAAAAAAAAATTAATGAAAATAATACAACAATAACATCAAGTCATAACCAATTTCTTAACACAAAATTAAGTAAATTAGCAAAGGCCTTGCACGCATACAAAAAATTACTAAATTTAAATAGTATATTATATACCAATGTTGAGAAATGCATGATTATAACCTAAGCGACAGGTTACGCATGTTATAATCATCTTCTCCAGCGTAGTCTACATACAATTTTTTTCACTACTAAAATTATTAATAGTTATTTAACCAACAAGGTTGGTAATCAAGGCAATTAATAATCGAGACATATTTACGCGCGAGCGAGCGCAGTGAGCGAGAGCGTTAATGTTGTCGAGATTATTAATTGCATATTATCAAACAAGTTGGTTTTTAAGTTTTTCCGTCGATCGTATCTTATTAATTTTTTGCATTTACTTATAATTTTATAATTTTATCTACTGAACAATTGTTTTATTTTTGTATCAACGGTAGTGGGATTTTTAAGTAATGGGAATGCTATATAACCTCAACGGGTCAATTTGAAAATATCAATGATTGCAAAATTTTTTAGTTTTATGTGATTAAAGGTATGCTAGGAATTCGAAGAAAATTACATCTCGAAATATTAAAAAGTTCTCTTTATCAGCCGAAATGTAATCGTGGGATTGTTTTCTTTGTACACTGAAGCTGAACTAGATGTAAAAAGTAAATCAAAATTATTTATAAAGCAAATAAAGTGTTTACACATTTAAAAGTGGTTTATAACTGACGAATATTGTTATTAAGAATAAAACTATAGGCTAACCAGGAAACATTAAAAACCTACGATAAAAACAATGGTAATTTTAATACATATTTACTTCTGTAGATAAGAAAGTTTTAACAATAAACATTTTAGTTTGGAAAATGTTAGTGAATGTTAATTACAACGGTGAACCAGATGTCATAAACAAATTCTTACGACAGATTGGATTTGAGTACAAAAAAATGCCACGAATTATAGTTGTGTTGTCGCTAATGAATGAAGAATGAATGAAATATAGAAACTAGTTCACCTACTTATAGATTAAATATATATTTTCTATGATATTGTTGTGTTACTTTTGTTTATAACAATATTTACGTAATGGCAATTTAAGAAAAGAATCTGGTATGTACACACGAGAAATTCATAATCGTTTGTTGGTATTATAGATTTGTTATATTAACCATAACATAATGTTCCACATTGTAGTTTTTAAATAAAAAGCATGCAAAAAGCTGATTTTTAGTAACACAATTGTTTAGTAAAACTTTAGTTTATGATTTACTAAAAAAAATGCTGTTCACTAACTTATCGATACAATTTGAATCTGATAAAGTTCATACGTAGTTTAGCAAAGCATAATGAGCAATGTTTTACAAACTAGTGCAGATGTCATAGAAGTAGTTGCTTAGATTAGATGAAGAAGGTAATGTCGATGAAAGTAACGATAACTAAATGCTCTTTGTCTTATTTTTATAAATACGTAATGTTTTCGATATGTATGCAAAAGAAGTACACGAGTATCACTACAACACAGTTATATGATAAGTATTGGTTTGTATAAAATATACGTTATTTATGTAATAAACTAAAATCTGTTTATAATTATTTTTATATACCATTTTATATAACATACAAACATCACAACTTTGATATTAGGAATGCTCCTCAAAAGCAAGTGAAAATCATCGATAAAACCAACTAACAATTTGTGTGCTCATAAAATAGTCAGATTATGTAGACCACAATTATTGTTAATAAGGATTTTATTTATCAGCTTCGTTTAGCAACTTGGTAACTCCAAAGTATATCATTTTTTTTTCATTTTAGTGATCAGGTTACTTAACCTACAATTATTGGAAATGTTTAATTATAATAACGCAGAGGTGAATTTTTTAATTTATTTTTTATTTCAAAACGTTAACTAATACAATATACGTAACCTTAGAAAAATCTTAATTCGCTTCTACGATTTTATTGGTTAAAAAAAAACGAGCGTTAATAGAAATTCGTTGATTTTATTGGTTCAAAAGTAGTGCGGTAATAGGGGCTATTACCGCACTACTTTTGATACATTATTATACGTTAATATAAGTATTAATGAACGATCGACAAAAAAACCTTTTTATTGTTCTCAACTGTCAAAAATTTTAATTTTTTGCTATTGTAAACCGTCTTTGACAGTTTTTGCGCGCTTGTCAACATAAACGTCAAATTATTTTTGAGAGATTTTGAGACTTTGGGGGCCTTCCAGTCTCTGTTCGAGCAATAAAATGTTTTACCTGTTACCAAAACAAATTTCAAATTTAAGATATTTATGTGAATTTAAAAATCAAGTCAGTGATTGTGACAGTTGTCATTAGTTTAATAGAATTAATTTTGACGTAATTCGTAATTGTGATTTATAACACATTAATAAATTGATAACGTAAGTTCTTTTAGCTAAACTTACTAAAATTGTTTAAAAACATGATTACTTTAAATATTGATTATATGTAAAATATAATTAATTATTTTTATACGTATTAATAAAAGCCTATACAATTAGTAGTGGATAAAAAATAAACAATCTTAACCTAAAGCAAATAAAATCTTAACCTAACGCAAATAATATAGCTTTAACAAGTTTAACAACATCGATTCAAACCTCGTAATCAGAAATAGATTGTCTTCTAAACAATACAAGAAAAACGTAATTGTCGTAATACAGAAGTTGTAATAACAACGCAACAAACAAACACGTTAGTTTATAAATACCTTAGATTTACATATTGTTTTCATTGGGCCGGCTTTTTGGTGGTAGAGAAGCTTTCAAGATGCCAAAAACTGTACTGTATACGTCAGAAGAAAAATAATCCACTAGAAAGGAACAGATGAATTATGAATTTTTTGGAAAAAGTCTCCGAAAATAACTACATTGTCGGATTTTATATGCTTAAAAACTTCTGTTCCAAAAACTAATTACAATAGTCTTTGAAAAAAATAATATAAAATCTTCTAAAACGGGTATTCAGAAAAGTGAACTAAACAAGGATATAAATAAAAGCATTACCTAACAATATGTCTCACAAAAAACAGTTTTGCACTGGAGTCGCGAAAAGCAAATAATAATCTTACTAGGGCTAACATAAACAAAACTTAGTTGGAAACAAATCTATATTGAATTACAAACAAAACCTTTACGATTGAAATAAAATACTTATAACTGACGGAACAAATAAATTATAGGGGAATTTAAATATTTGAGAATAATAATAGACGTATATGAATATTCATTCTTAATAAGTACTTCAACAATAAAAAAAATTAATAAATTCTAATGTAAAATTGTGCTAAAATGGCACTAAAGAATATGAAATGAATGTCCTTCACGAGAGAATCGTACGAAAATCAAACGTAGGTTACAAGTTGCTATGGTACCAAAACAAACAACAGAATATGATTCTATATTTTGCGTTATTTAATGTTTGGTCAACTCATATATTGCAATATAAAAAAGTTCACTGTAAGGAAATTAAAGTTTCTTCGTCCCATGTTTTATATTTTTCTTTAATTTCATAAATCTTCCCACCAAAAAATGATCTAATGAGTTAAAGTTAAACTCAAATTGAATTAATATTAATTGATGCCTTCTTTTTCATTCGCATTTATAAAACATTAAAATAAAACAAAATTCAATGTTATAAAAAAACATGACGCCCTCTCATAACGCCCTAGTTACTTTGTGTATGTTTACATATTTCGTATCCTAGGCATTAGAATCAAGTGAAATATAAAATTATTTACTTGTCAAATTGATGTTATAATCACAATAAATCTGCAATCATAGCTCAAATATTTAAAAAAAAAATGCACAAGAAGAAATAGAAAAGTTGATACCATCAAAATCTAAACAAAAATGTGAAAATATACATCACTTTTGAAAGAGATTGCGTTATGAATTCATAATACTCTCTAAATTCATAACGCCCTCTTATAACACCCTGGTTGTTATGTGTATATTTACATATTTCGTATCCTAAGCATTATAAGTAAATTACAACAAATTATAAAATACTAAAACCTTTAAATAAGTAACAAAAAATTAAAACGTTTTTATGGAAATTTCTTTTAAATTTACCGTAAACGAATTGTATTCTAAAGTAAAAATAATGTGTTCTACCTTCGTGTTAGTTACGTCAGCAAAATGTTTCAAATTGTGTTACCGTCTGAAATTGTTTAACAAATTTGAAAAATTATGTGACTTGTTAGAGTTATAGTCAAATTCAATCGGTTGGAATATAAATAATCGTTATTATTATATATATTATACGACTTTTATTACTAATGTTTGTCTGTTTAGTTTATTGATTTTTTGTAAATTTGTTTATTAGTTTATTAATTTTATTACTGCAAGTAATAATAAAATATATTAATAGAATAAACATATTTTTTTGTGCTGGCAACATCGCAAACGTCAATATTTGTTTGTTAATATTAGGAAATAGGCGAAAAAGCTCTAGAGTGTCAAAATGAACACTACAAATCCGCATAAAACTAACTGTTCAAAGTTAATTATTATATTAGAACGAGTATGCAACAGGTGGAAAAAACATTTAAACAATCTTGAAATTTAGTTAAAATTTAAAAAAAAACTATTTTAAATTAGTACCATTTCTGGTGATTTTTTTTAAATTCGTTAAACAAGAATGTAATTTTACATAAGACAACACAAAAAATAATGTTCGTTACTCTCGTCTCAAGTTTCATAGCATAACTCACTAACATGCAACGCCCTGCATTAACTGTTGCTATGCTATGCTTTACTTTCGTCGGTTGTTACGTAAATTACTATTTTTAACTAGATTTTCTAATATTTTAATTTTTTATTGTACATATATTTTGGTTCTAAAAACATAATTAAAATAACATTATTTCAAATTAACGTTTAGAGCTTCAAAGACGTAAAATAATATACCCTAATATAAAAAATACAAAGTACATTTTATTAAGATACTTGATAACTATTTATTGTTATTAATGTTTAAAGTTAAAGTAAAGCAAAAACTTGTTTCAATAAAATTCTTTAACTAATTGTATTTAACTATTTACGTAAATAAGTAATTATAAAAGTATTTATTACCAAGAGTTACCATTAAGTATAGTAATTGATGCATTTTCTTAGTATTAATGAAATTGTAAAAACAGGGTTAATTTAACTTACGCACGTTTATAATTCCTATTTTACATAAATTACACATTTACTATCTTAAACATATGTAGCATTTGCTACAGTCATATATTTACTTTTTGTTCAAAATTTCTAAATGTAATATACTGCTGTTAAACTGGTACACAAATAACTATAACACAACTATGATTAATTTCTACAGTTATTTTATAAACGTTAAAACCTGTAAAAGTTTTACAAAAAGAAGTCATTGCACTTTTTTTTAGAAAATAATGAGTTAGACTGTTATTAAATAGTGATTGAATTAACTACTAACAGATGTTAAATTTTATATAGAAAAGGCGCATCTTCTATGATACATAAGTTTTATGAATCAACCCATATGGTGTATTTGCCGTTATGTGAAAATAAAATTCAAACTGTTCAGAACAAATACAATTACATTTTATATATAAAAATAAGTTTAAAATGTAGCGTTTAATAGTTTTTACGTCAAAATTACTAGAATACTTAAGCTTTTATGTTAATAAACAAACTTATTCAACTAATCTAAAGAAATTACTATTGTATTTTTTTAACCTTATATTACTTTTAAACTTAAACTTACTCTAGACATATATTCTATACCAAGTGATTCCCAAATTAAATAAATATTAACTATTGTTAAATAAAACACAAACAAAAGTAATTGTAATGCAACGTTTAAAAGAAAAATTGACATTTAAATTTTGGTAGTAACGCATGTCTGAAAAAATGCGTGTCGTTTAGGTTTTTACCACTTATTTTAAAAATCTTAATCTTGTATCTAATATTTTTTGAAATATGAGTTTATGCTTTCAATTTGCACCTTCAAGGTTGAAAAACTTCTATATGTTGCTACTGGGCAAATGTATTAATTTTATTTCCGAATTAAGACACGTTCCTTATCTATACACCTGTAAGGTTATTATATGAAAAAGTACGCTACTAACAACAAAAATTCAGAGGTGAAAGTATCGGTATCAATTACTATTAATTAAAAGTAAACAAATACATAACAACAGGTACCAAAAAAACTAGGTAAGTCTTTTTTGTACATTTCATGTCACTATTTAAAAAAATATAATTTTATAGTTATAGTAAAAGTACAGAAACATATTTTTTTTACAGAAACTGTGTATATTTATATACTTAATTAGTTTTAAAAACAGCGTAGCACAATTTTTTATTTTGCAAATAAATAAAAATATATAATACTTTTTCGATTTCCAAAATATTTATTTTTATAAAATAACAAATTTATTCTGTATGTGTCATATTTTTTTGAAAATACTGTGATTTTAAGTAATTCTTATATATTACCAAAGCCCCACACGGACTAAAATTATCTCCAAGTTTTTAATGTTTTTGTTAATAAAGGAGCACAAAACAAACAAAAGTTCTAAAAAAATTATGTATTAATTTGATCTTTACCACAGCATCAACTAACAAAATATTTTAGAGCCAAACCTTTCGCTTATAGTATATGGTAAAATAAAAATAATTAAATGTATATTGATTATAGAAAATTTCTAAAGAATTCGCATAATAAACATTATTGATGTTGTGACGTTGACAAAACAATTCACTGGAAAAGGTAATTAATGAAGTATGAACTTCGCATTACCAGTTAACTATGCATAAATTAAAACAGGCATATTAGTATCCTATTCAAATATTGTTTCTGTAGCAAAAAGTGTTTGTTTGTAAAGATCAATTACCAAAAACACAATTTTTTAAAACCGTACAAAAGCCAGGACATCAAAATTAATAGAGGTTACATTTTTGTGATTAGTTTCCATCAGAAACTTTATTTTACTATGACACTTTTGTTTAGTTAACTAATTAACTTTTGATTAGAATTAATTAGTTCTAAATAATATACGATTACACATACTAAATAACAAAGATTACGAAGGTAATACGTAGATATATTTATTTTTTTACTATAATCTCATAAGAATTAATTTTAAACAATATCTAAGCTTCATCTATACATCTACATTTTAAAAAAGCCTTTCTTAAAACATACAATTCTTGGTATTTTTAAGTAAATTTAGAATTACTTGAAAAAGTTTCTAATTAAATCCGGGTGTTGTTTTTTAGCAAAATAAACAAAAATGTAAATTATGACATGAATTTAAACAAAATTTATTTGTTAACAAAATATAGAACATGATTACATTATTATTAATTTGCTATAATTGCGTACTGTTAGTCAAAGACTCGGTATTAATATAATTTAATTAATTGAATTAAAGCTTCAGAAAAATTTATATTAAAAATAAAAATCTTTCTGTGAATTTTTTTACATGTAACTAATAGCGACTATTTTACAGATTATAAAATAAAATCATTTTCTTAAAATAATTAGTTAAAAGTGTCATAAATTTTTTTAAAAAATCAATAGGTTCTTCTTTTGATCCTTATGCTATTTCAGTCATCAAATCAGAATTTTATGTTTTTCTGTACTCATTTCATCCAAATCTCCTCTCAGTGTTTTTATCTCATCTATCAACTTTCTTTTTCTTTTTTCTACTTCTTTAATTTAATTAACTAGTTTGTTTTTGAGCGGTAATTTCCGCAATCTTCATATACTTTTTATTTCATTTTTTTTTTACTTTTGATTATTTCTTTTTTTTTGTATTACGTATTTGATTTTCCCATTACAATCTTCTTATTTTTGTATATACAAAAATATACTTTATTGAACCGATTGCAGAAACGCCTATAAAATGCTTAGTATGGTATTAAAATGTCGAATCCAATAGGGGATTCAATTTAAGGTTCCAGCGTCTATAGCAGTACGTTTACTTCAAAGCGTTTCGCTCGCTATTTCAATTGTGGTTTTGAGATTTTGTACGGAAAGTAAGTGTAGCGTTGGAACCACTGTTTTTTAATTGCAGGCAGTTTCTCGTAACAAAAAAATTATTTTATCATTGACGCTATAGTAAAATTACAATTAAATATATACTTGTCTGATAAAAATAATCTTAATTTTAAAAATGTTGGAAACAAACTATGACTGCCGTAAGTAAAGAACATCTAGCAAACTTCGATAAATTTGAATAAAATTTTCAGAAAACATGTATTTTATTTATACTAAAAGCAGATAAAAAATTTTAGCAAGATACAATCAATTCATCAAGTTACCGCAAGGCAAAAAAACATAAAAAAGGTTCTGTTTTTATGTTAACATTATTTACTTAGTTGTCATTATAAAGCATACTTGAGACTTGAGATTGAGCCTTGTTAGAGTAAAAAAATTGGTATGGTCACTACACTACTTTCCTATAAGGGATGATGAAGGAATGTCTACATATATTTTTTAAGGTTATGTTGTCATAAAACCACTTTGAAGTAATATGTACATCTTTGTATTGACTTCCTAGCATGCTATAATTTTTTGTAAATTTTTCTCCTCAGTTTTATTAAATATATAACAAAAATATAGCAAATTAACCTTATGTTGTCATATTGATTTGTGCGCATCGATATTGCTTCCCCTTTAGTAAATCAGTAAAAATTATTATTTTTAAGGTATATTGCTCTATTTAAGATATAGAATGGAATGGAAAAAAATCGTCGCAGGCAAGATGCGAACCTAGTATATATTTGTGAATTCATTATAAGTTATAATTTTTTATTTGAATAAATTGTTAGGAAGAATTATCTCTATAAGAAACTGTAGAAATAATTTGAATAATTTACATACCTACAAAATTATATAAGAAAAACTGTTAAAAACTTCGGATACACCGGTTTTGTTTAAAAAATTGCGATCGCTATACTTTCCTTAAGGAACAGTAATAAAAAGAAAAGAAAATTGGTTATAGATGGAAAGATTTCATTAACAAACCTTCATACGATTTGTTGATCAAAGAATTCGATCTAGTAACAATTCTAGATTCTGTTTATTATTATGGTTGCAATATGACCATACCGACATACCGCTCTTACTCAAGGTGTTATGCTATGAAGGGTTATTTGCCATTAAAGTAGATCTCTTCTAATTCTATTTTTTAGCAAACTAATACGCGGCTAGATACCGCCAGGGTTACTACAGGGTTTCTCGAAAATGCTATGTTGATCGCCATTCATGGCCTTCTCGTTCGCCAAACTTATCTCCAATCGAGCACGTGTAGGTTATAATAAAACACAGGCAATGATTTACAACCACCCCTAAACAGTGTAGATGTTCTCCAAAGAAGCTTTTATGTTAAAAATCTTTTAGTATAAGATTTATCCTCGACACGCCTACTTTTCGTTGTTGGTGTAAGGCTAGTATGTAAAATTGTTAAACACGATTTTAATCTTCCGGTAAAGTTTGAAGAACGCAGACATCTTTTAGCGTTATGTACGCCCAACAAGGCTTTCATTGTTAAGTATTTCACACACCTTCATGTGAATTGCAATCGAATATTGTGCCATAATGTAGTGTCACTGGAGTTAACACCACTTACACTTTCGAGGGGTTGAATATAATCATATTGGAAGAAACAATTACTGAATTTACAAAGTTAATTCGAAGGAAACTCTGCGCATTCGCTTATTTTCAGTGATCGTATGAAATTAAAAGGGATTTACTTGTGATAACGCCGTATGTACGTTTTCTTTTGTGTTAGATTTCAATTAAGTTTTAAGTAATACTAGTACGAAACTGGCTTGTCGTTTATTTGAGGAGAACTAATTGTAAGTATTACACTTTCTGTTTCAAATTCTTAGTATTTTGGTAGTCATGTCGATTGTAGAATTACCGTACGTACATGTTAGGTTATTAACACAATTATTTGTAAAATCGTTTCTCTCGTAAAGCAATAATCTTCCCTCTAGTTTCTAGTGATAACTCTGATTGTCCAGGAAGACGTGGCATTTTGCACAAAATTGACACACAAAACAACACTAAATATTATACATTACAAAATAAATTTTAAGTAACCCCTTTATATACCCTACTTAATAATGGCAGAGCCTTAGGCGGAAGGAAGCATTACTGGAGGTATGGAAACACTGCTTTAATCGTAATTTTGATGAAAATTTCTGTATTCTTCTCAAACTTGATTCATTCTTTGATTTTGGTTTCAATACGCTAAGTACTAGTAATAAAAGTAGAAAAACATTTATAAATTTTTGTTTATTAGGTTTTATAATCAACAATCCTAAGTCTTCCAAAATAATTCATATGTAATGAACCAAATCCAAATGATTGCAAAATTCATTACGTTTGACAAATATAATGTTTTGCACCCAATATAAATTTATTAACATTGTCAAAAAAGGGAAACTAATAAGTAAAAATAAAAGAAAAAGTATATAATAACATATATTTAAAAAGAGTTTAAAAACTATAAATTATTAATGTTTTGTAATTATTTCGTTAAAAAGTTTTACTTCTTTGTATTATTATATTTTGTTGATGTTATTGTACTTGTTTTATTATTATTTATTACTTAAAGCAAGATAAAACATTATTTCTTTATTTGGGGATAGTTGCATTTTCTCATCTTATTTTCACACGATTTTTCTTTAAAGCTGGAGCCCCGCCAGCGCCTGAAACCGTCCCTCCTACTTAGAATTTCTGCATTACGTCGAAATTTGGTGGGGTAACTATTACGACACATAAATTTCTTTCTAATAGTATGGAACAGCGCTTAAAATATTGGCATTTTCTTGGTTTATTTTTAAATTTTTATTGAACATTTTTAGCTCCAAGTAAAAATTTTTATACTTTCCATTGGCTCAATAATTTTTGTTTGCCATTGCATACTTTACATAGTGTATAAACATAAATAAAAATTGAAGGAAAAGTAATTAAAGAAATTTTCAAAACGCAAAAATGTAAAAAAATCATGTTACTGGTTTAAGAGAAAAATGATCATAGAATGGTTTAGTGTTCAAGAAAGCAGTTAATAATATGTAAAACCTTACTCCTATTATATTTAATAAAAGTTTAATTTTTTTAATTTTGTCATTCAAATTTAAAAATAACAGGCAATGTAAACAGAGCACACATTTAACATTATACTCAATCAAAATTAATTTAAATTACTTGAAAAAAAAAGAAAAAATAAGAAAAGCTAATATTTCGCGCAAGCTAATGCTTTAAGGACACAGGGCGCTCAAATAAAACTGTAAAGCACAATTAAATACGGTCCCATGAGCTGTGAAAAGGGTTCAAAACAAACTTCGCCCTGCGGTCCATAGGCTGTGAGAAAAGTTTAGCCGCGGGGCTGAACGTGTTAAATACTAGCCATTTGTCCCAGCTTCGCATGAGTACAACTTATGGATATCTCACGAAGTGACATCTTTTAGTTTAATCGTTACTTATAATTATCAGGTTTGTAAAGTATTACGTATTTAAAAAAAATTATTTTCTCTTTAAACCCAGGTTGAGATAGGCACAGATAAGTAAATTTGAATAACGTATACTATCTGTCTAATACTTAAACTAGTGTAGATTCGATATCATCCATAAATTGGGTTAAATCAGTTAAAGCATTTTTTTCCATGTATTACGACAGTGTAATCCAAAAAACAATTGAACATCGGATTTTACCTATATTCATAAAAATCCATTTTCTATGAAAAAATGCAAACTCCGAATAAATGTTATGTTATGAGAATTTGTAACGGGAATTAAGATTACAACTGTTCAACCACTAATTACGTTCAAATGATAATAATACTACTTTTACAAAAAAAATCGGAATGTTGACGTTAATTTAATCCGGAAATATTAAAAATTTAGGCTAATTAAAACAGCAATTTCATATTTGGGCATGCAGTTTAAATTTATTCGAGCGATTAATAAAACTGTTTTTAATTTATTTTAATTATAAATCAAATTATAAATGCTACAGCATTCATTTAAAACTTGCGCAGAGAACATAAATACGTAAACAGAAAATTTAACGAAAAAACATCTAAATCTTTATGGAACAATTTAGATACATATTTGTAGCAAAAAAACATGTTCTTTGAACGTTTGAGGCGGTGTTCATAAAGAATGGTTAGTAACCTCGTAATGTCGCTGCAAGTAATGTCTACAATGCCAATGTTGTCAAATTTAACTAACCGTTCTGTTATAACGTAAGTTAGGTTGCCTACCTTGCAAGTCGCGTTTAAAAGTGTCCAATTACTTTTTTAAGGCATTGTACCTTCTTCGTATTCTTTGAACTACTGTCTGTTATAAAATAAATATATATTCTGTATTACCATTTCTGTCTTGTCATTTGTTCTTTTTCAGCTGCGGGTAGATTTAAACGTCTACCATCCCTAATCTCTCATCGTTTTGGCGCCTTTTTAGATTCAGTTTATAATCTAACACTTACGAATCCATCTCCGGAACAACTGAGTTATCCGTCGCTCTTTTTTTGTTACGAGGAATACCACGTAGCAAAACTTGGAAGTAGTTTAGTTAGTGTTTGAACATTATAGCAATAATTGTATCTTGACAAAACTTTTATCGTTTCTAAATACGAATAAAATGCATGTTTTCTGCAAATTTCTTTCAAATTTGTCAATGTTTACTAGTTACTCATTTACTTATGGCGACTAGTATATTTAGTAGCAGTTTTTCCAAGTTTTAATTTAACCATCCAGGTTACATGTCGTTCAACAAGTTTCTCGGTTCCTTAATTGTTAATTATTTGATTTTTTTCTAAAATATACAGTTCAAATTTTCACCGTTTAGTTTGAATCGTCGATTGCATAAAAAATATTTAGTAGGGTACTAAATTTTAATACGAGATTAAATTGTAATACCATACTACAGTTGAGCTGAATAAACAAAGTCCCTGGAAAGGCGTGGCTGGTGTCACTCTAATCTTAAAGGTACACTCAAATTAAAAAGTATTTTGGTGGGAAATTCAAATTATTCATAGGTTACCTGTGTAAATAATCATTAGAGCTTGTTGAAGTTTGAGGTTATTTCAGATAAACACTTTATGACTTTATGATTATTAAAATAAATTGTAATTACACATTTACTTTTCTAAAAGATGAGGTATGGCATTACAAAATATTACATATTTCTAAAAGTAATTCTAAAAATTACTTATTTACATCGAAAAATACAATCATAAAAAAAATAAAGCAGTTCAATCACTGTCACTTTCGTCTTCTCCACTACAACTTTCATCGTCGGATGATCCTGTGTTCACCATAAACGACAGGTTTTCCACCGTTACATCCAGCAATCCATCACGTTGCCACATTTCTTGCTCCAAGTGATTTACATGTCGACAATGTTTGTCCCAGTCCGATGCAGTTACATCAGAAAATGCCTTTCTCACTAAGGCTTCTATCTCTAAACCACTCTGTGTAACATTATTCATAGCGATCTTATGTTTCACTAAACTCCATATCAACTCGATTGGATTTAGGTCGCAGTGGTACGGTGGCAGACGTAACACTGTATGCCCGTGTTTTTTAAGAAGTTCGTCTACGTAATATGTCTTCGTATAACTAAATTGCTTCACTAACATTATTAGTTCTGCTTTACGCATTTCATTTGTTGTTGTTACTCCATTATTTTCGAGCCATTGTCGAATGCTTTCCTTACGTTCTGCTTGTGTTGGAGGTTTATTAATTTGTACACTGTGATAAGGTGCATTATCCATGACAACAATACCATTAGGAGGCAAGTTTGGAATTAATTGTTTTTCCATCCACTGCATAAAGTTGGTATGGTTCATGTCGTCGTGATAATCACCGGACTTAGTTTTAGATTTAAAGATTAAAAAACCATTATTAACAAATCCGTATGATCCACCTGCATGCACAATAATGTACCTTTGACCTGCTCTGTCCGTATGATAAACACCAGCCTCTTCTTCGGATTGCCAGCACTTACTAACACCGTATGATGGATGAATGTAGGTCTCATCTAAATACGTTATTGGTTTTTTGTTTTCGCTTAAAGCATCATTTTCTCGCAACTTGCGTAAATAACGAGAACGCCAAGCAATAATATCATCACGTTCCATCAATAATTTTCTTTTATTGTGGCATTTCTTATATTTAAAACCAATTTGTAACAAATACTTTCTTAGTGTATCTGCTCCCCCCTTGTAATTAATCTTTTCTTTCATTTTTTCAACTAAAATTTTCATGTTTGGAACTTTCTTATCAACCGTGTAAACTTCATGGACAGTTTTTTTTAAAATGCTTAAGTCGCAATTATCCAACGTTATTTTATTTGCACCACCACTTCTTTTTTTCTTTGAGGGAGATCTTAAAATACCATCACTGGTCGTCATCGCTTCACTCCGGATTTTTTTAATAAAGGTGGTTGATTTGCCCGTTGCAGCAGCAGCTAGTTCTGTTGCCTTCTCTAGAGGGAAAGTCCATACGCCCGCAGCTTTCTGTTTATCGAAAAACTCCACAACATTTTTAATAATGTTTCTGGCTTCGGAATGAATGGTTTTCTTCGACTTAGATTCCATGTTGGTAAATAACAGCTGAAACAATACAGAAAGTAAGTAATGTAAAACTCTCCATAGAAATTAGTTATTGTTTGTAGAATAAATACTGAAATTAAATACAGATCTTTAATAATGAATACAAAGTAATAACTGATGTTGAGGTTATGCTACAAAAATTTGGGTTATACTTAAAACAAAAATTATAAATACACATACCTTGTTCACAAATAATGGCGTTTAAAAGAGTCTTTATAAAGACTAGTTGAATAACGACGAATTTTTAAGTAAAACAGCAGGTAAAGATGTAAACAAATACGTCTAAATCAAGGAATTTTGATTGTAATTTAATTTTTCAAGCGGACGGTACTTTCTAATTGTGATTGGTTGAAACATTTACCGCTTTCAATTTTTAAAGTTAGTTGACATATTTTCCGCGGACTTTGTTTGCTTCGGCGCTCTGTATAGATAAGATCAAAAAATAACAAAAAAATTTTTTTTCTGTCAGTCTGTTTCGACGGGATTTTTACTGGTAGATAACTAATCTTATAAGAAGTAACTTAGGCTACCATTATTTTATAAAAAAAATTACGGTTCCGCTAAAAATATTATAACCCATGAAACTGTGAACAAAATCCGATTTAAATAAAGAAGTATATATACTAATATTATAAAGAAGTAAAGTTTGTAAGTTTGTATGTATCAAGTAATCTCCAAAACTACTCATAGGTGAACATGAACTGTATACAATCCCGTTAAAATAAAAGGGTTTTGTGTTGACCTATTTTACAGCGACGAAAAAAGGTCAAGCGATACATTTTTTACAAACGCTGCCTTAACGGTAAGGTATGTTTAAATACTTTTTATAGAGAAGTTGTGAAACTCAAAATTTTCTATAAAATGTCCGCGATGACATATATTCATATATTAAAGTTAATACATGAATTGATAAAATATGACTTAAAAACATATAATAATACTAGCGGACCCGACAGATGTTGCCCTGCATGATATATCAAGCGATTAGGATATTAAACAAAGTAAGAAATGAATGAATATATGCATTCATAAAAATTCATTCAAGTCGATTCAGCAGTTTACTTGCAGTATAGATAAGTAACCTATATAACGACTGTAGCGCCATCTGCCGGGTTTATTTGTGAATCTAAACCATCCTCAAATCTACTTGAAACTTGAACACACACAAAAAATTTCATCAAAATCGGTCCAGTCGTTTAGAAGGAGTTCAGTGACATACACACGCACACAAGAAATATATATATATAAAGAAAATAAACATAAATCTATTATGGAAAATTTAAGTAATTAATCTTAAAATCTTATCGATATAGATTTACTTATTATTCAGAAAATGATGTAGATAAAAATTGCCTTTTACACAACACTATTTGAACAAGTGGTTTAGATTTTACGATCGTGTTATTAAAAAACAAAATAAAATATGATTTGGTGTAAAGGGGTAGCGAGAAAGGCAACAGAAAGGTAAAGACGCACCGTACTTACGTGTCTAAAATAGTGTTAGCGTTGACAAAGTGGGGAAAGCGGCATGTTTGAAAAGTGTGTCCCGATGTAAACATGTTAACAGATGGCGCTGTTAGTTAAGTACCGTTTTTTAAAACACGATAACAAGATTGTTTGAACTTTGCATATAAGCTTTGTCAACCTCTTCCATATATCGCTCTCAACACAAGAGTCAAGTGAGTTTAATTTCTGCTGCAAGTAGACACAAGAAAAATGAGCCAAGTGTTAAAAACTCAAAATCTACGCTTCCAAAGCAGCGCGGGTAAGGCAGTTTTAAATAAAAATCATTTTACAAAAATCAAAACTTCTGCCATATTGCCATGTTTTCATGCACTACTTTTTGTAAGTAGAATTATTTTTACATAATCATGGTTTTTAAGTATCTTCATCGGTTTTATAACTTTTTTTTATCAGAATAACACTTCTATCAATACTGAGAATAGTTTTTCTTGCTTTTAATCTTTTCTTTTAATTTATATATATATATGTTGTATTACTTCCTTCTGCTTTTTTAAATTTTGCAATTTTTTTTACTTGCTTCTTTCTGCCATTTAGTTTTTTAACTTTACTTTGTTTTTTAGTTTTATTTTTAAGATACATATTATCATGCTTCGTGTTTTCTAGATTAACTTGAATACTATTTAATTTTCCATTCGTTCAAGTACAAGGTGCTTAAGTCGTTTAAGGTTGTTTGAATAATTTTAAAATATCTTAATTAATTTAAAAAAAATATTTTGTTTAAAGCATATTAACTTGTTATCACTTTTATTTCCTGCAGCGTTCGGATAGATCAAGTTGCATTTTCCACCTTTATTCCGGGTCCTTGTTATTTGCTATTTACATTATAAACTAAAACAACTTTGAAAATCACTTATTTTTAGCTAAAAATTAAAATAGCGGTCATCATAATGTACACTTACTTCTAATTGCATGTTTCGAGTTCCTGCAAAATTTTGTACACTTCGTTAAACTACACATGGATCTACTTTTTTAAATAGATAAAAGTGTAATATAAGCAAATTGAAGCAACAACTTATTTTTAAATTCGATATACATAATAGACGAAAAAAGAAAAAAATATGTTTTGATTTGATCAAGCTGAAAGAAAATGTGTGTAAATCCTATTTGATAAAATTTTCAAACGCGCACCACACAAAGAATAATTAATGATCGCAATTAACTTTATTATAAGTAATAAACCAGAATCAAAATAGAACGTACGAAATTTAGACAGCAATTCAGTTAAAACGACTGCAATAACATTGCACCTGCTAATAAAATAACGTGTGCACCGACTGAAATGTAATTTCTTGGCGTTTATTGCCACAGGTAAGTATGGTTACACGTATCATTAAGCGGCATCTACTCAAACTATTTGAAAAATGAATCTACTTTATTGTGTCTGCAAATAAGGATCAAATATAAAAAATAAACGCGGAAAGTGTAACTTTCGATTATCAATGCATAAATAACAATATAAAACTACCAGCACACACATTCACTTTATAATGCACTATGATTACATCAAAATTCTTGAAGCAGTTTGCGGAAAGCAGCTTGATAATGATATTCACGTATAAACGGACATGACGATAAATGCCCGATCCAATCTTCTTCAATTTTACGACACGTCTTCCTGGCATGATGCCAATTTCAAAAACTAAAAATTGTAGAAATTACTATGCGTAAATATATTAGCAAGAATTGTAATAGGAGCTGCAATCGAATGATTCAATAAATGCTGCGGCAAAAGGTATGTCATTTTAATATTAAAAAATCTTCTAGGAAACACATTATCTATAACATACTTTCTGCAAATGAACTTCTTAATCGTGTTTTTGGTCTATATAAGAGAAAACACTAAGCATACCACAATATTTGGTTGCCTACGACATATGTATATCTATGTAGTATTTCGTATTACCGGTATGCCTATTATTTTTTAAAACGCAAGTAAAACAAATTTACAAAAAAACAATGTTTAACACAGTCATTTTGATAATAGATAACATTAAATAGCATATTGCACTGTGTAAGACCAATGTAATTTGTTTATATCTAATAACAGATATATGCATTATATATAAAATTATTTACTAGTTAAGTTAAACAAATTTGATTTCTCAAATGTATAATAAAAAACTGTATTTTACACAAAAATACAGTTTTTACAAATACATAAAGCAGCTGGTGTGCGTACTTTTTCTTATTTTCAACCAAAGTGCTAATGTACAAGTTTAACCGATTTTGAAGTATTTCTTCCTTGTTATAAGTTGAACTCGAATTGCAGGTATAAAGCAATAAAAATGAAAACAATTACAATATAAATAGTATATTAATTCTGTTTCTTTTTGCTTTCAGAATGTGTGCTGGCACCGTTTGTTAGCGGGTCAACGTCACAGAAAATACCATTTGTTTTTCTACCATTAAAAGGACAAATCATTCATCCGAGCAAAGAAATTAATTTCACAGGTACGTAACAATACTCGTAATATTATGCGCTTCGATATTTTCAAATCATGCACGTGTTACAGCACAAACTAAACAATACGTGATGACGTTTCTTGATTTTTTCTTATAGAGCTGTAGATGGTAGAGGACGTTGCCTTCTTATTTTTTTAATTAATTCAAACGTAATTACGCATATGTTAAGATATAACTGTTATGCTTTTCATTAAATAAAAGTGAATTCAACAACCATAAACGAGTTAAAAGCTTCATGTACGCATTAAATATTTTAGTTTTTAATTCTTTTTTCGTTAAATATTGTACGTACTTTTTTTAAACAATATAGGATTACCTAAAAACTTCAATTCAAATTCAAAAGTCAAAATTACAAAAAAAACATAAAAAGTAAAGAAAATTAAACAAAACTAAATGAGTTATGCAGGCAACAACTTCTGAGAACTATAGGAACAGAGATGAAAACACATTAATTTACCAAATAAAATCACAAGAAAAAGATAACAATTTTATCAAATTAGGAAGAACAAAAGAATTAAACTTGTATACACAAATACTACAAACTAAATTTGGCAAAATTTGTCGAATTTAGATTTAAATTTTGAGAATGTAGTTTGTAAGAATGGTGAGACTGTGAAATGCTTGCTCTGAATAAAATCTCAGAGTGGTGTGTGTTATTTCAATAGAATCAACACTATGATGAACCACAGCATAAATTTTGGACGTGTAGCAAACGTTTGCTTTTTCCAATTCATCTGCAAATTCTTGAATGTGGCTTCTATAATTCAAATCTAACTTTTACCCAAAACACAATTTTATTAAAAACAGAAAACAAGCCAATGTATTTGTTTCGTAAAAATCCGTAAAAAATTTTAATTAGAAAAAAAACTATATTGGTGTACCATTGCTAAAGCTTCTAATGCTTCTAGCTTTTTCAATCATTTTCTGGCGTTATTCCCGTTAAAGTTGTGGTACCTATCAACTTGCATGAAGGTATTATGTATCCCCACTTATCAGCTACATCTGCATTTTCTGATTTTATATAGTCAAAAATATGTTGTACCACACCCATAAACAAATGTAACTCAGGTGGTGGTATATACTGTAATAGAGATGTTTTTTCATCGCCAATGACTAATGGTATATTGACACAATTCTTATTTTCTTTTCTTGCGATATATCTCCTCTAGTGTGCTTTTATTATAAATCATATTGTTCAGTAATATTCTTTATTATTCACATACTGCGTTTATCTTTTAAATTCTTGCTGCAAATATCGCACCAAAAGCATGGATGCGTTAGATTGCAAACCAAGTAGCATCATAATCAGTTTTAAGTCAGCAGCAAATATGTAGGTACAAATTTCGCTTATCCAATGCAAGTTCCAGAACTTTTATGCTATCCACAATATTCTGTATCATTATAAGGCAGTAATCTTTAAAGAATTGACTCCACAGTCAATCCCAATTTTTAGATGAAATATTTTGCTAAATTTCGCTCATTTAGAAGATGGGCTACTAATCCAGCTAAGTCGACACAGTACGCAAATCATGCAAGTGAATTTAATATAATTACGCTTGAGCCTTATCTTAAAATATTTGTAGTTAACAATTTCGGTCAAGTTGCATGTCTTTAATTTTATGTAACTGCGACATACCATGCAAGGATTGACATTAAAATTTTTATTAAAATTTGATATTGATTTTTTAGTCATCATTTCTAGCTGGCCAGTTATTTTTACATTTTTGACAGCTTTATTATAGCAGCAATAGCACACCAATGCACGTGAATCTTTATAAGTCCTACTACAATTAACAGATCTTTCTTTCGCCACTTAGCACAATTATTATATTTAACAAAAGTCAGTCACTATTCATGTTTACAGTAACAAATTTCAAATAATTTTCTTACATTTTCTAACAGCTTTCTGTGTTACCAACAAACTTCAAATCATTGTTCTGGCACCAACCACCTTTGTTATCTATTTGAAATTTGCTACTTACTGTTAATTTTAATAATTTCCTTGTTCCTAACGTTATTATGTAGGTAATGTTGGTTTTGTCCTTCTTTATTTTTGAATTTACCTAAGTTTGTTGTAATAATATTTTTCTTTAAGAGGGACAAATAAACCTCTCAATTTATTTCTTTGTGGCGACGTTTCGTGCAACTTAGTGTGTACTTCTTCCGTCCACTGTAATTTATTCTAAAGTATAAGCTAATTACATAATTGTGTTAGCTTATATTTACGAATAAATTACAGTGGCCTGAAAAAGTGCAGACTACGTTGCCCGAAACGTCGCCATAAAGTTATTACTATATTTGGAATTTATTCATATCTATTTTTATTAATGTCTCAAAAGACGAAAAATGATAGTACATAAGAAATGAATGCTTAATTTTTGGTTTAATTAAATATAACTTCAAAAACAAAAACAATTACCAGAACTATCGAATATTCCGTTTACAATTGAATTTTGTCATTACAGGTTTTAGTGTTATCAACATGTTTTTAAGTTTTATTAAAAACAAATACTTAATTAACTGTTTAACAAAATTATAATAAAAGTTAGCTTAAAGGATTTTATGTATCACACGTCCTGACAGTATTTTGCGAGTATTGGCATTTTGTACTTTCTGAACTAAGATTATAAATAACTATTCTCTATTTCGACATAAAAATTAACGATTCTTACACTAAAATCCGTGTAAGAATAATCAAATTCTTACACGAATTTTAGTAATGTTAGTTTTTTCAAAGTTGGTATCTCTACATCCTAAGTTGACGTTACATGAAAAAGAAATCAAAATTATTTCAACTTAACAATTGAAATTAAAATTTTGATGCTAAGATAAAATAAAAACGTCCTATTGATTCAAATTATTTACTTATAAAGGTATAAAGAGATAATTTTGTATGAAATTTTAGGTTAACATATAAATTTCAATATGTCAAAGTGTAAGTGTTGCCAATTCACTAAAATATAAAAGTTTCCCAATGTTGTTTTAAAATTAAAATTTTACGAAAAATATTCAATATTGTATCGAAATAGAGAAAATAGTATAAAGCACACGTCATAGAATACGTTTCAATCACTCGACCGCTTCATAAACTCACCGCTGCGCGGCTCGTGTATGAAACCCGGTCTCGTGATTGAAGCGCGTTCATTCTATAACTTGTGTTTTAATATACTATTCTGTTATCATTTTTATTATAATATTCGTATTTAAGACATTTCAGGTTTCTAAAAATATATATACTATATGGTTACTTTTTTTATTTATTTTCATATTATATATGGTATTGCAAAACTTCTAAAAATACCAAGTTGAATTCTCCGATTAAAATTATTATGTGTTTTATAGCAATTTATGTCACGAGCATAATGAAGGTTAGCGCGGCGCGATGCCGCTTACCGAGCGTTGCATCAGAGTTAGTTATGCTATGTAACTTTCGACGAGAGTTAGAAACATTTTTTTTGATATTCTTTGCAAAATTAAAACTTTTTTTTTTTTGAAAAATGTAAAATTGAAAACATGACAAATTTAATATTGGTACCTACTATATCTATTACTAGCCAAAATTGTCAACTTTGACAATAAATCTAAAATCTTTATATTCTTAGATTAAAAAAGATAGAGAATACGAAATCGAGCTGCGCGAACAGAAGCAAATTGGTCTCCATACCGCAGTGGCAGAGAACAAAAAGCTAGAATAGAGTTATTTCTTTTAGCATTAATCATGAAAAAATTATTAGCTACGCCAATGATCCTTTGTTTGGTTATGTTACTTTTTATACCTTTTTATACCAATTACAGGGTGTTTAAAAATTAAAACCTATCATTTAATAAATTTAAGTGGCTAACTTAATTAAAGTAAACAGAACGCCATATTTTTTAATTCACCAGAATTTTTAAATAAAAATTCTAATAAATTTACGACGGTAAAACTTTTTATCAAAATCATATATTGGAATTACGCAAAATTAGTCCTGCTAATTCTTCTTACTTGGCAACGAACACTTAAAATTTTTGCAAAATCAGTATCTTGTTAGCCCTCTAACCACAAGTACATTTTCTTAATTTTATCTCATAGATAAAACATTAGATTCGATACTAAACTAATTGCATATCTACATGAATGTATTATATTATAAACTCAATTTGGTAATATATTTACGGTTATTCTGAAAAAATAAACAGGTCAACTCTGATTTAGCCTAGGTTTTTATTTCATTTCAACCAAAAGAAATCTTTCTCGCTTATTTTTTTTCGTAAAAAGCACGTTTATATACAAAGTTTAACAAAAAGATATTAAGTTTACAAAAACAAAAATTTTCAAAATTATCTCATGCGACAGACATTTACAATAAAAATTACTATTTTTGACTTTAATTTTATAACAAATTAAAAATTAAAAACAATAATTATTTATAATAATTTATTCATAAGTGATATGAAATAGAAAATGAAAGATAAAGCAAATGAAATTGTATTGTTAAGAAGAGAAAATATTTTTAAATCAGCAATTTCATGAAAACAATTATCTGAATTTTCCTTATAAAGACGATGAATTTCAAGAATTTCAAAAGAAACGAACTTTTGTTACCAAAATGCAAAAATTTAACAGTAAGGTCCGAAGAAAAAAAATGGCCAGTAGATAACATATGATTAGCAAAGCAAAGTGTTTGATATAGCAGAATTTAAATACGTTAAATAAAATAAATATGTTTTTTTAAACTTGTTTTGTACTTTCTACGGGTTCATCCTACATAAAAACAATTGCAAGAAAAGCAAGAAATTTTATACACATCCGATTTATCTAAAGAAGAAATAGAATCTTTATTATTAACAACAAAATATTTTAAATTATGATTAATAAAAAAAAAGATATAATAAACTTTAAAACAAAATTAAGAATGCGAGAACAAGCATAGATAGTAGCATTATCTGATTTATTTTGAAATAAATTTAAAAAAAATAGTAAGAACAAACTTTTTAAAAAACATTGTTTAAAATAAGAAAAAGGTGACTATTATTATAAGCAAACTGTTTAATAATATCAAATTATTTATTACATCTAAATAAAGAACGAAAAGAAGCAATTTTATGATTATAAAGATGATTAGAATAAAAAGGAATTAAGCAAACAGTATAAGCGAGATTAAGATAGATTTCAAAACTAATTTTTTTATTATCTTGTAAAAGAAGAAGATCTAAATGAGGAACAGAATTGTTACATTCAATTTCATAAGTAAAATAAATATTACGACGAATAGAATTGATGAGATTATTAGAATTATTTAGATCATCTAAGAAACCATTAAAGAGAACGAAGCATCCACCAAATTATTTAAACTAAAAACTAATTATATTAGAAAAAGGAATAATTAGAAAGGATTTTATTTTCAATATTATTCATGAAGATTTCAGTAGCAAGAGGTGAAATATTAGATCCCATAGTTAAACCAGATGATTGAGAATATAAATTATTAAATTTTAAACCAATTGTTTAAAAACCAAATGAAGTAAAGAACAAATATCTAAAATCTGGGAACCATCAGAAAAGAACAAATTACGAATAAGAGAAATACATACTACTGGAGGAATAAAAGGAAGAAGATTAACAACATCAAAAGATACAAGAATACATGAACGTAACAAGCATCGAAAGTAACGTTTTCGACAAGTGTCGCCTAGATTATTTTTTGCCTTTTGTAAAATTACATTCCCCTTTGAAAAAACAAAAAAAACACCAGAAATAAAGTGTTGGTACTACATGAAAATTAGGAAGAAATTTGGCATTATTTAACCTTCCGATTACCATTGGGGTCTTTTTTGACCCCAGACGTGTTGTTTTTGTTGTCTTTTCTTAAGTTTTTTTTACAACTGTCCCAATATTTTTTTAGCTGAGTTTCTTTCAACAATGTTTAATGATATATAACAAATTTTTCAATTGTTATTTGTTTTGCGACGTAAAAAAAATATTGTTTGGCAGACACACAATAACACAAAAAGAGGTCGTTGTAAGATATGTCCAAAAGCAAATGACAAAAAATGTTTGGAAACATGTGAAAAGTGCAAACTCTTTGTATGTAAACAACATTGCCAGAAAAAACTACAATAATATGTAATAGCTGTTGCCCTCACTAATTTATGTTTACATTTTATTTTTATATTTTTATTAGTTTATATGAAATCTCATGTTAATTTAAAATATTAATAAAGGTTACCAATCGGTTTTTCTTTACAAAAAAAGAAAAAAAACTTGGGGTCAAATCTGACCCCACTTGGTAATCGGCGCCTCAAAAATTGCTTGGTAATCCAAAGGTTAAAAAATGTTTACAATTTATTATAAATTTCATATCTAATTTCGTTACTATGACGTAATCTGAAGAATGAATTATGTTTTCAAAACAAACTGCTAAAGTTTCAATATGTTTTTTAGTAAAATTAACCAGCAAATTATAGTGAAAGTTGTGGCGTGAATTAAAGTTAGCACGAGTAGGTACTAGCATTATTAGATGAGGCTGTAGAAAAAAAAGGAATACAAAAACTGTGAGATAAAAAATGATAATATAAAGCTGAATAAAATGAAACTGACTGTAAATTGCGCAAATTAAAACAAATAAAAACAGAACATTTGTCATGAAATGTTTTAAAAAAAGATTTATTATAATGATACGTTTATTAGCGTAATTTTTAGTTAAATATAGTGAAACGTTCGAGAAATTATTCTCAAGTTTGAAACCCTTCACGAAGTTTTCATCCATTTCCAGAACGTTCACCGAAAAATATAGAAAATTCTCGAACATTTGGTTAAAATGTATAAATGCGGTACAAATGAATCATGGGTCAGTTATTCCAGTAATTCGAAGTCGGCAGTGTTAAGACGATTAACCAAGTTTAAATAAATAAGTGATTAACGCGTGTCAAAATAAATACAACGAATTAAAATTGTGCGTGACGTCAATGTAAGCAATAAGTGTTAAACTGAAGTTTTCCGCGGACTTAATCTTTCGTGTAAGTGATAGTGCTATATAAATTAGTGTAAGTGTCTTTATTAAATATCCTTAGATTATTAGATTAGATTATTTTTATTATAAATAAATTAGTTTTGATAATAATCGTTACAATAGCTTAAAAAAATGTCTATGCAAACCTAACCAAATTAAAATCAAAAGTTTTTCTTCGGGTAACCTAGTTTGCTTTGCGAGTTCAATTTAGTTAATTAAATAAATTTTAATTGTTATATTTTATCTATAACTACATCTAATCACGCAATTCTTTATAAGTTTAAACCATTTAACAAGTTCAGCAAATAACTAAGTAAACACAGAAAATTTTTAATTATAGATCCAATCGTCTGATTTGTTAAAATCAAATTGTATAAATTATTTAAGTGTTGCTTATTTACGTCATTAATAAATTAAATGATCAAATTTGGTGTTTGGTGTTTATTAGTAATTGTAGTTTTAATTAAATTGCTAACGCTAAATTCTTCTCCACAACGAAAATTATGCATAACACGTAAAAAGGTTAATCTCACTTACTGGAACTTACACACATGCACCAGCCATCACGAAGCGCAATTAATCTTAACACATACTGTATAATTTACTGTGATATACGGCATTTTACTAAAAAAACCACATAAATCATAATTTTTAGTAAGATAAACATGACAAAAACATTAATTTTTTACAAAATAATATTTACTGCTTACTTAATTTTCTCAAACGCAGTTGCATTTATTATAATTATTCGTTTTATTATATTTTGTATTTGGTATCAAAACTACTCCTAGTGGCACTCGTACCTCCCAAGAGGTTTGCAATTTGGAAAAGCCATAATCATTGCATTAACAATGCAAGGTGAAAACCTTAAGGGTATTAAAATAATAACGTTCTTACAACTACATATGTCATTATTACATTTTGTGTTACACGACGATGCTAATCAAGTATAAAACAAGTAATATTTTTTCCACATTTTCAGAAAAAAAAATATTATAAGGAGATATTAATTCATATGCTAAATGATTCTCATTCTACTTGATTAATTACTGTAATAGACAACACGTTTGTATTTAAGTACATATTAAAATTATCATTAAATAAACTTTCCAAGAATTTTATTGTAATTAATCATACCCATTGCCGCATTTTATTTATATTCTGCTTTACAATGTTTTGTCTATGTTTTATTTATCTTTATTCAATAATTCTTTTAAAAAGGTTAATAGACACAGCACTATCTACATTTAGAAGTAACAAACTAACAACTTGACAAAGCTATAGAATCATTATTAAATAATAAAATTCATTAGAAAAATTTATAAATCATACATTTTTCAACAAATTATAATTGTTACCTTTTACTTTTAAACACACAGAATTTGATCAAATAATTAACATTAAAACATCCGGTAAAATAGCAGAATTTTAAATACAAACTTAATTTACACTACAAAAACCTATTAATTTAGCTACTTAAAGAAAAGAAAGACTACTAAAGTTGTTTAATATATAGATAACTAACAATTCTGAGAAAATTCAAGTGTTTGTATAGAGATGCCAAATTCTCATCTTTTTGGCAAACTGTATAATTATAATTACAACGCGTTCGCATAAGATCAACATAAAGTTCTACACACTTGGATAATAAAATAATAATTCTTTTTACAATTGAATTGTTTGTTTCACTTTACGTCTTTTTATGTTTATTCTCTTATTCTTAATGAATGCGGTACTATTCATCATTCTAATGTTATGTAACGACACTAAAATAACTAAAAATCAATATTTGCAAATTAATAATTTTTTTCTTAAGATGATTATTTAAAAAAAATGCTTTTTTTATTATTTACTTCGTGTAAAGTTTATGGGTTTTTACATAAACAATTTCTTCTGGGCGCTTTGTTTTTGTTTTAAATTGTGATTTTTAAATCTCAAAGTAAAAAATCCTAGGTACATTCGTTTGCCGTCAAATTAACTGTAAAGAAAATAAAAAATATTTTATCTTTAGCTCAAAAACATATATTTTAAAGTTTTTTGCTAATAATATTAACTATATTTTTAATCAGAAGAAACATCTTAGGCTCTAATAACAAAACAATAGTCAATATGATGTAGCATTGTACTGTTTACGATTATTGTAAAATTATTGGCTTCTTATTATGAGTGCTAGTGTTAATTACTGGCACTAGAATTGTTTCAACGCCTTTAACAGCAATTCAATCAAGATATAATTAAAAATCTAAGCCATTTTCCAACATGCAACATTGCGTGCAACTAAAGGTATAAGAACAACTCTAGTTATTGCACAAGATAGTATGTCACGATTAGCAAATATAAAATCGCCATTACAACTGTTTAAACAAATTAGTCACAAAAATTTGAATACAAAAATAAAAGAACTTCATCAAAAAAAGAAAATAATAAGTATTATATATTAATTATATAATATTAGTATAAATATATTAGTCGTACGAATGGTCGTGCTCGTCTTAATAACATAATTTAAGTAAACGTATGCGTTCTTTTTACAATAACCGTTTATGAGTACAGTAGTTAAAGCAAAATTTTCTGTTCAAAAATAACCTACTTATAATAAACACGGTTGCCATTTACTAATTTACTAATGAAAAAAATTAAAGAAAAAAACGAAAATAAGACGTGCGTTTAGCAAAAAATATTTTAGTATATTTTTTTATAACATTTTTCTATCTCTAGTAGTTTAGGCTGCGCGTTGCCTATCAGTCACTTCGTCGTCGAGAAATTCAACAGATTCTTTCGTTTCCTTCCTAATTTGTGTGAATTGAAGCAAAACGATTTCAGTATAATCATGAATTTATTTAATAAAATTAATCAGAATTCGGTGTTTTGGCAATAATTTCTTGGAGTTTTTAATAAGTTCATCGCAACTGTAGATTCACCAAGCCAAGTATCTTGGCTGGAAGTCAACCTTTAAAAATAAAAGTTTGACTTGATGTTTGTGGATGCAGGCTTGACTTGGTTTTCAAGCTTTTCCAAGCTTTATCAAACAATTAAGCTTTTTCAAACTTTTTCTTATTCCGCAAAAGTAGTGTTCGGCCTTAAAACACCTACTCCGTACGTGTTACAGCTCACTGCCACAGTATAAATAATTTTATAAGTGCTAGCATATGTTACCTCATACCTTCGCACTGAAGTGAAGGGACAACGCTTCTGTATTTTTTATAGTTACATTTTCTTAATTATCTAATTATTAATTTGATAATAAGAAATACACAATAAAAATTTTATGGTTATAGCAATTCTCGATGCGAGGTGTGAATGTGTATACTTGATGTCGCGTTCCCGCTTGACTTCTAATTGATCCAGAGTTATGAGATTCTGCTAAACGACTACTTGAAAAAACATTTTCTTGTGGCGTAAAATAAACATTTTTCCTATAAAGGTTTTGTCTAAAGTGGCCCATTTTCAAAGAGTTTTTGATAGCAATAACAAAATGAAAACAATATTTAAAATTTAAAAAGAGAACAAATAAATATTGGTTAAAAGGCAGTAAATACATACGTGTATCTTCGATAAATTTGATTTTGGGGTACCAATTCTGCGTTAGGATTATATATAGTTTTCAAGAGTTTGAAAAGTTGGTAAAAGCTTAAAAACTTGGCTTAGCTAATCTTGAACTTGACATGGTTTAATTTCAATTCAAGCTTTTGAAAACCAAGCCAAGCCTGTGAATCCCTGATAGCAACGTTTGGTGATGAACGATATTTTGTTGTCTTTCGGTTCGGAGAGAAAACAAATAACGCCGCTGGTTTACATAGTCCCGAGCACACCACGTACAAGTGCCCATGGGAAAAACACGACAAATCAAGGTTTATTCCATACGCTTCCAATAATTTACCATTGCAAATGCAAGGCGAACCAAAAACTTAACACGCTTAAATTAAAACGGCAAATCAGTTCAAAACAGAGGTACTCCTAATATCAGAACACCATCGTTTTTGAACTTTCTTATGATCTTAACTGCGAGTCTTGTTCCATTGCATAGCTTTGGTTGGTTCAGACTACGTAATCGAGTGTTGGACCGTATTTAACCAAACGTTTATTTCGAATTGTCACGTTCGGTCGTCCGTTTTGTCAACGTTCCAAATTGTACCTGTTGTATCGGATTGCGTTTGAAAACTTCTTATTGGATTTTCGTTTAAATACTGTCCAAGCTTTGCGTCAGTCTTATTAATTCGACGATCAAGTAGTTGCGTGTACGCTGACCGATATTTCGACGCCTCACTGGTGGCACTTTTTCCAAAAAAATAAAGCACATACTAAAATTAATTGTTTCCAACATACCCAATTAATAAATTTTATGTTGTTGATTTGTTACGCTGGTTTTCTCGCAACAAAAACAAAAGGCGACGGCTAACTCAGTTGTTCCCGGAGATTCAGTCGCAGGCTTCGTAATGCTAGATTATAAACTAAATCTAAAAAGGCGCCAAAACGATGAAAGACTAAATTAGGGAAGTACTGTTTAAATCTACCTTCAACTGAAAAAAAACAAATAACACGACAGAAATAATAGCACAGAATATATATTTATTTTATCACAGACCCTAGTTAAAGAGAACAAAGAAGGTGCATAAGTATAATTATATAAATTTTCCAAACACTAGTACATGGGTCGGACAAAATAAAAGTTACACCCTCCACTGGGCAACACGTCGTACAGCAAAGTGACCTAGTCTGTCTTATACATTCAAAGTAATATGAAATCTAACAGAAAAACGTACAAACGGCGTTTTCAAGTAAATTCCGTTTTTAAATCATACAATCATTAAAGATAGCGAATACGCAGCGTTTCCCCTCGACTTAATACAGTAATTGGTGGTTAAAGTTCCTTCCAAAAGAAAGCGAAATCGTAAATTCTTCTAACCCGTTAACGGTGTGAATAGTTTAATTACAGCAACGTGACGTCATGAAAATTTTCCCAAATATGCTATTTGCTTGTTATCTCCACCAATAAAAGAAACGTGTGGGGGGTATGGAAATCCGCCCAAATAAGCTTTCGCTCAATTAGACACAAAATTCGACCGCATATTCACGTGGAATACGCCTTGTTGAGTGTAGACACCGCTAAGCGAAGGTCTGTGTTGCGCAAACGTTACCTGAAGAAATGAAATCGTACTTTTAAAATTTGACAGTCAATTTCAAAAAGTGGGCGTGTCGAGGATAAATCTTATATTAGAAAAATTTTGATATACCACATTTTCGCATAACAGATTTCACCAAAGTTATGATCACCAATAATACACTAAAACCCAGTGGCGGCTGGTGGCCAATCATACCAGAGGATCATTTTGAAATATTCAAAAAAACGCAATTATCACAAAAAGTAAGAAAAACTATTTTGCATTAAAGCGATTTATATTTAAGATCTATTCGTCTATCTTTAGAATTAGCAAAATGATCGATAACAATTGACAATGTTTTCAATTAAAGATTTTTCCATGTTTCTTCACATCCACAAATCCATTCTGATAAATCGTACATAGATTCTTTAAAATTACGGTGTACTTCTTTATTTTTATGTTTACTTGTTTGTCGAATTTGAAGTAAAGGCCGAGGACGACCATTGGTTTTAAATTCAAAATTTAAACTATTATTAGCGATTCATTTTTTAATCAAACAAAAACGGTAATATGTACTTAAACATAATTTATTTTCTTTTAACCTGTGAAAGTCAATGACATTGGTTACAAACAAATATTATCAAACAACTAAAAAAGCGAGTGCACAGTTTGTCGTATGAGATAAAAAATGTGCATTCCAGCATTTTTGTTTTACAAACAAGTATTGCGGGATAATAATAATAAATGACGTAAGCATAGCATTGAGTACGCGAAATGGGACCCGGCTGACAACCGCAGAAACCATTTAGTTGTCTTTTTCTAATTCGCATAAGATTGTATTATGCGTGTTGCACTCTTGACTACAATAACTATCATTTACGATTCGGCTGCATTATATAATACAATATAATACACAGGGACTATAAAACACAACAGCCTCGGGTAAATTCGTAAGTTTTCGCATATGTTGCGCTTACAATGAAAATTGAAATATTCAAACGCTGATAATTTGATTTAAACGCGAGTCCTTGTAATTTTAATGTAAATAAAATAATTTTCTAATTCATTTTGGAGGGTCATTGTCCGAGTGACCTAATAAAGAAGCCGCCACTGCTAAAACCTCGCTTTCAATTTAATTCTTTTTCGCAAAATATCGACATTCAATGCGAAATTTGTTGTTATAAAAGCATGTAATAGCAGAACTGTTAAACTAAACGTCACATATTTAATTAAAGTCTTCATATAAAAATACCAGCTAAATTCTCGATTTTTTCGGTAGATTCTCCAAAACAAAAATTAGCCTATTCAGTCGAGCCGTTCTTAAGTGAAGAAGAAGAAGAAGACTCCACTAGCAACACGTAATTAATAAAATATTTTTTTCAATTCTATTATATATATGTGGCTTTATTTTTTTTGTACCGTCGTAATTCTCTATACATTTTCTCTTCATTGTTTTCTTTTTTGTCTTCTCCAGCGTACTATATTTACCGTTTTACAGGTTTGTGTAATTGTTTTATTTTCTAATCTAATTGCTACTGTTATTTGTTAACAATTCACTGTTTACTTACAATTTGTAGTTTTTCTTTATTGGTTTGAGTTTTATGTGCAACTTGTACAATACCATCATGTGATCAAACGTTATGATAATGATCTCGATGATAATAGTTATTATATAGGGTTATGCACGCTATATAGCCCGGAATATGGTCAAAATACGTGACTTAGTCACATCTTATATAGAGTGTCCAAAAATTAAAATCCATCAAATAAAACACTATATTTTTTAAATTATCAGGAAATGTACTTTTTAATTACCCATCAAATGATATTACAATATTGTATAGCTAAATCTTCTCGTTTTTACACAATACGCCAAATAATTGTTTGCTGCGCCACTTGGAGTTTTTTAAATGAAATTTTTATTGAATCTAATTTTTGAGATTACCACATGGTGTCAATATGCAGAGAGATGACAGAAAGACGTCTGCCGCGATACTAACTGATGCAAGAGCAGATATTACCATGTGAAAAGGCATAGTAAATTAAAATCATCAAATGTAGACAAGGGGTGTTGATAACTAAATTGGATATAAATCTTAAATAGCAAGCAGCTGTTGCTACTTGTAGTGAGAACTGTTGTAAAGTTGTTACCAACCTTTGTTTCCAGCGGACACGGCTGGTAACAACCACAATACCACTGATATGTGGATGAGTAGGTGTAATTGAGAATGCTATTTTGTAAAAGAAAAATTATCGTCACTCCTAGCTTACTCATAGAATCCTTGGTTCGGAGACACCAAGAGTATATATGAACCTATTGTTGAATAAACTCGAAAGAGGAGAAAAGCAAACAACTTGAGAACGAGAGAACGAATTCGTTGTATATTTTCAATAGACAAAATTCAGTAAATTATAGACAAAATCAATCTAGTAACAAATAGCATGTCATACTAACTGCTACTTTGGTAAAACACTCCCGACACTTTCGAGAAGTGTATTTGCCGATTTAAAATAGGCACCACCTACATTCAATTTTAAAGTTACTCAATCGGTTCAAGTCATAAATGTAAACAATAATACTCAAATTCGATATAAGCTGAGAGCTAAATAATTACACTTGACTAAAAGTAAAATACTAATTTTGATCGTAAATACACTTTCATATGAAGAAATAGTAACACACAGTTACAGAATTAATACAATTAACAAAGCTGAGGGGTAAAGTAAGCAAATATCATTAACATAAAAAAGAATCTATACAGACAATAAACATATTATCAAAGCTAAAATTTCTCTTGAATGTAGCCCTTAAGGTCATTAATTCTACTTTGATTACACCGGGGTTCAAATGGTCCAAAAAGTTTTAAATATCATTAAATGAGATAAGGATTATCCTTTCCGTAATTATGGTTAAAGGAAACGCTTTGATTCTACGTCAACTTGCTGAAATCTTTATTTTAAACCAATTCCGATTGCTAAAAGCGTAATAGTAATACGATGACGTGAAGTTAAATAAAAAGAAGGGGAAACCTCGAAAACGAAATGGTATATAGCAAAATGCTCCACTCGCTTACAATGCGGTACTAAGAATTTCCAGAATTTTTTTCACAAAATAAAAAAAAATTGATACTGTAAATAGCTATAAACGGTGGTGACACGTTGAAATTAGTTTAACACCCGCGAATTTCAAAATATGCTTTGAATTATTCGTCGGGATAAAACCACAACGTAAAAAGACATTGGGGGTAAGCAATGTCAATGCAATTATGCAAACGCCACCAGAGTAAACTACTGGACGGCCGTTTCGCTCTTTTGGAGCTCATCAGCAGTAGGAGATACACCCTAATGTAGTTTGCACAATTGCATTGACGCCCCTTATAGCTTATATTTAAGTATGACGAAGTTACAATTCAAAAGTGTTTGATGGCAGAGCCATCTCATAGTGTGATTTTACTATGTGCCTAAAGTTTACTGTAAATAGCTATAAACGGTGGTGACACGTTGAAATTAGGTTAACACCCGCGAATTTCAAAATATGCTTTGAATTATTCGTCGGGATAAAACCACAACGTAAAAGGACATTGGGGGTAAGCAATGTCAATGCAATTATGCAAACGCCACCAGAGTGAACTACTGGACGGCCGTCTCGCTCTGTTGGAGCTCATCAGCAGTAGGAGATACACCCTAATGTAGTTTGCACAATTGCATTGACGCCCCTTATAGCTTATATTTAAGTATGACGAAGTTACAATTCAAAAGTGCTTGATGGCAGAGCCATCTCATAGTGTGATTTTACTATGTGCCTAAAGTTTACTGTAAATAGCTATAAACGGTGGTGACACGTTGAAATTAGTTTAACACCCGCGAATTTCAAAATATGCTTTGAATTATTCGTCGGGATAAAACCACAACGTAAAAGGACATTGGGGGTAAGCAATGTCAATGCAATTATGCAAACGCCACCAGAGTGAACTACTGGACGGCCGTTTCGCTCTTTTGGAGCTCATCAGCAATAGGAGATACACCCTAATGTAGTTTGCACAATTGCATTGACGCCCCTTATAGCTTATATTTAAGTATGACGAAGTTACAATTCAAAAGTGCTTGATGGCAGAGCCATCTCATAGTGTGATTTTACTATGTGCCTAAAGTTTACTGTAAATAGCTATAAACGGTGGTGACACGTTGAAATTAGTTTAACACCCGGGAATTTCAAAATATGCTTTGAATTATTCGTCGGGATAAAACCACAACGTAAAAGGACATTGGGGGTAAGCAATGTCAATGCAATTATGCAAACGCCACCAGAGTGAACTACTGGACGGCCGTTTCGCTCTTTTGGAGCTCATCAGCAGTAGGAGATACACCCTAATGTAGTTTGCACAATTGCATTGGCGCCCCTTATAGCTTATATTTAAGTATGACGAAGTTACAATTCAAGTGTTTGATGGCAGAGCCATCTCATAGTGTGATTTTACTATGTGCCTAAAGTTTACTGTAAATAGCTATAAACGGTGGTGACACGTTGAAATTAGTTTAACACCCGCGAATTTCAAAATATGCTTTGAATTATTCGTCGGGATAAAACCACAACGTAAAAGGACATTGGGGGTAAGCAATGTCAATGCAATTATGCAAACGCCACCAGAGTGAACTACTGGACGGCCGTTTCGCTCTTTTGGAGCTCATCAGCAGTAGGAGATACACCCTAATGTAGTTTGCACAATTGCATTGACGCCCCTTATAGCTTATATTTAAGTATGACGAAGTTACAATTCAAAAGTGCTTGATGGCAGAGCCATCTCATAGTGTGATTTTACTATGTGCCTAAAGTTTACTGTAAATAGCTATAAACGGTGGTGACACGTTGAAATTAGTTTAACACCCGGGAATTTCAAAATATGCTTTGAATTATTCGTCGGGATAAAACCACAACGTAAAAGGACATTGGGGGTAAGCAATGTCAATGCAATTATGCAAACGCCACCAGAGTGAACTACTGGACGGCCGTTTCGCTCTTTTGGAGCTCATCAGCAGTAGGAGATACACCCTAATGTAGTTTGCACAATTGCATTGACGCCCCTTATAGCTTATATTTAAGTATGACGAAGTTACAATTCAAGTGTTTGATGGCAGAGCCATCTCATAGTGTGATTTTACTATGTGCCTAAAGTTTACTGTAAATAGCTATAAACGGTGGTGACACGTTGAAATTAGGTTAACACTCGCGAATTTCAAAATATGCTTTGAATTATTCGTCGGGATAAAACCACAACGTAAAAGGACATTGAGCGTAAGCAATGTAACTTACTTACTACTTACTTACTACCAACCTGATATATTACACATATAAAAGTCACTGCTTTTGATTTCCCAAAGTACAAAGCACTTTGTAACTTTTTTAAAAATAAAACCACAGTTACATAAAGTAACCATTGTGTATGTGAAATAGAGAAAATGTATTTGTATCATTCTTTTGTTTTTAAAACAATGTTTTTGTTTTTTTGATCACTTTATTAGATTTTTTAACAAAAAAGAAAAAATTTCTTAATATTGACATTTAATCTTTTCACAAAAACAAAGAAACAAAAAAGAGTTTCTTGTAAAAACATGGTCGTTTCTTCTAAGATTAAACCAAAACTAAAAACGATCTTAGATACTAAAATTGATACCGCCGTTAGCTGCTCAAACGTTGATGTCTGACGTGTAATTCTCCATAATTGAATGCTTTCTAAATAACTTGAGTTTAAAGATTTTATGCATTTATAGAAGTTTGGCTAAAAAATAAAAATTTGTTTACTCAATATTATACCTATCCTTTGTTCTGAAGATTATAGTATAAGCAAAATGGTTTAACCAAGTGTGGCCTAACGTATTAACGTTCGTTATGCTATGCTTTACTTTCGACACTTGTTACGTAAATTACTATTTTTATAACTTTATTGAAATCTAATAAGCTTACAACAATAATGTATTACACATAGACTAGTTACAGAATTACCAACTCATTAAGATTATTAAAAAAAAGCATTTTTTTAACCGACATAAAACACAAAACGTGTTAAAAAATGTTATAAAATTCTACAAAGTTTAAATTAAAAACTACGTATATCAAAGCCACACATGTTAATATTATACTGTTGTGTAAAAACTTGCGGCCTACACTGCTAATATCAAAGAATTAAATTAAAATTTTATAATTATTGCAAAGCATACTACCCTCGTAAGCAGTCAAATGCACAAAATAATTAAAAAAATCGTGGTCAGAATGCTTATCGCATTAAAAGATAAACGCATACATTTCACAATTCATAATTTTCAGTAAGCGTAACATCCGGCGTGGGTGATTAAATTATATTGCAACCAACAAATGAGATTTTACTGTATAATTTTAAATTGTTCAAATTACATACATACGTACATGACTGTAGTATATTAAATATTATAATTTCATACTACATTTTATATTAACTATAAAGTTAAATTAGAAAAATAATTTAAAGTAAACTAATTTTAGTATGAATTATGGTTATTTAACACGACAGTATGTAATTGAACGTATTCAAAAAAATATTTCGATTAAATTTCTAAATTATGTCAATGGTATTGTTAAAAAGTTCATAATTTTTAATAAAGTGTTACTTATAATAATAAAATTTTATTATCACTTACTATTCTTTACGTACATAAACAACATATTAAAGATGTAAAAATATTAGAAGAAAAAGAACAAGACTGGAATATCATAATTTACATTTTTTAATGACCTAGGACTTAACTTACTCAAATAGTGCACTAACTATAAAAGTAAAACACGGCGGAAAAAATCAAATCAAAAAACCTAATTGTAACACAAAAGAACACAAAAAACCAGTATGCATGTCACATTAGAAGAGCAACTATGTAAAAAGTATGGAATGCAAATACTTGAGAGTGATAAACAAAAATGATCAAATACAGAAACAATTTATAACAATATAGACTAAACAAGTAAATTGTACTTAGCTCCAAAAAATGATAAACAAAAATAGTATTAGAATTAAATTGAACCATCAACTAGCAATTAATAACATAAAAAAGCAAGTAGTATAGAAATTTCAGACAGTATTACCGAATAGTTATTTGTATCACTAGTCCAGAAAGTGCTATTTTGCGAGTATGAGCATATCTCTAAGAAGAGGTAAAGCCAATGCCTATAAAATGCAAATACTCGGAAAACACTTTCAGAGCGTGTGAAATACAAAAATTTTTGTGCTAGCCTGTATAGTATAAATTTGTTAAAAATGATTATTTAAATATTGATTTTTAATAAAATTTAAAATTATATGTTGAAAAGTGAAACCTGCAATGACAAAATTTAATAGTTTTTTTAATTAATTTCACAATTACATAATTTCATTGCAATTTAAATTATATGAAATTAAAACTATCATTGTTTTTAGAAATTATGATATAATAGTGTATTATATATCAAGGTTGAGAAGTGCATCATTATAACCTAAGCGATAGATTATATCGCGAGACGCGAAGCGTCGAGGGATATAAATCGCGCAGGTTATAATGAACTTCTCAACCGTGTTATATATACAATTTTTCCACTACTAGAATTATTAAAACCTTTCTACCTGTTACTAAATCAAATTTAAAATTTAAGATATTAATTTTAAATTAAAAATCAAGTCAGTAATTCTGACAGTTGTCATTAGTTTAATAGAATTAATTTTGACGTAATTCTTAATTGTGATTTAAAACACAAAAATGAACAGATAACGTAAGTTTTTATTGCTAAAGTTGTTTAAATTGTTTAAAAACATTATTATTTTAAGCATTGATTATATCTAAAACATATTTAACTCAATAATATTCACATTTAATTAAGCGCGAACTTCAAATAACTTACTTTTTAAAATCAAATTAATTTATTAATTGAGCGATTTGAAAACTTAAATCAGCATTAAATAAAATCTCTTGCTCTTGGTACGTAGTTTGGTAAACTTTTTTTCGTTGAAACTGTTGTAGTATTATCAGAAAATGTAAATATGTTCATTATTAACTACTAGTTAATAATGAAATATTATTTACCTGCGCTTAAAAAAGTACAACTTCACGGCCTTCTATTATACGTAATAATGCAAGCGTATACAACTAGTAGTGGAAAAACAAATTTATTATACTTGTTTACAAAAGCTTGTTAGTGTTATTCTAAACAATGACACAGAAAATGGTGTATGTAAATAAATCTGACAGAATGGCAGATGACACAAAAAAATAATTATTATTAGTGCAAACTTCTAGTTATAAAATGTACTAAGCTTACCGGGTTAGGCCGGAAAAGTAAAATTTCTGCAAAATACATCAAAACGAATGAAAAACGCAATTCTTGTGTAAAATTTGCAATTAGACTAGACCTTACAAACGAGCGTACAAAAAATTTACATTAACAAACACAAAAAAATGTTATAGAATTCCTTATTTAAAAACACTTTTTGCTTTTTAATCCGTCAATAAAAAAAGTTATACTTATACAATTGCGAACATAATTTAAAAAGTATTTGGTACCGCTAAAAACAAAAACAATGCAAAACCTTATATTTGTATTAAGTTACATTAGTTAATAAAATCTTTACATGTTTTTGTTTCTTTTTGTTTTAGGAATCAAAACACCAGTATGCGCAGTTTCAGGGTCAAATTTTTTAACCGAACACGGATGGAAAGATTTAAGAAATTTTGTGGATTCTGACGTGCCTTTTCAATTATTTATAGATGAAGGAAGGACATTCTTACAAGTATAATCATTTTTATTTTACCATTGCTTTTTACCATTAAATTCTAATTACAGTGGACCGGAGAGACAGAACTAAGACAACGTATGACCGGACGTTTAATCGTCGTTCATCTGTTGTGTCGTGATTCGTCAAAAAATCAAGAAAAATCAGACGAAGTTGAATCAATTTTTACTCCATGTGTAGCATTTCGTGTAGTTGGAACACCTTTAAAGTATTTACAAAGTAAGTTGCATTATGTTTTTTTGAATATGCTAATTGTACACTTACAGATGTTAGCGAAGTTGTTTTCTCTGCTGGTGCTCAAGCTTCTGAGGATACCAGCAATAGTAGGTTAAGTGTTACTGAATACATTGCAATTGGAATTTGTTCAATACTTCTTGGACTAATTTACGTTGCGTCGGTGTTTTTATACCTGCATATAAGAAAACGAAAAAAAGGTTCAAGACAGGATCAAAAATCGCGTGACAACCAAAGTTTAGCCGCCGTAGAAGAAGGAGTAATAAAAAATAATCCACTACTTGGCCTAAGCAGACATTTTACAGGCGTCGATAACAACTATAGCGATTCCGGCAGCTCAGACGCTGAAATAACACCGGATTTAGTTCAAAATCACTTTGACAGAAAAAAAAATGTAAGCTTTCTTAACTTTTTAGAAAACATCGTATAAATATTAAATTTTAGACTCAGACTACTTCTGCTCTGGTTCACCCTCAAACATCATTCTATCACTGCTCGCCATACGTATCAAAAGCAGTTTTAGAATCTATGAACCAAGATTCGTCTAATATCGAAAGGCTCCCAGAAGAAAACGTCTCGATTATTGAAACCATAGAAGGCCGAGAAGAACGACCGGACGCAATAAGAGCCATTTCCGGTAGTACCAGAAAAAAACTTTACTTCAACCCCGCTTACTTCGAACCAGAACTATTACTTGTAAGTTCAATATAATTCAAATGTAACAACAACATTTTCAAAAGTTTGATGAAAATCTTTTCTGCTTCAGGCTCCTCCCCCTGCCGCATTAGAATTTTTAACAAAAATTCGAGAAGTAATTGCCATCGCAAAACAGAAAATGGCTTGCAAAAAGTTTTCCCCGAGCCTTCTTGGAATACCAGAAGAAGAAGGCACCTATTTTTTGGATTCTTCATTCGATCAATCACGCGGTGTAAGTAGTAGAAGAAGTAGTATGATTAGTTTAAAACGCGAAAACAGTCGAAGACGTACTTGCACCGGCTGTCCAGCATGCGAGCCTCAAGATTTAAAAGATTTGTGTGGAAAACTTCCCGAATTTCCTTCTTTAGTTGCTTGTCAAACTTGTACTTCTACTAAAACGGATAGTAAACAAAGAAGTATACAGAAGTGGTTAGAAAATGTTCCAATGCTTAAGTCATCAACTAATGAAGATGATGTAACGCGATACCCATCCGTTAAATCCCTTCAAGATTTTGGAAAATCTATTATTAGTCCTAAACGCATACGATCACCCACTAGATCGCTGTCTCCGTCGTACACATCTCCGCCTTTAAGAACTTTATCGCCAAAACCGGCATCAGAACGTGCGTGCTCTCCAAGTTCAGAATCCTATCCATCTATTTCTTCTTTTCATGTAAATAAAACTCAAGAATCGTTTTCACGTAAAAAAGTTACAACCAAACCCAAAGCTCCTCCTCCGCCAATACGCCATAACGAACAGAAAGAAACAAAACATAACTTTTCCCCATCTGATAACAAACGATCTACTATAATTTCAAATTGTGAATCGGTAAAAACAGAAATACCTACGTTAACAAGAAATATGAAAGCGGTTATTAATGAGTTTTCATCACAACACGGTCTGCAAAGCGGAAAAATAGATTCTGATTGTTCTACCAGTCCTGATACGTCATTAAAAAATACAATCGAATACGAAGCTGATAGTTTAGAAAGAAGTCATGTCAATAAAGGTAATAGAACACCAACAGATTATGCTGACTTATCTTCGCAGCCTAGTCCAAGTTTAAGTTCCGCTTTGCCAATGGCAGAAGAAATGACTATGAGAAACGCTATTTTAAACACCAAAACGGGAAGTATGACTGTTTCAAGACTTAACGCAAAAAATAGCGACGTTCATTTAAACGACGATTACGAATTGATCGTTGTAAGAAAAGGACTGCGTTCAGAAATTGATAAAAATTTATTTCGTTTACCAGAGTATTTTCATAAAGGTAATGGTTATAATTTGGTCAGTGAGGTTTACGTTAATAATGGATACAGTTTCGGCAGTACTTCGTCTTCTCCAGCAGGTTCAAATTGTTCTACCTTAGAAAAAAAGAAAAAACCTAAAATTAAGTACGCGCAACCTGAAACTAAACCAGGACAACTTACCATCGAAGTTGAAGATTGTCCCGATAATTACATCAGAGTTGAAGATTCAGATAATTTCGAACCAGACACGTTAGATAGAAAACCTAGTAGACGAAGCGTTTCTAGTATTAGCCTCAACAACAATATATACGATTCTTTTCGAAGGTCAAACTCGATATTATTAAGAACAACGGGATCGTTTAAAAACAATTCATTTATAGCTCCATCAAAAATTAATAACACCACGTGTAGTAATTTTCAAAGAACATTCAGAAGTTTGAGGGAAATATACGAGTTGAAAAAAAACAAACACGGGTTGAGAAAAAGTGTAGATAACCTTACTATGCTAGATGCGGTGTATTGTGGAAATGAAGATAATTTTATTGCGTGGAAAAATGAACTTAATAATAAAGATTATGAGGGAAAGCTGTTAACTTTGCAAGAACGGCATTTAAAGCGACAAAGACGGCTTGCTTCGCAAAATGTAAAAGCAATTCCTCCTGATGTTATACCACCGCCGCCGCTTGACAACTCTGTGTACGAACATCCGAAACCTCCTAGAAAAATTATAATCGATGTTCAAGGAGCACCAAAACCACCTTTGCCGCCAAAAAACGGGAATGGCAGGAGTACTAGTCAAACTCAGAATATAAAACAAAATCTACCTGCTTCTCCTTGCTCTGATCATTACTGTGATATGCCATCGGTAAGTTTATCTGGTACTTCTGTCAGCCCAAATTCCTCGGACTATGAAACTTATAACACTTTAGGAGAAGCGAAACAATATGTCAAAAACGAAAATTTACAGTCACGATGCATTAGTTCAGATCCTACAGAATATAAAAACGCAATTAATAACGGATTTACAGTACAAACGCCCAAAACTTATTATTCGTTTACAAAAATAAAATCAAATGCCGATAATAATAATAACAATAGATCTATGTATAGTAACAATAACGATAAAGATTTTGCCAGAAAACAATGGTATAAATCTGTCCCTAACATTAGAAGTAAAATTATGGATTCGGGATATTTAAGTACAGATTCAAACGATTCTCTGAAAAAGCCGAACGATTCTGAAAAAGACGCAAGTGTTGGAAGCGAAACCGATGAAAGTTTAGGCGACGGCCATAGTGAGTCTGGAGCTGAAAGTGTAGAAACGCATTCTGTCTTTTTTGGATCATACCGAAAACCATTTTATATGTCTCATTACTCTGATGGGATACCCGAGTTAGATGTAAATATTCTCCCTGAAGAATATATTAATGCTGACGCGCCGCAAATGAAATATGCGACAGTGGTTCCTGTAGATAACACAAGTTAACTAAAAGCATTGTAAGGTTTATAATTGTTTTTAAGATATAAAATAAATACTTCTTAAAATGTTAGTGCCAAACTTTAGATAATAAACTTGGTCAATTTTGTAAGTCCGTTTTTTAATAAAATTACGCAATTTTATTATTTTGTAAATAAGATTTAAACTTAATTCATAAGTATTTTTTCGGTAAGTTAATTATGTTATTCTACTTTGCAAAAGTATTATTAAAACTAAAATTCAATAATCATTTGCTACCCTGTGTACTATTTCTTGAAAAAGCATTTAAACCTAAAATAGTCCAAATTACCTTTTTTTAATATTTCATAGAAATGTGAAAATATTTTTAAATTCAAGCAAATAATAGTTTCTAAAACACTTGATATTGGTTACGACGTTTCTTCCTTCGATCTAGTAACTACTTGTATTTGTGCAATATAACTTTGATTAAAAGTAGTTAATAAGTCACTGTGTATATAAGCAACTAGGACAAATTTTTTTGATTATTAAGGAAAGCAAACAGTTAAACCAAATATCGAAAAAAATGTAAATACCACTTATATTAACCAAATAATTGGTGCAATATAATATATATAATTAATATAAGTTATTTAAATACGGTGCAATATTATTGATCTAGGTTAGGATTTGTATCAATGTGATATTTAGCGGGCCGGAAGTGCAATAATTGTTTTAAGAAAAACGCTCTGCAATACTAGTATATAAGACGTGCAATATTTTTCTTCATTTATATAGTTCTCTTAAGAATCCATACAAGCCATAGTAGTCCTATTTTCAAAGGCCCTGCGTATGCATTTATTTACTTTTATTCTTACTGCATCCTAAGAAGTATTATTGTGAATTGTAAAGATACGCACATTTAAGTAAAGTGCCATTAAAATACTTCTTAGAATGCACTTATATACATTTTATACCTATTTTACGTACACGTTAGATAACTTAAACAAATATTAGTGCAATAATGATAAATTAAACTTCATAATCTTATGTGATAGTTTTTTACCCTTTAAGCCAGTAGAAATAAACAATTTTTGTTAGTGTTAAATTTGTAAATAGGTTTTTGTTAATGTTGTTAAAAATGGTATAATACCTAATATATTCAGTTATTGTATAGTTTTTTGGGACGTAGGCGATTACTATGACATTGATGATTTAACTTCTTGACTGCGAAGTTATTGAGGTGCATCAACGTTAGCGTATATTGCCTACATGCGAGCTTCCACGTACCTGCTGTGTATAAAGTAACGGGTATCATGGTTAAGCCAACGCTGAGGTTTAGGGATGAACAGAATTGGTAAAAGTTTGGGAATTTATATGTCACTTTACGTTAAGTTTGTTTTAAAATTAATTACGTATAACATTAGAATAAATTACATTTTGTACAGATTTTTTTAACTATAATTTAATGTTGTTCATTTATTGTAAATGTTAATGTAAGTACAACTTCGTATAAAATATCTATTATTTATATTTTGTCTACTAAAATTTTTATTTGTGTATGTATTCTTTTTGGTGGCTTTTTGAACTAAAATATGTATGTACGTGCATTGTTTTTTGGTAATAAATAAACGTTATAACATTCTTACTTGTAATTTGCATTTATTTTTTACTAATTTCCTTTAAATGTTTAATTTTGTTTCACTAACGCTTTTGGAGATGTAACATGATAACTAATAAAAATAATATGATAAGTGTGTAAAATGTAACTAAACGATCACTAAAACCAAATAATGCATTTATAACAAAGCCTACCGAATTATAGTCTTTCCAATATCGATTTCGTTGACACAGACGATCCTTCTGAAATGTGTTGTTATTATAAAATCAGTTAATTTAATAATTATAAATTAACGGCCATATAATTGATTTTCAAACGTAATGCGGATTTTTTTAATTTGTATTAATTACAAGGGTATTTCGACTTATTTAACACAGACAGTTATCACTACCCTTTTTATTTTAAATGAAACACCTTGCCATATTATTTAATATTGAAATTCCGCAAGTCATTTTTTTTTTTAAGTCACTTTCTGACTGATATCCTTGTTTATATACATTATAGTTAGACAATAAGATATCTTTATATGGAAACGGATTTTTTAGTCATGTTAAATGGCGATAGTGAAAACAAGGTAATAAATAAATGCAAAACCTCAAACCGTTTTTGGTTATTAAAAGATTGCAAACGATGGCGGCACAAGTAAGGTACTTACACACGCTATTAGTTTTGACATACGTGCAAAGCAATGTTTTACCAGTTAACTTGCTTTAATTCTGAAAACTCTGAGTTTGCAAAAATTATTCGTACACTTTAATTTCTGTTTACAAACAAAATATTGAATGAATAAAATCCTGCAAACGTTTCTATAAAATTGTAATCGGTTGTGTGGTTTGTTTCATTTACTTTGTTTAATTTTCTTTTCAAGTCGGAAGCCAACAAAGATGTGCAAATTTAATTTTTTTTAAATTTTCATACTACCCAAAAGGCACATAAAATATAAATATACAAGCTTATTAGCACTTTAGATGTATCTTTAGCAATAAATTCAGGGCGATGCTTCAAAGATTCGGACTTCAGAACCAAATTAATGATTTAAATTTTCGTATGAATTACTTACAGCGCTCGCCGCTTATCGGAATCATGGATAATGTTTTCAATCGGGTAATGTTATCACTTTACTAAAGTAACAATCCGGATGCATGCTACAACATAGAAAAAACGCCGTTTATAGTAATCGTAATTTAGGTTTATGTTATTAATTTATTGTCAGGTTTGTTTCTATACATGATCAATAACTTATTTTGTATGCATTCTTGAGATGAATTTTCACAATACGGTTGTTTAGAGTGAAAAATTTTTTCATTGTACTCTAAAAATAGTTGTTTTGCATATTTCTCTTATTTATTCATTAAAATAATTTGACTGATTTACGAAACGGTACATTATTTTAACATCTGTAAATACGTTATCTTCGTGAATTAACTTAGAAAGCACGTGCCTTCTTAGAATAACAACTTAAATTAACTACGTCTTATGTGATTCTGCGAACAGTGAATGAAGCATCATAACGTTGTTTTTGATTTCTTTTTATTAACGGTGTCAACAAACTGTTTAATGATAAAGATCCGTTGGCTCAAAATGCTGATTTATTTAAACGTTTTATAAATTTTTTTAACTTGTATTGACGCTTTGATTTCACCTTCTAAATTAACAACCTGTTAATCACATACACGCTGTATGTATTTACTGCTTTCTAACAAATAAGCAGTTTTCCTGAATTTCGTATATTGTTATCATTCGGTTATTGTTATCAAAAACCTCAAGTCCCAACGTGATTCTATTAAGCAGCGTGCACCGCAGCTAAAAACGCTGGCATTCGACCAGAAATAATACCAGAATTACCTACAATATACCAGATCCCAGATGTGTTTTTATTATGTCAATAAACAGAAACAAGTAGAATATTTCTGTTTATTGACATCAAAAGACCATCCTTAGCTAAACATGCCTGCCCACCCAAATTATCTTTTATATTTTTTTTATCAGCATGTGTATTCATTAACTAGTTAACTTTAATCTAATATATATCAAATTTGAGTAGATTTGTTTTTAAATTTGGTTTATTTTATTGTTTTGATCGGTCGAATACTATAAACATTCTATAAACAAATATGTACAAATCAGAAACTGTACATTCAATTATGAAATTGTCTTCTGTTAGGGGAATAATTATGTTTCTCAGAATACCAGTTGTTTACGTAGACCGAATTTCATAACATAAGTGTTATTGTGCATAGATATAATTTTCTTTCAAGGTTATTTACATGTAATGAAAAAAGAACGTATGTCTTTTCCAAATCTCTGATACTGTATCTATATAGATTACTGTAAGAGAGTATCTGTAACTTAGAAATCTGTAATATTAACAAAAGCAGCGCCAAATATGTCAATTTTGCGTTTCCATCTAAAACTACTCCAGTTTTGCATCCAAATTAATGTTTCCAATTTTAGTGCAGTCATTGTCTAACTATAATGTATATAAACAAGGCTAATATCGATTCATTACAAAACATTAATTATTAGTGATAAAAATACCGGTTCTTCTTATAGAACGCAACAATAACGTTCGCTCCAGAAAATTATCGCTCTAAAACAACGTTCATCAGCGATTTTTGCGTTTCCTTGTTAAGTTTTATAAAGAATATGCTTTAAATTTGATTTAATTGTAGTTTCTGTTACAAAAATTTTGGGTTCGGTTATTAAATACATAAGTAAAATAGCTGTATAATATTTGGAATTACTCATAGTGTTACACACTTACTTTTCAAGAGAAGTACTTTCTTTTCGCCACATTGTCTTCCTTATAAACAGAGCGCCATTTTAATCGATTCTGACTGTAAAATTTTGGTAATATTATTTTGAATATTATTGCGCCTGGGTTCCTATTTGTTTTAAAGTAAATAGTAGTATTGAAAATGGTATTTTTCAAAATCGTAGACGACAGATATTGTATTTGTTTTACGTGCAATATTTTTTTTCAAACGTAAAGTTGGTACCGTTAATTAAGGTATTAAAAAATCGGCATATAAAGGAAAAATTATTTATTTATATATTGTCTATCGCGGTCTCTTATAAAATCACATTCGAATGCCTACGCTCATTTATGAAATAGTTTTCATTAGAAGTAAGTGTAAAACGAGGTACGAACGAAACGGTAGCCAACTAACAGCAGAAATGCGTGAGAGTGCTTCTGGAAAATACCGCTAAAATCGCGGTATCAAAATAGCAATCCATCACTAATTATATAGAAATAAACAGAAAAAAAAAACGAGTCATCAACTTGAAACCTACTGCCACTTTTGTATTTCTTCGCGGAAGGAATGAGGCATACTGGAAATAGCGTAAAGAGTCCATTTGGTCTTATAGCAAGGTATAAAATGAGGCTTTATTTTGTTTAAAAGTCATAAAACCACCTACTTTCCTGAGTTTTTCATTTTATCATACTGGCACTCATCAAAAACCCCGTAAATATTTTTGATAAAACTATAAGACTCAAACAGAAAAGGCGTTGATCGTATTATCAATATTCATGCGATTATCGCGTATCCTGCAAACCATAAATAAAAAAACTGGTGTTGGTGATGAAGGAATATTTACATATTTTTTTAAGGTTATGCTGTCATAAAACCATTTCGAAGTGATATGTACACGTTTGTATTGATTTTCTAGCATATTTGTGCACCTCGATATTACTTACCCATTTAGTAAATCAGTAAAAAAAAATCGTCGCAGGCAGGATTCGAAACTTATCGAAAAATTATATTTGTGAATTCATTTTAAATTACAAACTAAATATCTGATAAATTGTTATTATTAGAATTTTTTTTATTTGAATAAATTGTCAGGACTCTCTATAAGTTACTGTAAAAATAATTCGAATAATTTACATACGTACAAAATTATATAAGAAAAGCTATTAAAAATGGCGGATACACCCACTTCGAGTTTCTTTATCAAATCCACATGTTTATAGAACCAAGAGAATATGAAAAGCCAGCTCCATACCAAACTTCAAGTAATTAGGACTTTTGGTTCGAGAGTTATCGTGGGTACATCCAAAAATAATTTAAATAAGATGAAGCATTCCATATATAAACGAGTCAAAACTCTAATAAACTGTTAATGTTAGAAAAAAATGTTGGTAAAATAAATTATTAGGAAGAATGAACTCTATAAGAAACTGTAAAAATAATTCACATACGTACAAAATTATGTAAGAAAAACCGTTAAAAATGGCGGATACACCCACTTCCGGTTTCTTTATCAAACTCATCTTTTGAAAGAACCGAGAGAATATGAAAAGCCAGCTCCATACCAAACTTCGAGTATTTAGGTTTCGATTTTGGTTCGAGAGTTATCGTGGGTACATCCAAAGATAATTTAAATAAGATGCAGCACTCCGTATATAAACAAGTCAAAAGAGTTTAGAGAAAAATTGTTATTTTTTAACGTATCTTGCTTTCCTTTCAAGATATGGAAGTTTCTTCTAAAAAAAAATTGTCGTAGGCTGGATTCGAACCTACGATCATATATGGAATTCAATTTCAATTATAAATCAAATATCTAATAAACTGTTAATGTTAGAAAAAAAATTATTTGAATAAATTGTTAAAAAGAATTAACTCTATAAAAAACTGTAAAAATAATTTACCTACGTATGAAATTATATAAGAAAAACCGTTAAAAATGGCAGATACACCCACTTCCGGTTTTTTTATCAGACCCATATTTTGATAAAACCGAGAGAATATGAAAAACCAACTCCATACCATTTCAAGTTCCTAGAACTTTTGGTTCGAGAGTAATCGTGTGTACATTTTTACACACCGACACACACACACAGACACCCAAAAATTTTTTGTCAAAAATTTTTTGATTCAGACCTTGAAACGTAAAATTATGCAAAAAAAATTTTTGAAAAAAAATTGCTAGCGCTATACTTTCCTTAAAGGAAAGTAAAAAGGTAGAGATGTGAAAATACGTGTTAAAAAAAATAAAAACAAAATAGGACCACTTGCGCTGACATTGCAGTAATTGGAACTAAAATTTTATGGAGGGAAATTTAAATGTCGCTATTTTCTATTTTTATATTGAATAAAATTAGACAATAAAAGAAAGTCATTTATTTTAAATAAATACATATATTAAAGTATAAAATATATAAATACAACGTAACATTAATAGGTACTAAACTAAAAAAACAATAAAAATACTTAACACAAAACATAACCCAACTTAACATGTACTCGTTTTATGTTGTCTTTCCTGGTGACAATAAAATTAATTCAAGTAAGTTGTATTTTGTTTTCCTCTTTGGTTTAAACTTAACACAATTTCTTTAGAAATTTTCTATGAGATCAATTCAAATACTACTCCCGAGTTTCCAAGGCCGGAACATGAAAATTGAATTAGAAATGTCAAAAATGTTGTAATTATTTGTTGCTAACAAGAAATGTATGTTTCTTTCTTATATCCTTATAAAATTTGCGAATTATTAACAGTGACGACACATAAACAATTTTAACACAAATCGACTTTTTCACGAATGAACTCTGTAATTTTGTTTCAAATGTGTAAAATATAACCCATTTCAGTTAACCAGTGGTAACAAATATCATAAATATGACATAAACAAATTTTATAAAAAAATTTAACATATTTTAGACAACATTCACTTTGATCATATTCTTTTAACATCGTGTAAATATGATAAAGTTTTAAATCAAGAGAAATTAAAGAGGATTTACACAAATCACAATCCGGTATGCCAATTTTTTTAAGATAAAACCGCAGACATAAGCCACAGCCTGACTCAAAGTTAAATCGATATTATTGGGTGCTATTGGAAATTCCAATGACAACAACTCGTTATTGTGTGAAATAGTAGAAAGGTTAAAAGGGCAAGTTAAAAAATTTTCCAAGACGACCAATGAATCTGCCTCACAATTTGAACCTCTAGTTTATTATTATTGAGAATACAAGTTTTAAGACGAGAAGTAAATTAATAACAAGGTGGATTTGTGTGACCTACTCCGCGTTGAGGAATAGCACTAAATAAATTTTCTACAGGATCTTGATTCAAACAACGAGTTCGCAGAAATTGAAAGCTAACCTTTTGACAAATATCCCAAATCTCCAAAACACCTCTAATTGTTAAACTCCAATCTTCTTTACATTTTGCGGATCAAAGAACTGTATTTAAATTCTTTTCGATGAAAGTCAAACCTTTAATTTTTTGTAACATTTTATGGAAGAATGCAACATGACTACTATTTTGACTTATAGCGCAACAAAACCTTTTACCGTGAATTTTTTTTACTGTTCTACTATTTACACTATTGAAGAGAGTGTCAATAAGACCGACAAATTCTGATGTATGAGCAGCTTCCGATGGTAAATTTGCACTAGAAACAGCACTCTGAAGTGCACAAGCAACCGAATAACTTAAGATGCGAACAGCAATAGAAATAGTATTCTGTCCTTTTTTTAGTATATAAGCTTTATAAAATAAAACATTATTCAAGACTTGGAAATATTTATTTCAAGCAACTTGAAAAAGGGTAAGTAAAAAAACACATTTTGTATTTCAACGGCCGTTGGGGTACACTGAGACATTTTTAAATGGGGCACAGTGAAACATGTCTCACTGTACCCCACATTAAACTTTTGTTTTTTTTGTAGAACATTTTGCTTCCAAAATGAGAAGTAAACAAAGGAAAACTGACATCGGGAGCTTTTCAGAGGAGCAGATTAGTAGAGCTGTTAATACTGTTTTAACTCGACGCAGATCAGTTGCGAAAGAGGAAGGATTAAGTTTTCAGACATTAGCAAGGTAATATTTTTAATTAAGATAATAACAGAATAAAGATTAAAAAGTAGACGCATTCCTTTATAAGTTAGTTCTTCAGCCTGCAATCAAATTTCTTATATTTTTAAGTACGTTGCCAAAAAAAGAGCCAATGAAAACACACCAATCAGATACACCCCCAATTATGAAGTTAACCAAGTTTTTACAAAGGAACAAGAGCAGTCTTTAGCCTACTACATTATTAAAAGTTCACAAATGTTTTATGGACTTCCTCTGGTCGAATGCAGAAAACTGGCGTATGAAATGGCAGTAAATAATGATTTCAAAATGCCTGAAAATTTGAGGCTAAATGAAATGGCAGGAAAAGACTGGATGTACAGTTTTTTGAAAAAGAATCCCATGGTTTCACTTCGAACGCCAGAAGGATGCAGTTTATCGAGGGCCACGTCTTTCAATCCACACAATGTCAAAATTTTTTTTGACAACTTAAAGATAGCGATGGATCGTAATCAAAGGTTTTCTGACGGAACAAGAATTTTTAATCTAGACGAGACGGGGACCGTTACCGTTCAAAAATCATCAAATGTTCTGGCAAAAAAAGGAACAAAATAAGTTTGTAAGCTAACCAGTGGTGAGAAAGGTACTCTGGTTACAACCTGTGTTATTGCCAGTGCTGCAAGTAATCACTTGCCACCTGCTATGATCTTCCCGCGTGTCCACTTTAATGAGCACATGATTACTGGAGCACCTCCGGCAACTTTAGGTTTGGCAACATCATCAGGATGGATGAACTGCGATTTATTTTTTGAAGTCATGAAGCATTTTATAAAGCACTCTTGTAGCTCAAAAGACAATCCTAGTCTTCTTTTGTATGACAACCACAAAAGTCATTTGTCAATCAAAGTTCTTAATCTTGCCAAAGAAAATGGGGTTACGATAGTGAGTTTTCCTCGACATTCGACGAACAAACTGCAGCCTCTCGACGTTGACAATTTCAAACCATTTAGCTTGGCTTATAACGCCGCTGTTGATAGCTGGTTAATGCAGCATCCAGGCAAACCATTGTCAATCTATGAAGATGCAACTTGTGTCGGAAAAGCATTCGAGAAAGCTATGACTCAAGCTAATATAACATCAGCATTTAAAAAGTGTGGAATTTTTCCATACGATATAGATATCTTTACAGAGATTGATGTTTTACCGTGCTCCGTTACAGACGGGCCATGTCCCAAAGCAACAAACTCCAAAACCGACCCCGAACCAACAACTTCACAAACTGATCCCGAACTGATAACTCCAGAACTTGATGCAGGGCTGATCAACACTCCAAAAATTCAAAAACCAATTAAAACATTTGTTTCTTAGGAGGATATTAGAGGCTACCCGAAAGCCGGAGAAAGAAAAACAACTGGAAAAGAGCGAAAAAAAGGGAGAAACATGATACTAACGGACACCCCAGAAAAGGCGGAGTTGGAAGAAAGATATAATAAACGACAAAAACCGGTACAAGCACAGAAAAAAATTGCTGTTAAAAGAAAAATTGCAGAAAGTGACGAGGAGGAAGAGAAAATCGAATGGCATTCAGATGCTTCGTCTGATAATTTTGTGCCGAAATTAGATCCCACATTATTTAAAGAGCTAGATAGAGATCCTCAAATTGCAGATTATGTTTTAGTTAAGTTTACTCCTCAAAATACGAAGGGAAAAATCTCTTATTACATAGAGAGAAGGTGTTATCCACCAATAATGAAAGTAATGAATTTGAAGTGAGCTTTTTAAGAAAGAGCACAAAAATTGAAATTTTTCTAATAATGAAGATATTGCTTTTACTAGAAAAAAGATATTAAAATGATTTTGTCTAAACCTATAAATTACGGTACAACTAAAAGGCAAAACTTATATTATTCATTTGAAATTAAGTTTAATTTAAACATTCAGTAGACTGTTCTTTTTTTTTGTATTTTGTATGACTTGTGAATGAATGAATATTTTTAGTTTTTTTTTAAATTTTCAAATAAAAATTGTTCATTTTCTAAAGTGTCTCACTGTACCCTCATAGTGGAGAATAATGAGACAAATGACATATTGATTGTTTTTTGGATATATTTAAATTATCTGTTGATATTAATTGTAAAACCTATTCAAGCTTACTTCTACGACATACATAATACTAATATGAAACCCCAAGAAATGACATTTAAATCTTATTTTCGAAAAACCGAACCAACAAAAAAAAGCGTCTCACTGTACCCTACTTTCCCCTACGTCTAAAGAATTACATTTATTATAAATTACTAAATTGTAATATCGCAAAACTAATCCTCGCCAGAGTCATTAATTTCTAAATCACTTTCGGAACTGCTATTTGTTAAACGAATGATTAATGATTATATGGGGGGCAGTGTTAAATATGAGATTATTAATGCAGAATAATGACATATTATTTAATTAATTCTAATTGATTGTAGAATACATAGATTCTTTGGAAAAAAATTATTAAGTAAGTTACATTTGGGAATAGGATTTATTTAATGTTACTTGAAAATATTGTAGACAAAATTTTAATTGACGATATATATATATATCTATATATATATATATATATATATATATATATATATATATATATATATATATATGTATGTAACAGCGGAACTATTGCGAACTTTTATATATAAAACGGTCATTGTTGCGACAAAACGGAACTACTGCACCGGCGTAATAGTGCCACCCAAAATTATAAGTCCAATTATATATAAAGCCGGTACTATTACGACCGTTCAGAGACATCTAGTGCAGATCATAGTTTCTGGGTATTTGTCTTTGCTAAGTCTGTGTTGCGGGTCACATACTACTTAGGGTTTCTAAATCAAATTAAAATATTATCAACAAGGTTGGTTGTATACTTGACAGACAGCCTTGATTTTTATTAAAATTTAAATTACATTACATGTTGCCTATATGATTAACAATATTAATTTTATAGTATATTATTATATCAAGGTCTTGGAGAATTTTAGTTTACTCTAATGCATTTTATGTTATCCATCTTCTATATAAGACGATTATTTTGCCGAAAAACATTTGTAGCCTTGAATTATTAAATTTTATATAACTACGTAAAATATGAAAATTACGTTAAAAATAATAGCACTGTAGTCCATAAAATACAATCATATTTTGCGACATAGATAACAGTCATTTTTTTATGATTAAAATTTTCTAAAATGTTTGTAATTGCTATTAGTTTTTGTAATCGTTTTATGTCGATTATATTCTGATAGATATGTACAAAAGTGCTAAAATTACTTTAAATAAATGCAAACATAATAAAGTATTGCTATCATTTAAGCAACCTGAAAAACTTTCAAATGTTTACTAAAATTACATTTATAGAAACGACTTTTGTATATTTCAAGGTAAAAAGTTTAGTTAGTGTATATTAAAAAAGGAATGTAATAATATATTGCATTTACAAATTAATATTATGGCTCTAATGTGAAATGTCACTGAAGCTACAGAAGATGTGCCATTTAGAAGGAAAAAATGTTTTCTTACAAAATTTAAAATAAATAACAAAAGAAACAAAAGCAGGTATGCGATGTCAGGGAAGAAATTCAAAGTGAATTTATAAGAAAAATCTTCGATTGACACTAAATTTGCAAGGTGTAGCAGAAGTAGGGTGGCCTTTTTTTATCGAACTTTTAAAAACGGATCCAGAGTCAAATCGAGAGCAAAATAATCGATGTTTTCAATAATCGATTTTTTCAGGAATTTATACAAAACTTCACAATAAATCAATATTTTTTCTATACTTTATTCTTAAGAAAATCAAAGTGAATATATATTTATAATCAACATAAAAACAATAATTCTATTTTGCTTATTGTGCAAATATTCAAATTACCGAGGGTTTTAAATTGAAATCTCTCGCTATTTAAAATTTTTGTTCAGCTTGGTGATTTGATTATTTACTTATGAGTTTTTCTTGTTACATTACAGTTGATTGTAGAGTGATTACAGTTGCACAAGTTCGGAATTCTCGATCCATTCTTTAAATTTTTGAATATTAGTAAAAAAAAGTTTTATTAAAGAGATAGAAGCATCATTGTATACAACATGCTGTATAATCAATTGAAGTTAATACATATTGCATTTCGTTAACAAACATGACCTTGCCACCAAAGTTCAGTCTCATCACGTCTCATTTCACTCACACTTTTGTAGGGCCGAATATAAATATTTTGGCTCCAATTTATAATGGAAATAAATGCTGCAATCAATTGAAGAATGCCATTCATCATTAAAAAGTATGTTGTGTTTGGAAAAATCGACAACAAATCGCGTAGTTGGCGACCAAAGGAAACCTACGTTAGAGATGATGCTGTCTTAAGACGAACAAGCTTTTCAGATAGAGGTCTCAATTCTGTCCAATTAACAAACATATGGAGTGAAGCTACAAGTATAAGTGTATGCAATTCCACTATGAGGAGAAAACTGATTAGTTTTGGATTGAGAGGGTGTAAAACACGGAAGAAACCATTGATTTCCGAGAAGCAAAAGCTGAACCGTTAGAAATGGGCAAAGGAACATCTAAAGTGTACCACAGATTAGTGGCAAAAAGTATTATTTGTTGATGAATCAACTTTTAACATCAATAATTATGCTGTAAACACGTCCAACAATTAAGCTTCCAACCTCAGTTATGATGTGTGGTTGCATCTCCTTCCGAGGCTGCATATCATCTCTGGAACGATGAATGCCACCAAATACATCGAAGTACTACAGAATAAAATGCTGCAAAGTGAAGAAGATTTGTTTGGCGAAGAAAGCTTTCAGTTTCAAGAAGACAACGCACCTTGCCATAGAGCAAAGCTTGTTAAATCATGGATGGAGGTCAATGAAATTAACAGATTGGACTGGCCAGTGCAATCTCCCGACCTGAATTCCATCGAAAACTTGTGTAACAGAATATCAAAAATCATATCGAGAAAAAGCCAACGACAAAGGTCATTCTCATGGAATCTCTAATTGGCGCCTGGAATCACTGTATCACAAGAGACGAACTAGGAAAACTGGTGAATTCCATGCCCAAGAGATGTCAAATAGTCTTCAAAACATGCTGTATAATCAATTGAAGTTAATATATATTGCATTTCGTTAATAAACATGACCCTGCCACCAAAGTTCAGTCTCATCACGTCTCATTCCACTCACACTTTTGTAGGACGCAGTATAAATATTTTGGCTCCAATTTATAATGGAAATAAAGGCTGCAACCAATTGAAGAATGTTTTGATAAAAAAAGAAAGAAATGAACATGAAATACAATGTACTGTATGCGAGTAATCAAAATATTTAAGTTGTTAGCTGATTTTTGTCCGTTACTTTGTTAATTTCGTATTTTTGTTTAAATATTGGATTCTTAAATACAATGCACTTAACATTTTAAATTATTTTATAGTGCTTTCGTTTCGGTTGCACATAGTGTAAGGAGAGATAAAAAAGAATTTAGTCAGAATTTTCATCGGCTTGTCATGTAGTCAAGTAGTACCATTCGTATAATACAGTGCATAGAGCTTTGTACAAAAAATCTTAAAAACTCAAATATTCCGCAAAAATTCCAGTCCAACTAAACCTGACGTTATTATTAACATCATTTTTTCGCATTAAATAGAAAGTTTGCATTAGGTATCATATATAAGCGTTAGTACTGATTCCAACAATAAAAAATAGATTGAAATTTTTCTGATCGTAGCAAAAATACTTTTTCAAAATCAAGCGATCAAAACAGGGTTGCTAAAATGTGATGTTTTAAAAAATGAAACCTTTAAAACTATTACAAACTACATACTAAAAGCACTTAAATTGAATAACCTTGCGCCAAAAGTTCTTATGTGTTCTCGAGACAATATCGGTACACATTTTGGTAGACTGGCTCGTAACGTAACGAAACTGGAAATTTATTTAATCTGTTAAAGAAAATATTAAACGATTGTTGGCGTGGGTGTTTTGCACATTATCTATACGTTGTGTAATCATTCTACACGTAGACTATAAGAACACACCAGCTGTTGAATATCAAGGTATGCTAAAAAATACTAAGACGCAATGGTTGAGTCTATTTCCTGCTGTTGAAGGAATATTACCAATTATTGAAATCTTAAAAAACTTTTCTTGATTTTGAAGGAACTCGAAAAAATATTACAATCCATACGTCAGTAGTAAAATGTAACCATTCTGCAGTAGTTCGGATCATTAAAAACTATGCTGAGTTTGGAAAAATCGACGACAAACCGCGTAGTGGGCGACTAAAGGAAACCTACGTTAGAGATGATGCTATCTTAAGACGAACAAGCTTTGCAGATAGAAGTCTCAATTCTACCCAATTAACAAACATATGGAGTGAAGCTACAGGTATAAGTGTATGCACTTCCACTATGAGGAGAAATCTGATTAGTTTTGAATTGAGAGGGTGTAAAGCACAAACGAACCATTGCTTTCCGAAAAGCAAAAGCTGAACCGTTTGAAATGGGCAAAGGAACATCTAAAGCGTACCACAGATTAGTGGCAAAAAGTATTATTTGGTGGCATCTCCTCCCGAGGCTGCATATCATCTCTGGAACAATGAATGCCACCAAATACATCGAAGTACTACAGAATAAAATGCTGCAAAGTGGAAAAGATTTGTTTGGTGAAGAAAGCTTTCAGTTTCAAGTTTCAACGTACCTTGTCATAGAGCAAAGCTAATTAAATCATAGATGGAGGTGGATGGAATTAACAGATTAGACTGGCCAGTGCAATCTCCCGACCTGAATTCCATCGAAAACTTATGTAACAGAATATCAAAAATCATATCGAGATAAAAACCAACGACAAAGGTCACTTTCATGGAATCTCTAATTGACACCTGGCATTACTGTATCACAAGAGACAAACTGGGAAAACTGGTGAATTCCATGCCCAAGAAATGTCAACTAGTCATCAAAACAAGGGTTGACCGATTAAATACTAAAATCAATTTTAAATAAGATCATATTTTGCATAATGCAATATATGTTTTTTGTCAAGTTTTTTATTTTAATTAAAGCTTTTTTTTACTAAATTACTTCAACGTTTTTTTATTTTATCATTGTCATGAATTCTTTAGTTAAGATAGAGCTGATGTAGAGAATATGGTTGAAATGCATTTTAGTGAAGTACGTTAACCCCTTACGTTTTTTTTTGAAAAAAACCGACAAATGATTTAATTTTTTGTGATTAAACTTGTTATTTGATTTTGTCCCGATTTTACATAGCAAAAACTCTTCTGCTTTTTTCTAAGAAGTGCCCTATTTATAGTATGTTCTAAAAAAAATAACTTACAACAGCTAGTTTTCGACTGTCGTATACATTTCAACCGTTTCAACTGCACGTATAGCGTTACTCATTAGCTTAACACGTGTACGAAATTTTGTCACATTTTCCTCGTTATTGTTTGATCTAAGCGCTCGGTTTTCGACGCTTGAGACATTTGGTACCGATACACTTGCGTCATTGTTTTTCTAACGATTATGTATTGAATTAGTGTATTATGTTATTGTTAGCGATTGGCGTTGTTGTTTTACTGTAACTGTAAGAGCATTCTTATATAAAAATTTGAAGCGTGTGTACGTTTTATTTATTAATATTTGTTTCTTTTTAAGAATTACACAAAAAAATTATAGATGATAAGATATTCTTAAGAACAGTCGTTACTGTTCTTTGTGTCGCTTATTTACAATTAGTTAACCTTGAAAACGCTAAACTTGCTCATATACAAAGATAATGACATTATCTTACGATTAAATAAATATAAACATTCTCACATTTCTCACTTTATGCGTTGACTGAAGAAATTTCAACGCTTTATCTTAGTACACAAGATAAATTTGATAACTTTGAAAAAACTGTATTATAAGAAGCTTGTAAGAAAAAATTCATCAGAATTATTTCCTGTACTTTTTCTATTAATTTACCTAATTGCTTATTAATATTTGAAATTTTTAACAATCACATATCGTCCGATTTAGCAATTGTAAATGCTAAGGTTTGTTAGAAATGCGTATATCTCATAATGCGTTCAAGGTTTTACCACATTTTACAAGCTTCTTAGCTTCTAATATGGTTTCTGTCCTTTTCTTTTTACGAAGCGGGAAATTACAGTCACATCACTATTAGATAGACAAGGCAAGCTACTCAGCACGCAATATCCCTCTCGCTCACTCCTAGTGGAACGTTTTCAAACAATGCGCATATGGCATGGTTTTTCACCCTTTGATAACATATAACCGATTCCCAAGAAATTTTGAAATAAAACATTATTTGTGCAAGTTTTGTTTAAATAAATGATAGCTATTGTCAGGAATTTGAAGTACTAAAAATTTTGAAAATACGCAAATTTTAAGCGTTAAAAATTATCAAAATAATCACCAAACAAAGAAAAATAAGCGTTATTGGTTTAGTGTTATCGTTTTATTGACGTTGCCAAAGGAATAATACAAAAAACGTTATACTAATCTTACAGACTAGATAAAATATAACTACTACACTAGCATTAAATCAAATTCCTTGAAACTTTTTGTATCTAAATTTTATTATCTACACCATAATAATACCAGAAGTGTTAACTAATATCGGATTACAGTATTGTTGTTATACGTCCAACTATCATCACCATTACTGTAAGGAAGTATTTACAAAGCACAATAACAACCACAGTTGTAATATTTTTCTATGAATTAATTGTTCGTTACACTTTGACCTTAGTTTGCGAAAATTAAACGTTTTGAAGTGGACAATAGTTATTTATTTAACGAGTTTCTGTGTAAATTGGGCATTTTTTTTTTCAAAGTAGACATTTTAAACCCGAGAAGAAAAAACGCTCAATTTAGAAAGGTACGAGTTGAATACATTTTATTGTTCGAACAGAGACTTGCAAGCCCCCAAAGTCTTAATATCTCTCAAAATTTGGCATTTATGACAGTTAAGAACAATTAAACATACATGATTTTCCATGTGTTCACTGGGATTTTTCCATAATTTCTTTGAATGTTTTTTTCGGTTTTAATTCTTCGTGTTATTTCAAGAGTTTGTCTGTTTTTAATCCTGTAATAGTTTTTCAGATTTTTTTCTCCGAGCGTTTTTATTTTATTTTTTCCGTTTTTGTTTCAGATTTTCAGTTTTTTCCTAATTTTTTCTTGGTTTTTCTCCAAGCGTTTTTATTGTGTTCTTTCCTATGCTTTTTGGGAGTTTTCCAGTGTTTTTCCTGGAAGTTTATTTTCTGGTTCTTTGTTTTCGTGTTTTTATCTAAGCGTTTTTATTCTTACGATTTTTCGCTTTTTCTATTTCTTTTTCTCTGCTTTTTTTGTCTTTATGTCAGTACCAAAAAACAGTTTACACATAAATATTTGAAGCATATGTTTTAACAAAATTTAGTCCTTGATGTTCTGTTTTTAGCTTCTTTTCTTCCTATCTCTTCCACTTTCAATTTGTAGCAGCCGCTACACATTTGTTTTTTTTTTTGATTTTGACAAGGATGTACTCTGTTTTTGAGGTTGTAGCAGACTAATGTCTTGTTTCAGTAATCCTGCAATGTTCAATGCCAGAGTAATTCTGTATATAATGAATTACTTATTATGACTTCTTCTCTGAATTTGGTGATAGATATTTTATTATTTGTAATTTCCTGTAGCAAATAAGCATTTACCAAAGCGGTAAGTAATTCGATTGCCAGTTTTTTGTACCATTTTACTTTGCAGAAGGAAGAGTTGTAAATCTTCATTTAATCTAAGTAATATCTTTTATAAGAACAAAAAGTATAACATCTCTGTTGCTTGATGAGTTGTATTCAACAACTAGCTTTGACTTTTCCACATCTACGCCTCGTTTTCGAACAGAAATCATTTTGGGTATATGCTTGCGTTTAGCATCGTTACGTCTCGTTTGTCTTTCCATTTTCCTACAAACAATGCGATATTACTATCTTGAGCAGTCTTATCTCTAATCTTCTTCAGTAATTACTAGATAAATGTTTTATATTATTTCTGTATAGAAATTTATTTGATTAATACGCACATAATAATGCAAAGAAATCGTTCTATTTCTTCTAAATCTGTATTTTTCCAACCACAAATACGCACCCTATGTACATTTTTAAATTTTTTCTTGACTAGCGTATCAATTTGTTTCATTCGCGTATAGCTGCAATATATATTTATAAAAATCGTAAGGAGATTTTGAATAGTACTCGTCGATAAATGTTTTAGTACCTTTGTTAGTTAGTCTTGTAAATCATTTTTTCCTCGTTGTCATTGTTATAAGAAGTTTGAATGCCGCGAAGTGTTAGTACAGTGAAAACGCGAAACCTGGCTACAAAAGCAAGAAAGTCGTTTTGGAAACGTCGAAGTTTTAAATTTAATTAAAAACGCCACAGAAGATACCCATCTAGAATATTTTAATAAGTAAGGTTCTGAATCAGTACCTATCTAATACAAATTAATTAGAAATTTAAATCTTTATTTTGGATTCTCTCATAAGTTGTAATTGTTGTATTACGTACTAGATATTTTGAAATGAGTTTATTGTTTATGTGCGATTACAGTCTTGTACCAAAGGAGTTGCCCAAACTTCACGTAGAAAGAACTACAGATTCGCATACTAATCTTCACGGCAATCTACTGGTTCAAATAGCTTATTTTGTTGAACAATTACGCCGACTAGGGATACATGACGCTAAATGCACGATGGGTAAAATGGAATTTCAACATGAAACTCGCAATGATTTATTGTCGTGTTTGAGGTATTTATGCAATACATGTGGAAATGAAATAAAAATAAAAATCCCATAACGCTGACGACATAAATGAAACTTTTGTATGGGGTGGATCTGCAATTGGTTTGGGATATTCAAAATCATAAGAATTGCTGTCTGTTCTCAATATACCTATAATGACAAAAACCAGATAAAAATTATAAGTTGGACTACACTACAAATGGCAACAGTTACTGGTAAAGAATATGCAAGAAAGTGCTACAGAAGAAAAGAAATTAGCTGTTAAAGCTGGAAACATAGAAGATGTTTTCCATACATCGCCGTGGCAGTCGATGGGGGGTTGAGTAAAAAGGTCATACGGACATAGTTATTTTTATTGGGGTCAAAATAAATTTTGTCACATGTATGCCACTGCTAACCGCGAACATACATGTTTTAAAAACTTTTGTAGATTATCAGCAATAATAGAACAAACAGCTATTGTGGAGGGTTTTAATGAAAGCGAGAAAATGTATGGGTTTCGTTATAAGTATGTAATTGGCGATGGAGATTCTAGCGTTTACGCCCAAAATAAAAAAAAGTAACTTATGGGCGTAGTGTAATAAAATTCGAACGCGCTATCCATTGCGTCAAAACATATACTGCAGCTCTATAACTACTTATAAAGAACCGCCATTTCCAAATAGAGACCAGAAATATTTTAAAGAAGTATGTTGGGAAAATATCATCTTGCACAAAAAAAATAATTGCTAAATCATCAGATCTGTTCAGTTTAAAGAGACAGCTAAAAGAATCTTTTGCTACCATGATGAGCAATGATATTAAATTATTAGAACATTTGCTTCTATTTTTAGACATGGAAAAAGCAAGAGATAATGTAATACGAAAGGCAGATCGACTACTACATAATGTAACCACAAATCCAGCTGAGCGATAGTCAATAATATCCAAACTTACAGGTGGTAAGCTAACCAACTTGATAATGAAAAACACGTATTTTACCAGATGTGCAGCAGCTGCATTGTGTTGTAATATAGGGTCTTTTGGATTTTATAAAAAACTTTACTGTAGTAATAAAGAAATTTTTTTTTAAAACAGTTGTGTGAGCGACGCAAAAAAAAATTAACAAATCGCTGTGTAAAAGAAGGCGTCACCAAATAATCACAGACGAGTCACAAGATTATGGAAACTATCTTAATGAACTGTCAGCTCCTGATCTAGACGTTGAAGCTTTGGAAGTAGTCAAGGATATGGTAATAGCAAAATAGCAAAATTGAATGAAGATGATATATGCGATACAGAAGAGAATACTAGGGGACAAAGTGAAAATTTGCGTTGGTACGAATCTCGTAGAAACAGAATAACAGCTTTTGTTTTTGGAAAGATTTGCCATCTGCGAGAAAGAACTAATCGCACTGCAATAATTATTACACAAATCTTTTATTCAACGCCTATAAACAGCAAGGCCATTTCATATGGAATAGAAAACAAAAAATTGTCATAAAGCGATTTAAAATTCAGTTAGGTGTAAACGTCGAAAGCTACGGTTTTTTTAAAATATAATTAACAGACTTCCTGAATATTTCTAAAGAAGGATTACAAAGGTAATAATCCTTTTGTGTCAAACGAGACAAAAGTTAAAATTATTTCCACTTGAAAAATCAATTTTGCCTAATTTTTCAGTGTACTTTATTTAAAATTAGATAATTTTTTGTAACATTTTTAAAGCTGTCGGATTGAAAGTATATATTTCTAGGAGTTGTGACAATTTACAAGTAACAAAACATTTGCACAACTCTTGCTTATCTTCAAAAACGCCGTGCCGTTTATAATAATGCACAGATGGTGCATTTGGAACTCGATCTTTTCCTCAATTCCAAAAATAACTAACCTTGAAGGTTCATGACAGTATTTCAAAGATCGATGCACAGTACGTATAATCTCATACTCTGTGGATTTTAAATTGGGTATTGTAAAGGGTTTCAAACGGTTTCAACCATAAAAGTTTCCTAATATAATAATAATAATAATATATAATATATATTATATAATATGATAATATACAGTCAACAAACTAAAATCATTATATGTCTCCTGCAGGGTGGATCGATTGAACACAAAAATTTATTTGCATGTGTGATGATGCCCTTGAACTTGTGCGATAAACAACCTACAAACGCGCGACCTTGCAATATTTCAATATTAGTGTAACGTCGAGGAATTTAACGGTATGATAATGAAAATGTGACCCATACATGTATTAATCAAAATAAAATAAGTGCAATTAAAATGCCTTTTTCTTGGTATATAAACAAGAATAAGGAAATCAAATGTCGGATTCATTAATTACATATAATTTTTTTTCGTGTATTACTATTATTTTTTATTGTGTGTTTTGGCTACATATTAAAATTAAATTCTTATTTTAGTATGTGGGCGATTTCAGCGAAAAGGTAAAATATACTGCAACCAAAGGATATCTTGACATCGCTGTATTTAGTTTTACGCATTGAATCATACCTGAAAAAATGAATTAAAGAATTTTGTTCGGTTATCGTTTTTCCTGAAGCAAAATTGTTAGAACTTATTTTATCATCGCCATGGATTGTAACCCACATGTTTTAACTATATTTCATGTATTGTATCTAGATAAACAACAACAGCCTCATATTACGGTTTTGTAGATTTAAAGCATATTCATGGAGTTGATTAAAATGAATCTTATCATTGAAAAATTTGCATAGCTGGTTATTTTTTCAGTAAAATCAACAAACATAAAAAAACAGAAACAGAAAGGAGACTGTGAAAGAAAAAGAAGAGAAAAACTTAAACCAAATCCAAAACTATATGAAAAATCCAAATATAAGAAAGAGGGCGTTATCAAAAACGTAAGAAAAAATGCAAAATTAAACCTATATCCAGTAGAATGTTAGAGTCATAACGCGTTGCTGGAAGGAAGCATCTGCAAAATACAGAGACAAGTTCAAAAAGAATAAGAATGTCGTCACATTTTGTAGAATATCAGAATATACCTAATGAGAGACCAAAACGATATTTTAATCGGTAATACTGGCTCGTTAAGTAAAGTGTGTGGACGAAAAAGGATTCTGCAAAACAGATCTAAAACTAATAATGAATTAGCAGAGGTAAAAAAAGTTAGAATGGACGATGAAACGTTGTATAAAATATAAAATACGTTAATACAGATTACGCGATAAGCGCTTGAAAGAACGAAAAAAACTTAATCCCGAGTCACAGGTGGAAAAAGAATTAAACGGTGAATCGGTAGGTACTAAAAACTGGTATTTTCTGAGCCAATGAAGACGCAATCAGAGATTAACTTCAAAGAAAGAGTGAAATACAAGGATAAAAGACAGTTCGTGAAGTGTATATCTAGAAGTATCGTTATCATACAGATGTTTTAGTAACATGAAAAGTTTTGGATCTTATAAATTATTTTCTCCAATTGCACAACAATCAAATAAAAAAGCTGTAATTACCAGGGAAATCAGAGGTTCAATTAGATAGTTTTACCAAAAAGATGAAAGCAGTAAAGTAGCTCTAGGTAAAAAAGATTCAAGCACTTTTCATAAAATAAAAAAACAAAAACGATTTCTCTACGGGAACTATATAAGCTGTTTTGTCAAGAGGAAAAACCCTTTCAAATGTCATACGCACTTTTTTATCAGTATAGACCGTTTTGGGTATTAATTCCAAAATCCTCGCTAAGTGAGACCTACTGTCTTTGTATTACTCTCAAATATAAGGTAACAACAATGAAATTCCTTGGAATGATATCATGGGCAAATTCAGATGCTGTAATTAAAAGTGTATGTTGTAAACCAACAACACAACTATGTCTGGAAAGATTATGCCAACAGTGTAAATCGAAAACTATAATTTTTTGTGATTTTGTTGGACAAGAACAGACTTCATATAAAAAATGGATCGTTAAAAAAGAAACATGTATTGTTAAAGAGAAAATATGCAAAAAGACTGTTAAGAAAGAGTTCTCTTTTAGAAAATGTTTAGCAATTCAGTTGAAAAGACAACTGATTATTATATACATCACATTTCTAGAATGAAACTTCAATACCAAGCAATGCATGATGTCAAATCGAATTTAGGCGAAAGGGATATTTTAATACACATGGATTTTTCAGAGTGCTTATTTTGGCGTATCCAAATCTCAGATTTTCCTCCACACTGTAGTTTGGTATAGTAAGTGTGAAGACGGCGAACTACATTCACATTCTTTTTGTAGTGTCTTAAATAGTTTAAGATATGATCAAGTTGCTATTTTGGCACACCTTCACCTTAGATACTATACATTTTGTTAGCGACGGGCCTACTACTCAGTATAAGAATAAAAATATGTTTTATTTATTTGAAATATTGTTTTTCGGCATACTTGAAGCATCGTATATGACTTGAAATTTTACAGAAAGTAGCCATGAGAAAGGGGTCTCAGATGGTGTATGGAGCTGTATAAAAAGAATAGCTAACTAGTTAGTAGCTCAGGGGAGTCGACATACCATTTATCGATAGTTTCATTTCATTACTAAGGCAAAACTGTCCATCCATAACTTTTAAAATAATAAAAAAAGATACTAATAAAAATTTAGATGTAATGATTCCTGTTAATCTTAAGCTTTTTAAAGGCATCATGAAAGCAAGACAAATTGTGTGGTCGTATGAGCATGAAAACCACGTACAAATTCGACGATTAAGTTGTCAAAGTTGCATACGTTCAAGCTTTTGTATTCCGTATTATTTGGGTAAAATACAGTGGTCTCCAACAGTTAACAGCAGTCGTCTGAGATATTCAGATGTTTATTTTGACGATTCTAACGAGGTTGAAGCAACTACTTCAGTTTCAGCATCATTAGAAATGATAGAAACGAGTCAAGAGTTAAATGTCGAAGAGCCTGGTCAATTTGTTTTGGTAGAATATCCTTTGTATTCTCAAATATTTTACGTTGGTCAACTAACAAATTTCGACACCGAAGAAAACATCAAGATTAATTTTATGAAACGAAATACCTCAAGTAAAGAGAATTATGTTTTTATTTGGCCGGAAGTTAAGGACAAAGATATAGTTGAAATAAAAGCGATTCAAAGAAAGTTACCTGTGCCAAAGGCTTTAAGAAGAAGACGCTTGCTACTTGGCGATCTTAATTTCAATCATACCAAGTTATAATTTTAGTTTAGGAATATTTCTTTTGGTATAAATCAGTTGTTACTATTTTTATTAGTTCATTATTTTTCATTGTATTCTATTTTATTTATTTTTTTGTTATTATTGAATCCGTAGTCAGATGTTATTTTTCTAAGCTTTAGCAATTTTATTATAGTTGATTATTTTGTCTTATAGTAGGTATTCTATTTGAAAATGTGCACAGAACTATGTAGGAATCATATCCGTGGACAGGATCAACTCCATGGACGTTATATTTCCTTATTTCATTTTTAATTTTTGGAAACTTATTTTTATCATTTGGCTGAAATTACCTATGTACTAGGCACCGACAGAAAATTCTAAATTAATGAATTCGGCATTCGCTTTCTTTATTTTTGTTTATATACCGAGAAAAAACTTATTCAGTTGGACCTATTTTATTTTGACCCTTAAAGACTAGTATACTTAAGGGTTACTTTTTACTAAAATTTTCGTAGTATGGACCACACCGTATGGACGCAAGTTAAAACTCGATGGCCTAGAAGCAATACCTCGTATATCCATTTTTTCAAAAATATCGATTTTTGCGCCAATATACTTAAGATAAATGACTGCCTATACTGACAATTCCTCGTATTTGTTTAACTAATACAAACGCTCGAATCAGCTTGTGGCAATACCTCCATCAAAATATCTCGATTTTCTTAAATCTTGAACATTTTAGCATTTTGGACGTACGAGGTATTGATTCTAGGCCAGCGAACTGTTTCATAATTAGGTGAAAAATTTATAAAACTAGAAAATCTTAAAAACATGAAACAGGTATAATCGAAACTGAGCACAAGACGGGGAAAATTAATATTAGATTGTGTGTATGTTATTCATAAATACCACAAATATATTTAGGTAAAGCATAAATAAACAGCTATTTCGAATAAAGATCTTGATATTTTTTCTAATCCTATAACACGGTTATTCTTGGAGTTTGAAACTCAGCTGTTGAGAAAGTCAAGGTTATTAACATTGAATCAGTCCTAATTTTATTTTGTTTTCCTTCTAAAGAAGAAAAATTCTATAAAATCGTTGGAAGAATCGAGCTTAAAGAACACCGATACGCATAGTTCCCTAACGTGTATAGGTATATACACCAACGCTGGAGACCCGCGCGGTCGAACGCGGCGGGGAATGCTTAATCGCACGGGAATTTGAAAATTTATAATTAAACACAATTTCCGTATCTTACAAAAATACTACATTTTCTTTTGAAATTTATCTTTGTTCATATACAAACAACAAGTAGATGGTCCTTAATGGAATGTAATGTAACAAATTCATTATTTAAAACGTTTTTAAGAAAGCTCAAACTTATGAATTCGTTTTGGTTCTTTTTTGTGTACGAACTATATTTTACTGTATTGTACAAAAAATAAATTACAACCAACTGGAAAACGTGTGTAGTTAGTTTTTATAGGTACTACAATAATTTTGTTTGCGTTTTCACCGTTGGTTTTCACTAAATTATTAATCAACTTTTATTGTTATTCAAATTAAAATATTAGTTGCCCTATTTTAAGTTATAATCAGAAATTATATTAAAACTGTTATTGGTTTTTACATTATGAGATAATGATTAAAAAAATAGGAGTGAGAGTAGAAAAAACAGCGAGGTTAGAATGATTTCTTTGTATTATTTATTGGCTAGCGTTTCCTGTTTCGTTGCGCGCTTATGATGCACTTTGAGATGATGACCTTGTAATTGAGTCGCTGCAAACACAAATCTAATCTTTCCTGTGATCTGTCAGTTGTAAAAATGGTCGTGAAAGTTTATCAATTACCATTGTCCACTGTGCAGGATAGTTTCCGAAAAGTTATATTTGAATTAATGGTTTAATAACGATCTAGTGTAATACCACAGGTAACACGTACTAGTTAATGGTAAGTAGAAAATCTCTTATATGCACAATTACATATTAATTTGACCTAATTTAACTATTATCCATTTTTGTTAGTCATTCATGTTATTATATTTCAGTTTAGTCGCGCTTTTATATTCACATTGTAATTATGTAGTTACTGCAGTTTCACTTATACTTGCTTAAAATCTCCTCTCGTGTGTAATATGTGATAAATAATATAAATTCTAATTTGTTTTAGAAATGTCTTCAATGTGCAAAGGGTTTTTGTTTGGCCATTGAACCAACACGACTGCACTTATACCAAATGCTACATTTTTCAAATTACAATTTAGTAGAATTAATAAACCAAAATTGACCTTTCATAGAAGAAATCCATGTAGAATTGAATCGATTGGTATTTGCATAAAAAACCATATTACGGAAAGCCTGATCCCATTCGATTGTGTGCTGTTAAATTGGAGGGTCGAGAACGTTTTAACCCAGACAGCATCTGATGCAAATTTAAACAAATTGGTAGGTCAAAAAGTTTTCGTTAAACTTATTCTAATGCAAGGTTATTCATATTACAGATTATGCAATGGTTGGTTGTCAGGACAATTTAATACAGGGCTCGACATTATGACTATCCTATTAACTATTTATCGTGTTAATTTTGTTTGGATCGAATGCCAGTGCGGGTAGAAGCAAGTGTCCTAGTTGTGACAAATATGGTTTTCCTCACAACCTATTTTAGATAAAGTGAGTAACATTAACATTTTTTAAGATGATAGAGCAAATCTGAATGTTTTCTATAAAGTATCTTGATAAGTACAATTGTACTTTGTTGTACAAACAAGAATTCACTGCCGTCTTTTGTATTTGAGTAATATTTCACAGTTTAGTAACACATTTATCTTTATCAGGATGCTATTGGGAATATTTGTTTTGGTTTTAATCACCAAACAAAAAAATTTGCTAAACTGTCTTTGAATGGGCATTATTTTTAATTAGAATAAAGCATTCTTATATTCTGTTCTTTTCTTAGTTTTCTCAAATCAAATATTCAACCAGTTGTTTGTTACTCACACAGTTGAAATTTGGCAGACGTTCTTTTCAAACATTTTGAACGACATGAATTTTTAATTTATAATTATAGTAAGTATAAACAGCAAATTACCTAATTTAGGTTTAAATTTAGAAATTGTTAAAGGCAACCTTAGCTTGCACTGTTCATATTCAGTTTAGTTAGTATTTTACCTGTTAATATGATTAAGATTAAAGTAAAGGACCATTAGTTCAAAATTAGAATGAAAAAGTTTAGTATGAAATGAGAGTTATGTCAATCTAACCCTATTAGGTTAGGTATGACAAATTTAGTTCATTTCGAAAAATGTTGGAGTTACGTTTTTGTATAGCAAGTTTGTATATGTAAAGTTTTACTTACAGGGGTTATTTAGGTGATATACAAACTAAATTTTTAGAAATTTATATGTTTAATTGGTTTGACTTAGTTTTTGCTCATTTCCTAATTTTTTGTTAAAGAGAACGATAATTTAATTATTTTAATTCGTATTCCTGTGTAAATCCAAAATTACTATTTTTTGGGATATCTTTAGATGCAATAGAAACTTTTGCCTGTACATGATACTGTTATTTCGTTGACTCTATTTTCTTATTTGCTAACTGTTAATCTGCAAATTTTGATAAATTTTGACTGATAAGATTTTAATTTACAGCTTCATAACTTCTCGTCTAAAGCTTTTGTTGTTGCCAAACCTTTGTTTAAGACATGGTACAAACATTCTTCTATTATACATCTGGAGAATTCCATTTCTAAACCTACAAAAAATAAAAGGAAACATCTGGTGAGTTCATTAATTTTTTGTATTAACCTTTTAATTAGTTTGAGTTTGTAGGTTCCAATTCTAGATACAAGACACGATCACCACAGTCAGTACGATTGTTTATCAAAAACCAGGTGGTAAAGCACAACTCTACAACTCCTGTAAGACCAAAACCTAAGCCATTAATTAATTAAACGTCCAAGTTTTCGGTAACACATGGAAGAAAAGACATTGGCCATTACAAATTGAGTTCGCGTGTGGATGGAAAATATTTGGACACAATGAAAGAGAACTCAGAGAAAATTGTAAGCATAAAATGAATAGCATTTATGGGAAACGCTCTACACTTTTCTATGCTATCAATATTAAAATTACTTCATTCAAAAGACTATAAATTATGAAGACGATTTATTTATTTCATCACGTTAACAAATCTAAATTAAAAATCAATTACAATTTTAGAATAAGTAGTTCACGTTGTTTGTTTAAATTTAAGCCTTTGTACATCTTTCAAAAATTAACGTTTATAGCCTTAAATTTGCTGCTTAAGAACAGTCAGGTAGCTGTGTAATTATTGAACAATAGGTGTTAATAGTATCTGGTGTGTCTTACAACTTACCTACCAGTTCTTAAGCTAAACTTTGTTTTTCGAGTACCTGGCTTGTACCTATTATTGTCAAAACTGCATGAAAAATAGTTTGATTTGTTAAAAAAGCTTTCTGATTCTTCTTTCTTCCGTTTTGTAATTACATAACGGGGTTAAGACGCCTTTGATTTCATCGCACGTTACAGCTTTATTCTTTCTGAACATACTTTATATATGTACCTTTTATTCCTTCATTTTGCTTGAATCTAATGTATCATTTTATTGTAGGTAAACTGGTTGCTTTACAATTGACCTGCAAGATATAGACGAACATCTAAATAAGAGCCTTTGTTGTAGTGTAGCATTTGTAGCATAGATAATGTAATATTTAAGTTATATAAATCATCCCATTTTATTCCCAAGAAGTTGTAAGGGTGACATACTAGAGTATAAATACAAATAAATATTTTGTTGATTTTGTTTGTTTTGTGAATTTAAACTGTACAAATTTGGATGAATAAATATAAATAACAGATGAATTTGTTAACTTCTTGTTGATCATAAATGAATTAATACTAAAAAAAGCATAGTTTCGTTTATAAGCTTTATTTGATCTACTTTGACGTATACTAGAAATTAAGGAATTTACATTAAAGTCGAAATGATGAGCGATAGTATTTTAATGTATTGATCTTTACAATTGGGACATTCTTCTGTATAGACATTGAGTAAATATTACATCAACCAAAAAGTAAATAATTGAAGATATATTTTATTTTTGTGTTTATGTATGTCTCAATTCAATTTAAACTCATTATTATATTAGCTAATTAAAATGTGTTGCAGCACCTATGATTTATTAAATTTTAATAATGAAAGTTATTAATAGTTTAAGTAATTTTCAAATGGTGGTACCTATTCTAAATCATGATTATATTGGTTAATTATCATTATATGTGTTAGCAAAGTAACGACTTATGACTTATTTGTGAACGCCATATCTCATACTCAGTTTATTCACCATTTGTACTGTGACTACAGTAACAACTGATTCAATTATCCTGTATGGTGCTTTTGTTAGTTTAGAGCAGTATATAATACACATAACAACTTTTAATTATCTATTACATTACATATATACATTTTAAGAGGACTCAAATATATGACAGCTTTTACTAACGTTTTAGATTCAGCACATTTTTTCAATATCTCGAAATAAGAAAGCTTTCCACTTTGCTGTAGTAATTTTGATAAATTTGAGTAATTGTAATTATTTATATATAATAATTATCTAATATAAACAATTAATTAATTGTTTATAACAAGTTCAATTATTTGCACGGTATTACTGCGCCTCAGTTTCCACACGCTGCCGCATGGTGTTGATGTGGTGAATTCCTACTATATCACGGTGTAATAATGCCTGTTCTACAAACATATATATATATATATTATCAATAACCTTTTACCCTAAGGTGTAAGGTGGTTTTACATTATTATCTTATAATAATATTGTTACTATATTACATTTTATTTTATTATTTCATTTGCATGCACAAATTTTGCCCATTCTTTCTTATTTTTTGCCAACGTTTTTGCTTCTGTCCATGTTTTACCTTTTTCTTGCAGTACTTTACTTATTTCATCGTTCCACGTCTTTCTTGGTCTTCCTTTTGCTTTACTTCTCTGTATTCCAGCTTCCCATATTTGTTTAACTTGTCGATTGTTTTTCATTCTACACATGTGTCCAAACCATTTCAATTTCTGTTTTTCTACAAATTTAATAATATGTTCAGCTCCTAGTTCGTCTCTTACTACGTCATTCTTTATTCTATCTCTTCTAGTTATTCCTTTTACTTTTCTTAAATATTTCCTGTCGATTGCTTGAATTTTGCTCTTCGTTGCTTTTTTTTGAATCCAACTCTTACTTCCGTACGTTAATATTGGGCTAAAAATTGTTTTATATACTGTCATTTTTGTTGCTGCGGTTACCTCTTTTTTCCTATAAATGCCTTGCTTAAGCTGTGGTTTATTTTTGCTGTTTTTCCAATTCTTTCGTTTATTTCATTTTCCATATTTCCTTCTCTATCTATCATCACTCGTAAATATTTGAGTACATGAACTTGCTCTATTTTTGTTTGATTTATTTCTAATTGGACATTTTTGTTTTCTATGCTTATCACCATTATTTTTGTTTTTTCTGTATTTATTTTCATATTTCTCTTGGATAGTTCTTCTTTCCATATTTGTAAATTTTTCTGTAGGTCTTCTTTTTCCCCTGCGCATAACATTACGTCGTCGGCAAAAGCACATTGTGATACGTTTACCGGTATTAATTTGTTGAATCCTATGTGTAGCTTTTTGGTTTTCTGTGATGTGGCTTTGATTATATCGTCCATTATTATTATGAATAAGGTCGGACTCAACACTCCACCTTGCCTTAAACCATCATTAATTTCAAAGATTTCCGAATGTGCATTATTTTTTCTCACGTAACTCTTATTGTTTTCATACAAACTTTTGATCCCTTTTATTAATTTTGGATTTACATTTCTTTTTCTTAGACTATTCCATACTTCTTTTTGCGTTACCTTGTCAAAAGCTTATTTCAACGTCTAGGAAAGCCATATATATTTCTGAATTTTTTATTCTGTTTTTTTCTATCATTTGTTTTATACTGAATATATGGTCCTGTACGCTTCTCCCTTTTCTGAAACCACTTTGTGCTTCTGCTAAGTTTTCTTCTATTTGATATCTCAATCTTTTGTCTAATACACGTTCATACACCTTTGATACCACACTTAGTAATGTTATGCCTCTGTAGTTTGCACACTCTCTGCTGTCGCCCTTTTTGAATATTGGTAATATGATTCCTATCTTCCAATCGTCGGGTATTTGTCCTGTGTTCCACGCTTCATTTAAAATTTTTGTTAGTGTTTCTATCGCTTTATTTTCTAAAATTTTCAGCATATCTGCATTTATTTTGTCATGACCTGCCGATTTTCCTTTTTTCATACTTTTAATTGCTTGTGTTACTTCTTCTGTTTTTATATTATTTTCGTCTTCGTCTTGTGAGTAGTTGGGTTCTTGATAGTTTCTAAGATTGTTTTGTTTGTCGGTGTTATGGAGTTCCCAGAAGTATTCTTTCCATCTTTTCATGATTTCTTTTTCTTCCGTTACTACTTTGTTGTCTTTTGTTTTTAATTGTTTTAATGTATACCTATTTTCTTTTCTTAGATTTTTTAGAATTTTGTAAAATAGCTTTTGGTTTCTTTGGCTGTCTGTTTCTAATTTTTTTCCGAAATCTTCCCATGCTTCTTGTTTAGCTTGTAGTACCATTTCCTTTACTTTAATTCGTTGTTGCTTGTACACTGTGTAATTTTCTTTGGTATGACAATATTGCTCAGAAAACGATGTTCTATAGGAACAAAAATATTGCGAATTACAAACTTGAATTCGATATGCGCCCAAGTTCGGCCCTGGCACGGTTGTTTAGCTCAGAAGTTGTTTTTAATCATCCACGACTTACAGCTATTAGCAGTTCGCACCTAACTGAGCGCCTGAGGCGTTTCAATTGGTCGTCCGGTCGACTATATATCCAAATCACTTCCGTAATAGCTAATAAGTGATTCAAAACAGTTATTAAAAATTGTTTATGGATTGCAGACATAACGTTTTCGTGATCAATTCTAAAATTTAATGACACATTATTTAGTAAAACGAATTTCATATAGTATAACATCGTTTTAAATCATCATTTTAACATGATTACTTGAATTATTTTCAGTATCATTCTGGTAACAATGTAGATTGATACAAAATCATCATATTAGATGATCTAAAAAATGGTTTGTAGAAACGTTTTTGATATATTATTCTGTCGTGCTCAGAAATTAGCCAATGAAATATGTGTAATATTTCTTAAACGATTCTATACGACATTGTTAGATAGTTTTTGAAATATTTGTGTTCTATTTAATTTTACAAAAACACGAATGTTTGAAAAATGATTTATCAAACCTTTATCAGATTTTGTTTACACTTCTAGGAATAAATCCAGACACAATTAATCAAGCTACGTTAACTTTTTTTTTAATTAACCCACCAATTTTGAAGCAAATACAAGTGTTTTCTTTTTATGTAGGTTACTTCTTTGCTAATGCCGGGGAAAGAGAGTACTTCGGATGCAAACATTTTTATATAATAAGTTATAAAAGGTAGGTATAAATATTCTGTTGAATGATATCAATCGACACATATTAGTAAGTAGGTATGTATATACCTAAAAGCTTCTAATCTCACCTTTTAATTGCCTAATATGCATAAAACCAGAGCTTGTCAACCGTTTCAATGATTAAATTCAGTCCGAATTTCTGTTTTTACTCAATTGCGTTTTCTTCCTTGTGAAAAACATATTTCCCTAATATAGCAAGTATGTATGTGTATATGAACAATAAAATGGTGTTAAGAACAAATTAATACGAATTTGTATGATACCAAGGTATAGCAAATTCTAAATTCTATATTTGCTTAATTAAAGTAATTTATTGATAGATTTTTTGTAAGAGTATTTTTTTTCCACCACTAGTATGTACATACTTATCTATCCATTTTCAATGGAATTTTTTAACAATTTTGTTTGACAATTCTAAGAAACATATTTTCAATAGAGTATATCTGTTTTTAAAAGGTTTAAATAGAGTTACGACACAGATTACGGTTTGTCAACAGTAAATGAAATTTAATCTCTGTACAAGAATCAAGAAAAACTCATTTGTTGGAGTGTATAGTATAAGTTTTTAATAATGTCAATGGTAAATTTAATATTTTTGTTTGAACTCATATATACAAATATTATAAAGATGAATCCATGTTTTTAACATTGACTGTAATATAATGTTGTATAATATATAGCTTTGTCTTTCGCAATAATTTATTTTTATTATTCTTGTGAATTGTTTCATTTGCCTTAATGTGCAAACATTGTCAGAAGAAATATTACATTAAAATGTCAATTGTGACAAGATAACAAAATAATTTTATTACAGAAGCATGATGTAAAATGAACTTGACGCTTAGTAAAATAAAAAGCAATAGGTTGTTTCCAAGACTTCCTAATACCTTTAATCATAAAAACTAATGCGTGATTTGCTTGTAAATTTTGAAGACCAAGTGACCTTAAATCAACACAACCGACTACTTTATCTTCGCAAATGTCATAAGTGAAATTATTGGATAAAGATATTTCGCCAAACATTAAAACACAAAATTGATCCAACCTATTCATATCTTTAATACGATTGTGTAACTTCGAGTCTATTCTTTATACGGTAGTTACGGTTTGTAATAGACTTAAATAGAAATAAATAAATAAAATAACTATTTGCCTATTTTTGAATTAAGTGCAAATTGGAAGAAACTTAATTGTGCAAACCGAAGAAAAGCAAATACTTTGTCACGAATTGTCCAATTAGAGCATTTTTTTGCGTTACGAAATTGTGATTCCAAAAATTGCAAACCAACGGGATCCATGCTGTGCTCTAAATCTTGAAACGGCTGAGTACATGTAGATCTCAAAGCAGTTTTGAATTTATTTCTAGATGATACTAGTTTTGTTTTTAATTTAGAAACAAGGTCAGATCTATATTGTGCATAAATTTTTTTTGTTACCAAAACTGGAATTTTTACCTGGTTTTAATGACTTACGACAACGTCTAACAACTTGTTTCGGAGTAGATGACGACAGAGGTGTATTAATGGGTTTTGAATTAGAAGAAACGAAAGATAATGATGACATTGGAGCAACAATTTCAAATCAGCAACCAGAATTAAATAGAAGCTTCGAAATCATGTTCTGACAAATGAGACGATTGTACAGGTGTTACATTTAATAGCAATGTGGGAACAACATTAAGATCCCTATGTAGTTGATTTTTAACCAAAAAAGTAAAACAGTTATCGGAAAAGTGATCTTTGCAAATTCGACTGTACGACTTGATAGAAGAAATGTCGACTGATTTTGCAATTGAATTTAATCCGGTTTGATTACTTTTAGAAAGTAAGAAAAAATGTTTAGATGATTTTTGACCTTTATATATATTTTTACAATGAGGAATTATACAAGGAATATTTATGGATGACATATTAAAATAACAAATTGATAATAGAAATGTACTCACGTAATTATCAACAGGAACAAACTAGAATCGACGAACAACGAACACGAATGATGAAATCCTTCTATTTTAACCTGTAGAAGCCGTTGAAAACACAAAACAAATAATTAACAATAACACTTTTAAATGGTTACTTTTTTCACTTACCTTCAAAAGATTTAAACCATAAATTAAATGATTTAAACATTTTGTAGGGGGTAATCTTTGGTTGTGATGTACCCTTGTTACAGCGACCAGCACGGATCGGATATTGTCGAATCCTGTCGATGTGGTTCTTACCTTAGCTATTAGTTCCAATTACTCAAACCTCAGCGTTACAATCGTATTTCCTCTTTACCGTATATCATTAGAACATCTTTTTTAAATTAATTTATGCTGCAAACAAAATATCACTTTAAAATTGTATAAAGCTTTTAAAACTGTACAGGTTTCGACATGAAAGAAGAGGAGCGGCCGGCACATCCCGATTAATGTCGTAGACGAACGATTATAGTAGAATAAGAAAGTTATTGTAGACAATCAATTTGAATCTATCGCTGTCTTATAAGAAAAGTAATACTCTCAGTTAATCGGTTGGCAACGTACCAAGGATGACAGGAGTTATAGAAGTAACCAAATAAAAAGAAGATCGGCGCAAGAACGCATTTATGTAAAATCCCTCCTCTTGCGTACGATTAGTTATACGTACCAGTTTCTTAACGCCAGTTTTTTTGTTATGCGATTGTTTATTTTTAAACATTAACGTTAAACATTTTGGTAGTTACCTACATAATGCTTTAACGATCAAAAACGTTCACACTATCTACAAGCATTTTGAAAAATATAACCCACCTTAAGTCCGAACTCACGAGCCGACACTGATGCAATGCCTTAGAAACCAAAAAACTGAAAAAAGATTTCGAATTAAAAGAATGTCTGATAAAAACCTTTAAAATAATGAATCTTTGTTTGAAGCCGTAGAAGTTAATCCTTCTACAAGTGTCCGAAAATTGTTAGTTTAGTTTGATTGCCAAAAATCGACGGTTTGTAAAATCCTTAGAGAACAACATTTGCATCAATACTATTTTCAAAAAGTTCATACGGTTCTTCCTAAAGAATTCTCCGTAGAGGATGGAGTTTTTTAACTGGGTTTTAGATCGACACCAAAACGATTCAAATTTTATTGGTTCAGTTCTTTTTACGGACAAAGCTGGATTTTCTAAAAGCGGCATTTTAAACTCTCATAATTTGCATTTACGGCCAGAGGAAAATCCCCATGTTTCTATTATAATGCATCATCAGGATTTGTATTGCCAAGATGGTCAACAGAAAAAATTTATTTGGAATTTCTTCAAAACAGATTGATAAAAATTTTAGAAGATTTACTTCTGGAAATACGACGCGAATAAATATTTTTGAAGTAAACTACGTAATAACAAATTAACAGATAAGATTATCACACTTTTTCAACATCACATACTATTAAGCAAGTGTATCCTTAATCGCATTGAGATTTAGCAGCAGCGGAGGCAGTAGATGCGGCCTGTCTCAAGAGTCACCCGTTTGAGGGTAACATCCGACCACGATTGGAAAAAAAATCTTACATATAAAAATACGAGAATAAAGAAAAAAATCATATTATTTTCTTTGCTCGAGAAGTGATTGGAGAGATCGGGGCTTGTGCAAACCACAATGTCAGATATCTGCAGTTTACTTGCCAGATACATTGATCCAACCAATTATACTATTGAATAGACAAGTTGGAAGCTCAGAAACCAAACATCGATTTTTAATTTTGTGTAGATTTTTTTTCGATCAATTCATCAATTCTGTTGAAACGGTTTTTACGTTTTGTGTTTATGCGTTAATACGGTGTATTTATTTATTAACAACTATGGCCAACACGTAGTAATGGCTACAGTAAAGCTACGAAAATGGCGTCGGCCAAAGCACGGCTCATGCCTAACACGAAAGGACCGTCATGAAATATAGGTAGATATCAACCGTCGTCACCTCTGCGATCCTCTACGCAGCCCCTGTGTGAACAAGAAATACGTCAATAATATCCAACCATGTTCAGAAACGGATGGGAACAAGCTTGCAAAATTGTAAAAAAATGAATAAAGACCTCGGTGGAAAAGGAAAGCTGGCTGGAAAGCTTATTGAAGAATTAACTGCATCCTACGGTCTTGCATTTCGTCGGAATAGTGATTTTTTGGAAGATATGAAAGCTGTCTGGGCTACATTCTATCACAAATGTTTTACAGATGCAAGTCCCTAACATCAGTATTGTCCGCAAAGAAAAGACTCGTGGTGTTCGTGGCAGCAGGCGAATGCCAAAGGAACTTTAAAAGATTATACACATACTCCTGCATTGACTGGAGTTTTCATAAAACCAATAAAACCGATATACGTGGACCTTAGTAAAGAAGAGCTTCTTGAACGAAATAATATCATGAAGCGGCAAATCCACAGTTGAAGCTGCCGCTAATATTGCTTAAATAGTTTTCAACAATGGTCATATTAGCCTCATTAATGTATTGGACATGTTGGAAATAAAAATTAGTGAAGCACTCTACCAATACTGCCTAAACATCGATGACAAGCGGCTATGCGACGCCGAGCATAAATCCGAGAAAAACACGCATGAGGGTCGTCTGCGTGCAAAACACGCAAAAAATGAATGAGTCTCTGGAAACTGAGGAGCTGTTCTATGGCCCAAGAATAGCTGACTGATGGTGAAAAACAAAAAAAATACAAATATAATACTTAGTTTGTATGTCGAATTATACTGAACTAGAACGTTCGAAAATCCAGTCTCTATGGCACCACGTAGGTATTTTTTTATAAAAGGGGTCCTTTCTTTTTTTTCATAAACAATGAAAATTTTCTGTGAAAACAAGAAATAAAATTCGCTGGTCTGTCATTTTTTTTCTTTTTTAGATATCAAAATTCCCCTAACTTATACGTCTAGTTTATAAATATATTTTTTGTATTTTTCAGATGAACCTTAATTGCGGTCAACCACCAAGCAGCAACTTTGTCAGAGAATCCTTTGGAAACGGCGTACACCCCAAACTATTCTTAAGATCCGAATTTAAAAAAATGTGTGGTGTCTTCTATATGTATATATTGATTACTAGTATCAATAAAAAAACAATCATCGTTTGCTTGAATAAAAGTATTAAAGTCCTCGGTGGAAAAGGAAAGCTGGCTGGAAAAGTCATTGAAGAATTAACTGCATCCTACGGTCTTGCAATCCCTTGGAATAGTGATTCGTTGGAAGATATGAAAAAAGCTTTTTAGACTACATTCTATCACAAATGTTTAACAATCCCTAACATCAGTATTGCCCGGATGGAGAAGACTCGTGGTGTTCCAGTAAAATTAAAAAATTGTGTGGTGTCTTCTATATGTATATATTGAATATTAGTATTAATAAAAAAAACAATCATCGTTTGCTCGAAAAAAAAATTAAAAATACATCCTCGTACCGCGCGCACACCACTGTCTGGTGCCTTAAATGCAAAATTCAGCTTTCTAAGAACTGAGTTCGAAAATCTTGTTACGAGGCTTTTCTGGCAACGTTAATTGCCAGCGACTAACTCAGTTGGATTCGTAGATTGGGTTGTAAGCTGCGTGGTGCTGAATTATACAACAAGAAATAGAATAAATGGCAAAACACTGGTTATAACGACAAATATATTTATTTTTCAATAATGACAGAATAGGTTAAAAGAACTACGTAAGCCAGGTAGAATTAGATACATATATAGTAGCAAAGAATAATTATAATAAAGTCACAGTTATATCGTTGACACAAGTCTTATAGGGTAAGCAACCCTCCACACATAAAATTATAGAAGTAGAAGTAAATTAAAACCGTAGAAACAAAAATCTGCATGCGTTAATTTTAATTTTACGTTTGACAATTGCACAAATTAATGATAAGCAAAAAAAGTACTTACGGTCGTCATGCGGATAGCTATCGGCACGCTTCAACCATCCTCTAAAAAAAATAAAGCAAAATTCGGTGTAGAATTGTATTACAATTAAATTGCATGTCGACAAACAATGAATCGTAGTCAAGTGCGTCAAGCATCGCAGTGGTATTCGAACATCAAATGAAGTACAAATACGACTTATTCCCCCAGATTGCTTTGGAAGTGGCTTAATTAACCAAAAGCCCCTGTTAGTACATGCTTTTAATTATAGCCTCCGGCGGAAGATAATGAATTAATCTTGAATCCTTCCTAATTGGCTTTGTGAATGGTTGCAGCGCAAGAAGCTTTTGCGCTGACTTTAGTGCCAAAATATTATTTTCAGATGAGTGTTGTGAGTGAATTTTCGCAACACGCATATTTGGAATGAAGGAAACTCTCATGAAATTCAACAAACTAACTTTCAGTGGCGGTTCTCTATTAATGTTTGGGCGGGTATTTTAAGAAACAGTTTAATTGGACCGTTTATTTTACCAGAAAGACCGACAGGCAACTTTAACTTTTACAAGAAACTTTTGCACAATAATTTGATGACTTACCCCTTGAAGTTCGCGGAACTATATGGTTTATGCACGATAGAGCCACTCTACATGTAAGTGGCCCCGTTTGCGATTTCTTAAATATAATACTTACGGCTGGTTAGATTGGAAGAAACGGCAGTGGTCAGTCCGTAGGCCAGATATTAACCCTTTAGATTTTTTCTAGAGCTATGTGAAAAGTGAAGTCTATAAAACCCCCGTAAATAATAGACAAGAGCTGCAAAATCGATTTTTGCAGCAGCAAATGCAATTATACAAAATGTGCAATTATTTACGCAAGTAACAAACAATTTTTGGCGACGTTTACTTGGTTGTGTTTTATCCAATAGATGTCTTACTTCAAAATAATGTGCAAAATAGCAACTTCATTTAACTACAGTAATTTAACTCCGACAACATTATTTTGTATTTATTTTAAATTTTGGTATCAGCAAATCACTGAGAAGAAATTTGCACTTTTTAGAACAGTATTTTTATTCGTGGTGTCAACAACTTTAGAAGACTACAGGTCCGTAAGTCACGATTCATGTTGCTAAAAATTTTGATTTTTTTAAAATGTTTTAACGGAACTTTTATTTTGACATTTGATTGTATTTATGCTCTATTTTCGCCTGCTAAAATAACAACCCAATAATCAGATACACCTTGTATACTTGATTAAAATGTTAACATTTTTCAATCAAACTGAGCAGTTTATTTAAAAAAAATTAACTTAGAAAATTACATATATATTCACAACAATAAAATAAAATTTTACAAATAAAAAAAGATACTTTAAACATTATTAATTATTTGCTACTTCCATTTCAACACCAATGTTTAAACTTTCAATTAAATTGCAAATTACACGATGTTGTAAATCAGTCTGATGCTCTAAATCTGATAGTTGCAATCGAAACTTTTGGTAATCGTTAAGATCCGCTTTCAAACTAATTTCTTCGGTGTTCTGAAGATCTTGCAAAGGTATTTGATCTATCTTCTTGTTACAAAACTTCTCTACCAAAAACATTTGCGCTTCCATAGACTTTAGAAAACCTTTTAGTTTGTTTTGAAAATTTGAATCGTGTGTGCTTTGACATTGACTTAGAAGAGTTTTTAATTCTCTATGCTCAGTTAAAATATGTCTATGTTCTTTTGGAAGTATTAATAAGGTTGGTATTAATTTGTAGATGTAATGTAAAAGAAACTGACAAACACTTTTATCTCTAGAAAAAGAATGTCACAATAATATAAAACATTATAAAGTACTTACCTAGCGTAAATTAGAAAATCGTATATATTATCGTCATGTTGCTGAAGTATAATAACTGTGTCATTTGCAACTTCTGAAAGACAATCAACAAAGAAGGAGCTTTTTCGCTTAGAACGTATATTGATTTTTTTAAACAAACAATCAAATTCTAAACGTTTTTCTAAACTTGTATTATTTAACTCATATTCAGCAATTAGATGTATTTCTTCACTTGCTGCCAGTATTGAGAGAAATGCTTTTTCGTCGCCACTAACTATATCATATTTTTTTAAATCATGTAGATGCATATCACTCACAGATATTTCGATAGTAGAAATATTCAGATGCAATTCCTTGGTTTTATATTCATAAGTTAAAATTCCAGTTAGTTGATAATTTTGTCGATCAGTAAATTCGGGTATTGGAAACGAAACAAGAATTGTAGCAATATTTTTTATGTCAGTACTTCGTAAGCACTCATTTTCGAAGAAATTGGACGTTTTGGTGTTTCCTTTTTCCATAGTTTTAGTGATTGCCGCCAACTCGTTTGGTAGTTTCTCGTTTCTAGATGCAAACGGTTTAAAACGATTAAAGCAATTTGTTCTATATGTAAAAGAGGCGGCAGCATCCCATTGTAAAGTTACATCAACATTCTGGGCAACTCTAAAATAGAAACATATACTTATTTAAATACCATGTTAACTGATAAAATCGTGATTGACAATAACTTAAAGGTTTATTATAAATCGCCGAATCAACACTTTCTAAAACGAGTTTATTCTTTCCTTACATATCATGAAAATGTGCAACAGGCACATGAAAACTACTAATTACGGTAATGTAATTGATTCATAAATTCAACAATAATTTTATTATTAATTCTATTATTTAAATGTCTTTTATAATCGGAAAAAAATCGTTTTTTCGTTTTAGAACTCGGCATGTTATTTTCAAAAATTTGATTAACAGAAATATTAATATAATCTTTAAATAGAACAAACGATTATTTATTACTAAATATTTATTCTATACTATTTCCGTAAAATAATATTTATTTAAAAAAAAAAAAATCTATTTTACTTATATAAGTTTACGTGTGGAATATATACAGTGTAAAAATTTATATTATAAACTGACATTATTCAACGTGATCCCTACCTTCACCCCAACTTTTTAAACGGGAAGTATGAGCTTGTGACATATCGTTTGAAAGGTCTCCTCATTCTCTATTCAGAAATGTTATCGTTTTTATTGCAGTTACTACAAAAAAATAAAACCATCTGATTATCGAACTTCGCTACAACACACTAAAAACTTATTTCCCCTTTAGATATTCGTAATAAGAAAGTAAACAAAAACCATAACAGGATTCTTTTTATATGGTATTAATCACAAAGACAAATAGTTACCATGGTAATGTTAGTTTTGTTTGAAACGCCTTAGCAAATTGTGTTTCAATTATTACTGCATGACAGTAGTTGTCAGTGTTATCATTCTCGTTTGAATTTCATTAACTGCAATTCTGAAAGATGGTTAGATTACCAGAAATGCATAAAATAACAGTTTTATAAATGATTGAGTACGGAGATAACACCCGAACAATTGCTCACCTTGTTACGTGCATAAATTTCATAATGTATAATGTATATTCATTACCTTAAAGTTAGATTTTTGACGACCTCTAGGGGGTTTATTGTTACTTCATTTCCTGTCAAGACGTCAAACCGTCAACTACTTGAAATCGTGCTTGTGATGGTATAAGTTTTACTTCTTCTAACATCGGAGTTTATGGAAATTAAAATATAATTTGAAAACGCATTTCTAGTAGCTTATTCATCACAGGGTAAGCTTTTTCTATTAGTTTTTAGAAGTCTTTAGTAATTTCCTTCTTAATTTTATATTTATATTTCGTATGGCATAACCGACAAGATCGTGTACATAATAAAGAAAAAAAAAGAAAAAGTACAAAACAACAAAGCAAAACAAACTCAGGTATATGAATACAAAACAAATAGGGTGGACTAAAACAAGAGCATTGCAAATAATATATACAATATAAGGCTGTTGAGTGACTAGGTCTTCATATGTGGGTATCCAATTCTTTGAGCCAACGGGCCGCGTCTGCGCCTGCTTCGTGAAGTTCGGCCAGAGAGCCTGGATATCTTCTATCGGGACAGTCCATGGCGATGTGCTGAGGGGTTTGGTGGGCGTTACTGCAATCGCAGCTAGGGCTATCAGCGAGTCCCCATTTGCATTTCCAATATGCAGTTCTGCCGTGGTTGGTTCTTAACCGGTTCAGAGTTGCCCAATCCTTTCTGGGGAGATCAAACCCTGGGGGGCGTTCTGCTGGATCTGTTATCAGGTTCTTAATTTTGATAGCACGTCTTGTCACGTGTTGGTTGCATGTTTCGATGTATTATCGATCGATGAGGGGTTAATATCGACCAATGCCTTCATGGAACGATTATAATTTTAGAAAGCTTACGTTCAAACTAAAAACGAAGTCTCGATAAGATTTTTCTCCGAGATACTACTCCTTATGCGTCAGTCGATTGCGATATCAACTTTTACTTAATGTGTCCAACAGCAATTGATAATCGGGTTTTTATGTCTAATTTATTTTAGCATTAATTAACAATTTTGTAGATTTTTGCTTTCGTGAGTCACGGTGTTGACACGATTTGCTATTCATAAATATTCCAGATCGACTTAACGAAGAAAAGGTTTTCTTCGGGCAAGTACTGGATTGTGGGTATCGACACTCTATGTGAAAACCTATGTATTGTGTGTTGCCGATACTTCCGGCATTTATGGATTGAAAAATGTACAAAATTTCTGGTGCTCGTTGTTAATAATCTACGTTATTAAATTAAAGTTGTTGTACATATTTATCTTTTTCTTATTTTGGTTACACGAAAACTAGTGTAACAAGGATTACGAACCTGATTTCGTTACAAGTTTGGACCTTCTGTCTTGATCGAAACAGAAGTTTTACTTAGAAAGATCTGGCGCCCTTTAAATCCTATTTATTTGAACCTCCCCTATCTCCGACTAGTGTGAGTCGTAAAATAGAAAAACAGTCTCGCGAATTTGGACATGTAAGGCAGATAAAGGAAGCAGTTGGAGAAAAACCTACATACATTGAGTAGACAAGTATGTTAGCCATACATCGATTATAAACATTAAAAAAAAAATAAAATCCATCCCTATAAAATAATACTAACTCAGGAGCTCATGCAAGACGATTTTGATAGAACTTATTTTTGTAATAGAATGATGTAAATGTTAGATAACAATACTATCCATTTAGAAAACGTTATGTTTTTTGACGAGTGCACTTTTACACTTAACGGTCATGCTAATCGACAAAATTGCCGCTACTGGTCAATGGAAAATCCACACTGGAGGAGAGAGGAACATACACAATATCCTCAAAAGGTTAATATTTGCGCTGGAATAGTTGGAAATTATTTAACCATACTTCAAAATAATTTCGTACCAACTTTGGCAAATTTATATCCTTGTTATGTTAAAAAATTTGTATGTTTCATTTTTTCGAATATAAAATTTGTCCTCGACACGGCCTCTTTTCATAGTTCACTGTCAAATTTTAAAAACACGATTTCATTTTTCTTTCGGTAACGCTTGTGCATAATACAGACCTCCGTTTAACGGTGCCTACGCCCAACAAAGCTTTTATCATTAAGTTATTTCACGCAATTGTATGATTTAAAAACAAAATTTACTGGTGATAACGCCGTTTTTGTGTAAGATTTCATATTACGTTTTAGTTAATACAGGTACAGACTAAGCTAGATCCATACTGGATAAAACATAACTGTAAGTATTACAATTTCTATTTTTATGAGTACCACTTCGTTGGTCATGTTGATTGTTAGAATGACCGTACGTACATGTTAGGTTGTTAACACAATTAATTATTAGATCATATTGTGCTCACAAAGTTCATTTTTCATATACTTTGGTGATTTTGAATTTACGAATATAAAGTCATTCCTTCTTTGAAGGTAAAAGTTATACCGACTAGGTCTTTTTACTGTAGGACGTGTTGCCCAGTATAAGGCATAACTTATGTTTTGTCCAACCCATGTATTACTGTTTGGAAAATAATATAATAAAATAAATGTATATTCTGTGTTATCACTTCTGTCGTGTTATTTGTTCTTTTTCAGCTGCGGGTAGATTTAAACGATGTCTCCCTAATTTAGACTTTCTTTGTTTTGGCGCCTTTTTAAATTTGGTTTATAATCGATCATCACAAAGTCTGCGACCCCATGTCCGAGAACAACTGTGTTAGCCGTCGCTTACCTTGTTTTGTTATACAAAAACCAACGTAACATCCTGATCCAGGAAACCCTCAAGTTCCAACAAGTACAATATGCAAGATCTTACCAACTCAATATCCGGCAGTACCTGGACGCAATCTTTTCATATTGGTGGATAGGAAGGCGGAAATCGATAAAATAACCATCACCTGACGTTACGTTATTAGAACTCTTTTATGGAGATAAGTAAAGAGTACTGTGCACAAAATTAAACCCCTTGATTTAAATGACTTAAGAGGACGAATAACGCTTGCGATTAGGTCGGTCGCGCCTGATATGTTGAATAAAGTTAAAAGGCATTTTTATTTTAGATTAGGATGTTGCGAAGTCGTTCGCGGTGAGCATTTTAATCATCTACACTATGTTTTTTTTCTTTTTTACATTATGAGTATTACATATTAGTTTTTCAATGTGTTGTAGCAAATCAAAAAAAAAATCCTATTTTTTGTGTTAATTTTTGCAATAAATTTGAAAACGATAACATTTTTGAATAGAGAATAAAGAGACCTTTCAATTGATATATCACAACCCCATACTTTCCATTTAAAAACTTTGTTGTAACTGTCACTCGAAATGAGTTGAAGATAAGAATCACATTTTCACGTTAAATAATGTCAATTTATAATTTAAATTTGACGTGTTCGATATTTTTTATAAATATGTACAGTAACCAAAATAATGAATTTATCCCACACTGTATAACTTTTACTATGTATGAAAAATATTGAAGAAAAGTCTTAAATTTCAAGCATTAGAGATGTATTAAATAGGTAAAATGAATCTAATTACATAAGTCTGACAGATTTTCATTGACGACGCATTTGTTTGTATTTTACAATTATAAAAAGTTAAAAAATTGTAAAAAACATGTTTTATCTGCTCCGTAGAACCTTAGTGGTAACAATGAATTAAAATAATACCACGTTGTTTAAACAGAAAAACTAAATTATCTACTAGTATTAAATAATAATAAAAATCAACAATACCACACATAAAAATAAGCAAAGCTAAATTACACTAAATGTTCAAATTGACGAACCTGCAGCAATTGACAATTATAAAATGTGTCAGATTCTGAAAGATGTTATTAACACAAAGATATTTATCTGTACTGCTAATATCCTGGATCGCTAAAATGAATGCTACATATAAAAAATGGTAGTCAAAATCGGCAATTTGTCAGGTAGACAAAACGTTATTACTAATCAGTTTATTACGTGCGAAATTTTCATAAAGTAATACCATGTATATCGAATTAAAATTAGATTCCGGTTTTGACGCCCTCTGCCGATCTTTCTGGTTACTGACATGTTGCGGAATTCATTTTGAAGCTGTCAACTACTTAAGACGGTCTGTGTCGTTTAAGATCCAAAGATTTTAAGTACATCCACTGTGATGGACAGGAAATTATAAGTTAATTACGAATTTATCGTAATTTATTCGGCACAGGGTAAGATATTTGCATCCGGTTTGTTAGGATTCTTTTGTAATTTCTTTATTAATTTGATAGTCGTTTCGCCACGCTTCGACCACATGTGCGATTTAATAAAAGAACAATGAAGAATTACTACTAATGATAACTACCATCACTGAAAGCTTAAGATTCTGGAAGGCATATTATCCACAACGAAAACGAAGTCTCGACCAGCATTTGCCTTTGAGATGTTATTTCTTATACGCCAGTCGATTGCGATACCCACCTTTTCGTAATCGCAAATAACAGCATTCGATACAACGGGTTTTTATATCTTATTTCCTTTATTATTATTAACGATTTTGTAGATTCCTATCTTCGTTGAGTTATTGTGTTGACACAATTTGCTATTCAATCTCTATTCCAGGCTCATTTACCGGGGAAAACGTTTTCTTCGCTCAAGTAGGTACTGGATTGTGGGTAAGTTTATTTAATAATTTTGTCGCTGTCAGAAAAGTCACTCACGGAACTTTTGTTTATGTTAATTTCCGTAATTACGATTATTGTTGGAATACCATTAAGGTAATTTCATCAATCATTTTAGGTGTATCGCATGCTGTGTACAAACGATATTTATTACGAAATTTTCTTCGCTATTCGCTTCGACTTAACTTATGTATTGTGTGTTGCCGATACTTCTAACATTTATGAATTGAAAATTAGATATACTCTTGTTAATATTCTACGTTACTAAATTAAAGTTTTTATACCTGTTAATCTTGCTTTTATGGTAACATACCTTTCTCTTTTAATTGTGGTTACCCGAACACCAGAGTAACAAGGGTTACAAACCTAAAAATTCGTTACAAGTTTGGACCGTCTGTCTTGATCGAGGCAGAAGTGTTAATTATAAATGATCTGGCGCCCTTAATTATTATTCACTTGAACCTCCCCTATCTGCAACTGTGTGAGTTGACCGTGCAAGGTTCGTAAGACCTAAAGCTTGTAACAAGTTTGAATTCGATTTTGTGAGCAACGTTCGACATATTGTGATAATTACCATCTTGTGGGTATCTTACACTCTATTATTAAAAAAAATAATTACTTGTATATAGTTTTCTTCAATAGACCACAAAAAAGTCCAGCTACTTTTGACTTCACTTTTAATTCGTTAGTTAGCTATTCAGTATATAGAGAATGTAGAAGTAAACCTGTATTGTATTAACCTAATTTCTTCTAAAATTATTTGCCTTAGATCTTCTAAATTATTAAGTTGATTTGTGTATGGTTTTTTTCTAAATATTGCTATAGAAAAAAATCTGATGGTGTTTCATATTATTTGGTACATCAAGATTGTTAAACTGTAAAATTTGCGGACGCGGATGCCATGCATTAATCTCTTTCATCAAATGAGGATTATCCTTAGCCCAATATCTACAATTTTGTCCGTTGACGGTTCCAAACCTAGAACACCATAAGAAAACATTGAATTGTAAAAGCAAATTTCCATCATGTAATCACAAAATTATTGCCTACAATCAGGGCTATCTTCTGCTAGTTCTTAAACCAAATTCACCTTATTTGAATTCTTAAAATTTTCATAAGTTTTAGAACTGAAGTATGGCTTATGTTGTACTCTAGAGCAACGCTTATACTATTTAAATGAAGATTGTAGTTGTGTTCTTCATTTAAGGTTGGCGGACGTCCAGTTTTCGAAAGATTCCTTGCATTGCCATGTTCCGGAAATTTGTTTCCAATCGTACTAACTGTTGAGATATGTGCTTATCCGAGTATTTTTTTGTAAAAAGTTGACATACTTCGTAATGTGTTCTAGTTCGGTCTCCATAACGAATCATCTTTAACAGGCACAGTGATGCCTCCATAACCAATCATCATTAACAGACACAGCGATGTTCTTAGATTTTTACTAAAAATAAGAGTTTGGCAATATAGTCAACTTACAAAATTATATCAAGCTCCACGTCCTTCTAAGTCAGATAAAGCTCATAAATTATAATTCCAAATGAGACAAAGTTATTATTTATCGTATTCGTGTAAGTAAAGATAATCGTACACGTCCAGTACCTAAAAATGCCACATTTATGATTATAAGCGATTGTCGACTTAGACTGCGTCGTAGTTAAACAACCAGACCTTTTAGCCTTGTTCCTAGTCTCTCCTTGAGAGCCAAAACAAAAAGTAGAACTTGACCTTTGCCGTATCGTAGTTCGTAAACCCAAACAAACTGACGTTTCGCAAGACATTGCAACTTGCATCTTCAGAGTGTTAAATGTCACTAAAGGAAAAAATTAATGTGACGATATTTATATCATTAGCGATTAGCGTAATTAACGGACCTTATCTTTCCGTTACCGTTTGACTGACTTCGTTATTACTCGGAGTAAGTGTTTGTGTCCTTTCCAAGAAGGTTGATCTTTGTCTTAGAGGATGTAATACAGGTAGCCAAAACTTGCTAAGCCTTAAACCGTCTTCTCGGTTCATATTACATGTATGTTTTTCTATTTCCACAGCTTCGCGGATTAGTCTGAAAAAGTAGAAAAAAGTTCTAGCCAACACTTTAGTTTGATCAAAGTTTAGCGTGTGTCCTTGGTTCCACACGTGTTCTGCTACTGCTGATTTTGTAACTCTGCGCGGTGTTTGCAGTCACCCATGTTCTTTTACCTTAACTTCAATAGAGCGTCCTGTCTGTCCTATAAAACTTGATCCACAGAAACAAGAAATTTTGTGAACTCCGGCATGTTTTAGAGTCTTTAGCAGATGTAAACCAAGTGTTTAAGGTATCCTTAGTCGTAAAGACAGTTTTGATATTGTTTCTATAGCACCCTGCTTATTCTGTTTGTCGAACCCATACAGTATGGATCTCTTAAGACCCATGTCCATTTTGTTGTAAGGACTCCAACAGTGTTTTCTTTTCCTTTTGTAGATTTTGATTATCTGACACACGTATATCTCTTTTAGCTAAAATATGTAAAATAGTATTCATTTTGTACTGAATAGTGGTGAGATTTAGCGTTTAAGTATCTATTCGTGTGCGTTTTCTTTCTATAAACGGAAGGCCTCAATTTTCCGTTATTTTTCCTGATCACTAGTACATCAAAAAAGGCTGTTATGTACTCCATAGTAAATTTAATGCTATTATGTACAGAGTTTAGATGTTGAAAGAACTGATTTAGTTTATCTGTGCCATAAGACCATACAACAAACGTATCATCAACTAATGTAAACCAAGTTTTTGGTTTTAACTCAACATTTTTCATAATTTCATTTTCAAAATACTCCACAACATAAAAGAAATAACCGCGAAAGCTTAAGATTTTATAATACCACATTAAACCAAAAACACATAGAGTTCTTAACCGGAGTTTATCCTTTTGCGTTGATCGTCTTAGCCGTTTTGTTCTTTGGCCTTTCGTCGATGTGCTTTTTTTTCACCTTCTTCATTGTCATCATTTTATTGTCTATTTCATCTATATTTTCGAATTCCTCGATGGGGTTAGAGGTCATACATAAATTACGTCAAACGTTAAGGGATATGAGGTCAACAAAGTGTGACATCATGTGGCAAGAAGTTCACACTCTCTGTACTTACGGTGTAGCGCGATGGCCGCCTTTGACATACACCAAAAGCCCAATATTGCTTTTGAGAATTTGACAAAAGTCGCCGTCGCCGTAATAACGTCTATATATAATTGGTTTTCTACTTTCGTAGAAATAAATTGCATATTAGGTACCTACTATTTAGTTACTAGATAAATAGACCATAACAGACACTAACACGTAATAAAAAAAAATTACGATTCAGATCTATAAGAACATGTAATTTCTCACATTAGTCTTGTTAGTCAATTGCGTCAAGCAACCATGGATAGCAATTAGTAGACGTTATTTTGACAAATTAAATTAATAAATGTTACATTTATGCTTTTTATTTTTATGAATTAAAGTATTTGTAGAAAAGGTACAGTACACAACTAGAGTTATAAGCTTTTTACATTCTCGTAAAATTACTGTGCTCGCCGGGACGCGTCTCGCGCGCAGTTTTTTTGCTCGCGTATAATAAGCTTCTTTCAACTCTCGTTATGTAATATACTATTACATTATTAATTCGCATTAAAATGTACCTAAGTTCAGGATAAAGTAACACAAATTAATGCTAGTGGAATAAAATCAATAAGGAAAAAATACGTTGTAACTGTCCCTGTTAAACTGTGCAAACCAGACTCTAAGCTACATGTAAAGCATAAATATGACAATTTCTGTGCATCCCTAATAATAAAACTTTGGCTACAATCAAGGCCATCTTCTGCTAGTTTGTAAACCAACTTTACCTTATTTGAGGGGATTCTTAAAATTTTCAAAGGTTTTAGAACTGAAGCAATGCTTCTATTAGTTAAATGTAGATTGCTTTCAAATTGTAGTTGTGTATCTTCATTTAAGGTTGTCGGACATCTAGTTTCTGGAAGATTCCTTACACTGCCTTGTTCCAGAAATTTTTTTGCAATCGTACTAACTAGTAACTGTTGATTTAGATATCTGCTTATCCGAGTATTTTTAATTAGGTTTAGACTGAACACAACTGTTAATGCGTGGCAAACAAAGTTGTAGTCTAAACTACTGAAGTGAAACCATTCTATGTGCTCATATTTTTTTATTGAATACTTCTGATTTAGTTTAACATTTTTGGATTCATTGCATGCGCAATTGATAATGCAGAAAATGTCCACATAAATTTGAACTGCTGAGTACTGATTTTGCCGTTGTGCTGGCATTCCGCTATCATTGTAATATGTTATATGAGTTAGTTTTAATTATAGAAAAAAAACCGTAATTAGTTAGGTTTTCTACGTACCAACAATTTTTTTAATATGTACGATTTGGTTTTGCTTCGATACCTACAAATACGATGGTTTATTCTATACATTAATAGTTACGAATATTGAAATATGCTTTTCTGTGTGTTTATGATTCTGAATTTACGATAGGTAAAGATTCCGTTAAAGTTATGGCTATTGATAATCGATTTAATGTGAAAAGGATCAATTAGATCATTATACGAAAAAAATAATTGACGAATTTCAAAGATTTCATATAATTGCATTATCCAATTGAGTTACGTAGTGACCACGCCCGAGGTAGCACACAATGCAAGGCACGTGATAACCAATTTTCAATGACACGTTTGTAAATAACTTATTAGTAGTTTTAAGATTTTTTTTGGTTCCAATATTTACCCCTTTAACAGTATAAAAATATTGTGGCGTCCAAATTATAATTTAATAGTTCTCAAGTAAAAATTGGAAATATAAGGGTGGTTATGATAGAATACCTACTACCCTAATTATACATTTCTAAATTTGTCTCATTATTCCATATTTTATATTAGTGTTTTTTTTTATGTAAATAAATAAATAAAAAACTACATCTAATACGTTTTAAATCAGTCAGCTGTTTTGTATATTGCTAGTTTAGCGTATTCCACAATTAGTACATTACAGGTTATCTGCAATACATTGCCCGTATTTGTGCTAATCTTTACTTGTAGCACAACTTTACCCCGGCAGAAAGTTTAAATAAAAAGACTCTGGAATAAGCTAAAAACGTAGTGGATTTACACATTAACTATTTCCATACTTTTTGTTTGAATATATGCATCAATTTTCTGATTATCGAATGAATCTACATAAGAATAGTAAAATGGCAAAAGTACTGTGAACAATTTTCAGTTAATTGGTTTTTAATTTATGTGTTAATATTACCATTATTTTAATAAATTTGTATTTTCATATCCTGTTACAAATTCACAAATAATAAAACCGTACCAGCTAAAAGTACCTAACTCAAAAAATTTATTTACTGGCAACTCTAACCTGCTAATAAGATATGTGACTAATAAGTAGTAATTTATTATCTAGATAAAAACTGTAAGAAAACAAATATCTGCAAAAATTATTTAGTAGCCAAATTAGCTTAATCGGAGATGAATATAATGACCATTGTATACCTAATTTCTAAACTGTGCAAACATTCGTAATAAGTTTAGTTGTGATTAATCTTCAATTATTCGTGATATTTTAGTTTTACCGAGTTCTGTCTGAGAGCAAGACAATCTAAGCCAGAGTTAAAAGAAACAGATAAACATGCAAGTTACGAACGATCATAATGTTACAAAATATTTTATAGCACATTCTTATACAAGTTTATTATTTCGTAAATGTAAAAAATTCAATTTTTATTGTACATTCAGTTAATGTTGTAATAAAATAAAAAGTTTAATTAGTTTTAACTTTTTTACTACTAATGGAATTATTTACTGAAAATTATGTATTTCTGTTGAACATAAACACAACCAGAATTTGAATTTTAAACAAAACATAATTTTAACTATAACGACAAAAACGAATTAGGTATATTGAATATAGTCAGCTATACTCCTCATCTCCAGAGAATTGAAAATCACTTCTAATTAATCGCATTATATCTAATGAAATGCTATTCTATTACACATAATTTACTGTTAGTAAATTACAACTATTGTAATAAAACTAAGCCATTAAATTGATTATCAAATTTAATTTTTAAATTTTTACGTCGTTTTCGTGCTTTAATTACATCTTTAATGTATAAACTTTTTGAATAACCAAGTTGAGTTCTTCATTTTTGACCTGATTTTTCTTAATGATCTATTAAGTAAGGTACCCTTTTAAACGACGATTACATATTAATATTGAATAAAACATCTCTTAAATTATTCTTACATTTATTAAACATCTATTTGTTCCAACGAGAAATAGCAAAATGCTTAAACATTGTCACAATGAATTATTCAATCGTATTAAAGAATTAGGTAGATACAAAGAAGTCAGGATAACAAGAAGCCATGACAATCAGCATTTACTAACAGTGCCATTGCGATTTTAAAATTATGCAACAAACATCACCAGCAGGATGACGGAGGTAACCTTTGGGAGGTAATGGAGATACAAGTAAGCGTAACACCAGCGTTCATATCTTAATCATATCCCAAACTTAGTTATCTACTCTTATGTTTTGTCAGCTACTAACTTTACAATAACCCTGTAATTGTAGCAAAAATTATGCTTGAAATGTAGTGATAAAACTGATAAAATTTGTGACAAAGTATTCAAATTCAGAGATCTATTCACTAAAACCCTATTTTACTAAATTATCTTTTAAACAAAATGAGAATAAAAAATATTTTTTTGAATCAATTTTTTAATCAAAAATATACATATATTTATGCTCAATATTGTAAAAAGAAATACACGAGATAATTTCTGAAGATCTAGTGTGTTATTCTTTTTGATACATCTAAATACAGTAATTAGTAGTTTGTAATTACCATCTTGTTTTAATTTTGTCTTATATGTAGAACGTAGGTAATGTAAGATATTTTTGAATGCATTGATAATTTACTTTTTTGTGCTGCCAACATCTCATATGTCAATATTCTTTCATTAGCGTAGTTACGTAATGGACAAAAAAAGTTCTATAGTAGCAAAATAAAAACTAGAAATCCACATAAAACTAAATGTTCAAAGCCAATTATTATATTAGAACGAGTATGCGACAGGCGGAAAAGCCGTTTAAAGAATGTTAAAATTAAAAAAATATAATTTTACAAAAGACAAAAAAAAAGAATGTTCGTCACTCTCATCGAAAGTTTCATAACATAACACTCTCACATGCAAATCTCGGCCGTGCGGAACAATAACGTTCGTTATGCTATGCTGTACTTTCGGCGGTTGTTACGTAAATTACTATTATTATTGCATATACAAGGTTATTCACGCTATACGGCACGGGATATTGTGGAAAGATACGTGACTTTTAAAACATTTCTCTATTAGGATATATAAAATTTTTTTAAATTATTTTTGTATTATGCAGGGTATCGTAAAAGCCCTAGAAGTATCCCAGTTATGTTTTTTTAAATCAAGTCCCCTATATATTATTGCATTTTTGGATTACCTAATCAAAATAAGTGCGTGTTGTAATAACGTTTATAAAGTCTAAACCTTAACCCTTTGAGTACTTGTGGTTGCACAATGGAACCACAATATTCAATATTTTTTACAACGTCCTAGTTAGCGCCAACTGGAACCACACTGAATTACGCGTTTATAAGCACCCTCTATTGCTTAGTGGTGTAAGCGCTTGTAGATATCTACAAGTTCCATCGATTTATGAATTTTCTTATGTCTGCTCTCTCAGGGATTTAATATAAAATCAGCAGCATAGTTTTCTAATAAAAAGTGAAGTTAATTTGACAATGGTAAGTACGTTTATGAATGGTAAATAATACACGTAGTATTAGAGCCACTGATTTACTTTAGCAAAATGTATAAACATTTTTGTTTTATTCGTCATAAAATATGGTGGTTCTATAGACAAAACCTAATTATGGTAAACGTTTTATCAGAAGCATAATTCAAATTTTTGTATCTAATTCCTTCCGATACCTTCGCAAGATGAGGTAGATGAAGAACCTGAGAATTTTCAGCGAGCACCACAGTTTATTGACAACATTGGTAGTAAAAACAATAGAGAATTTGATTAATTGGTGTAACAACCTTATGCATCCATCGACGACTTTAAATGTAAAGATGACATTACATTAGACAGAATTGCTACAAGGAATAAATTCTGTTCAACCAAAGCCATTTAACGAAAATCATGGTCCAAATATTTCATAAGCTGTAAAGTCTCCAATTAAAACCTTTTGGCGTCTTTTACGTAAGAACTAATCGTTAAGATGGCCTTTACGTCAAACCTCTATGATAGTCGGTTTATTTCTACCTCATTTGGGATAACAAAACCATTTTTAAGTATTAATATTATTATAGGCCTTACAAAAAAACCTCCTTATGAAGACTACTGATCTTCAAAACTGAAACTGAGGAAACCATTTATATCCTCTGTAATAGACAGAGATCGTTTTGCTTGACTGTTAGCCAATGTACAGATCGACGCAAGAAAGGAGAGGCGGAGCTGGTTATGACAAACTTTATAAAATTCCACTATTAATTGATATCCTCACTGATACGTTTTTGAGAAGCTATAGACCTCGGACCAAATCAAAGCATTGACAAATCAATAGTGAAATTTAAAAGAAGAATTAGTTTCTGCCAGTATATGCCCCTCAAACCCATCCAAATAAGCTATAAGATTTAGGAAAGGTCTGATGATTCCGGATATATTACACAATTTCAAATCTACACCGGTAAAGTCAAAGGAGTTGAGCGTGGTTTGGGGTCAAAGATCTCACACGTGTGTTAGTAAAAGACACGGAATATATTTTGATAATTTTTTACACTATCCAGCTGCTGCACGAGCTGTTAAAGATAAATATTTATTGCAGTGGAACTAAAAGAACAGGTTGTAAGAAAAAACCGATGGGTCTTATTCAAGATAAGAATTTGAATGATATGTACTAATGCTTTGTTATACATTAAATGAATGAATAGTAAACCTATGCAGTTCATCAGTAATTTTTACAATCCCACTGATTTGAAGACTGTATCACAAAAACAAAAGGATGGATCATCTCAAGACATTTCGTGCTTGCAGTTGGTCAAAGATTACAATACTCATATGGCGTACGGGGAGAAATCTGACATTCTCACTTCACACTTTACTTAAGTCAACCAAAAATCAAAAAAATTGTGGCTCAGATTCCTCTAGTATTTTGTTGATCTAAGTATTGTAAACGCTTTTATTATATATCAGAAACAAGCCCAAAAGCACTAAAACCACAAGTTTTGGATTAATTGGAAGTGGCCTTAAAACGTCAAAAAGAGAAAAGGCAAGCGCAGTCGAAAAAACGTATAAGTGCGCTCATTTACCTGTACACGAGACAAAGATACTGCAGCACACGTGCAAATCCTCATCGGACAATGTGGCATTGTTTTACTTTCAATGTGGGACTTAACAAACAACACAAACGGTTTTCTTTTATTTCACCGGAAGTGATTTTTTCTTATATTTTTCTAGTGTCCTTGTAGTACCATTTGGAACTAATTATTTTTCTAATAAAAAAACTACCAATTTTCTTTTCTTAAATCAAATTTAGGGTACGTAATCACTTGTATTAGGTTACAGTTTAAAACTTTGTTCAAATATAATTACAGATTCAAAAAAAAGTTTTTTAAATCATTTGAATTTTGTTAAAATATAACCTAATCTGCATGTTTGAAATATTTAAAAAATATTTATGTTATGTGAGCGAAAATTACAGTAAAGAGTAACAATAAATCATATTTGATATCCCAACTATAATAAACTTTACGTCTTATACAGTGCGCCCAAAAATTAAAATCTGTCAATTAGGAAATTTAAGTGGCTATAACTTGATTAATTTAAATAGAACGCCATGATTTTAACTGGAATAGAAGATATACTTTTTAATTATCTATCGAATGGTATTAGAATGTTCTTAACTAAGTCTTTTCGTTTTTACACAATACGCCAAATAATCGTTTTTGTGCCGTTTGATGTTTTTTAAATAAAAGTTCTGATGTTTCACGAATAGACGATACGTGTCTTTAAAGCAAACGTAAAAAGGTGTGATCAATAAATAGATTACATTATCAAAACTCAGTATTTAACAAACACTTTCTGGTTGAAAGCATTAAAGAAAGCGTTAAAGAAAGAGTATTCGTTCAAAAACTATAAAAAGAAGGTTAAATAACAGTGGCCTAAGAAAAACTGTTAGTAAAAGTTCAAAAAGCAACAGTAACCATAATGTAAAGAGTAAAAAAGTTTTATGCATAAAATAGAAACTTTTGCCACTAGCGTCGAAAGTGAGCGCCGCATGAGACTTTAGACGACAGTTGTATACATTATTTTTGTAGTGTTATTTGTGAAATTAATTTTTTTATTGCTTTAATTCGTTAAATAACGCACACATAGAAATACGGGTAAGTAAGAGGTGGGTTTTGTTGATAAGATTAGGAGATACTTAAATAATCAGTAACCAACTGGACATACGCGTTCAAATACTTGTATATTGCACTCACTATTTTAATCGTGTTTTTAATTAAATCTCTTCCCAATACATATTTTTGTTTTGATTTCTTAGACAAATTATCTTATTTAAGGATAAACACAATACGACCCCTAAAAACCGAAAGTTGCGAAATAACCAATTATCAGATCACGGCCAAAATTACCTCTTCAAATTCCTTAAAAAAATTCCATTTACAACGTAGATTTCATTATTTTCGTAACATGCTTGGTTCAAAAGATATGAAATCATGGAAAATACATTTCCTAAACTTGTTATAAGCTCGTCTCTATCGTTTTGTTATAGACTGTGAATTTATTATACTTTCCGTTAGGTTATAACGATCGTTATGGCTAGAACTTCAAACATTTTGTAAAAGTCCTATTAAGTCAATTTCGATTTTTAAAGTTTCTAAACGAATGCAATTGAGCTGTCGTTAGCGACTCAACGAATTCGTAAATCGTGTGGTTTTGCTGTATCTTGCGCTATAAAACATTACACTACAACCAGATAAGTGCTGCATAACCTTTGTGTACAAAACAACCTACCTACCTACATGGTTCGTTCAATCAGCTAGCAGAAATAGAAATGAGTTTTAACGGGGCAATAGCAGAAGAAAACTGGCTAAATGAAGAGCATACCCTAGAGATAATTTAATAACAAATAACTTTAATTGATAAATTTAACACTTTTGCACTACTTGGTACCTATAAATTAATTATCTATCTATACAATTTAACTTTATAAAAATGTATACTAAGATTCCCTATTTTTATTTCCAATAGTTTCAACTGTAATTTCTTGTTTCTAATCTTTAATTTCTTCTGCCTTATTGCAGTAAGAGTTAATAGACTTGGTTAACTTTCCTCTCAGGTTTTCGGAAGTTCTTCTCTGCAATCTTGTAGTTTTGGCACACTCGACTACTGCTTGTGTATATGTAGGTTCCAAACGCTGTCTTTTCCTGAATGTGATTAGTTTTTAATTTACTACTACAGTTACCACTTTAGGATAAACTGACTAGTTGTCATTTAGTATTGTTTCTACAAAACGTAGGAGTAGAAAGTCTTGGGTTATCACTGCTGTACACTGCATAGTAACCATGCTAGTAGTATATCAGTTTCTTCCAAAACTATTACTAGTCCGATAAAACTGAATAAGCAACTTTTAGCGGCTTTTTCTACCTGTTTTGTTTTCTTGAGACATTCAGATATTGTGATGCCCTCTTAGATTAACCCAGAACTATTTGTTAGAGTACCGCCAAGATCATTTATTAGCTGAACCTGCAAGTCTGTTAAACACTTTTCTCTAAGATCCTTCTGAACCTTGAGCATTAACCTACTGATTACGAGATTTTTCGCAGCCACATTTTTCCAATCAAGAAATGTATTCAAATAAAATAAAATAAGTTTGACATATAACACAAAATTAACCGTGATTTAGCCTTTTTTTATTGCTTTTTCTTTTTTTGTGGACAATATGAATTCAATTACCCCACTTTTTCAATAGTATTTGGGTTAGTCGGGGTATTTTTGTTTGTTTCTAAAGTGATATTTCCTTTTGCATTTTCACATACATCAACTGTTGTATGAAAGTAACTTTCATTTTCTTAATTACATATGAAAAATCTTACTTTTATAAGTCAGTAAAAATTTGAACATTTGTATAGCAAATAAAAATTAGAAAATGTGGTTGTCATGTGAACAAAGATAGATTTGTATTGTTCTAGATAAAAATATTAGCAACTTCATAATAATTTATTTTATGAACGGATCATGAACGATTTCGTTTATAGCTGCGTAATTTGATTTTTAACAAAAATCGTTTTGCTGGAGTCGAAGAATTCGTTAGTTACAAAAATCGTTTAGGTAACAAAATTACATACAGAATAGCACTGTGTGAGGTACTTGGATTTTCGTGCTGAGTTCCAATCCCATTTTTAAGTATTGAATTTATTTTTTATTATAATCATGTATATTTTATTGTAGCTATGTGTCAAATGGCATCTGCGTATGTCGATGTGTGAACCGTTTGTTAATTTTCTAATGAAGTTTAACTTGTTTCAACATAACAATGAAAAACTACATTTTTTGTTGTTTTTATCCGCTTAAATCGTATTTTTGTGAAATTTATTTAATTCAAATATTTGTCAATCCTGTCACAAACCCGTTCGTTGATTTATGTTGATACATCCCGCATTTGTAAGTGCATTTATTGTAAATATGTGAAAATAATCGGTACATGTGTACATTGAAACGTAATTTGCAAACATTTAATTTTGAGTGTTAGTGTTGATTGCTGCTAATTACATTGTGCTTAGGTAAGTCACTTGTATTATATGATTTACGTAATTTTTTGCTAATATAAAACATATGAATTGAACACACGTTATACAGTGGTATGTAATAGGACGCCTGCAAATTTTTAAATCTGCTATTTAATAAAAACAACACAAAAAATGTATAGGGTGTTACAGAAAGACGACTGCCCATTTCAACTAAAATATTTTGTAGGTCTAGTTTTTCCGGTTATAGCAGAAGTAAATCATAACTTTCTAATTTTAAACGAAACCCGGATGTTTTTTTTAAAGCACCCTGTACAAAGTGCGTGTTTACGTATGTTATTTACAATACAGAAAGTTGCCGTTTAGACAGTATCGACAACTATGTTAAGGAGTGTGACTGTCATTTTTTTAACAGAAAACTTGTAGTATTTCTTGAACAGTTAAGAGTTTGGTATGCAACATTATAAATAAAAGTTGTTCAGAATGTTCCGTAAGATCGAAATTTGCAATATACTTTTAAAATATTTTAGTTGAAATGGATTTATCAACTTTCACATATTGAAAAATTTACGAATGTTTGCTACAGCTAGTTTTTCGTATATCGATTGGCGGCGTTCGACGTAGAACACCCGGTATATGACTATCACTGTCTGCGGATAAGATAATTCATCACTTAGATTTATTTATCTGTACGACACACGCGGTACACTGACTTCGCACTTATTTATTTACACCACAAAATTCTTCTTAAGACTTTTGATTCTATATTGACTCCAATTTTCTACGAACAGCTTTTAAATTTTTACCTAGAATGTTTTAGGAACGTTTCACTGTTCCTTTCTTAAGACTATTTTTCCTAGAAAAAAAAACTCGACGAGGCACCGATAGAAAGTTTCGTGGCGATATCGGCATCTCATTTAGTTTTAGAAATTTCCCTCAGTATAGAAGCAGCAGTCAATAAACTTTTCTGACTCGACGTTCAACTTGAATGGTAACTACTAGTAGCGGCATACGAGAAGGTCAGTTAAAAAAACGCAATTATCGCAAAAAGTCTAAAAAACATTCTTACAGTAACGCGATTTACATTTAAGATCAATTATATTTAGAATTTAAGCAATTTGTCTATCTTTACAATCTTGACTACAATAACTATCATTACGATTCCGCTTCAATATAGTACACATGCGGGCACAAGTACGTGTCAGCCTCGGGTAAAATTGAAAGCTTTCGTATCTGTTTAAATTGACAATTATTTAAAGTAAATAAAATACCTTTCTTATTCATTTTTTTTTGGCAGGCATTGAGCAAAAGACCTAATAGAGAAACCGCCATTGGTAACTACAGATTAACCCTTGGACGCTTGTTTCTCGGAAGATGACTTCTAACAACTGTGGTTCAACCTAGTTGATATAAACCGCATTGGGTAATGCCCGTTTCATAATGCCGTGGAACTCCATGTCTCTCTTGAGATTCCATAATGTTCGCCATAGATTTTTTTATAATGGCTTCACAGATCAGTACTTCTGAGTAACCCGATGGAAACTTAGTTTTAAGACTTTGCAGATCGCCGGTTGTTGTCTTTGTAATTTATTTAACGGTCCGACTTTCTTCTTAAATACTACCGCAATTTCCTCTAGACATCTAAAGGTCTTCACTTACACAGTGTGCACAGTGGCAGCTTCTCTAGTCATTTAGTCAATGACCCTCCGGAGAAATGAGTAAGAAATGTATTTTATTTACTTTAAAATTACAAAAAATACGCGTTTAAATCAAATTATCGTTTGAATTTCATACGTTTAAATAATTCTCAATGTAAGCGTAATAGATATGAAAACTTGCAAATTTGCCCGAGGCTCATGGGTATGCCTAGTCCCCGTGTATCACTGTACTGAAACCAAATCGTAAATGATAATTATTGTAGTCGATAATGAGACACATATAATACATTTTATGCACTTGGAAAAAAAGATGCTTAAATACCACAAGTTAAAAAAACATTTTTAAAAACATTATAAATTTTAATGTAATTGCTATTGATCATTTTGGTAATTGTAAAAATAAATGATTTGATTTTAAATATAAATCGCGTTAATGTAAGAATGTTTTTGTATGATTCACCACCAGCCCACACTGAGTGTGCAATGGCGTAATCTCTTCGTATTTCAAACAGGACTTGTTGCTCCTAGGTCTACCTAACATTTCAAAACCATCGACTTGCATCCTGGTGCTGCTTGTGATTACTCTAGTTGAGACTTGGTTTTGGACAACGCTGTTATGGCCAGCAAACAAGGCTAGATGATCGATGTAGACCGTTGTTCATTTGCCTCTGGGTAGTTTCAGGACACGGTATACGATGTCATTAATGCGCTGTAGAACTTCATAAAAACCTTCCCATTGCCTCAGCAGCTTCAGCGATAAACCACGTTTTCTTTAAGGATTATATAACCACACCATGCCTCATGTATTTTGTATAACCTCTTTATCGACTTGCTGACGTAGTTTTCTCCAGCATTTTATTCCTCCGGTCAAACATGACACACGATGATGTTTGTCTATGATTTCGTAAACAGATAATCGATGTGCCATTTGAAACAAGTACAATTATTGGTCCCAGTCCTTGTTCAAACACTATTTTGGCTAAGTACTAAGCACCGTTTTCTAGTTTCAAGGATTTCCACTGCATTCAATATATTTTAATGTTTTTGCCCGTAGCACTCACTTCTTCCCAGATTGGTCATTTGATTTCTAGTTCATGAGTAGTCTTATACTATGCCATTTCTTCGGAGACGATCGATCATTTCATGTAGTCATAAAAAATGACTATAGTCTGTCAGACATAGTCTCCTTGACAAAGCATCAGCGTTCCGTGGACTGTTTCCGGCACAATGTTCTGTGTCGTAATCTTGCAATCCTTCAGTAATTCTTCTCTGGCCTGAATAAAACCTTGCTCAAATATATTATGACTTTTTCTTTTCCATCTTGAACCTGTGAAAAGACAAATTTTCCATCTTCTCTTGAATCACTTAAAATCTATAAGGTTCCTATGGCCTGTTTTAGTTGATAGAAAGCGTTTCTGCAGTTTTCATTCTATCTAAATTCTGCTTTTTCTTCAGTCAATTTTGTTAGAAAATACAAAGATTTGTTCTCTTTGCAACGCCGTTAGTGAAGATACTGTAAATACGTTTATGACGACGAAACAAACGTTGCTCTGTATAGATCAATTATACATGTTTGTTTTACGTATATTATTAATTAACATTCCAACAGTACCACTACTTTACAAATGTTAGCTGCTTCTTTGTTTAAGCATAATTGTCAAATTTGTTTTATTACACAGATCAGGAAAAGATATTTTTCGAGTGGTTAAGATAGTTTAAGACAATTAAAAATTGCATCTGCAAATTAAAAAAACTTTCTTCAATGATTCCATACAGGGTGTTGAAAAGTTGAAATTGAAACATACAACTTTTCTTAGATCAAATTTTTGATTTAGAGTCCCAGCCACAGTTATTGGCATTTTTTTGTTTTTCGAAAAATCGTCATTACTTCATTTTTTAAGGAATACTTTAAAAACTTTCAGCATTTGCTTTCGGTTCTCTAAAACATTTGTATTTGCAATTATTATCTATTTTGTCAAATAATAAAATGACGACCGATCAAAAATTTCAAAACAAGATATTTTGGAAATCACCCGATCAATGTTTAAAAATAAAATATTTATAAAATCCGTAAGCTATCTATTATAACTTATGTCTAAAACATTTTTTTCGATTTGTCCAAAAAAAGTTTTTATTCAAATTGAATTACAAGATAAATTTTAACAAACTGCAACAATGCTTTTAAAACAAAATAGGGTTGCTACCATTAAACAAAAAAAAACAAACAAGCAAACAAGATCTTAATACACTTATTCTTATATTTTCTATTCAGTAGTGCTATGAGTTTTGGGGTAGTGTGAGCCGGTGCTCCATCATGCTGAAAGTGAAATTTTAGTCTGCGATTCAGGGGTAAGTCAACAAAAAACTCCGGCAGAACCTTATTTAATAAATTAAAATAATTTTCACTATTCGATCGGTTTGAAAGAATGTAGGATCCAACAACGCACCCCCCTACTATTCTAGCCCCATTCATTTACTGAAAAACGTCGTTGATGCGTACGAATAAATATTGCGTAAAAATTTTCAGCGCACCACAACCGATTATTGCACCACCTCTTTTGAAACAAGCTTCGTCTATAAATAAAATAAACTTTACAAAACGCATCTGAAGATTGCAACGTTCAAGAAACCAAATTTAAAGAAACAATCTTGGCTGAAAGTCTTCATATCCCAAAGCTTGCACTATTGTCTATAAAGTGGATCGAGACCTTGTTCCTTCACATGTCACATTATTTAAATCTAATCTATTTGGTATTACTCTTAGGTTCGTTGATGGTTCATCTTCAATAATATAAAGAACAGCTTCTTCAAAGGGGTTCGACGAAATCTATTAGAATTCCACCAATTGTTGTGTGAAAATTTCCAGTCTCTGACAAACGTCTACATATTCTTCTAAAATTACACCTTGCCTCTCCAAAAACATGTCAAGAAGTTCAGCGTTTTGATAATTATACATTCTTATACACAACTTGCGCAAAATACACACACAAGTAATAAACGTGACAGAAACTTTTCAAGATGAGGCAGTAAATAATTTTTTTTTGTAATAAAAATATTTCTAAAGATTAAGACCTAAGTACTTAAATTTGAACGTACAAACTAGAAAACACGTTCTTCAAATTTGAAATCCGTGTTTAATATTCGGCTTTTGTTAACGACGATTTTTCAAAAAACAAAAAACTGAACTGAGACTACATGAAAAATTTAAACTAAAAAAAGTTGTTTGCGTCAATGAGTTCTAACTCCCATTTTCGAGTGTTACAACTTAGTATTACAACCTTGTACGAATGAATGTAGTACTAATACTCTGTTCTGCTGACATCAGTAGCTGTATAAACCCATTTAATTTATATTTTAGAACCAATTCAAATACTGTTTATAATATTACCGCCGTTAATTGATTTAAGAATTTCAGCTCAATTACACCGTATTTGAACAATAACGTATGCAGCTTATTTAATCAAAACACAGGTTTCGGTTATACAGAATGAGTCAGAATATGTGGGAAGTACGATAACTAAATAATAGGCATAAAATAAAGACGATTGTTTAAATAAACTCATATCCTAGCGTGCCCAGGTAAAAAGTTATTAGGTCTTCAAAGTTGGAAAAAAAATCTTTTTTATTAAAAACTTTTAAACTACTTAAATTTAATCGACTATTTTTTGTTGTTGTTATTGAGTACCTAAAAACAAAAAAAACTGTGAAAATTTAATGAAAATTAAATAAGCAGAAGATACATTTATAGAGTAACTCTACTGTTAAATCCTCTAAAACTGTTTAATCTTAAAGTTTTTGTTTCATTTAAAAATTGTGTTTGATAGAATATTTTATTCGCAAAATTTTTTGTCTCTTGTAAAGTTTTGATTAAACGTATCGATTGGCTTAAAAAAAAAGTTTTTTTTATCAAACTTACTACATACTTATTACGTATAACATGTAGCATGCTGTGTACAAAATTTGACAAATTAAATTATAACGTTTAATTAAATAAAGTCTGTAAATGCAAGGTTGTTTTTGTGAATTTTACCATGAATAACTTTGCAAATTCAGAATTAACTGATATGATCATGTAAGTATATGGTAAGTGTGATGGTAATGGTGTTCCTAATCGTGTCATACTGAGTAAGTAAGCAAAAAGATTGCATAAAGCAATTATCTTTACAATTTTTCTTTTAGAAAAACGTTTCAGCAGTTTGAGGAAATATTTAGAGAATCCGAATCTTTCAAAAAACGAACTCAATACTTGGATTAACGATCATTTTAATGACAGTAGGAGACGAATTTCTCTAAGGTTCAATGTTTCTCAATCACGAGTGGTTCGTCTTCTAAAACAACTTTTTCATTTATTTAAAGCAAAACGATGCAAAACTTTATAGGACACAAAAGAGTTTACGAATAAAATTTCCTATCAAACACAATTTTTAAATGAAAAAAAAAACTTCAAGATTAAAAAGTTCCAGACGATTTAACAGTAGAGGTGCTCTAAAAATCCATCTTCTGCTCATTTAATTTTCATTAAATTTTCAGTTTTTTTAATTTTAAGTACTCATTAACAACTACAAAAAATATTCGATTACATTTAATCAGATTAGAAGTTATTAATAATAAAGTTATTTTTTTTTACAACATTGAAGACCTAATAACTTTTTACCTGTGCATGCTAAGATATGTTTATTTAAACAAAAGTTTATACCTATTATTTATAGTTATTGTACTTCCCACATATTCTGACTCAGCCTGTATACGCGAATATAAATAAAAACAAGTAGTTAATTAATTACGAACTGTTGTAATAATGAAAAGCCTTAATTAAAAAGAAGTCAAACGAAAACACAAGCGAAACTAAATTACATCTTAAAAAAGCTCAATCCACAGACATCTTCTCCGTGACTATTAGTTACAGTCTTCTACGTATTTGTTTATATTATTTCCCTAACGTTGTTTACCAATCAAGTAAAAGACTTAAAACAATTTAAAACCCCAACAAGTAATTGCATTTAAAAAAAAAGTAATATCTAAATATCAACAACTTTTAATTAATAGTTATTTTTCTTCCGTCACTAATGTGTAATTACCGATTTAGTAATATTACAAACAACTACGATAGTAATTAACGTACATAATAGTTTCACAATTTTTGAATTTGATCGTTAGTAACTTCCCAATGTCGCAAGTCAACTTCAAATTAACGTTTATAATATTATTTTAGAAGTTATAATAAGAATTGCGTGCAACAATTTACATAACTAACATTTTAGAAAATATTTAACAATAGTATTATAGCCTCATTACAAAAGCTATTATAACCGTAATTTGTATAAATGCGCCTAAATACAAAGAAGCGATCATTTTGTTAACAGCATAGATATATTTTTTATGAAATCCTTGACCTACAAGAAAATAAATTAAAAAAATAAAAAGCACCATTTAATTCAGTTACCAACACTGCACTTTAAACCAAAACATCCCTTTAAAAATTGTATGATTAGATTTTGCTAACCTTTTAGTTTAATTATGGAGCGCGCGAAGCTGTACTTAAACTTTAACTAAAAGCCAAAGCTAAGCTAGGTCACTTTTTGAGCATTTATTGCAACTTGTGTACATATAATTTGTTTATAAATAGAATTTATTGGATTTGCGTACCCGCTAATAGTATGCCTTGCGAATAGACAGATGAATAGTCTTATTAACAATTTTTTTTCCTATGTCATTTCATATCTCAACACCATTTACAATTAATATGTTACGTGCTTATAAAAGACAAACGCAATTGCATTGTAGCCGTTAAAGGCTTTTAAAAGACGAGCGCGATAGGAGTTTTTTATGCAAGACGCTATGAAATTAGTTCTTAAAGGCTCATAGAAATCGTGCGCAATACGCATTTTAGCGCTTATAAAAAGACTGGCGCTATATGCATATTAACCCTTAAAGAGTTAAAGAAGACAACCGCAATATGCATTTTAGCCTTTAAGGGCTTAAAAAAAAGAACGTGATAAGATCCTATAAAAGCCCTAATGTCTCATACAAAGCGAACACGCTGTGCATGTTCAACCTTAAAACTTTATAATAAAGAGCAAAAAGAGCACTACGCTTGCTAGCCCTTAAGAGGTTATAAAAAAGCGCACTATGCATGTTAGCCGGTAAGACTATAGGTTGTCTTCTGATGAGTTCTTATCGAACTAAGCGTGTTTCTAAGTCCGAGACGGCAACAGATACACTATCTGAAAGTACTAAACTATTAAAGCTATGATTGATTCCTCTTTGAATCTGTCGTTGACAGATAATCCCCAAAAAAACTGACAAATTTCAGCCAACAAAACTTTTTAGCTCCACTCTTTAAACGAGATCTTTCACTGCGCCTCAACGACATTCCCGATCTTCGAATTCAAGTCCTTAGGAGTTTTACTTAAAGACAAGCTAAGTTAACATTGCGCTTTCGTGGTGTGCAAAAGCGTCTTTTCGTCACGTTTTAAACAGCAACTTTCCGTTCTTTTCTGCGACGTCAAGTCAAAATGTCTCACGTCCCCAGACGACAAGCAGTCCAGGTACTTTCTTCGCACGGTAGGTGTCGTTGCCATCTAACACGTGTTTTGGGGATTGTTTAATTTATGCTATTTCATTTTTCTCTTCCTTCTTCTCTAAGAAACCTGTTTACATATCTTTCCGAAAAACAAGATATTCTATCAAATACCTGCCCATTGTATTTAATTTATTATTCCATAGTTTAAAAAAAAATCCACGTAGTTTAGGTCGTTCCCTATAATTGATAGTTTAAAGTTCGCAAGTACAATATTTTCTGCAAATGAGCAATTCATTTGCTTCTATAATTTTGCATGTAATGTAAGTACACCTAACATGTGTATCCACACTTACACAATCGCGTCCCTTAATTTTTAAAATCCAAGTTACGCAAAAGTCAAAATTAGCAACGGTTGTAAACTAACTTGATTTCCGCGTTGTGGATACCGAAAGCCAATTAAGCCGTGACTAAAATCCCGATCCCAACTTCAACTCGTGACTAAAGGAAATCTAGCCACAGGTTATAAAGGATTGTTTAAACCATCACTTAGAAGTACAAATGTGAGTACGTAAAGATCGTATTTTAGTTGCGGAAACCGGAAAACGTAATTTTAGTTCTGTCGCAAATACGTGACTTGACTCTAACATCGTTTGAAAAGTACGCTATTCATTTTTAAAACTGTAAAACCGATAAAACAAACTATAAATGTAGATTAAAATCAACCATAAGAAAAAGAAAAAAGTTTAATGGAGAAATGTATTTAAAGATCAAATAAATTTAAATATCTACAGAGAATACACCACCGAATAACCACATTAATTGTCCCTAGGGAAGAAGCGAGCGTTGACGATGCTAACAGCCTATTATATTCAAAGAAAAAGCATCTCCTGTACTCTTTACGTAAATAGTGCGTCGACTCGGATTTAAAAGTAAATTTCATAATTTCAAAGAAAAACAAAAAAATAGAATCACGTACAAAGCGCAATAACTTTTATTCTTTCCTTCGTTTTATGCTACAACATTTACTTACAATGAAAAAAAAAACATTGTTTATCTGTGAGGTACAAATGCGCATTTTATAATCGGAAAAGGAAACACATTTTAATGCCGGTAGTATTGATTACAAATATAAATTAGCATTGCTAATTTAATAATTAAAAGCTATTTTTTGTGTAAATGTTAATGCAATTGTAAATACGTTAAAATATAGAATTCAAAATAATAATGCATAATAAACCTTAAATCGCAATATTTTTCGTTCGAGTCAAGTTTTAAAATAGATAACATAAATAGTCATTAAAATAAATAAAACTATTGCTAAAATAATTTATGCAAATCTAATTCTTTGTAGCTGATAATAGAACTTCCCGTAGAAAAACAAAAGTAGTGCGGGAAAATGCGCATGAGTAAGTATTACGGGAATCGACCCGTTGTTTCACAGACACAGTTCTGCGGAAACTCTCTCGCTGAAAACGACTATGTAGCTGTCAAGAGAACATCTGAAAACTAACCTAACTCTTACAGCATTACGGTTAAAAAAATAATAAACGCACATTATGATTAATAATAAAGTGAGCCATTAAATAAATCAATTGAACAATTAAATAAAAATTAAAAACGCTTTTTAAGTCTTCCATAATTAGTATACCTGTAATAAATAATCCGAGCCAAATTTTTTCTTCTTTTCGTACAAAAGAAAGTGTTAAAAAAATAAAAGTGAGAGAACTTTTTCAAATCTAACTGAAATCATAAATACAGTTTGCCTGCATAATCGAAATTTGCCATGTACAATTGCATTAAAAATTTTTACGGCACGTATAAACTTTTATTGTATTAATAATGGCCTACAAAAAACGGAAGAGAAGACCTCCAACTCCATGGAAAGTTCTAAGAAGATGTGTGATATTTTTTACAACAATATGTATTATTCCCGTTATTTTGGTACTTTTGGTTACTACAGACCAATATCTACGGCCTATAAGATCCCACAGGTTGGGAACACGTCCGGAGGTACGTAATTTTTTTTTTTTTAATTTGAGATATATAATAGGTATATACTCACGTGCGTAATAAGAGATTTTTGCCTTTACTTAAACCACAAATAAGCTCAAATTTCCTCTTTTAATTTAAAAAAGTTAAATTCTATAGAATTATACAATCAAAAGAAAAGAGAAATTGTACAAAAAATTGAATGATTACTATACTTCCTTTTTACTCACTGCATATTTTGAATCAAAAGTTTTTTATTTATTTGTAATAACGTGACATGTTAATGTAAAATGTGTTATTTATTATAATGTTCAGTACCACTCAGTGTCAGCAGAGAATTACAATTATCCCGTATTACATATGAAATTTTGTTTCACTAAAAAGCATTAATTCCAATTAGAGTTAATCAAGTTACGTGCATTGTATTTGTTTATTTTACGCGGTATTCAATTGACGTGAAAATGATTGTTAGGTTTTTTTATTAATCACAAATATGTAGACGTGTTCCTGCAGCATAAATCATAAATAAATCTTCAGAAAAAAACATTTCAATTCGGATATGTTTATACATGTTTACATATATATTTATTCAATGTACCTTATACAATGTAAAAAAGATAAACTGAAATAATCTTTGTGGTAGTAGCATTGCGTTGTAACCTCTTTCGTAATAAATTAATATTTTAAATAATTTTGAAAATTTAATTGTTATAACGTGTAACAGTATCTATAGATTAATAAGAAACAAGTTAATCATAGATAGGTGCAATGTGATAGATTGCCTTCTTAAATCTTAAGACCCTCCTGGACAAAGGTTCATGCCGAGGTTCATGCTTAAATATGGCGCTGATAAAATGAAAAAATACAGAGATTTTTCTTGTTAGAATAAAAAAATCAATTTCTGTTAAAAGCTGTTTTAAACTAATTTTAACAAAAACTTACTTATTTAAATGTAAATTCATTTTTATATAAAACTATTTTGCAATTCAATTAAAACCACATAAAAAATTTGTTCTTGTACCGTAGAGAGGGTTGTGCCACTGGAATTGGTAACACATGTCCATTAATGATAACTTTAATCGCAAAAATAGATATCACAATACTACATAACGCTACTAATTTTTCTGTTATCTTTACTTAAACTACGTTTCCAGTAAAAACCACTTTTCATGCATAAATTTTTTGTTTACTCAATAAACAGTAAAATAATAATCGGATTTATTTTTTTTGCTGAATAATTAAAAAATATAGGAAATAATGTTCTTATTAGTCGATAGCAAATTTCTTGTCTAATCAACATTCCCAAGAAAGGAATTTTCAGTTTGTGCAACCTAATTTTGCAGTTTGTTATAATTAATTTTGCAACCACCTACGTTAAAAAAATTGAAATGCCTACTTATTTTTTACTAGTTTCATAACCACATTTTATGGACATCATATAATATATTAATCTGTGTGTATTACTACTTACCTAAACTGCTATGCATGTTGGCATTCTGCAGTATCATACTTGAAATTCCTTATTAAAGAAAAACAAATGCCATTAATAATTAGTACTTTATTTAGTTAATTATACTAGCATATTTTTGTATGCAAATCATTGCTTGTTAGATAAACACAAATTCCTTAATAATATATTCTGTAGATACAGAATACAACATCTTACTTAGAATTTTCAATATCAGAAATATCTGTAATTCGATTAAATTAAATTCTAGATGTGATGTGAAACAACATTTTTTTTACATTTAAGATCGATATGAACCGGAAAAATCACTCTACTGAAATCTATTTCAAATCAATATCAGCGGTAAATACATCAGTATTACATCTCCCTATTCAAAATCGTTACAAATTAAATATTTTTTCATGAAAACTGTTTAGGCACATTCCTTCACCTGTCTGATTAACCAAAATTTCCCTGTGTCGTTAATAATCATCTTCTGTATTTTCGTCTTTTTCTTAAAAAAAAATTAAAATAAATCTCTCAACATTTATTTTTAATTTTTTTGATTTAATTTACCTATACCAATACAATATATAAGACGCACCTCTACAAGCGCTAAAGTTATGAAAAAATATCATTATTAAAAAAAATTGTTTTGGTTTGAACAACCTCCTAAAAAATAAAAGTAAAACTAGAAACCCTTTCTGGTGTTTAGACACACCGAAATAAATAATTAGAATTCGTACCTACATGAGTTGTCTCAAGATTTTGTATGTTCTAAAGTTTTTTTCTCTTCACCTTACGCATTTTATGATTTGTTTTTGTTGATATGTATAAATTTATAATAATAAAAATAAAAGTAAGCATTAGGTAATTCAACAACAATAATACACTTATAAAAGTAGTCAAAGTAAAACCTATTGAATGCATATCCGAACTGTTTCAGACAAAAATACTTTAGGTAATGAAATAAAACAATACAAATTGAAAACCTAGGGCAATAATAAAAAAAGTAGACCGCAAATCTCGTTTGTATCCAATTTAATTCGATGGTTGTTAAACCTCCGTATTCCTTTGTATATTTTAAATCGCACCATATTCATGATACTGAGTCGCACTTTAAATGCAATAATCCTTAGCCAAAAAAAGCTGTTCACAAAATAATTAAAAAAATTACTTTTTAATATCAACTTAGTTTCACGCTTTCTAAACAAATATTAAAAAACAACCAACGTTAAAAGTCAAACTTTAAATACAAAGATGCTTTACATAATAAGATATTAAACATGATTCACTTTAAATAAAAAGTTCGTAAACTTCTAGTTTGTAAACGTGTTTTTTTAAACTTAAGTTTTATCAACTTTAATGACTGTTTTAGAACATAGAATGTGTTCATTCGACAATATATACAGATTACTAAAACTGTTACACATGATTGAGCAATTTAAATAACTATTAAGATTACATGTCTCTTCATTTTAAATTAGAATACATATATAACAATATATGGAAAATAAGTATGTATATTTTATAATAACATCACACAAAACTAATAATAATATTTATTATTTAAAAAAATTAATTTTTGTTCTCTATTAACAATTATATTAACATTACTGTGTAGACACCAAAAATTCTGTGTATTGGTATTCATATAAAATTTCTAGAATTGTGAACTTTCACATATATGCTGATTTTTGACTGTTTTAAAAATTAAGAAGCTTAAATAGTCAAATACTGAGACCTCTACAAATGTCATACAATCATTTCGAAACTCTGCTATGTTACAATATAGCAATAACAAGCGTCGAATAGCATAACAAACGATAATGCGACGGCAGACAACACGGCCGAATGTTCCACGTGAGAGTTAGGCTACGAAACCTTCGACAAAAGTAGCGCACGTTATTTTTTATGTTGCCTTTTGTAAAATTTATTTTTTTTTAAATATTAAAGACATTTTTGAAATCAGAATTAAAATGTTGTTGACATTAACTTTAACATCGTGTTGTCAATTTTAAAAAAATATAATAATTGACTTTGAACACTTAAGATTTATATGGATTTCTACTTTTCATTTTGCCACTCTAGAGCTTTTTTCGCCAACATTACGTAACTACACTAACAAACGAATATAGACGTTAGCGATGTTAGCAGCACAAAAAAGTATTTTTGATAAGGTATAATTTGGGTACCATATTGTTACTGCCATCATCAAGTAACTTTACTAACGGTTAGAATTTTCTTATGCGTAATATTCATTATACACTAAAAAAACAAGCTGCTTTCGTTTAATTATAGTAACATATGTGTACAAATGAGATAAGTACTTAGACATATATGAATTAATTCTATTACTTTGTGTGTCTATTTTCAAAAAAAGGTTGTACGACTTAATGAGTAATTAAAACATTAATTAAAAAAATAGGTAATAAATAATGTTATTGTTTTCTTTAGATAAAAATGTAATAAGTTTACTAATAAAAATGTGTATTTTTCACGAAACTTGCAAAGAAACAAATTTTCTGCCTGTGCAATACAATTTCATACTGTGCTCAATATGGAGTGCATCCTTTAATAAACTTCATAACAACCTACCTTTCAACTTACATATTTAACTCATTGTTTATTGAGCATTTCCGAGTTATTGTCGCCAGTAATCCGAAATAACACGTATAGTTCATTTTACACACATTTTTCTATACAAAATCAATATAAATCAGTTACAGAACATCTAGCAGAAAAACAATCATACTAAATCAAACCGAAAATAATTGCATATAGAAATGTATCCATAGATGGAAATCAAAGCTTAAAAAAATTATGTGTTAAATTGAAAAAGGTAAATTCTTTAGAATTATGCAACCAAAGAAAAGAGAAATTGTACAAAAAATTGAATGATTACTATACTTCCTTTTTACTCCCTACATATTTTGAATCAAAACATTTTTATTTATTTGTAATAACGCGACATGTTAATGTAAAATATGTTATTTATTAGGTTTTTTTTATTAATCACAAACAACGTGTAGATGTGTTTCTGCAGCATAAATGAATCTTCATGTTTACACATGTTTACATATATATTTATTCAATGTACCTTATGTAAAAATGTACCAATGTAAAAAAGATAAACTGAAATAATCTTTGTGGCAGTAGCATAGCGTTGTAACCTCTTTCGTAATACATTAATATTTTAAATAATTTTGAAAATTTAATTGTTTGGTTATAACGTGTAAAAGTGTCTATAAATTAATAAGAAGCAAGTTAATCATAGAGAGGTGCAATATGATAGATTGCCTTCTTAAATCTTAAGACCCTCCTGGACAAAGATCCATGCTTAAATATGGCGTTGATAAAATAAAAAAATACAGATTTTTTTTGTTAGAATAAATAAATCTATTTCTGTTAAAAGCTGTTTTAAACTAATTTTAACAAAAACTTACTTATTCAAATGTAAATTCATTTTTAGTATTTGTAATTAAAAAAAAAATATTTTGCAATTCAATTAAAACCATTAAAGGCTGCACATAAAAAAATTATGTTTGTGCCGTAGAAAGGGTTTTGCCACTGGAACTGGTAACACATGTTTATTAATGATAACTTTAATCGCAAAAATAGATATCACAATACTACATAGCGCTACTAATTTTTCTGTTATATTTACTTCCAGTAAAAACCACTTTTAATGCATAAATTTTTTGTTTACTCAATAAACAGCAAAATAATAATCGGATTCATTTCTTGTAAACTCGTCCTTATTTTTGAAACTTTGCTGAATAGTTAAAAAACATAGGAAATAATGTTCTGATTAGTCGATAGCAAATTTCTTGTCTAATAAAAATTCCCAAGAAAGGAATTTTCAGTTTGTGCAACATAATTTTGCAGTTTCTTATAATTAATTTTGCAACCACCTACGTTAAAAAAATGCCTACTTATTTTTTACTAGTTTCATAACCACATTTCATGGACATCATATAATATATTAATCTGTGTGTATTACTACTTACATAAACTGCTATGCATGTTGGCATTCTACAGTAGCATACTTGAAATTCCTTATTAAAGAAAAACAAATGCCATTAATATTAGCACTTTATTTAGTTAATTATACTAGCATATTTTTATATGCAAATATTTGCTTGTTAGATAAACACAAATTACATAATAATATATTCTGTAGATATAGAATACAACATCTTACTTGGAATTTTCAATATCAGAAATATCTGTAATTCGATTAAATTAAATTCTAGATGTAATGTGAAACAACATTTTTTTTACATTTAAGATCGATATGAACCGGAAAAATCACTCTACTAAAATCTACTTCAAATCAATATCAGCGGTAAATACATCAGTATTACATCTCCCTGTTCAAAATCTTTACAAATCAAATATTTTTTCATGAAAACTGTTTATTGAAAAAGGCACATTCCTTCACCTGTCTGATTAACCAAAATTTCCCTGTGTCGTTAATAATCGTCTTCTGTATTTCCAAAGTCTTTTTCTTAAAAAAATATTAAAATAAAACTTTCAACATTTATTTTCAATTTTTTTTATTTTAATTTACCTATACCAATATAATATATAAGACGCACTTCTACAAGTGCTAAAGTTATAAAAAAATATCATTATTAAAAAAATTGTTTTAATTTAAACAACCTCCTAAAAAATAAAACTAGAAACCATTTCTGCTGTTCCGACACACCGAAATAAATAATTACGAGAATTCGTACGTACATGAATTGTTTCAAGATTTTGTATGCTCCAAAGTTTTTTCTCTTCACTTTATATGTATAATTTTATACTAATAAAAATAAAAGTAAGCATTAGATAATTCAACAACAATAATACACATATAAAAGTAGTCAAAGTAAAACCTATTGAACGCATATCCGAACTGTTTCAGACAAAAATACTTTAGTTAATGGAATAAAACAATGCAAATTGAAAGCCTAGGGCAATAATAAAAAAGGTAGACCGCAAATCTCGTTTGTATCCAATTCAATTCGATCGTTATTAAACCTCCGTATTCCTTTGTATATTTTAAATCGCACCACATTCATGATACTGAGTCGTACTTTAAATGCAATAATCCTTAGCCAAAAAAAAGCTGTGCACAAAATTTAAAAAAAAATACTTTTTAATATCAACTTAGCTTGACGCTTTCTAAAAAAATATTAAAAAACAACTAAAAGTCAAACTTTAAATACAAAGATGCTTTATATAATAAGATATTAAACATGATTTAGTTGAAATAAAAAGTTTGTAAACTTCTAGTTTGTAAACGTGTATATTTAAACTTAAGTTTTATCAGCTTTAAGGTGTGTTTTAGAACATAGAATGTGTTCATTGGACAATATATACAGATTACTAAAACTGTAACACATGATTGAGCAATTTAAATAACTATTTAGATTACATGTTCATTCATTTTAAATTACAATATATGGAAAATAAGTATGTATATTTTACAATAACATCAGACAAAGCTAATATAAATTATTATTTAAAAAAATTGAATTTTTGTTCTCTATTAAAAATTATATATGAACATTACTATGTAGACACCAAAAATTTTGTGTAGTGGTGTTCATATAGAATTTCTAGAATTGTGAAATTTCACATAAATGCTGATTTTTTACTGAAATTAAGAAGTTTACATAGTGATGTACAGACCTTGCATAGTTTTATGCACGTAGCAGCTTCAAATATTGAGACCTTTACAAAAGTCAAACAATCATTTCAAAACTCTACTGTCACAAAATAGTAATTTACGTAACAAGCGTCGAAAGTAATGCATAGCATAACAAACGTTAATGCAACGCAAGGCAGCACGGCCGTCTTCCACATGAGTAAGTTATGCTACAAGACCTTCGACGAAAGTAACGCATATTATTTTTTATTCAAAAGTGTTTGATGGCAGACCCATCTCATAGTATAATTTTACTATGTGTCTAAAATTAACTGTAAATAGCTATAAACGACGGTAAACACGTTGAATTAGTTTAACACCGGCGAAATTAAAATTTTTGAATTTCGCGGGTGTTAAACTAATTCAACGTGTTTACCGTCGTTTATAGCTATTTACAATTATTTTTTAAGTTGCCTTTTGTAAAATTTAATATTTTTTTAAATATTAAAAACATTTTTGAAATCCGAATTATAACGTTGGTACTACATGTATTACTAAATTTGTCAAACTTGACATTAACTTTAACATCGATTTTTCAATTTTAATAGATTATAATAATTGACTTTGAACACTTAGTTTTATGTGGATTTCTACTTTTCATTTTGCCATTCTAGAGCTCTTTTCACATTACGTAACTACACTAACAAACGGATATTGACGTTAGCGATGTTGGCAACACAAAAAAGTATTTTTGATAAGGTATAACTTGGATACCATATTGTTACTGTCATCATCAAGTAACTTTACTAACGGTTGTAATTTTTTATGCGTAATATTCATAATACACTGAAAGAAAACAAAAGTTTTATTTTAGCTGCTTTCGTTTAATTATAATAACATTTGTTTACAGATGAGATAAGTACTAGGACATATATGAAATACTAATGTAAAATAAAGTAGAACTTACAGGAAATTCATCTTAATTATATTACTTTGTGTGTCTACTTTCAAAAAATGGTTGTACGACTTAATGAATAATATATGTGTAATAATTACAACATTAATAAGAAAAAATAGGTAATAAATAATTTTATTGTTTACAATTACAATTCATACCGTACTCAATTTGGAGTGCATCCTTTAATAAACTGTATAACAACCCACGTTTCAACTTTCATATTTAACCCGTTGTTTATTGAACATATCCGAGTTATTGTGGCCAGTAATCCGAAGTAACATGTATAATTCATTTTACACACAATTTTCTATACAAAATCAATATAAATCAGTTACAGAACATCTAACAAAAAACAATCATACTAAATCAAACCGCAAATAATGGCATACAGAAATATATCCATAGATGGAAATAAAAACTTAAAAAAAACTAGTAAACCAAAGGTGAAATCTTAGTATGTATTTAAGTATTGAAATATGTATTTGAAAGAAAAAAGTCCTTTTAATTAGCTGAACTTCATTTATTGTTGAACATAAAAAAAATTGTAATAGATAATTTATACAAAATATCATTGACCTTTTCTTTGAGGTAGGTAATACTTTTTTAGAAATATTTTCGTTAAATCAGTATTTCAATATTTACGTATTAAAAGCGAAAACTACGACTTTTTGCTAGGAGAGGGAAGTTTGCCGAAGCGGATACCGGCAATCACTCGAGAGCAAAAAAGCAAATTTAGCTCGTAATGCACATTTTTCTACAAACAATATGAAATAATACGGTGCGTATTTTAATGATTGTCCAATGTTTGAATTTGCCGCGTCGTCATTCTAGTAACTATATTGTGCTATAATCAAACAATTGTTGGTTCGTTGACGAATCAACAAGCGGCAAATTCAAACATCGGGCAATCCTTAAAATACACAGTGTACAATACAACTCGGTACTACGAAGTAATTAATTTGTAGAATACTCGATAGAATATGAAACAAGTTATTTGTTATTCTTAATATTAAAGTTAAAAGTGCAGTTTTGACAATCTTTAACAAAAATTTCTGATCCAATAGCCAATTCCCGATTTTTGTTTAAAATTTTATTATTTTGATTATCGCAATTTGTATATTTAGAAAATTGTAAGTTGGAAAATCATAGTAAAATTCTCTTTTCTGTTTGAATTTTTTCTATATGCTATCATCGATATAACCTTCTTCGACCGACGAACTTTTCCAAGCTCCATGGCGCTTTAACTCTGTGACATTGCCTCGTTAACGTTAACTAACAAAGTAGCCGACGATCGTCTAAAGCAGTGTCTGGTGTATGAACCACAGTCCGATAAATTAAGGTATTTGGCTATATCTCTTGGTATTTTTGCAATTGCGTTCAGTCCTATGGGTTGATTAAAACACCTGTCTTGATTATATTTCAATAATACCTTTCTAACTAGATGAATTTCATCAGGAGCCTCGTTTAGGAATTTACATATTTCACCTCGATAAAAGTTTTAGATTTCTTTGGTCTGTATCCCCTACACTACGCTAAGGATTTCACTGGTTGCTATGCAAGATCGTGCATTAATAGAAATTCAAAGTTCAAAATCGTTCATTAACGGTTTATCTCAGATACAATATCATAAGTTAATATTGCTGTTAACAGACGATCAACGCGCGTTCAAGTAAATTTCTAGACAAAGGTAAATTCGTTGTAATTTAAAAGCGAAAAATGTGTCATTATTTGAAGTTTGTAGAAAAAACAGTAAATTAATCCTGTATTAAACAAAATAACATGTGCCTTCAAAATAAAAAACATTAAACGTTAATTAATAACTGTTTCCTTTTTGTTGTTATTGGACAATATTCACCGGGCACCGGGAAAAACATAACATACTATTTTGGTAGATTTCGGTTCAAGGTAGTGGTAAAGATCACACAAATTGTTTAGCATAATCAACTTGAATCAATACATAAAAACAAATTACGTGCATTCCTTAATAGAATTTAACTTGCTAGTTCATTTGAAACCATGTGTCTAAACGTCAATAAAATTCGTCAAAACTTTAAACTGTTCGAAAATTAAATAAAAAACCCAGACGGGTACCACCAGTGGCGGCTTCTCTATTAGGTCATTCGGACAATGACCCTCCAAAATAAATTAGAAAATTATTTTATTTACTTTAAAATTACAAGAACCCGCGTTTAAATCAAATTATCAGCGTTTGAATTTCAATTTTCATTGTAAGCGCAACAGATGCGAAAACTTACGAATTTACCCGAGGCTGTTGTGTTTTATAGTCCCTGTGTATTATATTGGATTATATAATGCAGCCGAATCGTAAATGATACTTATTGTAGTCAAGAGTGCAACACGCATAATACAATCTTATGCGAATTAGAAAAAGACAACTAAATGGTTTCTGCGGTTGTCAGCCGAGTCCCATTTCGCGTACTCAATGCAATGCTTACGTCATTTATTATTATCTCCGCAATACGCGTTTGTAAAACAAAAATGCTGGAATGCAGATTTTTTATCTCATACGACAAACTTTGCACTCGATTTTTTAGTTGTTTGATAACATTCGTTTGTAACCAATGTCAATGACTTTCACAAGTTAAAAGAAAATTAATTATGTTTAAGTACATATTACCGTTTTTGTTTGATAAAAACATTAATCGCTAATAATAGTTTAAATTTAGAAAGACGTTTAGAATTTAAAACCAATGGTTGTCCTCGGCCTTTACTTCAAATTCGATAAACAAGTAAACATAAAAATAAAGAAGTACACCGTAATTTTAAAGAATCTATGTACGATTTATCAGAATAGATTTGTGTATGTAAAGAAACATGGAAAAATTTTTAATTGAAAACATTGTAAATTTTAATGAACTTGTTATCGATCATTTTGCTGATTCTAAAGATGGACGAATAATAGATCTTAAATATAAATAGCTTTAATGCAAAAACGTTTTTTATTTACTTTTTGTGATAATTGCGTTTTTTTGAATATTTCAAAATGACCCTCAGGTATGATTGACCACCAGCCGCCACTGGGTACCACAAAAAATATATCTTGCGTATTTGAAATTAAATGTAAAACTTTTTTATGAACCAAAGTTGACATACAATGTAACAAATACAGTAAAAAACCTGAAGTGCACCAATTAAAATCTTAACGATAACAGTAGACTTGTTCGGATTTCTTATGAACATAACGTCACATTGCGCAGCATACAAAACCGCGCTTATGTTTATTATACGAAACAACTTAAAAATGTCATTGTAACAATTTCAAATTTAGCATTTTCTACATAACTAATATTTTGGGTTTCGTTTATACTGTCGCATAGAATGAATGAGGTATAATATAATAACTACTGGAGTACGTTCAAAAACATTACTCTAGGAGTAAAAGTTACACTTTATCGTTCAAAAACTCGAAATTGTTACCTACAGCGGACACTCTCAAACAGTTTGGGAATCACCACAGAGTAAGCTTTTTCAACCCGCTTGCAACTGCGGACACGCGCACTTGCGGAGGATATGTCAAAAATCAAAGCCGATTGAAATTGTGTGGTTAGGGTATTTTGTGCCACTTGTTGCATTAAGGCTGCATTTAAAATTCAAATGACAGAACTAGATGAAAATGATCAGTACATACAGGTAAAAACTGCCGGCCAATCTTTAACAGACAAAGACGGTAATCTTTTATTCCAAAACTTGATAGATAAAAATAAATACTAATATTCAGAACAGAAGATTTTCTCTTTAGATTATTCCTTGATTTATATTGCAACTCAATCATCTTCACAGCGTACTGATTGGAGTGAAAACGTGAAGTCAGCTGAAGATGCTTTGTTGCCAGAATCTACAAAAGCAGCTCCCCGCGCTTGGTGTCAAAATGCAACTCTAATGCTAATCAATCTTTAGTTCCAATATGAAAACATGTTCACACCAACGACAATTAAAAATGACGGTATTTAGCGGTTAATAGAAATTGAAATGAAGAAACAAAATTTTAATTACTATGCAAATCAATGCATAGACAATTTCAAATACTTAAAAATAAGATACACAAAAAATTGATAACATGCGAAGCGATAAAAATAGTCTGCTCAAAAATTCGAGTTCTAGAAGGACATGGATGTAATTTTTGCTTCAAGCATCAGGGGATCTGCAAGCGCTAGACCGTAATAAAAGTTTTTGTTAAAAAAGCTTTTTACAACTATCTATAATTTTATCTATCCTTAATTTAAACATGTTGTAGCTTTACAACCAACTGATGATTGTTTCGAGGAAGATATTACAAATGATGGGCCACTAAATAAGAAACAAAAAAAAGAAGATAACGAAAGATGATGAACTGTTAAACTATGTCAAAGAAAGTGCTAACAAAAAAAAAAAAAGAATGTAGAACTAAAAGGCATAATAAAATCCTTGAAATGCAAAGAGCATTCATAAACACATTCAAAAGTGTTGTGGAAAAGTTGTAAATTTTTATGTTTTTTTTTGTACTTTCATACATATTATTGCAATATATTAAATTTAAATGTTTATTTTGTAAATTGCAAGTAAGAATTAAACTATTATTATTTTTATCTTGCATTAAGCAGCTGCTAGAGTATCACGGCGTTCTTGCCCATTCAACACAAACATGGCGACAGCATCTTGTTCATTTTTATCATCATGATGAATAACCTAATAACCCTAATGTAATCTTCAATAAGCAAATCGTTGTGATCCAAACATATATTATGTAGAACACAACAAGCAATAATTGTGTATGGAATTAAATCTATTCTATTCATATCCAAAAATTTTAATCGTCGAAATCGCCTAAATATTAAAGCAAAACACTGTCGTGTCTGGTTTAAGAGATAAGATAATTAAAATTACATTGTATGTTATTTAATTGGCCTCGATTTATGTGTGGAGGCATACACCACTGTAAGGGAGGGTACGCTTGATCCCCAATGATGAATTAATTATCAGGAAAATAATGAACCATATTTCTAATTATAGATTTGTAAATGTCTAAATTGGAAAAAAATTTTAGTATCACTAACAAATCGTAGAAAACCAGTAAATGCGTCGATGAATTTCAATAATGAATCGCATACGCCTTGTAATAAAAATGCATAATTACATTTTCTAGTGACATATGATTCTGGATTTTGTAAAGGAACTTTAATAAGTACAAAGTGCCATCTATTACTCCTATAACGTTATCTACACCTTCCATATTACGGAACTTTCTTTTAATTGTTATTAGCTCATCTCTAGTAGGTCATGTGATTATTGTGGGTGCCAATTCATATAAGATTTTAATAACTCTAGCGAATATGGTGGGAAAAAGAGTTGCCGGAGGAATTTGAGTGGGTCGTGCAACATGTAAAAAGAGAGAAAAGAAAAGGGAGGGCAAATGAGGGTATAATAACGGGAATAAGAAAAAAATGGTTGAGTCAGAAAAAGAAAGAGAAAGTGCAACAGAGAAGAAGAATTATAAAAAGGAACATACAGCGGGGAAAAACAAAAATAAAAATAGTGACGGTTTATAGCAGTAGAATGAAAGAGACAAGGAAAAACATAGAATAGATAACAGAAAAGAGGGCGGAGGGATTAATAATAGTAGAAGGGGACATCAACGCAAGAATGGGAGAAATGGGGGGAGTACAAGAAAAGAAAGGGACGTGAAACAGACTAACAAAGGACAAAGTGATAAATAAAGAGGGGGAAGAACTGCTAGAATGTGCAACAAAAAAGGAAATGAAAGAGATGATGAAAACGCTGGAAAAATACATGAAAAAAAAAGAAATGGGAGTAAACACGGAGAAAAGAAAAATAATGATGTTAAGAAAAGGAGGGGTGAAAAGAAAAAAAAAAGAATGAAAATGGAGGGATGAGGAAGTGCAGCAAGTGAAGGAATTTACATACCTGGGTTACACGATAAAGCAGGATAATAAGGAACTAGAACACATAAAGGAAAGAGTGAGGAAAGGAAACATGTTAATAGGACAAGTATGGGGTGTAGAGAAAAGAGTATGGATATCGAAAAAAGACTGCTGTTTAAAAAGTTAATAAAAGGTGTGGTGATGTATGGGGCGGAAATATGGTGGGTGGAAGAACTGGAAGGGAGTAGAAAGGATACAAGAGAAATACTGGAAATGGGTATTGGGACTGGACAGAGATACACCGGGGTATGTTGTGAGAGATGAAGTACAGGTAGCGAAAATAAAAGTAGAGACAAGAAAAAGGGCCATAAAATACGAGAAGAACGGAAAAAAAGAACAGAATGCAAAATACTGCAAGAATGTTGGAAAGAGATAAAGGGAGGAAAAGTGAAGTACGGACAGGAGGGTAGAGAACAGTATTACAAAAGAAACGGGTACGCGAGAGTGGAGAGATTAAGAGAAGATGGAGTAGGGGTAAGGAAACAAATAATAGGGACATCAAAAAACAAGAAAAATGGACAAGGATAAAAGAGGGCAGATATAATAGGAATTATAAGGATATCAAGGGGAAAGGGGTGCCAGAATATTTAAAGGTTAAAGGGAATAAAAGCAACAAGAAGAAAAAAATGATAGCACGGTTCAGAACGAAGAGTTAGGTAATAAATAGTAGAAAAAAAGAAGAAGAAAAGATGTGCAGACTATGTGGAGAAGAAACGGAGGACGTTAATTACATGAGAGATAAGTGCAGAGAGCCAACTTATATATAAAAAATATAATTTTCCCTAATCAATCAAGTAAAAATAAATATGTAATTTCAATTTATTTTTGTATATAATTTCCAAAATAGAAAAAATACTATAAAGTATACGTTTCATAAGACATTTTGGCGCACTCAACCATTAGAAAACTCCCTGCTTCGCGGTTCGTTTTCTAACCGTGGTCTCGTGCGCTAAAATGGACCCTTATGAAACAAGTCCTTTAATATACTATTATTTAAAATACTTAATATTGTATTTTATTTTTAATTTAAGAAATATGCCAATTTATTATTTTAACACAATCTTTAATTTTACTTCTACCTTTCAAACGTGGTCAACCTTATGCGTTTTTGCCCGAAAGCAATGGGGATACGCGATAGATCGACGATTCGTTTGCGTGTATGTAGAGGTTTCTCCAGTTAGTATATTATACCTCATTGCCGAAGAATCTATCAGTAGCTTTGATTAGAATCCGAGTAGGAAGAGTCAACTTCATACACGTGTGTATTGGTTTTATTTGGATATTTGTGTCCATTAAACACATTCAAGACGTTTTGTCCGATTGAGCCAGTACTTGTCATCATTCAAACTCGTTTGTAGTTCGGTAACTACTCTCGAAGCAAAAGCATTAAAAAAACTACGTGAAAAATCAACACCAACCTCTTACGCATTCACTCATCAATAGTAATTTACGTAACAAGCGTTGCATGTGAGTGAGTTATGCTATGTAATATTCGACGAGAGTAACCTACATTATTTTTTGTGCTGCCTTTTGTAAAATTATATTTTTTTGTTAAACAAATTTAAAAAAACACCAGAAATATAATGTTGGTACTACATTTATTATTAAATCTGTCAAATTTGACATTTGCTTTAATATCGTTTTTTTCAATTCTAACTGCATTTCAAGAGTTTTTAAATGACTTTTCCACCTGTCGCATACTCGTTCTAATATAATAATTAACTTTGAATACTTAATTTAATGTGGATTTCTAGTTTTCATTATACCACCCTAGAGTTTTTTTCGCCCATTAGGTAACCACACTAACGAACGAATATAGTTGCTTGTGATGTTAGCAGCACAAAAAAGAATATTATAAACCAAAACAAAACAATTTCTTTATTTAGGTATAGCTTTTTTTTTAAACGATTACTGAAAAACTGTCAAAATTGTCGATATAAAAGTTTATAGCACCACATTTTATTGAACTCGATTTAGTATTGTAAGATAATTTTCATGCTGCGTGCCAGAAAGACAAATTTTTTGCACTACAGACATAAACAACTATGGTAAATACATCTATGTATACTGTTGAATATATCTAACGTTATTTAGATTAGGTAAAACCATATCTGTAAAACTAAATTAAAAAATAAATATTATTATAAAAAATGATGTTTCCCAATGGTAATTTCGACAAGACAGTAAAATCTTTCTAATGCTATACGCTTAGTCCTTATAAAAAGTAAACCCGCAAATGAACTCAAAACGCAGTTTTAGTAGTTTTAATTCAGTAAATATTTTGAATCTGCCGTTTAAATGACTAAATTTTTTTAGTCTAAACAGGATATTCTATTTTGTAATAAAAGAGCTGTTGCAAATAACTACCAAAATATGTATAAGTAAGTGTAATTCCGCTATTATTAATTATGAAACTGTTTGTTGTTTTCTATACGTAATATACACAGGGTAAAAAATACTCTTATCTTACCGGTTTTTGCTTAATTAGTAATTATAGATAAGTAGCAGGATACATTTCAATTAAAATCATGTAACAGTTACTAGTAATCCGCTAGTCCTACTAGTTTATTGTGAATATATTTTTATTTACTAAATCAAGCTACTTAATAAATGTATAAAATTGCATAGATTTACCCCTCATCTAGTATGTCATCAGCCAACGATACTGGAATTTGAAACTCATGCGTGCACAATATCAAAATACTAAGATTGGTTTACAGTAAGGAAACTATGCAGTTCCAGAAACAAAAGCAATATAAAACAAACAAAAAACTTTTGAACAAATTGTGCTACTTGAATTAGTGACATATGTTTATTAATTCAAACAAAAATAGACATTAAATTACTAACTACATTATAAACAATTTTATTATCTTTTATTAATAACGTAATATTTACCAGTTCATAATTTTTCCGTTTAGGCGATAAGTAGCAAAATAATATCTGAGTTCAGCACTTCCATTACTATGTATAATATAATTAATAAGCGGAATTTTTCAGTTTCAATACATTATGCTAAGAAACAAATTTTCCGTCTGCTACGTAATTTTATATTGTTCTCAATTTTCAGTGTTTCTCATAATAAATTTCGCAATCGCGGTTACGAAAACTGTATAAGTACTTAACCTTCACTAGCTTCATTATTCGGATGTCATGTATGTGTATTTCCCCTTCGTACGTTAAACGTAATGTAGAGCATTTCAAAAATCGCTATACGTTAAAATATGTATGTAAGTACAAGAAAAATCTAGGTTTTATTTGTTGTATTGCTACTTAAATACTAGTTTAATTTCGTAATCTTTAATTGTATTTTTTTTTTATAAAAGAGAATAAAAACTGAAATAATAGACCCCATATATTACATATCATAACCTAAAAAAAAGGATAACAAAAGTTAAACTAATTCAAATATAGTTTTATTTAATTTATATTTTTTGCACATTTTAATGCCCTTTAAAAAACATATTGTAGCGAATTTATTTATTAAAAACTAATTTATTTAAAACGACTAAAAATACGTTTACTTATTCTAGAAATATGTACACTTTTAAATTAACCGAACTAATTAAATTTAAATATCTAAGGATAAAAACTTACAGTAATTTATATAAAACAATAATATGCTATTACTTACGCGAAGATAAGATAACGTCCGCGGATAACTTCACACTTGTTTACACTAAAAATCACGTACACGATTATTCTCGGTATATTTATCTAGACACACGCGTGCTAACGACTTATTTATTTCCACTTTAATAATCTTCTTAACACTGCTGTATTCGCATTCCAGCAATAACTGACCTACGATTTGTTTCGTCGGTATATATACACATTTTAAAAATCATTCTCAAGTGTTCCATATCTTTCGATATATCTTCTAGAAGATGAATAACAGCGTCTAGAAGGCGCTTGAATTTGTAAATAATTTCTCGAACGTTTCAATATCAATAAGTATTCAAATGTTTTCAGTAAGTTCAAAAACTCGACAATAAAAGAAGATAGATAATTTCGCTTTCGACAAGTTTCTTTCAAAAAAAAAGATCCGAGGATGCGCTACCAATTCTGATCGTTATTGTGTTTCCTAAAAGAAGCATCGAAATTGACCCACCCTGTACAAGAAACCTTAAAGTATGTAATTCTAAAAAAACTACAAGTAGGATTAATATCACTTATAAAATCTAATTCAAGCCAATATCATCGACAGCAGTATTAAATATCTCAGTTCAAAATTGCGATAAATTAGATATGTCTCCATATACAAGTACGTTACATTCATTGATGTGCTTGATTTAAGTGAAACTTCACTACGTCCTCAATATATAAACTATAAATTGCACACTTTTTCTTCAAATTTAAGAAATAGCATGACATTTATTGTTATTACGCACTGCTTTTATCTTGTTAAATTAAGAAAGCACTATCTCATAATGTTCTTTAGACATTCACTGGAGAGTTGGTTCTCCAGCTTCCTCAAGAATTACAGAAAAAACTTTCTTGCACAACCAGTAACGTATCATTCGAAAACCTAGCAGTTTAACTACACCTAGTAACATGTTAATTAGTTACATTTATTCATCCAATTAAGTTTAATGAACTACGTTGGGAGCTTCACGCCTGCACGTATGTACCAGTGAAATTGTGAAAGACATAATGGCCGAACAAGAACTAGCTATAAAATTTAATATTGAATTAATTCTTAAATGGTCTTATCTTTGCATACGAAAGTAGGCAAAACGTTGTCAACCTTAATTACAACACTGACGGTGAAGTTCTTATTTTAGAATAGTTTAAACACGCTTGCCAATCCCAAAAATTGTCCAACTTTGAGTTGTTTTGGTAAGTTCTGAATACTCGATATGGCTTGAACAGTTTAAAAACTGGTTTATTGCCGTATATTATGTATCCTAAGTAAGTCATTTTAGTATCACGGAAATTTAATTTTTCTTTGTCCTAATAATTTTAGCACTTTATTTACGTTCTTGATGTTGTCTTCTATTAAAGTTCGGCTTGTGACTAGGATATCATAAGCATGTAGTTCTACTTCGAATTTATTTCATTAATCATTTCATAACGTACCTTTCGAAAAATGTCCGGAACTAAAGTAATAACAAACACAATTCTTATATAAGAATACCATAAAGCAGTTAATTTTCTTTAAATTTCTCCTATGAAGTTATCTGCCAAAAACCACGCAAAAAATCTATTTTAGCAATTGTACTTTTGTAGCTAAATACTCTTTCTTTCTTAGTTGGCGTTTTTTCAATTACATATGTAAATGATGTTACATATTTATACTACCTTTTATTTCTTCTAAAACTTTTTCAGTGATACAAACAAAAGTTGTATATCTACGTAGTAGTGTAGTTTCAAATTAGCGATTACATTCGTAAGCAGTCTTTTTTTATATAAAAAAAAATATGTTTTGAGTCATTTTAAGTGCTATGAAACTCAAATGAGTATTTATCTAAGCAATGTATTGATGTTTTTCTGTAATAAATTAATAATATTTAACATAGTTTCTGTCCTTAAATTACTACTGGTTCGGTAATTGTTCGATTTTTAACTGTTTGTGATCTGCTATCAACTTTAGATTATGGTAATTTGTATTGGATATACAGTCTTTTTTAAATCACTCATTTTCCTGTTGTTACCTTTAAAAAAATATGATACCGTAAAGTAAATGCTACAAAACTGTCATAAAGCGACTAAGGATTTTGTAATAGCTTCGGTTGCAACAACTATGACACGGTCCAAACCCGGAAGACATTCTAATGTTAGTATGACTAAGGGTTTTTCCCATTCTTAATTGGTCAAGTCTCAATTTTTGGTGTTTATGTTCATGAATAGAGATTCGCCAAGTCAAGTAGCTAAGAAGTAATAAAAAGATTAATAAATAAACGCAAATTCATTATTACATTTACTTAATTATCTAGTTGTTAATTTGATAATAAGAAATATACAATAAGCATTTTATTTTGAATTTAATGTCAATATAAAACATTTCTAAATTCAAGTTACTATATAAATAAACGCCTCAAACATAACTGATTATATTTTTATATAATTGTTATTAAAAATAATAAAAATAAATTCAATAAACATATATATACAGGCTGTATCAAACTTCGTGTTATGTACAGGGATCTCGTTTATTATCAGAGAAGAAAGTTGGTTAAATAGACAAAAATGATTTTTAAGTTATGCCTAAATAAATTTAAAAAAAAACACACTACAAATCTTCTCCAAACATGTTCTGAAGCACGTCTAATGTGAACCCTCTGACAATTTCTACATGCACTAATAATTTGCTCTCTTAGCTGCTCAACAGTGTTCGAAATTACAGAATACACTTGATCCTTAACATAACCCCAAAAGTAAAAGTCTAGTGGCGTTAGATCCGGAGACCTCGCAGCCAAAGTATGGGTCCATTTGTTTCTAACCATCTGTCTGGAAATTTTTGGTTTAAATAATTTTAGACAACTTGCGCATTGTGCGCAGGACACCATCTTGTTGAAAATGAATTGATTCGAGTTGATTTAGGGGAATATTGTCTAGGAAATTTTCAAACTCGGTTTGTAAAAATGTAAGATACATATCAGAATTTAAATGTCCTTTATATATGATAGGTCCAATAATCATATTATTTAATATTCCACACCAAACATTTAAACTAAACTAAATTTGGAGTGTAACTTCTATAATTCTTCCTTCATTTTCTGTGGATCAACTTTATAAATTTTCAATCAAAACGGTTTTATTTAAATTTTAAACTTATTTTTGATTTTTTTAGGAACATGTTATACATTTTTGAAATCAGGATTTTTTTCTCTATTTCATGGTATAAAACTTTAAAATGGCAACCATATGAAAGACAAAAGTTGGTATCGATATAAAGTAAAGTAATAACAAAAATTTATTGCCATCATCTGAAAAAGTTCTTTCAAGAAAGTTTTTTCAATTTTTAAATACCTCCCCAAATAACCATTTTAAAGCTAATAATCAAAAACACCAATTTTATTATTTTCCGCCATATTTCAGAAACTTTATAGAGGTGGTAAAGCCTGTATATATATATAAGAATGTATTTGCAACAGTGAGATTTTTACAAAGATAGTCATAATTGATTTTTCCGCAAATTCGTTTATAGATTGACTAAAGAATGATTAACAACATATTAAAAAAAATAATGTGGCTATTTCTTAAAAAAGTTATTTCACGTCGAATTAGCAGCAACGCTCAGCTACATTCCGGCATAAACAAAACGCAATGTTTATAAAGATAGTCATTTTTCATTTTCTCCAAATTTGTTTACAATTAGGTTAAACAATTATTAACAACATATTAAAAAAATACGATGCGACCATTTCTTAAAAAAACTTTACGTCGAATTCACACAAGGCTCAGCTTACATTCCGGTATAAACAAACGCAATTTTCACAAAGATAGTCACTTTTGATTTTTCTGCAAATTTGTTTATAATTTAATTAAATAATTATTAACAAGATATTAAAAAATTAAAATGTGTGCGGGAAAGTAAGCTGAACGTTGCTGCAAATTCGACGTAAAATGACATTCTTTTAAGAAGTACCCACATCGTAATTTTTTAATATGTTGCTAATAATTATTTAATCTATCTATGAACGAATTTGGAGAAAAATAAATGAAGATTATCTTTGTAAAATCGCACTATTACAATTACATATTTAAATATATGTATAGTCGGACTTCTATTCAATGAACTCCTATTTAATGATTTTTTCTATTTAGTGATGTTTTCTTTAGGATATTGACCTTCGGGTTAAAATGCGTGTAAAAACACCTCTAAAATATGATGTTCAAATTCTATATTATGATCTTTTTCAAAGAAAATGTTACCCAACTACTTAAAGTTTTCTTGGAATCACGTACAATTTACTTTACCTTTACAATACCGCATTGTTAAACGGATAAGCGGATTATAAGACTTCTTAATTTACAATACAGAAAGGCTATTACTGATAGTACTAAAAATTCTGTACATTTGTAAATGACATAAATGCATGAATTGTTTAGAGGATTATAGGATTTCCGTCGAGTTTTGAAATGCATTGTCATGTTATTGAACACGTTTCATTTGCAATTTTTTCGTTTCAAGTTGTTTAAGTGTAAAGTTGGTTAAAAATGACAAAACGAAAGTGTTTATAATTAATATGTATTTCTTATGTTCGTTTAAATTTGTGTTTTATTTTTTAAGTATAAATTCTATACAATGAAGTTTCTATATGATGATGTTTTTGAAGGGAATTTTGAACATCACTATATAGGAGTTCGACTGTATATTAATATTATTTTTACTAAAAATGATATAGAAATATAATAAATCATGTTTGTGGCGTACATGCTAACTTTAATTTGGAAAGTTAATTATAAATTTTTAGTTTAGTTTTGTTTAAAGTGGTCCCTTTTCGAGATATTTGCAATTACAGTTTTCAGGAAGTTTTGTCTATTTAGTGAAATGAATTAAATTTTGATTTTAACTATGTGGTAAATGCTGTGAGATCATTATTTTAAAACGTCTTCATGTATTGCGTTAGTTATTGTGCAACAATTTGTTTTTGGATGAACGATAATTAAAGAAAACCATAATTAACGCAGTACACATCTCACAGCATTTACCGCATGGTTAAATTCAGAAGTCAATTTTTACTTATTTAAATAGACAAAACCGGCCTGAAAACTTCAATTGCAAATATCACTTTAGACCAAACCAGGTAACACTTTTATTTAACGCCACAAGAAAACTTTTCCTTAAGTTTGTAGTCGTTTATCAGAAACACGATGTATACTAAGTTACCTCCGAGGGGTTACGCACGGCTGTACTCTGGTGTACATGCTCTATGTACTCATATGTAATCTGCAGTACTCATATGTACTCTGCACAACTCATATGTACTCATGTGAATTAATGTATTCTGATAGTGTACTCATTTAAATTCATGTGTATTCAAGGTGTACTCATATGTACTCAAAATATACTTTTGTGTAAAATACGCCTCCAAATGAACTCGGTGTGATTTTGGTAGTGCTTCAAGTGTTTTATAATTGTGAAGGTAAATATTTTATTACGACATGTTTTTTAAGAGTTCAGTAATTTATTTACTATATAAATGTAATAACATAACCGTTATTTTAATTGTGGTATAAACTGCATCACATAGCACCTTTCTACGTGATATATGCATATCTAGTTTTAGAATTTAAACATAATACGAATGTCATTAACCTTCAGATTACCAAGCAATTTTTGAGGCGCCGATTGCCAAGTGGGGTCAAATTTGACCCCAAGTTTTTTTTTATTTTGTAAATTTGTAATGGTAACCTTTATTAATATTTTAAATTAACATTAGATTTTATATAAACTAATGAAAATATAAAAATAAAATGTAAACATAAATTAGTGAGTGCAACAACTATTACATATTAATGTAGTTTTTTTCTGGCAATGTTGTTTACATACAAACAGTTTGCACTTTTCACATGTTTCCGAACATTTTTTGTCATTTGCTCTTGGACATATCTTACAAGGACCTCTTTTTGTCTGCCAAACAATATTTTTTTTTACGTCGCAAAACAAATAACAATTGAAAAATTTGTTATATATTATTAAACATTGTTGAAAAAAACTCAGCTAAAAAAATATTGGGACAGTTGTAAAAAAACCTTAAGAAAAGACAACATAAACAACACGTCTGGGGTCAAAAAAGACCCCAATGGTAATCGGAAGGTTACAGTTACTAACATTATGTTGTTCGAACTCATTTTGTTACAAAATAACTTCAATTTCTCATACTCATTGCTTGATTAATAATGAAACGCCTACTTGTAAATACCCGATAATAATTTACAGATTCCAAATTAAAAAACTTTTAAATTTTGCCCTGTATTTCTATATGGAAGAAAATGAAATTGCAAATGCAACTATTAAATTAACAGTATTTGATCAATTAGAAGATCATATAAATACTGTGAAGGCTTTTCCAAAGTACATAAAAACATTGCTTGTTGTAACGGGGTTGGATAGCATTATAAGTTTAACCGAAATAAACGATATCAATTATGTCGAAGAATTTGCAGGAAACAAAATCCCTAAACTTTTTCCTAGCGAAAAGGAACGATTTTTTTAGTATGTAAGCAGCATGCCCTGAAAACTTTGAAATCATAAGAGGTCACAAGAAATTGATAATCCAATTAGTGTTACTTTAAAAAAAATCAAGAATAGCAAAAATTTCATCCAAACCAACTCGAAAAATTGATAAAGCGCTCATGTACGTTGCTGACTTTGATTTGACCTTTGAAAACCATAGTATGTCAGTTCGAGCTAAATCTTACATTAAGAAAAAAATGCTGAACTGGACCCGAGTATTAGAGAAGATATAACGGCTAATGTAGATTTGTCGAAAGTAGAAGTATCAGAATGAAGATCACATCAAAGATAATATTAAGTTTTACTGCTCAAAAATAGTGGACGTTTTAAAATGAAAGTGTTTTCAACATACATGATTATAATTGGCGGACGTTTACTATACGAAACGTTGTATGCCAACTAAAAAAATGTAATTCTGTCACTAAGTACTGTATGTTGGTACATTCAATCAGAGGAACCAGTCGAAGAAGTATATTTTACTTCGATCGTTTAAAAGAATCTTTAAGACAAAAAGGTTTACCGATGGTAGTATGGCTGAGTGAAAATGGTACACGACTAACAGAAAAAGTGGAGTATAACGCAGTTTCTAATGAATTGGTAAGACTCACGCTTCCTTTGAAGGACAATAAACTGCTTGAGACAAATGCATATTTGGCCATATCTGCATATCCCATGCAAGATTATTTTCATAACTATAAGTATTCTAATTATGCCTACGTGATAATAACCAAAGCTTTGGGTGCGGAAGTGCCATCTTTTTGTGTTGGCTTGTTTATCACGAATAATCGGTTTGCTCATGAAAATATTTTGGAAAGATGGGAAGTTATGGATAAAATGACTTCTGATAAAAGCAATGAAATTGGTTTCACAAAAGAAATCTGATAAATCTGATACAAAGTGGTCCTGGTATCATTTAATATTAATTTTCTAGATGTGTATTTAAGATACTATTCACATTAGTACTAAGTTAATTTACAATTTGGTAAACACCAAGTTTCAACAAGTCACATTCAAGAATTAATTAGAAACGTTTCAAAAGATAACCACATGCTAACTAGTACAGACATAAGCGGCGAAGATAAGATGAATTTTAAGAAGCACAGAAATTATCTTGTTCTTTCATTTCCTTACTACTTCTGAAAACGCAAAAGTAACTAAAACATATTTGAAACTAATTCATAACATCTTATCTTCATTTTTTGGACAAAAATTTAAGCGTGAGCGAGAACGAATATACAAAATTTGATTTGTCGTATTCTTTCTCAGAGGTTGGAGACGATGGATAATATCGACTTAAAAGTATATGGTATCAAAACAAAATTCTTTCTACTAATTCATTTCAATTTATAGAACTCAATACTCATGCGTTTTTAAGTTTAGTTCTGAAATTCCAATCAGTTTCTTGTTTAAAACAAGAAATGCTCTTGCCCTGGTTATTTTCTAACCAACCATGCGAGCAGCTGTTCAGGTCGGCGACATCTTTAATCTCTACTTTTTCCACCATCATAAAAATTTCAATTTTACAATTGCTAAATAGATTACGCCGCATTCAGTTTATTGAACATTGCAAAAATAGACTTGAAACATCACATTTTTCAAACCACGAAGAGTTCACGAGTCGACCGACGCCAGTGGAAACATTTGATGTAGATTAGTGTCGACAAATTATCTGAAATTGTTGAAAACGCATTGTTCGCAATGAATTAAACTTATTAGGAATCAAACTGGATGAAAATTGTTTTGCTGAAAATGCAATTCCAGAATCCAATTCCGATTTAGATGAAAATTCCTTGAACCACTATTCTGCATTTTTTTAAAGTAAATTTGAGATTCTTATACAAATAAATTAATTTGTTTTCACAGTACAGTAACAAATTTTTCTTACAGTACTTTGGCAGTTGATTATTTGTTCTTGATTTATTTTTTATTTAATATTAATTAATATTTACCATTCTTTTGTAAACATAGTTATACCTGAAAAGGTGTATTATACATACATTTTTATATGAACCAGATGTACTCATGTGTACTTTGCTGTAATCACTGTACTCATCTGTATTCAGTGTACTTATCTGTACTCAGTGTACTCTTCTGTATTCAAATGTACTAGTCCGTACTCAAATGTACTCATATAACCGCAACGTGTACTCACTGTATTCGTACTCAAGTGTACAATTAATTACGTCGTGATTAACCCCTCGGTTACCTCATAACTAGGAAACAATCAGAAGTCAAGCAGTAACACATTCAAACCTCGAATCGTGAATACTCTGTAAGGCAGTATTTTGTGCTTATTACGCTGCCTACTATACGTGAATAAATTTAGAATTGCTACAACCATAAAATGTTCATTGTAATTAATAATTACATAATTAAGTAAATGTAACTATGAATTTGGGTTGATTTATTAATTTTTTTATTTCACCCACGTACAGGTCACAGTTTGAACTTATGAGGTAACCTATGCTAGCAGTAGGGTAATGGAATGTTTTCCAAGACCATTAACTAGTTTTGCAGAAAGAGCAAGAAAAAGTTTAAAAAAGCTTAAAAACGAATTCAAGCCCGTATTCACAAACATCAAGCCAAGTCAAGATTTTATTTTTAAAATGCTTGACTTTCAAGCCAAAGGTTTTATACGTTTCAAGCCAAGCTACGTGACATGGCTAACATCTTTAACCGGGAGTTACGTGGTAAACGCAGTACTAGAGAACAATCGTTACATCATTGCCAATATTCCCAATAATGTATTATCACAAGAACTTTTTGAAACATTTAGTTGATCAGATAATATCTGACATATGCTTAGTTATATAGTTGGGATTAGTTAATAAGCATTCAGGTTTGCTGATTATAAAAGAAATATTTAAATTAAATTTTTTACCGTTGGCGCCATTTAGACATTTGTAATCAAAAGCGTGGTTGAGTGTTAGAAAGTGGTGGGTGTCGACATATTTTACTATTTAAAAAAATGGCTCCAGCCGACAACAAATAATTGAACCAATGTAATACATTTCAAAAATAAACAAGCCACATTTAAAACATATTGAATGTATATCCAAAAAGTTCCAAACAAATTACGTTAGTTAATAGAACAAAACAATACAAATTGAAAATCGAGAAAACACAATTAAACAAGTTTTAAAAATGATGTAAATGCGAGTTATTGTTGCTAGCAGATCCAAAATACTTCTAGTTTATTGTACATTTACTTTTTATTTTGTATTCGAAATCTGTGTAAATATATTGCCTAATAGAAAATGTATCAAACCAAACTATCAATATTTAAAAAATAATGCGGAAATTGCCTTTTAATTATAATCTAAAAATTGATACAGTTGATTAGAATTAGTTTTGGTTAACAATTCATGACTCACAACGACATTGAATCAAGTTTACGTAAGAATTTATTAACGAAATTTAAGTTTCGCAGGTGTCCAAATGTAATCGATTTGCTTAGTGATCAAAACGTCATAAAGCATATAAAATAAAAATGCAATCCACAATATTGAAAATCATTTCCAACTTATTAAAATAATAGAAAAATCGTTAATTGGCTATATCTCGTTTGAGATTGAAACCAGAAAAAAATGTTTTTAATAGATAATTTCAAGCAAAATATGCATGATAAAACTAGTTTAAAGCGTTTTTGGGTTCATACTTTTTAAGACAAATTTAATTAAACAGCAACCCTTAGTTTTTTTCTGATTTCAGTAGTGTATGGTATTCTTCCTAATTAATAACCTTTTGAACAAAATTATTAATCCTGTGTTTTACATGCTTACCAGAAAATATATAGGACAAATTACAACAAACAACTCGACTATGAGCTTTATCTTACGCAAATAAAATATATTTAGCGATTAATAAAAAAACAAATTTATATATATAAAAGCATTTAAAAATAACTAAATTACGATTGAGAATCAAACGCAACAAAGTCGTACACATTACATTATAGCAAAAGATATCTAAAGGTCGTCGAACGTGAAGCGATAACTTAATAAGTAGACATTCCAAGTTAGATTGAAATTAACTTTGAAACTTATTGAGTTTTTAAAATGGATAGCGATTACCGATGAAACAGAAAAAAAATACCGAAACAGATGACGAGATTTTTAAAAGTGGCAAAAAACACCTATTTCAGTCAAAACAGAACGAAGATAAATTTGCAAATACTGCAATCACTATCAGTAGAAGTTTAACGAATCACAAATGAACCGAAAAGCGAAAACACGAATAAGACAAACACAAAAGAAAAACTGAAATTAAAATTAGATAATACACAAAAGAATAAATCCATTTTGTTGTCACTATAGACACAATGAGATGATAAAAAAGAAAACAAAGACGCTTTTGGGAATAAACTGATTCAAACAGAACAGACTAAAAAAGAAAAATATATAATAAGCGGTTTCAACATTAGAGTAACACTACAGGAACCACTGTGGCAGAATACAAACAAAAATCACTACACCAAATAACACAGTCACTTTGTAACACTCGAACGCCTTCCGATAGATATGCTATTGTGGTATTTGGTGTAATGATTTTTGTTTAACAGTAACAGTAAAAAAATGTACAAAACCGTAATAGGTATTAATCGTGTAGAAGATACCAAAGTAAAACAAACACCAAAAATATACAATAATCACTACAAAGCAGTATAAAATTTTAAAAAATCCTAGAAATAGCGTAACTAAATAACGTATTAGCAAAAATTAAACAAAAATTAAAAACAAATAAACTTAAAAAACTAGAGAAAACTATAAATTATTCAAATATGAAGTAAAGGTCAAAAAACCAATACCAAAACCTGAAGATGGCCTCAATTTTATTATTTCGGCCGAAACATGTCGCATACATAAAGTATTAAACGTTATTTAAACAGTTTTTAATTATTGTTTTTTTTTACCTTTACTTCATATTTGAATTGTCACACCAATAATTATTATTCGATAAAACAAAGATGGTAGGTTCACAATCTTACTTAGCAAATAGAACTAAGGAGAACTATGAACTGTACTGTAATAGAGTAAAAACTGACTTTCCTATAAGGAATGATGAAGGGATGTCTACATAATTTTGTTGTTGTCATAAAACCACTTTGAAGTGATATGTACACGTTTGTATTGACTTCCTAGCATGCTATAATTTTTTTTAAATTTTGCTCCTCGATTTCATTAAGATGTAACCAAAATATGACAAATTGAGCTTCTGTTGTCATATCGACTAACCTCTATATTTAAAACTTAATTTATTTTAACTATTTACACGATTATCGATTATTATAAATGTAACTAATTTTACTGAACTAAAACAGAATACAAACAACACTAACAAAATCTATAGCTATATTTGTGCGCCTCGTTATTGCTTTCCTCTTTAGTAAATCAGTAAAAATTATTATTTTTAACGTATCTTGCTTTCCCTTCAAGATATGGATTCGAACCTAGATTATATTTGTGAATTCATTTTAAATGGTAAATAAAATATATAATATACTGGTAATGTTAGAAAAACATTTTATTTGAATAAATTGTTAGAAGGAATTATCTCTAAAGAAACTGTAAAAATAATTCGAATAATTTACATACGTATAAAATTATATAAGAAAAACTGTTAAAAATGGCGGATACACCTACTTCCGGTTTCTTTATTAGACCCATCTTTTGATAGAACCGAGAAAATATGAAAAGCCAGCTCCATACCAAATTTCAAGTTCCTAGGACTTTTGGCTCGAGAGTTATCGAGGGTACATCGTTACGCACACACACAGACACCCAAAAGTTTTTTGTCAAAAATACATTTTTCTGCTGCAGGAGACGTAAATTTATGCAAAAAAAAATTTTTGAAAAAAAATTGCGATCGCTAGACTATCCTTATAGTAGAGTAAAAAAGAATTGAAATGCATTTAAGAAAAAAATAAAAGTTGTATTAAAACCTTTACATTGCAATAAAAACATATTGTAAAGATTTAGAAATTAATTAATTTCAACTATTTATACGATTATGGATTATTATAAATGTGACTAATTTTACTGAACTAAAACAGAATACAACTAACACTAACAAAATGTATAGCTAACTAAGTTTAATAAAGACTTACTAATAATTTATATATCGCCAAAACTCTACACGTTCACGATAAGATAATTTGCAGTAACTTTTATTTATCTACACTGTGGCAGTGCCACGCATAAAAATACCAAATAAGCATTTATTAATTTAACAAAGCCTTTGATTTTTTAAACTGATTCGGATTTCATTCGTATATCTTTTATATATTCGCCTTATCTTGGACTAGAATATTCTGTTTGTTTTGTAAATCACATCGAATATTCTTGATGTTTTGGGAACGTTTCAATATTAAAAACTAAAATGCTTAATACAAAATCAGTAGTAAAGACTGTACACGAAAATAACTACTGATCGGCTTATACTCCGGACAGCGTTATCAAAGAACCAAGATAACGAACCAAATCGCTTGCGAAACGTAGAGTTTGAAAGATTTACACATAATTTAAACAAAATAGGCAAATCTAAGAAAATTTGTAGTTCTGTTAAATGTTTATCAATTGAACGCAATAAAACAAGCAAGTCGCCCATAAACGCTGTTAGTACAGTGCGAAACTTGTCAATTATTCTTTGAATTGTCGCCGAAGCATTGCATAAACCAAAGAGCGGCGGCGAAAAATATTAAACTGAGTAAAAAATCATGTTTTATCACATTCTTCAAGTTTAACAACTACCTGTGAAGAGTAAATCGACTGAAGGTCAATAGTGAACATGTGAAGTGTTTGATTCGCGTTATGAAAAAGGTTATCAATTCTACGAAACCTGTATTTGTCAAACAGCGTAAGTGAATTTAGGCGACGATAATCAATACACATCCCTACTTTTTCAAGTTCTTTTGACAGAATAAGCACCACTGAAGCGGCGTCAGTAAACTCACACTCTTCAATGATATTACAAACGAGAAGCTTATAAATTACTTTTTTTAAAAGTTAAGCCATCTTAACGTTAAGCCTATAAGGAAGCACAACTAGCAGGGTGCCATCACCACAATTTTATAGTCAGTTAACAATATTTTGAAACGTTGTTTTACGTCTGCACTTCATTAAACCGCTTCATCTTCTCTACGTCAACGAAATCTCTATCTGTAGCGGAGACTATCGGGTCTGGACAAGATGAAAATTAAAAAGTGTTTTTTAATGTTTAGCGCGAAATTGCTAAGACAATCTATAACCAAACGTGCCTTGCTTCATATGTTGTTACGGACGCAATTTTTCATTACGTACGACTGTGTATATTGACTTGAAATTGGATTCCGGTTTTGACGCCCTCTACCGATTTTTGGTCGCGACTGTCATTTGTACGACAAACTTTCGAAGCTGTCGATTGCCTAAAATGGTCGGTACGTCTTGAGAAATTTCTTTTTCCAATACCATCCGGAATAATGGAAATTCAATTGTAATTACATTAAGTGCATAAATTATTTGAGGCGTCACCGGGTAAGCTAATTGCTGTCGTTTATTAAAACTCTGTTGTAATTTCTCGTAATTTGATAGCCGTTCCGCCACGTGCTGGCATCTGTTTCTATTCGATAACGAATTATGAAGGATTAATTTCGAACAATACTTTCGTGGGACGAGTATAATTCGATTTATAAGGCATATGGTTAAAATTTAATGAACCGAAACTAATCACACTTCGACGAGATTATACTCAGGCGGCAGATACCTGCTAAACCACCTGTCCTCGACGGTGTATAACAGCATTCGACAACCGGGTTATGCTTTATGTATTTTCGTTAACAATAAGTAATCATTTTTGTAGATTTTGCTTTCGTGAGGCATTGGTTTGACACGACTTGCTACTTAAGAGTGATTTCAGGCTCGCTTGCCGGGGAAAGCGCTTTCTTCGATCGAGTAGAAGCTCCTGTATTATATGTAAGTTGTTTTACTTATTTGTTCGTTGTCAGAAAGGTCGCTCACGAAACTTTTACTAATATTAATTCCGTAATTATTAACATTGTTGTATTACCATTTAGGTAGTAATTTTGCTTATTTTGTGTTGCGCATGCTGTGTACAACCAATAATTATTACGATAGTTTAATATTAATGCAGTAATTATTATCACTGTTTTATTATCAGTAAGGACGTATTATGACTTCTTTTGTATGTTTCGTATACGGTGTACTACCAATAATTATTACGATAGTTTAATATTAATGCAGTAATTATTATCACTGTTTTATTATCAGTAAGGTCGTATTATTACTTCCTTTGTATGTTTCGTATACGGTGTACTACCAATAACTATTACGATAGTTTAATATTAATTCAGTAATTATTAGCACTGTTTTATTGTCAGTAATGCCGTATTATTAATTATGTCGTGTATTTCGCATACTGTATACAAACAATATTTACTATGAACTATTCTTCGCTGGTCATCTCAACGTAACTTACTTATGTATTGTGTGTTGCCGATACTACTGGCATTTCTGTAATGAGAATTCGATATACCTGTGATAATCATCAACGATTCTAAATTAAAGTTGTTATCGTGGTTATTTTTTTCTTTTATGACAACATACCTTTCTCTTTGGATCGTTGTTATCTAATAACAAACGCCGTTTACACCGTCTATCGTGAGCGAGACAGAAGTTACTTTGGATCAGCTCTGGCGCCCTTAAGCATATTTTCTGTGTTATCTGTGAACCTCCCCTATCCCCGACTATTGTGAGTTGGCCGTGCAAGGTTCGTAAAACCAAAAGCTTGTAACAATGTGATCCGACACAACCATAAAAATAATTGGAACATTTTTTCTTTTTAAAACAACGTTGCTTGCAATCGCTAACTATTTTCGGCCTACGCCGGTAAAGTGTAAAAGAATTTTTTAACTAGTTATGTAATACTAATCATGAATTTTTTACGTCATCTCTCATTTGAGTCAGATTTATTATTACTAACATAAAACATTACTTCTGTTATTGCTTAAAATAACACTAACATTTTCTTACAATTGCTAAAAACAATAATAATATTGTTTTTAATATAAGTTAAATTGTAATAAAACTATCTAATTTTCAAATATATTTTAAAAACAATAAATTGAATTTCGTTACAACTTTCAGTTTTATGAACATATATATTGTTACATTTTATTAAAAACAAATACTTAAATAACTGATTTAACACGATTATATAAAGGTTAACACAAACAATTTTGTTTAACATACATCCTGAAAGTATCTTGCGAGTATTCGCATTATGATTATGCTCATACTAGCAAAATAGCGCTTTCTAATACTAACAACTATTACTCTACATGCTAAATTTAATAGACAGTAATAACGCATCTGAGTGTGTTAGTTCAGAAATATCCAAATAGAGTCAAAAAGGAAAATGTTCCCTATTACAGTGTTTCCTTTTTAGATAAGAAAATTAATGTTTATTACCGACAAAAGTCATTCGGTCTTAATCTTCGCAGAGATCTTCTTTTAAATCTTAATTGAAAAATGTTTTCAAGCTCGCTTTGCACTAGAAATTTCTGTAGGGCTTGCTAGTATACTTTATATTATATAGTAATTAATTACTTTATATAAAAAAATTAAGTATAACCTACATAGTTAAATACTAAAACGCTTTTTTGTATAAATAGTCTCTTTAATATACACTACTTATTCAGTAACCCTAGGAAGTTTCGGTTTAAGTATATTTTATCCAATAGAAAACTGTTAATTAATTTTTCTCAAGCTAAAACAAAAAATGCCGGTATCTATTTTTGTAAATAAAGTTACTTTTTTTTCTAAAATATTCGCGTGCTCGTTTTTCTTTTATTGAATTTATAACAGAACTTTGCCATAAAAAACGCAGTTGTAATCAAAATGTCTGTCCAAATATCATTAAACTGCATTGAAACATAATTGAAATTTAACAAAGAAATCGATTAACAAAACAGAAAAGTAATTGACATCAATGTCGGCATGTAAATGTAATTTAAAATAACAACAATTAAATCACAACTGAGGAAACACAGATCAATAAATTTGTAAAATGCTTTAGTCGTTTTTGAATGAGTATAATTAATCTTATTGTTTCAAAAACTAAAGCGCGTTTGATCAATTCCATGTAAGCTTAATAAGCCCGATTTTTTAATGAGAATTAGATTAATTAAGCTTATAGCCAAGAAACGTCGGTTTAATTAGGATCTTATATAGATTAATAAGAATAAGTCTGTAAACTATGTACATAGTTTCTTTGTGCATTATTACTGTTATTAGTTTGTTAAGGTTTCCTGGTTTAATTAGTAATTTAAGTTTGCAAACTAGCGTCAACATGTAATATATTACAAAGCTGTGCGAGATATTTAAATAAAAAAGTTTATAATTATCACATTATGTTAAAATAAGTCTGAAATTATTACTATGGGAAATATATATTAACTTGAGTGTATCTCACTCCATTTTTCATCGTAAATAAAAAAAGAAAAAATTCACGGGCACCGAAATCGTTTGTTTTAAAAGAAGAAATTTAAATATTATTTTTGTGCTGCCAACATCGCAAACGTCAATATTCGTTCGTTAGTGTAGTTACGTAATGAACGAAAAAAGCTCTAGGGTGGCAAAATGAAAACTAGGAATCCACATAGAAGTAAGTGCTCAAAGTCAATTAATATATTAGAACGAGTATGCGACAGGTAGAAAAATCAGTTTAAAAATCTTGAAATTCAGTTAAAATTGAAGAAAAACGATGTTCAAGTTAATGTCAAATGTGACAGATTTAGTAATAAATGTAGTACCAACATTATATTTCTGTTGATTTTTTTTTATTTTTTCAAAAAAAAATGTGATTTTATAAAAGACAACACAAAAAATACTGTACATTACTCTCGTCGAAAGAATCATAGCATAACTCACTCACATGCAACGCTCGGCCATGCGGCCTCGCGTTGCATTAACGTTCGTTATGCTATTTCTTACTTTCGACTCTTGTTACGTAAACTACTATTAATCACTTCATTTCAGCATGGTATGATAGTCTTAGATATAGAAAACAAATGAGGTATTTAGACAGTTGTAGGAAAGGCGCAATTCCATTAAACTCTAGTCAAAAACAGAATAATTTCATGTTTTTAATAATAGTAAATTATTTAACAAGCGTCAAAAGTAAAGGTTAGCATAACGAACGTGAACTAGTGAGTTGTGCTTATGAGACTTTCGAAAAGAGTAACATAACATAACAAATATAATTTTAATAGTACATTTATAACTAACTGAATCTGTCAAGTTCAAAATTCGCTTCTTTTCTAACTTTACCTAAATTTCAGAACTTTTAAACAGAGTTTCTACCAGACACACACTTTAACTCAAATAATAATTGACTATCAAAACACAGTGTTTTCAATAAGACCGGCACAAGAACAGTTTTTATTTTAATCCAAGCCACAATCAATTTTTAAAGTCTATGTTTTTATTATAGGTTCCACAATTACCTCAATGTTTTACAACCACTATTTTTCATTTTTCATAAAATTTTGTTAAATCGTTCATTCGAAAATATGTTAATAATAACTTGGTACACTCAAAAATTATCTAACCTCTTCCATATTAAATATAGTTACGCCTAGTATAGATCCCCATATAGAAATAATTTGAAAAGAAGTGCAATTTTAGCTTGTTTCTACTTATTTTTGGATTCGATACTTTCTTTAATTACAAATAGTTTTTACGTTATTGATATATGTTTTAAAGACAAATGGAGTGATAAAATTTTCTAACATTATTGCAAACTATTGGGTGTGTTGAGTTACGTTCATTTTGCTGAATTCGCATTATTGCAGGATTAAATAAGAAATCATGAGTACCTTATCGTTTATACCAAAAATAATTTTAACAAAAAAATTAAAACTTGATAAAATTAACCATTCCAGTGAATATAGAACAAGAATAATTACTATACTATTATTTCACTTAAACTGCAGAAAATGTAGTAAAAAAGTATGACTAACTTAAGCACTACATGGCGTAAATGAATTTTTTTGTCATCGACAGATCTTATTTAAGTGCTAGCTTAAAAGGCCGAGCGCTACTCTTTCTCGTCCTTGCAAACTATTCATATTCGTTGCACACGTTTGCTTTATCAACTACTACAACAGTAACTTAATTATATAAGATTTTGTTCATTCATGAGCAAGTCCATAGCATATAGCCCAATGACACTAAACCAATACTATGTATTAAAATACTTAAATATATACTCTATATAAACTCTGCGACCTTCTTTCGATGACATAAACGGATCCAGTCTACTAAAACCTACAGTGCCTACACTTTATAATAAGAGTTTTCAATAAAACTAAGTGTTTACAGCCGTTATCTATGGTAGTCTTCTTTTGTTCAAGTTACAGCATTTTTTTTTAAATAAAATGCATTTGCTTCAAAAGTCTTCTAAATGTGCAGAAATTATGTGGTTCAACAACAAACGTAAAATAGGGAATATTCAAAAGCAATTCTATTGGTTTCCAATATCGGTCGCAACAAAATCACATGACAAAAAGTTTTCATAAATCAATGCATTAAATACTATACACGGTAAGTTAGATAGCGACAAGAAAATCGACAAAAAAACTAAAAAACGCCATCTACTCAACACTTGTCCACAAAAGCACCTATAAGAGTGATCCAAAATCGAATCGGCGTTGTCATCATGTTTACGTACGAGGTGACGTCCATTTGCGTCAGTCGGTAATATGGACACGAATCGGCATTTTGGTCATATATGCGGTTCGTGGTTTTGAACATGGTCGGCGTTTTCGACCAAATATTGAGTTGACGTCACCGTCCAGTGACGAAATTTTTGAAGTTTTGAGTTTGAGTAAAAATTCCAAAGCGTTCTAAAAAATAATTTTTCTTCCAGTTAAAACACTTTAATAACTAAATACCTACTTATGTATGTAACGTGAAGTTGTAAACTTTATTAAAATACGTGTCTAATGCAGCATATTTTTGTTTACCCCAGCACAGTTCTTCATAGTAGAGATGGGAATTTTAGTTCCTTTTTATGAACTAGTTCATCAGTTCTCATTCAGTAAACAGAACTAGTTCAATGAACTAGTTATTTAGTTCATTTCCACAAAGCAAAATTGGTGTTGCAGGTTTGCATATGATGACTGCTATTTAGTTTTGTAATTCAATTAGAACGACGATGCGTGCTTTTCAGTGTTCCGGCTATTACTAATCTATTTACTTACGTTTTAGGTGTAGTTACTTTTTAATTCATAATTAATTTTAACTAAATATTGGTAATGATAAAAACAAAGTATGTGAAAAGTTTTTATTATGATAAGAAACGAAATAAAGAGATTTTTTAATTCGTTTTGTAAGCAGTTTTTGTTTGCTTTTTTTAAAAATTAATTAACTACGAAAATGTACTAACATAAGTAATAGGAGAACGCGGGATACAAAAATCAAGATAGGTTGAATACAAACATAATCAGAGTATTTATTATAACAAACGTGATGATAATCGACTGCGAAGGCGAACGGAATGTGCTCTTGTAGCGAAAGCTGTGAGAACGTTGGTTTTGTACGTAATCAAGAATATATGATGACGAAAACAAAATTTATGATGAATGAATGCACTAAATGACTACCTAGTTCATTTTATGATTGAGAACTAGTACATTTAGTTCACCGATGAGACTAGTTCAATTGAACTAGTTCGGTCAGGAACTACACATCTCTACTTCATAGTTCTCTGAACTACCTAGCTACTGTATAGTGTATATTCAGTGTCAGAAAAATTATTAATGACTTCTAAAGCGTATTAATTTTCTTAAAAAAAATCAAAACAAAAATTTGCACAAAATTACTCTCCCCCCTCCTTCACCCTTATTTTGATTACGGTTCACCTTCCCTCATGACATCATTCTGGATGCGCCAGTGCTTCTGTAAAAGCATCTACCAAAACGAAGATCGTCAGCGAACGCAAATACTCCTATATCGTTATACGATTCCTTGTTGTCACTTAGATAAATAGCAATACGTAAATATATATATATAAGTTTTTGTTATAAACGCTGCTCTCGTAATACATATACAGATTTATGTATATTAGTTTAGGTCAGAACTATTAAATTTTATCTACTTAGAGCTATTATTCCGTAATATTTTACGATTTGTTAATACGTTGTTAAACGATAATTTTTTTATGGATATTCCTTTTTGCAAGTTAAAAGATTAAACAAGATTTTAAATTTGTTTAACGTCCCTGTTGGCGTGTTTATACAGAACAATAATTTTTCGTGCGTTTCATCTTTTTCCGTTAAACACTGCTCTAAATTTACATTTATTACAGTTTTTTCGTTTTGTTAATTTGTGCACTATGTGATGTTTTTAATTACGGCTTTTCTTTCAAGTGCGATTGTGTTTTTTCACCCTAATTTTAATTTCCTTGTTTAATAAGTACTAGAAATGCCTTATTCTAATTTAATTTATGCATCTTGATTTGAACTGTCCAATTATAAATTTACATTATACAATGCTATGTTAGATACAGCAATCATTTTCATTTTAATTGCTTAACATTGTTTTAACGACCACTATCCCAACTCATCTCGATACTATTTTCTTTATTTATTTTAAGCATTATCCTTTTTTTGTCAGTTACGTATTTAATTTAACAATCTCAATTTGGTCTTAAACTACTTTTTAATCAAATACTTCAGTGTGCTTTATTTACATTACATTCGTAATAACAAAATTCATTATATTTAATTGGTGAAACTTCTACGAGTTTACAGTTCCTCGTCCAAAATTACGCGTTGGTTTTCTAAATTGGCCTGTAGCGCGCATAAAATTATTAAAATTCCTGAGGTTGCAAGCAGATTATATAATAAATGCTTACAATATGAGGATAAAATACCATTTATTTTAAGGTTTAACCCATTTCTCGCAAGAGGCTTCGTTAGAACAAACGAAAGAAAATAATTAAAAACATTCGTAATTGAAATAACAAAACCAATTAAATTAAAAGATTTATACGATATTTAAAAGCACTAACTTCAGTATCGAAACGAATAAAGGCAAATCGTTTTAAAATTAAATAAATTAGTCTGCGCTTTGAAACAAATTAGATGAACGTTTGTTCTTACTCACATAATCACAAAAGATTTTTTTTTATATTGCAGTTGTAGGTACTAGCTCTTGTACAATTATGTGAAATAAATGTAGTAAACGTTAACTGAAACTTTCCAATTTCCAACCACTTTAAAACAGTAATTAACATATTAACATAAAGACCGATATAAAAATTGTCAATCAAAATGTTTCAAATCAATCTAACTTGGAGTTCGGATTTTCAGCTGTTTAGCTGTAATAAGGAGCAAATATCGCTCAAAAATCGACGAGAAGCTACAGGTCCACAGAGCAAACAAGATAGTTGGAGAGGGGATACCGGCGCTACAGTAGCTTGTATGGTACAATCCCAAAAAAAGTATTTGGGCGCTTAATTTAAATGTAATTGTTGGATACACATAAATGTATTGTGTGCTGCATAACTAGTGTAACTTATTTTTTTCTTTACAAAATCAGAAAGGAACATATCTATAAAAAATACTTTATTAAACTTAAAAACCAAAACATGAATATACAATTTCTAGTAACAATATTAAATTTTACAGAAACAGTTTTAAATAACTTAAGATTTATAAAATTCTTTTTGCTTATCTTAATTGTATTCAAGTTTGATATTTTCTTGAATGAACGAATAAGTTATTACCTTGGCAATTTTTAGTAACACAAATTAATCCTTAAATTGAAATCAAAATGAATTGAACAAGTGCCTATTTAAACAGATTTATTAATCACTTTCATAATCTTCTAAACTTGTGTCATCTTCCGATGAACCAGTATTCACTACAAATTTAAAGTTTTCCACTACATCGTCAACTAATCCATCATTCACCCACATTTCTTGAGTCAACTGATCCACGTGCATGCACTGTTTTTGCCAATCTAATGCTAATGCTGTGATTTCATCAAACGCATTTCTTACTAACACCTCGATTTTCTCGGCGTTTTGCTGTACATTATTCATTGCGACCTTATGTTTAGCCAAACTCCATATGAACTCAATGGGATTAAGATCGCAATGATATGGAGGCAAACGTAACACGGTATGTCCATGTTTTTTTAAAATTTTGTCTACATAAAATGTTTTAGTGTAGCCAATCTTTTTTACCAATTCTAACAAGTCGGCTTTCCGCATATCCCCAGTTGTCGAAACCTTGTTACTTTCAAGCCAGTCTCTAATTTCCTGCTTTCTTGTGGCTTGGATTAGAGGTTTGTTGATAACACTGTGGTATAGTGCATTATCCAAAACAACGATTCCTTTTGGTGGCAAATTTGGGATCAACTGTTTTTCGATCCACTGTATAAAATTATGATGATTCATATCGTCGTGGTAATCTCCTGATTTGCTTTTAGATTTATAAATTAATTACCCGTTGTTAACAAATCCATACGCACCACCTGCGTGTACAATAATGTACCGCTGGCCAGAACGATCAGCTTTATATACACCTGGTTGGTCCTTTGACTGCCAGCACTTACTGACCTCATAAGATGGGTGAATAAAAGTTTCGTCTAAATATGTAATTGGTTTTTTTATTTTCTCCAAGAGCAGCGTTTTCTCTCAACTTTCGTAGATAACGAGAACGCCAAGCTACGATATCATTGCGTTCTATGAGCAATTTTCGTCGGTTTTCACGTTTTTTAAATTTGAAGCCAATTCTTAAAAGATGTTTTCGAATGGTTTCCTGTCCGCCAGTATAATTAATCTTGTGTTGCATTTTACTCACTAAAATTATTAACGTTGGCACTTGCCTGTCAACCGTGTAAACCTCTTGCACTGTTCTTTTTAAAATTCCTAAATCGCACTCATCCATCACTATTTTGTTGGATCCTCCGCTTCTCCTTTTTTTCGAAGGTGATTCTAGGAGATTACCGTCAGCTACAGCAGCTTCTTTTCTGATTCTCAAAATAGTAGCCACTGATTTCCCAACAGCAGCCGCTGCAAGTTCGGTTGCCTTGTCCAAAGGGAATGCTCATTCACCAGCAGCTTTTTGACTATCGAAGAACTGAATAACATTTTTGATAATGTTTTGAGCCTCAGAATGGATAGTTTTCTTCGTAGTTCCAGCCATAATAATGATAACCTTCAAACATAAAACTTACATTATAATTACATGTTATTAAAACATTTGTAAATACATACCTGTATTTCACAAATAAAACAACAAATTAATCCTCAAAAAAACTGATTTTAATAAACAAGAGTAACACTGGAACACAATAAAAGGAATTAGTAATTAATAAAACGCACGCGGAAAATGTCAGCTGTAAACTGTCATAATTTACTTTTAACCTATGCTTTTAACCAACTTTTAATTGTGAATGTACCAACTTCGAATTCTCAATTATGATTGGACAAATTATTTATAGCGGCAAAAATTTCAAATTAATTTTTTTAGTTGACATCTTTTCCGACTATCAATGTTTGCAAAGTGGAGCTGTAGAAATGAAAATGTAGTGTTTGGAGATTAATAAGATCGCCCATCACATTAAGTTACTTGCCGTTGCAGGTTTTCACTATTTGTTTTGTCAATTTTACTTTAATAGTTATTGCAATTCGATTTTAATTTGTCAGCTTCACATTGTAATGTTTAGTTGTTTTTAGACAACTGATACAGAACAACAAAAAGGCAGCAATGACTATGACAATGACACTAAAAATTCTTCGCGCAGAACAGAAACAGATGACGAAGTATGAGTATGTTTCGTTTTATAGTGTGACACTAGAAGACGATTCTAACCCAGTTAGATTAGTTTGCCACAAAAAGAGATTTTTCATCAATCTCGAACAAATCTTGTACTCCTTAATCTACTTAATTTAGTTACGTTTCTTCAGTGTCTTTGGTGCTGTTTGACTCTTATTCAAGCTAATATCAAGAACATCACGAGCCTTCCTTTTCTTAATGTATCTTCATGTCGTACTATTTGCAATTTCGATTTATATTTTTCTTTACACATCGTCTACAGCAATTTTTTTAAAATATCATTTCCAACTTTTATTTTGAGAAATTAGAGAAATCTGAGCGACTATTTCATGTTTTGCTTTCTCGGTTATTGTTAATGCACAAACTCTTTATTTTTCAAATTAGGTTTTTAGTTCTTTTTCCTATTTGCTCATCTCATCTTAGTATTGCCAAATGTATTTTAAAAATCAAGAAAGAATATAATATATACGTTTACGTTTATAATATAAATTTTTTTAAATACAATTTTTGCTTCAACTTTTCCTTTTTCTTATAATGTGCCGTTCTAGGATTTAATGAAATAAATCTAATGAGCGAAAACTACACTTTTCTTAAAATTACTTCAGCGATGAAGCGTCAGACAATTACGAAATTTTTGTTTGATCTGGGTAGAAAGGCATAACTCAATACCACAATTTAAGTTATACAATAGTAGTTAAAAACTATATGTAACTTTTCAGGCAACTTGGTTGTTCTAATTAGTAAGTCGACATCAAAAGCAAAGCTGAAGCTGTTCAAAATATAGAAGCCGTTTAAATAGCTACTCGAGATAAAGTATCAAAAATAAGTTCCAACTCTAAAATTAAATAAATAACTAATTACCGACGAAATATTTCTAATTTAAATCGTCAACTTATATTTGGCAACAATCCAGAATTATTATTATACTCACTCACGAAACAGATTAAATTAGCATGCCGAAATTTATGTAAAAAAAGTAGCATTTTCGGCAATAATGTCTCCATTAGTTTTAATATAAATCTCAAGAACAAGTTTATAAATACATTTTTACTTATGTATTTATCCTGGCAGTACTTTTTAATAAAGATTTTAGTAGTTACTCGCGTATTCTACTACTACAACCGAAATATAAATAACCCGAAAGCGTCCGAAAGTCTTACATTCACTCTCAGGCTAGTTATTTATATTTAGAGTATTAATGTAGAAACGTCAACGTATCTTCGTAATTAAACTAGAATACAATCTTGAATTAAAAGTACGTAGTATTAGTGGCGTCATAATTAATAAAAGTTCAATGTAATAAATAAGTTTGAGTAGTAAATATTTTTTGACGCTGCCAACAATTGTTTCCAAAAATAATAAATCTTGCTACAACACTGTTTACGGTACAGTTTATACAAAACAATAACAAAACAGTCTTTTAGCTTTAAGGCTTTATATAAAAATAAAGCAATAATTTTAAATTATCGACGTTTTACAATTTCCCAACATAAACCAAAAAAGCGAAGTACTAATTTACTCTACCTAAATACCAAACCCTCTCTATTATCTATGCAAATTTTTCTATTTTTAATTTCTACTACCAACTAAAAATCTGTATTATTTACAAACTTATTAGTTTTTAAAAATTGTTAAGGTGAATTATAAACCCTGTCTTATTTTTTTGAAGCTGCATATAATTTTTTGTTAATGTCGAATGAAGTACACCATTGTCTACCTTATACCGTTAGAACAAAGTTCTCTACTAATGTTCCTCAATGTTATCGTTGTTAGACCAAGTTAATAATGTTGAGAAATGTATTTTGTCAGAATCATTTGAACTTAAAGTGAGTGCCTAATTCGCTTTGGAAGTCAAAGACAATCATTTTATGTCATTTGTCGACATCTTCGTGATATGTAAACTCGGCGAATATCTCTAGTCCGTGTATCATTATTCTATTCAGAAACATCACATTGTGACATCTCTTACTTTATCTATTTGCCTGTCCAAGAATCTATACTTGAAAATGCGTCATTTAAATATAACTTTGGTGAACAATAGTTATATGACACAGGATACAGATGTAGTCTCGTCTTGAACAGTCGAAAGCATTTCTATTTCTGACTCCAATCAAAAATTGGCATTTCACGTTTCAATTTATAAGGTTGCAGAGCAAAATTTTTTGTTAGATTGATGCCAAACTCGTGTTTGACTTGGAACATTGATCAGATTTTTTATTCTTCCAAGAAATCAAATTCGCTATTGGTGTAATTCTGCTTTGTCTGTTCACCGACAATTAATTTGAAAACTTTGCTACTGCAAATTTATATAATATATAAGTAATCTGGCTTAATACTAATACATTAAACAAGTAAAGACGTTTCATTATTTTACCGATTTTTAATTATTTCAGTAGATTTTTCGCTGATAGTAATTAGAAGCATTCGTCAAAATTTTAGTATTTTCAAACATAATTTGATGACCTGTTTCTAGTTCGTGTTCCGCCACCGCTGACTTCGATGATTGTTTAAGACGACTACACCTTTGATGCACCTTAATACGAATTCTACCCGTTTCTTCTATGTATGCACGATCACAAGAGCAAGGAATAGCTAGAAACGCCGTCAGATTGAAAAGTTAGGAAGAGTAGAAAACCGAGTAACAATGTTATGATTATACAGCATTTTTTCTATAAGGTCCGTGGTATCTTTGAAATATGGTAGATAAAGGATAGACACTGGTTTAGACATAGATTGGGTCAAATCCGGTGAAAGACGCTATTGCTTTTCAATCTGACGGCGTTTATAGCATTCCATTGCTCCTGTGGTCATGCATACATAGAAAAAAAGGGCAAAAGCGTGGAAATTCATATTAAGGAGCATCAAAAGTGTAGTCGTCCTAAACAATATTCGATGTCAGCAGTGACGGAACACTTGCTAGAAACGGGTCATCAAATTATGTTTCAAAACAGTAAAATTGTAGCGAATGTTTCTAATTACTATCAGTAAAAATATGAAGTGATTAAAAATCATTTTAATATTAATCGAGATTCTAGTTTTCCTTTACCGGAGATTTGGAAAACAGTTTTATCGATCTGACATGAGTCCGGTTTATAAAAGCGAAACTTCATAGCGCAATCACTCATGGCTCTGAAGATGCCCATGCAACGTGTGACGAAAACCCAGCTTGTGTGATAACTACAACACGGGAATTATCCAGAATTGAAAATTGCATTACGAGCAACCCGTGGAAACATAAATTCTACCATACATAAAGGTAGGCTTGTAGCACTTTAAGAAATCGTCTGTAAATTCCCAATTAAACAAGATAGGGATGTACGTTTTTTGGCGAATTGGTGAACCATGAACATCATTATTTCACTAAACATAAACATAAGAAATTCATCAATTCAAACCTTTCAGTTATAAAAGGCTCGATATGCAAAATTTCAATTGGAGATAAATTCGTTTTTTTTTTAATGGAATAGTACATTTAAGGGTCTATTATTTCCAATTTTCTAAAATACAAATCACTGAAGTACAGACTAGCGATGGCTAGTATTTCCAATAACTATTATTTTATAACAGTTATTAATACGGAACAATAACAACTTGTTACCAACGTTGTAAAATAACAGTTATTTAATAACAACTTTACAAAAAACGTTCTTGGTCTTCTTTAGTATTTTGTTCTTACATTACGTCTGCTGCATACTACTATTCCTACCTAACCTAGTACGTACTGTTGAATAACAAATGATAACCCAGAAGATTTATGGTCTACGGGATTAAAACAAAGTACTCCCGAAATGGTTAGTTTTATTTATGTATTTATATTTACTTTTGTGTCAACTTAAAAATTAAATGTATATTTATACAAGTGTTTTGAAAACCATATTACATTCTGTTTTATAATTTATTGTTTCATCCTAAACTGCGTTTTACCAATGATTTTACAATTTATTTAAAAACAAAATAGCAATATTACTAGAATGTTAGGTTAATAGGTATTTAAATTTAAACGCATTCTTTTTCTAATAAGACAGCTCTCACAGGTGTAACAACCACCTAACGAACAAAGGGGAGTTTTCTTGTGTAAGTAATTGCAATATTAACATGAACAAAATACTATGGAAAGAATTTAAATAAGATTGAAAACATAAAAACAAAAACAAGAATATTTTTTTAAATAGGATGGATGGATATTGGGTAGGATAGGTATGTCTGTACCTACATCTACATATACTCAAATCATACGGATTACGCAGTTACAACTGTTACTAAAATAACTGTTATTTGGAACTATTACTCCATATTAATAATAAAAACTTGTTACTGTTACTGAAAAAAGTAACAGTTCACCATCCCTAGTACAGACACAAACAAACAATATTATTTCAATAAGAATATAAATATAAACAAATACTGGAATGGAAAAAAAATTCAAGATTATTTTCAATATAACTATTTATGAGTCTAGTACGAATAGTTTTTGTGTTATTTACAATTTTCTAAAATACTTTCGGCTAAATTTGCACAGTAGGTACTTTCTTTTTTGTACTTTTTACAAAAGATGAATATGTTCAGACGGTATGCGAAACGTAGAAACGGGGTATCTTGGTCATCAAGATCACCAGATCTTACAAAGTTAGATTACTTTTTGTAGGGTTTTGTAAAAGATATGGTTTATGAAACGCTACCTACAATCGTAGAATATGGAATTACGAATAAAGGTGAATATTTAAAGTTATTTTGCCTGACGTGTACAAGTGTGCATTGAACAAAATGGTAGTTACATTGAAGATCATCTTTGATTGTTTTTCTATTCCAGTGTTTGTTAATACGTTTTTTATTGTGTTAATATCATTTGTAACTGTTTGTTTTGTGAGTGTCTATAATTGAGTTATTTTTATTTTAGAAAATTGTAAAAAATAAAAAAACTATTTATAATAGACTCGTAAATACCTTAATAAATTTTAAAGAAAATCAATTTCTACTTGTGATTCTATAAACATAAATGTACTATTATAACCTTTTATGACTGAAAGGTTTGCACTGCGGGTTTTCCTATCTTTAGTAAAATTAATAATAATGTTCATGTTCAAAAATGCGCCAAAAACCGTACATGCCTATCTTGTTTACTAATAACTCTCAAACGATTCACTTAAGACCTTGTAGTATACGGTTAATAAATAATTATTAAAGAAACCTATTAGAAATTAATGAAACTTTTGTAGAAAACATGTTTCTCTAAAATAAATATTTCAAGAGCTATGAACCGAAGTGGACCAACCCATATATAATGACGAATAATAATATTCTTCGTAACGTAATATGGTTTCAATTGAATAACACTCAAAAAATACTGTTGCACAACAGTTAAACAAAAATCACTACACCAAAAAACCACAAAACACAGCGTCAGGAATACTAAACTAATGTTACTAACTGATTTATACTATCAGCGTACACGCTTTGTAACACTTAGAAAACTAATTAGTTCCGAAAATCCCAAAGGTCAGTATTCCTTAACATTAACAAATGTTTATTTTTGAGGATCTGTAAGCTTTCATAACAATCAAATTTACTCTTGTTTGCTTGTTTAATTAAAAAAATGTGTTTTATACTATGTTTATTTTCAAACATATGTGTGGCAACACTAGATTTTTCTAAACTTCGATACTTAATATGAGTCAAATGCTTTTTAAACCAAATTTTGTTTGGCCGATATATACTTCATAGCAGTCTTTACAATTCATTTTATATATTCCTGATTTATCTTGAATTTCCACTAAGTCTTTGGTATTGTCTCACAAACTTTATAAACTATTATTATTAGAACTTGTGACTAGTCTAAAATCTAATTTTTGAAAATATTTTAGAAAAACCTCTTGTATATACAGTATAATTTGGTAATTTGACACATTTCTTATGATAGGTACTTAAAGTAATTACATATTTGCATAATTTTTGAACTATATTGTTTATAATTTCACTTTTAAAACCATTGCAATACCTTTATTGAACCGAAGTACTTTGTTAAAACTTTGTTTTAATACCAAAAAATTAGAAGTTGCAAGTTTGTGTTGTATACAATTGCTAGAATCATTTGTTATAAACCTCTTAGTGCTAGTGTCCGTACAATAAATATTTATTTCTATTTTACCGTTGTTTCTTATTGCTAGAGTATCTAGGAACGGTAACCCTCTATTTCGTTGGTAAACTTGATCGTAAGAAATTTAGAATTCAAAATGTCAACCATTTTGTTAAGGATTACAAAGTTTGGTTTCGATGATAGCAAACACATCAGCTACATATCTTAGCCAAACTCTAGGAGAATATTCTAAATCTCATTCCAAATCGGTTTCAAATTTTCCAATAAATAAATTGACAAAAACGTCCATAAGCTATTAATTCAAAAAGTAATTGATACATAATTCTGCTAAATTAATTAAATCTTCTACCTCTGGTATGTCAAAATCGTTATGCATAACATAGTTCGCAAATATTTAATGGTTATATCTACTGGACTATTCAAAAACAGTAAACTAACATCAAATGAATGTAAAATGCCCGTTTCTGTTAGAACTATTTTTATTCTTTTCAATAAACTCGTAAGAATTAACAACACTAATATTTTAAGTAGGTACGTAAAACTACTCAGTTGTTTTGATAACCATTTAAATAGTAAGTAACTAGAATCTCCTCTAAGATTGAATGGATTCTGAAATATTTCATTGAATTTCCTAACTGCAATAATAACGAGAAAACCTTAATATTTAATCAATCAGTTTGCTCCTGGCTCTGAAAACGTCCACTGCAAAATCTGATGGAAGCTCAGTTTCAGGAATTATCCTGAATAGAAGATTACAGTCAATCAAAACTTCTTTATGCAAAACTTTTTTCATAATTTAATAACTAAGATTAATTGGGTTTATCGAAATAGTTTGAAATGTAGTAATAACCGTTTTTGGTTACCTACGCTAACTTAACATTATTCGTATATCTACATCAATCAGCATAACAAGATAATTACATAACATCATCTTTCGAATAATAAAATGGAAATACCTAGTATGAACAAAAACACGCAACTTCTATAATGTACTTATTGATCAAAATATTCTCCTTAGTACTTTGCTTTACAGAAATTAATCGTTAATGATGCGTTTCTTTACCAGTTTGAAAAATACAAAATTGTCCCTTATTTTACATTTTGACTTTAAAAATAAATTGACTGTATTTCTGATCAACCAAAGTACCTATGTTATGTAAAAAAAACATCTATAGAACTTTCAGAATCAGCACATCAGAGTTTACGTCGAATTCTCAAATATTAGTTAACTGGAAATACGTTAATAGTAAACGACTAATGAAAAGTATGTATTATATCTACAGTCAAAATATGCTGATTATTTGTAGACATCTTCGGAGATTACACATTGACCTCTGTTTTGTTTCTTTGTCAATAGTTCATCAACTTCGAGAAAGGTGTTTGAATCCTTCAAATGTAAGAGATGGCGAAAGAAAACACAACTTACTTGTTTTTTGCAGGCGACGTTTCATGAACCTGTGTGTCCACTTGATAAACATAGAGGCCTGATGAAGTGGACACACAGCTTCACGAAACGTCGCCTGCAAAAAACACTGTAAGTTGTGTTTTCTTTCGCCATCTCCTACATTTGAAGGATTCAAACACCTTTCTCGAATACATCAATTAGGAGGTTAAATAATTTCATCGTATTCATCAACTTCCTATACACTAAGTTTTAAAATAAAAAACCACACACACCCTCATTCAATTAAATTAAATTATAGGATGCAAAATAGGAAACTGGCATAATTAATTTTACCAAAAACACAGCCAAAAAAAATACAACTTTTCATACAAGCACGCCTTGTACGTTATGGTATTGTTTTCAACGACACTTAGGTAAACGCTTGGCGTAAACACCCAAGGTATGATATATGTATTTTTCCTAGATTGATACGTTAGTTGATTGAAGCTACACTATAAAACTAAAAAGTAAACATTGTTTCCAGGTGGTAAGCTTATACTGTTTATTTTATTAATGTGGGTTATTATGTTTAATTAGATCATAAGGTTTAATGCAATTTGATTGCATATTATTATTGAGTTAATCCCGTTGATAATATACACGCACTACACTTTATCAATTTTATTTATAGTTATGTAAAAATTGTTAATACATAATTTACATCAATCATACTATGTTTAGATTAACTTCTTATCAAATTCTAACAAACTGTATTGCCTTAAATAAACACGCAACCTTTGTTTGAATTTACTTCTAAAGTAAACAGAAACTATATACGAGAAGGAAAGTCGTTCGACACATATCCTAGTCTGGTTTTGTTTACTCATGTATGGCTTACATTATTGAAATTGTTTCCCGATACGATACTAAAATGGATTTCAGCATTTATTTCATATTTATGACATGACTTGACTAAAACGGAGATTAAATAATTTTAATAATTTTCGCAAGTGGTAATATAACTCCATTAATTATCTTCCATTCTATTAGTGTTATTTTTAATCCTTCGACAGAAGCGTCGATCTAAGAAAGCAAATACTAAACCTTACAGTACGTTAAACTTGATATTATCGTAAATAATTAATTTTCAAAAGGTTTTACATGTATTCAGCAAAAGGGTCTATTGGTTATAGAAATTTTGAATAATGAAAGACATACTAAGCAGTAAATTACTTAAATGCTGTAATTTTTCTTGCGTTGCTAATGACGTCCTTAAATACCAACGAATTATGCTATAACAGTAGATCAAATTTAATTATAAAAATGTACAAGGACTTAATGAGATGGTCGAATCAATTTTATATAAAAACTAAAACAAACTACAATAGTGATAAAGAATAAAAACCATAATTCTATTTTTTCGAGAATACTTCTTTATATTTTAGATTTTCATTAATGCACTTTGTGATTCGTGTCTGTTTTATTCTTCACTGCATTTCTCTCATTTTCGTAATTAGGTACCGTATTTTTTCCAGCCCATGTTCTAATTTACTTCTAAATTTTTTTTTATTTACCAATAGTTGAGATCCAATAAAACAATTCCAGCATTAAAAAGTCCTGATAGTTTACTTATATTTTAAAAAAAACCTTATGAATTTTTATAATTGCCAGCCCGTTATTATATATTTTGCATTCTCTTTCGCCATTTTGTTTTATTTGTTATAATACTTTTGTTATGTATGTTATTCCGTTTATTCTTCAAACTTTCATTATATATTAAATAGGTATTTTTCTTGGTGGTATCTTCTGTCTCTATTTTTGAACAATATACGGACCAATATTGTAAATAACACAATTTTAACACAGTTAAGAAAAAATATTTATACTTAAAATTGCACGCAAACAATCATAAGAGAACACTACATTTAATATAATATAATTCAGCTTCGAGAGAATTCACGAAGCTACTATCCACGTCTAGAACGTTCACGAAAGAATATAGAAAATTCTCGAAGAATGGCTAAATTATAAAAAAGCGACACAAATGAATCATAGGTCAGTTATTTCAGTAATTCGAAGTCGGCAGTGTTAAGAAGATTATGTTTAAATAAATAAGTGATTAACGCGTGTCGAGATAACGACAGTGTTTTTATTAAAAATCTTTACATTTAATTAGTTCGGTTAGTTATAACCGTGTACATATTTTTAGTATAAATAAATTAGTTTTAATAATCGTTATAATACTATATAATTTTTACCATTATGCCTGTAAACGCATTATAGGTGCCTGTAAGTCTTTCTGGTAAAATAAACGATGCAATTAAACTATTTCTTAAAATACCCGCACAAACATGCATAAAAAACCGCCATTGAAATTTACTTTGTTAAATTTCATGAGGGTTTTCTTTATTCCAAACACGCGTGTTGTGAAAATTCATCACTCCATTTCGTATAAAACAACACTCATTTGAAAATAATATTTTGGCACAAAATTCAAGTCGCGGTTCAAAATCAACGTCGGTTAACTGTTGGACTCATTGAACATGGTACAAAGAGTACATAGAATAATTCTTTAAAACACAATGTAGCATACTATGGGACCCGTTAGCTGCGCGACATAATTCTCAAATGCTACTTCGTGTCCGCTCTTCTTCAATTTACAATATCTGCACATACATTGAAGAAAAACAAGTAGCAAAAGAATTGATTTTCTCGAAAAGATTTTTTCTTCTTCCGTTGCTAATACATGTAGTGGTCTTTCTCAACCACGGCCTTTGTAGGTAAGAAGTCCTTGCACACACGCCAAAATTAAGTTTATTGAAGGCAATTGTCTAGGTATTAGGACATCAACTCATACGTGTGGTGTGGAGGTTATAATTATATTCACCGTACATTAAAACAGTATCACTGTATTTTGCAGTTGTACATAATAAAGAAAAATTAAATTAAATAAAGTACGAGTACGTTTACACGAATCACTTAACATTAACTAAAAAAATCCGTTCAAAAATCGAGACGGAAATAAATCAGATTATTGAACTCAGTTCTAAGAAAGCTGAATTATGCATTTATTTATCTGAAGTATTGTTTTGGTTACAACCGAAGATAAACGTGATCGTGTACACAAAGTACATTTTGCTAAGTCAGTAATAATTCTAAGAAATTAACATTACTATCTGCCTCAATTATTTTATTAACAATTGATTTTGTAGATGATGCACAGTTAAAGAAAACAATAATTAGTACAATACATCGATACGTTTGACGGATTTTACAGCATTTACCCATCATTTACCGCATAGTTACAATCCACAACAACTGGAGAGAGCGGTGAACCCATGGTCGCTCCCTCTACTTGTTTAAATAAGTTGCCATAAATAAAATAAATGTTTTTAAGACACCGATGAGCAGAACTTCTTCTTTAGTAATTCTCTCCTTGAGCAAAAACAACACTTCGTCAACCGGGACTTTAGTAAAAAGAGATACCACCTCAAAATTAACTGAATATCTTCTTTTGAGTCTAAAGTGTTGGCTATCACTCTTTTATACATTCCCAGACTAATCCTCGAAGCTTTGGAAATAGAAAAACATCCATATAATATGAACCGAGAAGACGGTTTAAGACTCAGAAAATCTTGGCTACCAGTATTACATTCTCTAAGACAACGTAGAAGCAATGAATTAATTTCGAGTACGATTACGAAATAGTTGTTTTTCTATTTCGCGACGGTTATAGCCTTATATCCGTACTGTAAACGATACGGAAAGAGACTCTCTTTCCGTACTGCTGTAGTGATTAAATAAATTTAAGTTTGCAATACTGTAAACCCTATCTGACTGTAAACCATAACCTAACTAAATATATTACAGCTGTATTTTCTGATTAATGAAAGTTATTTTGCTTTAAATTACAGTTAATTTCGATATTTAAAGGTTAGTTTATAAAGTTATATTTTGAAAATACGCCAATACCGCATTTTCTGTAATTGAATTTACATTGTTTTGATCGCACCAAGTTAAAAAGTTTTTATATTCTTTTTGATATTTTGCACGGGATTTCGTTGGCATCAAGTTATCTAAAGCTTTATTAGCTAGTTCTTTTACGTCAGGCGGAGTACAACTTAGAGATTCTATTTTTACAACTTTTTATTAAATTCAGAAATAATTAAAAATTTCAAATTTGAATTGTCAAATGCCACAATTACCAACATAACTTAAAAAAATCACAAACAATTAAGATCTTTATTTATTAAAAATTTTAGAGTAAATGCACGCGAAATAGAAAAAATAGTATGAAAAACACATGTCACAACTTCTTTTTGCCGCACTCGACCATTTGCAGACCTCCTTTCAGTCGGTCTGCAAACCTGGTCTTCGTGCGGCAAAAAGTCTCATTGTGACATTTGTTTTCCAATATACTATTACGAACCAAGTTCGGGAAGAAGTTTTTCATACATGAGCGAGCGAAGTGAGGGAGTGCTTTAATAGCGCGAATGCTAGAATGATCTTCCTGCAAGAGGTTTGTACATAATTTTTGTAACGAGCAAATATTCGAGAACCATTCATTAATATTAATGTCAAATTTTGATACAGATACCTTGATGAAAAGTTTAAAGTGCTATAAATTGACATTTTATGTCTAAAGTATAAATTAATTTAGTTTAGATAAATTTCGGTTCCGGTTTCGGTCCAAATAAAAATAACTGTTTTAGTCAGGTTTTCGGTTTTATTTTAGTTCGGTCTAGGTCCCTGTGTACAACGCAAAATTTCTTGTTTGACTCATATTTTAAAATATCCGTCAATTAACTAAACACTTTTATATGTATTTTGCTTTTAATATGAGAAATTTTATAAAATACTTATTATTCCACAAACAAAATTTAAAAAATCAAATAAAACGCTACTTAAAAACGTAACTCCTACAAATAACATCAAATAAGCGTAGGATTGTAAGTTGAATTTAAACAGCGTGACGTCCTATTACCGGTAAAACTGGCATAATTTGCTAATTTCCGAATTAAATGTGCAAATCTAAAAATATCAACACTGTAATTGTGTTGCATAACGTATTATGCAATTGCAATAAAGTTTAAAGTTGTACAGTCACATGAACCAATAAATTCATTTCCTCTGTGTTATTAGTTATGTTAACTCGTGAATTTTGGCCATTCGATTTTATTCGTAATCGAAAGAGATGGTTTCAGTTTTGCATTAATACACGATCATTTTGTTAAGGTATTATGTTCGGTATCAATATTTTTACAAAACACAAAAAGGTAGGAATTATGTATTACCTAAAAAAACACCAAGTAGACACGTACTTCAACCAGTGAAATAAAAAAGTACTTTAGTAAAATAGGAAGTTGTAGAATAATAACTTCATCTCTTGAGAATACATATTATAGTCTTCGTATGTCAAGTTGTAGAGAAATTGTTTGAACATGAACTTTAAAATGCATACATTATACAAAAATCGTCGAATCGCACGGTTACATTACCCTAATTTGGCAAAAGTTTCTAGATTCTTTCCTTATGGTCCTGCTATATTCCATTTTAAGTTATAGAATATTACGTCTCAGCTAACCGACCTGTTGCAATGAGAAACCTCTGCATCACCGTATGATATTCATTTTTCAACATACGTCATTCAAACTTCACATCAATTGAATATTTCTTATTTTATAAAAAAGTTTAAGTTGGTGAAAGTAATAAGCAAATACTACAAGTTAAAAACCTGTTTTATACATTAAAATTATGTGTTTCTATAAAATATTTTTCAAAAAGGATTGCCAGTCACATAATCGACCGTTTCTTATAACTATAAAAAATTATCAGTTCCACCAACAAATGACTTTACCAATGATCATTTTAAAAGCGTCATTAGTCTGTATGTATTTTACGCTACAAAATTTCTTAAATTTTATGTGAAATACATATTATATCATTATTGTGCTGATGTTTGTCAATTTGTTAGTACAAAAAATCAACTTATACTCAATCAAACTATTTGCCGTATCAATAGATACGTGAAATATAAAAAATTATATTATCAAAGTTACAAGTCCTCACCAAACGCAAAGCTTCGATCAAAGTCATAAAAAAACCAACGTTTAAGAAAGCAAATTGTACAATTAGTTACCCGAGTAAAATATAGTATCTGTGACAAATAAATATAATTCATTTTCATTTTCCTAGAACAGTGTGGCCAGGTACAAAGCTCTTATCATTATAACACTCTCCTTTGATTTACCCCTATGTCAAACTATGCTATAACAATCATCGTCATTAATTTCAGACTTATGTCACCCCTTCTTAAAATATGTTACTGAAAAGTATTCAACGAATATCCGAAGCCAAGTAGCACTATTAAATTTCCAGCTTACTGCACCTAATAGTTTCGGTCTTATCCTGTTTGTTTTAGCTATTAATTGAGTTTGTAAGAAATTATTTAAAAACGGCATATGTTTTCCTTAAATGATGTATACGTACTTGGGACTTTAGCAGCCGTTTCGATACACTGAAGTACCTTACGATCTTATCTATAAGACTTAATAGTGTCTACATCATAATATGTTCAGTTGTTTCTTGCTCCTTCAGAAATAGTCTCCATCTATGATTTTCTGTTATCCCTATTCTGATTTTAAAAAAACAACTAAGCCTGTATAGAATCGTGGCTTTTTGCAGTGACTTCTTTACTTTTTCAAGCATTATTTTTATTAATACTGATATGGTTTATAAACTACTTGTTTGCTCTGCTTTGAGATTTAAGCATACCGAGTCTCCCATGCTATCGTATTTTCTCTATAACTTTATTTCCGCAGGAAATTCGAAGAAATGTTTTGCACGACATGTACCTAGATTTCGATATTCCTCGTTGAATGTTATTGTACCTTTGTGAATAACATTTTGTACCTAAGATGTGCCTTTTGGACGTTGTTTAACATTTTCCGAAAAATTTTACGCTTGCCATGCTTTAAGAAATTTATTACATCTCTTAAACTCAATAAGTTGGGAAGTTGCGGTTTGAAGTGTTGTATTAAACACAAATTTTATTTTGTAAAGTGTCGTAATTATGTAATATGAATCGATAAATTTGAGAATTGAGAACATAGTTATCTTGATTTTTCCAAATGGAACGATCGGTAATTTGTTACACCATCCAATGCAAAATTTTATTTTGCCATTTTATTAAGAAAAGTTTGGTGCAGTGTGCAGTTCTGATTGTGTGTTTTGTTGTTCTTAATTACGTTTCTTATTGTATGTTGACTATGTCGTTCAGACGTTTTCCAAATAGACGTCACTCGCAAGAGGCTTCGTTTAGAAGATTGCTAAAAAGATTTCTAAATAGCGGCCAAGTATAATATTCGAAGAAAATTTATAACAGCACCACTGTTATTGAAGAATTTCAAGTTTTGGGGGCAGTTGTAGAGAATTCACACGCAAGTCTTCAAGCAATTAGCAATATGTGAGAATTTAAAAACATCTATGCACAGAATATTGCGGAAACATCAGTATCATCCGTATAAAGATGTTTTCAAAAAAAGGAAGTTTTGTGTCAATACGGTTATCAAAGAATAACAGAAGACGAATTCTTCTTCGAGATCGTTCTCTAACGAATTAACATTTCACTAAAATGGATTCGTAAATCTACATAATTTCCGTTACTACTCCAATGAAAACCCTAATTTCTACCAACCAAACGAATCAACAATACCGTTTGTCTTTATTTGAGCTGATATTTTGGGTACCATGCAGTAGGCCAACGCTCAGCAACAGGCAGCCCGCGGTCCCTTTGCGAACCGCGAAACGTCGAATCTAAGACCGCCGAATACTGCAATGTATTTAATATTTAATAATTGAAATAATATTTTTAAGCCACATAGAATCTAACTTAGTACTTATTGTATTTTAAGTTGGTTTGATTAGCTTCCTATCTAACCTGTGTGTGTCGGTCTTTGTGCGAATCAGTTATAACTGATGTGATTTAAATATTAATAAATCTTTATTATGCACACGAAACATCCATAGATTGAACTACGTACCATTTTTATGGAAATATGTGCGGAAGCATTTCACAGCGCCCCGCCTACTTACCTTACTGCGACTGTTTTGTTTTGTTGAAACAAACGCGAGCTAGTATCGAAATCGGGGGTGCGGCGTGTGAGCGGGGGAAAACAGACTGCCAGTCGGTCAGTCGCAGCGCAAGCCGTGGAGCAACCGTTCATTTGTTTTGTGATTTGTCGCGTTTTTGTTCGTTTAATAAAAAATCTTTTTCTACGTTAATATGAATCCTAGAAAGCGAAAAGTAGACAGTGAAAATAAAAGGTTTCTGGCAGAATGGACTGAACAATATTGTTTTACGCTGTCTGATAGGCGTCAAGCGATTCCAGTGTGCCTTATATGCAATAAAACTGTTATTGCTAATTGCTATTGTTAAAAGTGGAAATTTGAAGCGATATTATGAAACAACTCATCAGCAACTCCACAAAAACTTTCCTCTTGGCAGTGAGGGTAGTAAAGAAAAACTTCAGGCATATCTCAGTTCTTACAATAAAAACACAAAATTACTAGTTCGTTGCATGAGCGAGCAAGAAAAATCCACAGTAGCAGAGTTACGTTAATGCTGGACGCTTGGTAAACACCAGAAACCATTTCTAGATTCTGAGATAGTGAAGGAATGTATGTTGGCAGTAGTCACGGCACTTTTTGAAGAAAAAAAAAGATGTCGCTGCAATTCAAAATATTCCATTGTCAGCGAGAAGTAATACACGAAGAACCGAAATTTTAGCTACTGATAATAAAAACACTCTTCTCAAACTTCTGCTAAAGGCATCTTGCTACGCCATAGCACTTGATGAATCATGTGACGTTGTTGATGAAGAACAATCTATTTTCGTAAGATTTCTTAACACTGAGTGTCAAATTTTTATGGAAGAGTTGCTAGCAATATTTCCGCTGAAAAGTAACACTCGAAAAGATTTATTCAAGGTCATTGATGAATTTATTACTAAATCTGACATCAGCTACGCTAAAGTGGTCTCGCTTTGAACTGACGGGGCCCCAGCAATAATTCGCAAAGAAAAAAGTGTAGTAAAGAGAATCAAGGATAAACATTCAGGCCTAATATCATATCAGCGCACCAGGCAGCCCTTTGTGAAAAACTTAGTGCTACACTAAAAGAAGTGATGGACAGCTTGCTTGGTCAAGTTAATTAATTTTATGAGATCTCATTCTGCTCTTCAGCACCGAAATTTCTAGGAGTTTCTTTCTGAATGTGATTCAGCGTAATCTGACTTACTGCAACACAACAATGTTCATTGGCTAAATAAAGGTCAAGTTATCGAACGTTTCTGGATAATAAAAGAACAAGTAACCTCCTTCTTGCAAAACTTAAATACGCAGAGAGCCAGGAACCACTTTGAGTTCGGAACAAATAAGCACAATATGCTGGTTGTGGCTTTTCTAAAAGATATCTAAAAATATTTAAATGCGTTCAACACATAGTTACAAGGAAATGGAAAATTAATATGTGATCTGATACAAAGCGTGCCTGGTTTCCGTCGTAAGCTCGATATCTCTGAAAAAGATATTGCAAGACAAGAATTTATTCATTTTCCGACAATTCTTGAATGTAAAAAGGAAAACTCTGAAGAAAAAATTGCAGTGTTTGTAAAATTTTTGGCCGATCTTAGGAAAAAATTTGCTACAAGATTCCAAGACTTTGCAATGATGAGCAAGTTATCTCCGTTTCTTAAATCGCCATTTGAAATTGATGTAGCAGCAGAATGGACAGATGTGGCTGCCAAGTTGTTTAATCTGTCAAAGCCATCACTTCAAATGGAAATAATTGATATGCAAGAAGATGTGTCTTTGCAAATATATAAAACTGTATCCACTGAAGAATTTTGGGCCAAACATGTCCCACAATAATATGAAAATTGCAAAAAATTAGCTATCAATGGCTTGACATATGTATGTAAAACATCTGTCTCAAAGATGAATTTTTTGAAAAACAAATATCGTTCCAGATTAACGGACGCCCACCTAGAAGACACACTTCGAATTTGCTGTTCTTCTCGAGAACCAAACTATAAAAAACTGGCTTAAGACAACCTGTGCAGTTTCTCACAATAATTTTAAGTCTTGTGTTTTATAATTCAGAATTTTATTTAAAACCATACAATAAAGGTAGCACTTAATTATTATCAGTGGTTTTTTTCTGGACCTCGTTAAAATTTTCCTACAGTATCCGGACCCCCCCCTAAAACTACTTGCCGACCCCTGCAATTAGCTCTTTATTGTTGAATCATCTTCCTAGTGGACAGAGATATTTGCAAGTTTTGGCAAATGAATTGAACAAATTGTTAATGGACGTTCCTTAGGCAACACTGAGGTAGATAAGGTTGCAAGACAAAGCTCCCGCATATAATGCCCGGCAAGTTCGTCAAGTTTTTGATGCAAACTTCCGGAACAAATGGATTGGTTTGAGCGGACCTGTAGCTTGGTTTCCCAGATAACCATATTGGACAAAGTGCCTTTTGTTGTGAGATTTATAGAAATAAAGTTTACCAAACGCTTCCAACATTACCTGAAGATATGGGAAATCGGGTTCGTTTGGCCTTTAGGAGTATCACACCAACAATACTCGCTGGTATAAGTGACAATTTCAAGAAACGAATTTGCCCCTGTCTTGAAAAAAACGGCCGGCATTTTGAAAACTTACTTTTTATTAAGTTTTTTTTACTTTGTAACCTTTGCAATAATAAATTCTTTTTAATGTGCTCTTTACTTTCTGATCCCACACACTCGGCGAGGGTCGCATCTCTTCTATCTGATGAGCGGGCTATGTCGATAGTTGGATTTTAAATACACTTATCTTAAATTAGTTAGATAGTGTTAAAACGACTTTCAACAGCAAAGTACGTAGCAAAGTCAATTTACTTTTTTTGGTAAAAATGTGAAAATTGTCAATGCTAATAGAAAATCCAAAATATTGAAAAAACTAGTAGTAGACAAAAAAGGTTAAGATAAAATTGAAAAAAAAAATTCTGCATTGGATGGTGTAACCAATTACTGGCCGTTCCATTGGAAAAATCAAGATATCCATGTTTAACGGTTCATATCACATAGTTACGGCACCTTACAAAACAAAAAATATGCCTCTTCTGCAACTTCCTATTTATTGATTTTCCGAGATATGATGAATTGCTTAAAGCACGACAAAGGTTAAATTTTTCAGAAAATGTCAAATTACGCCCAAACGGTACATCTTAAGACCAAACTGTTATCCACAAAATAGTACAATAAAATGTAACGAGCAATTTAAAAATGTGATGATATACAGAATGTTCCATTTCAAATATCGCAGTTACCATCGATTTGCAGTATAACCGAAAGTCCGCCTGTAGATAATTTTAAAATGAGTCTCATGAATCTAGATACATGTTGTGCAAAACATTTCTTTACATTTCTAGCGGAAATAATTATAGAGGAAACGTACCTAGCGTGAGACACCCAATATTTTAATATTTCTCAACTTGTATACTACTTTAACATTCCCTTTTACTTTACCGTAGTCTACCAAATGATTAAATGTCTTCTACACAATAAAAAAAAATATACCTAAATACTTTTTACAAAATGAGTAGCTTCTGAATAATAAACAACAACCTTCTCATAACTGCTTCAGATAAAAAAGCATTATTTATGTCAACAAATTTAATAAATAAATCTTCTTTAAATATTAAAATTTGATTTGATTCCAAATAAATTTTTCAGCAAAAGTCTTTAAAACACCATTTGTCAATTATCAACTTAATACACAGATTTAATGGAAATACACACATTTGATATTTAAGCCACGATGTTAACCAAAATAAATCCCTAAATTAACGAGCATAATAAATAGGGACTACGCAAGAATTGCATTATCATATTATCCATTTTTCCGTTTTTCAGTGTATCCAAGCTCACGTGAAAATATTTTAGCATTCATAACATTAGATGATGATTTTTTTAAATACCACGTAAATAAAATATACAACTAGTTTATATTCTCACAAGTTTAATAATGAACATTGTCGTGTTTATTAAAAATTTATGTGAGCACTATCATCTGTAACCTATTTTAAATGTAACCTTGATAAAGCTCACAGTTGTATTTGAAACCACTTTACACAACACAAAATTAACATTTAAACGTAATAAATTATGTGTTATAGCAACGTAATGTTTCGATAAAAGAAGGATACGTTTTAGCGCAACAGTCAAAGTTGAAACAAAACTGTACATTCTTAACTTCACGCTACTACAAAACGCATGTAAATTTTGCATTTTTCCAGTGTTGAGAAAGTTAATGGAAAACTGATAAGCTATAAACTACCAAAAATATGCTGGTGGCCAATAAAACGCATCAATACATCTATAAATCACATGTTTGATTTCACAAAATAATTCCGTACCGGCCAACAGATCCAAAAGAAATTCAAAATTAATTCAAAAGCAATGTAAAAAATATCACAAAAACTGTAAATGATGTAACAATCTTGATGAGTTTTAGATTTTAAATTAAGTAAATAATATGCATCTAAACATAAAAACGATATCTATCGCAAATGCGAACTTCGTATGTCTAAAATTTCAAACGTCGCAGTTAGTATTTTACGACTTAACATTATATAAGGTGACAGATTACGAAGGGATCTTAGAAAGTACGTGATATTTTATAATGCAAGCACCCTAATGTATTATAATATAAAGGTGTTAGGAAAATATAACTTATTCGTAAAAACACAGTTTGCTACGCGAAGGAATATTTTATCAGTATAAACACACCAAACGTGTGGCCCCCAAGTGTAATTGATGAGGTATTATATTCAATGTATGCTTGTCTTAAATTACGTGTTATAACTTTTACCTAATAATAAAATGAATAACAAATGCACATTACATAGATGAAACTTTAAATTAAAAAAGTTGGGAAACTTTTAACTGTTAAGGTTTCAGCAATGGGTTTCAGTAACCAAATTATTATGTATTCTGGTCGTTTTTCAATTAAGTTTGAATAGGAATAAATCTCTTCGTCCAAAATTTCTACAAGAGGTGTATATCAAATATATTTAAAAATTAATTTACCATACGTACCAATTTAATTTAAACAACTACAAAAAAACTACGATTGATCTATATCTCTCTAAAAAATAAAATAAAATAAAAGTTCTTTATTCTTAACGCCACAATTGTCGTTTCGTCAGAAAGCTTTTAACGATAAAACAAAAACCTTCGCCTACTTTAATTAGAAAGAAGAAAAAAGTTTTTAACCACAAATTACTGGTGTCGTAATTTAAAAAAATTGTTTTTAAAATTTTTTGTACAACTAATGAATAAATTATGAGATTTAATATTCTAGGTAGAGTTATGTGAAAAGTATAAAAAGAATATTCTCAAGCACGTCTTTACGATAATTTTATTATATAATAAGAGATTTTAAAAAAGGTAATATGATTTTCTAAAGTATTACAGATCCTCTCATCTTCGGTAAACGTTTTAGCTTTGCTTTCAAGTAAATTTGGCAATTTTCCAAATGCGCTCGTTGCATTATTGACCCTTGGGATAACGGCTTGTAACACATGCACTGCAGAAAATCATTGCGGCAATGCGACAATGTAGAAGAGTTGAAACATTTCGCGCAGACAAACACATTAGGAGTAAATTATGTGTAGAAATTCAAATCATTCTCATTGTAAAAGTCGCACTAAGTGTAATTAAAACTTAGAAATGAAGTTAATTACGCAACTAACGAATTTTTATAAAAATGAAATAAGTAAACATTTATAAACAACAAAACTAAATTATTAAAAACAGTTGGAATTATGTAATTATATTTTGCCTTTATGTAGAAAAAGCAAATTCACACAACTTGATCTTTGTTTATTAAAGCGACGTTTCGTAGGTAATTCATCGAGGTCACTACTTTATAAAAATAACCTAAAAAATTCTCAGCATATAAGCAAGGAAATTGTATCGAATAGGACTATAGGTGTATAAAAACAGTAGCCGAGTACCTATGTTTCCAAGACAGAAGAGACAAACTAAAATGCTCTTTTTCTCTGCGAATTGCCTGATTCTTTATCTACTGCACTGAATCTGTACCCTTGAGCTGAAAACGCAATTAAAAATTACCAAAATCTGAACAAATTATAAGCGCCAAACTCTCATTATATAAATAATTTAAAATAGTATTTACATATTTATCTAATGATATTCTTTAATTAAAGTTATCTCTCATGTAAATATTTAATTAACTCATTACTCACAATTAAGTCAAATAATTCGCATTAGTATACATAATTATGCAAATTCGTGATGTTTTAGAATATGAGGTAAAAGTTAATGACAAATCGATCAAAAAATGACAAATAACGAATTAAGCATTTATGGGACTACAAAGAGTACAGAAAACAATTGAACCACTGACAATTTTATAATACAAAAAAGTGATGAAGGTTTTTAAATGGGGAAAACATTTTACTACAAACAAAACGGATATTCTCAATGACGTAATTTTGAAAACTAATAATCATTTAGACACCCGCCCTCAAATATTAATTTATATTTAATTAGTTCTTTAAATTATTATTTGACATAATTACATAAAGTAAAAAACAAATTTATGATAAAATCGTATACAAGTATTACTTAGATTTTTACGATTACATTTAAAAAAGAAAACTAATTTTCAACCAAAAATGAAAACATTAAGACTAATAAATCAGTGAATAATTTCAGCAAGATTTCTCATAAAACATAATTCACTTGAACTACATGTTTTTCCACATGATCACGTATGAAGTGAAGTTGAATGTTTTATTCTTCGCGTGTTTTCGTGGTTTTTAATAGATATGACATATTCACTCCCGACCGAAGAAAGAGCAATTTCTTGTTGTTTTTTCAAACTCAATGATTTTCATGGTAAATGCCACTTCAAGGTAATGCAATGGTTCTTGGTATGTTTGACGTACTTTCGAATTCTTTTTACTTTTTTCACATATTGGTAGATTTATCTAAAATCTTGTTGGGGTGAATCGTAATTGAAAAGTAGGTGAAAAAACCAAACAGTAACAGTCGTTCCAGACCAGTAGATCTTCTTTAAAGCCATACAGGAATTTGTCGACTTTCTGAATTTTCTTTTTATCATAGTTTAAACCTTCGGGAATCTTAATACAATTCACAGTATTTAATTTTCTATTCGAAAGGCTGTTGGTGAATCTAATTGAGACATAATTCATTTTGGAGTCCATGATTTATAAACGTTGTGATAATTGGTAGTTTAGCTACTAGCACATATAAATTTTCATAAGAATCTTCTCGCTAACCCAAAACTAACAAACGCGCCTTCTTAATTCTAATATAGTAATCCATCTATAAGTGAAAATATTTGAATAAAAAGTGATATTTTCACTAAGTCAATCCACAATATTACAAACAAGAAATATAATAAATGCTATTGTGGAGTGAAAATATCAAATTTTATTCTTAATTCTACTTTGTTTAATTTTGGACATCCATTTAGTATTTATAACCTTAGGATCGTCTGGAAGATCACAGATATTCCAATATTTTCATCTTTTCGATGGCATTAATTTCACTTTTTACAGTTTCCTGCCATTCGGATTCTGCTTCAAAAGTTTCTTTGTAGGTAGAAGGCCCTAGATTTTGACTGCGAGTTTGTATATAATTTCTGGTTAGTTATTTTGAGTTTGTTAATGTTGATGCGCTCTATTCTTTTTCTGTTTAACCATGTAACGTAGATACAGTTAGTTGAAGGGTACTTAAAGTTGAATATTTGTGTAGAATTCTTAGCTTATACAGATCGAATTTATCCAGGTACATTTCAGCAGATAGTTTATGATAAACAGCTGTACGTATTACCTTTCCCCACAGAAATTTAGGGAATTTTGTATCTACAAACATGACTTTTACTTTGTTTAATGTTGTGAGAAGTAATATTTCAGATACTCTATTTTATATATTTTTGCTGTATTCCATTTTCAATGCAGTAGCTTAAACCGGCACCTAGATCGATGCGGATTCGCGCTACACATCAAATCAGATTTTAAATTTCGTATACTAGGTTTAGAATGAAATTCAGTTTCACTTTTTTCTTTTAGTAAGTACAAGCAACTAAGATATGAAAATTCGTCGATAATATAAAGGTAATTTTTCTCACATGAGAGCATAGCTTCCTTTGTTGGTCCACAAACATAGCAGTGTAAGAACTCTCCTATGCGTTGAGAACAAGGGTACTCTGATTTCTTAAATGGTTTTTTCGTAGCTTTGGCTTCTTGACAAGACATAATATCTAGTCAGTTTGAGAAAGTTCGAGTACGTATTCGCCTTCTGTTTGCATACCATAAATAATTTTCTTTTTGAGCTACGAAACTACTAACTTCTTGTTTGTTATTATTGGACATAGCAACAAATAATTTATTATTTTTACAAATAAATTTAAAATGCTTCCTTCTTATTTCGGCATAGTCGTTTTTATAACTTTGCTTGAATAATTTGCTGAACAAACAGTAGATTAAATTGTATTCATTAAAAAAATATATACTATAGATGGGATCAAGTTGATAAAACATTAAATGATGCAAAGCACAAAGTTTTGCAATTACCTCCTTATTACACATATTAAACTAGTGTGAAACCATATGTAGCTGTAAAAAAGTTAACTTTCGTTTTGGTCGTGTTCCGGAATTGGGTTATGATAATTTCCAACAATTTACGATAGAACAATGGAAAGCCAACTGTGAGCGCTCAAAAAAATTTAAACAAAAATTTTACTAATCGAAGAAAATCGTGAATAAGGATCTCGATAAACTAATAACAAATTTTAATAAACATACCAAAGAAAACAAAACAATTTTTTTTTCATGCTTGAAGTCAAGCCAAGCATTGGAAAAATCAAACCAAGCTTTTAAATAATCAAGCCAATTTCAATATTAGCCAAGCCAAGCTTTTACCAATCTTTCAACCTCATGAAAATAATATTATATTGATGTAAAGTCTATACCCCAAAATAAAGTTTACCAAAGACAATTTACACAAATCACTTCAGCAAACAGTCAACTGAAGAAATCAAAACAGAAATTAAGCAAGTTGTCAAGCTGAGTTCTAAGAAAACAAAATCTATAATTTATACTTCTTACACTGCAGTTTAATAAATATAATCTATTGACGTTTCAGACACGTTCGTGGAAACTACTTTGCGTCCTTTGAAAGTTGGTATATGTATCGCAATAACAAGTAGAAGGATAATCGGACCTATAAAAGCATAACTTCAAAATCAGTTGTTTTGATAAAAAAAACTGAAGTTGGACAAAATTGCTCGATTTTCTAGTCTCATAAAATTGTTGATCGGTAAAATTATTTCGTTACAGAAATTTAGCAGATAAAAAAGTGATTTAACTGTTGATAAAAAACAGACAGAAAAGTCAGAAACAAACACTTGAATAAAAAGCTACATCGCATGGAATTGTGAGTAGTAAGCTATTTTACCTAACTTTTGCGTTATCTTATGCACAAGTAGCTTGGTTTAGGCTGGAAAGCCAAGCTTTTTTAAAAATGAAAGCTTGACTTGGATTGATGTTTCTGGATACAGACTTGGCTTAGTTTTCAAATTGTTAGTTAAATAATTACAGCAAATACCAATCTTTATTTCTTCGTTTTACACTAACCTAACTTAACAAAATGTATTTTGTGTACTCGATTATGCTTATCTGCGGTTGTAACCAAAACAAGACTTCAGCTAAATAAACAAAAAACGTTGCAGTTCATTATACCATTTGCAGTTTTTTTATTGATGTTTCTTATCTGCATCAAATCACGGATAGAATGTGTTCAAAACTATAAGTTATAAATCAGTAAAGTAAGTTCGTCTTTATGTAATGTTAAGTTTAAAAAGCGTTTTTGTGTTGCCTTCATCGCAAAGGCGAATATTGGATCGTTGCTGTAGTTACGTAATGACAAAAAAAAACTCTAAAACAGCAAAGTGATAAATCGAAATCTACGTAAAACTATGTATTCAACGTCAATTATTATTTAAGTAGAAGTTTGTATTTGTTGAAAAATATTGTTTAAAGTCTCTAAAATTATGTTAAAATTGAAAAAAAATATTTTATAAACTCAAATACTACAGTATTATATATTTCGGAGTTGGCAATACTTGTTACTGCATACGCTACTTAGATTACGGAATTTGCGCATTACGTTATTTGAAGTAAAAATTGCTTTGGTTCACAACAAGTTGCGTATCGTAGTTTCACAAGTAAACAAAATTTTCCGTTATTTACTATTGTTTTTATATTTTTAATTTTTACGTTTTATATTTATTTACGTTACACATTTCCATACCTAAGTAACTAATAATAGACTGTTCAAAATTATGTTTTATGATAAAAACACGTTTTCACTTGTTTTGCATTAGATTTTCATAAATATTTATTCGTTTATACATTTGCCAGCGTATTTTTTTGAATTTATCTTAATGGTGCACATATGCGTATCCAAACTCTGTCCTAAAGCCAAATTAATACAAACATATTGTATTGAAGTAACATGTACATTAAATTAAATTGTTTTAAATAACAACTTTGCAAGAAACCGTGTGCTAAAGCATATATTTTACATTACAATATTACATATTGATAATTTATTTGTTGCTACGCTCAATATTCACAAACAAGAAGGCAGTATAGTTTCGTAGACCAAAAAAAAAGATGATGTATGGTACTTAAGACTCGGGCATGGTAATGGAAAATAATTTCACCAGATAGGACTTCCTAAAAGTGACAAAGTATGTGATTCTTGTCAAAAATGTTTTGAAAAAACATTTGAAATTGGACACCTAACTACGATAAATAAAGCAAACGTCTTTATTTTAAAAAAAATCACATTTTAAATGGAACTAAATAAGTTTCGAAATTCAGCTTTGATTACGTTTTATTTCATTATTCTATCATATTTTAAAATATTAAGTTACATTCAACATTAATAAGGAATTCAAGTACAAGTTACAATGTCGAGATTTATTCAACATGATTAAACCAAATAAAACCAGAAAATGTTGCTTTGTGCACGTGGTTAAATTGTCTTATATGTATTTAGAGCAAACATAAATACAATTTTCCTAATTGAGCTTTGACGAAAATTAAATTCAATCATCTGTGATTTATCGTGCAGTTCGCTGAAAGTGTAACATAATGCAATTTCGACGATACCCGATCGCTAAAATGCTATCTAATAAAGAGAACTAAATAAATTAGTTCATTACGAAGAGATCAAAGAAAATAGTTTTACAAAATGTACTAAACCGTTCGTCACTTGCTCGTTTAATGGGGCGCGTAATTATCTTTACTGTATTTAATTACGTGATCCATGTCGATAGCAATCATATGTCCTTACACCCTTGTAACAGAAAAAACTGTATATAGTTATATTTCCGTTTAAGACAATGTAAATATGAGAATATATCCGCGCGACGTTTGTTTTCGCGAGATAGATTTACATATGTTACACTAAATAAATAATAAATTCATCTATTTGCCATTTATTTTACTTCAAAGCGTTTACAGTAAATCATCCAAAACAGAAAGATGTAAATTACTAGTATACTTTTATATAATTGTGTTTACAAGAAATGTCGATATTACTTAAACAAATGATTGCTATAAGCTATGAGCCTCCCAGTGGTCTCTGATAGTACTCAAGTTACGTCTTCTGCCAATTGGAATACAAATATTTAGCACTTTTTACATACTGATCTCAAAATGATCACATTTTTTATTTATATTTTTCTTTCGAAGGTACTATTTATCACACAGAAAGTAATGTTTTCTTACATTTTATAAAATTAGTAACCATTAGATAAATAAGATTTATTTATAACTATTTAGTCATTAATCATTAGCACAAAAAATTTTTTTTCTTAATGGAATCCACCAAAAATATGTTTATCTTTTAATGTATACAAATTTCTTTTAAAATATACCATCCATCTATTTTTATCAAATTATTTAAAATCAAGGTAAAAAGTTTATGTGCGTAAACCTTGAGCCTAACATAGTCACGCAAGTTTGCAATAAGATTCGTGTTTCACAATTTATCTATTACACATCTATTAGCTCAAAAATGTTTTAAGATTAATCAACTGCAAAAAACGCTCTTATAGTACTCATAATTTAAATAATTTATATTTTTCGGTGTTTAATGTTTCGAATTCAGAAAACAACTTCAATTACTTCTCTTCATCTCATTTTTATCAGTGCTGTGTTTTCGTATTTTTTTTAATACGTCATTAACTTTGTCTTCGTCCTTTTTCATATATCTGATTTAATGTTCATGATGTTTTTGTCCTCTACAATCTGTCTTTTCTTTATATTCTCTAAGGATTTGATACGAGATACAACTGCTAGAAAGAAAGTAGGAAAACATATCAACAATTATATAATAAATACGTCCCTTGTGTAGAGAAGCTTATTATGCCGCATAGATTTTTAATTTATAAATTCTACTTCCTCGAAAAATATGATAGTAAAATTTGTGATTTTATTTGCTACTACTTCCGGGTCTATGTATTTAACCCCATTGAGAATCGTTCTTCACTTTTATAGTAGTTTAAGGATTATTAATAAACCCCACAAAAACTCCCACAACACATTTTACATGATTTTTCCTTAGGTTAATTATGTCTTTCTCTCTTTCTGGATGGTCGACTGATAAACATCTTAAAACTATTTCAGTCTAGAAATAACCAATCAGTGTGAGGTGTGTTTTTGTGTGAATATGTTTCTTATCTCCTCCCTGATGGTTTATATACTACAGGCGCGGCTCCAGCAGTTTATTTCGGTGGGGGCTCCATCAGTTTAAAGCGGGGGGGGGGAGTGCTCATCACATTTTTAAATAATAATGTATTGAATATGGCGTTAATATAAAATTGAATAACACTTCGTTATGCACCAAGCTTTTACTTGCAAGCGATAAAGCATCATAAATTACACAATTATAAAAAAAGCGAATGTATTACATACAAAGTAAGAAAAACTTCAGTATTATTTTCAATGTCGGGGGGGGCCATAGCCCCCCCGGCCCCCCCTCTGGAGCCGCGCCTGATATACTAGACGCTTTTCGTTTTCTTCATCTCCTTGATTGTTTTATCCATTGAAAGGAGTAACTCTCAAACTGCTTTAGAGCGAATTACCATTGAATCTAGAGCTTTAATGCCGTTTGGTTATTGGTGCCCATTTGTATTCTCTTGTTTTGATAGGACCTCCCAACTATTTTTTGAGAATAAGCGATACTTGCAATAACTTCTATTTGAAATACGGTTGCAAAACACCAACTATTATGCTAAAATTGCTCCCTGATCCACTGTCAATGTTCCTAAATGCTGCCACTAATTCTACCACTAAATGTAGAACAGTCTAGCAGTTTCCATCGCTGCAGTGAGTGTAGTTGACATGGTCCTGTGATTCATAGACACGATGGTGCTTTTCATGTTATTCATACGTGACTGTAAAAACTATTACTATTACCTCTACAAATCCAAAATGCTCGAGCATTGAAGTATGCTTTAACATCTAACGTTAGTTCCAAATATTTAACCTCCTTGCTCAGTTGAAGTTCATTTGCTCGCAATTAATGTTTCTTCAAGTTCTGAAAAATCCTTCATGTTGTGAAAGCTAAAAGTCTCAGCACGGTACACTGTCAGCTCTTCTACTGTGCACCAATTTTCAAAACTTGTTGCATGCAATTTGAAACAACTCCAAATTTGCAATACATTAAAGTAGTAATGTCTAAACAACATTGCGCATGTGTTCGGTTATGACGGTACTTACGTTATGTATGGGAAGTCTTCGTCGTCAGTCTTTTTTGCTCTCTCTTCTCAGACGCCTAACAAGACCCGAGAAAAAATTAAGTAAAGTCTGCAGTGAAGATTATGTACTATCTTCCATGTGTAAAAATAATTTATTGCCCTTTCAGATCTTTCTTCTTATCCACAACAGTTCAAGCTTTTATAAGAAACTGAATTGTTTTACTTTTAGGCGCCTCAATACTATCCATGGTTCCACGATGAGTCTCAAAATCCATTCCATAACCCTAGCTGGTTTTGGCACGTCCTAATCAACCATGTTAAGTTTGTCACCTGCACAGGATTTTTTTCTTAGCCGCCCCACCAACCAATTCTTAGTGATTACCACAAGACGTTATGAAAAAGCACTTTTTTACTTCTATTGATTTATTCAAAACCTGAACTTTTTTCGCCAACTCTATTAAAAATTTCTGACACAAGTTGTCAAAAATAATGTTGATTTGCTGTCTCTTCGATTTTTTAACTATTTCGTTTTTATGAGTTTTCCATAAGTTTTTTCGTTTAAAATAAATTATACTTGTCATAATAATAGCAATGTTACGTTTATGAACTTACCACATTCCGATTCGTAAATATTGCTAATAAGTCGTGAATACGAATGAAAAGCATCATAAAATCATCATTGAAGGATTTATTTCTTAAAATATGTAATTTGAAAATAAATGTTTAAAATGCGCCTTTTTTACTATAACTTACAACCCACTCGTCACATTAGTGCTACTAACATGTTCCTTATTCAAAATCGTATTCGTTTTTTACTATAGAACTTTTATGGAACTTTCAATTCTATACACATGTTCCCTGTCATATTATATTTATGAACTATATCATAAAAAAGCAATGTTTGTGATCAATATGTTGTATTAGTGTCGAAAATTTGGTTACTTTCATTTGATAAAGTTTCTAAAAACCACTTTTGTCAATAAACATTAAGTATAAACTTAAATACGTCAACTAATTTCACTTAAAAACTTTTGATATAGTGATCTTACATAAAATCTTACAAAGTATAAAAGCTGTCATGAAAGCTTGTCATGTAGAAGCTTGACGTGAGCCTCACAACGCATTATTAAAAAACGTTTCAACCAGCTTCAAATCGTACCTTATTCGATCGTGACATCGAACAATCACATTTAAAAAGGTATTTTAATATCAGCAATTACTTTGGCACGCACCTTACTATTTAAATTTAATTCAAACTGTTATTTCCACAATTAAAAGAACCGTTAAAAGAAATTCTCTGAGAATCGATTTTTGACGCAACGCGTGCCATGCTACACTGATTTCAAAGAAATGAGACGAATTAGTTGGCGTTTAAACAATTGCTTTGCCGCAGTAAGTTTTCCGGATATACGTCTATAAGAAACGTCAAATTTAAGTATTAAAACTGACTAATTTAATGTATAAAACACAAAATTGAAAATACAAACGAGATAATATAATTATTGATTTTAATTCATCTGAATTAGTTGCAAAATAAATTGAATCCAGTAGCGTAGCAAAGTGGTGCAGGTGCAGTTACTGTGCCCTGAATGTCGTCGCCATAAAATATTATTATTCGTTTCTATATAAACGACAACATCCTAAGTACCAATTGTCTTGACTACGCCACTCACTGTCTTCCATAAGCTCATATTTTAAAATATTTTAGGTGTTGCAAAAGCTATCCAGTATTGTTTCCTCTAAATTTTCCTCCTCCCGTTTTAGAATAGCTTGTCCCCTTTGGTGTATTGCTACAGCATTATTTCCTAGTGTTTTATAATATTCTTTGTTTACACTTATCCAAAAAAAAATTATTTAAAATAACTTTCCTGACAGTTGCAAATTCAAGTGTTTACAATAAAGATATTTTTACTAATCTTTCTTTTCTTACAGAAAGTCCAGGAAAACAAAGAAACAGAAATGTACTTGACATTTTCTTTCTATTATTTACGTTGAACTAAAGTACAAGTGGTCTGGGTCAGGTCATACTAATCACTAGTTTGCAATTCTAATCTATTGTTAAAGAAGTGGGTTATTCTACCTTTTCCACAAAAACAGTTATATTCTTTCCTAATTACAAAGTTAATAGTAAAATGATAAAAAGCAAAAATGTACAAAAATAAGAAAATACATGTAAAAAGCAGAAAAAAAACTGAAGGCAAAAATGTACCAATTGATAATAAATCGACTAGTCTGTAAAAAATATGGTTTTAAATTTCTCATATTAGATATTTATTTTTCCGTAACTTTATCAATAATTTTTTTTTTAAATAACTAGCAGTTTACATGTAATTTTAAAATCTAAATTCAGTACCTGAACCTTAGGTAATCGGATATATCCATCCGAAATTGTTTTGTTAGAAAAGTCCATCTCATCAAAGAGGTGCTTAAATTAAATTTTCTTTTTTTTTCAACACCGAAAAAGATATAACAATTAAATTTGGTAGAAAGGTTTTACTAATAAGAAACCTTTTCAAGTAATAAAAACAAGCAATAAAAAATTGTCCCTGTAGAAATAAAATATGTTACACCGGTCTTTCAAAATAAATCAACTGAAATAGTAGTTTTTATCATTATTGCGGTTTCTACAAATTTGTCTCCTACAAATATATTTTCTCAGCATGCGTTGCTGTTCTTGTTCCATGTCATTTTTAATATAAAATCGTCACGTCTTTTCCATTATTTTTGTATCTTGTCGTTGTTAGTTCCCAATCCAGTTTTATTTTAATTGATCAGCAACTTTAATCCAAATGTAATAATAATTTAACCATAAACAAAACTATTTAATAAATAGGTCGATTGCAATTTCATAAAATAGAATATAATAATAATATACTAAAAAACCACAACTGCCGTCTCCATTAAAATGCCTCATTTCAGTTAAAAACCTACAGGTCAAGTGTTGATACTTCATATTGTACGTAATAACTGACACTATATAATCTAAGAATAAGATATAATTAAACTGAATTTATGCATAAGAAAGTAAAAAATAAACTGCTATAAAATTTAGTACAAATGAAAATGAGCAGAAACACCATACGAAAACTGTAATTGAAATTAATGCGCAATCTTAGAAATTTACCTTGTTGACACACTTGTTTTGTTAATACTTAATGGGGGTACTTGTACATTAATTGGATTACTAATTTCATCTGCACTTGATAATTACACTACGAAATTATCTAGTAGTACCAGCGCATGTAATTATTCATAATTTAAGAAAGAGCAGTTTCAGGAAATCTAGTTACAATAAAAATAGCAAAATAAATGGCATATTTAACAGAAAAGTACGGGGCAACTAAATAGCAACTAAACTTAGTATAAAATCAATAATAAAATAATAACAATCACTGTATATGTACACCAATAAATTCTCGGAACGTCGTAGTTATTAACCTCTATCAACAATGCCCAATTAATAGCTTTGTGAATCGATTGATTTTAATATGTATAAGTTAATAACACTAAACAAGAAATACAGTATTAGTCGCGCTGGCAGTTAAACATTAAAAAAATTACTTCTTTCATGCTAAATTTCTTATTATCTCGTCATTTCTGGTTATTTAATTCCCATTTTGAATATACTTTATACAGTCATCACCGTGTGCTCTACGTCATCATAATCCTGAGTTAATACAATGATTATCTAGAATCTATTTTATGGTGTACTTATAGCTACTTTTTCATCTAAATTTTGGTTAACTTTAAATAGAAGCATTAAAGACTTACACCAACGATGGAAAACATTGGCCAAGATGTTCAAACCTTCGTGTCAACTAGTAATGGCCAAAATCGGCCTTGGTCTTGCAGTCTTGTCCAAGACCAAGTTTTTTTGAAAAAGAGTTGCTTCGACTTTAGTAAAATGATGTTTGTTTGAAAAATAAAACTATAACTAATAAGTAACCACTATAATCACCTTAAATAAAATATTGACTTAAACCAAATAAAACTATTTGAAATTTGGATAAAATGTAATTTAATTGAAGTAAATTATGTCAAGAAAGCATTTTATAATTAGGGTGTACAATAAAACAAATGTAGTTTTCCAGAAAAAGAAAGTTAACAGTAAATATGCATTTAAACAAAACTATATTCTAAACTTTAAATAAAACATATTTTTCTGTCACATATGAATAGAAAACATATAAGTAAATACCAATAAAATATTAATTCTCATCGGTTCCTAAAGTGTTGAAAGCCGCTGTTACCAATTTTAGCAACATTAGCTTATTTGAATTAATTGAATATTTTTTTGAGTTCATCGAATATACACTTTTCACATTTCTATGATCTAATAAAAGTATATACAACTAATAAAATAACTCGTGAAATAACAACTTGTGAAAAGTCCCAAATTCTTAATTCTAAATTTCTACCAAAAAGCACGTTTTACTTAGTTTACAATAAAGGCAGCTACAAAGAATTTTAAACCGGCACAGCGCCTGTAATACTCATGCAAATCCCTAGGCGTTGTTCCTTTTTTAAAACACCTGAATCCTCAAAACTTAAAGGACATCCATTATAAAATACAACGGACGCATTGTAAATGCAATAGTGCTTATTATTTCATATTTGTGGAAAATTGTCGATCCTTTAGCACGTTTCAACAAGCTTGTACCTTCACAAATATTTTTAGTTGACTGTAATTTAAAAGCTTGTCTAATTAAATCTTGTTAGATCGTTGACATGTAAAATTAAAAATAAAGTAACTTAATATTCTGTATTCTTATTGCAGGTTTAGTAGATTAATGAAAAATAAAAAATTCTGTCTAAACCACATTCATTTTTAATAAAATTATAAGGAATACAAGCTTCCGCTTTTTTAATACTTAAGCCATTTACAGAAGCAGTTGTACTTGTAGATGGCTTAAGTATTAAAAAAGCCGGAACATGTCGTTTCTGTTATAATTTATGTGGGTTAGACAGAAGTTTTTACTTATTATTATTGTAATTTATTTTTTTGTTATTAATCAAATATCCACTAAATTTTGTTTAACAACATTGACTTGTGAAGTTTCATTCATAGTACCGTGTAAACATGCAAGACTGCAAGTCTTGCGTGCAAGACCAAGAACAAAACCAAAACTATATATAGTAAAACCGCTCGTTGTGAACATCTCCCTAAAGTGGACACCTCTGAAATTAGGACGGTTTTTAAACATCCCATCTCACTTCCATGACAATTAATATAAAAAACCTCTCTAATATGACCACTCCCTAATGCGGACGTCGACAAGACTTTTGAGTCACTACCAACACATCAACATCTCCATTATGACCGGAAAAATTTTAAAAAGTTTTATTTTCCTTATATTGTTTGCATATAAACTTTGAACGCATAAAACGATTTCGCTAATGCAAAGTCTACGAATTTCTTTTAACGGCTTACTTAAAAATTCCTATTGTAAATTGGTTTAATGACAATGAATGTAAATAAAATAATCAGTTTAATAAAAAAAAACTAACTAATCTTGTCTTTTGTCAAAGGTAATTAACAAATTATGTTCAACAATAATGTAGGATTTATTAGAACTTACAGTTAATGCAAAAATAAACTATGCTGATAACAAAATATTTAAAACAAACCATGGAAACGTAATCCAAACATAAATAAAAACGTACTTCAATTGATAATATGGAAAAATTATCTTCAGAAGTTTTATGTCTGCACGATGTATTTGTTAGTTGGGCAATAACGTTTGCAAGGACAGTTGTTATCTTCCCCTCATAATATAACGGTACTAAAAGAATACTTATCTTAAATTGCAAAGCTTAATAATCAGTTTTTATATTTTCTTCAATTATACGTCGGGTGAGTAACATGGCTCCACGAAAGGAATTGTGTCATAAGGAGAAACTTGCAGTAATAGAATTTTGTACAACTGAAAAATGTGGTGTTCGAAAGGTTGCAGCACATTTTCAAATATCAAAAAGTTGCGAACAGTCTTAACAAACAAGATGAGTTAAGAAAGGCGTTTCATGCAAATGGAAATAACAATGCGATTCGGATATCTGCAAAGACAAGTGAAGAGTCTAGAATCTAGACGAAATCGTTTTTAAGTGGTTTTGTCAAACCCGTGCAAATAAGCTACCTGTGGCTGGGCCAATGGTACAGGAGAAAGCAAAAGAAGTGGCGAAAGAATTGGGTCTGGTGAGATTTCAAGGTTCTAATGGATCCCTAGAAAAGTTTCGCAATCATGCAATCTCTTGGAAAAGGGTTTGTGGTGAATCTTCAGATGTTTCTCAAGACTCAGTTGCTAGGTGGTTAAATAAACTTCCAGAAATTGTAAGTGAATATTCAGAAGAAGACATTTGGAACCTAGATGAAAATGGTTTGTTTTATCGTGCTTTACCTGACAAAACATTATGTTTGAAAAGTGACAATTGTAAAGGTTAAAAATTTTTAAAAAGAACGTTTAACTCTATTATTTTGTGTAAATATGGCTGGTAATCGTGAAAAAGCATTGGCCATAGAAGTTAGCCAAACCTCGTTGCTTCAAAGGGTTGCAACTGGAAAAAATTAATATAACTTGGAAACCAAATAAGAAAGGATGGATGACTAGAGAAGTAATGACAGAATGGCTGCTTCAGCTTGATACGAAATTAAAAGGGAAAAATAGGACAATCCTTTTATTTCTAGACAATGCTGCTTCACATCCGGAAATTCAATTGCAAAATATAAAACTTGTGTTTTTTCCTGCTAACTGCACATCAGTTATACAACCACTTGATTAAAGCATTATACACAATTTTAAAATGAGATACCGTAGTTTGATGTTAAAACATCTAGTGGCATCAACAAATACGTGTAATAATAGTACAAAATTTGCCAAATGTATAGACGTATTGCAAGCCATCACCTGGATAGCAAAAGCGTAGAACGATATTCCAAAGAGCACTATACAGAATTGTTTTAAAAAAGCAGGTTTTTCTGGACCCATAACAATAATTGCTTGTGAAGATGATTAATTAATTTATTAAGATTATTTATCAAGATAAAATACGCTAGCCACAATGAATGAGTATGTCGCAATTGATTTAGATTTACGCACCGAGGAGACATCAAACAATATACAGGATCTTATAACGTATGCAGTTGAGATAAATAATTCTTCTAAAGAGGAGGATAGTAAAGAAGCTTTGGAGCGGCCAGAAATCAGTAGTTTTCAAGAGCTTTAATACTAATTCAAGTTTTAAAAACATTTTTTGTTAGTAAAAATAACGAGAAACTAACGAGTTGTACATCTTCCCTACAAATTGAAACTGAAAATTATAGTGCGTCTAATGTATGTAAGGCAACAGAAACTAAAATAAAAGATTTTTTTTTAAAGTTGGATTTGTCATTTAAAACCAACATATGTGTATTATGTATTGTGTATACTTAATAGGTAATTAAATTTATACTTTATGTATTTTTTATTCCATCAATTACTGATACAGTGTCTATTTTAACAGCACAAATTCTAAAATTATATTATACCTTTATGTTTCTTGTAGAACGAAAATCATGTATGCATTCATTTTTAAATATTATTCGTACATTAAAAACAAAAGGCCTCTGTACTAGAGACATCTCCCTAAAGAGGACAGTTCATGTCGGTCCCATATGTGTCCACAATACAGAGGTTTTACTGTATTCAACACCAAGAGCAAGACCGAGATTAAGGATATTAATACAAGACCAACTCCAAGACCAACTGATGCAAGACCAAGACTTATATGGTCTTGTCTTGGTCTTGCGTTTGGCCATCACTACTGTCAACTCATAGATAGAAATAAAGTTTGATAAACAAAATTTTGTGCGAAACTTTTCTATAAACTTATGATTACAAAATTTTAAATTCGTCAACATTTATACTAGAAATGATTCCCCTTGTCATCAACAAAAAGACACTAAAACTATAGAATTGTTTTGGTAACAAAATATTGCCAATCCCAGCAGAAGGGTGGTTCGCATATAAAAAAACACCAGTTTTTTTGAAACGGAAGGAAACAATTGAAAAAAATACGTTTCCCTTGCTTTAGTTAAAATAATCAAAATTTAAGTCAGAGAAAGGTGGATGTTTCAGATAAATAAATACATTACATAAAATTCAAATCACAAACCATTAATAACAAAAATAGTAAATTCTAAACTGATTAGAACAAACAGAATAACGAACGCGTGCACATCGAATTCTAGCTAAAATTCAATAAGCAGGCAACTAATAGTTTCAGCATTAAGTCACTGCTTACACAACAATATACACACACTATAGACATGAATGACCTTATGTATTTAGTGCGCAGGTAATTTATCGTAGTGAGCGCTCACTAACGTATGGAGGAGTTGTAGTGATTCGTTTTAGAACTAAGAGCAATTATGTTTATGATTATAAGCGACTTTCGGCTTAGACCGCGTCGTAGTTAAACACCCAGACTTAGGCTTGGTCCTAGTCTCTTCTTGAGAGTCATAACAAGAAGTAGAACTTGGCCTTTGCCGTATTGTCGTTCGTGAACCTAAACAAACTGACGGTTCGCAAGACATTGCAGCTTGCATCTTCAGAGTGGCAAATGTCACTGAATAAATTTACCTCATTGAGAGCAACGCCAAGTCAAGATCAGCAGCACATTAAACATCAGCATTAGTTGACGGCAAGTGTAATTCAGATCCTCGCAGACATCTATTTCCAGTATCCAATACTTTAATAGCCCAAATTCAATAAATGGCGGTGGAAGAAGTAATCCCGCATGAATTATTTTTTAAAACAGAAATCGTGTTTCAAACACGCCAAGACACTTGATAGTACAGAAGCGTGAGGTTCACCTAAAAATTGAAACAATTTCCTTAAAACAATTAGAAGAATAGCGGAGGTAAGACTAAAGAAGAAATATTTTGAAAAACAACAAGTTTGAATATTCGAAGTCCGGTAGTAACACCTCTTCCGTTAGCATACCATGGCCATAATTCGAACTGAAATGTGTTTGTAACAGAAAATAATAGCCAGGCAACTACCAAAAATAAAGTCTAAACTAATATATTTAAAATAAACGCTTAGTAACTACAACAAAACTAAGACGTAACACCCTCTACACGAAGTTATAATACATTCACAAAATAGAACTTTTACTACAACAATCTTTGCTTTTTCGGTTATACTTCATACAACTATGTAAAGTATGATCCATAAAACAATTTATATGTCTCTAAAAATCGTAACATCCAAAATACCTTTACGGCTTCTATCAATTATACTCTGTGACATTGAAATTGCAACACCTAAAAGGAGCGGGAATTTTGTAACCACACTTGGCAGAAAAATTTAGCTACTCAGAAGTAGTTAAATTTTTCTTCGTGGCATCGATTCCATCAGGTGGTCGATTTCCTCGTAAATCATTGTATCGCAAGCAATTCATGTTGAAGAGCTTCCTCTGTCTGTGAAGGATGCGCTAAATTCCTCAATCTTTTACCCATAATGTCCTACACGTATTCTAAGGGGAAAAGTCAGGAAATATGTGTGCCATGGTAAGAAATTAACATTGACCTTTTGAATCAGTACATAAAGTGTCTTGCTATGTGGAAACGGGCATTATCCTGCTGGAAAAGTTGATCTTCCAACTGCTAAAGAAATGGAAGAATAAGAGATTTTATCACCACGCCGGGCGTTTATATTGCGTCGGATGAATACCAAACGCGACTTACTCCCATAGACCGACTCTTATACGGCCATCATGCATCTCCAAGCAGAATCGGGATTCGTTACTGAAAACTACTCTATGCCATTCCAGATTCCAGTGGAGTCGCAACCTACACCACTCTAAACGTTGATGTCGATGTTGGCTGTCAGTGGTAGCACAAGATATGGCCTATAAGATTGCAATCTGAAACTTCGGCCGGTAAACTGTTCGAAGGGTTACAGGACAACTCGGTTAGTTAGTTTGCAAATTTCCTGTACGAAAAACCACCTTCACACTTTCGAAACACGTTAAACAAACCACAAGATATGACAGTGTACAAATTATTTAAAATTCGCACGAAATTCACACGATATTGAACTAGTAGAACAACTCATAGTTTTCAGCTGCTGATAACCTGTATTTTTTTATTGTAGTAGCATTATTGTAATAAAACTTCTTTAGGTGCGACTTGGGAGTCACTCGTATTTTGTGATGAAGTAACGCTCACGTAGTTTCTGCTATTTAAAAACAGTACATTGTTTTGTATTTACATTTCTAGCGCATATACATTGACATGAGCTAGTCCAATCGTTTTGTTGTGACTATCCACGTGTTTTTTTAATTTTCAAATAATTTAATTGATGTGTGAAAATTCTTTGAAACATATGAATGATATAAACGAATTTTATATCAAGTATAAAACATCATTAATATACAAAAAAACAGTGTTCAGTTAATTTAAAATGGCATAGTCCCAGAAACATATTACTCTTTCATCAATAAATAAAAATAAAAGAAAACCCAAAAACATGAAATGAGGTTTATTTTAGTTTGAGTTTTTGTTTATTCAGTAATATCTGACCCAAAAATAACACAAAAGTTTTACCGAAATCGAGCGTAAAGATTACACGCATTTAAAATTTTTTTTTGATAAATTGTTTTTCCTTTATTTCACTTAAACTAGGCACTACTTCTTCTGTTATTGAAATGCTTTGTTCTATAGAAAATTCTTATTCTTTAAGTTTGGTGATTGCAGCTACTATACATAACAAATTTGCTTAGATACATTTCAAGTCCTCTATAGTTTCCTTTTTTCTTCTAAAATAATTTGAGCTTCTTTAACGTTCTGTGCTTCATCGGGGTCCAATTTATAGACAACTTGCCTGATAACATCAATACTTTAAGCATAATAAAATGCAGCTTCTATCCAAATTTCCCATCCCGTAATAATCGGTGGAAGCAAGAACGGTATATTGTGCCTAAACAGTTAGAGACGACTTGGCGATTTCAGAAATACTTTTTTAACATTTGATATCGAGTTGTTTACAGTATTATAAGTAAACCAAACTGCTTCTACAACTCGCCAACATGTAATAGATATGTGTAAATTTTGGAAACAACACTTTTAGACCTTTATTGCTTTACACATATACGGCAACATAGCATCAGTACATAGTAGTATACGGTCGCAAAATACAGAAATAGTCATTGCAAAAAGCAGCAAATCTACTGTAGTTCACTTTATCCAATACTTTATTGTTGTTGTTTTCCTTTTTCTGCAACAACCCCCAAAATTCCAAAAAAACCCAAATTTTATAGTTTGTCACTTTTTGTCTTAATTTCTCTAAGATTTTGCAACAGTTAAGAAAGATTATTTTTTTGTTATTGTAGACTCGCTATCACAGACACTTCACAAAATCTTTTGGCATCTTAAAAAATGTTAACGCAAATCATAGTAACTCCTAACGAATTGAAGAACTGCTAGTACAATTTTGTTACTGATCGTTCAATTCATTGTAATCACTATTAATTAACTCGTTAATTAAGGAAGTTATTAATTTTCTAATATGACAATGATTAAGAACAACAATAAAAGTTTACGTATTGTATTGTTAGCCTAAGCATGTTATGAGAAAATCTCTTAAAAGCGTACTAATATTGTAAAATATCTAAGATATGCATTTTCATATACAAGTATGCAAACGCATAAGTATCTGAAACCTAACTTACATAAGGTTAGTTTATTCAATACATTTCTTTGCCCATCTAGTAGAATCCAAATAGCCCATCAATCTGATTGAAACAAGTTAAAATTGCGTATTACGTAGACTTTTCTAACACAAGTTTAAAATATTCAATTTTAAGTCAATCTGAACTGGATTATTTAAATTTAATTTTAGTTTACAAACATATTCATTGAAAAACGTAATTTCCGCTGGATAGTTTAATTACAGCTACAGTAAATTTCTAAAAATAACACCTTACTAATTTTCACAAATATTTAAATTATTCGATTTAATTTACGTGACAATAGATAACAATAAATAAAAGTAAACCCATTAGAACTATAAAAAAACTAAAAAAATAGGTTTATAGAAAAAGTCCGTCAAGGATGTTAAAGTAACACATGATTAACGGTAGTTATTTGTATAGTGGCAGTCTGAGAATAATATCCTGAGACTATAGAGCTGCAGAGAATGTTATAAATCAGCTTCTACGTTTAATATATTGCTGCGCCAGATGCTATTCCCAAAATTAAAAATGTAGCGATTTTTTTCCTAAGATGAAAAATTATGACACCACAAATCATCGATATTTTACTATAAACATTTAAGCTTTTTTATAATTTTAGAAAATGCAACTAGTTCCGTTAACTTGCTATACAATTCCATTAAAATTTGCTTATTATTGATTCTAACTGACCGAATTTAAATATCAAAGTTTCTTTGTGCAGGCGGCATATATTCTCACAAAAAATACAAACACTAGCCGAAATCATATTGTAAATAAACAAAAACAAAGGCTCAGAATAGAATATAGCACAAAATTGGCAAATATTCGAAAAAGTAATTAAAACCAGATAAATTAATACTTTGAAAGCCAATTTTATGTAGCTAAATATTCACACACAGACATAAAAAAAACAGATAAAAACAATGTCACATGCATTTATGTATATACCAAAAGTAAATGTAACAGCATTAACTTATTAAAAATATAACAAGAGACGCTCGTTTGTAGGTAAAACACATTGGTACCGAAAAAAAAAGACAACCAAATACAAAACTCTATACAGGGTGATTGATTAACTCACCGACAAACTTTGTTATATTAAAGTGATGTAATTTTAAGGAAAAACTGTTGTTTAAATTTTTTTGCGATATTGCTTTGTATAGGAATTAAATGGCTTTGAAGTATTCCATAAAAGTAAAAATAATCCTTAAAAATCAAGTTAACATAGTTTTAACGAACAATACATAATTAATTTCAGTAGCAGCATTCTGAATTATCTACAACTGTAGTCGTGTGTTAATTTCCTGTTAAAAAAGAATTTGCTTTATATGAACCCAAACATAGATATCTAAAGGATTTAAGTCAGGTGTTCGCGGTAGTCATGCAATTAGACCATTATTACCAATCCACCTGCCTCTAAAATGTTGATTTAACCACTCAACGACTACTCGTCCGCGATCAAGGTGGAGCACCATCGTGTTGGTACCACATATCTACATTAACGTTAAGATGCATATCAAGAAAATTAAATACTATGTTAAAAAATCTGTAACTGTCTGCGTTCAAACGCTCTTTCATTACATGCACGGGTACTAAGATATCGTTGAAAATTCCACACCAGACGTTGATATTAAAGTTTTGTTGTAATTTACCTTGTCTAATCGCATGTGGATTTTGTAATGCCCAGATATTTAATTGTGGTAATTATTAATACCATCTCGTATAAAGGACGCTTCATCAAACCACAGATCGTGTGAAATGAAGTCATTATTTTGGGCATGTTTGCAATAACCAATTACAGGCCTTGCTAAGCATCTCCAAGCTGTAGTCCTCGAACATTTTGTCGATGATAGGATTTCGCGGTTCAAAGTACGCCATACAACATTTTGACTTACATGTAGATTTTGTGCTATTCTCCGAGTACTAATTGAAGGATTGTTCATGACAGCATCAATGACAGTTTACGAGAAACAGGTAAGCCTTCTCCAGCAAAAACCATTCAACCACATGTAGTTAATGTAGAGCAGGAAGTAGCTGTCATTGATGCTGTCATGGACAATTCTTCAATTATTACTCGGAGGATAGCACAAAATCTACATGTAAGTCAAAATTTTGTATGGCATACTTTGAACCACAAAATCCTTCATCCTTATCATCGACAAAATGTACAATCACTACAGTTTGGAGGTGCTCAGCAACAGTTAGCATTTTGTAATTGGTTATTGCAGCAACATGTCCAAAATAATGTCTTCATTTCACACGTTCTGTGCTCCGGTGAAGCGTGCTATACGTGAGATGGTATTAATAGTTACCGTAACGATTTTATCTGAGCATTACAAAATGCACATGCGATTAGACAACGTAAATTCCAACAAAGATTTAATATCAACGTCTATAGTGGAATTTTCAACGATTCCTTATTACCCGTACATGTAATGGAAGAGCGTTTGAACGCAGACACTTACATAATTTTTTTAAACAACATAATAATTAATTTTCTTGAAGATATACCTCTTAACGTTATTGCAGATATGTGGTACCAACACGATGGTGCTCCACCTCATCTCGGACGCGTGGTCGTTGAGTGGTGAAATTTCAGAGACAGGTCGATTGGTAATAATGGTCCAATTGCATAACTACCGCAATCACCCGACTTAAATCCTTTAGATTTCTATGAATGGGGACATATGAAACAAATTGTTTATCAAGAGGAAGAGAATTCAGAATGTTGCTACTGGAATTATAAATCAATCAAACATTATCGTTCGATTGAAAAATTCTTTAGTCGTTGTGAAGCATGTATTGAAGTGGGAAGACATTTTGAGGGTCTATTATAATTATGTATTGTTCCTTAAATCATTGTTAATTTGATTTTGAAGATTATTTTTACTTTTATCATTATAATTCAAAGCCATTAAATTCCTAAACTCAGCAATATCGCAAAAAATTTTAAATAACATTTTTTCCTTAAAATTACATTACATTTCACCTGACAAAGTTTGTCGGTGAGTCCACATGTAGGAAACTATGAAGTTGTTAGTTAGATAGTAAATATTACAACCGCGAATTTCAAAAAATGTATTTGAATTATACGCGGCATAATATTTCTAACTGTACTACGCAAGTGCAAAAATTTGTTTATATAATTGCAGAAACCATCTTAGAGACCAGTGAACAGCTGTTTCGTCCTATTTGGACTCCTCAGCACTGGAATACTCTAATGCAGTTTCCACAACTATATAAAACAAATTGCCATAGTTTTAATCCCATTCGGGTGTTAATTGATTAACAAATCTGAGGCTAAACGCCATCTCGTAGGAACGGAGCTACGTACGAGTTAATCCACATGTAGGAAACTATGAAGTTGTTAGTTAGATAGTAAATATTACAACCGCGAATTTCAAAAATGTATTTGAATTATACGCGGCATAATATTTCTAACTGTACTACGCAAGTGCAAAAATTTGTTTATATAATTGCAGAAACCATCTTAGAGACCAGTGGACAGCTGTTTCGTCCTATTTGGACTCCTCAGCACTGGAATACTCTAATGCAGTTTCCACAACTATATAAAACAAATTGCCATAGTTTTAATCCCATTCGGGGGTTAATTGATTAACAAATCTGAGGCTAAACGCCATCTCGTAGGAACGGAGCTACGTACGAGTTAATCCACATGTAGGAAACTATGAAGTTGTTAGTTAGATAGTAAATATTACAACCGCGAATTTCAAAAAATGTATTTGAATTATACGCGGCATAATATTTCTAACTGTACTACGCAAGTGCAAAAATTTGTTTATATAATTGCAGAAACCATCTTAGAGACCAGTGGACAGCTGTTTCGTCCTATTTGGACTCCTCAGCACTGGAATACTCTAATGCAGTTTCCACAACTATATAAAACAAATTGCCATAGTTTTAATCCCATTCGGGTGTTAATTGATTAACAAATCTGAGACTAAACGCCATCTCGTAGGAACGGAGCTACGTACGAGTTAATCCACATGTAGGAAACTATGAAGTTGTTAGTTAGATAGTAAATATTACAACCGCGAATTTCAAAAAATGTATTTGAATTATACGCGGCATAATATTTCTAACTGTACTACGCAAGTGCAAAAATTTGTTTATATAATTGCAGAAACCATCTTAGAGACCAGTGGACAGCTGTTTCGTCCTATTTGGACTCCTCAGCACTGGAATACTCTAATGCAGTTTCCACAACTATATAAAACAAATTGCCATAGTTTTAATACCATTCGGTGTTAGTTGATTAACAAATCTGAGGCTAGACGCCATCTCGTAGGAACGGAGCTACGTACGAGTTAATCCACATGTAGGAAACTATGAAGTTGTTAGTTAGATAGTAAATATTACAACCGCGAATTTCAAAAAATGTATTTGAATTATACGCGGCATAATATTTCTAGCTGTACTACGCAAGTGCAAAAATTTGTTTATATAATTGCAGAAACCATCTTAGAGACCAGTGGACAGCTGTTTCGTCCTATTTGGACTCCTCAGCACTGGAATACTCTAATGCAATGTGGAAACTGCATTAGAGTATTCCAGTGCTGAGGAGTCCAAATAGGACGAAACGGCTGTCCACTGGTCTCTAAGATGGTTTCTGCAATTATATAAACAAATTTTTGCACTTGCGTAGTACAGTTAGAAATATTATGCCGCGTATAATTCAAATACATTTTTTGAAATTCGCGGTTGTAATATTTACTATCTAACTAACAACTTCATAGTTTCCTACATGTGGATTAACTCGTACGTAGCTCCGTTCCTACGAGATGGCGTTTAGCCTCAGATTTGTTTGTCGGTGAGCTAATAAATCACCCTGTATCGAAAAAGTTTTTCCAAATTAAAAAACTTAATGTTTTTACTAAAATTAGGACTATTTTAATGTACACCAACTATAATTACGAACATTTTCACATTAAATTGGTTTGATTCTTTTAATGAATGCATTTAATTCAGTTTCAATTTTAAAACATTGTACCAATTGATGGTCAACAGTATATATGCAGACTATAAAAAAAATATGGACATTTAAAATTTTAGTACTCGTACATCTAATAAGCGAAAATTGATCCTACAGTACCAGTTTCGAAATAATATGCTTTATTAATGAGCTTGAGTTGGTTAGTATATATGTGTTCTTCAAAGAATTGATTGCAATATTCAACTCTACTTCAATGTTACCCAGTTTCTATTTCATCCTTCCTGTGCAGTTTTCATTAAACGATAAAAAAGGAGAAAATATATGTACAACTGTTACATTTTCTTGTAACAATAAAGCTTATATATTTCACCATTATCTCGTATCATTTTCATTCTACATTTCCTCATTTACAGCAAAAGTACACAATTTAAATGTCCTTACCGACAAATCTCTTATTAAAATTTAAAAAAAAAACGCATTAATCACTTGATTACGATCTTAAACAGCAACCCTAATTGTACCTAATGTTTCTCTAGTAATATCTGAAAAAACATTTGAAATAAGTTATATACAAAATGAGACAATATTACTATAAATATAAAACTGTTTTAGTAGTTTTGCAATTTAATCACGCCCGATGAATAAAAAATAAGATGTTACGCCATAAAACCAACCCGTTTTGAATATTGTAACACTAGAAAATTACACACAACCTTTTTCTACAATTTAAATAGCCTACGTTGCAAAAATAATCACATCCATCACGAATATATAATTGTCACGTATCGGTAACTGTTCATTAACAAATACGTCAGATTATAAATGTCCTTCGATGGGTTATCACGCAATCTTTTATAGTTTTTTTGTGGTACATTGAAAAATTAGGTTAAAACAATTTGAAAACAATACAAAGAAAAGCTTTGATTTTAAAATTTAATTAAAGTATATTTAACGGCATTAAATCGTATCACCACATAATGAGATGAGTTTTTGAAACTCATAATATCGATCGATTCATCAAATTGGAAATAAAAGAATTTTAGATTTAAGTTTTTTCATTTTATCCTAACTTTTCGGATTATTCTTTACTTCTAATATAAGTTTATTTTGATTTTAACTACAAATCCTAGAAACTTTATTAACTTATTTAAAAAAAAAAGTATGTTACACTTGATACACCAAAATTAAGTTTTACGACACCTTCATTGGATATATGGGAACAATTTACAGAAAAGTGGTAGTTATAATTGTTATTTTTATATATTGAACTAGTGATACAAGAAGCTCTTTTCTGGATTTTTGATTAAAAAAAATTCTTTAAAGTCTATCTTTTGAAGCACACCGTTTTCGATGGATATCAGCGACAAATTATTCAATCTTTATATGTACTTCTCAGTTCGTTTTTTATACTTTTTACTTTTTCATCACTACAGTTCATTCATACAAATATTCTTGTTCTTTCAACATTCGGAAACGTACCTTCAGTTTTATTTTCTTTTAATAGGTGATGTAGTTCTGATATAGTAATAAATTCTTCATATGCACTAGCCTGCACACCTTTCAAATATTTTGTTAAATGCAGACTATTTCTCTCTAACTCCTTCGCGCTAATGTAATTTCGATACGGTTTTTAAATTTTTTTTTTACAATTAAACTGTTTAATTCAAAGTTGACTGATTTTCTTTGTTACGTAAATTTAAACGTAACTTAATGCAGGCGGCAGTTCAACACTTCGAAGAGTGAGTTGTAGGTGGTACTCGATGTCCTAATTATAACATAATTAAAAGAGCGCCAAAACGGAGAAATACCAACCACATCTGTAAAATACTAAGAGTAAACAAATCGAACAACACAAGTATAACAACGAATATATCTTTATTGCAATGGCAACAATAAAATAGAATAAAATAAACAATAAATTCAGTATCAGCAGATTCGTATGAATAGGCAACACTTCATTCCCGTAGGTACATGGACTTAATAGTATTACAATATGAGAATATAATTTAATAAGCAAACGAAGAATAAAAATTGAATCGACGCGAATCTAGTGATTGCGCAATCAAAGCACAGTTGATAACTTGTAAATAATTACACAAGTAAATCTACATGAATGAATCGTGACATATACAGAGTTCGCCATTACTCCGGACTTGGTTTCTAGTGCGTTTGCAAAGATGCCAGTATAAAACGTTTAGTCCTGTACTCATTTCTATTGAAAAGCTGCATGTTTTCAAAATAATTCGTAGATGAAAGTAAAAAGCACTTAAATAGTCTAAAAGATTTTTTTAATTCGCCATACTTATTTTGTATGAGCGCTAATTTTCAAATTTTTCAAATTGCTGAAACTCTTTTTTTTTAAACGGCAGCCTCGATTTCTTTTAACTGTTTTTACTGTAGTTTTTATTTCTCTAACGATAGTAGTACTTTTTTCTCCTAACATCTACGGTTATGGAGATAATTGTAAATTTTCAAATAAATCACAACCAGCATTATTTTAATCAAGCAGATATTGCAGGCTGTAGTTGAAAATCCAAATGCTAGCACCAAACAAATTAGTGAACAACTTTGTACAATTAGTGCTACTTCAGTGAGAAGAGTTCTAAAAAGCCATAAATATCATCCTTATCACATTGAACTGAACAAACGTTGACTATAGGGGATTTTAATTCGAGAAAAACTTTCTGTGTGTGAATGTTAAATAAACTTAATAAACTTATCATTACTATGATAATGTAAATCCTCATATTTTAAGAGTTTTGAATCAACAACATAGATGGATGGTCAATGTATCGGAAGGAATTGTGTATGGTTTTACCATAGCTCCTTACTTCTTTGATGGTCATTTTGTCATGTGGTATCAGAATGATAGTGCGTCCTGTCATTTTGCTTGATAGATCGGCCGAGGACATCCTGTGCCATAGCCGGCAAGATCTCCAGATCTTACTGTCATGAATTTCTTTTTATAGGGGTTTGTAAAAGATTACGTATTTCAAGAAGATCCTACTACAATTGAGGCAATGAAGAACAGAATAAGAACCGCATTTTCTAACGCCACACACGAGATGTTACGAAATGTGTGTGAATCTTTACGGCATAGACTTGAAATGTGCCTACAACAAAATGGGCAAAATTTTGAACACTTGATAAATTAATTTTTTTTTTCATTTTTGTTGATTTTTTAATGGTCTCCCTACCTATGTTTTTGTAGTGCAAATTGTTAGAAAATTAAAAACTACATTAGAATCAGTTGAAAGAAATCCAGCGTGCCATTTAAAAAAAAGTTTCAGCAATTTGAAAAATTTGAAAATTAGCGCTCATACAAAATAAATATGGTGAATCAAAAAAATGTTTCAGTCTAGCTAAGTACTTATAACTTTCGGCTACAAATTTACAAGAACAAATTCCAAAACAAAAACACCAGTTTTGTAACCATTTTCTTTCTAATGCTGCATATTTAAAAAATTGCTCTAAAATAAAAGTATTTTTCATCTAAATTAAGCCTTCATCAAACAGCATAAAAAAATTGATAGGTTACTATTTAAAAAAGTGTAACTTTATGCTACCCAGCGAAAACTAAACACCATATATAAACAAAAAATGTTATAAATCATACATCTTTTCAATAGAAATAAGTACAGTACTAAATATTTTATGCTGACATTTATACAAAGGCACTATAAACCGAGACCAGAGTAATAGCAAACCCTCTATATCTCAGGCGCTCGTATCTAGATTTGACCCCAGAAAAATTGAGATAATAAAAAGAAATTACCTTTATCCAAACCAATCTCCCAAAATTGCTGAAAAAAGTAATAAACAGATATATTATATCACAAGTAATGTTGCGTATAGTTCATCCAACGATTATACTAAACAGAATGCTCCAAGCTTCTAACTAACTTATTAACTGACAACATCGCAGGTGTGCCACTGAATTTTCGAATCGTTCATCTGACAAATATCCCATCGACTTGATCCCAAATTACTTGATGTTAACTATTCAATGATGATATGATTCAGATACGTGGCGGTGACCCAACTCGTTATCATAATACGAAAAAATTATATCGTGTCGTAATAATAGAAGTTAATTATTACCCCAGCGAAAGTTCATTCACCCATTTATAACAAGGATGGTATTAGATATTTAAAAATGGAGATCTCAATGGGCGCAACGTTAGTTTTCACATACTCTCTCCCTCAAATCAAAACGAAAAGTAACGTTAATATGTCTCTGATAATATTCATAAAACCACCAAGCAAAGTTAATAAGTCCACTATTGTGGTTTCTTTTTAAAGATTGTTATTTGTTTTACTTATCGTTTTTAATATGGTACTCCATAATACAGATGGAATAATAAATTCCAGTTTTTCCATTTTTATGGACTGACTAATGGCTTTAAAATAATTTTTGAGAACCTAAATACTTTGTCAATGTATACTACGGTTAGGTAAAAGTTTACCATTTAGAAAAATTCGTTACTTTTTGTACACACTCAGCACGTTGTTGACCTACTAAGTTATATTTCTCCTTGATTCTAGCTCTGTATCGTGCAATACTTACATATTACATCTATTTTAAACATCAAAACTATTTTCGCCTAATATTCAAATTGGTGGTTTATACTATCTAATGTATAAAATTTTGCATTTCTATGTGCGTCTATCTGTCTATATTTTTGTCTTACTACTTCAAAACCTCTCAACCAATTTTTATAAGTGATGCCTCCTTTTCTACAGAACAAAGCCACACGTTGACTAGACGCTTCATCGCCGATGAAATTTAAAGAAAACTGTCATCTTCACACACTGCATTCATGTCAATAATCATAGAAAAGTCCATTTACCCAAATGGACTTTAATCCTAGTACATATATAGCCTTTCACGGTATTTCACTATCGAATCATAAAAGTCAACTAGTAAATATCAGACACTTCAGGTACGGACGGTAATCGAAAAAAAATGTGGTCACCACACGACTTTCCTATAACGAATGAAGAAGGAATGTTGACATATTTTCTTTTAGGTTACGTTGTCATAAAACCACTTTGAAGTGATACGTACACGTTTGTATTGACTTCCTAGCATGCTATAATTTTTTTGAAATTTTTCTCCTCGATTTCATTAAGATGTAACCGAAATATGGCAAATTGAGTTTATGTTATCATCTCGACTAACCCCTATATTTGTGCGCCTCGGTATTCCTTTCCCCGTTAGTAAATCAGTAAAAATTATTATTTTTAAAGTATCTTGCTTTCCCTATGATAAGATATGGCATATTTTCTAAAAAAATTGTCGTAGGCAGGATTCGAACTTATATTATATTTAAAGTGAATTTCATATATAATCTAGGTTCGAATTCTGCCTTCGACGGTTTTTTTAAGAAAAAAATTCCATATCTTGAAGGAAAAGCCAAGATACATTAAAAATAATAGTTTTTCTCTATATTCTTTTGACTTTAAAGTTGTTCTTCAATTTGAAAATAAAAAATATGTAAAAATTCCTTATAGTAAAGTCCTGTGGTAACCACGCCAGTTTTCTTTTGTTAAGTGATCTGCGAGAAATGGATTAAATAATTCGATACATCCCATATATTTTCCGTTGTTGTCCGTTCGCTAGCAAAATAGATACATTTTCCCAATAATCCAACTTTACTCATACTCTTCATTTAAAAAACTGCAAATATACTATTTAATTTTTTTTTTGTAGTTATTCTCTCAATCATGTATTGAAATAAACTAATAAAACTGTACCAAAAATAATAAAGATCAATTCACTTTTGATTAAAAAAGTTGTTGGCTTCATTTGTTACTAAAGTCAAATACTGGTTTAACGTTTCAATTAGAGCAGGCAGCCTAATTAAAGGTAATAAATTCCAAATATTGCAATTAATTGAGCCCCAAATTCTAACCTCTAAACTACATCATACTTTAATTGTCCTTGTATCTTCTCCAATAACCAGAATACTTATAGCTTCAAAAAACGGGTAACGTATACTTATTACAGGCTAAGTACAAGAATAGCATTGAAAAAGTGACAAAAACAAGCACTAAAAACAAAAATTTGAAAAAAGTAATTTAGATAGAATCGCTCTAGGACTGAATGATTTCATAAATTCCAAGTTTACGAATTTACATAAAGTATCTTTTATCCATTACCACACAAGCAAATTGCATCGTAAGCCCCAATAGTAATATTAATGATTCTACAACACAAACGCCAACGACGTATTTTTTTTAAATTCGTTTCGACAGCAAAAAAATAGTAAACAATAAATATTTAAAAACAAAATTGTTTTGCCACATTCGACGACAATCTGCTACAATTTAAATTCAGCAAGTAATTCCTTCTTACGTTAGCGGCATAAAAGCTTTATTATGTAGGTTTTATGTAGGCGACGTATTAGAGGAGATTTACAGCGTAAAGTTGTAACAGCATGACAAGAAATAGTAAAAATTGTTAAAAAAACAATTAATCTGTCTAAAAACTTAAAAAACAAAATGTATGTAAAACTGTTTAAAAACAAGTGTGATAATAACAATTAACCCCCCTTCGATTTATATTTATATTCTGTGTCATTTTTCTAACAGTACAAACAATAACACTGATTTCTATAAAGTACTACTTTCATTTTATAATTAACAAAAGAAAATACCTGAAAATGAATCCCTTTCAGGTTTCCATCGTATTGTCTAACCAAATTAAACGCATTATGCTGAAATAAACTATAATTGCATACTAAAATGTTCCAATATTAATAATATTGTATTTACAGATGGATTTTTATTCCGATGGAACCACTGAAATTCGAAGTATCAATGCAAGTCTTGTTCAAAAACGTTTAGAAGAACGACGCCGTTTTATGAAAATAGCTTGTAAGAATTTTGGTCTTGACGTGGTGGGAAATGATTCTCTCCACAAACCTAATCCATGGGAGTTTTTAGTAAACAAAAAGTATCATTTAGTTTGGTGTAATGTGTTTAAAGCTGCATCAACGTCCTGGATGTACAACTTTAATTTACTAGCAGGGTAAATGCTAATAAAAAGTAATTCACAAATTTAATTTTTTTTGTAGGTACAGTCCCAAATTTTTGCAACTAACAAAACTAGTACCTTTATCATTAGCTCGTCAGAAGTATCCACGACCGTCCTTATCAGCGTTAAGGGCTTCCTTTAATAACTCTGTATCGTTTTTAATAGTACGACATCCTTTGGAACGGCTACTATCGGCGTATCGAGATAAATTACAATTTGCACTACCTCACACTTATCATCGAAAATTAGGAATTGAAATTATTGCAAAATACAGAAAGTCAAATCATAAGGTAAGTTAAAGTACAAATTACTGTTTTTAAAAATCGTTTTTCAGTAACTGTTGTAAATGTATTAAGATTAAAAATTCACAACCTTTCGAACGTAATCTACGTCTACGCACAATAATTAATTAGGTAATTAAATCAAACTAAATGAAGAAGTAGTTTGCATTTGAACGCTTGTGAGTCTTGAATCCTAATAAATTTATACGATGTACTAAAAATTATTATTAATGTTTCTAAAATTGAGTATTTTTGGGTTAATCTAGGGTGATCTAAAAAGAACAAAATGGCCTACGTTTTCTGAGTTCGTTTTATACCTTATGGACACAGTTGAAAATGGACAAATTCTTGATATGCACTGGACGCCAATTACAGAATTCTGTACGCCGTGTATGTATGATTTTGATATAATTGCTCACACAGAAACGTTACAAGTAAGCGATACGGTTATTACATAATTACAGGTACTAATAAACTTCTTACAGGAAGACCAAGAATACATTATACATAAAGCAAATCTTCAAAATATTATAAAACCAGAATGGAAAAACCCCGGCCATGGTACCACTTCTACCCAAATAAAAACCTATTATTCGCAATTGACACGAGCTCAAATATTACAACTATATCACATTTATAAGTAAGATTTCCTTTTGTTGACGTATATACCTAACTCTATTATATTAAATCCTTTCAGATATGATTTTGAGTTATTCAACTATTCGTTGCACGGTTACTTGGAATTGGGTAAGATGGATCCCGATCCATCGTCCCTGTTGAAAGCAATAAATCTAAAAGACGTTCCAAGGCCAGCATCTCATGCTCAACCTATCTATGAAACTTTAGATCAGAATTATAGCCAACAAATACCTATCACATAGTTGCGTTTATAGTACCTTCCCGAGAGAAAACGATATATAGCAATAATATAGTTTTATTGCATATAAAACAGATACAGTTCATGTTTCTAGCTAAGCAATAAAATACAGAATAGATGATCGATGAGAATTCAGAATACCTACTAAACAAGTATAATAGATATATAATTTGCAACGTACTTTAGCACCACACACGCCCCCATACACATCCAGTGCACATAAGTTACATAGATATATATCACAAACGAAAGATAAAAATCCGTTAAGAGTTACTATTACTTCTTAAATCTGATAGTTCAAATAGAATTCTGTAAAGCACAGATTTTGTAAGACTATTGTAAGATTGTGATATTAGCTTTAGTAGTTCCTTTATAGTAATTAATAGCTAAATTATATAAATTCCATAAATTTTTAAAGATACTTTGAAGATCAAAATAAAATATTAATTACAAAACAGATTGTAACGTTATTACAAATTTTAATAAAGTTCGAAATACTTTGTCATTATTCACTTACCCAGATTCATCTGCATTTTTTACTTCGATTCCGATAATCCACTTCCCGTGAAATATTTTTTGCCAAACGTTCGTAACTTCTAATATATTTTGCTTCAATTCTGTTGTAACTTTTTCCAAGCACTTATTCAACACTTCTTTTCTTCGATTAATTTGTGTTTCTAAATCCTCGTTATTTAATTGAATTTCTTTCAATTTATGTAATAGAAATTTACGTATAGGATCGCTTCCTATTTCGTCAATATCAATATCATTCAATTCAATAAATTCAATGTCTTCCATGTTGGTAAACTAGAACAATGTTTTTTTCGTTAAAAAAATGTATTCAATAAAAAACGCATATACATTTATAACATGTAGTTTTGAAGTTTTGAATTCAACTATAAAATAAATTTTAAAAAGTGTAGACCTCTTATGCTCAATTGCACCGTATTTTTTAAGTTATACTTAGAGTTAAGTAAAGCTTAATTACTGTAGAAACGATTGTTATAACAAATATTTCTATGGTAACCAAGTGTTACTTAGCACTAAGCATAACTTAAAAAACACGGTGCAATTGGACATTAGTCAATGTAACGCTCAAAATTGTAAAATTGAAATTCTTTATTATCTTAATAATTTATAGTTTCATCTTAGAAACATGTTTGCGTACTACAATCAAAGCAATAATAAAAATTTTAACGCTACGTGTGGTATTTACGATCTAAAACATATCGTCTGTAAAAGTCTTAGAAATCAATAATTATTAACAAGATTTCGTTATTATAGAAAAGAAGGTATGTGAATGACACCAAAAGCTACAGAAAACGCTCCAAAACCTCTAAATCGTAGTTACTCAACCCAATTTAATCATGTGCAACACTTCGAGCAAAGCAAAGCCATTTTAGCTTTAGAAAAAGAAAATCAAAATTTACTCAAAAAAAAATATAAGGCGAAAACACAAGTAATTGTTTTTGAGTAAATGTTTTTCACTAAGCCAGAGTTTGGTATCATTGCAAAAATAAGTTTCAAGATTTACCGATACTTAGAAGCTCAAGAACACTGTTTTCCAACATTTCAAACCTGCAAAAATTAGCCGAAATGTTATTTTAGGTGAAGAAATTTTAGCTTATATTATTTCCCCAATGCAAAACAAATTGCTACAAATTACTAAACAAATTATGCGTCTTATCTTTAGATAAAATATATGAATCAAATACAGTGCACACCGCTTAATGGAATCACGGATAATGTAATCAGTCAGGTAATGTTATGACTTGATATGCTTGTAAAGTGAGTAAAATTAAAATTGGTAGAGACAAAAACACAGCAAAATATAAGACCACATAAAACGTGCCAAACAATTGTGGTACGAGATTTGCTTGGTAACTGGAAACAACCGATTTATTGCTAATTGAACCAACTAATGACAAATACTTTCTTCTTTCACTAGCCCTGATACACTTAAGAGTGTTCAGTTCATCAGTCCTTACTACTATATGTCGCCTTCATTATTATATGGTATTTATTGTCATGTCTTGTACAGTTTTTCCCTTTTTAGTCCATCTTATCTTTCCTTTTTTCCACTTCTTTTCCACTCTTACGTCTATTATTCTTCAATCAACCTACTCTGTTCCATTCTTACTAAATTTCCAAACCAGTTTAATTACCTGTTCTCTATTTGCCTCACTATTATGTTCCAAAGTTCTTTTAATTTCTTCGTCGCATATAATGTAATGTTTTCTCCTTCTATTTTTCTCATATATTTGGCCTCAATAGCATATATTCAAAATTAATAATAGTAACAGTAATTAGTATAAAGTAAAGTAATAAAATGTAAACCATAAAACAATAATAATAAATTGTTAGTTGTTTAAATAAATGTCACTAAAAACTGAGGAGATTAAATCTTCCAAATACGCACATAAATACGAAAACAAGCACTCTATCTTTCGCATTCGATCTTCACATTCTTCCTTAAGCGCACGAAAATTTAATGCGAAAGTATAGGATACAGATTTTAAAAATCGTTCAAACTACGTTGGCAATGTGCACGATTCTTGTGAATGCAAAAGTGTAGAATAACAACGCCTCAATATAGATTTTATTAACGGTGGTGGTAATAAGAAGCGCCGCTTTTTATGTAGCATTGGTAATGTTATTTGCCAATCGTAGATGCCAAAAAGCAAATATGTCCTTAACAAATTCTATCTGGACTTTTACTAAGACTTCCTTTGACATTGATTTACCTACATTTGCTACCTTTCTTGATTATTTATATTATAACTGTTCTCTTTCTCGCAGTTTCCTGTCATTTGTATTTTTTTAATAGAAACCTTATAGATTTAGCCTCTAGCTGCTCTGAAAGCAGCTTGGCCGTCTTATAAACTTCCTTCAATTTTAGTTCTTATTAGCTTTTTCGTAATTTAAGTATAGATCTTGAAACATACCGAAGACAAATAAATAAGTCTGTAATTTTCAGTTATTTTGTTCCCGTTTCTTATGTGATGGTACTATCAAGCTTGTCTTGCAGTAATAATTTGAATACTATAATTGCGGAACTGTATCCTGCAGGTTTTACATTTATTGGTATTGTAAGTGACATGAGTTCAAGCAATATGGCGTCATAGTTTAAAGTGAACGTGCAATACGACAAAACTTGTTCATTGTACAGCCAAGTAATGCTTATGTATCAGTTCTTCCATCGAACCATTTTGTGCCTCATAGACAAAAATAACATTCCATCTACGAACTCTACTACGTGGCTGGGTAAACTCAAAATTACCAGATATGACAATTTCGTCGGCGAGTTCTAGAGCAACGCAAAGCATTTCGTTAAAGACCGTGCTCAATATAAGATCTCTGAAAAAATCTTTACAATTTTTCAGTTCCGTCCCATAGCTGATGGTAAGCCCGTCTTTTGTCTGCAAGAACTTGCCTATTGCATTACATACAATTTAAGATTTTGCACTGAATTACAATAGAGCATAAAAATCTAAATTGTTTAACACAACTCAATACTCCAAAAGGCTCAACTCTTATAGAGCTGTCAATATACGAATTATTACAAACAGCAAATAAAGCATCATATATTCCTTCTAATTGATACCTCAGTAGTTTTAATGCATCTATTCGGTTTTCCTAACAAGTATCACTTAGGGGTTTTAAAGTTAGTCCCTGAACATATTTTATTAGCATGGTCCATCGAAAGGTTGATGAGGAAAAAATTAGGTATATTTTTTAGACCATATTAAAAAAATTGGCGTATTTAAAAAGATGCCTTTGCCATATCATTAACAACAAAGTTTAATGAACAGCTACTACGTGTGAATTAAAATGCTCGTGAATTTAAATCTTTCATTTCAGATTGTACTCACAATTTATTGCCTCTTGTGTTGACCCCATTATTGTAAGCCTGTCCCCTAATATGTTGCAAATTCAATCCCAATGTTTCAAGTCTTTGAGAGTTCATAGCCCGTCGATTTTTCAACCGAAAGAAAACCTAAACTTGCATTAATTTTAATGGAAACCTCATTGAGGTTGGATTTGTCAATGGATACACACATTATTAAGACAGTCATTTGCAGAAGTACAATCTGAAACAATTGAATAATATTTAACTTTATTAATCTCGTTAATAATGTGCGAAGTTATATTTTCACGGAGATAGTGGAGTTAAACTTCTTTTTTTTAACACTCCTGCGGACATGCTCTTCGATTACTGAATCAAACTGTATAATTGAATAATTTGTAAAAAATTACCATCACCGCAATCGTAAAGCTTGTCACTTATAGAGTTAAACAATTGAGACCAAGCATTTTTATTGTTGAAACAATTCGTAGAAGCACCTAGTACCAATGATTTATCTCGGCGATAACGTGTCTTTGTGAATAACTGTCAATTGTTTTAGAGTATTGTAATTCTTTAGACATCGTAAAAACAAAAAAATGTTTCAATAAAAATAATTGTATTTTATTTTTAGAACGAAATTTCTCGTTTTGCAAAATATATCAAACATTGAAGCAAAAAAGAGAAACATTTCAGAAAAAAGAGAAATTCGATAAGTACTTTTTTACAGTCCACTATTATACATTTGTTAGAAATAAATTTGATCGGGGCCTAATTTTTGTTGAAGTCTATATTTTTTTATGAACAATATAATAAGTAAACTATGAACAGTATGAGTAATGCCAAACTGTTTTGACAGTCTACAAAGCTTTGATGAATCGTTATCTAATCGGATGTAATCCGCTACATTCAAAGTATCAAAATAATATTCGTTTTTGATATTTGAATCAAACTTGTAATGCTTGCAACTTTCAGAGCCCATTTGTCGCCTCCTAAGATTGCCACCCCGGACAGGGGCCCGACTTACCAGTCCCCAGGCCTTGCCTGCGGTGCTGTATGCCAACGTCATCTTATTAAAGTGATTTTTTCGCAATGACATGTAATTTTGATTTTACCGCAAAATGACATACTACGTATAGAATAAGCATTAATAAACATGGCTTAAAATCAGAATAAGGTCATTTCTATAATTAAAAATAATTTAATTTAAAGTTGGTCTTGCGCGCCATGGTGCTGTATGCCTACGTCACCTAATTAAAGTCGTTTTTTTGAAATAATAGTTTCATACATTACATTTTTTATTATTTAAGTAGTCGTTAATATGTAATTCTATTTAAGATAATATTTGTAGTCTTAAGAAATGCCGTTTACTTTATTTTTATAATGAATTTATTATATGGTGAAATACTTCCACATTTATATGAACTTTGTCTTCTAAGAGTTACGATTTGAAAATGTTATAATTTTAAATTTTTTTATGTCTTTTCAATTTTACATAAAATGTTATTAAATATTTAAGCTTTCTTTTCCATTTCTCTTCCTTAATGGTTACTATGTCAAGTTTCTTCTTCTGAAAAAAAGGCGCACTGAAAATTTAAATTTTGTTATTGTTTTCATTTATGCGTATATCGTTTATACCACAAACGACTAATGTTGGGTTTTTTTAATACGTAGTGTGTCTCTTTTCTTCAATTTTGAAATGTTCATCCTCATTTAGTATTATTTTACACAACTAAACCATAATGTAATTTACTGTTTCCCATAAATGCAAATGATCATTAGATACTCATTTTACGTTGACCTGAAAAAATCAGAAGCCGAATTTTTTGGCCTTTTCTTACAAAATAATAGAAAAACCAATGTGTTTTTATTAAAATTGACACTTTTAGTTGACACAATGTTTCAATATAAAAGCAAAATTTAGTCAGAACACATCTATGACTTAATAGTAGAATGCAGTTGTCCAATATAAAACTGATGTTCGGGTGTTGCCGGGTAACAATAGTTTCACTTGACGTTCGCTCACAAACCGACGTTTCGCAAGACATTGCAGATTGCATCTTCAGAGTGGTAAATGTCACTCAAAAGAAAAAGTGACGATGTTTATACGTTTCGCTGATCTGTCAGTTTCTCCAGAAGATTTTCTACAGACTGATGTTATTGTCGTCTACTCCTCATTATATACTGTCTTTCGGTTTTACTTCGTTGATCCGTGTCCGTTCTGGTATGTTTAACCGCATTTGTAGCTGCCTGGTGACTTCTTATATGTGATTTGCTGGTGGTAGTTTCCGCTTCTTGCTAATATGCTTAAGACGTTTTCATAGTGAATTTGGCGATCTCAATTATCACGTAGATGTTCACCTACTGCAGATTTGTCCGTGAGGCTAAGTTAGGCGTCTTGTTGATGTTCCTTAACTCATAGCGCACATGCACTCTAAGTTGTAGATACCCTTGGTGCGCAGTCTTGGGCGTTGATCTTTGATAGGTGGTATGAACTGGTCCATCTTCTTCACAGTGTTGTATCGTGTAATGATGTTCTCATCAGTTACTTCGGCAACGTAGGGTAGGTAAGCGTATGTTGCAGCCTTAGCTTGTTTGTCCTTCTTCTGCGGTCTGTATATCATTTTTGACCGCATCATTTTTTTAATATGCTGTTCATTAAAACTTATTTTATACTTATGTCAATTTGCGGAAAAATCAAAATTGCACGTCATTGCGAAAAATAAGCGATAATGAAAAACATGGTTATTAAAAGTTTTTTTTTTTCAAATATTGACAAATATTGATTATTTTTATTATTTAGTAACAATATTGAAAGATTTTGTAATAGTTTTAATTCGTTTTTAAGATGGGAAACTGGAAATTAATTTTTATGGCTGAAATCTATGGCTTCACACCGGTTGTTACAATACGGTTCAAACTACAAATATCACTGCCATATATGATTCATCATAATAAAAATCAATATAATTTCATATACTGTTTTGTAAAATCATGTCCCATTCTTTTATTTTCCATGCTCGGAAGAAAAGAGTTTACACGTAAATCAGTGAACGACACGTTTCTAGTTTTACATTGAATATAAACCGCTTTATGCGTATAAGTATCTTCTTTTTATAACAAACATAACGAATAACAGGTTATAGGACTAGAGACCCTACATAAAAATATTTATTAAAAGCAGTGGTAATTCAGATGATACGTGACGTGCTATAAGCGCTTCAATTAAATTCAAATACTGTAGATTCAAACTAAGTGATTTCCAATAACCTCACTTCATTTTGTTATTTCTTTAAAATCTTTGTATTTGTGTATCTAGGTTTTCTCTTCCTAACTATCACTTGTTTTTATAGTTTTATCATGTTGGTGGGAAGTACCTGCTGCTGACTGTTAGTTCCGGTCAGTTATCGCGAATAGCAGTAACTTGGCGCCTATAAATATTTTCTCAAACTCAGAACCCCCTCTCTTCGACTTCTAGCGGGTATATCCTTTACTTTGTCTACCTCCACGTAACAATTTCGTATACTCCGCATATCAATTGACAGGACCTTTACAAATTACGTGGATTACACGAGTCTCTGGTCTACCGTACGTGATCACATGTCCATGTAGTGCCATGTCAATATACGAACATTTGGATTTGTTTTGGTTTGTTTTTTCGGTGATTGTGTTAATTTTGTGTTTGATGAGTAATATGGCTTTAAAACGAGAAGTTTTGTAGCATATTCCTCTTATTTTAGTTAATAATATATAAGCTTAAAACGCAGCAAACTATGTTTATTTAAATTTCTGTTTATGTTGGCATAAACCATTCTAACCTTTAATTTCATTGTGGCTAGCCACGTGTTTATGAAGTTAGTTTTGAATTTTTTTTTCTTTAATTGTGTAAAGTAATCTATATTTTAAAAATTTCACAATTTTTTTAATAATTTCAAAGCCAAGATGGATGAGGCTCACTCGTTTAATTTTTTATATATTTTTAAAGTATAACATATTCATTGATTTTCATTTGCGTCGCAATGAGTATGCTTTAGTTTTTTTAATTCTAAAACTAGTTAACCACTTATTTTTATATACCAAAAGTGCGTTTTTGCATATTATTTACTTATAATTCCAACATATTCGTACGTTTTAATGTTTTTCTACAAGTTAATACGAAATGTAAATCTTTTAAGGCGATTGGATTAGAAAACTTTTCAACCAAGTCAGATTCTAGACTTCATAGAAAGAAAAAAGATACACTTCCTTTCTATGAAGTGTAGATTCTGACTTGCTTTACATGTTGATTACCTGATTTCTTAAAAATTCCTTTGGGTTACCTTCTCCATTCTATGAGATCTAGAATCTGACTTGGTTCATAAGTTCATTACCTGATTTCATATAAATTCATTTTAGTTATAGGCAGAGCTGGGCAAATTACTTTGTAAAAGTAACTACCAACTATTTCTATATTATTATGTTCTACCAGTTTCAGTCATATAAACATAACGCTGAATTATTAAATAAAAGAAGACAAAGTAAATCAATGACGCTCACACTCACGGTTCATAAACGCAAACTAAAAAATAAAACATTTATCAATCAATAGTACTATACATCTATTTAAACCTTTAAAAACGAAACTTAACGTACAATAAACGGGTACAGTCCACAGTTAGATTAGAAGGCCAAAACTGAACTAAAAGTTTTAATCTGAAGATCTCTAATCCAATGGCCCCGATGAAAATCCTTATGAAAGCGAACGAAACTTTGGCAACTTCGGTTACCAGAAGACGTTCTTTTCTCTTTTTTAACGACTTTGAAACTTCCTGTAAAGAAGTATCCTACACATTATCAGTTATTACGTCTGAAGAAGTTTTAACTTACAATTCTTCAAATGTTACTACAGGAAGTTCTAAAAAGTTTCAAATGTGATCAAATATCGAAATTACATTGGCGGACATAGAACGTTTCTGAGGGATTATTAAGCGGTTAATGTAACGTTGCATAGCTTATCTAGTACGTTTTAAATCCTTTCAACGAAGTTTTTTTGTTTAGTGGAAATTGTTGAATGAGACAAATTCACAAAGACAAAAAACATGAATACTAGATCATGAGTTTACTTTGAGACCCAAATTTGTTCAGATATTTCAATTCTCAGATGGAACTAATTTATATTAAACATGTATCGAAACGCTAAAAAAATTACAGACGTAACTATGAAAAACAATCGACTACACTTTGAAGGTACACCGTTACAACAGAGATGGCATTTAGATTACCAAGAGCTCTCAATTACAACTACTTTAAAAAATAATTCTGAATTAGATAAAGCTAGTTTCTTATTTAACAGCCATAAAACAGTGTATACCCAGTATAATTTAAAAAAAGCAAAAGAAATAGAGAATTGCAATACCTCTAATGTAACGACAATAAAAATACAATAGTAAACGCACAATATTAATGCCTAATGAATATTAAACATGTTTCATTTGAATTATAAGCATTAAAAAACTCTCATTTCAAGATATAAAACCAATTGCATAGTGTTCTAAACAGTAAGTACCTATTCGAAATTCAATCGGAAACAAATATTATATGTTGTGATACATCAGCTATTCTTGCTGCCCATTTCAATGTACACAAAACTACTAAACCGTTTCTTTAAAAAAATATTTTCAATTAAAACCATTACAAGTAATATTACAATTATTCTAGACCAATTAAACGTACTGTAAATATTACTAGTGTAAATGCAGGATTTAATATTTGAAGTCTGAAAAATTATTGGTACCATAATTACGATTAACAAATAACTTAGCAAACAAATATAAAATTCATAATCATATGCTTTTACTTAACTTTTACTTTCAAAAAATGTAAGTTTTTAGGTTAGGTTCAAAAAATTAATGTACACAGCATGGTACAACTTGTTATCTGTACTATTATCAACTATTATATTTATTCTTACCTTTTCAAAAAGCCATTCTCGAAAACGCCTTTATTAGCACAATTTTGTAACGTTATACATTTAATTATCTTTGGCGGGAATTATATTTTTAAAACGTTGTAAGTAGTGTCTAAATGTACACGACGTGAATCGTGAATCTTAAGTGTGAGTAACATTGTAATAAACGACATAATATTGTGGTGACTTGTATTGTTTTTATGCCCAACGTACGCTCAGTAGCAGAATGGATCTATTCTATAAATATCACGATTGCTGTTTCTAAATCTTATTAGTATTTACTACTTTCGTCAATTTTACCCTCCCCAAGCACGTACTCAACCGCAGGTTTCGCGATTCGTACTGTGGGTAATGTGGGTATGTTTTCTTTTTTATTAATTAATAGTACCTTCGTTTATCTTTGGCGAAAATGGCTATTTATTCCTGTGTTTTAATTTTATATGTAATTAATAATTAATCAACAAGAAATACATAGTTTCTTGATTTATTTTTTTTTTAATTTATTTTATTACTTAATATTTTTGAACGCCTCATATATAAATTTACTAGCTTAACAATAAAAACTGACCATTTATCTAACTTCGTTAATAAATGCAAGTAATAATATACAATAAAAAAAATAATTAAAGTAAAACTAACATGCAACTACCGACTTGCCTCCGCTTCTGCTTAACAGTTAGGTACTTGTTTGAACACTTGTTTACTTTTATGTATTCTCCCAATGAATCTGTTGTTTTCGGGTTACTCGCAACTATTCAAACTGGTACTGTACTCAGCTTCTTTGAAGACAAAATTTTAGAATGTAAATTCTCACCAAGATGAATGTCTTCAGTTTTATCAGACAATCATGAAACACGTTTTGCACTTTGTGTTTACACACTATAAATTTATTTTGCATATTATAAACCACTATATAATAACTAGTCGTCTACTGATTACAATTTTGACTATCTGATATTTGTAAATACATTAGGTAACTACCCATACAGCACCCAATATCCTGAAGATGTAGGTTTTTTGGCTAAAATCCGTGGGATATTTTTACTAGCTCTTCAGCTGTATTATGTAATGCTTCACGCTTTTGTTTCGTTTTGTGCTGTGATCTTGATCGTTGCGTGCGTAAAAAAAACAATGAAAAAATATTAATTAGAGTAGGTAAATAGTTATGTTTGTTTTCGTATTTTTTATAAACTATTTAAAAAATAGTTTTAATTTTATATATAAGCAAAAGTTAGGTTAGAATTATTCGAACAAAAATTTTATCGTTTGACCAAACAAAATGCGAGTATTACTATTACTGAGCTAAAGCTTCCTGTAAGCTCTCAAAAATAACTTGACGCTTTGAAAAAGTATCTTCAAACAGAAGAAAACATTAACAATTCCGTAAGCATCGTACTGGTTTTTTAACGATTCAGTTTACATTTAATGGATGTGTAATTTTAGATCAGAGAAATTGCAAAAATATGAGAAACAACGCGGAGGAGTTCATAAGAAGCTAGTCCTTCCAAAATTGATTAATGGTCTACAAATTGCTTGGTCAAAAAGCGAAAAAAGCCTTTACAAATTTATTAACAAAAATACTTATACTGAGTCAATTAAAAGTTATGTTTATTTTTATTTTACTATAATAACTGTTCTAGAAGTTTTGAATAAAAAACAGCAGTAGTAACACTAATAAACAGGAGACAATAGCCATTGTTGGTTTTTTGAAAAGGTCCAAAGAACAGACAGAAAGGCAATTAAGAAAATTAATCTCAAAGTAATCGTATTTATCGTTATATATATATAATATTTATTGTTAAACAAAATGGATTCTTTTTAAATGGAGATTTTTATTAAGGGTCTATAATATTTTTGTGCAATTAAAGAATGTAAAATATATTATATTTCGAGGTCATCTTATTTTGGATATCCCTAGGTCATCTTATTTCTGACATCTTTAACATGTCTGATTTAGTTGTCTGTTGGAGACTCAATTCTGTGTTAATCTGCTTTCCCCAAGATGTTTATAGGATATTGGTTGGTGGTGAAATTGATATCTCTCGTAAATACACATATCTATAATTAAAAAGTACATTATCTGGTAAATTAAAAATATGGTGTTCTATTTAAATTAATGAAGTAATAATCCTTTAAATGTTATAATTAAAAGGGTTTAATTTTTGACCACCTTGTATAAGAAGAAAGTATTATAATTGGAATTGGGATGTCAAATATGATCTATTGTTACACTTCACTGTAAGTTTTGCTCTCATAACTTAGACGTTTCTTAAATATTTCAAACAAAGAAATTAACACAAACACAAAAAAATACACGATTCTGAATCGAAAATCTGAATGGTAAAATGTTGTATCACGCTTTATACATCTTCACGAGGTTCTCGTACTTCTTACTTTTAGTCTATAAATAAGTGTTAGTTTCGATAGGTATCTGTTGGTAGAGATATCTGCGATTAAAAATGATAAATAAATGTTGATACTCTTGTTTTATTACCAATTTGTTTTTTGACTTCAAAGCTTGTTTTTAACATTTCTTTATTAACGTATTTTTACGAAAAACACATTTGGCAATGTTGTAAAACAAAGTTTACATTCTAATGCGATTTCAACAGACTTCTATCATAACTATCATTTGTGAAATTTTGACGTTTATGTATCCAATTCGACTTTCTTGTTTTATTTTGGTATACCCTTTGCTTTTTTCATGATTTTTTGTGTACTCTTGATTAGTTCTTGTGGTTCTGTGTTGTTTGTGTTTTTAGTTATTGTTTTGTTTACTTATAATGACTTTTACATTCAATAAATATGCCAATATATACAGTGTTGTAAATTATTTATATAAATTCATATAGATAAATTAATCTAGATTCATATTTTTATCTATTTATATGTATGTACAGATGTACTAGATACAATCAAAAAATATATAAGTTATATGTATCTGTATATATACATATTTTTTTTTATTTAAATTATTTAGATACTATTTATAAAAAATCGAGTGTCCCGTCAAATTCCAGTTACAATATGTATGTTTTTCTTCAGTAATTTTCCGCATTCCAGAGTAGTTCTTCAAATGAACTCCACCTATCGTTGTTACTACCTAGATTATTTCATCTATTATCTGTTATCTATATAAAGTTTGAATAGTTTATCTATGATCTAATTCCAGATAATTTTTGAAAGAAAAAACATTTATCTATATCTATATAATTTAAAAATTATCTATTTACAACACTGAATATATACCTGATGTACGGTTTCTGTAATAGAAATGCTAACGCGGACGCTAACAAGTATGACACAGGTTTTCCAAACCAAAAGCAACCTATAAGAAATAATTTTTGAAGACGGGATTAATAAAACTAGTAAAACAACTTTTAGATACTGTACACAATCCTTTGCTTAGTACCCGACAGTTAGCTTCAACATTAAATATCTCCAGTAACAAGACTGTTCACTTGGTTCTACAAGAAAACCTGCTTTATACATATCACATTTCTAAAGTTCAGCTTTTCTGTGATGACAACCTATTAGGATTAAATTTTTGTAACACAATCTTATATTCGATTCAAGAAGATGTGCGACTTTCTCCGGTATATTCTTTAGAGCAATGAATCTTTGTTTACCAGAAATGGTATATTTAATACTAATAATCTCTACCATTAGGCAGATGAAATAAATGAACGAATTTATAGAATATTGGCACCAAAGAAAGTTTTCCATTAACGTTTGGCTGGGCATAATAAATCACAGGGTCATTAGATCAGTTTATCTACAAAATCGTTTTAATGCCAATGGGTACATTAATGTATTGAAACAAGTTATTGACGAGATGCCGTTAAACATACGTCATAAAATGATTTACATGCACGAAGCAGCTCACTTTTCTCGTAATGTAAGAGAGTGGTTGAATGAAAACTTCCCGAATAGATGGATTGATTGCCGTGGTCCCATACTATGACTTGCCAGATCTCCTGATATTAATTTTCTAGACTTTTTTGTGAAAGTTTTATTGAAGAAAAAGTGTATACAACGTCTCCTCAAGACACTGACCAAGTTACGAAAAGAATTAACGCAGACAATACCTCAAAGATTCCAACTATGCGTAAAAACACATGAATTTTAATTCGAACAATTTTATAGGAGTTAGTGTCATTGACTTACCATCAGATAAAATCAAGAAAAAAATTATGTCGGAAAATACATTATAAATTAACATCGTCAATTGTATGCACCTAAGTATTGTTCTGACAATAAATAAATTGAGAAGTAAATCATATCTTGCGTAACGTCACAGATTATAATGTCCTTCGGACAGATGTATCAGTAAGACGGAGAAACGAATATACAATAAGGATGCAAGACATAACTGATTTAAAGGGACCGCATGCAAAGCGCATGCGTTCCCGAACAGTTGTGCGAAAACAATCCGCATTTTGTTTTAATATTTTTATGGCGTTTTGGGTTGACTCTTATTGAAACAATCATTAATGCTTTGGAATTTTTAGTGTTTGTTTTTATTGTATATATTAGTGGTTTAGCGTGTTTAAATAATAGTTAATTAATATGAGTAACGAAAAGACTGGCGGAGTTTATTATATTGTAAGAACACTTTTCACAAATCTCGGGGCTGTGGAATCAAATTTTTAAGAGTGCCAAAGGATGAAACAATCTAAATACCTTCCTTTCTCTTTGTTGTTACTTTTCTTTTACTTATAAAATTCTTTCAAAAAGTTTACGCTTTTGGCAAATTCATATTTGTTATTTGAATAATAATATAATAAAAAAAATTACATAGGTATATACCTATCTAAAACATTGACAAAAGCGTTTGCAATATATTTTCAAGTAAAGGTAAAAGGTAATATTGCGTTGGACAAAAAAAATTAAGTTTGGCAACGTTACATATAACCCGTTTAAATGTCCGAGGTCACCGCGGCGTTTTGAACAAGATCAAAAGAGTAGTACATCTGTACATTATAATCTGTGGTAACGTGTAGAATTTAAAACGTGCTACCAACGACAAATAAATTTTTTTTGAGATTAAAATAAGGAAAATAACGGCAGGTATTACAGTCGTATGCTAGTTTACAGTGTTGCCAAATTTATGTACAATTTAACATTAGGATTTTCGATTTAGAATTGAACAAAGAATTTTGACAAAAAAACTCATAAACGTTATTAAAACAGACACTTATTTTGACCATAGATTCCAGAATTGCAATAATATACAAAGATTTCATTTAAAAAAGACAAAACTTTTATACTTTTAGGGCTTTTGCGACCCTTATATGATATAAAAATAATTTGAAAAAGTAACCGTAATAGAGTTCTATATATCCCAAAAGTAAAACGTTTTGAAAGTCGCGTATTTTGGTCACAATATTCCGTGTTGTATAGCGTAAAAACAAGACGCAGATCCAAGGAAGGGGGGCAATGAAGGCAATTTTTTTTCTTCTTACTGACGGCCAAACACTGTATTTTCACCGATTTAAAAAATTTTTAATTGCGTTTTTGAAATATAGGTAAAATCACACAACAATTGCATATCCTTAAACAATATAGGTAAAATTGCATACATTTTAAATTTTTTTAGGCCACGGCTAATTGCTGTTTTTTTACTTTAATCATCGTGGCCTCCTAAATAGTCAGAAATTGAATAAAACACTTTACGAAATTCAAGTGAATTTCTATTATTCTTCCGATACGAATGTGATGGGTAAATTAAAGAAAATATGCTATTTTGCAAATCAGTATCTGGTCATGCATCTGATGAGGGACTTTTTAAAATTTTTACTGATGGAACAAAAATTAAAATTTGGTCTGGTTTTGTAATGTATTGCACCGTGTACTGATGGCTTGAAGGCGATAACTGAGAAAAACAGTGATTTCATAGTAAAATTAAATCATTGCTTTCTTTCTAGACATGCGCTTGCCACAAAAAAAATGGCAGATAATATGAAAAAAGGTCTGTCTGAAGTAATAAAAGTTGTTAACTTTATTCAAAATCGAGCGTTACAGACTAGATTGCTTTTCGCACTGTACGAAGAAATGGGCGCTATGAGCAAATTACCGCTTTTCTATACTGATATAAGAATTTTTAAGTTATGAGATGAGTTAAAAAAAAATTTCACCGATGAAGATAACTCGTTTTTAGATTTTCTTCAAGATAAAAATTCCGTATTATTATTGGCTCATTTAAGATATATATTTTCACATTTAAATGTGAGTTTAGAAAAACATTTTGTCATCAAGGATCTTTAGGTCATACATCGTAAAAAACGCAATTTTAACGCATTTACTGTAACTAATTACGTGAATCGAAAATTGAGTTAATTGAATATTTTCTAGGTGGTGACAATGATTTCACAAAAGATGGATTCTCATTCCTTTTAATGAAGATATTATAACAGCTGCCAAATTATTTATTGTCCTACAAAACTTTACAACTGGAATTTCTATCTAAAGATTTAAATGAATTTTGACTTACACGACGGAATGAATACGAAAGTTTAGTAACGGATGATTTAAAAATATTGATTGGATTTGGAACTTCTTGTAACGCCAAATAAGTTAATTGCTTTATGATTTATTAACCATTGCACTATATTTGAATTATTCTAAATAAAATAGTGTTTATTAAACTTTTTCTTTTAACAAGTGCGTGATCGCGATATTAATTAAATTCGTTTCCGTACACTAGTGGTTTACTATTAACAAGTGGATCGTTATTAAAATTTTGTGTTATACAATTACTGCATTTTAAAAAGTAGTGTTTTTAAAGTTTATATTCGTGTTATATTTAAATTTAAGCCTGTGACGCGTTTGCAAGCAGTTAAAATGGTTTCAAAAATACTTAAAATTCTCGAATCGATGAATACAAAAATAGGCGAAAATTCGCAGAAAGTTGAAAAAAAACTGTCGGAAAATTCCAGAAAAATGGAAGAAAATTCAAGAAAAAAGGAAGAAAAACTCTCCGAACAGGAACAGGAAAGTTCTAGAAGCTTAAAAGAAGAAATACGAACGAGCATAGAAAATCAAATCAAAATTGTTCAAGAGGAAACTCAAGCAGACATGTTAAATTTAAGAGAAGATATATGCGAAGTTCTGGAAAACGGAAAACAATCTATGAATGAGAAAATAGAAGCAATAGAGGACAAATTAGAAGACAGAATGAAACTGCTCGAAGAAAGAATGAACCAAATGAATTACCATGGCGAAGGAAGTGTCACGAGTGAAGATTTAATAATGGACCGTCGAGAAGAAACCACCCACAAGTTTAAAGTTGTACCGCCAAATTTTGATGGTAAAGTTCCATGGTCAAGCTACTACAAGCAGTTTGAAGCCGCAGCTACAGCTAATGGTTGGAGTAACAAGCAGAAAGCGACGTCTTTAATAGTGTCCTTACGTGGAGAAGCGCTTGGAATTTTACAAACTGTTCCTGGCCACCTGCAAGAAAATTACGAACTCTTAATATCACGATTAGAAATGAGATATGGAGAAGCCCATCTTCAACAAGTCTATCAAGCTCAAATTAAAAGTCGGGTTCGAAAAGCTGCCGAAAGTCTTCAAGAATTTGAGGCTGACATCGCCAGATTAACCCGGCTTGCGTATCCTACAGCACCAGATACCTTCTTGGAGCAGTTGGCGATTCAAACCTTTGTAGACGGCCTCCGAGACAACGAAACGCAGCAGACTCTCCGGTTAGCTCGACCGAAGACATTAGATGACGCTTTGGTGCTTGCTTTGGAGTTTGAAGCAGCAAAACAAGCATCGCAACGAGATGGTCATAGACTCTGTTGTGCTACAGAAGTACCCGCGCAGACACTGGAAAGCATCGAGAAGATAGCGCGACGAATACTTCGGGAAAGAGGAGTGACAGCTTTGAACTGCGATGAAATAGGCCATGTACGACGGCATCGTACTAAACCTAAGAAGAGGACAAGAAGAGCGCTCGATAATTTGGAACGAGGCGAGCAAAAGAGACAAAAAGTAATCTCATCTAGTCAGACTCCGGAGATTACAATCCAGATGGTATCGCCTAAAGGGCAATTGCATAGCATTTATCTCGATGGCAAGATCAATGGGAGAAGCGTTCAGTTACTGGTTGACACGGGAGCGACGAAGACCATTATTCGTCCTGACAACTTATTGGAAAACGAGAAGACATCACCAGTAACAGTACGACTTCGAACGGCGACGGGCGACGAAATACCTACTCACGGACAAGTCAAAGTAACCATTGGTTTGGGAAATGGAGTACTCGACCATCAAGTACTGGTAGCCGACATCACTGAAGAAGTTATCCTGGGAATGGACGTGATAAAGAAGTATGGGTTCCATTTGGATATGAAGAACGATGTTCTGAAGATCGACAATGAAGAAATTCCTTTTCATTCGTCAGAGAAGGCAGCCGTCCGAGTCTTATTAAGTGAAGACGTGACTCTGCCTGCAAGGACTGAAAGTGTGGTGATGGCACGCCTGGATGGAAGTCTCCGGGAAGGCTACATACGCGCGATTGAACCAATGGAAGGCGGCTTAGTTGAAAAGGGACTCGTTGGCCGAACTTTAGTACGAGTAAAGAACACAATGCCAGTAAGGATCTTAAACATCAACTCAAATCCTGTAACGTTGAAAAAGAAGACCGTGGTAGGCCAATGAACGCCAGTATCACAAATTGTAAGATGCGTGAAGTCGAACGAAGATACGTCGCCGAAGAAGTGTCCACAACATCTATTGGACATTCTTACCACCAAATGCGAAAACCTCAGCCAAAACCAGCTGGCTAAAATTAAAGTGTTGATCCAAGAGTACCAAGATGTGTTCGCGCTGGAGAGTGGCTCCAAAGGAAGAACTAACGTAGTGAAACATAAAATTAATACCGGAGACGCTCGGCCGATACGACAACATCCACGCAGACGCAGACCGAACAAATAATTACGGATATGGAGAGAGAAGGCGTGATTGAACCTTCAAGTAGCCCATGGGCATCCCCAGTAGTACTCGTAAAAAAGAAGGATGGATCAACGAAGTTTTGCGTAGACTACAGGCAGCTAAACGACGTGACCAAAAAGGACAGCTACCCTTTACCCAGAATTTACGATACGCTCGACACCCTGTCAGGATCCCAGTGGTTTTCTACGTTAGATTTAAAGAGTGGATACTGGCAGGTAGAATTAGAACCCAAGGATCGTGAAAAAACAGCTTTTACAATCGGAACTGATTTGTGGCAGTTCACTGTAATGCCCTTCGGCCTGTGTAACGCTCCTGGATTCTAATTTTTTTAATTTAATTTGGAAAATAAAAGTTGTATAAGAAGTTTTCTTTCTTTTTCGAATACTTTCAATTTAAAAAAGTAACGTTATGATATTTATGTGACAAAAACCTCATAAATTTATTTTGGTAAAAAATAAAAAACGGTTTTAATTTAATCTTGACTTATAAGTGAATAAACACTGACATATCAGAATCATTAGTTGTACTGAGACAAACTCATCTATCATCAATCTTGTGCACTATCTACATACTAGATACGGTAATTAAATTGATACCTAGGCACTACATTTTAAAAGTATCTATTATATATAATCAGATAGAAAATTTATAAATTATTCTATTTAGATACTAGACGTTTGTAGATATTTTTAGGAAACACAAAAATAAAATTTCGAAACAATTGTAGATTACATACCGAGGCGGAAAGTATTCCATTTCTGGAATGGAAATGAAACACTTTTGCCAAGGTTGGTATACAATATTATTCACAATCAGCCATTAAATAAAATAAATAACATAAAACTAATAAAAAATGAATGAAAACCTACTTCCAAAATATTATCGTTTATTTCGGTAAAATATTAACACTTCACAATTGACATATACGTATTTAATTTATGATTGTCATTTTATCAAATTAGTTAAAACAAAACACACACACAAATTACAGGTTCGGAAAGCGTACATTGCTGACCGTGAGGTTTCATTACATACTTGTTTTTTTAACCATGGAAACCGCTCACTTACCAACCAACCTTCTTACCTAAGAGGTTCGGCGTTACATGTGAGTGAGTTATGATATGATTTTTTCGACGAGAGTAATGTACATTATTTTTTGTGTTGCCTTTTATCAAATTATATTCTTTTTTGAAAAAATAAAAAAAATCAACAGAAATATAATGTTGGTACTACATTTATTACTAAATCTGTCAAATTTTACATTATTTTTAACATCGTTTTTCTTCAATTTTAACTGAATCTCAAGATTTTTAAAATGATTTTTCCACCTGTCGCATACCTAGTTTTCATTTTGCCACCCTACAGCTTTTTTCGTTCATTACGTAACTACACTAACGAACGAATATTGACGTTTGCGATGTTGGCAGCACAAAAAATAAATTTCACATTGAAGACATTAGATTAATATAAGTAATTATATAGTCCTCGCAATTTTACTTTCGATGCACGTCATTAACGTCAGTGACGTAGTTATTCAACCATGTTGTCGGTATTATCACGTAAACTTACTGTTTTCGTACATTCTTAATATTACATTGCGAATTACGATTTTATTAAGTGTTTCTACATTCGTAACAGGTGTACTACGCTTACGTTTTGAGGAGATCTAAGAACCTCGTTGTTAGCAACCGCTGTACATACAGAAATAACTGTAGAATATATGTATGTATTACCACAATTTAAATATTATGTAAAAGGGTACCTCTCGCACAGCATTTACTGATATCAATAGACCACCATTATCTCGTTCAAGCTCAAAATGGTACAGTTTTGTATCAAAAATAATTATAAAAAACAATGAGCACTTTGACGTAAAAAACACAAATTAAATTTGACAGATGCCAACAACGCTGCAACTGTAGTAAGCACATCAACAACGTGACAAAAAAAATTCCATAAGACAATTCGGTATTTATTTAATTTTTGCTATAAATAGGGTGGTATGAATTTTACGTCATTAATGACGTGCATCGAAAGTTAAATTGCGAGGACTTTAAGTGAAGACTTTTTTTTGTATTGAAGCAATCCACTGCAAAGGATCGTAAGGTTAATACGTCCCAGATGAGCTCTATCATTTTTTAGTGATAAAAATAAAATATATTGCCTTTATTAATGAAATATTTTTTAATTAAATTACTTTTTTTACAATATAACATTATTATTACGATTGAAAGCTTCCAATAACAGTTGTGATTTACAAAATACATAATTTTGTTTATATGTTTTATTCCTAGTAGAAAGTATCTAATAGTAGTATCTAGAAGCTAATTATAAAGAATTAACTTATTGGTATCTAGACACTAAGTAATTGCGGTATCTAAGACTCATATTTAGATACTTAATTTAGTATCTATGCACAACACTGTCTGTCACAATAATTTTTATGGTTTTCTTTATATTTAACACCACAGTAAATGGATAATACATTTCACATAATTTATGTTTGCAGGAAACATTATTGATTAAAATTAATATGATTAATCTAATGTAATAATCATAAAAAATTATGTTAACTAGTTTAATGTAAACTTTAATCAATATCAGAAATGTTAGTGTAGAACAAGTGAAACTATGAAGAGCTTACTAATTAAATATTTTAAATACGATCTATACATTTACAAACTTATGGGAATTGTAAATTATACACACGAATATTCTAAAGAACGTTTTTTAGTTCATATGTGGAGTTTTCCGTTGTTTAGTATAAATTTATTTGCATTATGGAAAGTTTTTATGTATAACATGGGTAACCCTTTACGAAATCTATCATTGACTTTTACTAATTTTGTATTTAGTATTAGTACTGTACATAGTATGTTAAGAGTGTGGTATAGCAGCAATTCAAATGCACTCAAGTTAATACAAGATATTGACAAATTAAATAAAACATTAAATTTGGAAGTCCAATATAAGATTAGCAAATATCTTTATGCAATCTTAATATATCTGGGAATACATTTTATTTATTTAATCATTTCAATAACTAAGTATTTTAGTTTTAATGGAATTTTTCACGCAATTTGTTTACTAACAAACGTTGCTGTATGTTATGTAGAAACCCACATGATTTATAACATCATTAACAAAATTATAGCCCAAGTTGACTGTGTGAATACTAAGTTAAATTCTATTTATCAACGGAATATAACAATTAAAAAAATTGAACAAGTTTCATCTATTGCGAACATTGGTGCTTTGCATTATGAAATAACAAAAATTGCTAAATTCTGTAACGATACTTTTGGTTTTCCGCTTTTAATGATATTTTTTTCAAGTTTTGTAACCGCTACAGCCGACATTCATTATCATTTAACAGAGATGTTTAAAGAATTTAAAGGAGGATTTATTCCATTAGAAGTTTTGAGCAGATACTCCTATGTAATGCACCAATTATGGATTTGGACACATTACATACATTTTATATATCTTATTAAGCCATGGACTACATTAAATAAAAAGGTAAGTTTGCCATTTAAACAAAATGTAATTTTAGAAAAATTTTAATGATGATATGTTTCTTTCGAATCTTAACAACTATTGACCACGACGACTAATCAATAATTTTGTTGTTGTGGCTATGATCATAATAACTGTATCGTAATGGTAATGGTCAACTGCTCTTGCATTACCACAACGGTGAATTTAACTACGACGCCGAACTAGATATTTGATAATAGCGGTCAATTCCAAATGTTTTGAATTTAATTAGATCACAACAGCTAAATTGTCATATATAAAGTCGTAAGTACGATAGATGTCTTACGACCATTGTTGTGCATTATCTAGATGAAATTATATAGATAATTCATCTAGATACTTTTTTATCATCTTTTTTCCTATCTAGATAGAAGTATTGAATATTATCTAATTGATTATCTTAAATGATATTATCTATCATAAAATTATCTAGATCATTTTTTAAAATTAACATAATTGTTTTTAGTTTAGATATACTTTTATGCTTGTTGAGTAAGTAATAATAATATAAAGTTGCAATAAATTCGTAATGTAGACCGTGTCGAATAAAAACGCTCCTATCATTTATAAATCAATGTTGTAAAGTATCTTATTAGTATACTTACTGACAACTTGTCAAATATCATTAACAAAACTGCAAAGCAGAAACGCTTATTTTTTACATTGGAATTTGTAAGTCCGTTACAATTACATAAAGTACTAAGGAGAGCATAAACTTTTTACAATATTGGAGTCCATTAAAACCCAATTTTTTTAGGAAAAAAACTGCATACGTTATTAACTTAAAAAATCTTAAAACCTAAATCTTTAAGTGCTGGCTGATGTAAGCTGCTCAAAATTTAAAATACAATGAATTTTTGAGGATTAATTGTCTTTTTGTAAAAAAAATTTCTTAAAATATCGAAATACAAATGATGACTTAAATTTAAAAACAAAAAGCATTAATTCAAAGCATTTGATTGACAGCTATGAACGATAATTTTTATAATTTTTTAGCATTATAGCAATTATAGGTTCAAACTGACTATCGATATCAAAGCCACATTTTTCCTTATTGCTAAAAAGAGACACTTCTCCAAAAGTTTTTCTTCTTCGGCGCTAATTGAAAGACTTCAGTATTGATAGCCTAGTTTTTGCTTAGCAATAAAAATTTTGAAAATACCATATTGTATCGAGATTTGTAAATGATGATAATTGTTTTATATTTTACAATAGTAGGTCATTAAATCAATAAAATTTTTGTTATGTTTTTCTTTTTGTTTTTCAGTTTTTTAATTAGTAAATTTAATAAACAATGAATTGGTTTTTATTCTGTTATGAGATTATATTGTACATTTACGTATATGTTGATAATTAAATGATAACAATCAATTAAAGTTATTACCTGTTTGTACCTATTTGATAGAAACATTTATTGTATTATCTATGCAAATTATAGATTATCTCATCTATTATCTAGATAAACTCTTCAACTTCAATCTAAATCGACAAAGACAAAAAATTGGAAATTATTTATTATCTCATCTAGATGAAAATTAAATTATCTATGCACAACACTGTTTACGACTCATACTTAACCAAATACAAAATTAAAATAAAATAGTATAGTTATTTAACTTGTTTTTTGCAGTTAAAGAAAGATAGCTAATCTTTAGAAAGTATGTAATGTCAATCTCTATAACGTAAGTTATTTATAACGCTAGCGTACGTCGATAACTTTCTAGCAGTTTATGTGTCAGTTTAATTCACATTTAATTAAATTAATTGTTAACCAAACTGTTTTTTAAGTAATAGTATCGTAATATTATGTGTTATAATTGTTTATAACCATAAGTACACTTTAAATATTAAATTGTTTATTAGTTTTAAACCGGAATACAAATAGTAGTATAATTAGCTACATCTCAATCCTAGGTTTAGACTTCAAAAGTACACATGATAGAACCGCAGAACATTAATTTTAGATCATCCATTTAGCAGTCTAGGTATTTTATTGAGTCAAATCACATACTTGTAACTTACAAAATACATAATAATTGCAATATTTTGATTTAAACAATTATAGTTTTAAAATAAATTTTTCGCATTACTAATATAACACACAGACACCCAAAATTTTTTTGTAAAAAATATATTTTTCTGATTCAGGAGACCTTAAATCTTAAAATTGTGCAAAAAAACAATTTTGAAAAAAAATTGCGATTGTACATTTATAGAATATAAGTACCATATACTTATTATTACTCTAAAACACTAATTTAATATGGTCGTCATTCAAAGCAACGTATATTAAATAGGTATTAATGTTCAGACTACAATTATTTGAGCTCATGGGTCTATATAGAACATTCTGACATAACGTCGCGGCTTTTACTACGAGATTTTATATGCAGTTTTAACATGCGAAAGGGCTCACGCTTTTGTAGCCCGCGATAGCTTCAATTCAGTAATCATAAAGCAGTAGGACTTTCATGACGTTTTCTAAGTAAAACAGTATATGTGTCGTATGTAGTTTTCGAAAAATGCAAGAAGTACTTTTCTTAAATGAATTTGTAAAACTGTCGTTAAAGGTTAAAATAAAATTTCTCAGAAGGCTATAAAAATACCGCATTACAATTTTATCCAAAAGTAAACGATAAAATGAAGTTGATCATAACATAGGTATCCGTTGAATCATATTTTTGAACGTCTATACATATTAAAATAATATTATTTTACGTTTATTGTTAATCAACAATGAGTGTTCAAAAAAGTCGTCTTTTTAGTAGCCTTACTAATATCACATCTCTATTCACACAAAACAAAAATCTGTGGTTTCTGATTGAAAGAAGTAAATTATTAATTAAAAATACAAAATGCATTTATCCCGTTTTTAATAGGGCTATCATTTGTAAAGTCACGAAACCATTAGAAATAGGTTTTAAACCCTGAATTATTAAACTGCAAACTCCAAAAAAATTTTAAATTATTATAATGTAAATTCAATCATGGCAAATTTAAATTATGTCAAAAAATGTTATTAAACAAACAATTAAAAAGTGTATGTATTTATTATTTGTGTATTTACGATTAATAATACACAAATGTCTCTTGTATATACTACATATATTGTAAATAACTTAAATATAGTTTTAAAGTAAGAAATTTTATCCATTAAAAACAAATATTAAATTCTAAACCAGATACTTTTCTAGAAACGACTTTCTATATTAAATGTAAACACACACAATTATTATGATTTTTTAATTACAACAAAATTATCATCAGAACATGTCTTTCCTGTAAAAAAAAATTTGTAAAAATCGACACGATTAAAGTCGTATCAAACCCAATAATTAGCATTAGTATTTTCTCGATAAATCACTAAAGACTATGATAAGAAAAAGTTGAAATAATATTTCTCGGAAAGCTAAGGCCAAGTTTGGAACTAAATGAAGCAGATAAAACTGCAAAACATAATTTTTTACATGGCATTTTTTTAGTGCAGTTTATATATAAGAACTAGCTGTACCCTGCCACGCTTCGCAGTGGCACATTGTGATGGAATGGTTGACATTCGTATTTATTAATAATTGCTAGTTTTAATGTAATTATATTTATATACATTAAAAGTGAGGTTAATCCAAAATAAATAATATAATTACGTCCACGTGTTAGATGTAATAAAAAAGATATAACCACTTACTTCTGTTAGAAATCCACTTGAATTATAATAAGTCCTTTTATTTCACCTGTCAGTTAATAATATTTTTACTGTCCATTTTTGATATAAAATATAACCTCTACTTACGATTTGGTAAAAGGCGCAGTTCGATCACAACACTATCACACATTTAAGTGAATATTTAATTCACATTGTATAATAATCAGAATCAGATGCAAATTTTTTTGTAAATAAACAATGTAATTGGGAACGAAATTGTTTCTCATGTGACTGCGTCATTATTATTTCGGTTGTCAGATGGTTGTCAGCGAGTGTTTTCCTAGCTTATGGCAGATGGCGCGGTCACTGGTAAACAGCTGATTGTTAAAAAAAATTATTTTCTCGCGGTCGCAGATATGTGACTGATGCAAAAAATATATAAAAACAATCCTTGATGCGGATTTTATATCATGTTAAAATTTCAACTCAATCGGTGCAAAACTTTTTGAGTTTTTGAAGCGTACACAAACCAACATAACATTTTTATATATATAGATAAGTGGACTGGGTTATGATGTAACTTAAAAAGTTTACATAAGAAAATTTAAAAAAAAGTTTTTTTCAAGCCATATACATTGTTCAGCGGAATTTATTAATTTATTAACTCCAAAACATTTTGGTTGTTACCTATGTATATAATGCTTTATTGATATCTGAAAATGTTCACATTACCTACAAGCATTTTGAAAAAAGTAGCCCACCATAAGTCCGACTTCACCAGCCGCCACTGGTTAAGCTAGAAGCTTGTATTACATTTCTTTAAGGCTTTATTAATTTTTTTATTAAAGTTATTTAACAAACAAGGTTTTTAATGGCAACGACAATAACAACATTTTAACGTCGTGAGTAAGTGTTACGAATAAATGCAGTAATATAGTTGAAATTATTTATCGCTGATTAACAAACGACTTAGTTCTAAAGTTTTCCGTTGATCGTATATCAGAATAACGGGTAAAATTAAAAGAAAACTATAGTAATTTACGTAACATACGTCAAAAGTAAAGCATAGCATAACAAAAGTTAATGCGACGTGAGAATGCACGACTAAACGTTACTTGTGAGTGAGTTATGCTATGAAACTTTCGACGAGAAACATTCACATTATTTTTTGTGTTGCCTTTGGTAAAATTACTCTATTTTTTGATAAAGTTTAAAAAAAAGTTAAAATTATAAGAAATATCAATATTGGTACTGCATTTTTTACTAAATCTGCCAAATTTTACTTAACTTTAAAACCAATTATTTACATCGTCATTGACTTCATTACATTCTGGAATTTTTTATTTCTGATGCATTCAGTCTGAGTTCATTATGAAATGACAAAGCCCTTATTGTAGATTGCACTAAATCTTTAATAATAAATCGTTGATGAACATTATTTTCATTTTCGGCAGCCATTAATTAGTTACACAGCACTTTTCTTAAGAAAATATTCGTTTTAATCTCACTGCTAAAGTTCTAGTAATAAATGTTAGGTTGATTTTTTATTATAGAAATTATACAAAAAAACAAGGTTTTTTTATGCGCCGTAAGATCAGAATCTAAATGAACTAAGCCAAGATTGTGCATATGCAACAAAAACGAACGAATGCTAATAATTATGAATCAAATCAAAACCTTTCCGAAATGATTGTTGTCAGCGCCAGTAAGCAGACGGTAAATTTAAATTAAATGTTATGCACTGCAACTTTGATACTTTTAAAGCTTTTGCGACATATGAAATTAATTTAAAAAAATAACTATAACAGACTTTCGTATAGTATACCAAAAGTATAACGTTTTGAAAGTCGCGTAATTTGGTCACAATATTTCGTACTGTATAGCGTGAATACCAGGCGCAGTTTCAGGTGAGGGAAGCAATGAGAGCAATTCCAATACAGGTAATGTCACTCATTTGCCTACCCCCTCCCCTTAAACAATATAAGTAAAATCACACAAAAAGTGTCCCTTTCTAAACAATATAGGTAAAATCACACAAAAATTGCCTCTCCTCTTAAACATAATCCTGTATCCGCGCCTGTCAAACACTAATTTTAACATTATTAGTTTTTCTAATTTAACCTATAAGTTAGATAAACACGTAGCTCATATAATCTTATATATTTAAGAATACATACTTGAAGCTCATTCCAAATATTTTTTACGACAGCAATTTTTTCCTAAATTATTCAAAATGCTATAATTATATGTATCTCTAATAGTTTGTTGTTAATTTTTTTAGTACATGGCTAAATGCCTTTTTTTAGCGTCATCGTATAATTTTGGTAGAACAATCTAAGCGGAAATATACGTTTCCCCAACCTCTTAAATAGGCAAAAATTCAATAAAACACTTTACGACCCTCTTTCTAATATATAAAGTTTATCAAGGTTGTATCTTACTAACGTACCAAAAATGTGTATACATTTGGCACAAATATGAAGGTAGCGACAAAACCTAGAGTCAAATCACAAGATATGTAATCCTTTTCGTACTGCTTACATCAAAAACGTCAACAAACTTTTGTTGCTAGGGTGACGTAGAGACAAAGATGCTAGGGTAGTTTACTTTTCAATGTTGATATTTTCTTAATTTTTTCTTAATTTTCTCGTTAAAAGTCTAATTTTGCAATGCACTGCATGAAAAATATTGTACGTTACTCTGGTCAAAAGTTCAAAGCATACATGCAGACTTCACTTTTATACAGCTTTTGAACTACGGCCTCAAGCAGAATCTCTTTTCGGTATGCTATTCGTCACTTTTGACACACTTGCTGAAAGAAGAGCAAAAGCGTAACAGTCAGAGATCTTAGAGGTGTAGATGGTGAATTCCAAATGTTTTCAATGCTTTATAATTGAAACATACAAAATGAGTAAAAAGATCATTTACATCCGTCTCTTTCTCTCTCTATGGTTATCGTATTAAAGCAAAAACTCAACATTAAATACAGATTACTGAAAAACTTAGATAAAACTAAGATAACGCGTGCTAAAAACATTTAGCCATATAGCGAGAACAAATTGCCTTCACTTTATTGACTTCAATTACATATTGTAATTCACCATACACACCTCTACGATCTCTGGTAACAACCAGAGTTATAAACGTACAGAAACCAAGAAAAGAGTTTTATAATAAGAATTTAACACGATTAATTTTTTTCCTACAAAGCTAAATAATAATTAACAATTAAGTGTGGTGTAACAATAAAATAATCAGTAATTTTTATAAAATTTAAAATGGACAAATTTGTGCCGAAAAGACTTCCTCGTCTACATCTGGTGAAAGTGTGAAGAAAAAAACTAGATTGTATAACGATACATATTTAAAATATGGATTTATTTTGCTGAATAACAAGCCGTTTCAAGGAAAAAAATTTCTACTCTAGTAGTCGCTTTGCTTTCAATAGATAATACTGTAGTAGGGTAAAGGCACCACTTATGGGCATTACCTTGCTTATGGCCACTCTACTATAATTGGTTGAATAATAAACATGGTGACTATCTACCAATGACCTTGTAGCTGCTAAAATGTCATTTCAGTCAATATTAAGTCGGTACAGTGACAGAAGTTTACCTAAGCTGCATTTTAGCTTTATTGCAGCACTTTGAGTAGTAGTGATTTGCATGTGTAAAAAAATAAGAACTTTTGTTAAGAAAGTGATCTTAAACCCACTTATCGCCATCCTGCTGGCCATAAGTAGATAAGCAAAAACTACTTTTGGCCAGTTTACTTTTTTGTTTAAATAAATACCTAATGTAATATATTTACATAAATGTGTAATATTTCTTTCAGTTAAAATGCCAAAAGCACTGAATAAAACTCATAAAGGCCGAGTAGAAAAGCTGGGAAAAGGCAAAATTTTAGTATTCTCCTACAAAACTTAATCTTGCGTTGAATGCCATTTTTGACGGAATGGCTGTTGCCAAAGCAAGTCGTGAATTTGATATACCAACTACTTTGCGTAATAAAGTATCAGGAAAGTCTCCAAGAGATTCAAGGCACTGCGGATTCGAGTCTTACTTGGGAAAGGATATTGAAAACCAGTTGGTTGAATGGATACTTGCTTGTGCGAAAATGGGATTTCCAATTGATAAAGACGGGTTACTGACTTCAGTACAAAAATTGGTACGAGAAGCAAATATTAAAACTCTTTTCGTCAACGATCGTTCGGGAAAAAATGGTATTACAGCTTCCTTAATCGCCATAAACAACTTTCCCAAAAGAACGCCGAATACATTCACGGTGGAAGAGGTGCAGTAACTGAAGAGAAAATCCGCAAGTGGTTTGACGAGATTCAAACAAGTTTAAGCGAAATTAATGCCACCAGTGTATTAAAAAATCCACACAGGATTTTTAATATGGATGTAACATGTTTCTGTTTAGCTCCAAAAAGTGGTACTGTTATTGGATTACGAGGAAAACATGTCTACAATGAACGACTATAATCAGACAAGAAAAATGTAACAACACTGTTCACAGTTAATGCAGCAGGAAAATTCGTTCCTCCGTTAACAATCTTTAAATTTGACCGAATTCCATCTGCTGTGTCTAAAGCAGCTCCTAAAGGTTGGGGGATTGGCAAAAGTAAAAAAGGCTAGATGACTACAAAATGTTTCTACGAATACTTCTGCAACGTTTTTGTACCATACCTTAAAGAGTCTCAAATCGAGTTACCCGTTATCATCTTTGTAGATAGACACGCATTTCATCTGACTCTCCATTTAAGTAGAATCAAAGATTGATGTGGTTTTGCTAGATGAATTCAAGCAAACAAAAAGACAAATCTACGAATGGGAAGGTAATACTGAGGATAAGAGTTTGTACAATGTTTGGCATCAAATTGCAAGTGATGTAGAAGGTCTACCAAAGTTAGTGAGCGAGGATCCTGCACTTGAAAATGAACTCCAGACCCCTCCAGTATCTCCTCTAGATGCTAGCATTTTAACTGATATCATCAAATGATAGTAATAATGCATTGGCTACTACATCTCGTCTAGATAGGGCAGAACAAGTAACACGTAATATTTGCTTCGCTCAAAAAACAATATGTTCAAAAGTATTTTATAATGGTGCCTCTGCCCTAACTTGACAAAGAAAAAAAACAATGGTGCAAAAAATGGTTACTGCAAATACATATTTATTCACATATGAATTTGCTTAACAAATTATGTACTAGTAAACCAATAGATTTTTGAGTTTATTTACGAATGAATGATGATTCATTCAGCACCTTATTAGAGCTAATACGAGTAGCAATTACGAAACAAAATACAGTTATGAGAAATGCAATTAGTGTCGAAGAACGATTAACTTTTACTCTGATATCTTTAGTTACTAAAAATTTTTCTGAACACCTAAAATTCATTAGAACTCAATCGCCTCAGTTTATAAATCAAATTGTTTCTGAAACGTGCCAAGTCATTTCATAAAATGAAATCGTATCAACAGGTCGACAAACTTGTCATATATCCAACCAAGTTGTACTACATTAGTTGTTATTATATTATATACTATATTAGTATTAAGCAGATACTTTTAGAAAAGTATATAAACAAAATTTTGGTTTACAAGATTATAATTTTGACTGCCTAAAGCTTTTTTTAACATTTGCAAAATAAAATTATATAAGAAATTTCCTTTTTTTTCGAATACTTTATCAATTCAAAAAAGTGACGTTATGATATTTTATGTGACAAAAATCTCATCAATGAGTAACAACATTAAATTTTTGATAACAAATAAAAAAAGATTTTAACTTAAACTTTACTTACTTATAAATTTAAACCGACATATCAGAATTATTAGCTACACTATGTTCTACACTATCTAGATACTAGGTATGGCAATTAAATTGATATTTAAGAATTGATATTCAGATACAAAATTTATGAATTGCACTATTTAGATATTAGTCATTTGTAAAAATTTTTTAAAAACGCAAAAAAAATTCAGAACAAAATAAAATTTACTCTAAAGACATTAGGTAAATATAAGTAATGATAAGTGTAGACTATTTTTCTGTATTCAAAAATTCACAGCAAAGGATCGTAAGGTTTAATATGGCTCTCATTTTTAAATGATCAAAATAAAACATATTGTCTTTGTTAATTAAGTATTTTTTAATTTCAATATTTTTTTTACAATATAACAATATTATAACTATTGAAAGCTACCAATAACAGATGTAATTAATAAAATAAATAATCTTTTTAATATGTTTTTTTTTATAGTAAAAAATATCTATATCTAGTAGATGCTAATTACAAAGAATTAACTTATTGGTTTCTAGATAATAAGTATTTACGGTATCTGAGACTCGTATCTAGATACATATTTAATAACATATTAGTATATTTATCTAGATACTAATATTTAGTATTTATGTACACTGCCTCAAAAAAGTAATTGGACACTTTTAAGCGTGACCTGCAAGGTAGGCAACCAAACTTTCGTTATAACAAAACGCCTAGTTAAATTTGACGACATTGGCATTGTAGACATTACTTGCAGCAATATTACGAGGTTACTAACCATTCTTTATGAACACTGCCTCAAGCGTTCAAAGGACATGTTTCTTACCTGCAAATATATATCTAAATTTTATCCTAAAGTTTTAAATTGTTCTTCGGCGAGTTTTCTATTTATTTAGGTTTTCTGCTTAACTAATTATAAAAAAATTTAATTGTTATTTATAATAAAATAAGTTCCATCTATAGCTCGAATAATAATAAACTGTATGCTCAAATATGAAACTACTGTACTAATTAACCTAAAAGTTTTAAATATCTGGATTAAATTAAAGACAAAATTCCGATTTTCTTTGCAAAAGAGGTAACATTAAAACGTAATTAGAGGTCAAACAATTGCAGTATAAATTCCCATTATCCCATTTAAATTATTCGTATGAAAAATTAAAGAATATATATATTTCCCTTTATAAAATTAAGTCTAATTTCTCATACAGAACGCTAGAAAAACTCCAAATAAAATTTGAAAAATGCCAAATGCATTTTTCCGCTTTCCCCTCGTAACATTTAATTTAAGTATTAACTATTTCAAAGAAATATAAATTTAATAGTAATGAACTGAAATTTGCAATTTCGTAGTTTGCATTTTTTTTATGGTTTAGATAATTATAGTACCTACTACATTTTAATAGAACAAGAACAAAACTAGATACAGAAAATCCTAACAGGAAACATGATTAAAAAAGTATTTATTATTTTATTGAAATATTTGTATTTTACATGCTAGTAATGGGTGCATCTATTTTTGGTTATACATTCCCGTAGATGGTTTGGCATCGAATTAATTAAATTGGCACATACATTAGCTCCTCGAAATCTTTCCCACACGGTATTAAAATGGCGATGCAAGTTGTTTATATTTCCTAATTCTTTGTTATTATTCAGTTCGTCGTTCCACCCACGCACGGCCGCCACCCACAAATTCTGTATAAGGTTCAAATCGGTTGACTTAGGTGGCCAATGAATTCTTTCCACTTTTGGATGTTGTAAGAACCATTCTTGAACTACCGCTGCCGTATGTACAGGAGAATTGTGCTGAACAAACCGAATTGGTCTTTCGGAATAAATTGCACGTACGGAGCCCAACATAACATCTTCCAAAATTGTCAGGTAAGTTTGAGCAGTTAAGCGTCTATTGACACGTGTTAATTACACTGAGCCAGCATCACTTATCCATCCCCAGTACGCAGCACTAAATCTCTTACTTTTTTTGTTGGGTTGCACATGTTTTAATCCATATCTAGAATTACGTGGTCTCCAAAGAACTTTTTTACTATCTTGGGAAGTGCAGAAAGTTTTTTCATCTAAAAAAACAACACTTTTCTAATCAAAATTTAAATGTTTTTTTGAAAACTGCAATTTCCTGTAGGCATTTTCTTCAGTTATTACAAGTTTCTTTATAGGTCTTTGCGTTGAACCCAATAATGGACAACAATTTTCTAATAAAATAAATAATAGGTAATTAAAACTGTGCAAAAAGGTTTACGTTTACTGAAAGGCACCCATTAGGTAATGTTATTAATTTAAGTGAAAAAGTTACGTCTTTAAAGTTAGCAGTACAAGGTTAGCAGAATCAAATAAAATATAGTTAGGAATTTAATGCAAAAGAAAAAAAAATGTAACTTTCTTACTTTTTTTGTTATGCGTTAGTTATACTTGAGGCAAATTAGCAGTACACTATTCTAAAAAATGCTTTAATAAAGTTTATTTCCTGTTAAAAATGTGTCCAGCATAATAATAAAGCTATCAGGTTTTTTCTTTTACAATTAATTAACAACAATTTAGCAACAAATTCTACACTTTATTTTAAACCGAATACCGATTTATTAAAACATTGTTGAGAATGGTGTACTACCAACTTGCCTCAAGTTTAATGCATAATTAAAAAAGTAAGAAAGTTTTTTCTTTTGCACGAAATTACTAACAAAACCTTAATTATGTTTTATTTGATTTTGCTAACTTTGTATTGCTAACTTCAGAGACGTGAAAAACTTGATACCCAATTGCTATGTGACTAAAACTGTTATAATTTCATTATAAACAATTTCCTGTGATGTAGGTGAATAATTGTGCAATCTGAATTAGACATCATATAATACCTATAAAATAGGTATATATACCCATGTTTAAAATTGAAAAAACTACAAATTTAAAAAAATATTATCAAAAGCAAAATTATACTAGTTTTATAGTCAACATTCCTACGTTTTCCAAAATAATTCAGATGTAATAAACCAAATCGAAATTATTGCAAAATTCATTACGTTTGTCAAATGTAATGTCTTGCGCCCTATATAGGTTTATTAACATTGTCAAAAAAGCAAAATAATAAGTAAAAGTAATGGATAAAAGTATATAATAATACAATATTAAAAATAGTTTAAAAACTATAAATTATTAATGTTTTGTTGATGTTATTGTACATGTTTTATTATTATTTATTACTTAAAGCAAGATGAAACATTATTTCTTTATTTGGGGATTTTGCATTTTTTTTATCTTATTTGTACACGATATTTCTTTAAAGCGGCGGCCTCGCCCGCGCTAGGAACCGCCCGTCTACTTAGAATTTCTGCATTACGTCGAAATTTGGTGGGGCAACTATTGCGACACATAAATTTGTTTCTAATGGTATGGAACAACGTTTAAAATTTTGGCATTTTTGTAGTTTGTTTTTAAATTTTTATTGAACATTTTTAGCCCTAAGTAAAAATTTTTAATCTTTGCATTGGCTCAATATTTATGTTTGCCATTGCGTACTTTACATGGTGTATAAATATATGTAAATAAAAATTTAAGGAAAAGTAATTAAAAAAATTTCGAAACGCCAAAATGTAAAAAAATCATGTTACTTGTGTGAGGTCCGTAAACCCATTCTCGGTTCAAGAAAAAAATTATCTTAGAATAGTTTAGTGTTCAAGAAAACAAATAACAATGTTTGAAAACATTTTTTGTAATATGTAAAACCTTACTCCTATTATATCTAATAAGTTTTTTTAAAGTTTGTCATTTTTTTTATATTCAAATTAAAAAAATAAGCAATGTAAACAGAGCACACATTTAACATTATACTTAATCAAAATTAATTTGAATTACTTGAAGAAAAAGAAATAATAAGAAAAGTTAATATGTTGCGTAAGGTAATGCTATAAAGACACAGGACGCTCAAATACAATTGTAAAGCACAATTAAATACGGTCCCATGAGCTGTAAAGAATGTTTAAAATAAACTTGGCTTTGCGGTCCATAGGCTGTGACAAAAGTTTAGTCGTCGAGGTTGAACGTGTTAAATACTAGCCATTTCTCCCAGCTTCGCATGAGTGCAATCTATGTATATTCCACGAAATCTACGATGTGACATGCTTTAGGTTAATCGTTACTTATAATTATCAGGTTTCCAAAGTTTAAACGAAGGTTTGTATTATTAATTTAGAAATAAACGTTGTTGATCGTTTTGTACAAAAAAATGAAACCTATGTTTTCAATGTTTGGTGATATATGTATTTATATTACTTAGTTTTAGCAAAAACCTGCAACAATTCTGTTTTGATTTATAAGTAACCAAACTCATATTAGTTTTGATTTCAGTTCAGTTACATCCAACTAAAAATAGTACCTTTTTAAAAGAATATTAATTTTCTCGCCACTTGTTCCTTTTGTTATAATATAAACAAGATTTCACGAAAGCCGCCTAAAAATAAAGTTCTACAGGCACAGATAAGTAAATTTGAGTTTTGCATACCTTCTGTCTAATACTTCAACTAGTAAGTTCGATATCATCCATTAATTGGGTTAAATCAGCATAGTTGAAGCATTTTTTCCGTGTATTACGACAGTGTAATCAAAAAAAAAACAATTGAACATCGAATTTTGTCTATATTCACAAAAATCCATTTTCTATGAAAAAATTACGAATGAATGTTATGAGAATTTGTAATAGGAATTATGATTACAATTGTTCAACCACTAATTACATTCAAATGATGATAATACTTCTTTTACAAAGAAAATCGGACTGTTGACTTTAATTTAATCCGGAATTATTCAAAATTTCGGCAAATTAAAACAGCAATTTCATATTTGGATATGCAGTTTAAATTTATTTAAGCCATTAATGGAACTTTTCAAAATTTATTTTAATTATAAATCAAACTATAAATTACTTAAAACTTTTTAAATTAAAGGAGAGAACTTAAATACATAAATAAAAAATTCGGCGAAAAAAAAATTAAATCTTTATGGTACAATTTAGACACATATTTACAGCAAAAAGACATCTTCTTTGAACGCTTGAGGCGGTGCTTATAAAGAATGGTTAGTATGTCAAATTTAAATAGACGATCTGTTATAACGTAAGCTTGGTTTCTTACCTTGCAGGTCGCGCTTGAAAGTGTCCAATTATTTTTTTTAGACAGTACAACACTGTAATCCTTACCGGTTTCTTTATATTTACTCTGGAGTAAATGGATAATAAATTTTAAATAATTTATGTTTGCAGGAAGGATTGATTAAAATTAATGTGTTTAATCTAATGTTATGATCATAAAAATAAATGTTATTAACTAGTTTAATGCAACGTTTAATCAATATCAGAAATGTTATTGTAGAACAAGCGAAACTATGACGAGCTTACTAATTAAATATTTTAAATACGATTTATACATTTACAAACTTATGGGAGTTATAAATTATACACACGAATATTCTAAAAAACATTTTTTAGATCATATGTGGAGTTTTCCGTTGCTTGGTATAAATTTATTTGCATTATGGAAAGTTTTCAACTATAACGGTAACCATGAACGAAACGTATCATTGACTTTCACTAATTTTGTAGTTAGTATTGGTACTGTACACAGTATATTAAGAGTGTGGTATAGCAGTAATTCAAATGCATTCAAATTAATACAAAATATTGACAAATTAAATAAAACATTACATTTGGAAGCCCAATATAAGATTAGCAAATATCTTTATGCGATGTTAATATATCTTGGAATAGATTATATTTATGTAATCATTTCAATAACTAAGTATTTTAATTTTAATGACATTTTTCACTCAATTTGTTTAATAATACACGTTGCTCTTTGTTATGTAGAATCCCACATGATTTATAACATCACTAACAAAATTATAGCCCAAGTTGACTGTGTCAATACTAAGTTAAATTTTATTTATCAACGGAATATAACAATTAAAAAAATTGAACAAGTTACATCCTTTACGAACATTGCTGCTTTGCATTATGAAATAACAAAAATTGCTAAATTCTGTAACGATGCTTTTGGTTTTCCACTTTTAATGATATTTTTTTTAAGTTTTGTAAACGTTACAGCCGACATTCATTATTATTTAATAGCGATATTTGAAGCATTTAAAGAAGGATTTATCCAATTAGATGTTTTGAAGAGATACTACTTTCTGATGCACCAATTATGGATTTGGACACATTGCATACATTTTGTATATCTTATTAAGCCATGGACTACATTAAATAATAAGGTAAGTTTGCCATTTAAACAAAATTTAATTTTAGAAACATTTTAATGGTGATATGTTTCTTTTGAATCTTAACAACTATTGACCACGACGACTAATCAATAATTTTGTTGTTGTGGCTATGATCAAAATGACTGTATTGTGATGGTAATTGTCAACTGCTCTTGCATTACCACAACGGTTAATTTAACTACGACGCCGAACTAGATGTCTAACGACCATTATCTAGATGAAATTATATAGATAATTTTTTACTGTATCAATTAACCAATAGAAAAATTTTATTTTATTGCATTTTTTAAAATTCAACCAATCATCAACGGATTACAGCGATAACACCACGGGCGTGGTGTTATCAGGCAAAGCAGACATGATATATTAAAATGTCAAATTAAATGTCAGATAGTAAATCAATTCATAATGATGATACACGGATTTGATGATATTTGTAACTACAAAATTAACTAAATTCCTTTAGAAAATACACCATAAAACACAATTAATTTGTATTAATTGATTAAAAAACTTGGAAAGTAGTAAAAAATTATCTCACCGAATACCCCTCGAGCATTGATAAATACTCAAAATTTTGTCGTAGAGAATGTTTCAAGCGTGTTTCTTTAAGGTAATATTTAAAATACAATTAGAATACTTAAAAACTCCATTTGAATTTACATTAAAATAATCAGTCACTTAATTAAAATTAATTTACAATTTTTGTGGTGTAACCATCGAAATGCATACATGTAAATGTAAATTCAAATGGAGTTTTTAAGTATTCTAATTGTATTTTAAACGTTAGGACAAAGACAATCGATAATTTAGTGATTTGGCCTGATGAAGTGGTCACATCAAAGACCACGAAACGTCGCCGTAATTACAACTACGGTTGTTTAATTAAATAAAAAATTCCACACTTAATCGAAGGCTCTAAGAAGAGAAAAAAAAGCAACTGAAAATCTAATTTATAGGTAGAAATACAAAATTCAACGTAAATCAATAAAGTTTTTGTTATGTTTTTCTTAGATTTTGATTTTTTTTTAATTTGTCTTTCAGTTTTTTAATTAGTAAATTTAATAAACAATGAATTAGTTTTTATTCTGTTATGAGATTACATTGTACATTTACGTATATGATGATAATTAAACGATAACAATCAATTAAAGTTATTACCTGTTTGTACCTATTTGATAGAATTATCTATCGTATTATCTATGCAAGTTATAAATTATCTCATCTATTATCTAGATAAATCTTTCAATCTAAATCGTTATCTAGACAAAAAAAATTGAAAATTGTTTATTATCTCATCTAGATGAAAATTAAATTATCTATGCACAACACTGCTTACGACTCATACTTAACCAAATGCATAACTAAAATAATATATTGTTTTTTGCAGTTAAAGAAAGATAACTAATCTTTAGAAAGTATGTAATGTCAATCTCTATAACGTAGATTATCTATAACGCCAGCGTACGCCGATAACTTTCTGTCAGTTTATGTGTCAGTTTAATTAACATTAAATTAAATTAATTAATAACCAAACATAAACTGTTTTTAAGTAATAGAATCGTAATATTATGTGTTATAATTGTTCTTAACCATAAGTACATTATTCTTATATTTTTTCGTAATACAAATAGTAGTATAATAATCTACATCTCAATCCTAGGTTTAGACTTAAAAAGTACAAATGATAGTACCGCAGTACATTAATTTCAGATCATCCCTTTAACAGTAAAATAAATTGTTACCAATACTAAGTATAATTAATATGTTATAAATTCAAATTCATTTTTTTTTGGGTCATTGGCGTTAAGTTTTAACTTCACATGTGCAGTTACGTAAACGAAAAATAAAAATCATTATGATTATTACGTAACTATTTACTACTTCTTCGTAAAACATATTTGATTTCATAAAATATCTAGTTTCTTGTTCACTGAACTATTTTTGCTACAAAACCTGACAGCTGTTTTCAAAATGTCAACGTTTTATTTTATCAGTATTGCACGTATCAAAAAATCTTAAACATTACATTGCTGACCGATGAGTTATAAGACACCTCTCGCGATTTCAACTATTTATCTACTATATACAATAGAAATCGCTTTTCGGTAGCATTACCATAAGTTCATAAAGTATCTGTAATCATAACACTGGTATTTATGTAATTTTCTTTACAATTTACGTTTATTCATTATATATAAAAATAATTAACAATGACAATTTTGTAAAAGCTACGTTTTAGATTACTTCGCCGACATACAATATTTGTTGAGAAATTTTGTATTATTTGAATAACGGTGCTTGTTAACGGTGATTAATTTTCCAATTGGTTTGTATAGATTTTATAGGTAAACGTTTAAGTACAAAAGAAAGATTTAATTGTAAAATGTTTAAGATTAAATATAATAACTTTTTTGAATCAATTAAAGATGTTTTATTACATCTAGATAAAACTAGAAAAATTTCGATTATGAATTTCTTAATTAGTAAAATAATCAAAAATGCAGTATCCTTATTAAGAAGGTTAAGAAGTAGATATGTTAATAGTTCCTTAAGTTACTTACTATACGATTTACACTGTATTTGATATCAATTTTTTACACAAAACAACCCATGCGTTGTTAACTGAGTAGGTAATATAAAATTAATATAATGTTTTAAGAATGTGTTTGTTGTACATTTTCTTTGCTTTTTTTTTAATTTATTGTAATTGTTTACATTTACATTACACTATTTTTGACTAAAAATAAAAAAGAAACAAAAACTAAAAACAGTTAGCATTAGTATTCTCTCGATAAATCACTAAAGGCTATGCTAAGAAAAGGTTGAAATAAAATCTCTCGGAAAGCCAAGGTCAAATTTGGAACTAAATGAAGCAGATATAACTGCAAAACATAATTTTTTACGCGGCATTTTCTAGTGCAGTTTATATTAATAGGCATGTAGATGTGATACGTTAAATGCCATCTCTACTGTTTTATTCCAATAGAGTCGGTAAAACGGGCGATATTATGATGTAGGTACAAAGTTGAAACGTTTAAGTAAGAAAATTCAAAAAAAAGTTTTTTCCCGCCATATACATTGTTCAACGGAATTTATTTGTTAACTCCAAAACACTTTGGTAGTTACCAACATAATGCTTTAATGATAATTAAAGACGCTCACATTACCTACAAGCATTTAGGAAAAGTCGCAACTGGTTAAGTTAGAAGATTGTATTACAATAAGAACTTATTACAGTATTTATTAAAGTTATTAAACAAACATGGTTTCTGATAGTAACGATTAATAATAGCAACATTGTAACGTCGTGAGTACGTGTAACAAACAAACGCGGTAATATAGTCGAGATTATTTATCGCCAAACAAGTTATTCTAAAGTTTTCCGTTGATCGTATATTAGTATCACGGGTAAAATTTAAAAAAATTATAGTAATTTACGTAACAAACATTAAAAGTAAAGCATAGCATAACGAAAGTTAATGCAACAAAAAACCGCACGGCGAAGCGTTGTTTGTGAATGATTTCTGCTATGAAGCTTTCGACGAGAATTACTTATATTATTTTATGTGTTGCTTTTTGTAAAATTACATTTTTTTTATGCAATTTAAAAAAAGTTAAAATCATCAGAAATATAATGTTGGTACCACATTTATTACTAAATTTGTCAAATTTTACTTGACATTAATACCAATTATTTACACCGGCATTAACTGCATTAAATTCTGAGATCATATTTTTTATTTCTGATGCATTTAGTCTGAGTTAATTGTGAAATGACAAAGCCCTTATAGTAGATTGCACTAAATGTTTAATAGTAAATTGCTGATGAACATTATTTTCAATTTCGGCAGTACTATTTAGTTTTCCCAATTCTAAAGTTGTAATAATAAATGTAAGGTTAGTTTTTTATTATAAAAATTATACAAAAAACAAAGTATTCTTTTTGCGCCATAAGATCATAATCTAAATAAACTAAGCTAAGATTGTGCATTTGCAACAGAAACGAAGAAATGCTAATAATGATGAATCAAATCAATATCTTTCCGAAACGAACGTTGTCAGCGCTAGTAAGCAGGCGGTAAATACACTTTCATATATACCAAAAGTAAAATGTTTTGGCAGTCGCGTATTTTGACTACAATATTTCGTGCTGAGTAGCGTAAATACCAGCAAAGTCTAAGCAGTTTATTTTGAGTAATTTAAAAATTTTTCAAGTGTGTGTTTCAAATATAGGTGAAACCACACAAAATTGCTTAGCTTAAACTTAGTAAAACAAACTCAGCTACGCTTGTAATTTGTCCATCGATATGATAGAACCTTTGAGTTAAATCAACTATTGAAAATCAGCGATTTTTTCCTAAATTATTCAAAAAATTATAATTAGATGTATTTCTAATAGTTTGTATTTAACTTTCTTTATTCCATGGCTAATTGCCTTTTTTTTTAACTTAATCGTATAATTTTGGTAGAACAGTCTAAGCGGGAATACACGTTTCCCAACCTTTTTAGCGTCACGACTTCTTAAATAGACAAAAATTGAATAAAACTCCTTACGAGCCTCTTTCTAATATATAAAGTTTATCAAAGTTCTATCTTACTAAAAAATTTGTATACATTTTGCACAAATATGAAGGTAGCGACAAAACCAAGAGTCAAATCACAAGCCATGTAATTCTTTGCGTACTGCTTGCATCAAAAACGTCAACAAAAGTTTGTTGCTAGAGTGATGTAGAGACAAAGATTCTAGGGTAGTTTACTTTTCAACCAGCAAAGAACAAATTATAAAACTGCAAACTGAATTGTTACAATCAAAAGACAATCACATAAAGGATTTAAACAAAAAAATTAATTCCCTTGAAGACCGCAAAACCAATGCAACTCTATCACCTTACGTTGAAACTCATAAAGTAAACGCAAATAAACAGCAAAAAGTACCTAAACTATATTCGGAAGTAAGCAAGCATCAATCACAACCAAAGGAAAGGCAGGTAAACACTAATGCTAGAAACGCTCAAATTCAAGAACAAGTGGTTATCTCGCCCACACCTGAGGAAATTGATAGCAAAAATTGTTTACAAACAATTATAAATCTAAATAGCGACATTAATACAAATTCAGTTCATAAATCTAACAAAGATGACGATGATTTCAAATTGGTCACCTACCAAAAACCTCAAAAGAAATTGGTTAACACATATAAAACAAAACCCATTATCGGTACGAATTCTAGCAATACATTTAGTATTACGGCAGCACCAAAGAAAGCATGGGCTTTCATTGGAAGAATTTCACCTTCCGTCACAGAAATAAATATGCTCGACCATCTCAAGCTGATTACAAATGATGAGGAGGTTGAATGCCTTAAATTACAAAGTAAAGGACAAAACTTGTGTTTTCGAGTCGCAGCCAATATTAAACACGCCGATACTCTACTGGATCCCAATAATTGGCCGGAACACGTCAGAGTGAGCCGCTACAATTTTCGATTCGCTCAACATAAAGGATGTAACGATTAAACCAGTTCGTAAACCTAGAAAATCACATGCTTTTCCTTCAAATCTAAGCATATTTCATATTAATATACAAAGCATTGGCAATAAATTATTGGAACTGGAATCATTTTTAAGCTATAATTCCACAAAATTCAACATAGTCTGTATCAGCGAACACTGGCTAATTGGAGAAGAGATGGATACTTTTTCGTGTGGGGAATGGTTCATCGCATCGTCATTCACCAGAACATACAGTCGGCATGGAGGCGTACTAATAATGATGAAGAACAGTGAAGAATTTACTGTGATAGCAGGAATAAAAGAAATCTCCATAGAAAATCATATCGAAGTATGTGCGGTTAATTATACTAAGTTCGACTGCAATGTAGTTTGTGTGTATAGACCACCTCTGGGCGACATCCAGGTATTTATGAATACACTAGATACTATATTAAATAAGTTTAAAGGTAAAAAATGTGTAATTTTAGGAGACTTTAATGTAAGATTTTGTTCCAATGATACAAATGCCACTAAATTATGTGATCATTTTATGACATTTAGATATGTACAAACCATATTCAAAGAAACTAGATTTAAAAACTGTATAGACAACATATTCACCAATCTGAACTCAGATGATTTTATCACATCTACTGTAAATTGCGGCATATCAGATCATTATGGTCAAAAGATCAGCGCCAAATTACCTGGCAGATGTACCAAAAAACAACATACGAAACTCGTTCGTTCAATCACGTTACGCGGCCAATGTGCGATGCACAACAATCTAAGTAGTTTAAGCTGGAAGTTCATAGACAATCCGTTCAAAAACGTTAATAGTAAGTTTAAACTCTTTCACGATTATTTCATAGATTTATTTAATACATCCTTTCCTTACACCAAATTTTCAACAAAACACCGTGATGGTGGAATAAAATGGTACAATGATAAACTCAAAAACATGCGGGACAAATTAAACTTGCTAAATTATATGTACTCAAAATCCCCAACTCACGAACTGTATGCTACAAAAAATAAATACAAATACGCGTATAGGAACGAATTAAAACGTGCAAAGAGAGAAGAAACAGACAGATTGATATACAACTCAAATAACGTAAGCAAATCTCTATGGGATATTGTAAACAAAAGATGCAACCGCAAACAGAAAAAAAAGTTCATTAACAGCACCTTATCAGCAGACGACTTTAACAATTACTTTGTTAACGTTGGACATAATATCGTCAAAAACTTCCCTAAGCTAAACGGTGAAGGTATAATGCATGACCAGCCTACTTGTTTGGTTAATACCAATTTCAAATTTAACACAGTCACTTTCATACAAATCCGAGATATTTTAGTATCTATAAAGTCCAGTAAATCCAAAGATATATTTGGTCTCTGCCCATATATCATAAAAGCAAACATTTCAAACCTTGTTTACCCTCTAGCCAAACTAATTAATCTCTGTATAAATGAATCTGTTTTTCCTGACCCACTAAAAATTGCTTCATTATTACCAATATACAAAAAAGGGGATGTACATGACCTATCCAACTACAGACCCATCTCTATTTTACCCAGTTTCTCTAAAGTTTTTGAGAAAGCTTTAGCAATACAAATCATAAATCACTTTGAATCAAATCATCTATTTAATGAAAAACAATACGGATTTCGCAAAAATAGAAGCACCACTGACGCAATTATTGATTTTGCTATGAATTTAATAGATGGCTTTGAAAACAAAGAATATTCATTATCTATGTTTTTAGACCTCTCAAAGGCTTTTAATTCGGTATGCCATGAAACACTATTACATAAATTAGCAAACTATAAATTCGACCAAGCTAGCGTTAAATTAATAGCATCTTATCTAGAAAACAGACATCAAATAGTAAACTTCAATGGAACTTCAAAAGTACTTTCTATCAACATTGGATTGCCACAAGGAAGCATACTAGGCCCATTGTTGTTTATAATATTTGTAAATTCATTTCCCAGCTGTATAGAGAGTACAGAAGGTGAGACACATATTGTACAATTTGCGGATGATACTACCCTCACCATAACAGATAAACACATAGAAAATGTTCCAGACAAATGTATCGTGGCACAGTCAAAGGCCCTTGAATGGTTCTCATATAATAAACTACTGTTAAATACTGCGAAAACTAAGGAAATGTTGTTTACACTGAGACACAGTAACTTAGACACCCAGAATGAATCTATATGTTTCCTAGGAGTGCACCTCGATAGTAAACTAAACTGGCTTCATCACACCGATTTTATATCAAAGAAACTAAGTAAAAACATTTTCGCACTCAGAAATTTACAATCGAGTGTGTCCCCAAAAGTTCTACGAACATCGTATTTTGCCTTGTGCCACTCGATAATGTCCTACGCAATTCTAGCGTGGGGTCACTCTACAGGTTGCCACCGAATATTTAGATTACAAAGACGAGCAATTAGAATAATAGCAAACTGCAGCTACAGAAGTGAATGTAAACAATACTTCATACAATATGAAATATTAACGCTACCGTGCATATATATTTTAGAATGCTTACTATTTGTCAAAAAACACATTAGTAACTTCTCGGAACAGTGTAGTATACATAAGCATCAAACTAGAGCTTGTAATCATCTCCGACCAGAATTTCAAAGAATAAAAAAAACTCAAACTACTGGTCTATAAAATTCTACAATCAATTACCACTTAAAACTACACAATTAGAATTAAGCCAATTTAAAAGGACAGTAAAAAAATATTTAATAAATAAGGGTTTCTATAGCTTTAATGAGTACCTTAGCTGTAAACACATAATTTTGTAAGTACCTACTTAGACTGACGAGTGTAAATACTTTGTATATTAGCACGAAATATATATTATTATTATTATTATTATTATTATCAATGTTGATTTTTTCCTCAATTTTTTCTTAATATTCTCGTTAAAAGTGTAATTTTGCAATGCATTGCATGAAAAATATTGTACGTTACTTTGGTCGAAAGTTCAAAACATACTTCACTTTCATACAGTTTTTGAACTACAGCCTCAAGCAGCATTCCTTTTCGGTATGCTATTCGTCACTTTTGACACACTTGCTGAAAGAAGAGCGGAAGCGTAACAGTCAGAGATTTGAGATGTAGATGGTGAATTCCATATGTTTTTAACGCTTCATAATTGAAAAGTACAAAATGAGTAAAAAGATCATTTACATTGCTCTCTTTCTCTCTTTCTCTTTCTAGGGTTATCGATTTAAAGCGCAAACTCAACATTAAAAACCGATTAATGACAAATTTATATAGTAGTACTATGGCGCGTGCTGACATGCGCTAGGAACATTTAGCTTCTATGGCTAAGAACAAAATAGCCTTCACTGTTTTGTTGACTTCAGATACATATCGTAATTTACCATATACACTTCTAAGATTTCTGGCAACAATCACAGTTATAAACGTACAGAAACTAAGACAAGAGTTTTATAATAAGAAATTAACATGATTAATTTTTTTATACAAAGCTAAATAATAATTAACAATTAAGTGTGGTGTAACAATAAACTGATCAGTAATTTGTATAAAATTTAAAATGGACAAATTTGTGACGAAAAGACTTCGTCGTCTACATCTGGTGAAAGTGTGTGAAGAAAAAAATTAGATTGTACAACGTTACATATTTAAAATATGGATTTATTTCGTTGAATGACAAGCCGCTATGTGTTGCTTGTTCTGACGTTATGTCTGCGGAAAATATAAAGTCTTCAGAAGGCTATGACAATAATTTTTCAAAAATATGGATTCTCAATTTGTTTGATAAAAAAGTTATAGCAGCTGCCAAATTGCCTCTTGAGACAAACTGAATAAATTATCGTCCGTCAAAACTCTACAACTAGAATTTATGTCTAAAGAGTGAATACAAAAGTTTAGTAACGAATGCTTTAAAAACATTGATTTGCTTTGCAACTTCTTGTAACGTCAAATAAGTTAATTGTTGTAGGGTTGACTAATCATTACACTCTATTTAAATTCTTTTTTATTTCTTATGATAATTAGGATTACATCAACTGACAAGTAACTTATTACTGATCTATATCTAATGTAAACACACTTATTTTAGTTATACTTAATGATATTGCCGACGCTGCTCAATCATCACTACTGCACACAACTGTTCGTTGCACCCGTGGTTTCACCTATGGTATCGATTCATAATCCATCTTTAATAAGTAGAGTGCAATTACTTTTCCAAATGGTTTTCTTGCTTTTATACTCTTACTTGTGCAAAACGTACAGAAATTGTCTAATATCACGTAAAAGTAAATTACTTGTGAGAGCTTCTAATATTGATCCATTTATTAAAAAAAAATTAAGACAAATTCAACCGTTAATTATCACATATTTAGTTATGCAAATTTATAGATCAATAAAATTTTTCATACATAATACTAATATATATAAACGAAATTTTGGTTCACAAGATTCTAATTTTGGCTGCATAAAGCTTTTTTTAACATTTGGAAAATAAAAATTGTATAAGAAGTTTACTTTTTTTTTCGAATACTTTATCAATTCAAAAAAATGACGTTATGATATATTATTGTATTATTATTATTATGTGACAAAAATAAAAAACGGTTTTAACTTAAACTTGACTTAGTTGTAAATTAAAACTGACATATCAGAATTTTTAGTTACACTGTGTTCTTCACTATCTATATACTAGGTATGCCAATAAATTGATATTTGGGTATTACATTTCAAAAGTATCTATTACATCTATATTCAGATACAAAATTTATAAATTACACTATCTAGATATTAGACATTTGTAGAGATTTTTTAGAAACACAAAAATAAAATATCAGAACAAAATAAACTTTATCCTAAAGACATTAGGTAAATATAACTAATGACAAGCAAAGACTTTTTTGCTGTATTCAAAAACTCACAGCAAAAAATCGTAATGTTAATATGGCTCAGATGCAAGCTCTATCATTTTTAAATGATTGTCTTTATTAATTAAGTATTTTTCAATTAAATTACTTTTATTACAATTATAACTATTGAAGACTACTAATAACAGATGTAATTTATAAAATAAATAATTTTTTTAATACGTTTTATTTCTAGTAGAAAGTATCTAATAGTAGTAGATGCTAATTACAAAGAAATTATTGGTATCTAGATAATAAGTATTTACGGTATCTGAGACTTGTATCTAGATACATATTTAATTTCATAACATATCTATATACTAAAATTTAGTATCTATGTACCTACAACACTGTCTATCACAATAATCCTTACCTTTTTCTTTATATTTACTCTAGAGTAAATAGATAATAAATTTCAAATAATTTGCAGGAAGCATTATTGATTAAAATTAATATGATTAATTTAATGTTATGATCATAAAACACATATTAACTAGTTTGATGCAACCTTTAATCAATATCAGAAATGTTAGTGTAGAACAAGCGAAACTATGAAGAGCTTACTAATTAAATATTTTAAATACGATTTATACATTTACAAACTTATGGGAGTTGTAAATTATACACACGAATATTCTGAAAAATGTTTTTTGGATCATATGTGGAGTTTTCCGTTGCTTGGTATAAATTTATTTGCATTATGGAAAGTATTTAACTATAACATGGGTAACCCTGAACGAAACCTATCATTGACTTTTACTAGTTTTGTATTTAGTATTGGTACTGTACACAATATGTTAAGAATGTGGTATAGCAGCAATTCAAATGCACTCAAGTTAATACAAGATATTGACAAATTAAATAAAACATTAAATTTGGAAGTCCAATATAAGATTAGCAAATATCTTTATGCGATCTTAATATATCTGGGAATACAATTTATTTATTTAATCATTACAATAACTAAACATTTTAATTTTAATGGCGTTTTTCACGCAATTTGTTTAATAACAAACGTTGCTGTATGTTATGTAGAAACCCACATGATTTATACCATCATTAACAAAGTTATAGCACAAGTTGACTGTGTCAATACTAAGTTAATTTCTATTTATCAACGGAATATAACAATAAAAAAAATTGAACAAGTTTCATCTATTGCGAACATCGCTGCTTTGCATTATGAAATAACAAAAATTGCTAAATTCAGTAACGATACTTTTGGTTTTCCACTTTTAATGATAATTTTTTCAAGTTTTGTAACCGTTACATCCGACATTCATTATCATTTAATAGGGATATTTAAAGAATTTAAAGAAGGATTTATCCAATTGGATGTTTTGAGAAGATACTACTTTCTTATGCACGAATTATGGATTTGGGTACATTACATACATTTTGTATATCTTATTAAGCCATGGACAACATTAAATAAAAAGGTAAGTTTACCATTTAAACAAAATGTAATTTTAGAAACAAACGGATAGTGATATGATTCTTTTCAATTTCGGCCACGACGACTACTCAATAATTTTGCTATTGTGGCTATGATCATAATGACTGTATCGTAGTGATACTACGACATCGAACTAGATATTTGATTATAGCGGTCAATTCCACATGTATTTAATCTAATTAGATCACCACGGCCAAATTGTCATATATATATACTCGTACTACATAAAGTAGAAATCGCTTAGTAAGTCCATAAAGCATTAGTAATCATAAATCGTTTATTAAGTAAGTTGAGTTCGGTTATTAAATAATTTTTAACGGTAAAAGATATCAAAATTTTGATTTTATTGTTAAAAGCTTAAGATATGCACCAAAATAATGACTGTAACAAATAGGTAACACTATATTTATCTAATTTTCTTTACAATTTACAGATATTCATTGTCTATAAAAATAAATAACAATGACAGTGTTGACATAAAATATTTGTAAGGACATTTTGTATTATTTGAATAACGGTCTTTGTGAAGTTGAAGATGTTGAGTGTTAAAAAGATGCTGTATTGATTGAAAGTTAACAGCGATTAATTTTCTAAGAAATTTGTATACATTTTACAGGTAAACTTTGGAGTACAAAAAAAAGTATTTTTGTCAAAGGTTAAACATAATAACGTTTAAAAACGTAAACATTTATTTAATAATTTTATCGAAATTTTGGTTTTTATTTACGTTGTTATTTTGAATTTTCAATTACGTTTTGCTTTTATATTTGAATTTTGGTCTTGTTTGTGGTTTTAGGACGATCTACCTCAATTTACTTGTATAACAATTGGTAAGAATTTCTAGGTTAAAATTATTTCTATTTAATTTACAACACAGAATAAGTTATTTATTGTATGTATAGAACAGAACCAGTAATAATTAAAGTAACTGTTTGTATTACAGTTTTAATCAATGGATAGCAGAACCTGAAAAATTGTTCGTTTCGAACCATGAAACATTATTTGTAATATAGATTTCTTTGATAAACAAGAAATACCCAGCGGCGAAAGCAGTGACCAGTATATGTTTTATAATTTGACAATTTTAAGAATTTAGCAATGTTTTTAGGAACTTCACCAATTTTGTTAATTCCAATTGGAGATACGGTACATCTACCTCTACGATAAGTTAAAAACAATCTATCGTGTGAAGTGTGAGGTGGTCGCACTTCAACGTATTTCTTAATGAGAGCAATCCAAGATACCTCTGTTATGAGGAATACACGAGATATGTTATTTTTGGTTGCAAAAACAGTTACTTTTATTCTAACAGATTTCAACTCAATATTATTTAACCTCATATGAGTCAACTCATCTCGTCTACAGAATCCACAATACCCTATAATTAATATAACCTGAAATAAACTAATTGAATATTGTGTCTTAAAAGTGTAAATCAGGATATTACTTTCATTGCCAAAAAAGTGTAATCATCAGCATCACTAAAACTTAATGTTGTACTCGGACTGTAAAATACTTGATTTTTTTGGCTGATAACTTTCCGACTGCCTTTTCAAATAAGCGGTTCCTTTTAAATACTACAAAATGTCAATATTTTTTTAAATCGAGAGGCATGTTCGGAGCATGGAATAACTTGACCAAGTTGTAGATGACTTTTTTGTTGTACTCATTACTTCAAAATAAGCTAATACAATGTTTTCAGTCAGATCGTTTACATTATTGTCATCACACCAGGTACAAAGCTTTTCATATTCTTTTTCATATTGAGCTTTAGATTTACTGGGTAATAATTCCTGAATGGCGTTATTGGCATTTTCACGTAACTCAGAAGGAGTGCAGGAAAGTTCAACAAAATCCTGGACAGAGCACATTCTTGGAAACAAAAGAATAAACAAACTAATAAAATTTAAATATGTAGACTTTTATATTAAAAATAAACAGTTTTTATATATTTCTAACTATCTGATTAACAATCGCGTTTTCAAATTTGAATTTAGAAAGCAGGCAGAGGTTGACAATTGTAACCAACTAAAATACATCAAAAATTGCTGCTATACATATATTATAATTTCTATCAGAAATAAATATAAAACAAAGCGAAATAGAGAAAATAGTATGAAAAACTCTTGTTACAATTCCTTTTTGTAACGCTCGTGCATTGCTTAACTCACCGCTACGCGGCTCGTTAAGCAAACTTGCTCGCGTTACAATCATCGTCATTGTAACACTTGTTTTACAATATACTATTATGGTTTTAACAATACGCTTGTTAAATAACTTCGGTTAAAAAGTAGATACGTCAATGGCCCCTTAAGACACTTACTAAACGATTTACACTGTATCTATTTGTATTTATTTGATATCAGTTACATTACACTATTTTTGGCTAAAAATAAACAAAAAACAAAAATTAAAAATAACATTTGCAAGGTTTGATTTTTTTTTGTTTTTATTAACGGTTTTGTTCAAGTTTATCATAGTTGTTTAACAATTAAGGTCGTTGATAATAGCGATAGTAGAAGCAGTTTAAAGTTGTGAGCAAGTGTAACGGGCAGACGCGTTAATATTATCAAGATTATTTATCGCCGATTAACGAACGAGTTGGTTTTAAAGCTTTTCCGTTTATCGCATATTAGTAAAACAGGTAATATTATAAGGAAACTATAGTAATTTAGGTAATAGTGTGAAAAATAAAGCATAGCATAACGAACGTTAATATGTGAGGGAGTTATGCTATGACGAGAATAACCTACAATATGTTTTTTGTTACCTTTTGTAAAATAACATTCTTTTGTTAAAAAAAAATTAAAACCACCAGAAATATAATGTTGGTACTACATTTATTACTAGATCTGTAAAATTCTACAATAACTTAAAATTGGTTTTTTAAATGTTAACTGAATTTCAAAATTACTATTGTACCTGTCGTATACTTGCTCTAATATAACAATTGCTCTTGAACACTTAATTTAATGTGGATTTCTACGTTTCAGTTTTCCTCCCTAGAGCTTTTTTTGCTATTACGTAACTATATAACAAAATAATATAGGCGTTTCCGATGTTGGCAGCACAAAAAAGTACATAAACTAACCCGCTTTTGTATCTAGTAGTCGCGCAATATCGTTAAATCAGTAGTTGCTAACCACTTCACTGGTGGCTACACAAAATTATTCATTAATAGAAATTGGTTCAGTGGCTCAAAATCGTTTAGTAACGATCTATTTCTAATGCATTATTATACGTTAATTATTAATACGAACAAACGAAGAACTGAAAAAGTATTAAACGATTTATTTATCAGATATTTATCAAAGTAAAAATGAATTTTTATTTTAATTATTTTGTTAGATATAAGTTGAATTTTTGTTTATGTAAATGTTACGTGTATTAAAAAAATTCCTAAATTAATGTAACATAAACGATGTTATTGCTCGGTGCTTAATGGAAAAGTATAGGTTAAATCAGAAATAAAATTTTGTGACTTAGTTGAAAAATTTAAATAAGTTATTAAAAACGCAAAAAACAAAATTAAAAATGTAATAAATTAAGAAAAGTTTTTTAAATTAAAACTTAAAAACATCTTTGCTGATGTACAATTTTCTTTGCTGATTTCTGTTGCCCAACAGCATTACAACATAAACGTAAAACGTTTGTCCAATCAAAACAGACCAATAAAAAAAATTAAACAAGTGAGTCTCAGCCACATGAGTTCACGGAAGAAGTCAAACTTCTTTGTTAATTAATTTCTTTTATTTTTATTTATTGATCAAAAAGTAAAATGTTCTTGGGATTCTGCCATTTTGAATGAACTGAACTTAAATAAATCGCAAATTAAAAAAATTTTTAAAACAACGCTAAACATGTAGATAAGCACAACAAAATTAAAGGTTAGAATAGCTCATGTGAATATAAACGTCAAAAATGTAAATTTTAAAAAAATTCTTGCTTCGACTGTGCTGTTTTTTTTTTACTAAAATTATAGATTTTGCTTTAAATACAATGCTTGTTACAACAACACTCCGCGTGATAGTCAGACGCCAGTATGTATAAAATGTAACTATTTCTCCATTTCTAGCATCAGAACTCAATTCTATATGATTCATATTTTTGAATTGCACAATCCTAAACTTTCATAAGTTGCAATTTGCAACTTAACCGTTACAATGTAAATTAGGTTTCAAAGCATTTATCTACCGTTAATATTGTCAGGTTATTGTTTTTGCACACGTTCTAAATTAGAAAATAATCAACGTAATCGTTTCTTTTAAATTAAGGATTTAAAAGTATTTTTGTAATTTTATCTGTGGTAAAGACCAAAAAATGCACACATTTGTTTCTTTAGGTATTTTCGTATTTATTTTTTAGAAATGAATTGTTTTTTAATGTTTCCAACGAATATTGTTTGTTTAGAAATGGTACAATCTGCAATAATTAAACGGGAACAATATTTTCTAATTCATATAAATTCATGCATTTGTTTATCTTTAAAAATATTATAAATAAGACAACAAAAGTTTTAAAACCAGATACAATTAAAAAACCCATTTAATATTTATAATTTAATAATGTTTGTGTTTGTTTACGTAATATTCTATTCAACGTTCGCTTAATAAATTAATTGGTTCAACATTATTTTCTCATCATTTAATCAATAGAAGACATATAAGTGCATCAATAGTTTATTCTTTAACATGAATAATATACTACTAAAATATTTCGGTTATAATTTGTATTTGTATAAAATTTTAGGCATAGTTAATTATTCTACACAGAAAAGACGTTTTTTAAAATATTTGTGGAGCTTACCTCTGATAATACTACATATGTACAGTTTGTGGATGATATGCATACATAATATCAACCGTCTGAAGCAGTACATAGCCAAAAACACAATTTCTCTTGTGTTTCTTGCCGTAACGTTTCATTTACTATTACGAGTTTGGTACAACAGTAAGTCAAACATTGTTCATCTCTTAACACAAATTAATAGTTTAAACGAAACTCTAAATGTGCACTTTAAAAGAAACAAGAATGGAGTGTTATATTTAATTATTTTATACTGCATTATAAACTTTATTTATTTTTACATTATACAAAATATTTACAAGAAAAGCTACGGTATTTTTTATGCAATTCTATTAGTAACAAATTCAGATATATGTTATTTAGAAGCTTACTTCATATACAACATAATGGAATTTATAGGAAAACAATTTGATAACATCAATAGTAAGCTGCAGTTACATTGTGATTCAATTTTTCGATTAGAAAAAACAGCTTCATCCCCAAAGGAAATTGATTTCATTGCTTCTATTGCAACTAGACACTATGAGATAACATTTCTTGCTAATTACTGCAATGACACATTTGGTATTTCCGTTTTAGCTGCATTTTTCTCTAACTTTGTTGTAACGACTGCTGACATACATTATGTATTAACGTATACTGTTGCTGCGTTTAAAAAGAATCAACGCCACTCGAATTCGATAAATGGTTATTATTTTATGATTCATATAATATGGATTATTGGACACGCAATACATTTTGGATGTATGATTAAACCATGGACTGAAATTGCAAAAAAGGTAAGTACATAATACATTTCATTTGTTCATATATATTACTAATTAACAGTATAGAAAAAAAATACAAAGTGGCTTAAATTAAAAGTTGCGTTGTTTAAAGTTTAAAGTTTATTGTTTTCAAAATTTTCCTAAAAAATAAAATTTTTTGATTTTTCTAATTTTCGTAGTTGCTTAAAAAAACTAACAGCACTTTGTCGATGCCACTTTTTAAACCTTTAAGCGTTATTAAATTTTTTATATATACATCTTATATTTAGTAGAACTTTTCGTTAAAAATTTAACAATTATGGTTCTAAAACCAAAAATTAAAAAGAAATGTGTTATTTTATTCTTACTTTTTAATCTAGTAAGCGTTAAAACAAAATGTCAAATAATTATTACGAGTGTTTCCATTTTTAAATTCGCGGGTATTAAATTAATTTCAACGTGGTACCGCCGTTATTATTTACTATTTACAGTTATCTTTGTTACATAGTGAAATTACACTATGAGATGGCTCTGCCATCAAACACTTATTAATCGTTACATTCGTTATACTTAAATTTAAAGGGTTGTCAATGCAATTGTGGGAATTACATTAGAGTGTATCTCCTACTGCTGAAGAACCCCAAAAGGGCGAAACGGTCGTCCAGTAATTCACTCTAGTGGCATTTGCACAATTGCGTTGACATTGCTTACCTCCAATGTCTTTGACGTTGTGGTTTTATCCCGCAGGATTATTCAAAGCTATTTTGAAATTCGCGGGTGTTAAATCAGTTTCAACGTATTACCGCCGTTATAGCTTTTTACAGTTATCTTTGTTACATAGTAAAATTACACTATGAGATGGCTTTGCCATCAAACACTTATTAAACAATAAACTAACAGGTGAGTAATAGTAATAACAACAAAACTTAACACACTTTAAATTCTTATAACGACAACAAATAGAAATTTTGAAAACTACAAACCATAAAAAAATTTTGCAGTACGACATGTAGACATCCTTTACTTTTTCTAATTTAAGCCACTCTGTATCTTTTACCGTTTACAAGATTCCTAAGCTGTGCAGTCTTATCTTGAACACGTTAAACTAAAAGCACATTCAATTGTTGTAAATTTGTTATTATCTTACTTGTTATAAAGCGTGAATAAAAATAAGCTCATACTTCTAACGGCTTACCTATTATTTTCTTTGCGGAGATTTTTTTTTCTGTGCAGGTCATTGTAAGACTGGATGTGTACGAAAATTGTTCAAAATTACAAAAAGCATTGTTTTATTTACATTTTTCTTATATATTTTTTTCATTATTTGTAGTTTAAAGTGTGAATAGAAATTTACACAATTTTATGGTTATTTTTTACTACAGTTGTAATAAAATGGACTGTAAATTTTGTTTTGTTAACACATTTTATTTCGTACGCTGTTTCAACCTTTTAACAGTAACAACGGTAATATAACATTTGTGTTGCCAGCAATGCAAAAATTAAAGTATTGAATCAAAGATGAAAATCGTATTCGCATTTATCGGTTCATGATAACAATGAATAGCATTTTTAACATAGGTCGATGACGACATGGTAATGATAGTGATTAAAGATCTCAAATCTCATAATAAGAAACAAAGAAATGCTTCCTTTTTGTGCTTATTTGTATATGAAAGTATATAATAGCGTTATAAAAGTTTTCGCAAAAAACTACACGGTGCTAAACCTGTAACACTAAATTCGCTCAGAAACGTCAATGTCGCCAACTTAAATTTGATTAACTTGATAATCGTTTAATCTCTCTCAAATTTATAAAATGAAACAACAAATAGTAATTGTATAAAGAGTGAAAACCAAAAACGTACTGAAATTATGAAAAAGATACTTGTGTATTTTTTTAACCACAAAAGTACTGGCAGCGCTGTATAACACTCATGTAGTAATCATGTAAAACAAAAAAAAAGACAAAACACGAGCATTTCCGCACATATAATAATATAAATGAAAAACAAGAACGCACAACACATGTACCTATGTATGAAATATATCTACACAATTCTTACATTATCTAACAACAGTTTAACAGCAATCAGTGCTGTAATATTGTGTGCACTTGCTGGTTATTTCTTATTTAAACTTGAATTAGAATTGGTGTAGTCACTTCTTACATCTACGCGGTCATTAATCAAACAATCAGTTATTTTAGTTTTTTTAAATAGATTTTAGAAATAATTCAAAATTTGGTTCTGCTAATGTGTATAATTATTAAAAATCATGGTTTTTTCAATTCATAAAGGTGCGTATTTACTTGATAACAATTTTACTGACACGAGCAATAATGCGATTGAAGATTTCAGTAATAATGATTTGTATGTGTGTGCAAAATATCGATTTAGATGTTTTAGCCATTTGTATTGTAACAAATTTTATTATTAAAACTAATTTATTTAAACTACTAAAAAAATTGTAACTTATACTAAAAATATGTACACTTCTAAATTAACGGAACTAATTATATCTAATAATATTTAATAAAAACACACTATAATTTATATCAGTTACAAGAAGATAAGATACAGTCCCCGGATAACTTCACACACTTGTTTACACTAAAATCACGTACAAGATTATAATACACACACACACACACGCGCGCTAACGACTTTTTTATTTAGACTTGGATAATCTTCTTAACACTGTTGTATTCGCATTACGGCAATAACTGACCTACGATTTGTTTCGTCGGTATATATACACATTTTGAAAATCATTCTCGAGTGTTCCATATCTTTCGATATACGTTCTAGAAGATGAATAACAATCTCGAGAAGGATCTCGAATTTGCGAATAACTTCTCAAACGTTTCAGTATGTTGTATGTTTTTCGTACTGACCAACTAATTGAAGAACCAAATTATTGCTGCATTCTATGATTTTTACTATATTTTAATTGCCGAACAGATTGAAATAAGTCTCTCCTACTAAAAAAATTGGTGTGGTCATCACGCGACTTTCCTATAAAGAATTTCTACAGATTTTTTATTCTCAAATTGAAGAAAAACATCCAAGCCAAAAGAATATAAAAAATTCAAAAAATTAAGTTTATAATTTTATTTGCTTAAAAAAAATAATAGTAATAAAGTATTACACATTAGACAGTTTTTACTTAATTTTTTTTATCCTATTCACTTTGAAATAATATGTACACTAGTGTATTGACTTCCTAGCATTCTAAAATTTTTTTGAAATTATTCTCCTCGAATTTATTAAGATATGTATAACCGAAATATGGTAAATTGAGGTTATGTTGTCATATCGATTAACCCCTATATTTGTGCGTCTCGATATTGCTTTTCCCTTTAATAAATCAGTAAAAATTGTTATTTTTAACGTATCTTGCTTTCCCTTCAAGTTCAAAATATAGAATTTTTTATAATTATAAATTATAAATCAAATATCTCATAAACTGCTAACTTTAAAATTTTTTTTTGTTTAAATAAATTGCTAGGAAGAATTATCTCTATAAGAAACTGTAAAAATAATTCGACTAATTTACATACGTAGAAAATTATATAACAAAAACTGTTAAAAATAGCGGATACACCTACTTTCGGTTTCTTTATCAGACCCATCTTTTGATACAACCGAAAGAATATGAGAAGCCAGCTCCTTACGAAATTTCACGTTACTAAGACTTTTGGTTCGAGAGTTATCGTGGGTACAACGTTACACACACACACAGACATCCATTTTTTTTTGTTAAAAATACATTTTTCTGATTCAGAAGTTATTAAAACTTAAAATTCTGCAAAAAAATTGCAAAAAAAATTGCGATCGCTATACTTTTCTTATAGGAAAGTAAAAATGTATTAATTAGTTAGATTTACATGCACGAAGTACAATGTTTACTCAATATGCACACCTGTACTGTTGGTTGCATAAACGGTTATCAGATTATTTTTTATTAGTTATGTGTATAAAAGATCATGTATTGAATATTTAAAAAATCAGTATTATAATTGTAATAACAGTCATAGATACATTACATTTGATATTTTATATAAGATTATTAAGTATTTACATAAAACAGTTGTATAGTTTTTTTTTTAATTATCTGCAGAAACATTGGCTATTACTTTAAGAAATAGATTTTTGACATCTTGTATTTTAAATACTGTATTTTTTCTAGCAACTTTTCTTTTCATCTGTGCTCATAATAATTCAATGGAATCCTACAGTAATATGATTGCAATCGTAACACAACTTATTTACTAGCTTTTGCGGTTTTATTCACTACATAACTTTCTTACTGGAATGTGCTAAAACTTCTGCTTTAACCATGTTTCTTTCAAATTCAATTAATTTACTTGTCAACCAATATTGAATATCAGCTTTTTTAGTTGCGGAAGTTGGACTTTTTTTACTTTTCTGCTCAACCATTACCTAACAGTATTACAACACCTTCTTTTAAGTTATTTAGCACCGACTCAAACCTATATCTGATTCTATATGTAGCACAATTAATCGTTTGCGTTTACCAGAAGGATTTTCAAGTTCAGTGGATAATCCAGGAAAAAAAATATCTAAACTTTTGTAGCAACATGAGTCACGTTAACACAATGCGTTTTAAGACAATTTTGATCGTTCAACATTATCTAATATTAACCTTGATCTACGGTACACTTTCGGAGAATGCAGTATGTAATCTTTGTTTTATTCAGTTAGTACATTTTATACAGTAAATACAAAGACACCTATGTAAATAATTGAAGTTAATATAAATATTCACATGTAGGTATAAAAAAAATGCAAATAAAATAAATTGTTAAGTTACTTGCTACTGTAGCTGTAAATTTATTATGATAATTTAATATGCTTGTTTCCATCTGTTTGGTAATTCAGTTATAGCACATTGAACGCTTACTTTTGTTTGAAGAAAGAGGAAAAACCAACATTGACGGAGAGCATTTGTGCATGTTAAAACGTTCGCGCACAGAAACTTCAGCTGACGAACTAGAACACATTTACGCATACACTATTCGTGCGCCTGAAATATTTTCCATTTTAGATTTAAACTTACAAAAATGTATAAATGCATTTGTTTGACTACTTGCAAAAAGGTTCAACATCAATTTGGGAATATCCAAATTATAAATCTTCAAATCTTTGGTTAAGGTCCGAATAAAAAGCCGTTAAGTGTTGACAATAGGCAAACAAATCTTCATATCTATTTTGCAATTTTGAAAGATTTATAAACTAAAAACATGCTCCTCTTCCTAAATTTTGTTTATACAGCACAAGCTTTGCAACAAACGCAGATATTACACTTTTAGCTTTAATTAAATTTAATGTGTCACTTTGCAGTTTCAATTTAGTCTTGTCTTAAGTTAAACAAGAGTATAATTTTGCTTAAATAAGTTTAAACTAAAAACATATATTAATTTTATTCAAATATACTTATGTAAGGAATGTACGCTATCTGCGTAACAATACAAACAATAATACTTCTTTTTGCTTAAGACTAGAAAAATTTGTTGTATGCGTTTCACATCACATCACGCATAACACAGAACTAAACTATTGATTAGATGCAGGACTGTTGTATAGTTCATATGATAGACTAGTTGGTGCAGGAATCGGCTCTATTGCGTTCTAGTATAAACCTGTATAGATAAGTCTGACTCACCGTGATGCCTATTATTACTTGTATTTTATGTCTGTCTATATTTATATTTTACTTATGCCGAAAAAATTGTTAATGGTTTATTCATTGTTATTTATTTTAACTTCCATATTAATAAAAATGTGTTACAATTTTTTGATCTTACATTAAACCATGCGGAGACCCCCTAACATTGTTCAGGGATGTTTCTTTGCAAAGATGTAACACATGATTGCACTCCTTTCTCTAACCTTCATTTGGTAAATTAGAAAATGCATTTTAAACTAACTTTTTATTATCAATACTTCATTGTGCGTTATTATTCAATACAATTCAATTAGACTAAGTTTACGTGTATTACGGCATTTCTTGTAATAAAATCCAAGTTATAACAATTTCAAGAATTTTCGTATTGCAGCAGTACATAGTTCAAAATCGAAGAAATCACTGACATTACCAATAATGTTTCCTGCTTTGTAATAAACACATTTTTATTACAAAGCACGAAACATTATTGGTAATGTCACTGATTTCTTCGTGTTCTGCTTTCCATGGTTTAAAACTGTAATACAAAAAGTTACGTTGACTAATAATTGTTATTAGTTACTAAATAAATTATTTTTTGTTGTAAATTAACTAGAAACAAGTTTAACCTAAAAATACTAAGATAAATTGAAAATAGATTGTTCTGAAAGAACAGATTTGGACACAAACAAGACAAAAATTCAAATATAAAAGCAAAAAGTAATATGAAACATCAAAATAACAACTTAAATAGAAACCAAAATATACTTTTTTTGCTTCCGTTCGTTTTGACGTATTTTACAGACATCATAATCGACCAGAAATTTTACTTTTTCGGCCTAGGCCGGTAAAGTGTGGAAGAAGTTTATAACTAAAAGTTGGCACTAGTAATCATTAATTAATTAAACGTTATCTGTCAATTTGTCAGATTTATTAACATACACCATTATCTGTGTTATTGTTTAGAGTAGCACTAACAAAATTTTTTTAAACAAACATAACAAATTTGTTTATATCTTACAATTGCTAAAAACAACAATGGTTTTATTTTCATATAAGTGAAATTGTAATAATTTAATGTAATTGTCAATGAATTTCAAAAGCAATTGTATTTTGTCATTACAGGTTTTAGTTTTATCAACATATGATATTAAATTTAATTAAAAATCAATACCTAAATAACTGTTTTTATTTAATTTATACTATAAAGGTTAGCACAAAAAATGTTGTGTATCACACGTTCTAAAAGTATTTTGCGAGTATCCGCTTTTTGTAAGCCCCGGCTTCACCTCGGTCTACAAATATGCTCATATTCGCAAAATAGCACTTTCTGGACTAGTGATACAAATACCTTGCATGTTTGATCGACACAATTTGTTCTTTAAATTATTTCGCATATGTTCCGGGGGTTTTGATAGCTTGGTAGCACAGTAGTTAGTAGTACTTCCGACAAAAAAAAATCTGACTTTCTCCCATGTCGCGCTTACAAAAGTTTTACTTCACAAATTAATTAAAAAGTGATTAATAATGTTATTTGTTGTCTCCAAATTTAAAGAACAGATAATTGTAAAGCAATGTAATGTAAAGTCGATGTCTTAAATCAAATGATGATTCAATATTCTTGGTACTCTTTTGATATTTTCCTTATCCTCAAAAACTTTGTTGTTCAGAATCTTAACTTTAAATTCTAAATTCATAATTATTGTTAATCATACAAATTTTAAAGTTGATTGAAAATTGAGATTTCAAATTTAATTTAAAAGTTTATTTTTTGGTGCTTTACCTGTGGAATAAGATATTTAAAGTAATTTTAGAACTACTACTAATAAAATAAGATAATAATAATGTTAAATAACAGTTTATTCCATTTTAAATAAAACATCAAAGGAGTATTTACATTAAAAATTATTTAACAATCTTTAAGGCCAAATAGTATAGAAGCACAGTACTAGTAAGCGAATTGTAATTTTTAATAAAAAGTTTAATCAAACACGGCATTTTCTTTATTGTCTTATTAATAATAGATGCAAACGTAACAATCATAAAAATGGAATAATAAAAAATATTTTTGTTTAGTGTAGAACAATTAACACTAGAAACATCTACTGACAAAACAGTCGCTTTGTTGTCATGAATAAATTATTAATAAAGTACTTTAATTACGATTTTTACATTTACAAGTGCTTGGGAATTGCCAATTTTTCTGAAAATGGCTTACAAAGAAGTTTATTAGAATATTTGTGGAGTTTGCCATTCTTTACACTATTTATATTGAGCTTATGGAGTATCTATTCGTATAAGAATAAAAACGAATCAGAACCACCGGTAGCATACAATGTTTTCTTGTGTATTATGGCAATTTCTTTTTTACACATTGTAATGCGGTTTTTCTATAGTTCTAAAAAAAAATTTCATTTAATTAAGAAAATCGATGAATTAAATCGACTATTAAATATTCCAGTGAAAAGAAAAGTCAACTTTCGACTTTACTACATAATTACATATTGCGGAATGAACATTTTGTACGTAATCTTCAGGTCAAGTACGAATTTTAAACAATCAAGCATGTTTTATGCTATTGGATTACTTATGAATACTCTAATAAATTATGCAGAAACGTATTTTATATACAGTATTAATAATATTATTACATCTCAACTAGATGTAATTAATGCTCAGTTGTATACTGTTCATGAAGCATTTACGAAGAAACAGTTAAACAATTTCAAAAAGAAAAATATTTGTTTAATTTTGACTGTAGCTGAGATACATTACAAAATAAGTAAAACCGCTGAATCTTTTAATAAAACCTTTGGCATATCAGTTTTGTGTATTTTTACTACAACTATATTGATATGTATAGCTGATGTTCATTATGGATTGTTAGAATTATTTCAAGATATTCGAGAGCAAAATATGGTTTCACGCAAAACGAACAAATTTCATTTATTTGTTGTTGTGGTATGGATTATTGGGCACGGATTCCATTTTACCTTTCTTATCAAACCATGGACCACGCTAACTAGTAAGGTATGTACCTAATTAACATATCATTTATCAAAAACGTTTTTATTAACACTATACAAAACTCTGGCAGCTGACAAAGTATGTTACAGCATAAAGTTTTTGAACATTGAATGATTTTAACAGTTAGTAAATACAAAAACGTTTTTTTTTACTTTACTTTAGTACATTTCTTGAATTATGCGCTGAGGCATCATCTTGTTGAAACCAGCAATTGTTAACGATTGTTAAAGATAATTCAACTCAGGCATTTTATAAATCAGTTTGCAGCAGGTCTAGATACATTTCGGAATTTAAATGGTTGTGGTAAATAGAAGACCTTATTATCCTTGCTACTTGCTACTCTAAAAACAATTCCACAGATTAAAACTAAATCGATCAGCATCAACGTTTTGCTATTTATTGCAAATAAAGTTTGTCTGCTGCCCAATAATGTTTGTTGCGCTGGTTGAAAATGCCATTATTGATTTTCATGCTTTCATAAAGCAAGGAAAATTTTTACCTTTTTCAAATTTTTTGGTATACCGTTTGCAAAAAACTGATTGCTTTCTCTGCTATCAGCTCTAAGACCTTGACAAAATATATATAAATTGATCCGACGCTTAATTAGTTTTGTTCATATTTCAGAATTTTTAAGAACGGATAGTAGAACAGTATTTGCTTTTTCTTCGTTGGATCGTTTTACGAGACCAAACAAGCTTTTTAAATGAACCAAATTTTTTTAAAGTATATACTAAACGTTTAAAAATAGATTTTCTAAGTTGTTTTTGTTCAGGATAGTTATAAAAATATATCTCATATCAAATGTTTTTTAGTTGGTAAAAACACTTACAAATCAATTAAACAATAAACTGTAATTAGCTATAATGACAGTAACACGTTGAAATTGATTTAACGCCCGCGAATTTAAAAATAGCATTGAATAATTCTGCGGGATAAAATCACAACGTAAAAGGCATTGCGGGTAAAGCAATGTTAATGCAATTGTGCAAATGCCACCAGAGTGAACTACTGAACAGTTGTTTTGCACTTTTGAGGCTCTTCAGCAGTAGGAGATACACTCTAATGTAATTCTCACAATTACATTGATAACCCTATAACTTTATATTCAAGTATAACGAAGGTAACGATTAATAAGTGTTTGATGGCACAACCATCTTATAGTGTAATTTTACTATGTAACAAAAATAACTGTAAATAGCTATAACGGCGGTAACACGTTGAAATTGATTTAACACCCGCGAATTTTAAAATAGCTTTGAATAATTCTGCGAGATAAAATTACAACGTAAAAGACATTGAGGGTAAAGCAATCTCAATGCAATTTTCCAAATGCCGCCAGAGTGAACTACTGGACGGCCGTTTCGCCCTTTTGGGGCTCTTCAGCTGTAGGAGATATACTCTAATGTAATTCCCATAATTGCATTGACAACCCTATAGCTTTATATTCAAGTATAACAAAGGTAACGATTAATAAGTGTTTGATGGCTAAGCCATCTCATAGTGTAATTTTGATATGTAACAAAGATAACTGTAAATAGCTATAACGGCGGTAACACATTAAAATTGATTTAACATCCACGAATTTCAAAATGTCTTTGAATAATTCTGCGAGATAAAATCACAAATTATTAATAATCGTTACCTAAAGATTCCTTTTCTTTAGTTTTCCGTATATCCTTATCTGAATCGCCATCATTCACTGCAAACGTCAAACTTTCCACAACTTTATTCAACTAAACCAATAGTTTTCAAATCTTTTAACCACAGATCCCTTTTCATAGTAAAAGCTTGCCCACGTACGCCTGAGTGAAAAAGCTACATAAATGCATAATAGAAAAATTACAAATTTAGTTTTTGTTGCATATATGTATTGATATGGAGAGTGTGGCATTAGACGTGCGCGTATACAGAGTTCCCCAAGTCATGGATGAACAATATAAGTTAAGTTTGGGAACGCGTTTTTAATCAATATAAGTCCAAATCCACAACATGGTGTCAGGTGTAAACAGGTGTAAGCAGGTGTAAACAGGTGTAAATCTTGTAAATGATGTAAATCGTGAAAATGATAAACAAAGTTAAAATTTAGTGTAAATAAAAGACATAAATTGAATTGTGTGTTTGAAATAAACGTGATTAAGGAAACGCAACATGTCAATCGAAGATAAGAAAGAAAGAATGGCGTCAAGTTCTAATAATTATGTACCAATGGCTAATATTAATACTATTAGTGAGCTGAAATTGGATACGGGGAACAATTCTGTGGCATGGAAAAATTGGTATCAAAAATTTGTTTTTTTTTAACGGCTGGTGACTTTGAAAACACTTCCGATAAGCGTAAGATTGCACTGTTATTGCACAGTATCGGTGATAAGGGTTTGGAAATTTATAATTCTTTTAATTTATCAGGAGAGAAAAAAACGTTTGATAACGTTAAAGTTAGATGAACATTTTATTTCAAAAAAGAGTATCACACTGGAAAGACATAAATTTTTTACACGTGTACAAACTGCTAACGAATCGTTTGACGATTTTGTTACCAATTTACATAATAAAAGTTTAAACTGTGAATTTAAAAATATGATAGAAGAATTAGTGCGCGATATTTTAATTGTTGGTATAAATAATATTACGGTTAAGGAGAGATTACTACGAGAAGACAATTTGAATTTAGAAAAAGCCGTTAACATTTGTAAAACTGCTGAATTATCGCATAAACAAGTGCAAGAAATTGGAATGGCAGAAAAAGAATCCGTCATGCTGCACGTTAATAGAAGAAACTTGTACGGTAATCGTAACACTAAGTTACAAATTAAAAATTCAAATCAAAAAGACAGACATTGTTTTAAATGTGGTAACGAATGGTCAATTTATTCACGTAGCGCAAGTCGAAGGTTCAAGTATTACACCAAATCAAGAAATCGAGGAAATATTTGTAGGTAACATATATTCAAGCGATAATAATACAAATGAATGGTTTGAATCTTTATTTATTAATCATAAGGAGATTAAAGTAAAATTAGATAGTGGCGCTCAAGTTAATTGTTTATCATATAACCTTTATAAAAGTTTAGATTTAAATCCTAAATTTATTGTTAATAATGACAAATTTAAACTTACTACACTTGACAGTAAAAACACATTTGTTAAAGGTGTTTGTACAATTAAATGTTATTTATCAAATAGCAAACCTGTTAACATTGAATTTGTTATATGTTTTAAATGTTAATATTAATAATGTTAATAACATTTTTAAAAAAATTGAGGAAATTTTTAAAGGCATTGGTTTTTTTAATAATAAATATCATATTAATTTACATGCTAATGCGATACCTAAAGCTGACTCTCTGAGGCAAGTTCCTTTAGCAATGATAAAGCCATTTAAGTATGACATAGATAGAATGCTGCGTCAAAATATTATTGAAAAGGTAGACGAACCGTCTACGTGGGTCAACTCGGTAGTTATAGTTAAAAAGAAAAATAATTCGTTGCGAGTGTGTTTAGATCCGCGTTATTTAAATCAATTTATAATCAGAAAAAATAAGCAATTGCCTACTGTAGAGGGTACTATTGAAAAATTAAGCAACGCGCGGTACTTTACAACATTAGATTGTAATAGTGGTTTTTGGACTGTTAAGCTTGATGAAGCTAGTTCCAAATTGTGTACTTTTTCTGCACCTTTTGGTAATTATCGGTATAAAAGACTTCCATTTGGTTTATCTGTTTCTACGGAAGCATTCCAAGAACGAATGGAAGAAATATTTAAAGACGTTGAAGGAGTATCCTTTTATGTAGACGATGTTGTTGTGTTTGGGAAATCAGTTAACGAACACAATAAAAGATTAGAAAAAGTATTGGAAATTGCAAAAAATAATAATATAAAATTTAACAAAGCAAAATCAAAAATTTGTAAAGAACAAATAAAATTTTTGGGTGTCATAATAAATAAAGATGGTGTTTATCCAGACCCATCAAAAGTTAATGCCATTACGGAAATAGTATCTTTAAAAGATAAAAAAGATTTAGAAAGATTATTTGGATTCACAAATTACTTATCTAAATTTATTGTAACGTATTCAAGCATTACAGCACCATTGAGACCCTTCCTTAAAAAAGATGCTATTTTTAGTTGGCAACAAATTCATGAAAGTGCCTTTAAAACAATTAAAAAATTATTAACTAATGCTCCAGTTCTACAAATTTTTTATATCAACAAAGAAACAGTGGTCTCTGTCGATTGTAGTTCAGAAGGGGTCGGTGCATGTTTATTTCAGGATGACCGTCCCATTGCGTATGCTTCCAAAGCTTTATCTGATTGTCAGAAACAATACGCTCAAATAGAAAAAGAAATGTTTGCTATTGTTTTTGGTTGTAACAGATTTCATAAATATATTTTAGGCAAAAAAGTAAAATTTGAAACCGATTATTTAGCATTAGAAACGTTATTTAAGAAACCTTTAAATAAAGTCCCTATTCGCATACAAAGAATGATGCTTAAAGTTCAAGGGTACGATATTGTTGTTAAATACCTTCCTGCTAAAAAAATGTTTATTTCTGATTTTTCTGTAGATGAGAATGACATTTTAGATGATGATCAATTTAATAATGAAATTGTTTGTCATGTTAACGCTATTATTGAATATTTGCCAGTATCAAAAGAGAAAAGAGAATTAATTAAACTTAAAACTAAAGAAGATCCTATGATGCGTAAATTAATAGAATACATTCAAAATGGTTGGCCACAAAATAGAAATAATGTAGAAAATATTGTAAAACCATTTTGGAAGATAAGACATGAGTTACATATAATTAATGACATAGTTTTTAAAAACGAATTAATTGTTATTCCAATGTCATTGCAAAAGATAATGCTAAATTTAATACATGAAGGACATTTTGGTTATCAAACTTGTATACGAAGATCAAAAACTGTTTTGTATTGGCCAGGCATTCAGGCACAAATTAAAGATGTTTGTTTAAATTGCCAAACGTGTACTATGTATAGAGTAAATAACTCAAAAGAACTTATTCAGTTTCATGATATGCTTTCATTACCGTTGCTAAAATTGGGTACTGATCTTTTTGAATTTAACAAATTGTATTGTTACGTATCTATTTATTAAAAAAAACTAATTTATTTATAAACGACTAAAACTACGTTTACTTATTATAGAAATATGTACACTTTTAAAATTAACCGAACTAATTAGATCTAATAATATTTAATGAAAACACTTACACGAATTTATGTATAACCGTTGTATAACACTTAAGATTAGATAACGTCCTCGGATATCACTCTTGTTTACACTAATTATCACATACACGATTATTCTCGATTTATTTATGTAGACAAACACGTGTTAACGATTTATTTTCACTTGATAATCTTCTTAACACATTCGCATTCCAGCAATAACTGCCCTACGATTTCCATCTTCGGCTTTTATAGACATCAGCGAATTCTTCTCGATCGTTCCTCACTTTTCGCTATATTTTCTAGAAACTAGATAACAGTTCTAGAAGGCTCTTGCATTTGCAAGTAATTTCTCGGACGTTTCACTGCCCCCTTCTTAGGACTGTTCTGTCCCAGAACAGGAGACTGGATGCGACACCGGTAAAAGGGATCGTGGCGATAGCGGCAGTTTCCTCCATTCCGGCAACTTCCTTGACCATAAAAGTAACAGTCAATGGACTTTTCCCGACCCAATACTCTCCTCGGTTGGTAACTACAGACCAACACTTGAATGCCTGTTCCTCGGAAGACGACCTCCAACATGTTTCGAACTGTCCTCCAATTCAGTTGGTCTAAGCCACAACCAAGCTTAGGTACTGCCAATTTCTTAACATGATGGAACTCCATTTGTCTCTTGAGACTCCATAATGTTCGCCACAGATCTTTGTATAACGGCTTGACACGTGAGTATTTCTTGGTGACTAGATAGAAAACGAAGCGTCCGTCACCACGTAGTCCTAAAACCTTTCCGACTGCCGGTTGCTGTCTTCGTAATTCATCTAGCTGCCCAAACTTTTTTTTAAACACGACTGCAACCCCTTTGGACATGTCAAGGTCCTCGCTCACGCAATGTGCGATGGCGTAATCTTTTTGTGTCTGGAACAGGTCTTGTTGTTCCTCGGTGGTAACTCGAACCTAGCTTTTCCAGAACCTCCGTATAAGTTCATAAACTTTTCGAACTCCATTTCTTCGATTGGATTCCTGGTTCTGCTACTTATTACTCTGGTTCGGACCTGAACTTGCGGATTGTGGTTATCGCCAGCAAACGGGGCTAGACGATCGACGTGGACCACTTTTGGCTTGCCTCTGGGCGGTTTTCGGATGCGGTATATAACGTCGTTAATACGCTGCACGACTTCATAGGGGCCCTCCCATTGCCTTTGCAGCTTCGGCGACAAACCACGTCTCCTTTGAGGGTTATACAACCAAACCATATCGCCAGGTTGAAACCCACCATTTTGCGCCTTGACGTCATATCTTGTTTTCATCCTGTCGCTGGCAATTTGTGTGTTTTTCGGGACCTCTTCATGTACTTCGTCCAACCTCTTGGCCAGCTTGCTGACGTAATCTTCTCCAGCAACTTCTTCTTCCGGTCTTCGCCCAAATTGAAGATCGCATGGTAATCTTATCTCACGACCGAGCATGACACAGGATGGTGTTTGGCATGTGCTTTCGTGAACGGATGATCAGTATGCCATTAAGAAAAGGTGCAAGTACTGATCCCAGTCCCTTTGGTGTTCGGACACTACCTTGGCTAAGTACTTGCCCATTGTTCGATTCATCCGTTCAACCATGCCATCAGACTGAGGATGAAGAGGCGTTGTCCTAGTCTTTTTAATTCCTAACAGTCGGCAAACTTCTTGAAACAGCCCAGACTCAAAATTGCGGCCTTGATCGGAGTGTAATTCCAACGGAACTCCAAACCGGCAGAAAAACTCCTTTACTAATACGTCTGCGACTGTAGCTGCTTCCTGATTGGGTATGGCGTAAGCTCCTCCGTCCATTCGTGAAATAATCCATCGCCACCAGAATGTATTTATTTCCCGAATCGGATTCTGGGAACAGCCCTGCGATGTCAATCGCTACTCTTTCAAAGGGCTTCCTACGTTGTATTGTTTCATGGGTGCTTTGCGTTTTCTCGCTGGACCATTTCCTGAAGCAGACTATGCATTTACGGCACCATTTCATGACGTCCTCTTTGCAGTTCATCCAGTAGAATCGTTCTCGCACTTTACCCAACGTCTTCTTAATGCCAAAGTGTCCTCCTGATGTCCCATCGTGGAGATGCTTCAACACTTCGGTCACCCTGCTTTTCGGCACTACCAGCTGTAGTTTGTTTCCCGTGCCCTCGGCACTTTCTAGGGATCGCTTAAGAAGACCGTCTTCTACTATCAAGGAGTCCCACTGCGCCCAGTACGCTTTGATATTTTTGCCCAAAGCACTCACTTCTTCCCAGGTTGGTCGTCGACCGCTTTCTTTCCAGTCGAGGAGTAGTCTTATTTCAGGATCGTCTTCCTGTTCGCGACGTAACTGCTCAGGTTCCCACTCATCATCAACCATAGCAGTTCTCCGGAGGCATTCGACTTTTTCTTCCAGTCGCGAACAATGGCTGCAGTCCGCCGGACATGGTCTTCTGGATAAGGCATCAGCGTTCCGATGACTGCTTCCGGCACGGTGTTCTGTGTCGTAGTCATACTCTTGCAGTCTCTCGATCCATCTTGCTACTTGTCCTTCTGGGTTACGGAACTGCAGTAGCCATTTTAAAGCGGCGTGGTCTGTTCTCAGTAAAAATCTTCGTCCATACAAATACTTGTAGAAATGTTCGATGGACTTAACGACTGCTAACAGCTCCCTCCTAGTCACGCAATAATTCCTTTCTGGCCTAGACAAAACCTTGCTAAAGTACGCGATCACCTTTTCTTGTCCATCTTGAACCTGCGAAAGGACCGCGCCTATGGCCCATATTGCTTGCGTCGGTATCCAAAACAAACTTTCCATCTTCTCGTGGATAACTCAAAATCGGCGAAGTGACTAGGGCCTGTTTAGTTGATTAAAGAATTTTCGCAGTCTTCATTCCATCTAAATTCTGTTTTTCTTCGGTTAGTTTTGTCAATGGTTTGGCAATATTGGCAAATCCGGGGACAAATCTTCTATAATAAGTGCACAACCCAAGGAAACTTCGGACCTGATGTTTGTCGATCGGTCTTGGCCATGCTTGCACTGCTCGGATTTTGTCTGGGTCAGCCCTTACTCCGTCTCTAGATACGACGTGGCCAAGGTATTGGACTTCCTTCTTAAATACGTGGCACTTCTTTGGGCTCAGTTTGAGGTTAGCCCCACGTAATCTCTGGAACACTTCCTTCAAGTTGTTTAAGTGCTCTTCAAACGACCTTCCAACCACGATCACGTCGTCCAGGTAGACCAAGCACGTCTTCCAAGACAATCCGCGCAAGATGGTCTCCATCAAACGCTCGAACGTTGCAGGAGCGTTACACGGGCCGAAGGGCATTACAGTGAACTGCCACAGACCAGTTCCGATCGTAGAAGATGTTTTCACGATCGCTTGGGTTCTAATTCTACCTGCCAGTATCCACTCTTTAAATCTAACGTAGAAAACCACTGGGATCCTGACAGGGTGTCTAGCGTATCGTCAATTCTGGGTAAAGGGTAGCTGTCCTTTTTGGTCACGTCGTTTAGCTGCCTGTAGTCTACGCAAAACCTCGTTGATCCATCCTTCTTCTTCACGAGTACCACTGGGGATGCCCATGGACTACTTGAAGGTTCAATCACGCCTTCTCTCTCCATATCCGTAATTATTTGTTCGGCTTCTTCTCTTTTCGCCAAAGGAAGTCTGCGTGGATGTTGTCGTATCGGCCGAGCGTCTCCGGTATTAATTTTATGTTTCACCACGTTAGTCCTTCCTTCTTCCTCTCCAGCGCGAACACATCTTGGTACTCTTGGATCAACACTTTAACTTTAGCCAGCTGGTCTTGGCTGAGGTTTTCGCATTTGGTGGTAAGAATGTCCAATAGATGTTGTGGACACTTCTTCGGCGACGTATCTTCGTTCGACTTCACGCATCTCACAATTTGTGATACTGGCGTGCATTGGCCTACCACGGTCTTCTTTTTCAGCGTTACAGGATCTGAGTTGATGTTTAAGATCCTTACTGGCATCGTCTTCTTTACTCGTACTAAAGTTCTGCCAACGAGTAGTCCCTTTTCAACTAAGCCGCCCTCCATTGGTTCAATCGCGCGTATGTAGCCTTCCCGGAGACTTCCATCCAGGCGTGCCATCACCACACTTTCAGTCCTTGCAGGCAGAGTCACGTCTTCACTCAATAAGACTCGCGGCTGCCTTCTCTGACGAATGAAAGGAATTTCTTCATTGTCGATCTTCAGGACATCGTTCTTCATATCCAAATGGAACCCATACTTCTTTATCACGTCCATTCCCAGGATAACTTCTTCCGTGATGTCGGCTACCAGTACTTGATGGTCGAGTACTCCATTTCCCAAACCAATGGTTACTTTGACTTGTCCGTGAGTAGGTATTTCGTCGCCCGTCGCTGTTCGAAGTCGTACTGTTACTGGTGATGTCTTCTCGGTTTCAATAAGATGTCAGGACGAATGGTGGCCTTGGTCGCGTCCGTGTCAACCAGTAACTGCACGCTTCTCCCATTGATCTTGCCATCGAGATAAATGCTATGCAATTGCTCTCTAGGCGATGCCATTTGGATTGTAACCTCCGGAGTTTGACTAGATGAGATTACTTTTTGTTTCTTTCGCTCGCCTCGTTCCAAATTTTCGAGGCTCTTCTAGTCCTCTTCTTAGGTTTGGTACGATGCCGTCGTACATGGCCTATTTCATCGCAGTTCAAAGCTGTCACTCCTCTTTCCCGAAGTATTCGTCGCGCTATCTCCTCGATGCTTTCCAGTGTCTGCGCGGGTACTTCCGTAGCACAGCAGAGTCTATGACCACCTCGTTGCGATGCTTGTTTTGCTGCTTCAAACTCCAAAGCATGCACCAAAGCGTCATCCAATGTCTTCGGTCGAGCTAACCGGAGAGTCTGCTGTGTTTCGCTGTCTCGGAGGCCATCTACGAAAGTTTGAATAGCTAACTGCTCCAGGAAGGTATCCGGTGCTGTAGGATACGCAAGCCGTGTTAGTCTGGCGATGTCAGCCTCAAACTCTTGAAGACTTTCGGCAGCTTTTTGAACCCGACTTTTAATTTGAGCCTGATATACTTGTTGAAGATGAGCATCCCCATATCTCATTTCTAATCGTGATATTAAGAGTTCGTAATTTTCTTGCAGGTGGTCCGGAATAGTTTGTAAAATTCCAAGCGCTTCTCCACGTAAGGACACTATTAAAGACGTCGCTTTCTGCTTGTTGCTCCAACCATTAGCAGTAGCTGCGGCTTCAAACTGCTTGTAGTAGGTTGACCATGGAACTTTACCATCAAAATTCGGAGGTACAACTTTGAACTTGTGAGTGCTTTCATCCCGGCGGTCCATTATTAAATCTTCACTCGTGACACTTCCTTCGCCATGGTAATTCATTTGCGCCATTCTTTCTTCAAGCAGTTGTATTCTTTCTCTCAATTTTTTCTCTATCTTGTCTTCTATGGTTCTTGAATTTTCATTTAACTTCTCTTCTATTATGTCATTCACAGAATCGCAAATTTCTTCTTTTAAGTTTAACATGTCTGCTTGGGTTTCCTCTTGAACAATTTTAATTTGATTTTCTATGCTCGTTCGTATTTCTTCTTTTAAACTTCTAGAATTTTCCAACAACTTTTCTTCCATTTTTCTAGAATTTTCTTCCATTTTTTGAGAATGTTCGGAGAGTTTTTCTTCAATTTTCTGTGAATTTTCTTCCATTTTTCTAGAATTTTCTTCCATCTTCTGAGAATTTTCTTCCATTTTCTATTCATCGATTCCTGACCATTTTGATTGATTCAAGAAATTCAAATAGCTTTGCATCCATTTTAATTGTTTGCGAACGCGTCACCGGCATAAATTTAAATATAACACGAATATAAAGTTTTTAAATACACTACTTTTTAAAATGCAGTTTTTATATAACACAAAATTTAATAACTATCCACTTATTAATATTAAACCACTAGTGTCCGGAAACGAATTTAATCGCGATCACGCACTTGTTAAAAGAAAAAGTTTAATAAACACAATTTTATAATTTAAAAATAAACACGCGTATCGCGCAAACTTAAAAGTTATTTATGCAATGTTTTTATTACGGGTGCGATATCAAATAACTTAATGGTATTCACACTAAAAATCGCGAACGGTTTGATACCTCAACACCTGACGCCACTGTTACGTATCTATTTATTAAAAAAAACTAATTTATTTATAAACGACTAAAACTACGTTTACTTATTATAGAAATATGTACACTTTTAAAATTAACCGAACTAATTAGATCTAATAATATTTAATGAAAACACTTACACGAATTTATGTATAACCGTTGTATAACACTTAAGATTAGATAACGTCCTCGGATATCACTCTTGTTTACACTAATTATCACATACACGATTATTCTCGATTTATTTATGTAGACAAACACGTGTTAACGATTTATTTTCACTTGATAATCTTCTTAACACATTCGCATTCCAGCAATAACTGCCCTACGATTTCCATCTTCGGCTTTTATAGACATCAGCGAATTCTTCTCGATCGTTCCTCACTTTTCGCTATATTTTCTAGAAACTAGATAACAGTTCTAGAAGGCTCTTGCATTTGCAAGTAATTTCTCGGACGTTTCAGTATTATGTTATCGTTATAGATTATTATAGTAAATTTATTGAAATTGCTAAATTAGAAGATTTGTCGTCTAATACGGTTATTTTACACCTTAAGTCAATTTTGGCACGACATGGCATTCCCTTAGAAATTGTCTCTGATAACGGTAAGCAATTTTCAAGTCGAGAATTTAAAACTCTTTCGCAACAGTATGGTTTTAAACATACTACTTTATCTCCAAATTATCCACAATCCAATGGACTTGCGGAATCTAGTGTAAAAATTGTTAAGCAGTTATTGAGAAAAGCGTACCATGATCATTCTGATCCATATTTGGCCTTATTAAATTTTAGAAATTCACCTAAAAATGGAATGCCATCGCCTGCTAATCTGTTATTTAATAGAAACTTAAATAATAAAATACCAGTTTCTAAACTTTATCTTCAGCCAAGAATAAGTAAAAGAAATAAATACCAAGATCGAAAAAATGAATTTCGAATCAAATCTTATTATAACAAAAATACGAAAACGTTAAGCAAAATTCAAAACAACAAAGCAGTTGTTTTCAAAAAGAAAGTTGACGATAAAGTTTGGACACCAGGAAGAGTGATTGCAAAAAGTTCTTTTCCGCGTTCATATGAAATCGAGGATAATAACGGTGGTGTGTTTCGCCGAAACAGAAACCAAATTATTGAAACTAATAAATTAAATATTAAAGATAAAACCGATGAAATTAATAATTTGGAAAACCAAGAAAACGGGTCAAATCAAAATAGTGAGGAAGAAACCTTTTTGCAAAATCTTAAAAATTATAAAACAAAAAGTGCTAGGGTTGTTAGAATTCCAGAGAGGTTAAACTTAGATTTAGTTAACTATTGTTTCTAATTTGTTTTGTCATATATTAGAATGTATATTTATTAGACGAGGGGAATGTTGCATATATGTATTGATATGGAGAGTGTGGCATTAGACGTGTGCGTATGCAGACTTTCCCAAGACATGGATGAACAATATAAGTTAAGTTTAAGTCAAGTCCAAATCCACAACAGTTTTGATATCTTGAAATGGTGACTTAAAAATAAAATATAAATAAAACACTTGGTTGAAAAACTATGTTTTAAAATACAAAAAAAAATTTAATGACTTGGATAAACCTAATGAAGATGTTATGAGTGTACTTATGTCCGGCTCAATGTTGATGAGTTGCAATCGCAAATTTCCACGTGGAACTTAAAATTAATGATTTTTAGTCGGTTTCTTTGTTTTGTGATGAAGCGCATTACACAATATATTTACGTTCTACTAAATAGGAAGACGGAAAAGCAATCAACAGCTTCTATACAATGACCTATATTGCTGGATATAAAATTGGGATCTGTTTTTTAACCAGAATTTGTCGTATCATTGTTTAAACAATGGTTTTAGTTTTTCATTTCTCATATGTATTCATCCGTATTTGTGCTCCGAGTTTAACTAGTTGCAAAAAGGTTCAACACCAATTCGGCAATATTCAAGTGATAAATGTCTTTAAATCTTTGGTTAAGGTACGAATAAAGCGCTGTTAAGTGTTGACAATAAACAATCAAATATACATATCGATTTTGCAATTTTGAAAAATTTAGAAACTGAAAACATTCTCTTCTGTCTAAGTTTTGTTTATAAACAACTGTATACAGCAAAAGCTTTTCAACAAACTTTCAACTTAGTATTGTCTTAACTTAAAGAAAAGTATACTTAAATAAATTTAAATTAAAAAGAGATATCAATGTTATTCAAATACTCATACGTAACGAAAGTACGCTGTCTGCGTAACAATACCAAAAATTATTTTTTTGCGCAAGATTAGGAAAATTTGTTGTATGCACTTCACATTATGCATAACACAGAACTAAACTCCTGCATACTTTATATTATAGACTAGTATCGACTCTATTGCGTTCTTGAATAAACCTGTATAGATAGGCCTGACTCACCGCGATGCCTGTTATTACTTGTATTTTATGTCTGTATATATTTATATTTTACTTATAAAAAAATCGCTAATGGTTTATTTATTGTTATTTATTTTAATTTTTATATTAATGCGTTATATTTTTTTTATATTATATTAAACCATGCGCAGACTCCCTAACGTTAATCAGGGACCTTCAAATTAAGTTTAATTTTTTACGGACCTCCCTGAATGATTCCCGGGATCCCTAGGGGTCTGTAGAGGTCTGTAAGGACCACTGCACTAAACCATCTGCTTTTTATGTTTCTCTTTTATTTGCATTTGCTAAATCAAAAAATGCATTTTGAACTAACTTTTTAATATCAATACTTCATTGTGCGTTATTATTAAATGCAATTTAATTAGATAAATTTTACATGTATTACGGCATTTCTTGTAATGAAATCCAAGTTATAACAATTTCAAAAATTTCCTTATTGCAGCAGCACGAAGTTTAGAACCGAATATATTAGTGACTTTACCAAATGTTTCGTGCTTTATAATAAACAATGTTTCGTGTTCTGCTTTCCATAGATTAAAACTGTAATACCAAAAGTTACGTTAATTAATAATTATTATTAACAATACAATAAATAAATTATTTTGTGTTGTAAATTAACTAGAAACAATTTTGACCTAAAAATAGGGGAGACCGGGTATGGTTGTCACACGGGTTGGTTGTCACAACATCCTTCATTCTAGTTCAGATAATAAACAGTCACGTTAATTTATAAGCAACATGCATTTGCAAAATGGCGGTTTGGGGTTTGTTGTCACAGAACAACGGGGTTTGGTTGTCACATGAGACAACCAACCCCATAAGAACAGATTTGATCATGATAATTTACACATTTATTCTACATATCTACTGTAGTTTTTAGCGTGTGCAGTAGTTACCGACCATGCCACCAAAATTTGTTAAGAAAACTAACCGCGGAGAAACGCCTCCATATGTAATGCTTAGAGCAGTTTGCACAATAAAGCATAAAAATAGGTCTATTCGAAGTGTTGCTAAAGATTATGAAATAAATTATCGTACATTAATCCGATATTGTACTAAATTAACAGCTGAAGAGATCGAAAGTGATTTGGTGCAACCAACCACTTCAGTGAGTTATATAAAAAAACAAGCAGGTTTTTAGTGACATGCTTAAAAAGGAACTTGTGGAATATGTAAAACAGGCATCTGACATTTACTACGGACTTAGTCCAAAAGAAGTTCGGAAGTTAGCATATCAACTAGCATTGGCCAATAATTTGAAGACACTTGCAAAGTGGACCAAAACAAAACAAGCTGGATCTGACTGATTTTCCAGTTTTATAAAGCGTCATCCTTCCTTGTCGATCAGGACACCAGAGCCAACTAGTCTCGCCCGTGCAACGAGTTTTAACAAAACAAATGTAGCTGATTTTTTTGGCAAATTATTCTCAGTAACGAGTAGATATTAATTTCAACCTCAGGACATATGGAATATGGACGAGACTGGTGTAACGACTGTCCAGAGACCAAATAAAATTTTGGCACGCAGAGGATTTAAACAAGTAGGAGCCATAACATCCGCTAAGAGAGGTTTGTTACCATGGCAACTGCAATATGCCAGTGGAAATTTTATTCTAGCTTTTTTTATATTCCCGCGAGTTCACTTTAAAGAACATTTTATCCGAAATGGTCCAGTAGGCTGCCGTAGGGCAAGTAACCAATCGGGGTAGATGAATGAAGAACACTTTTACATGTTTATGCAGCATTTTGTTAATTATGAAAAAAGTTCGAAGAATCGTCTTTGCTTATTATTACTTGATAATCATAATTCGCATCTTTCTATCGATATATTAACTTACGCTAAAGACAACGGTGTGATAATGTGACCTTTCCACCTTACTGTTCTCATCAACTTCAACTATTAGATCGAAGCGTATATGGTCCTTTGAAGAAGCATTTTAATTCTTTTTTTGATGCTTGGATGCGTAATCACCCTGGCGCCACAATGACCATTTATGACATACTAGAAGTAGTTGTACATGCTTATCTTCTGGCGTTTACACTATCAAACATACTAGCAGGATTCAGGGCTTGTGGAATCTTTCCCTTTAACAAAGATATTTTTGGCGACCACGAGTTTTTACCCAGTTTTGTGACTGACCGCCCGAATCCAGATGATACAGGTGATACGTCTTCCGTCGTTGAGCAATTAACCCCACAAATATCCGAAGAAATATATGCGCGCGAAAATATCAAACCTTCAGGTGTTTTTCTAGTGGCTCGACCAGGTCTTAGCAGTATAGTTTCTTCCGCAGTAATTCGCCCTTTGCCAAAAACAGGTGAAGAAAAACAAAAAAATAACAGAGGAAATAGTAAGAAAAGGCATTTAGCTATAATTACCGATACACCAGAAGAGCTGCTCATTGAGGAACAGAAGAAAAATCAAAAACAAAAAGAAGTTAAATGGGATATTTTTAAGAGAAAGAAAAATTCAAAACCAAGACAAATAAAAAAAACAACAAGAAGTAATAGAAAAAGACAGCGAAGTTGAGGAAGAGTGCTACTGCCTTGTGTGCTTGGATGCATTTTCAAACAGTAAATTCAAAGAAAAGTGGGTGCAGTGTGTATATTGTAAGAACTGAGCACACGAAGTTTGCAGTCCTGGGAGTGATACATATATTTGCCAAATTGTGACAGTGATGGTTTAACTGATAAGATTATACAATAAAGTTGTAACTTGTTCTATACCTACTTTTTTTTGTTTGGTGCATTACAGTACTTGCGACAATCAACCCCAATGTCTGTGACAACCAACCCGGTGACGAGGCAGGTTGTCTCAGTTATCCATAATTTTGTTGAATTTTATTAAACGTGTTTCTACTTTCTTTAGAGTAATCAAAATATATATTTATGTAACCAAGTAGTAGACCGACAACACAGCACCAAGTAACTTTTGATATCTTTTTCCAATAAAATATGAAAAATTAAAAACTAAAAAGTGTGACAACCATACCCGGTCTCCCCTACTAAGATAAATTAAAAATAGATTTTTCTGAACGAACAAGAACAAAATAACTTAAATAAAAACCAAAATGTAGTTTTTGTGTTTTCGTCCGTTTTGACGTATTTTACAGGCATCATAATCGGCTGAAAATTTTACTTTTCCGGTCTAGGTCGGTAAAGTGTAGTACAATTTTATAACTAAAAGTTGGCATTAGTAATCATTAATTAATTAAACGTCATCTGTCAATTTGTCAGTTTTATTAACATACACCATTATCTGTGTTATTGTTTAGAGTAGCACTAACAAATTGTTTTTAAACAAATATAACAAATTTGCTTATATCTTACAATTGCTAAAAACAACAATGGTTTTATTTTCATATAAGTGAAATTGTAATAATATAATGTAATTGTCAAATTAATTTCAAAAACAATTGTATTTTGTCATTACAGATTTCAGTTTTATCAACATATCTTATTATATTTTATTAAAAATCAATACTTAAATAACTGTTTTTTTCCACTACTAGTTGTATACGCTTGCATTATTACGTATAATAGAAGGGCGTGAAGTTGTACTTTTTTAAGCGCAGGTAAATAATATTTCATTATTAACTAGTAGTTAATAATGAACATATTTACATTTTCTGATAATACTACAACAGTTTCAAAGAAAAAAAGTTTACCAAACTACGTACCAAGAGCAAGAGATTTTATTTAATGCTAATTTAAGTTTTCAAATCGCTCAATTAATAAATTAATTTGATTTTAAAAAGTAAGTTATTTGAAGTTCGCGCTTAATTAAATGTGAATATTATTGAGTTAAATATGTTTTAGATATAATCAATGCTTAAAATAATAATGTTTTTAAACAATTTAAACAACTTTAGCAATAAAAACTTACGTTATCTGTTTATTTTTGTGTTTTAAATCACAATTAAGAATTACGTCAAAATTAATTCTATTAAACTAATGACAACTGTCAGAGTTACTGACTTGATTTTTAATTTAAAATTAATACCTTAAATTTTAAATTTGATTTAGTAACAGGTAGAAAGGTTTTAATAATTCTAGTAGTGGAAAAAATTGTATATATAACACGGTTGAGAAGTTCATTATAACCTGCGCGATTTATATCCCTCGACGCTTCGCGTCTCGCGATATAATCTATCGCTTAGGTTATAATGATGCACTTCTCAACCTTGATATATAATATACTATTAATTAATTTATACTATAAAAGTAAGCACAAAAAATGTTGTGTATATATGCTCATATTCGCAAAATAGCACTTTCTGGACTAGTGATACAAATAACTATTAACGAATCGCGATACATGATTGATCGACACAATTTGTTCTTTAAATTAATTCGCATATTTTCCGGGGTTTTTGAAAGCTTGGTAGCACAGTAGTTACTGTTTTTAAATAGCGGAAATCACGTGAGCTGTGACGTGAGCGTTATTTCCGTAAAAAAAATCTGAGTTACTCCCATGTCGCGCCTAAAAAAGTTTTACTTCAAAGATTAATTAAAAACTGCTTAATGATAATAAATGATGATGATTTAAGATTTTTGATACGCATTTGATATTTTCCTGATGTTTTTGTTGTTCAGAATCTTAACTTTAAGTTTTAAATTCATAATTATTGTTAATCATACAAATTTTAGAGTTGATTGAAAATTGTGTGTAAAAGTTTATTTTTTGGTGTTTTACCTATGGAATAAGATTAACTGTAGATCACATAGTAAATTTATACTATGAGATGGCTCTGCCATCAAACACTTTTGAATGGAATAAGATATTCAAAGTAATTTTAAAACATAAAATCACATGAAAGTTGTTTATATACTAATAAAATAAGATAATAATAATGTTAAATAACAGTTTATTTCATTTTAAATAAAACATTAAAGTAGTATTTACATTAAACATTATTGAATAATCTTTAAGGCTAAAGAATGCAGTAGCACAGTATCAGTAAGCGAATTGTAATTTTTGATAAAACGTTTAATCAAATATGGCATTTTCTTTATTGTCTTATTAATAATAAATGCAAACATAACAATCATAAAAATGGAATAGTAAAAAATATTTTTGTTTAGTGTAGAACAAAATTAACACTAGAAACATCTACTGACAAAACAGTCGCTTTGTGGTCATGAATAAATTATTAATAAAGTACTTTAATTACGATTTTTACATTTACAAGTGCTTGGGAATTGCCAATTTTTCTGAAAATGGCTTACAACGAAGCTTATTAGAATATTTGTGGAGTTTGCCCTTCCTTACACTGTTTATATTGGGCTTATGGAATATCTATTCGTATAAGATTCAAAACCAAGCAGCATTACCGTTAGCATACAATGTTTTGGTGTGTATCTTGGCAATCTCTATTTTACACATTGTAATGCGGTTTTTCTGTAGTTCTAAAAAAAAAATTAACTTAATTAAAAGAATCGATGAATTAAATCGACTATTAAACATTCAAGTGGAAAGAAAAGTCAACTTTCGACTTTACTACATAGTTACATATTGCGGAATGAACATTTTGTATGTAATCTTCAGGTCAAGTACGAGTTTTAAACAATCAAGCATGTTTTATGCTATTGCATTACTTATGAATACTCTAATAAATTATGCAGAAACGTATTTCATATACACTATTAATAATATAATTACATCTCAACTAGATGTAATTAATGCTCAGTTGTATACTCTTTATGAAGCATTTACGAAGAAACAGTTAAAGAATTTCAAAAAGAAAAATATTTGTTCAATTTTGAATGTAGCTGAGATGCATTACAAAATAAGTAAAACAGCTGAATATTTTAATAAAACTTTTGGCATAACAATTTTATGTATTTTTACTACAACTATATTGATGTGTATAGCTCATGTTCATTATGGATTGTTAGAATTATTTCAAGATATTCGAGAGCAAAATATTGTTTTACGCAAAACGAACAAATTTCATTTATTTGTTGTTGTAGTATGGATTATTGGGTACGGATTCAATTTTATGTTTCTTATCAAACCATGGACCACGCTAACTAGTAAGGTATGTACCTAACTAACATATCGTTTATCAAAAAGGTTTTTATTAAAACTATACAAAACTCTGGCAACTGACAATAGTTATTTAACCAACAAGGTTGGTAATGAAGGCAATTAATAATCGAGACATTTTCACGCGCGAGCGAGCGCAGCGAGCGAGAGCGTTAATGTTGTCGAGATTATTAATTGCATATTATCAAACAAGTTGGTTTTTAAGTTTTTCCGTCGATCGTATCTTATTAATTTTTTGCATTTACTTATAATTTTATAATTTTATCTACTGTACAATTGTTTTATTTTTGTATCAACGGTAGTGGGATTTTTAAGTAATGGGAATGCTGTATAACCTCAACGCGTCAATTAAATTTTAATCGGATTGATTATAATTAGTTTTCAAAATATCAATGATTGCAAAATTTTTTTAGTTTTATGTGATTAATAGTATGTTAAAAAATCGAAGAAAATTACATCTCGAAACATTAAAAAGTTTTCTTCATCAGCCGAAAGATAATCGTGGGTTTGTTTTCTTTGTACACAGAAGCTGCACTTGATGTAAAAAGCAAATCAAAATTATTTATAAAGCAAATAGTGTTTATACGTTTGAAAATGGTTCATAAATGACGAATATTGTTATTAGGAATAAAACCAGGAAACATTAAAAATCTACGGTAAAAACAATGGTAATTTTAATACATATTTACTTCTGTAGATAAGAAAGTTTTAACAATAAACATTTTAGTTTGGAAAATGTAAGTGAATGTTAATTACAACGGTGAACCAGATGTCATAAACAAATTCTTACGACAGATTGGGTTTGAGTACAAAAAATGCCACGAATTATAGTTTAGTGTTGTCGCTACTGAATGATGGTTTTAGAGAGAAGAAACTAGTTCACCTACTTATAAATTAAATATATATTTTCTATATTGATTGTTGTGTTACTTTTGTTTATAACAATATTTACGTAATGGCAATTTAAAGAAAAAAATCTGGTATGTACACACGAGAAATTCATAATCGTTTGTTCGTATTATAGATTTGTCATATTAACCATAACATAATGTGCCACATTGTAGTTTTTAAATGAACAGCATGCAAAAAGCTGAATTTTAGTAACACAATTGTTTAGTAAATCTTTTTAGTTTATGATTTATTATAAAAATGCTGTTCACTAACTTATCGATACAATTTGATGTAGATCACAATTATTGTTAAGGATTTTATTTATCAGCTTCTTTTAGCATCTTGGTAACTCCAAAGTATATCATTTTGTTTTCATTTTAGTGATCAGGTTACTTAACCTACAATTATTGGAAATGTTTAATTATAATAATGCACAGGTGAATTTTTTAATTTATTTTTTATTTAAAAACGCTAACTAATACGATATACGTAACCTCATAAAAATCTTAATTCTCTTCTACGATTTTATTGGTTAGAAAAAAGCGAGCGTTAATAGAAATTCGTTGATTTCATTGGTTTAAAAGTAGTGCGGTAATAGGGGCTATTACCGCACTACTTTTGATACATTATTATACGTTAATACAAGTATTAATAAACGATCGACGGAAAAGTAAATTACAGCATAAAGTTTTTGAACATTTAATGTTTTTAACGATTAGTAATTACAAAAAATTTTTTTCAGATATTTGCTAGTATATAATTAAGACTCAATGCGCATTATATAAAAAAAGTACAATTTAAAGAAAATACACCAATTTAAGAAGAAAATCAGAAAGAGTGATTAGATTTGAATTTGGTAAAAAGCTTATAACAAATTAAAAAAATGTTCACTAGTACAACTTTGTTGAAATATTAAAATATGTAATACAACTTAAATCTGGTCGTAAACCTAACGTGACATACATAAGTGAACCAATAAGTTCTCAAAACGGTAATTTTTCTTTAACATCTTGTCTTGTTATTTCTGTATAAGCTAACTGAAGCTTAGGCAACATTAGAATGTCACTTATTTTGCATTTTTACATTCCAAATCTATTTAGTATTTCTGTAATTAAATTTTTTCGATATAGATATAGCACATCATTAATTTTTTCATTTTCTAAACTAAACATTATATTATTATTGGTAAATTAATATTAAGTCGTATAATAGTCCTGTAGGTATCGTGGAACAGTCTTTATTTTTGAGTTTTTTTTGTTTCTTCCTCTTCATTTTCTTTGTTTCCTTGTACTTCTTCCTTTTCAATTTCCTCTTTTTCGTAGTCGCTTAAAGCAATTGACTTCTTTAATTCATTTTTGTAGTAGTCTCCATACATAAAAAAGAAGTATCGTTAAAGCTGGTTAAGCTCAAGTGTGATTGGGTTACGGTCGTATTTTTGATAAAGGAGTAATGACCGGGAACCTAAGAGGGAATAGTTCAAAACCGCGATCACAATTAAAGTTATTGGCTGTTTGATGATTTCTATGTTCTCTCGGATTTTTCTATTAAACAAAGAATGGAGATTTTGCAATTACCAAAACGTTATCAACATCTTTATTGTGACTTGTAGTAAAATGGTGATCAGCAACCCAAGACTTAGAAATATGCTTATACAACGATCATGTTCTGACATGCGTGTAATGACGGTTTCACCAATGTAGAATAAACCACATGAAGAAGAAAACTGATATACACCTTGAAATAAAAACTATGAAAATTTTGCCTGTCGGGTTGAATATGAGTTTGATACCATTCTTACGAAGAAGTTTTCCTATTTGATCAGTAACCTTGTGGATGTAGGGTAAAAATGATTGGATTCCGAAATAGATAATCAAACACGATTAATAACTGTTTGAATATCTTCCTTTATATAATCATTGTTCACCAAGATTCTTGTAAGGTGACATAGTTCCGAGTCTAGATTATCAGGTTGCAAATAAAAAAAATGAACCAAAGATTCGATAAAAGCACGTTTCTGTGCAAGATGATGAGAAGACAAAACATGAAGGTATTTTTTCAGTATGGGTGGGTTGGCCCAGAAGTCCGTCGGTCCTACAAATCACAAAAACGTTGAGAAATGGGAGATAATCATTAGTTTCGATTTCCTTAGTCAATTTGATATCTAGTCAAATTATTTTTAGGGTAAATGGTGTATTATTTATTTAGAATAATATTTGCCTGACGAAGAACTTAGACCAACTTCGAAAGCTCGCATTATATTATTCTAAATAAATAATACACCATTTACCCTAAAAATAATTTCATATGTTTTTTGATATCTAGTTGTTGATTGTTTAGATGATCAATAAACTTAGCCAATTCAAGATGACCATGAGACCAAACAATAAACTTGTCGTCAATATACTTATACCAATGCAACCGTTTCAAAAGATTCCATAAAAATGTTAGCTACAACAGATGTTAGAGGAGAACCTATAGCAACACCAGAAACCTGTTAGTAAAATTTGTTATCAAATTGGAAGTAAGTGGATGATAAACGCTGATCAATCAAAAAACCAAACTCAAGTTCTTGCCATGTTGAGACAAAAAAACTTCTCAAAAAATGTTGGTTGAAAACCTGGCTAGCTTGTAGGTACGAGACTGACGATAGGTCGAAAAGAAATACCTTGTTTGTGAACTTTGGGAAGTCTGTATAGACGAGGTGGTTTTGAATCTGAAAGGATAAGTCGACTTTTAGTTTCTAGAAGTAGATTGGAAGATTTCATGATTTGACTGACCTCACGTTCAATCTTCCAAGTGGGATTAAAAGAAGAGCGTACGTTTCCTCAGACAAATAGAATAAAATGGATTTTCGCAGTGTTACTGTCAGCTGGTAGAACAATAAGATCGGGATTCCTGTGAAGGTTTTATAACTTTCAACTTAAAAATGTTGGATTTAAAAACTTTAGGTAATAAAGGATTTTGTATGTGTGATTTACAAATGGGAACAACAGTTAAATTTAAACTATTAAAAACACCAATTCGTGTTCTGAAGTGAGAGTTAAACTAGATAAATTGACGACCGTCTTCAAAGAGTCAGTAATGGATGAAACAATATGATTCTTAGATTCTAATAAATAAAACTTTTTGAGATGACCTTCAGTGGTTAGTCGTAGAGTGGTATCAGACTGCTGGTAAGTAATGTTGTCTAAGAGACTTCAATCATTTGGGATAGAGTGTTAGCCAACTCAAGATGAAGATAAAAGAGTTGTTTCGAAATGGTGTCTAACTCTCATTTAGTTACTTTAAACCGTTTGCGTATTAACGCTAGACTACCACGGTGTAGAATGTTTTTAGAAGAAAATATGAAGGTTTTAGCAAAACATTTTCTCCGTAGAAATTGTTAATGTAATAACGAAGACTTTCATGGCAGGAATTTATACTAAGATGGAACGTTTTCCAGGTTTAAACCGTGTCATTGTTGTAACTAAAGTTGCCAAGGTTTTTCTTAGGGACTTTATCAGGGCACAAGAGAAATCGAAGAATTTAAACAAACAACCGAAATCTAACTAAAACTGTTTCAAGTTGACAAGTTGGTTACTTAACTTTTGAGAGGATCTTAGTTAGATTTCGGTTGTTTCTTTGAGTTTTTTATTTCTCTCACGCCTTAATAAAACCACTTACCAAACTTACGAAGCGTTGGCAACTTTGTGTTAAATGATAAACATTTTTAATGTTTTCAGAATTGCCTAAATTACCTTTCATTGACTGTTTTAGAGTGTTGAAATGAATAATTTCCTAATATATTCTAAGAATTTCAAATAATAATTCTGTTTTGAATCTAATTCTTAATAGTGAGACATACTTTCAAGAAAAGAATTTAAATTATGTATTTGATAATAATTATGAGTTGTAAATTAGAAATATCTAAAACATAACATGGGCTGCAATACGTCTGACAAAGTTAACTCAAATTTTGCAAGTGCGTTAGGTGATTATATTTAGTATATAGGCTTTTATTCATTATATGTCTTGTAGTAATAAAATTATTTAGATAAATTACATATTTAGTTAGTTTTAATACTGACGTATAATAAGCAAATAGCTGAGTAAATCAAATTATTAAAACTTTATTATTATTATTACTGAATATATACTATTATTTTATCTAATTATAATATATTATGAGGTTAGTAATTACGTGTCATTTTTTTTCTTTTACGTCAAGCGATATTGGTAAATAAAAAATAAAAAAGAATCATTCTCGCATGGTGTGCAGCATTGTTACAATCTTTATTTCTGTTAATGTAATTTAATTAAATTACTATAATGGCAACGGTGGTAGACAGATGGAAATCTCATTGAGAAGTTGGAAGATGCAATGAATTGGACAAACTGGAAAATGTTGATTCAGTTATTGTTAAAGAAGCATGGTTTAAGTGACACTGTTTTTGGTAAGTCCGTAAAACCAATTGAAGCCGATACTGAACGAGAAAAATGAGAATCTAATGACACTGACGCTATGTTCTATATATTGACTGCACTTGATAAAGAACCTTTGACGTTAGTACTGACTCGTTTTAGTGCAAATGAAGTGTGGGGTACACTGATTTTAGTGTATGAGCAAAGCAGCGAACAGAGGCTAAACAGACTGTTAGAAAAATTTTTCGGTTGGGAAAAAGATCCTACAGAGGATATTGCAACCCATGTAGCAAAATTACAAAAACATTTTGCTGAACTGAATGACTCTTTATTGCAACAAGATGAATCAAAACTTAGTGACCGAGTTTTAATTGCAAGAATATTGTCTATATTAAAACCTGCATTTCATGAATTTAGAAATGTCTGGGAGGCAATGTCCGCAAAAAAACAGAACAATTAAAACTTTTATTGAGAAGCTACCGACTATTGAGCAGCGTGACAATGTGGAGTTGCATAAAACAGCACTCTTTATAAATAGCAAGATGAAGAAATGGGAAACGCAGAAAGAGGATGTTACCAAACCTACTTGTGAAAAGAGTTCTAACGTTAAGAGAGAGTTTAAAGTCTTCAAGTGTTTTAAATGTGGTAAAAAACGTCATATAGCTTTAAAGTGTCCATCGCAACAAAAACCAGAACAATCGGACCAATCCAATTTTAGTTTTGTCTTCTCTGATAGTGTGAAGTACTCGGAACAGTATATTGCTGATAGCGGTGCAAACACACACAATAATTCAAACAAAAATTACTTAGTGAGTACAAACCATTGCAAGTACCATGTCCAATTTAGGGTTTTAGTGCATCAAGTACAATTTTTGTTGTAGGTTAGGGAAAGGTCATAATTGAAACTAAAGTAAATAGTGATTGGATTACAACCTAATTAGAAAACGTTTGGTATGTGCCAGAGGCTAACAAAAATTTCTTTTCTGTTAGTAAGGCCACACAGAAAAGACACGTTGTACAGCTTTGGCATGAAAGACTTGGGCGTCAAAACAAGCGCTATGTAATGTCTGTTCTTGCAAAATATGGTATTGATGTGCCTAAAAAAGATTATTTTTGTGAAGGGTGCGTCTTTAAAAAGTCACATCGTGGTTCATTTTACTCTAGGCTTAACCCTCCTCAAGTAGTAAGCGAGTTAATCAGTGCTGACGTCTGCGGACTAATAAAAAGTTAATTGGTGGAAACCGCTACTATGTACCTTTTAAATATGTTTTCAGTAAATATCAATGTATATTTTTTATAATTCATAAAAGTGAAGTTGCAAACTGTTTAAAAGCATTTTTTGCTGAGGCCAAACAAGCTGGGAATCTTGTGAAAGAGCAGTTGTTTGATAATGGGACAGAATTTATACCGAAAGAGTTTGTGACAGTAGTCCAAAAATACGATGTAGTGTTGCGAACCTTTGTGCCTAGAACAAAATTCTTGTGAGAAAGAAATTGGGACTGCTGTGGAATCGGCTTGCTCTACGTCAGAATCAAAAAACTACAAAAAATTTTGTGGGCTCAGGCTTGCAATACTGCAGTGTACATTTTAAATCTAACCAGGCCCAGTCTAGTAAAAGGTAAAGCCCCACTGCAATTATGATCTGGTAAGATACTTAACAATCTAAAGGATTTAAGAGTTTCTGTTACTAAGTGTTTCACACATAAGCTAAAACAAAAACGAAGGAAGTTGGACGCGAAAAGCATTTCTGCAAAATTTGTGGAATATCATGGTTTCAGGAATGGTTACAAAAACTATGTTGCAAATAAAAATAAAACTGTGATTAGCCACGATGCAAAGTTTAAATCTGATTTAATTAAAGCTTACTTGGAACCCTCGAAAACGCTTAATTTTGATCTGGTGGCATCTGAACAAGAAATAGTGAAAGTAGATAAAAATGTACAAATTGAAGAAAGTGTACTACCAAAAACTTTCAGAGAAGACAAATTGTTCAAAGATGTGACTGAAAGACTTTACCCGGAAAGAATGAGGACTTTTAAGCTATTTTCTAACCATATATATTTAGCTTTAAATGCAATTTCTGAATCAATAACTGTAAAAGAGGCTTTATCTGGTAATATACAATTAGAATGGCATTCTGCTATGTCTAATGAAATTAAGTCGTTTAAGAAAAACGATGTTTGGGAATTAGTTAATAAACTTATAGGTAGAAATATTGTGCGAAACAAATCGATATTTAAACTAAAAAAAGATTCGAATAGTGACATTATTAAATGGAAAGATAGGCTAGTAGCAAAAGGTTGTAATCAAAAATTTGGAATAAATTTTTTTGAAGTATTTTTGTCTGTATTGCGGTATGAAACATTTAGAAAATTATTAGCTCAGTGTGCAATTCAATTTGAATATAGATCATCTTGACGTAGTAACGGCATTTTTAAATGGCGTATTAGATGAGGACATATTTATCAACCTGAAGGATTTGTTGTAGACGGTGGAGAAAACAAAGTTTACAAACTTAAAAAAGCTGTATATGCTCTGAAATAGTTGTCAAGGTTGTGGTACTTTCAAGTTACAAATACTTTATTTAATTTGAATATGTACAATCAAAATATGAACATTGTCTTTTTACTAAACGTAATAATGGAAAGATATATATAATTGCTCTTTACGTTGATGATTTTTTATATATTATATTGATTGTGATTCTGCTTATAGCTTAACAACAGAGCTAAGTAAGAAATTTAACATTAAAGATCTTGGACCGTTGTCCTATGCATTGGACATTAAAATTGTTTATAATAGAAATGAGATTTTTGTCTGTCAAGATCAATATGTAAAAGGGTTGTTGCATAGATTTGGAATGGCTGACTGTAAGATTGTAAGGTCTCTTATAGAATGCAATGCAACATTCACTGATACTAATTTTATTAAGAATATGCCATATCAAGAACTAATTGGCTCATTTGTGTACGTAAGTGTTTCTACTAGAGCTAATATTACGTTTGCAGTATCATTTTTAAGTCAGTTTAATAAAAACCACACTGTTGAGCATTTGCAAGCAACTAAAAGGATTCTGCGATACCTAAAAGGAACTAATAATTATGGCATAAGTTATAAATGTAATTTTGAATCTAAAGATTCTTAAGTTTTGTTGATGCAGCTTGGGCCAATGACGCGAAAGATCTCAAGTCTTATACTGGTTATGTTTTTAGTATAGGTTGTGGGTCCATTTCGTGGGGATCTAAAAAGCAGAATCGTTTCTTTCTCTTCAACCGAGGCAGAATTTGTTGCTATAAATGAGACTGCCAAAGAAGTTTTTCTCCGCTCTTAGCAAATAAAAATTTGCACTGATTTTGTTGACTGTAATGGCCCAGTGATACTTAGAAATGACAATCAAAGTGCAATAAAATTAGCCGGTAATAATACTTTTCATTGTAAAACAAAACATATTGATATTAAATACCAATATATTAAAAATATTATGGATGATGGGATCATTTGTCTGGAGTATGCGCCAACTGATAAAATGGTGGCAGATGTACTTACAAAGGAACTAGCGTTGTTGTTGTAGTAATGAAATTATTAGATAGATTACATTTCTACTTAGTCTTAATACTAACGCAAACATACAAACAATGCTTTGATTCTTATCAAAACTCAGTAAATCTACGAGACATTGTATACAAACCCGTCGTGCTAGATGCAAAATGTTTTATTGATTTATAATCAAAGTTTCGTGTGATATTTTAGGGAGCTTTCTTTATATATTACTAAGTATATACATATATAACCAATATTTAAGAAACCATTCTGGAATGATTAGTGTTTGTCTCTGAAGAAAAACGAGAGCACAAGCGTTGTCTGTAGCTAATAAAAAAATTGACAAGTTCTAAAAAATTAGCCCTTCACATACCTACTGTTAAGAAATATTGCAGTAGATGTTAAAAAACAAAAAGTAAAATTGATAAAAATTAGAAGTGTGTATGGGCATAATCATTGATTATATATTTACCCTAAAAAATTTCAATCTTTTTACAAGCAATCCTTGAACCTGTGCTGCTTATTAGATACGTATAGTTATACAATCAACTTTTGTGGCAGTTAACATTTTAATAATTTTTTTTCATAACATGTTTGGTAAAACTTTTGTAAGATGATATTAAGTAACCGTAAGATTATAATTTTTTCAACCATTATGTGCGTGCGCTCAACTGAAAGATAAATCTCTGAAGCGTTTTAAAAGTATTTGAAGATAGTATAGTCAGAAGTCGAAAGTGTGAAGAATCGGTCTAACGAATGAAAATTGGTACTTTTAATAAACAATTTGATTAATTAGACCATTTTCATTATCGTTTCTTATTAATAATAAATTAAACAAATTAAATAAAGTGAAATTGGAAAAGTAACTTGTTTAGTATAGAACAAAATCAACACAAACGACGTTTACTGACAACTATATTGTCATGAATAAATTATTATTCAAGTACTTTAATTATGATATTTACATTTACAAGTGCTTAGGAATTGCAAATTTTTCAGCAACTGGTCTTTCAAAACGTTTATGTGAACATTTATGGAGTGTACCACTGTTTACAACATTTATTATAAGCATGTGGAAAATTTATACTACGGAGAACCAAGGCGAAATGCCACCTGTAGCACGCAATATTTTTTTGTGCATTTTAGGAATTACGTTTTTACACATTGTAATGCGAATTTTTTATAGTTCTAAAAAAGACAAATTACATTTGATTAAGAGAATAGATGAACTAAATAGACTATTAAATATTCAAACAAAGAAAAAAAATAACTTTGTACTGTTCGGCATAATGACATACTGTGGAATTAATATTTTGTATGTCACCATCAAATTCAGCAAATTTTTTATGAAATCAAGTATATGTTATGGTGTTGGGTTACTAATGAACAGTTTGATAAATTATGCGGAAACGTATTTCATCTATACCATTAATAAGTTAATTACATCTCAAGTAGATGCAATTAACGCTCAGTTGTATACCGTGAACGACGCATTTCCGAAAAAATATATAAAAAGTTCCAAAAAGAAAATTATTAACGTAATTTTGAAAATAGCTGAGATGCATTATAAAATAAACGAAGCTGCAAAATTTCTCAATACAACTTTTGGTATAACTATTTTGTGTGTTTTTACTACAAGTTTAATAACGTGTATAGCTAATGTTCATTATGGATTGTTACAATTGTTTCAAGAAATTCGAGTCCAAAATAATTTTCCACGAACAACGAATAAAGTTCATTTATTTGTTGTTGTAGTATGGATTTTTGGAAACGGAATACATTTTACGTTCCTTATCCAACCGTGGGTCACCTTAACTATTAAGGTAAGTACCTAGGTATATAAAATATCATTTATTACATTATTCAAAAGTACAAAAAAATTAACGACATTGCTAGCGATGATTTTTTACAATAGAATCTCACAAGTGTTTGGTTTTAAATCAATACACATGAATGGTTAATTGTAACACCTTAAATTGATGAGCGTTCAAATAAACTTTGTTGGTGCATTTTTAAACAACACTAATAATATATTATTCTACATGTTTACCTAATTAATGGACAACGGTACCATATGTCCCGTTTTAAACGGAATCGTGCCTTTTTTGTTTCTCCGTCCCGATGTTTCCCAAAAACATGCAAAATTGTCGCGTTTTTAGAAACCGCCCGATAATTGGCGGACCGGCGGGGCGTGGCAGTAACAGTGAGCGCGTCGACGATAATAGCCGATCCGCCGTGCGTAAAAGAGAAAGGCAGTATGTTATGATTGCATTTTACATTTCATGTGCACTTCTCGCGATTTGTTATTGCCAAAACGTAAATGTACGTTCAATGTTAATTTATAGGATAAATTCTCGTTTATTAAGCAAATAAATACTCTTTCGGATGTCAGATGAGATAAGGGTCGCACAGAATTTAGTGTTTCCCATAGTGGTGTGGGTAATGTTAAACAGCATTTAAAGTCTGACAAACATAAAAATGCCGATTATGCCGCTAGTTCAAGTTTTATTCAATGTTGAATTTTTTCAAAAATTGATGCGCAAACTTTTGGATATTACTGCGGCAGAAGGTGTCTGGACGTATGATGCAATACATGTAAACTACTGTTTTCGCTGCAATGATTATGCGTCAAAATTAATCCAATGCGCGCGTATGAAAACAGAAACTATTGTAGTAAATGTTTTGGCATGTAATACATCGATCAAAACCACGGTAACAAAAAATTATATCCCGTTTTGGGGGGCTTTTTTCAAAAGGTGTACAAGTAAAAATTTTAGACCTCCAAGACCAACCAGGTGAATCTTCTGATATTGTTATTTATTTAGTGCAAGTGTTGACAGAGAATAGTTTTTGCCGAAAAAGTCGTGCGTTTATATATGTTATACAAAGCTCATATAATTCACAACGCAATAAAATCTGCTGCAGATGGTCTACCCGTAGATTACGAATGCATTATTGTAAAGATATATATATTTTTAAATATGTACACGGTTTCAGTTAAAGTCTTAAGAGTCGCCGAATTTGGAACAGAATATCATAAAATGTTGAGTTACAACAAAACCAGGCGGCTTAAGTTTCTGAATATTAAAAAAACTTTTTTGAAGACTCCATTCTGCAATCCCTGAAAAATAAAACAACCCAAAGTTATCACAGACTTAAAGTCTGCATTTATTCTGAACTAATATTGCATTAACAGCTGAGGAACAGAGAAGAGAAACAGAAATATATCACAGCAAAGTTCTAGACTAGTTATTCGTTTTTAGTACACCCCTAAATTATTACTACTACTATGTAACATGTTCTTGCATCGTAGCTGTCAATGATAACAATCAATAGCATCTACATTAAATTAACCTTACAAAAATACTTTATAAAAAAGTTTTTTTTTAAATCACGTGGGCGCATTTAAATGTATTTTCTTAATCTTGTTACAAGCTTTATGACTTACGAACCTTGCACGGCCAACTCACACAGTCGGAGATAGGAGAGGTTCACAGAAAGTATGCTTAAGGGCGCCAGATCTGATCTAAGATAACACTTCTGCCTCAATCACGACAGACGGTCCAAACTTGTAACTAAATTGGAGGTTCATAATCCTTATTTCTCTGATGTTCGAGTAGCCAAAATTAGGTAATAGATAACGATAATTCCAGGAGAAAGAAAAAAATAACAAGAGAGATTAACAAATATAACCACTTTAATGTGTTAACGTTGGATATTAACAAGAGTAGATGAAATTTCTTCACCCATCTATGCTCGAATGATTTCTAAGTATAATTAACAAATACAACAACTTTAATTTAGTAGCGTAGCAAATTGACAGCTATATATTAAATTCTCAATCCATAAATACTAACAATTATCGTTAACAAGTGTAGAAAACTTTGATTTCGCAACACATAAGATTTACAAAATTATATCGAATTTTTAGTGCATGAATGCCCGCAGTATCGGCAACTCACAACACACCTTTAAGTTAGGTCGAAACGAACAGCACAGAAAATCTCGTAATAAATATGTTTTTCATACACAGCATGCGATACAGTTAAATGAATGATTAAAGTTACCTTACTGGTATATAAACAGTAAACGTAATTACGGTCATTAACATTAATCCAAATTCCGTGAGTAACTTTTGTGACCACGATATAAAAGTTAAACAAATAAACTCACCCCAAAATCCAGTGTCCACTTCCGCAAAGAAAACGTTTTCCCCGCTAGCTGCCTGTAATAAGTATTTAAAAGCAAATCGTGTCACACACTAACTCACGAAGAATAGGAAGCTACAAAATTAGTATTAATAAATCATTAAATGTTATATCAAAACCCGTTGTATCAAATACTGTAGGTAGCAATTTAAACAGGTGGCTGATAACACAATCGACTGGTATATACGAAATAACATCTCACACAGTAAGGCTTGTCGAGACTCCGTTTTTGTGGTGGAGAATATGCCTTCCCAAAATCGTAATTGTTCGGTAACGGTATTTCTCAATAATAATTCCTCTTCATCATTTCTTTATTGAAACGAACATGTGCCCAAAGCGTGAAGAAATGGCTATCAAATTAAGGAGAAGTTACAAGCGAATTTTAATAAAACGGAAATAATTATCTTACCCTGTGACGGCTCAAATATTTTACGAACGTAATGAAATTATACTTTGATTCCCATTATTAAGGATGTCCTTTGAAATTACTTTAAGACGTACAGACCATTTTATGCAATTGACAGCTTCACGATTTTGTCGTAAAATGACAGTCACGAGAAAAGATCGGTAGAGGGCGTCAAAACCGGCATCTAATTTTAATTCATATACAGGGTATTCCGTAATGAAAATTTCGTACGTAACAAACTGTACAAGTTCATATAAATGCGCCCACGTTTTAAGTTGAAGAAAAGTTATTTTCTGCTTTTTAGTCCAGGGGAAAAACGTTTTTTAAAAAATTTTTTTATAAAGTATTTATTTTCTGTTTTTTAGTTTTATGATAATATATTCTAATAAAGTTTTAAATAAATATTTTAAAAACTTGCCCCACTTACATGGCTTACACAACTGTCGTAGATCCAAAATCTTCAAGTTATGGCAAGAGTTTTATATTTTTTGATGCTGGAATATTGTATAGTCATCGATAATGCACCTGTCCAAAAAATTCTAGCTTGATTAGTGCAGTAGAAGTGGTCGAAAAGTCAATTACGAAATTTGAAATTTTTTGGACAAACAATCAAACAAACAAACAAACAAGAAAGCAAGCTAAAGAAAACGTGGTAAAAAGATATTATTGTCATAGTATAACTTGCATTTTTAATAGTTCTATCGCATAAATTAATAAAGGATAAAACAGATTTAAAAGTACGTGAGCCTACAATGACATAAGTGCGTAAAGAGAAAAAACAATCATTGACCGGCAACAATCACTTAATTCTAATAGGCTCAACGTGTTGGCGTTAGAATGTTTTGATTATTAAAATTCTCATCGTACGGTGTGACATCAAACGTGCAAGCAAAAATAAACAATTTTGGTTTATTTAACCTTTTCAGAACAAACATAAGCGGCAGCTACTTCCGAATCTTCTCACAAACATATTTATAAAAATACGATAGTAACCTTAATGTTAATGACACTAATTTTAATTTAAATAACACAAACCAATAATCTTAATTTACAAGATACCGAACGATAGTTGAAGATTAACAATATCAATGCAGCAACATTATCACGCAGTTCGTGACCTCGTAGCATGATTAGAAAACACTTTAAATGTTTATGTACCGAACAATAGCAAACTCCGCCAAATTTGAAATAACTCAACAGTGGTGGCCTAATCTTACGTGTGTCCTCGTTTAACTCGTCATAATAGTAATTTGAAAGCAATAAACACCTTAAAGCACGGTACTAGTGACAATGGCGTTTGAACGTATCCAAAAATCGAGCAAAAGTTGCGCCGTATTACGGTTAAAACCTTTACTAACTATCTCAATGCTAACTATCAAGATATTTATCCCCACACGACTACGATTTTCAAGTTGCCTAATCGACAAAAAAAACGTACAAAATCGCATTTCAAATCAGAATTGTGGCGTCTTTTTTACACGGTCAGTCAGCAAATTTTTATCAAGTTGCATTGAAGGTTGCAGGTCAGACATTATTGGCAATTAAAACTACAAAAAAAATTAACCAACTGAAACATAATTTGGTTCAGAAGCAAACTAATCAGTTTCTGTCACATACAGTCCGTAGTTTGATGGTGAAACTGAAAGATAATGGCACTGATATTAACGAAAAGTTTGTGAAAGGTACGGCTCCAGAATTTTATAATTAGAAATTATATTTGGAACAATGAACTGGCTTTTTTTACAAAAGAATTAGATATATTTTATTAAGTAGATTTAAAAAAATGCTTACATGGAAAAGCGTTTAAAAAGCATTGGGTATATTGATTGTAACAAAGACATATATATTTGACAAATTTTTATTAATTTGGAACTATTTTACGTCGCAAAAAGTAATGGAATGGAACAATCTAAACGTTTTGACGGAAAGTCGTTAGGTGAAAGTGTTCAACACTTTCATACAAACAACCTTAACCATGAAAACATTTATATTTTAATTGAATATATTTTATGTCTGCCTAGCACAAATGCACGAATAAAAAGAGTCTTTTCTTTAATGAATAAATTATGGACGTCTGAAAAAAATTCGTTACAGGTTCTGGGTCCCTATAGCGATATTGATAACTGAGGTGAATATTAAAAAACGTACCAAAAATTTTATTCTTACTTAAAATCTGTATTAAAACAAAAATGTTCATACAAATGACTGAAAATTGATCTTACTTAACTTTTAAAATTTGTAATCAATAATTTTGATAAATAAAAAAAATATTAAAAAATGCAGGTTTTTTTTTCATTCAGAACCTAGACTGGTATTTTCAAAATAGAATTTTTTTATAAATTGTCCTCACTAGTTAAGGTAAATAAACCAATTTCCCGTTTTGAGTAACAAAATAAATGTCAGGTTTTGTATGAACATACAAACTTATTAAAACGGTGATTATACTTGTTTAAACACAAACATTTGTAGTTTATTTCTGTAGATACTTATGTAAAGTTTGTCAATTAAAAAAATATAAATTATAAAACAGTCTTGTTTTCAAGTCTATTTTTCATACGCTAACTAAGTACACTTTATTCGTGTACCAAACGCTCACCAAATACACAAAATGGCCACGTTTTAAATTTTGAACATTTGTGGAGAAACCCAGAACAGAACGGAAAAGTATAACGGGATACGGCTTTTTAAAATCAGTACAGTTCTAAAATTTAATAAAAACTACCTTAAGTTGTAAAGTAAGCAACTAAATCCAGTCTGCTTACGTCGGTTACTCTATTGTATTTACTTAATGTAAAACAGCAAAAGCAATGTCTAGACGTGTTGCCACCATTAAATACATCAAGTTTCTTCTCTCGATAAAGTGCTTCTTGAATATAGAATCTCTCTAGTGTTTTGTTTGTTGATATATTTCAATTTCTCGTTGCTGATATCCCATACCGTAAAATGTATTTAATCCTCCGGCAGTAATTTTAAACTAGTGGCTCAACTGATAAATTAATTTACCTATTTTGGTTTTATCGCTTGTAGCAACCAACCCATCGTCTACATAAATTGCGACAATTATTTTTTTGTCATCACGTTGACAAACAAACAACAAGTATCAGCTGAATTACCCAATAAGTCTTCATTTTTTATAACATGTTTGAATCGTTGATTCCAGCATCTTGGAGCGTGCTTTAATCCAGATAGAATGCGTTTGAGTTTACATACTCGTCTACTATCATCATCAAACCCTTTTGGTTAATTCATAAACACTTATCCTGACGAGTACCGTATAAAAATGCAATTTTCACATCAAACTACACAGCTGCAGTAGATTCGCAACTTCAAAAACAGTTTTCATGATATCGTATCGAGCTACTGGACTAAACCTTTTATCGTCACACGCCTTTTTGTAAAACATGACTTTTTGCAATCAGTTTAACACAAAAGCATTGAGTTAAACTATCTCGATTTAATGTAATAGCGAAGGCTTCCACGGCCGGAATCTATACTAACATTAGAATGTCTTCCGGGTTTGGACCGTGTCATAGTTGCAACCGAAGCTGCCAACGTTTCGCCCACTTTTGTAAGGGGCTTCATCAGGGCGTGAGATAAATCGCAAAACTCAAACAAGCAATCGAAATCTAACTAAGAACTTTTCAAAAGTTAAGTTATCCACTTATAAAACAAGCCATAATCTAAACTATGAAAAGGTAAGAAAGAAAACGATAACCTGAAAAAGCAAACGAAAATCTAACAAAGAACCACTACCGAGTTAGGTAATCAACTTGTGAACCAAGCCAGATTCTAAACTCCGTAGAAGTGACTTAAGAAGAAATAGTCTCCGTATTTAAAGGAAAAGGATCGTCACGGATGATTAAGCTCGACCCTGATTGGGTTACGGTTGTTAGGGGGCGTGTTTTTGATAAATGACTAATAACCGGGAACCAAAGAGAGGATAGTTCGAAACCATGATCGCGATTGAAGTTATTGGGGTGTTTGATGATTTCTATGCTTTCTCGGAATTTCCTGTTGAAAAAGAATGGAGATTTATCAATCAACGAAACATTATCAAAATCTATCTTGTGACCTGTAGTAAAATGATGTTTAGCGACCGCAGACTTGGAAGTATACCTTTTCCTTATACAACGATCATGTTCTGAAATGCGAGTAATGACGGAACGACCGGTTTCACCAATGTAGACTAAACCACAAGAACAGGGAATTTGGTATACACCTTGAGATGAAAGTGTAGGAAATCTGTCTTTAGGAAAAGGAAGAATCTGAGAGATTTTGCTGTCGAGATGAATATGGGTTTAATACCATTCTTACGAAGGAGTTTCCCTATTTGATCTGTAACCTTGTGAATGTAGGGTAAAAAGGCCAATTTCGGGTTGGATTTGGGAGTAGAAATGTCCTTAGGTAATCGAGTACGTGGATGTAAACGACGATTAATAACTCTATGAATATCTCGCTTTACATAACCATTGTTCACTAAGGTTCTAGTAAGATGACGGAGTTCTGAGTCTAGATTCTCAGGTTAAGAAATAGAAAAGGCACGATGGACCAAAGATTCAATAACAGAACGTTTCTGTGCAGGATGATGATAAGACGAAGCATGAAGGTATCTGTCCCTATGGGTGGGTTTGCGATAAACAGAATGGCCTAGAAGTTCGTCGGGCTTACGAGTTACAAGAACGTCAAGAAATGGAAGAGAACCATTACTTTCGATTTCCATAGTAAATTTGATATCTAAGTGTTGATTGTTAAGATGATCAAGAAACTTAGACAATTCAAGATGACCATGAGACCAAACAATAAACGTGTCGTCAACATATCTAAACCACACTTTAGGTTTTAATATTGATGATTCCAAAGCAACCGTTTCAAAGGATTCCATAAAAATGTTAGCTACAACAGGTGATAGAGGAGAACCCATAGCAGCACCAGAAACTTGTTCGTAAAACTTATTATCAAATTGGAAGTAAGTAGAGGATAGGCACTTTTCAATAAGAGGAACCAAACTCAAGTCCTTGCCATGTTGAGACAGAATCTGTTTGATGATAATAAGCGAATCCTTAATAGGAACTTTAGTAAAAAGTGAAGTAACATCAAAGCTCACGAGAAGATCTTGGGGTTCAAATTTTATAGTTTCTAGACGTTGAATAAAATGCTGAGAGTTGAGGGTGTGAGAAGAGGTTTTACCTGTAAACTCGCAAAAAATGTTGGACAAGAACTTGGCTAGCTTGTAAGTAGGAGATTGGATAGTACTAGCGATAGGTCGAAAAGGAATACCTTGTTTGTGAATTTTGGGAAGTCCGGATAGACGAGGTGGTTTAGAATCTGATGGGGTAAGTCGACGTTTAGTTTCAGGAGGTAGATTGGAAGATTTGATGATTTGGCTAACCTCGCGTTCAATCCTCGAAGTGGAGTTATGGGTTAGAAGAGCGTAAGTTTCCTCAGACAAAATAGAATTGATTTTCGTAACATAATCAATTTGGTTCAAAACTACAGTGGCGTTGCCTTTGTCGGCTGGAAAAACAATAATATCAGGGTTCTTACGAAGACTTTTTAGAGCTGACTCTTCCGAAATGTTGGATTTAGGAATTTTAGATGATTCAAGGGTTTTGCCAGTGTTAATACGAATGGGATCTGAGATGTGGCAAGGAAGATGTCTTATAGAAGACTCAACAGCACATAGAGTATCTTCTTTAGGTATACGTTTGGGAGCAACCGCAAAATTCAAACCCTTATAGAGCACCGATTCCTGATCTGAAGTGAGAACCAAACTAGATAAATTGACAACCGTCTTTACTGAGTTAGAAGTAGAAGAAACTTTACGATTCTTGGATTCCAATAATTTAAACTTTTTGAGATGACCTTCAGTGGTTAGTCGTAGAGTGGTATCAAACTGCTGGTAAGTAATGTTGTCAAAGAATTTCTAATCATCCGGGGATAGAGTGTTGGCCAACTCAAGATGAAGATAAAAGAGTTGTTTCGAAATGGTGTCTAACTCTCGCCTAGTTTGCTTAATCCGTTCGGTGTAGCACGGTGTAGGATGTTTTTAGAAGAACGTGTTTGAATGTGGAACTTAATTTTGAGGAATGCAGGAATGATGTTGTGGTCACGACAGCGACTAAGAAAGGTTAAATTGCACAAAAGTTTGACGAGTGTGTGGCGAAGTTTGGAAAATACGGAGGTTTTAGAAGAAATATTCTCCCCGTAGAGATTGTTAATGTAATAGCGAAGGCTTCCACGGCAGGGATCTATACTAACATTAGAATGTCTTCCGGGTTTGGACCGTGTCATAGTTGCATAGTCTTGATTTAATTTCCTTTGAAGAATCCAACGATCTTTGATGATCTTTTGGTTAACCGAACGATTTACCAATTCCCAAACTTTATTTTCTGCTAAAGCGTTTGTGTCATTCTTCATAGCTTAATCTCACTCCACTTTTTCTGTTGAATTGATTGCTTTTTCATAAAATTTTTAATTATGCTTAAGACTTGTTACTGCTTCTATATAAACAACAAAATCCATCCATTCTGTTTATTTCAAGTTTTGTCTGGGAAGCTTCTTCAATTAAATCTCGTTCTAGTACTGTTACTTTAAACTTATTTTTTTTGTTAATCGAGTTCATCATCAAATTATTGCCATGTACTTTTACTCGTAGTGGTATCATTAAAGTTTTTCAAACTGCCATTTTTTTTCATTACTGACGTTTCGCAAGACATTGCAGCTTGCATCTTCAGAGTGGTAAATGTCACTAGACAGATTACTGAAAATAAATGTGTAGTTCTTAGAACAATGAATTAAACATCATAATATTGTTTTTGATTTTTTTCTATTAACGGTGTCAACAAACTATTGGAGGCTACAGCTTCGTAATTGATTTATTTGACTTAAATTTTTTTTTTAACGTATTATGAACATTTTTTGCTTGTATTAATGCTCAGAGCAATAAATCATTAGTAGTATTTCCCTGTAAGTGATGTACCTACTTCAAACAAATTTTATAAATTTTATTATAAGCATGAAATATAATTAGTGTACTATCACGTTGTACTTTTGTTTCTATAACTAGAAAATATTGTAAAAAACTACTCACAGGAGCAATACAAAAAATTACTATTTTTTTTAATTGATCAACGCAAAATTCTCTCGATAGTGAAAATTTAAAAAACAAACATTTTTATTATTTAAAATTACCAATAATCCGATTAAAAAGTAAAAAACATTCTAAGAAGTACGTAGAAGAACAAGGTTGAAAATAAAATGACTTGAAGTAAGGTTAACAGCCCCTAGGTGGTTTTATTTAGTTTATAGGCTCTTACTCATTATTTGTAATTACTAAAATATATGTTTGATTAAACCTTTTTATATGCATAATAACGACACTTGATCTGGCAGGATATTTTGGCATTATTCTGGTTTCAGGCACAATACTACTGTACCAAAAAAGTTAAAGAAACTTGTAACTGTTATATGAGTATAGTAAAACTGCAAGCAAATATATAGCAAACACACAAACAATGCTTTGATTCTTATCAAAGACACTCAGTATATCTAGGAGACATTGTAGACAAACCCGTCGTACTAGATGCAAAATGTTTTATTGATTTATAATCAAATCGAGTGTGAATTTTAGGGAGCTTATTTTATATATTAATAAACAATTGACATTTTCTATAACCGATTTTTAAGAAATCATTCTGGGATGATTAGTGTTTGTCTGTAGCTAATAAAAATTTAAGTTCTAAAAAAATTAGCCCTTCACATACTGTTAAGAAATACTGCAGTAGATGTTATACAAAAAAACAAACTAAAATTGATAAAAATTAAAAGTGTATGGGAATTGCATTGGTTATCTATTTACCTCAAAAAAATTCTATCTTTTTACAAACAGTCCTTGAACCTGTGCTGTTAAGGAGCTGAATTAAATACGTAGTTATGCAATCAACTTTTGTGGCGGTTAACGTTTTAATGAATTTCTTTCATAACATATTTTAATAAAACTTTTGTAAGATGATATCACATATTTATCTGTGGTGATATTAAGTAACCGTAAGATTATAATCTTTTTAACCAATACATTATGTGCGCTTAACTAAAAGTTAAGTTTCTGAAGCGTTTCGGAACTATTCGAAGATAGTATAGTCAGAAGTCGAAAGTGTGAAGAATTGGTCTAACGAATGAAAATTGGTACTTTTAAGAAGCAATTTGATTAATTAGGACATTATCATTATTGTTTCGTATTAATAATAAATTAAACAAATTGAATAAAGTGAAATTAGAAAAGTAATTTGTTTAGTATAGAACAAAATCAACACAAATAACGTTTATTGACAACTATATTGTCATGAATAAATTGTTATTCAAGTACTTTCATTATGATATTTACATTTACAAGTGCATAGGAATTGCAAATTTTTCAGCAACTGGTCTTTCAAAACGTATATGTGAACATTTATGGAGTTTACCACTGTTTACAACATTTATGATAAGCATGTGGAAAATTTATACTACGGAGAACCAAGGCGAAATGCCACCTGTAGCACGCAATATTTTTTTGTGCATTTTAGGAATTACGTTTTTACACATGGTAATGCGATTTTTTTATAGTTCTAAAAAAGACAAATTACATTTGATTAAGAGAGTAGATGAACTAAATAGACTATTAAATATTCAAACAAAGAAAAAAATTAGCTTCGTACTGTACGGCATAATTACATACTGTGGAATTATGATTTTGTATCTCACCATCAAATTCAGTAGATTTTTTATGAAATCTAGTATATGTTATGGTGTTGGGTTACTTATGAACAGTTTGATAAATTATGCGGAAACGTATTTCATCTATACCATTAGTAAGTTAATTACATCTCAAGTAGATGTAATTAACGCTCAGTTGTATAACGTGAACGACGCATTTCCGAAAAAATATATAAAAAGTTCCAAGAAAAAAAATATTAACGTAATTTTGAAAATAGCTGAGATGCATTATAAAATAAACAAAGCTGCAAAATTTTTCAATGCAACTTTTGGTATAACTATTTTGTGTATTTTTACTACAAGTTTAATAACGTGTATAGCTGATGTTCATTATGGATTGTTACAATTGTTTGAAGAAATTCGAGTTCAAAATAATTTTCCACGTGCAACGAATAAATTTCATATATTTGCTGTTATAGTATGGATTTTTGGACACGGAATACATTTTACGTTTCTTATCCAACCGTGGGTCACTTTAACTAGTAAGGTAAGTACCTAGGTATATAAAATTTCATTTATAAAATTATTCAAAAATACAATAAAATTAACGGCTTTGCTAGCGATGACTTTTTACAATAGAATCCCACAAGTGTATCAGTTCTTGTATGTTTTTTACTTGCATTGTAGATTATTTTAGATTGAATTTTGTTTTCGAATTTGCTTAAAAACTGTTGAATTGCTCATCCAGTTGTTTTTGTTGTGTCGTGATTCACGTATTGTTAGTTTTTAGCAATTATTATTTATTTTATTTTTACATATTTACAATGGTAGCTTACAGGTAGCCTTACACTTCATTCTGCCCTTTACGAACCCCAACAACCCTTGCGCGCAGCGGCGCTTACACCACCTCGAGCTATACTACTCGCGCCATCTCTCGTTCTTATACATAACATCTTCCCCCCAGAAAATTAATTAATTATATTTTTTAAATCTAAATACTTAATTAACAATCAAAGATTTGGAGTTACGGGCGCGCGTCTAATTCTTTGAGATCTGCGTAGATGTTCTGACTGTACTCCTAGATGTGAATATGCGCTAAATGGTGACACTGGTATTTTAATGTGTCTGTAAGAATATTGCTTAGTCGTATCTATTCTTAATTGGTTTACGTATGCTGTGGGTCTGTATCCTTTTAGATTCATTAAATATACAACGTTAGGTAATTGTTTGATAATAGTAGCTTGCTGCCGCTTAACAATATCTTTAAAATGGTTTCTGTACGGCACCTTCTCCCTCAGCTTAAATTCTAAATTATTGCTAACTATTTTATCCTTAACGTCTAAGTTACTTAAATCAAACCTAAGCTTTTTCTTTTTATGAACAATTTCCTGCGTAATTGAATTTCGTAATGTTTTTAATAATCTACTAATTTTGTCCAAAATAGACAGTTTTCTTATCTCTTTATCCAGCAGAAATTTTTTAAAGAAGGTTTTGACTGTTTGAACTTCTCTCTCTGCCAACCCGTTCGATTGGCTGTGATATGGTGGTGATTTATAAAATTTTATTTTATTATTTTTACAAAATGATTGAAATTTAATAAAATTAAATTGTGGACCGTTGTCAGATGCAATCATGTCTACCAAACCAAAATAAATAAAAAAATCTTCAAAAAGATTAATAATTGTTCTCGCATTTATATTCTTAACTATTTCAATAACAATAAATTTGCTATATGCATCGACCAAAATAAAAAATGTTACATTTTGAAAATAAAAAAATCTACATGTATGCAATCAAATGGTCGCTTAGCAATTGGCCATTTTGTGATAACTACTTCTTTTTTAACACTTTGCGTTTGACTACGCACCTGACAATTCTTTACAAAATTTTCAATATCTTTTGATGAACCTTTCCACCAAAACTGTTCTCTACAACTTAATTTCATCCTAACTATTCCATCATGATTTTCGTAAAGTACTTTTAACGTTCTATCCCGTAGACTTTCAGGTATAACTGGTCTATCCCTAAATAACAAGCAATTACTTTGTGTACTAAAAAATTCTCTCAACTTAAAATATTCCTTTAATATACCATCTCTAGTTTGACATTTTTGCCACTCATCTCGCTTATATTGTCGTATCCTTTTTGATAAATTATCATTATCTAAAGCTCTTTTTACCTCTTCTAACTTAAAACAACTATCCTCACATTCTATTGCATTCACATCTTCTATCTTTAGTGTTTCATTCAACGGCAAACGTGTCAACATGCGTCAACATGCGTCATTTTGCTTGAAGGTCTATATTGAAATTCGTAATTATTCATGGATAATATTACCGCAAAGCGTTAGAAACGTAAAATTGCTATAGCTGCTGTACTTTTATTGGGATTAAATATTGTTTTTAACATCTGCGAATCTGAACACAACAAGAATTTCTTACCATAAACATTTCTGTAAACTTTTTACAATACAATTTGTTTATTTATTAAATTACAATCATCTGATTGCAGCAGGCAGATGCACCGCTTTTCGGCATTACATCTCCACCTGAATCGGTATTAGAACGCAAATGAGCCTGCAGTACATTTTTACTTAATCCTAATTTTTCTTACCTAAAATTACATAATTTGAAAAAGAAAACTTATTCTAACCTGCACCAGTCTCTCTGGCTGTAACTTTCCGGATTACAATTTGCAGGTCAAAACTTCGAGACATGATCCTCAAGTTTGTTTCGACTCGTATCGTGCCGATTTCGATTATTTCGATATATTTGACATTTCATATTTCGTTTCATTCATTAGCATCGCTTCTCGGTTGTTTCGAATGAATGATATTTCGATTATTTCGAATAGGTTATAATCGATATATGTCGATTATATCGTTCATAATCGCTCAACACCACTAGAAACGCTTCTGATCATTCGCAGTTGCGTGACGTCACTTACTAGTTTTATAGTTGCGGAATATTTTTCTAACAATGACTATTATTTTGCATCGGAACTTCGTGGAGTGAAAGTGAAAATCAAATTAAAACACATTAGTATCACATAAGATGTAACAACTTTTCTGTTATTACTTTTAGAGCTACTCGTGCAAATTACGGTGTCTCAGCGATAAGATATGTGCAAGTTCGAAGAGATGGCAGTAGTTGCACTGTTAAATACAAGATTTGCGTCGAACATCGAGTCAAAAATAAAAATTACCACGTAGTTCTAGAAGTCGATGAAAATCTATGCAAAGTATTAAAAGTTGAATGCTTGGATTGTGCTGCTTCTGCTAGTAAGTAACGATTATGTTAATTTATAATTATAAGAAAAGCTATGAAATAAATGCCCACAGGTGGATGTAAACATGCAACAGCATTTCTTATGTGGGTTCACCGAAGAAGCGAGGATCCTGCACCTACTTCTGTTCAGTGCTACTGGAAGAAATCACAACTATCAAGAGTTGGTACATCAATTAAGTTTATTACAGTAGCGGCACTAGGTGGAATCCCAATTGAAAAACCACAGAATAATTTCTTCAAAGAAGCTGTGAGCTTAGGTGTACAAAATAATAGACTAGGCGAAATATTCAAGTTTTATAAACTACCAAAATGCTGTTGTCTAAGCTTATATACATTATTGCTAAAATTTGTGGAAAGTAATGGAAAACATTAGCAATAATTTATTGTATTTTTCTTTCCAAATGAATAAAGATAGTTGTTGTGAAACCGCCACGAGCACGTTAAGTCAAGCTGAAGATAGTTTATGGCTTCGTCTAAGATTTGGTAGAATCACAGCCTTTAAATTATATGCTGCTGCAGTTCTCAAACTGAACATGGCACTTTTGTACAGTAAGTGATCGGTGCTGCAAAAGTGAGAGAAATAAAAGAAATGTTAAATTGTCTAGAAACACAATTAAAATGCAAGTTTGATTATGTTGGCATTATGCTATCCAGGCAGCATCCTATATTTGGCGCAACACCTGATGCAGTTTTCGATGATTATGTGGTAGAAGTCAAGTATCCCTCAACAAGGAAAGCAATACGTTACTACTTAACCACTGGTGGCAAAATAACTGCACAAGTGCAGCTACAGATGCACATTTTAAAAACAAAAAGCTAACCAATATTTCAATACTTTATGACAAAAATTACATACAAGAAATGATGTTAAATAAAAAGAACATTATATATTCTGTTATTTATTTATATTTATTACATTTTATTTTATTCAAGCTGATTGCATATTTACAAATCCACATACAATAACAATCATATGATCTGTGTATGGTATGATATTTTTGTTGATGCAGGAATGTGACCGGAGTATTTGAAATTCTCTTAATCGACGTATGACTTTTTCAACATGTATTCTTAAGCTGGTTATCCGTTTTGTGGTCAAGACATTGGCTTTTTTATTATTTTTTTACTGTCGGAGGTCGTATTAATAAACATTTCTTTTTGATTAATAAATGTTTGATGTGCTTGAATCCTCGGTCTGCCATAACAGCAGCTCTCGGTGTAAGTTTTTTCTTGTCAGATGCTTTTCCACTAAAACCAGTTGAAATAAAATTGATAACACCATTTGGAGTACATGATATTAAAGATTTTAAAGTATTTGTCTTTTTATACTTTGCCCATGTAAGGGTTTGATAAATCGGATTGCTGGGTTTTTCAATTTCTAAACAGTCTATGATAGATTCAACGTGGTTGTAGTAGGCTGTAAATGCTAATGGTAATAATTGTTTTAATTGTTGTTTTGAATACCATCTTATAAATTTATTTAAATTACCACTTAAATGTGTAATTGTCTTGAAAACGCTCTGCTAACATGCCAAAATCATCAGCGAGGCTGGCAATTGTAGCATCAGTTCTGATTTTTTTTAACGTTATAAATATGTTAACAACAGGTGCTAGTGTGTACCTTTTTGATAAACTAATAATAAAATGAACATCATTGCCAAGACCTAACTAGAAACGACATTTCATTGGAATCAAATGCAACGTAGTTTCCAAAGCTTGTTTCTTTAATCATTGAATTAATATTTTTCACTCTTCTTTGTTTATTTCAGTAAATGATATATCAGAATTTGAATATGAGTCTAATGAACTATCGGTGTCATAGATAATAATTTATTTAACTTTATCGAACTTATTGTCACTAGTAGTCAAGTCATCAATAATTACCCTTTTCGGAGTAGACTTCTTAGCTTCTAGTTCTGATGTAGAAGTAACACAGTCGATAGTAATAGAAAATGCCATACATACTACACTTGTTGCTGATGGATAACATTGAGTACTCTTGCTACAAATAAGTTTTTTTAGTGGAGAGTCGGTTTGTGTATATTGTAAAGCTCTGCTTAGAGATGATGTGCTTATATTTGGTACGTCAGAATTTAACGACTCATTCTGCATATTGTCAGTGGCAGCATTACTAGAGGTACTTGAAGCTGTACTTAAAATTCTTTTCCTTGGACTTCTTGGTGCTGTTCGTTTACGATCAGGTTGGCAAGCAAAGATGTGAGATACCACATCAAGTTTCAATTTTTTTTTTTAAATTTTGTATAATTTTCCATATACTCTTGTACCTGAAAAAAAATTGAGTAAATATGTGCGATTAAAATTTTCTATAGTCTTCGCAATTTAACTTTCGATGCACGTCATTAATGACGTAAAATTCATGCCACCCTATTTCTAGTAAAAACTAAATAAATACTAAATTGTCCTATGGAATTTTTTTTGTCAAGTTTTTGGTGTGCTTACTACAGTTGCAGCGTTGTTGGCATCTGTCAAAATTAATTTGTGCTTTTTACGTCAAAGTGCTCATTGTTTTCTATAATTATTTTTGATACAAAACTGTACTATTTTGAGTTTAAACGAGATAATGGTGGTCCATTGATATTAGTAAATGCTGTGCGAGAGTTACATAATATTTAAATTGTGGTAATACATACATGTATTCTACAGTATGCTGTATCTACAGCGGTTCCTAACAAGAGGTTCTTAGATCTCCTAAAAAATGTAAGCGTAGTAAACCTGTTACGAATGTAGAAACTTTTAATGAAAACGTAATTCGCAATGTAATATAGAAGAATCTAGAAAACAGTAAGTTTACATGATAATACCGACAACATAGTTAAATAACTACGTCACTGACATTAATGACGTGCATCGAAAGTTAAATTGCGAGGACTATATACGATAATTATTTAGTTTTTTGTGTGCTTATAAACTATTATACTTACAAGAAAATGGTCTTTACACACAAAGAGACTTGAACTCTTAAAAAATTTGGAATCATTTCTCCGCACTGCATTTATCGATAATTTCCTTCTTTTCGCTTCAACTGGAGCACGGAAAAACAGTTTGTTTGGTGTTTTTACTGTAGTACTTTGGCAACCCGGAACTATGCACCACTTAAGATATTTATAATGTTGCTTCATATTGATATTTTAAAACAGCACGAGTTAATTAGCTCCGACTTGCTAACCAGATTTGCTAAAAACCATACAGAAATAAAATGATATAAATACAATAACGTCATTCAAAATTTACCTTTTTTTAATTTTCCATTGGTTGTAGTTTTGAAAATTAATAGCAACATTAAAGTAAAAACGCATAAACCCTAACAACAACAAAAAATGCACAAAATATAATGAGTATTGGTAGAAAAAACGCAATAGATAACTACTATAATGAATACATGAATAATTATTTAAACTTATTTCCCCGATAACAATTATTTAGCAATAATATTTTCTATAATAATAACTCACATAGATTTAAATCAATTAGAAACAAATTTGAAAATTGAGCAAGTGTTTTATTGATGGAAGTGTTAAAACATTACATTAATTGCACTCAAGTGCGGTTATGTAAGGAAATAAAAGAGCGCATGTCGACTTGCAGTAATTTTGAATCAGTATTTTTCTTTCATTAATAAACATTACCTGAATCTACTTTATATGTTCACTAATACAAATCACAGAAGCTAGATCCTTATAATCTTAATATAATTGCACGTACAACAATTAGCGCATCACCATACCCGGTTACCCTAACAGACGGCCCAACCCATGTGCGGCCCGTGTGCCACGCACACCTTGCTCACACGGTAGTTACGCCATTGTTTTGCTATAATATTTTTAAAGTGATTGTACCAGGCGCGGCTTCAGAGGGGGGGCCGGGGGGGCCATGCCCCCCCCCCGACATTGAAAATAATACTGAAGTTTTTCTCACTTTGTATGTAATACATTCGCTTTTTTAATAGTTGTATAATTTCTGATGCTTTATCGCTTGCAAGTAAAAGCTTGGTGCATAACGAAGTGTTATTCAATTTTATATTAACGCCATATTCAATACATTATTATTTAAAAATGTGATAAGCACCCCCCCCCCCCGCTTTAAATTGATGGAGTCCCCACCGAAATAAACTCCTGCAGCCGCGCCTGGATTGTACAGTGTGTATTTTAATGATTGTCCGGTGTTTGAATTTGCCGCTTGTTTATTCGTCAACGAACCAACATTGTTTGATTATAGTTACTAGAATAACGACGCAAATTCAAACACCGGACAATCATTAAAATACGCACCGTATAAACGCCCATTTCACTTGAATTTGGTTTGGCATCCATATAATTTATGAGAGCTTAAAACAAAACGTTTACCGTTTTGTACTATATGATTTACCAAATGTTACTATTTTAAAAAACGTAATCTTAACTTAAATTGTGAAAATCAACAATCTTTACTGCACTAACATTAAAATGTTTAAATATTCACAAAACACACCTAAAACATTTAATTATATTTAACGACTATAAAAAATATAGTGTTCGATCTGAATATAAAATTCTTTTGTATATTCTATGTTAATCTATAACCACAGTATTGTTGGGATGTTACAAATAAACAAAAAAACTGAGATACTCAATTTGTTGTTCTTATTGTTTTTGTTATTGTTCGTCCAAAGCTGTTATTACAAAATATCCATGTTCTAAATTATTTAATATAATAATACGTAAACACACACTTAAGAAACATTTAAAAAAAAACATCAAAAAAACTATTTTTTACATAAATTCATATAAATTTGCGTAAAGCACAAAAATAAATACGTTCTTAGAAAACAGATTTTTTTTTAAATTAAAACTATTGTAATTAACCAACATTTTTGTTCCATAAAAAATACAAAATATAATACTTTTATTTGAAATATATGCAAGACTGCATTCGAATTTGTGTATTATTAAATTTTTGCGCGAATATGTCTCGTAAAAGTAGTACAAGAAACATAACTGTCAATAAATATAGCTTATTACTATTTGTTTACGTGTGTTCATTTCATGTTTTTTTTTCAATCATACATAGTATTTATTCTCATAAATAATTCCGTTAAGTGTTTTTGATATACTATTTTTTTTAATTTAGATTTTATCAATGGTCATTAAAGCGATATTTCATATCGTGAAGAAATAGATAAACCCTAAAAGATAATTAGTCTGTTCGGATGTATTGTTCTATACTGTACCATGGCGGTACTTAAAAGATTTACCACTTTAATAGTTATTTGCAAACTTTTAGGTATTGTCTATTTTGGTTTGAAGAAACGAATTACTTATATTGATTATTTATGGCACGTGCCGGTATTTGCTGTGTTAATCGCACTTCATTATCTTGGAAAAAATGTATTTGCAAATATCAATAACACAGCTATGCATGCCGGAGTTAAAACGGGCATATTTATAATTCTAAGTATGTCAACATTGAACATAATATACCGCATTTATTATAATTTTTCAAATCGCCGTACTACATTAGATTTGTTTGATGAAATAGAACGTATGCAAAATGTCAAAAAAGAAGATATAGAGTTTTCTAAAAGTCATTGGTTACTGGTAGTAATAGTAATGGAGTTCTGTTCGTTATTATTTTGGTTTTTTACGTTTGGTCAAACTATTGTTGACAGTATTTATTTGTCTTCGTGTGTTTCAGCAAATTGTATTGTCGGTTATTATGAGTCTTACTTGATCTACAAAATTTCAATTGAAATTGCTGTAATTATAAATTCAATAAACAAACAGCTACAATACATATACGATTACTTAGAAGTAAAACGACATGGAAATACAAAAACTGTTTCAGAATTTATTTTAACATTAACTCAAAATCATAGCCATGGAATCAAATTATGTAACACCTTTAACAGGTGTTTTAATATATCCCTTGTTTCAACATGTACTTGGAATCTTACACTAATTACAATTAACAGTTATAATTGTCTTATTTATATTGTACATGCAATAAAATATCACAAAAGCGAAGTTTTGGAGTTGGCTTTATACACAATTTCATCAGCATTGCTATGGGTGTCAAAAATTTATTATATTTACCAAATTATTAAACCATGGACGTCGTTACGTATGGAAGTAAGTAACTTTTATGTGTAGAACCATCACTAGAAAAGTAACAGTAGTTTTTGAGTATTTCATCATTTTCAAACGATTGTTGAATGTTTTAAGTTAGTATTCCTTTCAACAAAAAACCTAAAAAAGTATTTTTTAACGTTTACTATAAAAAATGTTCATTGTCGTTAGCAAAATATAGACACTAGCCTAAAAACACGATACCTCTATTTTGCTGTTGTTTGCATTAAAATTTAAAAAAAAAAGTTGATATAAGAAATTGATAACTAGAACACTGACGAAATTACAGATAATCAAATAAAATAACAATCAAATTCTCTAAAAGAATCTGGTTTTAACGCTTATCACAGAATACGGCAAATATATCGTAAAGAAACATATCTACTGGACAACGTAGAATTGTTGAATGAATCAAGATTCAAAACAAACAATATAGTATATAAATATAAAAAAAAATTTAAGAAATTTAAAAAGAGAGTGATACTTGAAATATAGGTTAAACAATAAATGTTTTATACTTAAACTGATAGAATGTACCTACCCAGTAAACACAAAATTGATAATGTTTAGTAACAGTTTCAAAACAAAAAATGTATGATTCACTCTTGTTTCAAACATAAAAGAAACCTAACTGCAATAAAATAGCTATAAGTCCATCGCTGTTTCACTTATTTGAATCAGTATAGTTTCGGTATTTTGAATTCAAATCTGTTGCAAAACAAATGTTGCATTCCGTTTACGTTTTAAAAGCTTCGCTCTTGAACTGATGCTAAATTATCAATAAATATATGATTTTCTTGTTTCAATGATGAACTAAAACAATTCTTTCAATAATATATTAATACATTTTCGAATGCACGTTTCAAATTTTATTGCACAATAAATATTTTTAAATACAATATCACATTGAGTTTTTTTACATTTTGCAATTTTCTTTGATGTGGTTTTTTCACGGAAGCCTCTAAAACTGCATCAGTTACTGTTGGGTAGGAACTTTTAACCGCATCTGTAACATGGAAATAAATATGTTTCATTTATATACATACATAATCATAAAGTTACACAAAATTAAATACATTTTTTTAATCAAAAACAACACAAACTTAATATAAATATCACTTTAGCGATCATAAGAAAATTATAAAAACACTGTGAATACCTTTAGCTGTACATAATCGTATAGAAAACTTAAAAAATTGAACTGTAATTATAAATCCTAAAGTATCATCAGATTTACGCAATAATCTACCTTAACGCAAATATGTGTGTTAATTTACATTTTTTTTAATACAAATTAAAACATGATACATAAATAACAGAAATGATAATAATATTGATTACATTTATGGATTATAATAAAATGTTTCAACTTACCGTTTATTGTTCCATTTCGTAATTGTGCACACAGCATCACTTATCAAACTACAACCGAACAAGTGAAAATATATCAATTTGCAATGACGACTAATGCTGACTAATTACAAAGTATTCGTTTTTCCTAGAACGATTACACTGTTTTGAAAATAATTCATGCTTATTTAATCGATCTTCAAACAATTCTAGTTATTCAAAAAATATTCGGTTTTAATAAATCAGTTTTTAGACAGTTGCTGATTATGGGAAAAAAATTGCAAGTACTGAAACGGTTTAAAACTGATTGTGAAAAATCAGAACTCTTTCAATTTATTCACTGTCAGTTACATGTAAATGATATAAAAATGGAACTAACACAAAACAACGTAATGAAACAATTGTTTCAATTTTGTGACTGTAACAGTTTCAATCCGTGTTTACTGGGTATATAAAATCTTAAGCTTTCGCAATTGTTATGTTTATGATTATAAGCGACTTTCGGCTTAGGCCTCTAAATAATAAATGTACCTATAATTAGAAATTTAATTTTTTTACTGCTTCTCACTACCAGCTTACAAAACCTTCATTACTAAAATTGCATAAAAGTGTTACGTATTTCCATATGTTCTCTCAAGATCTAAATTTTAGCACAACCTTTTCTGTACTTATAAATATTCTATATATAAGACGTTGAGCATATAATATCATCATAATAATTTCCAAGAATTTTACTCCCGCATGAACATTCAAATGACGACATTACCGATGAAGGCTCGAGAGAGAAAGATAACTTCAATACTTCTAATTTACCAGCAATTCAGTTGAAATTGAGTTTCGACTTCTATTTAACCAATAGTCTTTTTCTGAAAATAACGATTTTAACAATTTTGGTGATAACATCCCACTTGCAAGACTTGTTTCGCAAAGAATTAACAAAGCATATAAAGTGTTTATTGGAATAAAAAAAAGCTCATATCAATCGACCTTCCACTTTTGCAACTGCTTGAAACAATTTTTGATTTTTTTAACAAATAATTATTTTCGGGTTTTGAACCGCGTTACATATTTGGAACGCGGTTCAAAACCCGAAAATAATTATTTGTTAAAAAATCATGGCCGCGAAAGCCTCAGAAATAAAAAAGCAATTTTTGATAACAAAACCTTACATTAGAAAAAAGTACTGATACTCATAATGAGTTAGAGCCAGTTGTACAATTAAGATTTAAACTTTTGCTTTAACTAGATTTGTTTTAATTTTAAAGTTCTATCATATGATTAGTTAGCACAAAACCAACAACTAATGATATGAAAGTATTTTGAAATTAATCTAAATTTAGTTAAACCGAATTTTAAACTTTAATTGTACAACTAGCCTTGATTATTTCAAAGGATATCAAGAAACAGGTTTGAATTTCTTATATCAAACTTATACTTTGCTGATAACCGTAACCTATACACAATTACTGATAGATTTGCAAAAGTAAGGCTACCTTTTCAATATCTAAACAAACAGTTTATAGAAATGTCACCTTTATGCAAAAATTACAGTATTGACGAGTTTATGGTATCTTATTACGAGTGGCATAGTAAGCCAATTAGATATTGCTACAAGCTGTGGATAGGATGCGCCAGATTTGGTTAAGTCAATTGGTTCAAACTTTGTCAAGGCGCCAGTACACATGTGTACGATCTTTTATACATCAAAAATAGCCACTATTTAATTTTCGTCTTATTTTCAACAATTTTTTAAACCATAAATAAATAGGAGGAACTGGTACTATTTGCAAGAACAGATTTTTGCGAAACCTATTTTTTGAAGAATCACAACACAAAAAAAGTTCACGTAGTACATATGAATAAAAAAATAGTCGAAGATAATATTGTCGCAATTCACTGAAACGATACCAATATTGTTACTATATAGATGTTCAAATTGTATCGGAATATTCGTAAAAAGAAAAAAAACACTCAGATAGAACAGCCAGATGTAGTATACATGTATAATCAACACATGGGAAGCGTTGATCGCTGTGAGAAAAGTTTCAGTCTTTATAGAACTTCAATAGGTAGAAAAAAATGTAATTTAGTCCAATTACTAATGCAGTTAACAACGCATGGCAAATATAAAACTTAGAAAATAATTATTGTGAACAGTTATCATTTCAAAGACATGTTGCCTTCAATTTATTGCAGTGCAATCAGAAAGAGAAAAGAAGTACTTCAACAGGAAAACCCAGTGCCTATGAAAATATAGGTACTAGATATGACAATACTAGATACCTAGTTATTCCACAAAAAGAACAAACAAGATGCCGTCATTGTCATTCAAAGAAGACAAATAGACAATTACATGTATTAAATGTGTTGTAAGGATACGTAATGTGCTATATGCCCAACGTTCTATATATAAAACGGTGTTTTTCTCTTGAGTTTGTAGGTTTTATTATAACAAAAAATAAAACATTCATGATAAATAATGTTTTTATTAAAAAAATTGACACCTTGGACATGTCTGACATAATATATTTAATTTTGAATATGAAAAATAAACATTTTTGGCAATGTTATGTTATGAAACTTTCGACGAGAGTAACGTATGATTTTTTATGTTGTCTTTTGTTAAATTACATTCTTTTTTGAAAAATAAAAAAAACACCAGAAATATAATGTTGGTACTGCTACTACTACTGAAATTCTAGATTTTTTCACCTGTCGCATACTCGTTCTAATATATTTGACTTTGAACACTTAGTTTTATGTGGATGTTTAGCTTTCCTTTTGCCACTCTAGAGCCTTTTTCGCACATTACGTAACTACATTAACGAAAGAATATTGACGTTTGCGATGCTAGAGGCACTTGAAACATATTTTTTTAATTTAATTATTGTTTCTAATGTTTCTAATAAATACGTAAAATTTTTAATGTTTGTTTAAAAAAAATTTTTTTTTATATACATATTTATGGGTTATATCAAATTGCAAAATCGATTTTGTAGTTATATAAAATAATTACATGGTTAACACACATATTTTTAATTTCTTAATCGTGTAAATATTCAATAATTCATTACAAATTAATTCTCTAAGTAAACAATTTTATTGATTAAACAAATAAAGAAATGAATTGGTTTCAATAGTATTAAATTATGTATTCAACACAAATAGATTTTTAATTTAGTTAATGATTTTGTTCGTCAATATGTTTGTACTGTGTTAGATAATTACCTTTTTTATGAACCACCAATCCCTTTATTTATTTAAACGTTTTTTTTTTGTTCAATATAGGTTTCAATTTTTGTTGTTTTGGAAGAATATAATACAGCAAATTTCGAATTAAAAATATATTTTTAATTACTTTTTCTAAACATTATAATTTGTAACGTTTCACACATACAAGTGCTTTTTCAAACATCTGGAAAAAATGTAAACTATTTTAATAAAAAGGTACATATAAAATTTTTTGTATTAAGTTTATATTAAGAAAACATATGTTAAATATTAATTAAATTTACTAAAATCAATACAGTATGATGTTCCCGTATTTTTTTTTTATTTTAAGCTTTGAATAACTGGTTTTGTTTTAGTTTTTAGTGTAGACTATTGTCAAATAACTAGTACTATTAAAAAAAATAAAGGCGAACCCGTAGCTGAGTACACTCTTGTACACGTCTGCTTGTGGCACCTTGTTCAAAGCAACTTGATTTAATTATAATGAAATTAATGTTGGGAAGAACAGTTGTAGTTATAAATTTTTACGGAAAATAACGTTGCACGTTGAAAGGTGATATTAAGAATGGTAATGGTGATAAAAAAAATGTTAAAAGTATTTGGAACAAAGTTTTGATTTTATAAGGAAGAAAGTAATAGTGCTTATTAAAATGTTAATGAAAATGTTTTATAATTTAATACTATAAATGAATTATGTATTTATGATTTTGCAGTAAATGTTACTTAAATTTATGATGTCATTACGGTAATTGATCGAATTATTGTTTTTTTTAATTTTTAGCAAACCCAATATTACGTCGTTTTCCATTGTGCATACTTAGGCAGAATCGCAATTTGTTACTAAAGACGACATTATGTCATTTTACCTTCTAATGCTGCCGTTCTTTGCACTATTTTAAACGTTGAGGACTGCGGCTTGCAGTCAAAGTAAGCACTAATTGTTGACGGTATGACAAAGGACTAAAAGCTTAAATCCAGCAATATATTGCATGCATAGTAAAAAGTCTATTTTTTCTGTAAACCATTGGTCAACGACTTGAACCGTAGTAGCTAAACGGTCTTGTCGTCTGAGGTTGACGCTCTGTGGTACCCTTTAGTTGAGGAGTTGGTTTTGTTTATGTTCTTCTACTTTCTTCTGTCTACACACGACACACGCGCATTACCGTCATTCTAGTACAATTAACACGGCGGCTAATTTTGCGATCAAATAAACTCGATAGGCAAGAATTCTACCTCTGTCAAAGTCCTTAACATGGTGATAATTTTGACAGCTTCAAACTCCAAGGATTTGCGCAATAATTTGTGCGTGAAAGAGCAAACATTTTATTTGTACATACAAAAATAATTGGTTTGGGCAAATCTGTTCGGTTTTGATTTTTGGTTTGAGGTTGGTGCGCTGGTTTGAGCGTGAAAGCGCAATTCAAACTGCAGTTGTCACACGCAGCACCTGCGCATTGGTTCTATTTGTACATGTTGCCCACGTTTTGTCTGCTACGCTCCATGCTGTTGTATCTAAATTAAAAATTTGTAGTGTGTGCCAGTAAATAACGATTAGTTTTAATTCACTGTATCACGATGACGAAGAAAGAAAAACAGTTCTTGACCGAGTTTATCGAACTGTACAGATCATTCCCAAGTTTCAGGAATAATTCTACTTAGATGACATGCGGAAATACAAGTGGAAAATTTAAGATCTTCGTAGGACCTCCCTGTAGCCAAAAACCGCAACGTAGCAGTCAGCTGTTCGTGTGGTGTAATTGCACGTTTCATGACAGTATCTTCTTTTTTAATGATTGGTGTAAATTAACTTAACAATAGTCGATAAGTTTCCTCGTCCATCCGCAGATAGTTACGAAAATCTTCAGGTTCATTCCTTAATTCTTGTATTAAACTAGTATGTGCCAATAAAGATGTTTTTTGCAGCCACGATTTCGTTGCTCTTCTTTTCTTTTTTTGCGTAATAAGTTTCTTCTTAATAACACAAACAGTAGTAAGTCCTAGCAGTAATTCCTTCTCTTTGTCTATATCCATATTATTTTTTCTTACACTTCTGCAATATTGTTGTAAAAATGCGTGAGTACTAGAAGGCAACCAAACCGACTTGTTCAACTTTGCAAAACTGTATAATTTGTGCTAAATTGTTTGAGCGTTAAAAGTACATACGTCGACTCCAACATGTTTGAGAATTCGGTTTGTTCAACGTAGTTTGCGCAAACATGTTGGCGTGTGAAAAGGAGCCTTAACACTAGTAGCCGTAGGCACAATAACAAAAAATATATGTACTGGTCAACTCTTCTTCACAAAAAACTAAAAAATATCATTTTGTTTTTGCAATAAAATTATGAAAGATAAACAGTTGACATGGTTATTATAGGCTTTATAAAGCGTTTCCATGTACGTCATTTAACGTTGCCCGCGAAAAGCTGATATCTGACAAGTAATGTTACAGCTGCATTTATATTCATTTTATGTTAATAGAACATTATTATATACATTCCAATACAAAAAACCCATATAACCCTTCATAATTGATGTTCGAACAACTAAGACTAAAACGTATATCAGAACTGATTTATGACATTTAGCCCCCGATCAGCTGTTTTTGCGCTGTCGTGACGTCATGTGGAAATGCGTAATTGTGAAAAAATCAAGTTGAAGGTATTATTCCTTCTGAGTATAATACTTCTAATATCACTTTGTATAATTAGGTACTTTTTCGATCGTGAAAACCAAAAGAAATATTTTTTATATATTTCAAAAACTGGTTTACAATATAATTATTAGTTAAATATAAACTACATAGTTGTTAAAGTATTATTTAGGTTTGTATTTAATTTTAAAAATATTTGTTTATTTTACTTAATAATAATTGCGTTTTTAAAGTACATAACATCATTAAAAAAGTAATTTCTAGTTGTAGTCAATTAGTATCTTAAGTAAATAATGAACTTATTTAAAAAACAAAGAAATATAATATGTTTTACGCATTTTATCATACATTTATGTTAAAAAATTTAAACTGTTTAAAAAATTAAACACACATTATTATAGTGTATTGTTTTAGGCAAAAAAAACTGCTACCATTATTCATGACATTTGGAACAAATACGCAACCGCTAATGATGTGGACGCAAATGTTAATCATTTGCAACTAATTTCTTTGCAAATTTTAAATACAGAACCAAAATTTACAGCGTATGGCTTTTTTCCATTGGACTGGACGTTATTACACGCAGTAAGTTTTAGTTTAATTGCTGTATGTTACGGTTTTGGTTTAGTGATATTAATGTTTACACATACACTCGAAATTTCGTAAGTCAAAAATGGGTTTTTTATAAAGTGTAGTTTAAAAAATTATTTTGTATTAACTATGTAAATATGTATATGTGTCAGGTAGTGACGTCAAAGAACACTAACGTTATTACCCGGTTATTGTCGTTAACACTCAATAATGATGGTTGCTTACGTCTTTACCCGGTCATGTCATTAATTGTATAATTATATCGGTTAATGTTGTAATGTAATTATCCATCTTACAAACATTCGCCGGTAAATTTTTTTGAACCTATCTTTGCTTTTATCGTTGTATTTGTTGTTTTGTTGTTAACAGGTCTTTAGGTATTATTATAATAAGTAAATTCAATTTTGTTTAATAAATAAATATCTGATTATTTTTAATTTTTATTGACGTGAGTGCCTTTTAAATAGACGTTTTTGGAATTTAAATAGACTTGTAAAATTTTTGAAGGAATAGGAACGCGTACAGTAGTTTCCACTGTCATACGAAAAAATGTTACATGTAATATCTTTAACATCTTCTGAACTTGTTTTCCCAAAACTTTCTAAACTGTTGCCTTTCTCAAAGAATAGTTTCCTTTTTTTTACAACGGCATTGTCAGAATGTCGTGATCCTGATACTCTATGATAAATTGTAACTCTGCTATTCCCTGTCTATAAAATCTACTTGGATCTGTGAATTCAACGCAGAATGCAAGATAGGTGTATACTAAACTTTTCTGTGGATTACAAGATTTCTTTTGGCATTGAATGCAAAGTCGTAAATACGTATACCATAATTACTGTTACATCATTAACCAATAAATGCTAACGTCATTAACCGGTCAACAACGATAATATACACAAACAAAATCTATTAAAATCATTATCCAGATAATAACGTTGTTTTCCGGTTTAACATCGTTACCCATAGCATATACCAAAATAAAATGAATTTTGTTTTTGTGTTACAATTTAAAGAAATGCCGGTAGGAAAGAATCTTAGTCATAAATCTATTTTATTTGTAAATTCTCGACCTAACACAAAGTTTGTCTTGAATTTTTGACTTACGAGAATATTCGACATATGGAAATTTGATTAAAAAAGGTTTAACTGTATATGCATACTTATTTTTGTTTCAGATTATAGCAGCAGTTTCTACTTACGTTGTCATATTAATTCAATTCGAAATGGCTTAAAAACAACTATTTAAATACACATTCTAGTATATATACGCACTTAAGTGTAACGCACTTCAATTAACGGAACTCCGTGTTGTAAATAAAGCTCAATAGCTTAAGCATAATAATAAATACTGTTAAATCATACTCATTATTACACTGAACTCATATGCCTCTAAATCATGGTGTTTTTCTTTCATGTCTGCGTGCAGTCATGATAATACAGTGCACGCCGGTTATTGAAATCAAGAATAATCTTATCACTTTATGAAAGAACGAGCCAGATGTATGCTACTACATAGAAAAAATATCGTTTATAGTAATTATAATTTCGGTGTTCAATTCAATTTTCTTCTCGGGTTTGTTTCTATACATGTACGATAACCTATTTTGTATGACTTTTTAGCTGAATTTTTACAATACGCTTGTAAAGTGAGTAAAGCTTTATTCATTGTACTCTAAAAATACTTATTTTGCATACTTAGTGTTATCATCGAGTTACTTTGTATTTTCAGTGTATTTGTTTTTGTTCACTTTTTGTTAATGGTGTCAAGAGAACTAGTTAATGCAACAGGTCCGTAATTTTCGCTATTTATTTGGCTAAAAATATTTATTGATGCTCTAATTTCAATCGCTAAGTTAATAAATTGTTAATCAGATACACACTGTATGTATTGTTTTATTTTATTTTTTTTTAATCTCAAAACCTTTCCATTAAGTTTATTTTTAATTTTTTATTTATTAAACGTTACATGTTTCGACTTATAGTCATCCTCAAGCTTATAGTATAAAGTTAAAATTGTAAAATCGAATCTTATTTTAAACATAAACTTACTACGTTAAAGAAATTAAAAAAAAGCTACTTACAGACCTAGCATTTCTAAAACGTTGCCGAGACCATAACGTATTGCCATCGTGTATGCGAATTAAGTATCATTTTCTAAATTCTCATACTGAGAGATTTTTCGCAAACCTGGCTTCGAACTCTTACGTTCGGAAATTCACAATAAACACTTACTCCGAGTAATAACGAAGTCAGTCAAGCGGTAACGGAAAGATAAGATCCGTTAACTACGTTAATCGCTATTGCTATAAATATCTTGACTTACACTTTTTTTTTAAGTGACATTTACCACTCTGAAGATGCAAGCTGAAATGTCTTGCGAAACGTCAGTTTGTTTGGGTTCAAGAACGAAAATACGGCAAAGGCCAAGTTCTACTTCTTGGTTTGGCTCTCAAGGAAAGACTAGCACCAAGCCTAAGTCTGGATGTTTAACTGCGACACGGTCTAAGCCGAATGTCGTTTATAATCATAAACATAACAACCGCGAAAGCTTAAAATTTTATATTATAAACCTTTACGGTGAGGAGGTGTTTTTACAAACTAGATCTTTAGATCGTTTGCGCCAAAAAGAAGAAAAGCTACTAACAAACCTAGCATTTCTAAAACGTTGCCGAGACCACAACGTATCGCCATCGTGTATGAGAATTAAACATCGTTTTCTAAATGCTCATACTGAGCGAATTTTTCGCAAAGCTGGCTTCAAACTGTTACCAAAGAGTATACTGTTACGTTCAGAAATTTACAATAAACGCAAAGTACTTACTCCGAGTAATAACAAATTCAGTCAAGCGATAACGGACAGATAAGGTCCGTTAATTACGCTTATCGCTATTGATATAAATATCGTCATTTACACTTTTTCTTTCAGTGACATTTACCACTCTAAAAACGCAAGTTGCAACGTCTTGCAAAACGTCAGTTTGTTTGGGTTCACAAACGACAATACGGCAAAAGCCAAGTTTTACTTCTTGTTTTGGCCTTCAAGGAGAGACTAGGACCAAGCCTAAGTCTGGGTGGTTAACTACGACGCGGTCCAAGCCGAAAGTTGCTCATAATCATTTACTACATTAAAATTAAAAAAATAAACTTAATGGAAAAGTTTTGAGATTTTTAAAAAATAAAATAATATAATACAAACCCATTTAGAGTTTTTGAAAAAAAATAATGGAAAAAATAAACTTTTACACTGTATGTATTTAGTGCTTTGCAACGGCACACCAACCGAGACATGATGTTCAATGGACGTAGAATTATTTAATTTAACTACTTGACATATGTCGGACATAACGTTTTTTAGAAAATTTATGGCAGAATCGCCAAAGACAATATAATGTAATTTGCATAATAATAGGTCATATGCCTTAGAATAATCAAGTAACATACCTATTGAAGCATTTTCGTTTTTCAATGCTTTGATATCATCTGTTATATAAGATAGAGCTGTAGCACAACTGTATCTACGACGAAACACAGACTGAACTGTTGGAATAATATTATACAAGAACAAATGTTGATAAATTTGCGTCTTATAATTTTTTCCAACAATTTAGATAAGGCAAGTAAAATACTAATAGGGCGTAAGTGCTTTTTGGAAAGAGGAGAACATGAGCAATCCTCCAACAATCTAGAAAGTAACTAGATTCTAAACAACAGTTGATTAGGTGAACTAATATTTTAATAGGACAGGACACGTTTTAATCATGTTAATGCTGATGTTGCTTGCGCCTACAGATGTTAAGATGATAGAAAGCAAAGATGCAGTTACATCATCAATTGGGGCAAGTGAAAAACTAAATTTATTTAGAATATTAATCTTCATAGTGTGGCTATACAGTGGCGGCTGGTGGTCAATCATACAAGAGAGTTATTTTAAAAAAACGCAATTATCGCAAAAAGGATAAAAATTTACATTTAAGATTAATTATATTTAAGATTTAAGATATTCGTCTATAATTACAATTACCAAAATAATCAATAACAAACTCATTAAATTTTACAATGTTTTTAGTATAAATTTTTTCAATGCTTGGCATAGAAATGCAAACAATCTTTCTTATCTCATGGTTTGCCGATTGCGTAGAAATGTTTTAATTCTTTTTAAGACAGAGAACCATCGCTCTTTTTCCACTGTAGTTATATGCAAAACAAATCACTTATTTTATTTAATACATGTATCTATTTTTAGTTTTTACAAACATTTTCATTGTGGTCTTTAATTGACTTCACACGTGCTTTCTATTTTTTTATTTAAATGTAAAAACAGTAAACATATAAAACACTAAAATCTATTGTTTATTTCAAATCCACAAATCCAATCTAACGAATCACACACAGTTTTGTTTAAATTACTGTTGAATTCTTTATTTACATGTTTACTGGTCTATCAAAATTGAAGTAAGAGCTGAGGACGAGCGTTAAATTTAAATTCTAAATGGGTAAACAATTATAAGCTATTTATTTTTTAATGTACGTTATTGTGAAACAAAAACGATAAGTCATCTTTTACAAATAATATTTTTGATCAACTAAGAAAATCAACTGTAAAATTTGTCATATGTGATAAGAGATGTGCATTCCAGCATGTGTATTTTACACGTGCTGCAAAGATAACGATAGATGACGTAAGCAATTAAACATTGCACTCAAAGATAATTGCACTGAGTATTATCTTTGATTATATAAGGTATATAATCAATGGTATTATCTTTGGAGTAGGCGGCCCGGCTGAAGACTGTACGAAAGCATTTAAACATTTACTTATCTCGCATAAAATTGTAGTATGTGTGTCTCACTCTTGATTACAATAACTATCTTCGTAATATAATGTAAATGCGGGCACAAGTACGTGTCAGCCTCGGGTAAATGCGCAAGCTTTCATATCTGTTGCGTTTAAATTGGTATGAAATTTAAACGCTGATAATTCATTTAAACGCAAATTTTCTGTAATTTTAAAGCAAATAAAATAACTTTTTTATTCATTTTTTGAGGATTATTGACCAAATGACTTAATAAAGAAGCCGCCATTGTGACTGTAAGTATATTTGAGATCATCATCTGCGGGAACTTTAAGTCTATAGATTTCGTTTATAAATTCATCATCAACATCACTAAATTCAGTTGGAATATCTTACTTTTCAGATTTGTCATTAAGGTCAATTGACCTGAGAGGTTTCCAGAAATTTTATCTAATAGGGAACAAAGAAAAACATACTCATTAAGCGTATGGCCAACAATTTATTTTTCTAATTTAAAAACACTTCCAGAAAGACGTTTAAAATTAATAAACAAAACAACATAGATACAAATCTTCTTTTTTTGGATTATTTTTTTACAATTCTAGCCATGTCTAACTGAATCATAATTACCAAGTAGGACATAGTAGTTCCATAAATCTACAACAATATTAGTATTATAAATTAATTATTTAACTTAAAACTTAAAATGTTTTTAAAAAAAATAATGTAACTAAACTGTATAATTTTAAGATATTTTTATGCGTAGTAACTAAATCATTATTTTTTATTTCCTTCTAGTTTATTTGTTATACAAGAAATTACAATGCACGTTGTTAAATAGAAATACAATTACTAGGTAAAAAATATAGTATTATGTATTACAAAATAAAAGACGGTAATATTCTTGATAAGAAACTCTTCAGCAGTTGTTCGAAAGCAATTTTTGGAAACACATAAAACTATTAAACGTTAATAATTGAACACTAACGCGTAATTCGTATACAACAGTCTTTGTACTTTCTACGGCTTTAAAGGTATTGCTATCGATTAACATATTTCTCAATACAATTTTCTTCCTTTTAATGGCATTTATAAATCTTCATATACAGAGTGTCCAAAATTGCTGCGAAATAAAGCTACCACGTATTGTAGAGGTTAAAATAAGTAGATCGGACCCTACTTACGTATATACCAAAATGTCCATGAAAAGAGTTCAAAGTCTGCTTAAAAATTAAAACATTTACTGTCAACAATACACTGGGACAGTTATAAATTTGTTTCTTATGAAAGTTGCGACTTTTGTTTTTGTTATGCGTCCACGGCCAACTAAGTTTTATACTATAACTAAACTTGTTTTTAAAAGAGTCAAAATATGAAGATGTTGAGCAAGTTTTCGCGTTAAAAAAGTCTTAGAGTCGAATTACCAGCCCTTAAAAAATTATTAAAATAATACATGAGAGCGAAAGCGGTTTTAACCCTTCTATAATCATTTTTGTTTCTTTTTTATTACTGAAAGTAGAGTACTTCTCTAAAATGCACTTTTGTATTTCTGACCAGCGTGACTCTTCTCACGGACAAACGGTACATTTTGGTATAGATATAAATAAGATCCGATCGGTTTATTTTGACCTCTACAATATGTGATAGCTTTTGCGCACTCTGTATTAGGATGTTGTTCGTGCTTTCTACAGAATTATTATTTTTTTACAGTCTTTGTAGGGCAGCATCGTAACAGTAAACTATGTGTAAAACAAAGAAAAAAGATTGATTGCATAGGTTATAAATAAAGATATTAAATTGACTTCAATCAACTGGTTGCAACTGCACTGGGTATAAGCTTAGCTTATGTAAAGCGGATAAAATCTGAACACAAATCGAATCAGGTATTATCAAGTCCTGGAAAGAAAAGGCTGCGAAATAAGTCAAAAACTGTAGACTTGTCAGAATCTTCAAAGATGACTATAAGAAATAGATTCTATACATGTACACAAACAGTAAGTTTAGATGAAAACAACCTTCATAATCTTTCTAAAAATAACTTTTTCTAGAACAACATGTGACTGTGAATTCGTTAAACAGCGAACTCAAACATAAACATGTTTTGTTAAGTGATCGTATTTTGTACTTGTACTCGTACTTTGCATGAAATTGGCTTTAAATTTAAGAAAAACTTTCACCGTAAAAGCTTAATAGAGAAATCACGTATAGCCCTTATGAGAATTAGATTTCTGAAACGCTGCATAGAAAAACTATACTCAGAATTTCCACGTGAAGTAGTTTTTTATGGATAAAACTCGAATATTTAATAAAGGAAGTATGGAAAGATCGTGGCAAGATGATAATTTAAAAAGTGTACGTAAACCTGAGGGCTACGATGAAAAACCGTTTATTGTCGTACATTCTGGTACAAAATTTGTAAAGAATGCTTCGTTATTGTTCTCATCTAAGTCTCAGTATGAATATTATCATAGAGATACAAATGGTGAAACGTTTAAAAAAAAAGTTAGAACAAATTTGATTTAATTTCTTGGATAAATAAAAATAATATTTCGTATAATGCTAACATGTTGAAAATTGAATTACTTGCCATAGCTAAACAACACAGGAAAGAAAAGAAATATAAAGTAGACAAACTGTTACAATAACACAGACATGAAATGTTACGACTACCACTCTATCATTGTGAGTTTAATGCAATTAAATTGATATGAGCCCATGCAAAGTCATATTACAATAAACACATTGGTAGGAGATGAAAAATGAATTTTAATATGAAACCAAGTATGGAAAAGTGCGTGATTCTTACAGAAGAACTAATAGAAGAGTGGTACAACCGAAAAAAATTAGTAGATATTACAATGAAACCTTTAATAATTAGTGTTAATTCGAATGATCCAAGTTTATCGTAGTGTTTTTAAAACTAAACATTTTTTTAAAACCAATTGTTACTCAAGGCGTTGCTCATTTCGTTGTTTTATGTATCTAAATTACGTTTTGTTTTTGCATTTTCAATTACTACAATAAATGATTTGATTTCACAAAAAATGTAATGACCTGACTATATATGTTTAAACTTAAATTTGTAAGTAATCTCGTATTAAGCGAAAATTAATTTTGAACGTTAAACGTGACAGCAAAATCAAAATTCTTCTAAATGCAAACTAACCAGGATAGCGAACACTGAATTTTTAATTGTAACTAATAAACTAACACCAATGCTAACACTTAATTTGACTAGTAATCTTGATTCATATGAATACGATGGTGACGTAGGAATATTCTCTGATGGTGGCAAGGACTTTATTAATAACCTTAACATTTTGAAATAAAATTAAAGATAGATTACGAAGAATAGAATTTTATTTTTGATAAAGGGTGTAAAAGTGAAAATTTTCACATTTCAAATACCGCTTTTTGAAGAGTTGATTCGAATAACTGCTTTTCGAAGAATTTTTTCGACACGATTTTATTTAAACAAAAGCCACGGTAGAACAGATAAGCATTATAAATAACTGCTGTTATTAAATGTTAAATATTTAGCAGACACAATTAAAAGATTGTTGGTTTCTGTTCTATATCTAATTTTATAAAAAAATTCATGTCGTGTTTTAAAAACAATAACTTTCATTTTACTTATTTTTTGTTTATTGGTTTTCTTAATTTTTTTTTATTTGTTGTAGATACTAAATATTGCCAAGAATTGAATTAAGTTATTAAAAGTTTTATTGTCATCATAAAACGTTTATAAAATTAGTTTGAAATAAAATGTTTCAGAATAATAATAATAGTATTCTGTAAGTGCTTTCAACAAAAGTTTAACAATTATTATATTTATATATATATATATATATATATATATATAAAAATGTTATGTTGGTTTGTGTACGCTTCAAAAACTCAAAAAGTTCTGCACCGATTGAGTTGAAATTTTAACATGATATAAAATCCGCATCAAGGATTGTTTTTATCTATTTTTTGCATCAGTCACATATCTGCGATCGCGAGAAAATAGTTTTTTTAACGATCAGCTGTGTACCAGTGACCGCGCCATCTGCCATAAGCGATGAAAACACTCGCTGACAACCGCAATAATAATGACGCAGTCACATGAAAAACAATTTCGTTCTCAATTACATTGTTTATTTACAAAAAAATTTGCATCTGATTCTGATTATTATACAATCTGAATTAAATATTCACTTAAATCAAGAATTTTTGGTGTGATAGTGTTGTGATCGAACTGCGTCTTTTACCAAATTGTAAGTAGAGGTTATATTTTATATCAAAGATAGACAGTAAAAATATTATTAACTGACAGGCAAAATAAAAGGACTTATTATAATTCAAGTGAATTTCTAACAGAAGTGAGTGGTTATATCTTTTTTATTACATCTAACACGTGGACGTAATTATATTATTTAGTAATTATATTATTTATTTTGGATTAACCTCACTTTTAATGTATATAAATATAATTACATTAAATGTCAACCATTCAATCACAATGTGCCACTGCGAAGCGTGGCAGGGTACAGCTAGTTAGTAATAAAATTTGATCAACTTTAATAAAATGTAAATAAAATAATTGAATGTTAGTAAATTACTTACTTTTAATAGTAATTCGTAATCTAGTGAAAATAATTTACAAGCAGTAGATTTTACATCTTTATGTAACAGATGCATTGAAAATTTTTTTAACTGCAATAAGAACTTTATTATCACAAATAGTTTTACCGTTATTTTTACCTCATACAGTATCTCTTCATTTGTAGTTTCAAACATAATACTACTTAGATAGTAGCTTACTTTACGATTCTGAAAAAAAAACAATAATATAAGTATTAACTTTATATAAGTTTTACAATAAGAATACACTACCTAAGCTAGAAACTAAATAAGTAAATACATCGTTTTTCATACTTTTGTTTCAGCCGGGGCTGAAAAGCCGCTGTTTAATAAATTTGTTATTTTATCATTTCAAAAGAAAAGAAATTTCTTTGATCGTACAATTCCCGCGGTTTTGTCATTAACTTAACTAAATAACTGCAGAATTGTTTAAACTACTAACATAAATTATATTTAAAATGAAATACAAAATTGCAAAGATTGATGATCAAATTGGATTTACTCTAAACAGACATGGTTAACAAAGCCTATTGTGAAATTACAACACAGGACATTACACATGCGTGGAGCGATGTGAGGCGTCTATACGAAGACGTAACCGTTGATGGAGGATACGATGAAGAAGAATACAAGAAAGTAAAAACCGACGTACAACTGTTACTAATACAATTACAAGAGGACAGAAACGCACAAAAAAGTCAAGAGAGTGATCATGTTGTACTAGCGAGAATAAAAATGCTAGTTTTTGAAGGCACACATGACACATGGTCCACCTTCCACGACATATTTAAGAGAGATATACACGACAACTCTCAAATAACTATCTAAAAACACTAACTAAACACACATTTACGAGGAGAAGCTAGTAGACTAATACCACACTTTGAGTCGAATGAAGCAAACTGCAAGTCCGCGTGAGAAATAATAACAAGCAGATATGATAACAAAAGAACCTTACTTGCAAAATACTTAGACAGCATTATCAATTTACCTAAGTTGACAAACGAGTGTCAACGGATTAAAGAAAATACATGATACGACAGTGGAGTGTTTAAGAGCCATAACGAACAAGGGAATTACTACTGACAATTGGAAAAGCATTGTAGCCCATGTACTTACAAGACAACTAGACAGAGAAACGCATCAACTTTATGAACAATCGCTAACAGCACTACGAAAAATACAGACATTAGACGGTTTATTAAAATTTATAGGAACAAGATTTTAGTGTTTAGAAACACAAGAAGAATTAACAAGAACCAAAGGTAACAAAAATTATAGAACAGACGACAAATTTCAAAATCGTTACAAGATAAAAACTTAAAAGAACAATGTTTTAATCAAAACAGATGTGCAACATGTGACAAGAAACATCACACCTTATTGCATTCTGATACATGCAAATCAACTACTTACTACAAAGCAACGGTTACTACAACAATTCCGAAAAAACACTAATATCAACACCACAAGAATATGGTAAAGCAGTATTAGCAACCGCTATGCTACGAATAAAAACTTGGTCAGGACAATTTGAACATCTCAGGGCTCTAATAGATTTTGAATCACAAGCATAATTTATTACAAAAAATGCAGCAGACGTAATAGCAGTACCACAAGAATCAGTACACATAGAAGTGTACAATCCAATTCATTCCAAAATTAACAAAGGTGCTTCCAGAAGAAAAAATCAGAAACTATGACGGGTATACATTTCAGAATTTGGTATTGGCTGATCCTGTCCAATAGATATCATACTAGGAGTATATGTACTTAAAGGTATATTTTTAGAAAGAGTTCAACGATTAGGCAAAAGTCTTTTGGCACAACAAACAGAATTAGGATAGATATTGTCAGGAAAAATTAACACATTATCAGCAAGAGCAAAAATAAGAATGATAGCATGTGTAGAAGATTAACAACTTACTAAATTTTGGGAACTAGAGGAAGTGGAGGTAACCACAAATAAAAGTGATGAAAATGAAGACTGTAAAACTCATTATAAGAATACTCATTTAAAGAACACCGATGGCACGTATACTGTTAAAATACCCTTTAACAATGATGTTAACAAACTCGGAGAATCAAAAAAGAAAGCAATAGCAACACGTCGTAAGTAATGATTTCTATGTAGATAGTTTGATGTCAGGAACAGATATACTAGAAGAGGCAAAACAATTACAACAAGAAATAATCAAACTCTACAAATCTGGAGGATTTACTTTAAGAAAATAGGCAAGCAACAATTTCAAATTAATTTAAGCCTTACCAGTTCCTCTCAGAGGGATGGATGTTATAGAAATAGATGAAGAAAAGACTAAGAAAACTTTGGGTTTGAATTGGTCACCAAGGAAGGGTTGTTTTACGTTTAAGGTCTATATAAGTCAACAACAATTACTTTTACAAAACGATCAATTTTATCGGACATTACTAAATTGTATGATACATTAGAATGGCTAGCCCCAGGTACAGTAAAAGTTAAACTATTAGTCCAAAAGCTATGGATTAAAGGAATCTCTTCAGACCAAACTGTTTCCAATGAAATACAACAAGAATGGATTAAATTTAAAGAAGAATTACCATGCGTAAAGAAAATATTAGTAGACAGGTGGGTGGGATATACAAATAAAATACAACAATTAGAACTACTTGAATTCATTAGAAAACGCTTACGGAGCAGTAATATACAGCAAGATTACATTATACAAACCGAAATAATTACATAAAACTACTATATGTCAAGTCCAAAGTGACACCACTGCAAACAAGAAAAACAATTCCTAAATTAAAATTATGTGCTGCAAAATTATTGGTCATAATGGTATAGCAAGTTCTGAATGATTTATGTATGTCCAACATCAATGTTTTTTGTTGGTCGGACTTAACAATAGCTTTATCGTGGATAAAAACAGGCCCGGAAAAGTGGAAAACATTCGTAGCAAACAGAGTTAGTACAATTTGTGGAATAATATCAAGTAAGAGTTGGAGATACGTAAAAACAAGTAACAATCCTGCTGACATAATATCCAGAGGGATAGCACCATCTAAATTAAAAAAAAAATAGTTTATGGTGGAAAGGATCACAGTGGTTACAATTAAAATTGTTAACTTTACCAACATTAAGCAGTATCTTTACAACAACGTAAAAAGGTCGTAAACCACAAATAAAAAGCTTGACTATCGACATTGAAGAATTCACATAGGAATCAAGATTTTCATCGTTACAAAAGCTTATTAGGGTAGTTGCGTACTGTATTAGATTCTCAGTAAAGTGCAGAAACCGGTCAAGTAACCCAAGCTATATTACAACCAAAGAACTAAACCTTAGTATGATACAAATTATAAACTTGTAGACACAAGGAACGGAAAAAAGAAGCCACGAAGATTCAACAAAAACAAGCCATTGACAAAAAAAGTCGATTGTTGCCATTACAGCCATTTTTTGACTCAAATGGAATTCTTCGAGTTGGGGGAAGACTTCAGCATTCCATATTACCATATAACGAAAAGCACTCTATTCTTAAACTACATAACAGAACAATCGCAAAATTATTTGTAAAAGATGTACATTACAGACTATTACATGGTGGAAACCAACTTACTTCAGCATATATACGACGCAAGTATTGGATAATAAACGTCAACCAAATCATTCGTCAAAAAATCCATAGATGAATAAAATGTTTACCGTATAGATTTTTAATGTTACAGCAAGTAATGGGAGTACTACCAGCACCTAGAGTAACACCATCATTACCATTCACTCACATAGGAGTAGATTACCTAGGACTTATACAGATTCGAACTTAGAAACTGTGAGTGATATGACTACAAATGCATTTTTTGCTGTCTTTATAAGATTTACAAAATTTACATCAAGAAGAAACAGTAGCCACATATACAATGACAAAGGAACGACTTTTGTAAGACCTAATAAAGCATTACAACAAGAGATAAAGAACATATTAGAAGATGATTCCATACAGCAACAATTGACAACAGTTGGGGTACATTAGCATTTAATTCCTCCGGCAGCTCCGCATATCAGGAGAAGCAGCTGTAACACCCACAAAATATCATCTATAACAAATTATTGGGACCACCATACTAACAGACCACTTTGTCCGTTGACATCCGAGCCAAATGACATTGAAATATTAACTCCTGGACATTTTTTGATTAGTAAGGAACACGGATCAGCGAAGCGGAGTCGTAAGACGGTATATAACGAGGAACGCAAGACGATAACATCAGTCTTTAGAAATCTTCTGAAGAAGTTGACAGCATAAACAGCGAATGGTTAAGAGAAAGTTTTGTGACGCAGCAACGCCCGAAAAACAGTGCTACATTAAACAACGGCCGTGATAGTTTGCATTCTACTATAAGAAGTACTCTATCACAAAATCATCTTGAACCGTTTATGATTATGAATGTACACAAATAATTATTAAATATACTAATCTAAATTTCGAAAAGCTACATGTTTATACAATACAATGCAATAATGTAATATTTTTTGTTACGCAGACTAGATTCTTTTTGTTAGTGACAACAAAGATTATTGTTTTAAATGACATGTAGCTATCTAAGATTGAACTTGGCAATTTCGACAGAGAAAAGTTGCGATAAAATGTAAATTATTATTAAAAAAATATTTTTGTGCTGCCAACATTGCAAACGCTCTAGAGTGTCAACATAAAAACTAGAAATCCACATAAAATTAAGTCAATAATTAGGGGAGAGTGGGTCACAGTGAGACAAAAAATGTTTTTATTTTTTATTTAATAATCAACTCTGATTAATCAAAAAGTGAGCGTTGTTAATTAAACGTTGACATATTGCAAAAGTAATCCTATTTGTAAACTAAACAAAACATAAAATATAAGTTGTAAAAATTAACAGAAAAAAAATGTTACAACTTTTTCATTGTGGCCCATCAGTGGGCTATAATGAAACAGCTAATAGGTCACAATGAAACAACGTATTCTTCTTAGCGCATGTTCAGTAATGAAAAACCTAGTTCAAATTTGAAGGATGATTGAAACCTTTTTGTTGTCCCCAAACAAATGGGAGCTGGTAGGATCATTTTTATGTCGTCTAGTGACACCGATGCCACGTCCGGAACAGCAGGAAACACAAAGTGGCGTTCAGCTTTTACACTTTTTCTTAGGAATTTGATTTTTACATCGTTTTGAAGATCTTTCTCTTTAACAACTTGCCCTATATAAAAACCTGCTATTTTTGTTTTAAAATGCACTAGCACGAAATCATCAAGTATGGGCTCTCTATCCAATTCTTCAAATCCAGAAGGATTCCATGCTGGTGGCCTCTCATAACTGAGGGCAACAGCTCACTAGTCATCCACCCACTTATAGAGGGGGAAGCACCGTTAATCATGTGCAATTTAAAATGTTTGCGGGGGAAAATCATAGCTGGAGGCAAACTATTTCCACTTGCACTAATTATGCAGTATGTTGTAACAAGTGTTCCACGTTCACTGCTTGTGCTCTGACTGACTTGTTTTTGACTTTTAGGTGCCAATATTTTTTTTCGTTTTTGTACCGTGGTTGTTGCCGTTTCATCCAGATTAAATATACGACACCCATCGGCAAATTTGTCAGAACGTTTGTAGACCACTACTAAATTATCAAAAAATTTAGACACATTGTGCCTATTGAATGAGGTTGCTCTAGATATACTGCATCCTTCTGGTTGACGAATGCTAATTTCTGGATGACGTTTCAAGAATCTCTGCATCCAGTCAACACCTGCCCTCTTATTATCTTGCCAACTGTGTGGAATTTTAATGTTATTAATTATTGCCATTTCGTATGCCAGTTCTCAAAAGTCTTTTGTTGATCTTCCATAACACATTTTGGAGCAGGTTATCATGTATTCCTTTAAAGATGTTTCTTGTTCGTATGAAAATACCAGGCGACATTGATAGTTCGGCGTCATACGAATAGGTAAATTTGGATCCTCACGTGCTTTTTTTACGTATCTAAAGAGCATCTGATACTTAACGTGATACTGTAAAGCAGCTTCTCTAAGTGAAACTTTACGCCCATTTATATCACCTTTTAAAACTGTTTCAACAGCCTGTCTCATTGAGTCTTCTGAAAATGTTCCCTTATCGGTCTTCCTCTTTCGTCCCCTTGACATTGTTGCGCCTAAAGCTAGAGATAATATACTCTACTAAACACAATTTATTGTTTGGCTTTAAAAAAACAGGGGTTTTGCAGACAATAATTTAAACTGAAAAATATGGGCCACGATGAGACACGTTTCATTGTGGCTCATATATTTTCTCTCAAGTTGGCCCAAAGCACATGCCGAATAGATATTATAGGTTAAATAAAAACTAATTAAACCAGAGCAAATCCCTCTATAGCATAGTGTGGTTTAATGATTATGGTAATTAACAGGAAAAAAATACTTACTAATTTCAGCGTTTTTTAATCCAAAATTCACAGTGGAAAATATGCAAAATAATTACTTTCACTAGCCAAGAAACGTTAAGTCACTAAAGAATCTAAACAAACAACTGTAATAAATTGCTACCGGCATGAAAATGTGTTCTTCCATTTTATAGATGGCAGTACAAAATCCGATTGTATTTAAAATAGAAAAATGAAACGTCTCACTGTGGCCCATGTTTCACTGTGGCCCACCCTCCCCTACATTGGAACGACAATGCGAAAAACGATGTTAAAGTTAATATCAAATTTGACAGATTTAGTAATAAACGTAGTACCAACATTAGATTTCTGGTAATTTGAAATTAAAAGAATTTTTTTTTAATTTTATAAAAGGCAACAGAAAAAATAATGTACTTTACTCCCGTCAAAAGTTTCATAGTATAACTCACAGTCGTTGTGCTGTTTTTTACTTTCGACGCTTGTTACATAAATTCCTACTAAACATAAGCAGTATTCTCTCATAAATATTTATAAGTAAACAAAAAGGAAATAGTTTTTTACACAAACAAAAAAAATTTATGTCAAAATTTTATAATTCTTTTGTTTTTATTGAATGATAACGTATAAAGAAATACAAGTAAAATATTATTAACAATAAAAGTGATATTAAAACGTTACTTACATATCATAGAAAAATGTTTTGTAATTACCTCAATAGAAATCTTGCGACATGATTTCACTAAGAAAAACACTTCGATGTGTTGACATAGCGTCCATTGAATGCTCAAATATAAATCCCAAAAATAATTATTTTCGCTTTTTACAATTAATTCATAGCAGTAATAGAATTCGTTAATGCTTGTGTAAAGCGCTACTCCTAGTATAATTAACAGAGGAACTCCAAATATGTCATTTAACAGTCCGTATGTTTCACAAAGAAGACTATATGTCTCATGAAGTAGGCGCAATTTCTTTACTTCTGATTATATACATACAAAATTAAAAAAAAAGTTAATTAAAACTATAAAAGTGATATAATATATGCGTTAATAAAGAAAACAAATCATATTAAGATAAGAACGTCCTATGAGTTTGAACCGTGTCAAAGTAGTAACCGAAATCACCAACATTTTGCTCACTTTTGTAACCAAGCCAGATTCTAAGTTCTATAGAAGTAAGTTAAGCAGTAGTCTCCGAATATAAAAAGTATGGTCGCTGGTAGTTAAACGCGACTCTGATTGGGTTTGATGAATTCCATGCTATCTGCATTTGTCTATTAAAAAAAAATGGAAATTTTGCAATCACCAAAACGTTATCAAAATCTATACTGTGTCCGGTAACATTATGTTCAGCAAGAGCAGACTTAAAAATATACCTTTTCCTTATAAAACGAACAAGTTCTGAAATGCGTGTGATAACAGAACGACCAGCTTCACCAATGTAAACTAAACCACATAAATAAGTAATCCTCTACTTCTAAACCACATATAAAATTTACCCTCATAAAGATCAGATCAAATAGGAAAACTTTCTTTTGTAAGAATGGTATTAAACCCATATGCAACTCGACAAGTAAAATCACTGATTCTTCCTTCTCCTAAAATGTCTACATCTTTACTTAAAGGTGTATACCATGTAGTTAAATCATTTTACTACATGTTAAAATATAGATTTTGAGAACGCTTTGGTGAATATAACATATTCATTCTTCTTCAATAGGAAAATCGAAGAGAACATAAAAATCGTCACAAATGTGAGTACGGTTTGAAACTATACCCTTTTTTGTTCCCGGTTGTTATTCGTTTTTTTTTTAAACACGATTTTTAGTTAGATTTTGATTGCTTGTTTGAGCTCTTTGATTGTATTTACGCCTGATAAAACTCCTTACACGTGGGTGAAACGTTGACAACTTCGATTACAACATTCACCCGGTTCAAACCCAAAAGACAAATTTTGCGCTGTTACAACACAAATACTGCAAATAAAATATTACGTTTAAATAATATATTATTATGTAACTACTTACCAGCATTACTGTTAAACCGATGGCGATTCATTAAAATTTTTGATTTTTTGAGTAACACATTGACCGACCTAAAGTGTTTTAAAAAAATTTCCTGTATAATTAAAAATTCTAACTTCAGTATTCCTGTAGTAAATACAGTACTGTCAAAAATAATAATAAACAAAATCGAATAACTGTTAGTTAATAAAGAAATATCTGTAATCGTAATGAGCAAAAATTGAAACACTACACATGATATACCAATATAAGAAAAAATAAAAATATTTTTATAAGAAATTGTTTCTCCTATTGTGCCAAACATACTATCCAATTTCAAGGCGTTGTTTAATATTTTACATGATTTTTTAATCGTAATGCAATGTATAATAGACGTGATCGAGTGTAAAAAAAATCCTGAGTAGGCATCAAGCCAAAATTTAGCTTCTGTTAACGAGAAGTTAGATTGATTTTCAATTATATCAGCGTTTTTTACTAGTATGAATATTCCAATAGGCAACAGTAATCCTAACACTACTGTTTGTACTATATTTTTCTTGCACACTTCATATTTATAGCCAATGTTATCAAAACGTATTAAACAAATTCCTATTAATTTTAGTATTTGAAAAGACGGATGAATTGCTTGGTGGAGCTTCATTTCGAAAATGTAATTTTTTGAAAATTTATAGAACGTACAAATGCGTTCGGTCAGGATGAATGCGTTTGTGATAGACATATAAACTACTACAAGATTAAATATATTTTATTAATTTAAAAAACTACGCATTTCTACGTAACGTTTTTAATTAAATTGTCCAAAAACGTTTCATAATTTTGCTTTTTTGACACAAAATAAATGAATATGAAATTAACTCAAGTTTGTAAACGCTTTTTGAACGTTAAACGACATTAATTGTGTATATAATATTAAAATTTTTAATAAATATACTTAAAATATTTAATAAATATTGTATATACATTTTTAGGATATGCTCTATTTATGTTCGTTAATTAAGCATTTGATTGATACGTAATTCAAATTTTAGTTAATCATTAATTAATAAGCGTTTGATAAAGCCATCTCATAGTGTGATTTACTATGTAACAAAGATAACTGTAAATATCTATAGCGGCGGTAACACGTTGAAATTGATTTAACACCCGCGAAATTCAAAGCAGCTTTAAATAAATTATAGCTATTTACTGTTCTCTTTGTTACGTAGTAAATCACACTATGAGACGCTTATTAATTGTTACCTTTGTCATACATGAATATAAAGCTATAGAGTTGTCAATGCGATTATAGGAATTACATTAGAGTGTATCTCCTACTGCTGATGAGCCCAAAAAAGGCGAAACGACCGTCTAGTAGTTCACTTTGGTAGCATTGCACAATTGCATTAAAATTGCTTTACCTTCAATGTCTTTGACGTTGTGGTTTTATCCCGTGGATGTATTCAAAGTGTTTTAAATTTCAATGTGTTACGGCCGTTATAGCTATTTGCAGTTAATCATTAATGTTACTATAAATTTTTTTCGTGTAGTTTTATAAAACTTAATTTGAACTAAATACATTTTAACATAATGCACTATATCTGACTCGGTTGCTTCTTTCGGTGATGCTTTATAACGAACAACTAAAAGTGAATAAGAAAGCTAATTATTTAAGGATACAAATGTGTTACAACTCTTATAAAATACAAGTTTTCTGAAATGTAAGACTTTAAAATCCGGTTTTCGTTTCACACCTTTCCATGACTACAAAGAAAAATCATTTTATTTTTAAGAATTCCTGACATATTTCTTTCTTCTTTGTTATATTTATCTCCAATTTGACATAATTACTTTTCTTAATAGTAGCTATTAGTATAACTTCAATAAATTTTTATATTAACTGTATCTTACCATAACATTCACATCATTATCATAAGCTAAGTGCCTTCCACAGCATTTAAATCAGTTTACGTGTTTGTTGTTTGCTCCAATCCTTCTCTTCATGCTAAAACTTACTAAAACAGAATTGGGTATTTTTTTATTTCAATTTTACGTTACTCACGCTTCAACTAATGACCAGATCCTGCAATCGACATCATTTCCGCCCAGTTTATTGAAACAAAGCAATTGCACTTTGAGCACAAGTAATAACAAACAATATGGCAAAATTTACCAGGAAATATAAATAGGACTAAGTACAAAAAATTAAATTACAGAAACACTAATTTTTTAAATTTGCATAATTATGTTAATGTATAAACTATTGTATACGGTTTTTATTAGTTTTAGTGTTGCTAAACTGAACTAAATTTGTTACTACATTAAAATTTAAAAAAACAAATAGGAAGTTTTAAAATAAGATTCGATTTTACACATATTAATTTTATAGTATATGTCTGACGATGACCAAAAGTAAAAATGGGTAGTGTTTATTAAACAATGAAAATAAAATTTATAGGAAGGTTTTGAGAACTTTAAATGAAAGTAATATAATACAAATTTAGAGTTAAAAAAAAAAAAATAATGGAAAAAATAAACTTTTACATCACTGTTGTGTGGATTTGTCTCCTACTTCTTTTTACTATTTACGCAACTTTCACAAAAATACTACAGATAAATTTCTTGTAAGGAAACAAAAAGTAGAGTCCAAAAACTCCCAGAATCGTGATGAAAGTAGTAAAAGGTGAGTCCGTATTTGACGCGTACGCGTAAAGCGTTTTACCGACAGCCATAACTATTAGTTTATTTTCAAATGCACGAATTTCAAGTTCAGTGCGCCAGAAGTTGTTATGTTAAAAAATTGGTAGGTTAAAATCTTTCGAGTATAAAATTTGTCCTCGCCACGCCTACTTTTCGTAGACGGTTGATAAAACACCTGCTTTTAAATGACGTCAGGTCCCTGAAGACCACGGGTTGAAGAAATACTTACACAAGTACGAAGCGAACTCGAGGGAAGCTCGACGCATCTTTTATGTCAAAGATTGTATGAATTAAATCAAGTTACTTGTGATAACGCCGTATGTACGCTTTTCTGTTAAATTTCAAATTACGTTTTAGGTCATACTGGTACGGAATTAGCTAATCCCCTACTGATAATACACAATTGTAAGTCTTGCATTTTTTATTTATACGAGTATTACTCTGTTAGTCATGTCGATTATTGGAATGGCTACACGTACATACTAGGTTGTAATCACAATTAATGTTAAACTCTTTTTTTGTGTGTCACATATTTATCTGGTATCTTTGATTCTCTATACTTGATAAAGTAAAGTCATCCTTTCGTTAAATGTAAAAATTAGATCGATTAGGGTACTTTGATGTGCGACGTATTGCCCAGTCAAAGAGCATAACTTATACTTGACCTGTTTTATTGTTTGCAACGTTTATATAACGATACTTATGTTGTTGCGTTGCACCGGCGCTCAGTTGCGTAGTTGGCGGGCGTGAGTCAATTTAACAAAAAAAGTTTGTCAAATAAAAAATTAATTTTAATTACTATACACATAGAATAAAAATGATTACATTGACTTTTAACATATTATTAATTCCTAATATTAATAACAAAAATATTAATTTGCTCTAGCATAAAAAAATAAAAAACTTAACAAAAACTAAGGGCGCCACAAATTTTCGGAAGTTATAGTCATTGTAACCCGTTGGCGAAAATTTGAAAGTCAACAAATTAACTCTTATTTCTTAAGCACAAACTTGTAATTATTGCAGATCGGTATATTTGCATCTATATATATATATATAAATAGGTTCCAACCAAAACGTAATAAAATTTATATTAAAAAGTCACTTATCTGAACTGTTTGGACCTTATGCCTGGCCATAGAAGATATCTTGCATTTTATGTAATTTAGGTCACGTCCAATTGTGATGATTTTCCATCCCAAAAAACTACACAAAAGTATTTTATCGAAGATTTCTTTTGTCTTAATTATAGGTAGGGAAGTTGTATTTCGTTAACTTAATCTTTCTTTTAATCACAACACAACCCAATGTTATCACCACGTTTTTATACTTACAAATTCGTAGGTTGGGCGTCACTATAAAATTACTTAAGTCCAATTGAAACATAAACTAATACTTTCGCGCTAATTAAAATCCGTAAAATTACGCTTATTAGCACTCCAAAATTTTGAGATCGTCCCCAAAAAATTAACAACGTCCTTTCTCTTTGACGTTTACGCGCTCTCCTTTTCCAAAAATTCTTTTAATATCATTTGCTATCGCTCTTTATCGACCACGGCCTTTTACAAATAGTCTATAGTGCATTTTAACATTCATATTTAATATATACGAGAGAGAACAAGAAAGTTAATTTGGAACGTTACAATGTACTTCGTCCTCTTCAACTACTGCTGTGATACAATAAATATTCTGTGTAATCACTTATGTTGTGTTATTTGCTCTTTTACAGCTGCGGGTTAAACGATATCTCCCTAATTTAGTTTCTTTCATCGTTGGCGCCTTTTTATATTTAATTTATAATTTAGCATCACAAAGCCTGCGACTGCCTCTCATGTATATATCTTCTCGGAACCTAAAATCCGGCAATGAAGGATTAGACAAAGCTTCTGGAGTCGTTAGCCAGCGAAATCCTTGTCAACTAAACAAAGAATCAAAGATAAAGTTAACCAATATAAAAATTGGTACTTGGAATGTATAGAGTATGTACCAGCCCAGTACAGTACATAACGTTGTTCAACAAATACATAGACTGAACATATGTGAAACAAAATGGCCCAACTCGGGACATATTTTAACAGAGAATGGCACAATATACTATTCAGGTAACAACGATAATCATCACAGATACGGCGTAGCAGTTATAGTCAACAAACAATACAACGGCGCAGTGGAAGCATTTATCCCAATCTCAGAAAGAGTAATGATCTTACATCTAAAAACATCCCATACAAAATTGAATCTTATCTAAGCATACGCCTCTACAGCAGACAAAAACAAAGATAAAACAGAAACGTTTTACAAGCAGATCGACGAAACCTTGAAGATAACAAAGAACAGAGAGATAACAATCGTTATGGGCGACTTCAACGCAAAGATCGACAAAGGAGAAGCAGGAAAATTTGCGGGTAGACATGGACTAAGGGAACGTAATAAAAAAAGAGACCGTCTGCTACAATTGAGTCAAAAAAAAAACGAACTAATGCTTACAAATACATTCTTCGAATTACCAAAAAGACAGCTGTATACATGGCGATCACCTGCGGATAAACCTGACAAAATGGTTAGGAATTAAATAGACTACATTTTCATCAAATAAAGGTACCGTAATCCTGTTACAGCCGTCAAAACATTCGCAGAAGCAGATGTTTCCCACAACCCCTTGATTGTAAATGTTACACTTAAAATCACAAACATAAACAGATATAAGAAAACCCCTAGGATAGAAAGTGAAAATTTTGTGACGCGGCAACACCCGAAAAATAGTGCTACAACAAAAACCTAGACAAAATGAATACAAAAACTGAGGACATTGATAATCAATAAGAACCAGCAGAACACTGCCTCCTAGAGCCTTGCAAAGAAATACTAAAAGACACAGAAAAAAAAATAAATGGATAACGGACGAAATACTGAACTTGATGGAACATCGCAGAAAACTCAAGAATCAGTTATTAGATACAGAGAAATCAATTGTGTAATCAAACAATAGATAAGAGAAAAATAAAGAAAAATACTTCGAAGAAAAATGCAAAGAGATGAAAGAATTTCAAAACAAATACGACTTATTTAATCTACATGAAAAGGTCAAAGAAGCACCAGGTGTACAACGAAGAAGTCAAGCTAATATACTCTTTGACAAAAACGGTGATTCTATAATGTCAACTGAGAAAAAAGTTCAGCGATGGAGAGCTTTTCGGAGATGATAGAGATGAAATAGAACATATACCATATATAACAAAAGAAATGTGGCCAGACATTGCAAAGGAAAAAATTCAACACGCTCTAAAAACAAAAAAAATGAAAAAGTCCTGGACTGAATAAACTACCTGCCGACATATTTAAAATCGCAGAGGAGAAACACATGAATATCTTGGTAAAACTTTTTAATCAAATATACCGAACAGGTGATATACCCATAATGGTTGATCTCGGTCTTCATATGTCTCCCTAAAAGAACGAATGCTAGAGAATTTAGTAATCACCGCACTATGAGCTGATATCTCATACGTTAAAACTGCTCCTGAAAGTCATTCAAAGCAGGATTTATCAAAAATTAGACATGTATATAGATAAAACACAATTTGAATTTCGCAAAGACCTAAGTACCTGCGAAGCCCTTTTCTCATTTAATGTACTAGTCCAAAAAGCCCTGGACGTATATACGCGTGCTTCATGGACTATAACAAAGCATTTGAGAAAGTTTGCCATGACCAACTAATGAAAGTCTTTATGTCCAAACATATAGACTACAACGATCTCAGAATAATATCAAACCTATTGAAACGTTCGAGAAATTACTTGCAAATGTAAGAGCCTTCTAGAAGCGGTTATCTGTTTTCTAGAAGTTATAGCGAAAAGTAAGGAACGCTCGCGAAGGATTTCCGTATGTCTATATATAGCGACGAGACAGATCGTAGGTCAGTTATTGTCGTAAAGCGAATGCAGCAGTATTAAGAAGATTATTCAAGTGAAGATAAATAAGTGATTAGCACGTGCGAAGTTTTAAATAAATAACAGTGTAAACCGAATCGAGTGAACGTGACTTACAGTGTGAAATCCGAGGACGTTATCTTATCTTAAGTGACAGTGTTATACAACGGTTATACATAAATTCGTGTAAGTGTTTTCATTAAATATTATTAGATTTAATTAGTTCGGTTAATTTAAAAGTGTACATATTTCTAGAATAAGTAAAACATCGTTTTGTCGTTTAAATAAATTAGTTTTTAATAATAAATACGCAACACTATATTACAAACAAAAAGCAAAAATCCGTATTGACGAACAACTATCATATAAATTTGAGATAAAACGAGGAGTCAGACAAGGATGAGTTTTATCACCACTGCTTTTTAACGCATACTCCGAAGAGATATTGAAAAAAACGCTTGAAGGAGAGACAGCTGGTATAAAAATTAATGGGACACCGATTAATAATATTAGATACGCAGATGACATAAAATAGCGGGAAACATTGAAAACCTGCAAAGACTGATGGATAAAATAGTTGAGTGTAGTCAAGAATATAGACTAACAATGAACAATAAGAAGACGAAATATATGAAAATATCCACAGTACAAGAAGACAATATGAGACTGACAGTTAACGGTAACATCATCGAACAAGTCAGAAACTACACATATCTGGGTACAATGATTAATTCTACAAATGACTACACAAAAGAAATTAAAATACGAATCCAAAGGGTAAGAACAAATTTTAACAAACGAAGTACGTAAATTTAAAACTCAACTTGAGAATGCGGCTGGTTAAATGCTGCATATTCTCTGTGTTGCTTTATGGGATGGAGGCTTGGACCATAAATAAGACAACTTGTAAAAGACTGGAAGCCTTCGAAATGTGGGTATATAGAAAATCTTGAATATATTCTGGACAGACCACGTCACAAACGACGAAGTTCTAAGAAGAGTAAACAATAAGAATCAGATCATAGATACAATTAAAATAAGAAAACTACAATATCCAGGACCTATTACACGCAGAGAAAAATACACCAGATTAAATTCAGGGTAAGAGAAGCGTAGGTATTGAGGAGGATTTCATGGGTGCTACACCTGAGAGAATGGTATAGATGGCCAACCTTTGTCGCGGAGATGGCACGTGAAAATATATTTTCTGACAGTATCTTTGTTTGACAGAACGCCAAAACGCAGAGTAATAACGTAGTAAATTCGGATTGTTCGTTTTAAGCAAGCGTATGCGCATATAGTACGCTTTACGCGTACGCATCAAATACGGACCCACCTAACAGTCATCCATGTGTAAATATAAAGTTACGTTTCCACTGAAGGAACAATAAGCAACTTTTGTGTTTCAATATGTTTTTTCATGTTCACGTAAACTAAAATTTTCAGAAACATATGTAATCTTTTTGTTTCCACCAAAATTGGTAGTTATCACTCATAGTTCCACTTCTTTATTTTAAGCGAAAGGTTTCTACTGAACGGGTTTTTGTTTTATTAAAAAGTTGAAATTGTTGTCAGTAAATTCTGTTTTCAGTAACTTATTCGTTTACATATAGCAACTTCGTAAAACATTTTTCGATACAAACAACAAAGAACACAAAAGTTGCTTAATGTTCTTCTAGTGGAAACGTAGCTTAAGTGTTTCTGCGACAAATGTTTGTAAAGAATTCAAAGTTAAAGTGATAGCACACTTTAACGATGACTGTTTAAAGCTTGAATTTTTATGAATAGGTGATAAAGACTGTTCTCAGCGTAAATGTGTTGTGTGTAGAATTACTATTAAATCAGTCCATGGTACCTAACTTCAGAGATATTTGCAATAACACCACAAACATATTGAACAAAAACCTGCAGATTACTTTAAGGGACTTCTACAAGAACAAACGAAAGCTTCAAGAAAAATGGAAAATCTTGTAAAAAGTAAAAATATTTGACAAAGCCTTAATTGTTTCATTTAAATTAATAGAAATAGAAAAGGACATACTATTGAAGAAATTCAAGAAATGTCTGTAAATATTCAAGATAAAGTTTGTTAAATGTTACGGAGGTAGGTGTACAAAGTTTGCGCTGCAACTCGATGAAAGCACCGACCTGACTGGTAGATTCCAATTAATATCATTTGTTCGATTTATAAACGAGACTGATATTATTGAACAAATACTATTTTGCCGAGAACTTACGACTACCACTACTGACGCGGATATTTTAACTGTGGTCAACTCGTACCTAAAACAAAAAAAATTAACATGGCAGTATTGTTATTCAATTGGTACAGACGGAGCAGCTGCTATGACAAGTTGTATTAAATATTCCCTAACTTTGGTAAAAAAAAATCCTGGAATACCTACTACCCATTGTTTCTTGCACAGACAAGCTGTCATGATAAAAAGCGCAGCAAATGACGATGAATGATAAAATGAATAGTTTTTCAAGAAAATCGGATTTTTGAAAACCAGCAGTTGACCGTGATGATATCCCTCCTTTGACAAGTCTGGAAAAGTTAATGTTAATAATGCGCTCACTTTAACTGCGCGTGAAAAAGAAAAACTTGTAGATATTCACTCTAACAGAGCACTAAGGTTCAAATTTTTTTATGTTTATGTATCAAAATTTTGGATATCATTGAAGAACGATTGCCCTTCGATCTCGGAAAAAGTTTTTGATATTCTATTTTTATTTGCAACATCGTACCTGTGCGAGATGGCATTTTTAAGTATGAAGCAAATCAAATCAAAGTACTGAGCACGACTAATTGACGTCGACAGCAAAATGCGTGTAAGTTTACCACAGGAACGTCCTCAAATAAATAAATTCTGTTCAGCTCATCAGACACAGGTGTATCACTAATGTCGACTGATAAACTTTTATTTGATATCTTTTTGTATTTGCTGTAATATTATTTTTCTGTTTAAATGTGCATGCGTTTTTATATTTAAAGAATATCAAAGTTTTTCAAGCGTAAGCAACTTGTAATTTACTTAATATTTTGCACATATACTGTGGTTAGAATTAGACATTAGGGTTAGTGTGTCGAACTTATATTTAAGGGTGTCGCGGTCACAAAAAGGTAAAGAACCACTGCTCTACTACATATGCAGGAATGGGATCCAATAATTGTAGCCCAAACATAAAGAAATAAATACCTATTTAATATATGTTGTTTTGAATGAAGAGCATATTAAATTAATATTTTAGAGCTATAAAAAGTAGATGATACCTAATAAATACATATGTTCAGATATTTTAATTCATAATAATTTTTACCATTTTTTGTTTTAATGAACGTCTTGAGGGTTTGTGTCCTAGAGCCCTTATGAGCCATCCGCCACTGTCTATTTCAATATTTTATTTTTTTTAAATGTCTCTGCTTTCCTCTCCGTAAAACCGCGTCCGAAGTAGTTACATATGATGTAAAAGCTAAAATAACAGTAGAGACTTTTACAAGAAAAATTAAGTAAAAAAATGATTACAACTTTAAACTAAGACATGCAATCAATTAAAATTACATTGTGACGTGCATTTCTTATTTCTATTTACGTTACACTGCGCGGCAGCTCGTAGATGACGTGTACGGCATTTGAGGTGGGTTTAATTATTTTTTTTTAGTTGAACTTGAGCGCCATCTAGTCTTTCCCTTTTTACCCGGACTAAAACAGAGTTTATTAGCTTAAATAACATTTGCCTATCACTATTATCTCCGATAAGGAGCAGTTATGGAAAACTGGGAGGAGAAATGAAATCTTTCTCTGGAATTACTCTTTAATTGTATCAAATCCCTCTCTAATTTTCTCTTCCACACTGACTTTCTCGAGAATCGAAGAAGGAATCCATAATTCCAAAATTTCCCACAACTAGATAACATTTTTAACCTGAATAATATTTAAGGAAAAGTTGGGTTGCCTAAATTACATATAAAATTAATACTAATTTGCTTATATTTAAACTTAAATTAAATCAATAATCTGAATAGCTACAATATATATTAAACACACATTAAATCGTGTAGATTACTAAAACAAATTGATAAGTATAAAAAATTATAAATAAAAGATAAGCATCTACATTTCTAATTTGATTAATACTCAAATTAAGTTTATACTTTGTAGTAATCATTATTATTACAAATCAAATTCACGTCAATAATTTGTTAGATTCTATCTTTCGCGTTATAAAATGTAGTCAAAGTTGATAGTTCTGCTTATGGCATTACACTTTTTGACCACACAAAGTACAAAGAACAAGCATTACTAAAAATGGTAACTTCTGTTCTGACTGACAAATTTAGAAAAATATCTGAAATAATATTAAACATTTTGTGTTTGTTGTTTGGACAAAAAAATGTTGACAGTTTTATTTTTCCAAATTCTATTATAATTGTGTATAACTGGATTTATATTATTGGACTATTTTTTTTGTATGCCATTAATTGTTACACAATGAAAAATAAATTGGGATTAGAAGGGTAAGATTACGTTTACCTATACTTTTTTTTATTTTAATTTTTTGTGTAGTTTAGACTAGCAAGTATGTAGTAGTAATGCCTTTTAATTGACCATAACTGTACTTAAATTTGTTAACAGTATTAGTATTTTTTAATAACAGTAATTTTGCTTTTGTTATTACTTTTAAGCATAGTCACTAATATATTAATTTTTTTTTTGAAGACTCATTATTTATTAACTGTCAGTTGTAAACCTTAAAGCTCAACATAAACTTCTAACTTATTTAAAATGAATAAAATTGGCTCAAAATGTTGCTGGCGTTTACATTTTTTAATAAAAATTTAACAAAACGTGCACTCTTTCACTTAACTGCGTTTTTCTAACTGCTACTGCAATTTTAATTTCCAAAAAATCGTCAACTTCTTGAAATTTATTAAGTATGTCAGAGGTGAGAGACCTCATAAGATCACATTTGATAACCCAGTCACGTAAATTGAGAATGTCTTCTTTATCTACAAATTCTAAATTTTTATATTTTACTATCTAGTAACCTAGGGAAATTTCAACATCTTCTTCAAATTCTGAATGAAGATAAAACATTGCTTTCTTGACAATTTTGTTTTCGAAATTTTAAGGTTTGCTTAAGGACAATTTTATAAAAAGGCAGGCAAATGTTGTTCGAAACTGGCAAAAAATTGCTTATTGCATACAAAACGATGTAACAGTTTCGCAAAGAATATTTGCTCGTTATATTTGAACTCAAATTGTATTAAGTTTAATGCACAATTTTCCTTAACACATAGAAATAATTTGTTAGAACGGAACGGCCGGTATAAGTTGTGCTCGTTATAAGCGGACCCAAAGGTAAGTTAAACTTAATTAAGCACGTTTTTTTTATAATGGAGAAGCTATCATTTTCTAAAGTCATAAATTTGATGTCTGAAGTATGAAGACTTTAAAATTTTGGTTAGCAGTTGCCGTAATAGAATAATACTGTTCTGGAATATAAAACCAATTGTGTTTTTTTTATTTTCATCTTGATAACTCTAAAATCTTGATCATTGCAAAGTAAAGAGTGGCCCAAATAGGAAGAGGAAGAAGAGAAAAATATGGACTCACCAAACCATCCGAATTTGCTTGGCACAAGTTTGCCACAAAAAAGATAGTTTAAGTTTGGGAAAGACCAGTAGAATGGGTTAAGTGCGTACTATGAAAGCATGTGGTTTTACGAAGCGCCTACTTTACGACTTATCCTCGTTTCTAAGGTTAATACCAAGTCTATAAGAAAAAAAGATCACCATATAGGACCGAAAAATAAAAAAAGGCAGAGTATTAATCAAACAGCGACAGCTAAAACAAAAACGTGTTATTTAAGTAAAAATGTAATTAACTGAAGTGACTATAAATAAACACGCAATGTTATATAACGAAACTAAACTCCTATTTTGCCATCACTGCTTGCAAATAATAAAACTTAATTACGATTACGATGATTATGATATGTTAGCAAAACTAAAGATATACTCTAATAGAGGCTCTGGTCTCTCATTGTAAGTCTATATACGTTTACATCAGGAATCAGTCTAAAAATAGCCTGAGGTTAATCTGGATAAGAGACGATCGTGGCTAACATGTTACCTCAAACGTCTTCAAATTTGCAACAAACGACGTCGTTTTGCCTGAAATAAAACCATATTGCTTGTTGCCAAGCTTTTTTTAACAAATCTTTGCCAGGAGCTATACTTTGATGTCTTTACTGTGAGTTTGTACTGGTAAAGTGCAACTTTGTACTGGTAAAGTGCAATTTTGTACTGGTAAAGTGCAATTTTGTAAGAGAGAAACCATTAATCAGTTGATAATCACTTTCCATCACTTTTGGAACAACACAGAACTCATAACTTTGAAAGTCGCAACTTGTGAATTGCGAAGATTCACTTGCGCAAACCTCAAAATTTATTGAGTGTCCTTATTGTTTATAATTTGTGTTAGCTATTTTGGCGTCAAGGCGTTTAAGGTACTTAAGCAGATATTAGAGGACGCCTCGCGTTTGACAACTTCACCAAAACGAACGCAGTTAGTGCATGAAAAATCTCGCTCCATGTTAGGGTATGTCTTTGTTTCGTGCTTTTCAGCACAATGGCCGTACTATAACTCGTTTTTACAGTCGTTCGACTGTTAACTTTTGACAATTGAAGCAACGCAAAACACCGATATGGCGATGAGATGCCAAGAAGTATTTACGTACTTCTGGGGGACTTTCCAAAATTTAATGACAATTGGCCTTATCTTTAGAGCCAAATCGAAATTGCATTTTTAGATGTTCATTGACTGAAACCAAGATATCATTTGAAGCGTCGTGAAAGTTTGAGGCATTTCGAATCGTAAATAAAGTTATCTTTAAAACACCAAACATAAAGCTTATATTTTACCCCTAGGTCTGCATTTGTGATATCTAATCGTACATCAAGATATTGAACATTACGTTCAGAATAATAAGATTTCTTTCTCGAAAAAGACATAACGTTGTAGTAATTTTTTTAGAACGTAAGAAGGCGTATTATTTGTTTTAGAAAGCTTACCACGTCTATCATGTGGTATAAAAGACTATGCTTTTAAGTTTCATGAACACCTCACCCGTTCTTCGTTTACGCCATATATGAAAGTAAACGCATATTCACGTGGAACTGCATTTTCTATGTATGGTCTGTGGTGTAACGTGTGTTTTCTAATGAACACTATAAATTCCTTCATCATAAAAAGTTACGAATCATTCATATAATAACTGTAAAATATAAAATAAAATCTGTTACTGTATCGTGTAACACAAAATTAACCCTAACGTGATAATTCTATGAGAATTATCCTATTAACTTTTGAAAATTTTAGATAAGTAATTCCCAAGACAAAAACCTTCATAAAAACTTATTGGATCCAACTAAATAAACACTTATTGGTTTGTATGTGTGGTTTTTCATGTTTTTTTTATGTTTTGCTGCTAAGAATTAATTTAATTTTTTTACATAAGAGTTGAGACAATCTGGTTGAAAACGCAGTTCTTTAATTTTTGCATTTTTTATTGTATTTAGTTTATAAACATGAGAGTTCAAGTTTCTCTTCTTTAATGATATAGCTCTACTTTTACTTTTGCTAAAGTTGAATATCTTTAAATAATGCTTTAAGTAAATCATATTAACGGTATGAAATGATCTAGAATTCAGTCAATTTACTACGAAAGTGTCCCTCAGAAACCATTTTATTTTTTCCAAAACTAAATTTCAGTAATAAGATAAAATCAAAAAATTATGAAGTCTTTGTCATACAATTAGGTTTGACTTTTACATAACTGACAGTACGCTAGATTACTTTATTAATAAATTTTAATTTAAAAAAAGTAACATCTGTAGTACAATTTGACAGAACTCTGGAGAGGCCTATGATGACTGAAATCTGACAGCAAACAGATACAATAACAAATGATATCGTTCTTTGCAAAAACTATACTTGTGATGTCTACTAATGCTATAGCGGCGTTTATTGGTAAAAAATGAATTTTGGAAAAAAATGACTTATGCCGTTTTTGAAAGAAACAATTCAATTACTTTACTACTACTAAATAATTTTATAAATATTCAAAAATTTAATAGCTTTAAAGACAGTTTTTATACTATAATCAGTGTTGTAAATTATCTATATAAATTTATATAGATAAATTAATCTAGATTCATATTTTTTATCTATTTATATAATCTATATACTATCTAAAATATATAAGTTATATGTATCTGTATCTATATAATTTTTTATTTAAATTATTTAAATAAAATTTATCAAAAACCAGTGATCCGTAAAATTCAAGTTACAATATGTATGTTTTTCTTCAGTAATTTCCCACATTCCATAGTAGTTCTTCAAATGAACTCCATCTATCGTTATTACTACCTACATTATTTCATCTATTATCTGTTATGTATATAAAGTTTAAATAGTTTATCTGTTATCTAATACTAGATAATTCTTGCAAGAAAAAAATGTATCTGTATCTATATAATTTAAAAATTATCTATTTACAGCACTGACTATAGTAGAGTATACACTATGAATACATTTGTAATTAGAAAGTCAAATTCAAATGAAGATTTAGACAGCAATCTTCAAAAGCCGCAAACTGCTAATGTACCTTTGTAAATTTTTAACAATTGAAAACGTTTGGGAAAAGCATTTAAAAACCTTAAAACTAAATATCAAATGCTGAATACGTGGCAAGAAAAAATAATATTTTGATAATTACATTAAGCATTAAAAAGCGTTAATTTGAAAATAAAGAATAATAAAAACGCAAAAAGCAAACAATAATAAACATGCATAAAAAGACAGAGATAATTTTTTCAAAACTGATTGCTCAAACAAAATATAGTTGTCTTTTTTCAGGAACAATTATATCCGTAAAAAGTAAATTTATTGTTTAAAAAAAGTACTTGAACATCATTGCAGTACTTGATAATGATTACGAATAGGTTATTCATCCGTCTATTTAGAAAAAAAAACTCTTTTGTTGTTGATGTATTGCTATTCTTTCTTTTTGCACAGAAACAGATCAAAAATATTCGATTGGTGTAGAATAGTAGTTCCCATAGCTGTTCCTACAAACTCCCAAGGGTCCTCGGAATCATTTAAGGGATTTGTGAAAAATTAAAATTGATTTGGAGGTCTCTGAACAACGTCAGTGTGTCCGCGCAAGGTTTAATATAAAATTTAAAAATTGTGGCACATTTTTATTAATATGGAAGTTAAAATAAATAACAATAAAAAATGATTAACAATTTTTACATTCTAAGTAATAACAGGCATTGCAATGAATTAGGCCTATCTATACAAGTTTAAACAGGAACGCAATAGAGCCCGATACCTGCACCAACTAGTCTATAATATGAAGTATAAACGAGTCGTGCATCTAATCAACAATTTAGTTCTGTATTATGCGCGAACTAAAGTGCATACAACAAATTTTTTTAGTCTTGGACAAAAAAAGTATAATTTGTACTTTCCTATAAGCAAAAAAAAATTTTTTTGAAGAATTCTACGTTTCAAGGTGTGTGTGTGTTCAGAAAGGATTGTAAGTTTATCTAACACAGATGTGTTTCTAAAGACTATAAAAAAAAATGAAAAACGCCTACATTGCAAGAACTCATAAGGAGAGCATCTAACAGTGACGACGATAGACTGCGTGCTTTTTATAATATTTCTTTAATCATTGCGAAGTCCGGAAAACCGCACACTATTGGCGAAGAATTTATTCTACTAGCTGTAAGTGAGGTAATAGGCACCGTGTTGCACAAACCAGTTTTTGGTATTATAAAAAGAATTCCACTGAGAAATAATACTGTACGAAGAAGGATCGACAAATTGGTTTAGTATGTAGAAAACTCTTTATGTGACTACTTAAAAACATCTGAATTCTCTAGACAGCTTGACGAATTAACGTCAAAGTCAATCAGAAAACGAAGCTTTACGTTTAACTTATGTGAGATTTGTAAAAGAAAAATTTTGTGAATTGTTATTTGATAATTGTTTGGAAACTGAAACGAAAGGTGAAACGTTATTTACTGAATTTAAAAAGATTTTTCCATGTAAAACCTTTGACTAATATCATCTCCGTGCTACTGACGGTGCTCCGACAACATCACACCGAGGGTTTGTGGGATGCTTAAAACAAGCTATACTAAATGTATTATTGGTACATTGTGTCATTCATCGACATCATTTAGTCGCAAGAAACCATTGTAAATGTTTACATGAATTACTACATTATGTTATTAGAGCAGTTAATAAAATCAAAAGAAATGCCTTAAATAAGAGATTATTTGTTCAACTTTGTTTGAAAAATGATAATGACTATAATCGTTTACTACTTAATACAGAAGTGCGTTGGTTATCTAAAAATGCATGTTTGAATCGCTTATATTCGCTCTTTGATTCAGTGTTAGAATTCCTGGAGAATAAAGACAATGGTTTGTGGTACAATTTAGTTATCTCAAAAAATTACACATTAAATTTAATCAAATCTGAATTTGTTGCAAAACTTTTGCTGTAAAGAGAAGAATGTTCTCAGTTTTCAAATCTTTCAAAATTGCAAAATAGGGATGAAGATTTGTTTGCTTATTGTCAACACTTAACAGCACTTTAATCGCACTTTAACCAAAGCTTTGAAGACATTCTTCATCATCTTGGATATTCCCGACTGGGTTTTAAACCTCTTTGCAAGTAGTCAAACTCAGAGTACAAATACAGATGAATACATACTAATACAAGAGCAACTTATTGAATTATCAACAAATGAGAAGCTAAAACCAATGTTTAAACAAGGATACGACAACTTCTGGTTACAAAAATAGATCCCAACGTGGATTCAGTGCAGTTATGAGCCTCATAACAAAAAAAGAAACCTACTAAAAATTAGTACTCGTGGGAATTTGCAGTTCATACACATAGACATTAATAATAATATAGACATAAATACACTCATAACATCCCATCAGGTTTATCTAAGTCATTCAAAAATTTTTTTTGTATTTTGAAACAAAAATTATATTTTCAATAAATACTTTTTCAAAAAAATGTTTTATTTATATTTTATTTATGTAGTTTTTTTACTCAGGAGTCTGTGAGCAAGTTTTGACTATAAAAAGGGTTGTGTGGGCCAAAATCATTTAGGAACCGCTGGTTTAGAACCATTGACCGAATTAGATCGGTCCATGTGAATAAGGTGGTAGACGCATAAAACAAATGTTTAATGTTAGTAAACAATTTATTCGATAGTGTAGAAAGCCTATATGATATGTTATTGGCCGTGAAACTTAAAAAGAAATAAAAGTATCTTGCTCTATTTTTTGTTTAATGTTTTTCTTAACTTTTTTGTTGTCTTTCTCTACTTTTTAATATTAACTTGTAGTTATTTTTGTTTCAGGTATAGTTTCATATCACGAATAACTTTTTGCTGCAATATATATTTAATCCCACTCCTTTGTTGCTTTATCAATATTTCAATACATAAAAATAGAAAAAAAATCTTTCAATATAATCTTAGAATGGAAAAACTAACTAACGACTTTCAACTAACCGAAATTAAAGTTAAATTAACATCAATAAAAATACCTTTAGTACTCTTAGCACAATGTTGCCTGAGTTTATTATATTTCATGTGGGACTTAAGCCAACACGCAAATAATTTTTCTATAATATTTTGGTTAATTGCGTACGTGCCAGGATCTACAATTTTTAACTATTTTCTTAGCGAATATATATTTTTGGAAAAATGCAGATTGCAACTTACAGCGATAAACGACACTTTAGAAGAGTTTCTTTTTGTTGACGCAGCCGAACCTAAATGTGTTAATAAACGTAAAACAACGCTTAAACAATTAGAAAAAATTACACAACCAAGTGAATGCAGTTTGTTTGATAAATTATTTGATTTATATTCGGAAGTATGCAAATATATAGAGGACAATAACAACCTGTGGGGTTACGCATTTTTATTTCTTATTGGAATTAATTTCGCAACTTGGTTGTCAACTCTCTACAATATAATTATGGACGTATTATTTGTAGTTCAAGAAAAACCGACGATGACTAGAACAGTTTATGCACTCGATCTTTGGGCTTCAGTATATGCAATTGGAGTTTTTTGTTGTTTAGAAATTTGTGAAGATCTTGCGCACATCGGCAAAAATACTTCAATCATATTACATAAACTTTTAAATATTTATCCAGAATTGCAAGATGAGGTAAACTTGTTTATGTCCATAATCATTTATAATTTACAAATTTCAGGGTGAAATGTACTCGCTGAATCTTTTACATGAAAAATTATGTTTAACAGCAGCTGGATTTTTTATATTGCAAAGACCATTGCTACTAGAGGTGTGTTTTCTCAAATATAAGTAATAACTATAAGTAAGTAATATTAAACTAATTTGTAGATTCTTTCTACGCAAGCTACTTACTTTATCGTTTTGGTTCAATTAGAAAACCAGCTGAATAAATAAGCAAGACGAATTTAAATCTTAAATAAATATTTACACGATTAGTATACGATTATTATAAATGTAACTAATTTTTAATAAACTAAAGCACAATACAGCTAACGCTAACAAATTAGCTAACGATATTTAAGAAAAACAACTTACAAATAATTTATGACTATTACTAAGGATTTATAAACACTGTCCACGGATAAGCTTCACTTTTAATTGTCTACACCATTTATTTACATTGACACACGCGTTAAACACTTACTTCGTACGTGTTTATTTAGACTGACTTTTTAAGACTGACTGAAGTTGCACTTGCTTTGATTATCTTTTATATTCATTTTTTATCTTTCATTCTGTCTATTCCTGTAATCTTTTTGACGGATGTTGAATGATCTCGAGGTTTCGCGACCTTTTCGTACTATTCGAATAAAAATAAACAATTGTGTCTACATTTATTTATATGCATTTTCTTTGTGTGCATTTTTTCTTTTTTTTTATTCCTTATTTATAATTAATTGATTCAATAAAATTTTCATTTGTTAACAAGACTTTAGAATAATATAACTACAGTTAAAAAAAGTTTCTTTGTGACTTAAATGGGTTTGACGTATTATTTATGTACTATGTAGATATCAGTGACCTAGCTACATATTCAGCGCCCTGGATCTAGTAAAATCGGTGCGTCCCCTTTTTTCTCGCAAGAGTTACAGCAAATAATTATGTTTCTTATTCTTTATTTTTTTATTTCACCTTACCCAACCCTTAAATATTGCCTATTTAGGCCCCTGAAAATAAAATAGAGGAAGGTGGTGTTTGATTACAAGTTGTCAAGTTGTCAGCAATAATAAAACTATTTCAAAATGCGACTTTCCTGTACTTTAAAAAAAAACTGATGGGTGACTTACAAGGAAATGGGCCAGAAAATTTAAAAAGCGGGTTTAGAAAAGCAGGAATCTATCCACTAGATCGTCAGCAAGTTTTAGCTAGAATTCCGTCAATTGGTCACACAGATCCTACTATTCAAGAGCATGTGAATGCATCTGTTATAGAATTGCTGGAACAACGACGCTTTCCAAGTGTAGATGATGATTCTCAAGTAAAAAAACGGAAGAAAAAAATAAACGTGCAACCAGGAAAAAGCATTGCCTCTGAAGATTTAATCCTAAAAGAGCAGAACAGAATTGGAAATAAAAATGAATCTATGCCATCTACAAGTAAAGCAACTAAAAAAAGAACTTTCGATGTTGATAATGAGTCATCTGATTCATTAAAAGACGAAGTAATGTCTATTTATTCTAAAGGTAAAGGTGATGACTGAGGCCATACCTCTGGTAATAGTTTCGAAAATGAGATCACCAACACATTTGAAGAAGAAGATGGGCTTGGCGTTGGAAAAGAGAACCGAGACAAACCTATAATAAGAAAAAATGATCTTGTCACATTTTCTTATGAAAACCAGTATTATCCTGGACAAATATTACGAACAAAGGAAAATGAAGTGCAAATAAAATCTTTGGTAGCAACCTGGTTGTTTCAATGGAGGTGGCCAAATTTAGATGATATTTTATGGTATAACGAAGGTAACATAAAAAAAATAGAACCACTTACCATGACATTAAGAGGACTGTGCAAAATATCATCCATGAATAAATATTTAAATTATACCTCCTAAACATTATATATACTCATGTAAAACATATTGTATTTTTAGAAATAAATCATTTGTTTGCGTTTTTGTGTTTATTTTTAAAAATTCACTAGGTAAGTAGGTAAAAAAAATACGTTAATGCAATTTGTGGTGGTACCGTCGTCCATTTTTAGCCAAAACATGTATTTAATGCATTTTAATGTAGGTGGCCAAAGTGACCCAACTTGTTATGGTAACTTTGGCTACACATAAAAAAAATAAAAAATGCATCTCTTGGACTTTTAATGCGAAATTGTTTATCCAGCCTTAAAGTACAATTAAAGAATCTATTAAATCCAAAATTTCAAAGCAATAGGTACAACATATAACTTTTTATAAGCATTTCAAGTTTGAAAGTCGACCAAAGTCACCCAACCTCACGGTAACTAAAAATTATAAGACTGTTGATTTTTTTAATATATTTGTAACTATACAAATCAAAAATGAAAAACATTTTTTATGTACAATGTGAGTACTAAATTTAAAATTTACATCATAAAGCTTACATTTTTAATCTAAAACTGAAAATCAAATAGTAAACTAAAAACTAAGGACGTTAACAGTTTTACTTTACTTTTAAATCGTTTGACATCTTGATCCTATTTGGCGATTAGTTAAAATACTTAGGTGCTAAAACGCTTACTCATTTTTGGCATAATTAATATGAATATTAAGCCAGATGTTTTAGATTGAATTAAAAGTTTACTAGTTTTAGGATATTTTTTTTCTTTACAGGATTGCAAAAAACCTAATTTTGTAACTTTATGTTTTGTACGTTGGCAAAATTATTACGATACATACTAACAGGCAGGCAGTGCAAATCAGAAATAATGAGTACAAAGACTGATCTGTGTTCTTGCTTACTACCCTCCAAACTTTTTCACGTATTGTAAAAAAACGACAGTGATTTAACGTCATTTAGTTACTGTGGTTATACTCGTAAAGCTTTGAAATTATTTTTTTGTTTTGTTTTTTTTTTCAACCAGATTTATAGAATAATGAAACAACCAATCCTAATTTTGAGTTAATTTTAGTAAATATTTTAGGAATTAATAAAACAATTTTGTAGGTATCTAAATAAGGAATTTACTACACAAAACCCGAACTCAATCGGTTAAGAAATAAATACTCTCAAAAATAAATTAGAAGTTTTATATTGTGCAAAATTATGTTGGGAATTGTATTACTTTAATTTAAAAAGCAATTAAGTGCATTTACAACCTCAAGTTATTTTTATCTGTAAACGCTATGATTGTGCACGTATTAATTGTCATCATTCGGAGAAAGGCAGTGATAAGCGCTGACCTATATAAACCAGCGCGTAAATACTAGACGACTCCGAGCGTAATATTAAGTCGAATGTCATTTATTTTTGAATTATGCGCTGCTATTAGAAGTGCCCAGTATAATAGTATATTGTACGCCACTGTAAGTACCGTTGCGACTTGTGTTGGCCCCTCGCCATCTATCCTTGTTAGACCCCAACTAGTCCGGTTACAAGTCTTATATGAGTAGTCACTGGTACGACCAATAGTACGACTATGTTAGGTTTACTCGGTTCATATATATACAGGGTGTCTCTAAAAGGTCTGTACAAAATCCTACCACATATTCCTGAGGTCGAAATAAGCCGATTTAAGCAAACTTACCTTATTCCAAAATTGCTTTGTTTCCTAGATACAGGGTGGTAAAGTTTAAAAATAAAAATCGTTTATTTTTAAATGTATGAACATTTTTCAACGAATTACTTCAAAAATTTATGTCCGAAGGTTTTTTGGGATGCGAAATCTGAATTTGAATACCATTTTACTGTGGCCTGTAGAGGGCGCTCTACAATGCATTTCTTATGGCTTGAAATGGCTATAATTCTTTTCTCAGTAAGTTTTTAATTTTTTTTTGAAATAATAATAATTTTATGAACATTTTTAAGCAAAAAGGTTCTCTTGTGAAAATCTGCTAAAGTAAGCCGCTTTCAAGATATTCAGTTTTTAATGTTGGATGCCGTACCGGAATATTCAAATTATTCTGAATAAAAAAAAGATATCTTTGAGAATGAAATTTGGTTAGTGAATTAGTAGTGCTCAGTTTTAACTTATTTAAGCATTTTTTGTATTCCAAGAATTTTTGCTATTAGCATATTAACTGTTATTGGATAAGCTTGCCAGAAACCACTACAATACCCACCAATAGAAAACAATGTGAGAATTTTGTGAAGTGTTTGAGAGTTGCTAGGCATTAATAACTTTAAATTGTTTGAATTTATTTGAGTTGTCTGTCAAAATGGCTGAAATGTTTACCTCTGCAGAAATGACGGATATGCTGTTAGTTTTTGGGTATTGTTCAGGAAATGGCCATTGAAAGTGTTAGGGTATACAGAGAGCAATTTCCAAATCGGCGCATACCAAACCATCAAACATTTGCTGCGATTGAGAGACGCCTTCGTACTTGAAACCAGTAGTTTTATCCCTGTAACTGCTAATTATGGACGGCAACGTACGATTAGGACTCCTGAAGTTGAAGAAGAAATTTTGGAAAGAATTGCTGAGAATCCAAAATTAAGCACCAGACGCATAGGTTTAGAGGTAGGAGTATCCAAGGATGTAGTTCATAGTACACTGAAAGAACAACTGCTTCATCCATACCATATCCAAAGGTACAAGACCTTTTACCTGCAGTTTCGATCAACGATTGGGTTTTGACGCTTTATTACCGAACACCGACATCAGAATGTGAATTTTGGTAAACAAATTTTATTTACACACGAGGCATGTTTCACAAAAAGTGGTGTAACCAATTTACATAATGAACATGTTTATGCTGAAGAAAATCCACATGCCATAAAAGTAACTCATCATCAACATGAGTTTCGAATTAATGTGTGGGCAGGAATCATTGACAATTTTATTATCGGCCCTGTTATTTTACCGCCACGACTAAATGGTGTGAATTACCTAGAACATTTACAAAATACGCTGCCAGATTTATTAGACGATTTACCACTACAACTTCGACAAGTTATGTGGTTTATGCACGACGGTGCTCCACCACATTTTACATTAAATGTTCGCAATTATTTGCATCAAGCATATCCAAATAGATGGATTGGTAGAGGAAATGACGTTCCTGTAAAATGGCCACCACGTTCACCGGATATGACTCCAATGGATTATTTTTTATGGGGATCTGTAAAAACCATGGTTTATTCAAGGCCTATTAATAATGAAATGGAACTGTGGAGAAGAATTCAGGATGCAGTCGACGTATTAAATAATGACTCGGAAATGCTAAGAAGAGTAAATTTGAACTTTTTACGTCGTATTAATCTCTGTACTTATGTTGACGGAGGTCATTTTGAACAGTTACTAAAAGTTTATGATAATTAAATTTATGTAGTATTTTTATTAGATAAATTGTTCACCATTGAATTTTCAAAAATCTTTTCTTAAAATCTTACCTAGTACATTTTTGTAAATAAAATTGTTCTGTCCGCAAATAAAGTTCTAAAGCTGTTCACAAAAGAGGTAATAAATTATTTTTTTTGTAACACTTACCCATACTCAAAAACTGAGCACTACTACTTCACTAACCAAATTTCATTCTCAAAGATACCTTTTTTATTCAGAATAATTTGAATATTCCGACACGGCATCAACATTAAAAACTGAATATCTTGAAAGCAGCTTACTTTAGCAGATTTTCACAAGAGAACCTTTTTGTTAAAAAATGTTCATAAAATTATTATTATTTCAAAAAAAAATTAAAAACTTACTGAGAAAAGAATTATAGCCATTTCAAGCCATAAGAAATGCATTGTAGAGCGCCCTCTACAGGCCACAGTAAAATGGTATTCAAATTCAGATTTCGCATCCCAAAAAACCTCCGGACATAAATTTTTGAAGTAATTCGTTGAAAAATGTTCATACATTTAAAAATAAACGATTTTTATTTTTAAACTTTACCACCCTGTATCTAGGAAACAAAGCAATTTTGGAATAAGGTAAGTTTGCTTAAATCGGCTTATTTCGACCTCAGGAATATGTGGTAGGATTTTGTACAGACCTTTTAGAGACACCCTGTATATAAGTTTGATTTAAAACTACACTAAAAAAACTACACCATCTCTTTAAAATCGATTGAACTATTGTGACTACCGCAGATTTTGAACTTACATTACTTTTATGGGGAAAATTTGTAAACAATGTTTTAAATATAAAAAGTACAATTTAAAAAAAATGTTTTTTTTAATTAATAACACAATTTTTGAAAGGACTGTGGTGGTTAAAATTTAATTTTTGGTATTACATCATAGACTACATAAATTATTTTTTTTTAATTTTTGAAAATTTCACATGCACTTAATACTACTTTATTTCTCTATATAAATCACTACTCACAATTGCAAACAAATAAAGTTGACCTATAAAAGGAATTATTTGAAATATTTTTCGTGAACTCCCCAGCGTTAACCGCAAATTATACCTATAAAAATCGAATTTGCAACTTTTGAAATTGAGTTTAAATATTAATTAAATCGTTAGTCACGATTGAAATTAATATTATTTTAGTTTAAGTTGATGTATATATACAATTTTGATATTTCAATTTATAACATATTTTGCTAACATCGTCATAAGTGTTGATCAGTCTGAATGCAAATCACTCCAAAAAAAACAAGAATATGTTGGTTGGCAAAAGATTCCGGAGTTTTAATAGGTTCAATTCTCGGTTTGATTGAACTTTCAAATTTGGAAAACATGTACGAGTTCATCTACATCCGTAATTTACCAAAGCGGTTGCTATATATGTATGTATATACCTCGAAACTTTAAATTTTGAGTACCAGGTTATACAAGATTTAGACGGAGCTTATCTAATAAATGAACACATCATAATACAGTTTTTTGTGATTATTGAAATTTATTAATATATCAAATTTTATATGTACTAATAACAAAAAAAATTGTCGCCCAACGTGGGGCTCGAACCCACGACCCTGAGATTAAGAGTCTCATGCTCTACCGACTGAGCTAGCCGGGCTGTTAAAATAAGGTTACAAAGCATAATTATATAAAGACAACATATATTAGGATAGTTAATTTTTTTAATGTTATAAAAATCTAAATTTTTTTAATTATTTTAAAAATATGTTACCTATACAAAATTTGTTATTATTATATATTTATAATTACATCAACCTTTTACGGACATAAAGTAAAACAATTTTCTATACATAATAGTAATCAGCTGTTTAAATATAACAATGAAATAAAACAAATACACGCAGTGTTTCATTATTTTTAAAAAATTTATTTGTTTCTTACTTGTTTAAAATTTGCTGAATGTTACTGTTAGTATTGCCACGTGTCAATATAGGTCCTGTGGCGCAACGGATAACGCGTCTGACTACGGATCAGAAGATTCCAGGTTCGAATCCTGGCAGGATCGACTTTTTTATAAAAATTCATTCTTATCGAGTATATATGTATACATTTTAATTATAACAAATTATAAAACCATCTTTACATTTATCACAAGCACTAGACTATACATCAAATCGAATTGTTATAAGTATCAAAAGTAGGTATAAAAATTATATTATAAGATATTAGATAATAGCTATGACCCATATAGACTGCAACTATAAGAAACAGGTGTTATCAAAGATGGTACTTTCAATGGTATTACCGAACAGCGTCAGCCCGAAGCATAGGTATAATTCTAACTATAATTATTACACGAAAATTCGCTGTTGGTACCTATTTTGCTATAAAATTATTTAACGTTTCAAAATTTAAATAATACAAGATGTTTATGTGTAAAAATGTATTAAATCTGTACATTAATCATAAGAATACGAATTAAATTAGTGTGTACCTAATCCAAATTTCGAGTGCGTATTTTGTCTTTTTTTTTCATACAATCTTTAAAGATGCGTGCGATCTGTTAAAAATATAATCGACAAATGACAAAAACACAGATTCGTTAGATTTTTGTTTTAAAATTTTGTCAAAGTTTAGTAACAGCTTTTAATAGTGCGATACTGAAGTGGTTAAAAAAATTATAGAGACTTAAAATATTAATTAGTATTTGGAACAGGTATTTTTTTCGTACTCCTACTAGTTGTACTACTATTATAGCCATAGTATAGCCCACACTAGTGTATAAGGTATGTTCTATAGCACAAATCAGTGGCGACTGGGGGTCAATGGTCAATACTGCAGGAATGTCATTTCAAAATTAAAACTTTAAAAATGTATTCTTACTCAATAAAATAGTTATATTTCAAGTCAATAGTATTTTTCAAATGTCGGTAATAGTAATTAGTAATTATGTTAGAGCTAAATGTGAACAGTGGTTGGGAAGGAAAAGGAAGAAAGTGGAGGGTTACTGTTTAGTATGGCGATGGGGCGACCGTTCGCCGACAATCATTATGACACAGGACACAAACACTATAATTATTCGAGTTAGTTCTGACCTATGATTCTGACTGAGCCAGGTTTGCATTAACAACGAGTATACCGGTATACAGTCCTGTAGTGCGCGTGTGATCAGAGCAGTGTCCAGTGTCTTTAATAATACGTAAGTATGACTATTAATTAATATTAATAAGTGGGTCATCTATCAACAGTACAATAATACAATATCAAACAAATACAATGTCACTAATTTAATTTCGTGTTTCTGAATCTGTCTTGCAGGGGACTGGCGTAACTACCGGTGTCCGCGAGTTCCCTAGAACACGGGCCCGGGGACTTAGGGGGCCCGTAGACAGTTAAAAAATAAGATTTATTTCAAAGAAAGCTCTAAGCTTTAGATATTCGATCAGAATCCCAGTGGTTTTCTGCGTTGGATGTAAAGAGTGGTTACAAGCAGGTATAATTGAAACGCCCAAAGTCGTGAAGAGACTGTTTTTACGATTGGAACTGGTTTGTGGCAGTTTACTGTGATGCCCTTCGGTCTGTGTAACGCTTCTGCAACGTTTGAGAGTTTTATCGTGACCATCTTGCGCGGGTTATCTTAGAAGACGTGCTTGGTTTATCTAGGCGACGTTATTGTGGTTCAAAGTTTGATTGAAGAGCAACCCAAGTAAGTGCCATGTATTTAAGAAAGAAAAGCAATACTCTGACCACGTCGTATCTAAAAGTAGAAATGGAGTAAAAGCTGACACAGGCAAAGTTCGAGCAGTGCAAGCATGGCTAAGGCCAATCAACAAACATCTGATCCAAAGTTTCTTAGAGTTGTGCATCTATTATAGACGATTTGTACCCAGATTTGCCAATATTTCCAAACCTTTGACAAAATTGACCAAAGAAAAAGCAGAATGAAGACAGAAAACGCTTTCCACTAACTAAAACAGTCACTTCGACAGTTTTAAGTTATCTAAAAAAATATGAAAACTTTGTTTTGGATACAGATGCACGTTATCTGGTTATAGGTGCAGTCCTTTCACAGGTGCAAGACGGACAAAAAAGTCATCGTGTATTTCAGCAAGGTTTTGTCCAGGCCAGAAAAGAATTATTGCGTGAATAGAAGAGAGCTGTTAGCAATCGTCAAGTCCATAAAACACTTCTACAAGTATTTGTATGGGCGAAAATTTTTGTTAAAGACAGACCACGCCGCTTTGACTGGCTCTTGCAGTTTTGCAATCCAGAAGGGCATGTGGCAAGATAGATCAAAAGACTGTAAGAGTCATGGGAGCGCTTATGCCTTGTCACCATGCTCGGCAGACTACAACCATTGTTCGCGATTTGAAGAGAAGATCGAATACATCTGGAGAACTGCTATGGTTGATGATGAGTGGAAACTTGAGCAGATGCGTCGCGAACAAGAAAACGATCCCGAAATAAGAGTACTTCTAACCTGGAAAGCAAACAACCGACCAACAACCTGAGAAGAAATGAATGCTTTGGCAAAAACATCAAAGCGTACTGAGTGCAGTAGTACAGTGTCAAGGGCACGGAAAACAAGCTGCAGTGCCAGGAAGTCGAGTGTCAGAACTGTTGCAGCAAGAGGACAAGCTCAAGAAAGATTCTACTGGATAAACTGCAAAGGGGAACTTTTTAGAGAGCTTAGCCATTGACATCGCAGAGTCGTTCCCACAATCTGCTTCGAGAAACAAGTACATCCTGGTAGGGATAGATTATTTCGTGAAATTAACGGAGGCTTACGCCATATCCAATTTAGAAACAGCCACAGTCGCAGACGTTTTAGTAAAAAAATTTTTTGGCGGTTTGGAGTTTCGTTGGAAATACATACCGACCAAGGTCGCAACTCTGGGTCGGCGCTGTTTCAAGAATTTTGCCTATATACTGTTGGAAATTAAGACCATCTTAAATCTGATGGTATGGTTGAACGCGGATGAATCGAACAATGGGAAGGTACTTAACCAAATTAGTGTCCGAAAGATTAGGTTGAGTACTTACACCTTTTTCTAATGGCATACCGATCATTTGTTCACAAAAGCACAAGCTAAACATCATCTGTCATGCTCGGTCGCAAAATACGACCTCCAATTTGGACGAAGACCGGAAAAAGCAGTCGCTGGATAAGACTAAGTCAGCAAGTTGATCAAGAAGCTAGACAAAGTAACACACAAATTGCCAGCGACAGAATAAAGATCAGATATGACGTCAAGGCACAAAACGATAGATTTCAATCAGACCACATTGTGTGATTGTATAATCCTCAAAGGAGACGTCGCGAGAGCTGCATCTGAAAACCGGTAAGTTTATGAGTATGTACAGAATTTCTGGAAAGGCTAGTCTTGGGAGCAACAAAACACGAAAAAATTACTGCTTCGCATATTGCGTGAGCGAAGCTCTTGAGATGTTCAGTGCGGTTGCAATCGTATTTAAAAAGGAGTTGACTGCTAGATGAACTACAAAGACAGAAACCTGCAATCAGCAAAATCTTTAAACTACGTGATGACAAGCGGTTCGTTTTCTATCTGGTTACTCCCGTGCTAAGCCGTCATATAAAAACATATGAAATTATGAATCTCATGAGAGAAATGGAGTTTCACAACATTATGAAATTGGCAAGCTTGGCTGTGGCTTAGATTGGATTGGAAGTAGAACATCGGGTCAGAAAAAGTCCATTTATTGCTACTTTTCCGCTCAAAAAAATTGCAATTGAAAGAACTGCTGCTATTGCCACGACCTTTTTTAGCGGTGCTAAATCCAGTTTCTTGTTCTGAGACAGAAGGGGCAGTGAAATGTTCTCGAAGTATTTGGAAACTTTGAAAGGCTCATCGAAAAGAATGAAATATTCTGGATTCTAATAACGGAACAATATAAAAAGTATTTGGAAGAAGTTTGAGTTCAGTTTTTCAAATTGAATCGGAAGAAGACTGTCGGTTTAAATAATTGAAGTGTTTAACGCGTGTGCTAAGATAAATATTACGTCGCGGACGTGTTGTAAACATAAGCAAAGACCAGTTTTAGATAAATGCAGACAGTAAATACCAAACAATAGTAAAATAAAAATTAATGTAAGTGGTTTTTTTAAATACATAGTTACATTTTATTACTGTTCGTGAAAAGTAGTTAAATTAAATCGTGTAAATATTTAGTTTATAAACAAATTAGTTTTAAAAGTTCGTTACATTATAAATGGATTTTTAATAAATTCTTGTATCTGGTTTTGTAATGTATGAACAGTGAAAATAGGGCTGCAACAATGATGAAGTTTTTTAGATATACAACTTTGTGCCAAAGTAACGTTTTATGAACGCCCATCGTATCTATTGTAGACTTTAATACATTTTAAATTTTTTCTGTAAAAATACTTGCGCATTGTATTAGTGACGGCTGGTGTTAAATGCTTTTAGGAGCATTATTTCGTTATTATTAAAACTTTAAAAAGGCAGTTTCAGAATGCATTGCACATTCATTGAAAATTTTAACGTAACATATTCGTAATTGTAAATTAAAAATTTTTAGTATTTTTTAGATGATCGCATGACCTAATGCAGAAGCCGCCACTGGTGAGTATTATGATCAAGGCAATCAAAACATATTTGGCAATTATAATTATTGACTAAAAAACAAAATACTTTTAACTGGGGTATAATTAAGGGTTTTTTAAAAGTATGTATAAGAACACGCTAAAAATAATATAAAAATCTGATTAATATATTTTCATCACCATTGAGTAGTGCAAATCTTTATAATCATGATTAACGCTAAGGCATTTTCAATCCCTTACTCCTCTAGTTCTTGGGTTTTTTCAAAGTTTGTTGTCGATTCTGGCTGTCTGTGTTACTTTTTCTTCTATTGTTTCTTATTTTCAACTCCCTATACCGTTGTCTTCTTTTTTTCTATAACATATTTCTATATATTCTTTGTTTCTTGGGTTCGAAGAGTGTTCATTTTGTAATCTTCTCTATCAACTCATTTGATATTTCCTCATAATGTGTCCAGCACCTCAATCATTGTTTTTATGCTAATGTAGTGTTTCCTTTTTTCTTTTATACTATTCGATGTTTTGGTTCCAATACCATGAGACTCGAAGTATCTCGTCGTACCCAGCACATATATTTTTAATGCACGGTATTGATATGATTGATACGAAAGAAATAAATCATGTTTATAAAATGATAAGTAAAGCGGGAATATTCAAATTTCTCATTGGTAGGATTAAAATTGCTTCCAGTCCATTGGTGAGGTTTGATTTGACATTTATGTTTTACATCATCGATTCACAACAAAGATGGTAGTTCGAGTTTCAGAATTTAGAATCAGTGGATTAAAACGTACAAATCGATTTTGAGAAATTCAACACGTGCAATTCATTTGAAAACACAAGTTCAAGCATCAAAATTATCAATCATGTGATAATAAACCTGAATTGTTCCAAAAATGGCGGAAAATCGTGAAGTAAACAATCACAAGAATCCCGAATTAATCCGTTTATTACAATCCATTGCGAAATCTGAATCCGCTACAATATATTCAAATTTAAACACTTGCGAATGGACAACAGAAGAAACCAACTTTTTATTGAAAGTTCTAACTGAATATGAATATTTCTCCCAAATTAGATCAAATGATGAACACATTTATGGTAAATTATCCAAAATAATGGACAGTAATGGATATAAAAAGTCCAGTGCAGATATTAAGAAGTATTGGATTGAATTAGAACAAAATTTGTTGCATTGCAAATCTGATGAGTTTCTGAATAAAAGTGGAAATCATAACAATGAGCTGTTAGATACCGAAACTAATATGGTGATAATAAAAGGAGAAGAATTTGACAATAGTGCGCTGGAGTCGCAAGAGTCTTTACATAGTTTTTATGAAGAGTTTGAACAAAAGACTGGTAAATGCATTAGAAAAAATAATTGGACTTATAAAGAAACCGAGTGTGTCGTTGAAGTGTTAGAAAAGTATGGGATGCCAAATCGAAGTAACTTAAGAAAATTTTGTTGTGTTGTTGTCGAACATCTCAAGCAGAATGGATTTCTACGAAGTGACGAACAAGCACAAATTAAAATGAAGCATTTACGTGGTTTGTATAATCAAGTAATTCGTAAAACTTTAAAAGAAGATGACTTTCCTTTCTTTAGTCGAATTAAAGAAGTTATGCAAACTAATGTGTCTAGTAATAAATTAAGTGAGAATGAAGATACCCGAAATTTTATTGCTGTAGAAGAATTGAGTAAGTCTACCAAACTTGACGATAGCAACGTCGATATTCATGAAGAAGACAATAATACTAAAAGGGGAAGACAGATATGGACTAACAAAGAAGTTCAGGTGCTTTTAAGGTTTATTGAAGAGAATAATATAGTTACTGGTAAACAATTACGAAAAATATGTGCTAAAGCAGTTGATCATTTGGCAAGCTACGGGTATATTAGATCACCAACACAAATTCTAATACGTTGGAAGAATACAAAAGCTGTTTATTGGGCAACCTTTCGGAAGAAACTTTTACATCCGGAACGTGAGTGCACCTTTTTTTATCAACTACATAATATATTGAACCCTGAGGATAAATCTTACGAAAGTAGGATACTGGATGTTGGTGAAGACGATGACTTAGCTACTAGAAATTTTGAAATAACTACTGTGGATGCCACTAAAATTAGTGAAGGTATACATTTTCCTTTAAACAAAACTTGTAATAATCAACCTGATAATTATCAAGAAGATAATTTCACTTCTCATCAAAACAGCTCAAATTCTAGTGACAATTTTGTAAATGTACATAATTCTGTCACTCCTAAAAGATTGACCAATGCAGAAGAACTCGCTGATCCTTTACAAAATACAAGTAGTATCGATGTGATTCCTTCTAGTCCAAAAAGAAGCCGTACTGAACCGACACGACCAAGTTTACTATCAAGCAGTTGCACTTCTTGTAATATATTAGATTCCGTCGATCATTATTGTATATCATTAGCTCACAGCATAAAGCGATTGGATTCCAGAAAGCAAGCAAAGCTAAAAATAGAAATTCAACAATTAATGTACAAAGCAGAATTTGATTCTAACTTTTAATATAATCTTATAGCTGTTGTTTGATGAATAGTTTTGTTATTGTTGAAAAATTCAAATTTTATTTAAACTTAAGCAATTGGATGTGATAGTAAACACTATGTGGCAATTAATTTATATATATTTAAATGTAACACACTTCACTTTTTCATAAGCATTTGTAGAAATTTCATAAATCACTTTAATAATTGTTATCGACCATATAGATAGTATCATAAATAATGTTGAATTAATTTTAAAACTAAAATGAATGTGTCTAAATAATTTTATTAAAGTTGTATCCATTTAGATTTTTTTTTTGACTGTAGGATGCACAACATGGTCCTGGCAGGACCGCTGTTGCCTTTTATATCTTAATTTTGTAATTCCTTCATTTAAAAAATTGTGGTTTTAGAAATGCGTTGTAGATTAATATATTAACACATTTTTTTCTACCAACAGACTGCTAAGCAGTTGTCTCAAAAATTTGTTTTCTATAGTTGTTCCGCCTTTATACAACACTGGTCTTCTGAAAGCCAGTTTCTAAACGCCTTGTGCATGTTTGCCGTCAAAGTAGTTTGTACATAAACGTCTCAAATTCTGTACGACTGAGTACGCATCTGTAGGTTAGACTTGTGTATTCAGAATGGTATATAAACAGTTCAGAAAGATACATTTAGTTGGTAATGTGTTACAGTTAAAATGGCGTCAAGTGGACAAAAACATGTCAGATTTGGTGATGACTTTGAAGGAAGCATGGCCATTGAAGCAGACGAAGCGTCATTCACTGGAAGAGAAGTTGAATTAGAAGATAATGCAGATATTGACGAAAATTTTGGAGAAGAAAGTGATAATAATTATTCAAATTCTACTGATGATGGATTGAACGTTTCTCTTAGCACATCCGCAGCTGACAAATCATAAAAAGGAATGGAAGGATGTTGATTTACAAAAAATGCTTGCTTTCTTCTGTTTATATATTTAAGCAGTAATATAACGAAGCTGAGACGTTGCTGTGCGCGAACTATTTTGCCAAGTATTTACCAATTCCATCTACTGGGTGTCCGGATAAGGGTACGGAGCGACTGCATCTCGACAATGGTAAGGTGTCGAGATTTGGGAAACAATCATTTTGGTTTTCGTTTTAAAGAACATTTCCTAGTCTTTTGGCAGAACATTTTTTGTTAAACAGTCTAGTTTAAAGTAAATAAACTAGAGGAGATAACACTTGCCACTATACAATCGTTGCCGCCTTAGACTCTGCCGTTCTTCAACAAGTCGCTGATAGAATTGAAAACTCTACCGGCAGACAAATACGTAGGCTTAAAAAGACAACTCGTTGCGCAGATTCGCAAGACAAACAGCTGAGAACGCTACTGACAGACCTAGAATTAGGAGAAACAACCTTCGGCTTTACTTCGCTAGATGAAAAGGTTGGTCGCATTCAAAGTAGATGAGACAGTACTACGTATATTATGACTCCAAAGAATGCCGTCACAAATACAAATTGTTTTATGGGTTAGCCAAAACGATAAATTGGAAAAACTGACAGAAATTGCCGACAAGATTGCAGAAATTGGCATTTACAACATCGCCGAAATAACTAATCAGTATTATAAAGAGCATCAACAAATCCGCTTCTACAGGATTGCTTTATTGCACAAACAAATATACGAACTGACTGAGCAAGTGAAACAAATATTTATGCAAAATCGTAGATCGCGAGTACAGTCGAGATTCTGCGGACAAAGTCGATCTCCGTGCATTCACCGCGAAGCTTCTTTCGCAACGGAAAACGACTCGAGCCGTCGTTAAAAGAGGCAGAAGACGACGGAAGAACTTTACAAAGCCGCATATTTGTCAAAGATCGACACTGGTGCTGACGTTTCAGTAATACCCGCAATTAACACGCAACGCTGAAAATATCACACATCATTTAAATGATTTGCTACAAACGGGTCTCCTATAAATACGTTTAAATAAAGATCGTTGTGTCTAAACCTCGGGTTACGCCGCACATTACGATAGAAGTTTTTAGAAGCAGACGTCGTTAAATCAATTACAGGCGCCGACTTCCTTAGACATCATAAACTGTTAGTTGATTTAAGAAATTGCCGGCTAATTGACAATACTACGCAACTGTCAACGATCGCTATCTTAACACGCTACGAAGTTACAACCATTACTACGGCACAATTTCCGTCTATAATGCGAATAACGCTACTCACGTCTATTACCGACGCCTTAATGCAATTACCGTACCGTATCGTCATCCCATTACGCATATTATAGACTTTTCGTACAAATTAAACGGCAGAAACACAATTTTCAAAGCTGGTTTAGTGCGCGCATGCCACCGTTTGGACTATTCGAATTTCCGTCAATGACTTTCGGACCTCGCAATACTGCCCAAAAGTTCCAACTTATTATGCCTACAGCATTAAAGAGATTAAACTTTTGCTACTGCTACATAGATGACATTTTAGTAGCGTCCACAAATCAAGAGGAACACCTCAAAATTGTTTTTCAACGGCTTGACATACGGAATCGCCGAGAACGCGTAGAAGTGCGTGTTAGGCATAACACATTTAGAGTCAAAAGTGGGTAACAATTACGAATATGCAAAAACCCGACACCATCACGGGCGTTTTTTAGGTCTTCATAAAAAAACGCAGTTAAGTCAAGGAGTGTTACACGGTTTTTGTAAAAGTGACAAAATGCAAGTTGAGTGGACTTATGAAACCAAACAAAGGTCCAATATGTGTAAACGCTACCTTCCGAGCATCTTGCGGAAGGACTTTTATCACTAACGGTCAACGCCTCCAATTACGCCGTCGACGCGGTCTGAGAAAAATTACAGAATAATGAATGGCAACCACTTTCGTTTTTCTCGCAAAAACTAAATTCGGCGCAACAAAAGTACTTACGATCGCGAGTTATACGCTGTTAAAGCATGTTATTGTTAAAACGGACTACAAACAGCGGTCAGGCAAAGCTTCTCTACGACAACAACGCCAATTAGATTCTATAAGACAGTTTACCACCGACATTATATATATTCGCGAAACCGGCAACACAGTAACGAGCAAGCAAAAGACGTTGTGATGCAACTTCTTTTCAGTAACACCACATCCTTTGTGCTACGAAAACGTATTGAGACATATCTACAGGCAACAAACGCCCGGCCGAAATACTGCCAACAGTACTGCTTAAGGACTTCGCACGATTTATAAAGTCGATTCAAAGTGCTCGCTCGCAGAGATGGTTTACGGAGAAACGTTTCGCCTACCAAGTGAATTTTTTGTTAAAACCAACGACTTTGACGACACCGATCCAGCAAGCTTCGCCGTACAATTGCGCAATCACCGGCAAGAGGTTCGGCCTGTTTCGACAATATATCACAGAAAACAGCAATTTTTGTTAACCCCGAATTAGAACAATGCAGGCACGTCTTTGTGCGAGACGACACAGTTCAATGGCCGCTACAGCCACATACTGAACCTCACGAGATTGTCGCTCGTCTTATTAAAAAAAAAATCAAATTAAACGTAAACGGAAAATTAACTACTCTGCCCGTAGACAGATTAAAACCGGCGTTTTTGACGTCGGCGAAATCGAAGATGCTACAAACTACATCTTGTGCTTTCGCTGACGGCTCGTCATCGACAGCAACGTTTGGAGTGGTGTACCTTGCCACTGGATTGGGACATAGAAGGGCTTAGAGCGGTCTTCAGTGACGAATACCGATTCTGCTTGGGAATGCACGATGGTCAGACGTAGACAACGTCGCAATGTGCAGTTTTTTGTTGAGCGACATGTTCACCAAACTGGAGCTTATGGTATGGGCTGCTATTGTTTATGGACGCAGGTCGCAGTTGGTATTCATCCGAGGCCGTATGAATCCCCACATTGGAAGGTATTTTAGGGAGAGCTTCTTTGAGTTGCATTTTTTATGTCACAGAGTTATATAAATATCCAATTATTTTTAAATTACTAACATTTTTTGTTTACGGCGTGTTTGTCTTAAATAGACTACAACGTTTTTGAGATGCACTTAGACTTGTTAAATTTTCAATTTCTAGTTTATTAATTCATATACTCTTATATGTTTAAAACAATAATAATTTGTTTATCAGAATTTTTTTTTCCTTCTTAAATATGTTTTTACCCAAACAGCAATGTAAGCTTGTATCAAGATTGCAGCAAATTTGTCGTGACAACTATAAAACTTGCAGCAATATTGTCGTGACAAGTTTGGAGACTTGCAGCTAGTTTGCTGCAAGTTGACTAAGGAAGCAATAACAAGCTTGTGACAACCTTGTCGCGACAAACTTGCAGCAATATTGTCATGACAAGTTTGGAGACTTGCAGCAAGTTTGCAGCAAGCTAATCAAATTTCTCAAGCGTGTGTCGTCAAAGTTGCCAATATTACCAATATTCTTGTAAACTTGCACCAAGATTCGTAAACTTGGCAAGGAAAAAGCAAGCTAAAAGCAAACTTGCTGTAAGTTTACATGCTATCTGGGTATTTTGTTAGTGTGCATACATACTAAATCATTGTAATATATTGTATGGGGCTGGCCCTGTTCAAACAAACAATAATAGTAGTTTACGTAACAAGAGTCGAAAGTAAGAAATAGCATAACGAACGTTAATGCGACGCGAGGCCGCACGGCCGAGCGTTGCATGTGAGTGAGTTATGCTATGATTCTTTCGACGAGAGTAATGTACATTATTTTTTGTGTTGCCTTTCATAAAATTACATTCTTTTTTGAAAAAATAAAAAAAACCTACAGAAATATATGTTGGTACTACATTTATTACTAAATCTGTCAGATTTGACATTAACTTTAACATCGTTTTTCTTCAATTTTAACCGAATTTAAAGATTTTTAAAATGATTTTTCCATCTGTCGTATACCCATTCTAATATATTAATTGACTTTGAACATTTACTTTTATGTGGATTCCTAGTTTTCATTTTGCCACCCTAGAGCTTTTTTCGTTCATTACGTAACTACACTAACGAACGAATATTGACGTTTGCAATGTTGGCAGCACAAAAACAATATTTTCAACTCAAGGTCACAGTTCACGATATAATGAAGCTACTCCAGTGTTTGTTTTTCTCGCTAAAGTAACTTGATCCAATTGAGATACTCGAATTTTTAATTTTTTTTAAAAACCGAGAATGTATGGAGATATCATAATGCGGTTTTCAGAAAAATTTTGCTAATTTTGTGACCACTAAAAGTCTGTTACGAAGATAGTGCAGTTCTATTTAACCTTTGTCCAAAAATCACAAAAAATGAGTAATCACTCCAAACAACATTCTCTAGATTATTTATTTTAAACTGAACGTTTCAATAAACAAATTGTCGAAAGACTATAAAATGTTCAAATAGAATGAAAGGTTCAAGAGACATTAAAATATAAATATTAAAAAATGGATTGGCGCCCCTCTCCCGTTTTATGACAGATACGAAAAAATGTCATAAAGCGAAATAATACCGTATCATACCTACAAGCTATCACATTAAGTTTTCAAAAGTATGACTCATCGGTCAACTTTCCAAGATCTTTATTGCTTTATTCCTTCCTCCCAGGCGCGTGTGTTGCGTAGTCGTATATCCCCAATCAGCAAGGAAACGTTTTTTTCATGTTTTAAAAAACGTTACGTTTTAAAATAGTCGAAAGAAAAAATTAAAAAAATATATTTTTGTTGCGTTTTAAAACATTTAAACATTGATATTGAAATATTTCAAAAATGTTTTCTAAAACATTTTTACTAACATAAAAAACGTTTTTACTTTATTAGAAATTACACTTTTGCTTGCTTTCACCTATACACTTTTTTTTAATATATTTATTTAACAAAAACACAACTATATAAAATTTTGTTACATATTAAACCTTTTTGTTTTTCTAAAAACTTTCTTGCAAATTTGAATTAAGAAATTTTGCTGAAGTGTAATATTATTTGTTACACCAGCGGTACACTAAAACGTTCATTCTATGTACTTCATGATTTCCATTCTTTGTGATGTTTTAAGATTATTAAATTGATATAATGTTGGCCAAATAGGAGATATGAACGTGCACAATAACTAATTAATCTTGGTATGTAATTTTTTCTGATATTGATTCAGCATTATTTTATGTGTACAAAGTTTCAAAATCTTGGATTGTTAGTCGTTCTGGTTTTCGTTTTTACACAAAGAGGTAAATGCATAATTAGTCACAAGTTTTCTTATTTTATGGATAGGATCCTTTGGTATGGAGGAACGGCAACAATAAAAACAACCTTTATTGTTCAGGCCTTAACAGATAAAGGTTGTTTTTATTGTTGCCGTTCTTCCACTCCGAAGGATCCTATCCATGAAAAAGAAAAACTTTTGATTATGTGGAAACTTTTGTTAGGATTATTATAATCATTTCAATTAATATTAAGTAATTACATGAATGTTTGTTTTACTTTTATGTTAATTTTTGTTATAAGCACCAAATGCGTTTGCAACCACTGAAATTTAAGTATTTTGTGTACACAAAGATTGTATTTTCTATCTTTTGTAAGCATTTTAGGGCTGGTTCTATAATAATGGTATGTCAGTTAAGTTATTATACTTAGTTTTATTGTAAAATGTTGTCGTTATTGGGTGTGTTATTGGTTAGACTAAATAAAACTAACCGCCAAATATGTCAGTATTTAAAAATTAAAGCAAGTATAACTAAATTTACATTTATACCATGATTGTAGAACTGCCCTCAAGCATATTGCAATAGTAAAAAAAAGCGTTGATTATACATTAATGTAACATTTGTAAAATATTATAAATATATATAAATAACATTTTTAGAATGTTTTTCTAATATTGACTTTGCAAATTGCTGAAAATTACGTTGTTTTTACTTAGGCGGATATCACAAAAACCTCAAAATCCTGACTAGCTGTGCCGCCAATACATTCACAGTATCCCTTGCAAACTTAGTCGTACACTTTATTGATTATTTCGTCTAAACAACGTTCCCGTCTATAGGGTTTTAAGTTCAAGTACACAAAAAATTTACTTGATAACTACTAAACTTATAGGTAAGACATTCAGTACCATCAACTAAGACAATCATGTGGTTATAGAACAACCTTTTTTCTATATAATATTTGTATGTTATAGCTAAGTCCCTATTTTCAGTTATTACTTTTCATTTATTGTTTCTCTCAATTGCTTGTATGTAATCCCACCTTTGTGATTAGGTTTTCTTGGAAACACTACAAAGGACGAGTAGGAAATAGAAAATTACAATACAGTATCTGTACTACACTATGAATACGTTAATAAAATAGTATAACAATGGTGTAATTACTTTTTACAATAAAACACTACAAAAAAACTAACATTGTAGTCAATGCCAGAGTATTACGAAAAATGCAGAATTTCTATAAGAAATCATGTAATTGTTTTTTTTACTTCTTAAACGTGAATAAAGACAGGTTTATAACGTAAATATTTATTAGTCAAGATGCCACAACTAATGCATCACAAACGTATCTGTAATTTACAAGTATTTTTAGTAATCCGCATTTTTATTTATACAACACAAAGAAAAAACATACGTAACAGTTACAAAATTTATTTTAACATAGTAATATTCCTAATTAATACAGTAAACAGTACAAATGTGCTTTTTAAAACTAGAATGAATATAAAGCTTGATTGCTATGCCTATTAGATAAATTAACAAAAAATAATTTTTATTTTAATTTTAATGGGCAAATGTTTAAAAAGCACCAAGATCGTAATCTAATTATGAGTTAGTAAAATGATTTGTATAAACATATTTACATTTTGGTTACATGCAAAAAGTGAGCGCAGTTTACATCACTGTGGTGGAGTAGTTATCGCTCTCTTAAATAGAAGTATATGTGGTTCTGAAAACAATTAAATCAATTACTATGAAGCCAATACACAACTTGTACATAATTACATATGAATACAAAAAACTTAACCTCAAGCCATAACCAATCCTGGAAACATCTCAAACAAACAAAATTAATTTTGTTCATTTTATAAAATTAACATTTACAAGTTACAATTAATTGATATACTAATATTTTAGCAAAGTCTTATCAGTCGTTAAATGTGATAGTCGTATTTTAAAAAAGACTTTTACCTATATTGCAATACCTAATTAAGAAAAACAAGTCTAGCAGTTCTTATTGAAGCATTTATAGTAGATGTTCATTGTCACAAAAAACTTTACATCCAAATAAAAGCATGCTATCAAAATGTCAAAGAAATGATGAATATAAAGAGCTAACATATGTCGGATGAAGAACATAGCATTGAATGCCATATTATTTAATAAGGAATCATCTCATTTTTCTTATTCTTCTTAGTACATTTTCTAGAGCAAAAGAGATTATTTGAATCAGATTAATACAAATTGTAACACATATACAGAAAATGAAGAATTCGAGCAATTCGGAAAAGTTTGAACCGAGAAAATACATATTAGTACAATTTGTACATTAAAAGTACTATTGCATTAGGGTCTAAGACAAGAATCAATGGAATGAGAATACAAAAGATGAGTCAATTTCAAATCAAGAATGAGCTATGTTGACCAAATTAAACATTCAAAAAACTATCCAATGAGTTGATAAAAACCCTGATAAAGAAGTTATTCTATTCTAGAAAACAATTATTTTCAAAAAAATCTTGCCACTCATACTCTTAAAGCTTCCTTTTAGTTAAAAAAAAATTCTAGTTGAAATTTTTAACAACGCCTATGAGTAGACATCCAACCTTACTTTATTTTTCTAGGTACAATAATGTCCTTACTGGCGCTATTGTATTGAAGTTATCCTACTACAACACAAACACAAATTTTACAACTTCATTTTCTTGTAGAATTCCGTAAAGCTTAATTTTGCTCTCAGTTGACTAAAAATAAATGCAACAGGAATATAATTTGTGTGAGGCAGTTTTATACAAACGTATTAATTTAGACATGCATATTTTATTTTCTGTAATGGTTTATTGCGAAATCGTTAATATTGTCGTTATTTAATTTTTTACCAGTGTGTACTACCAATGGTACTAGTATTGCTTTTATGCTTGAATGATAATATTTATTACGTCTTTGTAGCTTGTTACTTGCAGATTTAAAAATTTTAACATTTTTTTCACTAGTTACTCGTCAGCTGCAAATACGATTGGAGGGTCAAAAACGTTAAAAGTTTATTATCAAACATGGGTCGTAAACCTTATTTAATTTCTAAATGTTCTCGCCTGTTTCAAAGATAACGAAGTGTAAAAAAAAATGAAGAAAATTCGTGCGGGAAAACTTTCAGCAGTTAGTGCAACTACCTCTGTATCAAATGTATCTGTGGATGCATTTATATAAAAATAAAACTGGTTCTGAACATACGTGTTACAAAAATTGGACAGGCACATCTACCAGTATGGAAGCTAATATTATTCTTGAAGGTTTTAAGAAATCTGTTACAATGTATGGCATAAAATACGTAAAACTGATAAGTGACGGTGACGGTAGTGTGCACAGAAGTGGAGTGTATGCCATACGGATTTACCATTATAGCAAACATTGAATGTAAAAATCACATTCTTCGAAATTACATAAATAAAATAAAAGAGTGTACTAAAAAGTTAAAAACTGATACTAAGTTGAAAAACGCAATTTCGCAATTAGGACTGCTGTTACAAAAGCGATAGAGTTTAGAAAACAACAGAATACGTCTACGACTGAAAAAATAAAAAAATTACAGTAAGATATATTGAATCGACCGAAACACATTTTTGGAGATCACTCAGAGTGTGCCAATAGAAAATATTTTTGTACGGGTTCTAAAATTAACGAGGATTACATTGTTCCAGATCTTATCGAAAGCGGACTATTTGAAAAAGTAATGGTAGCAGTTCGTCGCGTAGCAAGTCTTTCTAACAGTCTCATATATTACGTGACTAATAACTTTCCTGAGCTTTACCATTCTCACGTAGCACAATTTATTGGTGGTAAATGAATTAATTTTGCGCGGAGGCGTTCTTATAATGGTCGTTGTAAAACAGCTGTTGTCGCCCATAACAACGCTGGTGAGCTTCATAAAATTATACACACTGTTGCTGAAAAAACAAGTTTTGTAAAAAAAAAACCACGAGAAGCAACATCGCAAAAAAAATAACATTAGACAGATATGTCCGACAGAAAATTTGTAGAAATCAAACAAAAGTTTTTACATGATTTATCGATTAATAAGGAACAAATTTTATTAAACACGATTGGACAAAGCAAAAATCATCCATGGCTTCAAGAACGACTTCAAATTTCCGTAAAATTTGTAAAATGCCTTTATCCACGTCTTGTGATAGTGTAAAAAACATGCTATACCAAAAATTTTTCTGGAACTATTGCTACACGTTACGGAATCGATAATGATAATTAAACGTTAGTGAATGTGGTTTGTTTGTGTATGATTTATACCCATATCTTGCAGCTTCTCCTGACGGATTAATAGATGAGGATGCAGTTATAAATGTTTACCCCTAAAGAAGCAATACTAAATAAGTCTATTAAATGTTGTGAAATACATGAAGGATAATTAAAACTAAAACAATTATGTGTATCAAATTCAAGGCGAGTTACATATAAATAACAGAAAAAAATGTTACTTTGTAGTTGGGACTCCAGATGTCATTTCAGTGGAAACTATTAAAATTGATGTTTCTTTTTGGAGCGACTAAATGCTATCCAAACTAAAAAAGTTTTATTTATCAGCTTTATTACCCAAGATTGTAGACCCATGATATCCTTATAGTAATACCCTTGTTTATATACATTATAGTTAGACAATGAGATAGCTTTATTTGGAAACAGATTAGTCATGTTAGATGGCGATAGTGAAAACAAGGTAATAATTAAATGCAAGCCTCAAACCGTTTTTTGTTATTAAAAGATTGCAAACGATGGCAGGACAAGTAAGCTACTTACACACGCTATTAGTTTCGACATACGTGCAAAGCAATGTTTTACCAGTTAACTTGCTTTGATTCTTAAAACTCTTAGTTTGCAAAAATAATTCCTACACTTGAATTTCTGTTTATAAACAAAATATTTAATGAATAAAATCCTGCAAACGTTTCGATAAAATTATAGTCGGTTGAATGGTTTGTTTCATTTACTTTGTTTAATTTTCTTTTTTAAGCCGGAAGCCAACGAAGATGTGCTAATTTAATTTTTTTTTTTATATAAATATACAAGCTTATTAACATTTTAGACGTATCTTTAGCAATACATTCAGGGCGATGCTTCAAGGATTCGGACTTCAGAACCAAATTAATGATTTAAATTTTCGTATGAATTACTTAGTGCGCTCGCCGCTTATCGGAACCACGGATGTTTTTAATCGGGTAATGTTATCACTTTACTAAAGTAACAATCCGGACGCATGCTACTCCATAGAAAAAACGCCGCTTATAGTAATCATAATTTAGGTTTATGTTATCAATTTATTCTCAGGTTTGTTTCTATACATGATAAATAACTTATTTTGTATGCATTTTTGAGCTGAATTTCACAATACGGTTGTTTAGAGTGAAAAATTTTATCATTGTACTCTAAAAATAGTTGTTTTGCATATTTATCTCATTTTTGCATTGTTATTTATTTATTAAAATAATTTGACTGATTTACGAAACGGTACATTGTTTTAACATCTATAAATACGTTATTTTTGTGAATTCACTTGGAAAGCACGTGCCTTCTAGAATAACAAATTAACTTAAGGCTGTATGCCCGGCCTAAAAATCGTTTTTTCCATTTCCTGAGTTTATTTTTGAATGAAAAATTTTAATGTTTACATGATAATTCATAAAAAAAATTGCTGCAAAGGGGTAAAGAGCCCATTTTTTGAAATTGTTCTTAAGGCTTTAAAAATAAACAAAAAATTTTGATTTTCGAAAATATGGGCCTTTACCCACCATTTTAGAGATCGTAAGAACATGTAACATTTTAATTTTTTTAATTATTTTCGAAAATGCGACCAGGAAATGGCAAACAAAATTAAATTTATATCGTTGCATTTAATGAAATCTATGTTTGATACATGGTACGGTTTTGAGCGATGGAAAAATAGGACTCCGCCTATTGACATTAGCACGTTTCGCAGTCGCAAGCGTTTCTACAGTAAGCATATCTGGTAATGTATACATCTACAAAATGTCTTGATAAGAATATAATTTTAAATTTTCTTTCTTTAAATTACATATAGAATATACTTACTATTTATAAATTTCTAGTGTGACGATCTCTTCTACTCGATAAATGTACATTTAAATTTACTGTATATAAGAATTTGGCATTGTAGATTTTGTTAAATTGTAAATACTAAGCTAATCTACAGTTCCTACTAAAACGCACGTAACTACTGTTTTTATACACATTTACTTCATATATATATAAATTTTCTCTGTTTGTTTACAGATACAAAAAGGTGATAGTTTCTGGTCTTGTATGAAACCCCAATTGACGGACTTTTATTTACAGTACATGATGCCTTTATTAGCATTGAAGGAAAATAGTTTCAATTACCTTTGTAATTTTTTTACATTTTTAAAAGGTATCTAAGTTTATCAGTATTATTTTTATTAAATTGTTCCAGGTGCTCTTTTAGTATTATATGGTATCATATATGCAAGTAAATATTTCTACAGAAACATAAAAAAATGATTTTAATAATATTATTATTTTGTCTCAAAATTCTCTTATCATTGTAAGCAATGTATAGTAACTTTTGTTATGTAAATATAGTATGACCTCATAAACATCATCAAATTGTTTAGTTATCTCAAATTTGCAATTTCATCATAATAAAGAGTACGGATTTGTAGTCCACGTGGACTTGAAGAATGCCAGTCAAAGTGTCGAAGCACCAATCGTGGGTAATACTAATCTCATAAATTATCAGTATCGCAACCGCGACTAAATCTTTCCTACTCTTTCTTCTTTCATTACATTAACAGTATGTAACCATATCTCTAAACATATGTGAATGCTTAAATAATTGAACAAATTAGTGCAACGCCCATCTCAAAACAAATCTGAATTAAACCGGGAGTATAGCCTTAACTACGTCTTATGTGATAACGTTGTTTTGTATTTATTTTTAGTGTCTGCAAATTTGTGAGTAGTTCTTAGAACAGTGAATGAAGCATTATAACGTTGTTGTTTTTGATTTCGTTTTATTAACGGTGTCAATAAACTGTTTAATACGTCAGATCCGTCGGCTCAAAATGTTGTTTTTTTAAACGTTTTATAAAAAATTGCTTGTATATACGCTTTGATTTCACCTTCCAAATTAACAACCTGTTAATCACGTACACGTGTATGTATTTACTGCTTTCTAACAAATATGCATTTTTCCTGAATTTTGTATATTGTTATCATTCGGTTATTGTTATCAAAAACCTCAAGTCCCAACGTGATTCTATTAAGCAACGTGCACTGCATAGTTAAAAACGCAGGCATTCGGCCATAAATAATACCAGCATTACCTACAATAGACCAGATCCTAGATTTGTTTTTATTATGTCAATAAACAGAAACATGTAGAATATTTCTGTTTATTGACATAAAAGGACCATTCTTAGCTAAACATGCTTGCCCACCCAAATTATCTTTTATCATTTGGTATCAGCATGTGTATTCATTAACTAGTTAACTTTAATCTAATTTATATCAAATTTGAGTAGAAATTTTGTAAATTTGATAGTTTATTTTATTGTTTTGATCGCTTAAATACTATAAACAAAAATATATGGAAATTAGAAACTGTACATTCAATTATAAAATTGTCTTCTATTAGGGGAATAATTATGTTTCTCAGAATACCAGTTGTTTACGTAGACCGAATTTCATAACATAAGTGTTATCGTGCATAGATATAATTTTCTTTCAAGGTTATTTTACATGTAATAAAAAAAGATGTGTCTTTTCCAAATCTCTGAAACTGTATTTTTATAGATTACTGCAAGAGAATATATAATCTGTAACTTAGAAATCTGTAATATTAACAAAAGCAGCGCCAAATATGTCAATTTTGCGTTTGCATCCAAAACTAGTCCTTTTTGCATCCAAATTAATGTTTCCAATTTTAGCGCAGTCATTGTCTAACTATAATGTATATAAACAAAGGTAATACCATTGGTAGTACCTTAGCAGCTAAATATAAGATACTCCTATATTCTTTCTATTAACCAAAATAATTTAATTCTTATTGTAACAATTTTACCTATATTTTATCTATTGTCTTGTATTTGTTATTTTGTAAAGTCAATTTAACTATGTTTTTGTAATAAATTATGTAGTAGTATTGCGTAGATTAGCTTCTACTGTAAAGTTAATGTACAATGTAAAATTAGGCTAGTTTCTTCCTTTCTTATAAATTACTTTATAGTTTTTTTTCTAATTTTGATTTTAAAAGTTTGACTTTTTAGCGCGATAAAGAAAGGTGTAATAATGATAATGTAAGTTATTTGTAATCTAATTTTTCCATATATAGTCGTTCTACCAACCCACCAAAAGGAACCCTTAAATAGTACCATTTCTTTTGCATATGCCACATTTAAACATATCAAGTCAAATCGATAAAAATACATATAAGTAGCATTTTATCAGACATTTGTCTCTATAGTATAGAGTGATGATCGAGACGTACGAAAACAACCAAACTATTAAATATACTTTTTTTAGACAAAGAAGAAGAGCCAAAATATAAATACTCATAAATACATAGTAATTTAAACAACAAAAAACAATGTTACAAATATTTATTTACCTGGTGTATGAGTCATATAATGTATCCATCCTTTACTTTGTTGTACTCCGATGCTTCGCCATTCCTGCTCAGACATTAAATGTGTTTTAGGAACCAATTTAAGCAACTCCTTTGGTAGAACAACATGCCTAGAAGTTTTTCAAATTAAATACCATAAAAACCAACAAAATGTATAAAAGCGATTGTTACACCGGCACTTTAAACAACGCTGACATGTTTAATGCCATAAAAATCATAGTTTACATTACTTTACCTGTATTCGTATTTGTCATCGTAGTATTTCTCGGAATAATGAATACTTTTTGCGTATTCTTCTAATTTATCGTTGTTCATAGCGATTATAATAATTTTAAACGCTTTTTTAAAAAACAAAGCTTTTATAACGACTGTTACTTTCCCTATAAAACTTTTCAACAAGAACGCATGCGAACTAGCGGTGGTTTGAAATTTTAGTCTTAGTGTTACCAACATAAAAACAAATATAGGCATCAGAAAATACAATATACAGAGTGAGTTATAACTTTCTTTCAGTTTTTTATTTTTTATAGATAAACAATTTTTTCCTATATAGATTATCAATACTTTAAAAATCTTATATTCACTATAAGAGCTAAATGTCAAATTTAATATTTTTAATATATTTTTATAAACAATTGTTTTTTCCATTTTTTTGATGATAAATATTTTGTAGCACTTTATGAGAATAAACAAGACGTCATTTGAACGATTTTAACGTCATCGCCAACGTGAAAATACTAAACAAAAATATTCAGGTTATTATTATAAGGAAAACTTCATATTTAATTGATTTAATACGTTAGTTCTACGTTTTAATTTTGTTTTACTGAAAATGCCACGAAACAGGTAAGATTGAAATAGCTGTTAATTTACAGTTAAATTAAGAGTACCAATAACTTTAGTAGGTCACGTAGTCCTGTTCGAAGCAATAGAAACTACAGTTCTAAGTCTTATAGTCACAATGAGAACAGTGATAAATACGCTTCATCCAATAAATCTAAACGCAAATCGAAGGAAAAATCTCATAAGCGAAGATACTCATCTAGTTCAAGCTCAAGTTCTAGTTCAAATTCGTCTACAGATAGTTCTGGTTCAGATAAATCGATCAAACTATTAGAAAAACTTAAGGCTGAACGTCTTAAACAAGCGGAACAACGTAAGCAACAGAAAGAGTTTTTAAAAGCTAGTGAAACACCTGAAGAAAAAAGGTAATTATATATAGATCATAACAAACGTATAACACTTTTTTTTTAGATTAAGAAGACTTTTGAAAAAAGATGCTAAAGAAAGAAAACGAAAAGAACGAATGGGTTGGGACAATGAGTATTTGCATTATACAAATGCGGACAATCCTTTTGGTGATGCCAACTTATTGTCAACTTTTGTATGGACCAAAAAATTATCAAAGGAAGGTTTAGTGGGTGTTAGTCATGAAGAATTAGAAACAAGAAATAAATATAAACAGGAAGAAAATAAGAGGGAATTAGAAAAGGTATATTTTAGTTTTATTCAACTTAGAATTTGAAATCAGTGTAAAGTATGAATATACAAAACGTTGGTTACATATTGCCACAGAGCTGGAAGATGTTCTTATGCTAGAATCTGAAGCCTGATTTGCCTAAACCCAAACGATATCTAGATCTAGGTTTATGAAAATTTTCATCAACTATAGACTATATTCTCTTATTTTTTATTAAACTGTGTATGCTTTGTGTTAATTCTGTTTCCTGTTTAGGTTAAAAAAAGAAGACTTGAACGTGAACAAGAACGTCAGAATCGTGAAGAAGAAATGCAAATGTTGCAAAGAAGTAAAGAAGCGGCTCAATTTGAAGAATGGGAACGGCAAGAAGATAAATTTCATTTAGAACAAGCACGTTTACGTTCTCATATTCGTATCCAAGATGGAAGAGGTAATTCTCATATTTAATCTTGAGAAAATTATTATAATCAATAAATTTTAGCTAAGCCAATTGATTTGCTTGCAAAATACATCAGTGCCGAAGAAGAAGTGGACGCGGTCGAAATGCACGAACCTTATACATATCTAAATGGTCTTCACATAAAAGACTTAGAAGATTTAATTGAAGATATCAAAGTTTATCAGGAATTAGAAAGAGGGAAAAATTTAGATTATTGGAACGATATTACTGTAATTGTGGAAGATGAACTTCAGAAGTTAAGAAAGTTGCAACAGCAAAATGATTTTGATACTGGAATTAATCGCAGGGAAGGAATACATCAGTCTGTTGCTACTGATGTTACTCAAGTATTTAAGGGTAAAACTACTGCTCAATTAAAAAGCTTACAAATCCAGATTGATAAAAAAATACATGGTAAAGCTGATGGTATTGATATTGGTTATTGGGAATCCTTGTCTTCACAATTGAAAGGTACTTATCAAATATTCAATGGTTTTAATTTACGATGAAACTTGTATTTTTGTAGCACATATGGCAAGGGCTCGATTAAGAGATCGACATCAAGATAATTTACGACGAAAGTTGCAAGTTTTAAAAGCAGAACAAGCTGTAGCTGCTTCAAGTACTGATGGTCCAGAATCGAGTGAGACGTTAGTAGATAAAACGATTATAAAGGTAGAGCCAGAACCAGAACCAAGTGGAAGTAAATTATCAGAGGAAGAGCAAATTAATACTGATGATGATGGGTAATTATAATTCATACAAAAGATATAACTTAGTGATAGTATTGTTATAATGTTTAATTCAATACTAATATTGACTTTTTATATGAAATTGAAATTTAATTATATTACAGTGAAGAAGAAGACCCAGCAATGGTTTTACTAAATGAGTGTCTTACAGCCTATCAAGCTGGCTGTTATAGTCCCAAACTTCTTGCTTGTGAGCAATTAGAACCAGGTACTATAGTAGTAAGTGAGAAAGACGACACAAAGAGATTGGAATTTGCTCGAGTTCAGGTTATAAATTCAGGAAAAAACATTGATGTATGTAATTATTTATACTATTAGTAACAATTCTTATAATTTACTTAACAGAACGTACTTACGAAAGAAGATTTAATGATGCAACGTGAGGCAAGAAAAGGTATGGGTGAGGATGAAGCTCAGTTTTCCGTGGAAGCTGCATTAGATAACCAGGTGTATTTATGGTCAGACAAATATCGTCCGCGAAAACCGCGTTATTTCAATAGAGTACACACTGGCTTTGAGTGGAACAAATACAATCAAACGCATTATGATATGGACAATCCTCCTCCAAAAATTGTTCAAGGCTACAAGTTCAATATATTTTATCCTGATCTAATTGACAAAGGAAGCACTCCCGAATATTTTTTGGTATGAAATTAAGATGTTTTTAAAAATACTTTATTGTTGTTTTGCAGACGCCCTGTCCGGATAACAAAGAATTTGCAATTTTGAGATTTCATGCAGGACCTCCTTACGAAGATATTGCTTTCAAAATTGTCAATCGAGAATGGGAGTATTCGTATAAAAGAGGTTTTAGATGTCAATTCCATAATAATATATTCCAGTTGTGGTTTCATTTTAAGAGATATAGATATAGGAGATAAAAGCGTTAAATATTTCTGCTTCTTACTGTGTATAGGTTTCGAGTACTTGTAAATAAATAATATTAGTAATTAAATATTTTATTAAATAATTATGTTGTTTTCCATGAATGCTTTTTTAGTTAGCTTATTCAAATATGAGTTATATAAATATAGAGACAGTTAGTAGTTGGGAACTTTGATACCTTTTCAATTTTTATATAATAAACTAAAAACGTAGGATTGTAGCTGCATGCTTTTTAATTGTTTGGGATAACCAAACTCTTTAAGTGCATGACGCTTTCCCTCGCTGTATTATTTTCCCACATGTTTGACTCCACAGTTATTTGCGGCGTTTTGTCATTAAGACCGGTATTCTAAGAACATACTAGATGCTAAAAAACTGAAATCGTTTAGTCTGATTACGTAGGTACCTTGCGTGTCGTATCAGTGTGTTAGGGGTTTCTTCTTTGCGCGTAGCGAATAGGCGACGACTCGATCGGGCGCGGCGGTTGTTAACCATTCTTGGACGTGGTGCAATCTTGTGCTTTCTAGCTATATATAATAAAGTTATTATAATTGAAAAGTGTTTCAATTAACAATTCAGAACTGGGATTTAACTATATGCTTAAAAGGTGTTTTGTAAACGGCGATTTACAGGTGATTTCAACGGGCGATACACGGCGGTAATTGTGCAATAATTAAAATTATAATAGTGATTGTTGTGAATTGGCGATATCAGCAGTGATTATATTAAAAATGACGGAGCAATGCGTAGGGCAAAAACTCATCATTCACGAGGATGGTGACAAGGTGCTGAGAGATATTATTGATAGTCTCCGGCGAGAAGAGGCTAATCGGCGTCACGGCGGGCATCCCAGATGGCTATGCCTCCGGTGCAAGAGAAGGTCGAGGTCATCATGGCAAGCGGATTGCGTGAGCAACTCATAACGGCTGCAAAGCAACCGGCGGCATTGGTAGCGATCAGTACAGCACCTGGACCTGGACCGGCGAGTTTGGGTGTATGTGGCGAGTCCATGGAGCTAGACCCGTGCAGCAACTGGCGAGGGTTATTTCTATCGGCGGATGTGGTGGAGCCTTTTGATCCGGAGAATCCGGACTGTAATGTGGAACGGTGGGTCCGCACGATTGATCAATTGGGTGATATATACGGGTGGTCCGAATATCAGCGTAGTACCATATTGCAAGCGAGACTGGCGGGAACTGCCAAAACTTGGCACCAACTTGGAGACCATGTCGGCGTATTTTCATGCCAAATTGGCATTGTGTGCAAGGGTGGGTGTTTTAGGCGGAAATGGCGTCTCTTGCAACATCGATGGTCTTCCGATGGAGTTGCGGGCAACTGCACACGGCGTTTATGCTGGCGTCAAACGACGTGTACTTTTGCAAGACGCGGTAAGGTGCTACAATTGGCAGAAGCTCGGCGACCACATGACCAAAGACTGTCCGAAACCTAGGGTAAACAGATGCAAGCGTTGTGACGGAACAGGCCACTGGGCTGCGCACTGCTCAAAAAGGCGATCTGAAGAACAAACGCAGGCGAGGTTATTATAGTCATTCCAAGTGATTCAGTTTTTAGGCAGACGGCGTATGTCAACGGCGAGGCGGTACGTACGTGTATATATTGAAACCGGTAGCGAGCAAAACATTATGGCAAGACATACAGCAAGACGGTTAGGAGTGTATGTGGATTGTTCTGCTGTTGGTGTATCATTGTGCGGGTTTGGCGGCGGCGTGCCGATTAGCGACGGGAGCGTACAAATCACTCTGGTGATGAGTGGGTTAAAATTTAACATCACGGCGTTGGCAACTGAGTTTGATATGGGTCGAATTGAGTTGTTGTTAGGTCAGCCGGCGATTCAGAGCTCTAACGTCCGCTGGTGCGAGGTGGCAAGGCGGTGCTGACGACCCAGGATGACGTTAGTGACATCCTTAAGCGATTGACATTTGAAGGCGAACCACCCCGGCGTCGTGGGTCTTGGCGGAGGATGTCATCTGCGAACCGCGTATTATAGTGTTTTGGCAAAGTTAAAAGTACTTGATGGCGAACCTGGCAGTGTTGTAAATAGATAATTTTTAAATTATCTAGATATAAGGTTTTTTTCTTTCAAAAATTATCTAGTATATTGAAAAACTATGCAATGCAGGAAATTACTGAAGCAAAACATATACATTGTAACTGGAATTTTACGGGACACTGGATTTTTTATAAATATTATTTAAATAATTTAAATAAAAAATTATATACATATATATCTACAGATACATATAACATATATTTTTTTAAAGTATCTAGATACATTTAAATAGATAAAAATATGAATCTATATTAATTTATCTATATAAATTTATATAGATAATTTACGACACTCTGGAACCTGGGTCACTATGTAAGTACTTCGGCAAAATTGTACTCCGACGGGCGTCTTTCCATGGCGATGCCGGTGCATGTTCTAGCGTGTGGGGCAATACAAGAGGTGTCTATCACCAACATGGGCAACACACCATTTACTTTCAAAAAATGGCGGCTGATGTCCCGATCTGATGTGTGTCAACCGGCGGATGAGGAGCAAGTAAAGGTGAATATATATATATATATATATATATATATATATATATATATATATATATATAAAAGTAATCGTAATCAATGCATGCTTGATTTGACATACGTGAATGTAGGCAAAGTATCCGATGAATGCAAGAGGCAGTTGTTTACATTGTTACAAAACAGGGCGAAGTGTTTTTCTCAAGGCGACGATGATTTAGGCTCCACCAGCCTGGACAAGATGGAGATTAAATTAACCACTGATTCTCCAATATATTACCGGCCTTAAAGGTTGTCATTGTCGGAGCGTCAAGTAGTCCGTGAAAAAGTTTAATCCCTTTTGAAAGCAGGCGTTATACGGGAAAACCAGTCGGTGTATTATGCTAGTCCCATCGTGTTGGTGTCGAAAAAGTTTGGCGAAATGCGACATTGGTTGGCGAATAAAAGGTATTTTACTACTTTAGGGTATCATCAGGTGCCGATGCATACAAATTCAGTGGTTAAAACTGCCTTTGTGACTCCTGATGGACAGTACGAGTATCTGGGAGTTCCTTTTGGTCTCGCAAACTCTGCAGCTGTTTTTCAGCGCATTATAAATAAAATGCTAGATAATCTTAGGTATGATCAGGTGTTGGCGTATATGTGATGATATTCTAACCCCTTCTGGCGATGAACAGCAAGGGTTGGAATTGTTAGACACAGTGAAGGAACTTATTTTTAGGGCAGGTGTAAAGCTGGAACTAGATAAATGTACCTTTTTTATGGACCGATTAGAGTATCTGGGACACGAGATATGTACAAAGAGCATTCGTCCTGGTTGCAACTAATGTTCACGACCTTAAGCAGTTTGTTGGCATTTCCTCTTATTTCAGGAAGCTTGTTATGAATTTTTCAGTACTAGCGAGGTATCTTACGGATCTTACTAAGAAGGGCGTTGAGTAGACGTGGGGCGATGAGCAGCAGATAGCGTTTAAAACGTTGAAAGGTTGTCTATTCAAGAGACTGGTGTTGTCCTTATATGACAGCAAGGCGAAACAGAATTACATACCGACGCGAGTAAATGGGACCTGGGTGGTATCTTGATGCAGAAGGGCGATGGAGAGGGGTCGTTACTGCAATCAGTCGAAAACTTTAGTAGAATAATTACGGCGATCGAACAAGTGTACCATAGTTATGAACTCGAGACCTTAGCTGTTGTAGAATCCAGAAGACGTTTTTGAGTTTACTTGTTAGGCGTACAATTTAAGGTTGTTACAGATTGCGTGGCAATAAGAGCAACCTCCTTAAACGGGATTTAGTGCCCCGTATTGCTAGGTGGTGGTTATCTATTCAGGAGTTTGACTTTTGTAGTAACCGTAGCTGGTTTTTAGTAAATAAGATTGTAATTTCAATGTAATTTATTGAGTAACATACAACCTATCAGTTTACAATTCTATAAGCAACTGCATACATATGTATATACATTTTGCGCATGTGTTAACCCCACTAATACTGTCAGCGCAGCCATGACAAGTTTGAATTAAATTAATTACAATTTTAAGTTATATTTATGAATAATCCTAACAACTTTGAGGTGGAATACAGGGCCGGCGGGCGCAGGCAACACGTAGATGCGTTGAGTAGGAACCCCTACGCCGAGGCAATAGTGGGGACTGTCGTTAACGTGGTGTCGATGACGGATGACGATTGGTTCCTCACAGTGCATCAGCTACAGCATCCAAAAATACAAGTCACAATGGCGGCATTAATGTCTGGCCAAGCTGATCCTGAAGTCAAAGCAAAATATAAGAAAAAGGGGTGGCGTTTATATCGAATTACCCTGAACGGCGACAAGTTGTACGTGCCGGCGATGGCTCGGTTTGGTGTGCTACGGAAACATCATAATGATGTCGGGCATCCAGGTAACGAACGGTGTTTGGCGCTCTTACAGGAGACTTTTTGGTTTCCTAGGATGAGGCGATTTGTGAGGAAATATGTTAAATCGTGCTTGAAGTGTGCATTTGCGAAAGGTGACTATGAGCGGGGTAAAGGTTATCTACATCCAATAGAACGGCGAACGATACCCTACGACACGGTGCATATCGACCATTTGGGTCCCTTTGTGAAAAACCTAAAGGGAAACCCGTACACCCTCGTGGTGATCGAAGGTTTTATGAAATTTGTCGTTGCCAAGCCAACCAGAACTTTAAGGTCGATTGAGGCGATTAACAAGCTGAAGGACGTATTCAGTGAGTTTGGGTATCCTCGGTGGGTAATAAGCGACAGAGGACTGGCATTCACTAGTAAGGTGTTTGCTGACTTTTTGGCAACGCATGGCGTGCGTCACGTCTTGAATGCTATCGCAACACTTTGGAGGAATGGTCAGGTAGAACGATAAAATCGCACAATTATACAAGCTCTGGCGACGAGCGTAAACACAAAGGGTCAGTGAGACAAGGGGCTGCCCGACGTTGTCTGGGGCCTTGATGATACAGTCAACGGCACGCATTTCTTTCCTGCTCATCTGACCTTCTCTCGTAGTCACGGTATGATAGCCGATTTGGCCAACGGTGGGCTTGCAAGCAATACTGGTGCGAACAACGGTGATGGATGGCGATACGGTAACTGGGCTGACAGTAATCTTTGCACCTCAGGTGGTGGCACAGGGTGACGACCTTGATGCTATTGCTGAGAAGGGCGGGCGCAAAGCTACAGGCAAACCGTGCAACGGGGTGCACAAATATAGAAAGAGCTGCAAAGGCGTATGAAGGTACAGTACGATAAGAAGCGTAAACGTGCTACTCATTTCAAAGTAGGCGACTAGTGCTGTGGCGATAAGCAGTCACTACAGAAGCTAAGCGTAAGTTATAAATTGTCAAACAAATACGACGGGCCTTATCGCGTGACAAAAGTGCTAGCACATGACAGATATTTGATCGAAACTGTAGGGGTTATAAACGGTTTCAGGTGACTCCCTTAGGGGTTATCCCGGCGTGAATAAGATCTCAAACGAAAGCGATGGCGAGGAGTTCGATCGATTAGATACAATCGATCTCCTAGAATCATAAAATCTAGGTGATTAATGAAGACATTAAACTGTTTCAGGATGGCCGATTGTTAGGGGTTTCTTCTATGCGCGTAGCGAATAGGCGAACACTCGCGCAGAGGAATACTGGGGGAGACAACAACGGCGGTTGTTAACCATTCTTGGGCGTGGTGCAATCTTGTGCTTTCTAGCTATATATAATAAAGTTATTACAATTGAAAAGTGTTTTAATTAACAATTAAGTGTTTCGCTCAGTCTCATAAGAGTCTACATCAGAGCAAGAATTTAATAACGACGAAAGATTTCAAAACTTTGCAATGTCGTTAATTAAATTATTAAAATGTATTTATTTTAGTGTTTACCTACATATTTTTTGTTTGCATTATATAATTTTTTAATACAAAAGTTTTTCAATTTTTAATTAGTTTGTTTAATGTGATATAATATGCATTGAATACTTTATTATTATAATACAGAAAAATGTATCAACCACAAATTACTTTGCTAATTAGTTTTAAACGGAAATTGTGTTGAACCTTGACTAAATTATGAATAAAATTAAACGTGGCAGCGTTGCACTGATTCATTAGCATTCGACACTTGACGTATTGACAGCTCGAAAATGACAGAAATGGAATTAACAGTATTGTTCAATTAGGTTTAATGAAGTTTAAATTAGAAAATTACGACATTCATAACATTATTAATAATGGAATCTGACGATAGCACAATGAATTCAGTAGATGGGCTAAAAGCCGAAGTGGAAAGGTTAACAAGAGAACTTGACCAAGCTAGTAGTGAAAAAATTCAATCTGCACAGTATGGGCTGGTTTTATTAGAAGAAAAACAAAGTTTGCAACAAAGATGTGAAGATTTAGAAATTTTATATGAAAATTCAAAACATGAATTACATATAACACAAGAGGTATATAACGTTTCTCTTATAAAACGACAATTCTATCGTTTAATATGATAATAAACAAACTATTATTTTGAGACTACTATTATTAGGCTTACTATTGTATTGAAAATACAATATTAACTGTAACTAACCTAAAATACTGGGAAATGTTCAATATCAAACAATTCAAGCAAGTAAATATTTTCGTATTAAAACAAACAAAAATCTGTTCTTTTTATCAAAACTCTAGTGATGATTGTGACTACAATTATATTTTTAAACCGAACTGTAAATGTACATCTAAGCTTGTACAATGTATGCATCGTTGTACCTTATAGTGAAAAAAGTACAAATTTAATGCTGTATCAATAATTGACTTCTAAAGATATTATTATTATCAAAGATCAAACCTTATTATTTAAATTTTTTGTCTGTTAATGATATTTTTGGGTGTTATGGCTATTTCGGTGGCTTCTGATGTAGATAACTGACTAATTATAATCGTATAATAGATGAAACTGTAGATATCATTTTCTGCTGAAGTTTTTTAGTAATATCTTCATTGGAATTGTTATTTTTTCAATTTTAGACTGTTAAATATGCAAAATAGTTAAATTTTAATTTTAAAGCATAATAATTATTATTTAAAATTACTTGTGTCATTTGTTTTACTATCTTGATTGTATTGTATTTACTAATTGAAATTCATGTTTCGCTTATAAATGTCACTCTATCAAAACATTTAATATTAGGTCATCTTTAAAAGCTTTTTCAGCTCAATATTAAAACTGTTTATTAAGTATTAATACCTACAATAAATAAATGCAAAACAAATACTTCAAATTTTGTTGCAGAACTGGTTAAAGTTAATTTATCTGATGAAGCTGTCTGACTTTGTAGGGTTACACTGCGAAAAATACAAAATTATACTGAAAGAAGTTGTGAAAAGGTTAAATTAACAATTTTACTAACAAAACTGTTGTTATTTTTTGCAGATCACTAAAATCCTTTGTTCTGATTACAGGCACTTACAAAATTTCAATCTAGTCACAGGGTAACAACAAAAACAGGTATAGAAACTGAGGAATCTCTACTTTCAGAATCAGCAGCTAGAGAAACATCTCTAAATTCGCAAATAATCGATTTAGAAAATGAAACAAAACAGTTACGTCATGAGTTAGAACGTGTTACGACAGAACGAGACAGAATGTTACAAGAAAATTCCGACATAGGTAAAGATAAAGAAGATAAAAATATGGAATGTAAAAAACTTAGAGCTGAGTTACGCGAAATCAAATTTAGAGAAACTCGTCTAATAGCTGATTATTCTGAATTAGAAGAAGAAAATATAACTTTACAGAAACAGATTTCTTTGTTGCGAAGCTCTCAAGTAGATTTTGAAAGTTTAAAACATGAAGCCAGGAGGTTACAAGAAGAAGTCGAGTTACTCAATTCTCAAGTCGAAGAATTTTCTAATCTTAAGAAAATTGCTGAAAAACACATGGAGGAAGCTTTAGAATCGTTGCAGTCGGAACGGGAAGCTAAATATGCATTGAAAAAAGAACTGGATCAACATATAAATCGTGAATCTTTGTATAATATTAGTAACTTGGCATATAGTATACGTGGTATGACAACTGATCAAACAATTGGAAGCGATGGAGAGGATGACATCCCCGGCTTAAAACGCATTGAAGCTAGTTTAGCTGACGGTTCAGTACCTGAACTCAATTCCCCCGATGACAAACACGTAGATTTATTTTCGGAAGTTCACTTGAACGAGCTGCGTAAATTAGAAAAGCAATTAGAACAGTTAGAAAAAGAGAAAATAAGTTTAACTCAGAATTTGCGGGATAGTCAATCGTTGGTTGAGCGTAGCCAGGGCGAACTTCAAGTGTTTTTGGCAAAGTTATCACAGTTGGGCGCTCATGTAGATTCTCTTCAGTATCTATCGCAAGGTATAGATAAGAAGATGGGCAATCCAGCAGAACAAACATCTTTAATGCTACAGTATCAGAAATGGTTTAAATTATCTTATAAGGAAATTGAGCAGCTGAAAAATGATTTGAAAGAATTAGAAAAAATTAGCAGTTGTTCTGATGCAACTTTGCAATTGCGGAACGAAATTACGAACATTAAAAATAGATTGTTCGACAGTGAACAAAAAGGTTTGGATTTGGAAAATGACGTTTTGTTACTTAAAGAAATTGCAAATGTTGCTGGCACGTCTATTGAAGGTGCATTGAATAATCTCCAAGTTGTCACTGAAGAAATGGCTCAGTTGTATCATCATGTATGTACTGTTAATGGCCAGACTCCAGATCGGGTACTGCTCGAACATGAAAAACAAAGTGGAATGCCAGTTAAAGGTAATTAAAATCGTAATTACAAATTTAACGAACAATAATTGTTTTTTTTTTTATTTAGATGCAGATCCTCAGCATCAAGAGTCTTTGAGTTCTAAACTCCACTTATTACAGAACCGTCTTAAAAGTGATATACCTGTTAATGAATTAGAAAGCTTCCAAGATGCAACTGTTATTGTTAAACAAGTAGGAACTTTGATGGATCAAGTCAAACATCTTCGAACGGCTATCGAAAACACAATAGAATTATCTAAAATCAAAGGACATAAGACTGAAGCAGCTTATAATTGTAAGATGTTTTCTATTTTTATTGTTAGAATGACTTGTTGATTTGTGCATTTTAGTATAGTGTAGTGTAATCTACTATCTATACTATACTTTCTGGTTAATCTGTATTTTCCTATAAATATTGTTAGGTTTATATTTGGTGTAATTCAGACTTCATCACTCATGTACTTTTTTGCATTTTATTCTTAAGTCAGTTTTATTCATCTTTTTTAACTATTTTTTTTTCGTTTTTAAAGACTATTCTCTACATATTTCAGAACTGGGCAGTATTTCAACTACATGCGTTTCAAATACATTTTTAACTCATTTTGCATTTCAAATATTCTTATTTAGAAAGAGTATTTTGTATTTCGTATTTCAAATACATTTTTTTCACGTATTTTGCAATGCTGCCGTCAGCGCTTTTTTTTCATTATTTCTAGTCTGTTTGTTCATTACAATTGGTATCATGGTAGCAATCACGGATCCTATACAGTGCACGCCGCTTAATAGACTCACAAACCAACCAGAGAATAATATTGATAACATAAGTCGAAATTATGATTTCTATAAACGATGTTTTTTCTATGTAGTAGCATACGTCCGGACCGGTCTCTAATAACGTGATAACATTACCCGACTGATAGAATTATCCGTGATTCCAACAAGCGGTATGCACTGTATTTACAGTGACAAAAGTATGTACTTATTGCCAGGTAATTCACAAAAGATGTGATACGGGTATTTTGTGCTTTGTAGTTTAAATACATGAAGTATTTTGTCCACCCGTATATACATATATTATATAGACTGTCTAAGGATGCTTCGATAAGTAAATTGTATTATTCACGAATGTGATTACAGAGAGGACAACCTTTTATCTTTCAATTTACACAGAATCCTGAAGATTTTGTATCTTGAAAACTCTCCGAAACTACAGTTACATTTGATTTTAGAGTTTCTTTTAGTGCGTGAAATTATATACTAATTAATTAAAATTTAAACCCGTCAGAAACCACTCTACATAGCTTGATCCAAACTCCACACATTTTTTGCTCTGCTCATTAAATGCACTATTCACCTTACGCTTTTCAAATAAAGTACATGAAAATATACCAATATTTATTTCTATAAGTGTCTCTTATAAACTGCTACTGCTACTGCTACTGATAATTATAAGTGTTTGAAGTTATGAAGTCTGTACCAAACCCTCGCAATAATCACATGGTTACGAGTATTAAAGATGATTTTGACACTCAGATAGGCGATTCTCTAATTTATTAATTAAATGCTAATATTAGCGTAAGCTACCTATTAAAATAAATGTTTATTTTCTTCTAATTTTTCATGTGCTGACTAATTCTACTCGCTTTAATTTGGTTAAAATAGTTATTGTTGCATCAATAGTTTTACAATAAAAATAATGCTCAATAACATTCTCAATCTGTCTAAAAGTTTAACGTGGATTTATTTTCAGCTATCAAAGATGAAAGCACAGAAACAGAAATAGCAGAACTACAAGAACAGGTAATACGATTGAAGAGCTTATTATCAACAAAGAGGGAACAAATAGCAACATTACGTACAGTACTTAAATCGAATAAAAACACGGCGGAAATTGCGTTGAACAATCTCAAAGCTAAATATGAGAATGAAAAAACTATTGTGTCAGAGACTATGATGAAGCTTCGAAATGAATTACGTCTACTTAAAGAAGATGCTGCAACATTTTCAAGTAAGTCGTTCATTAATTTTATCGAATTTTTTTCTTTGAGTTGAAGTTATTGATTTTTACGTGAATCTGCAGTAGTAATGAAGTATTTTACGTTTATATTGAGAATAAGATTTGTTAGTTTTATTGTAACGTTGTACAATATGGAAATTAATTTTTGTTTTTATAAAACCATGAAAAGTAACTAAATGCTTTTAAAAAGCAAAGTATTATGAACACCGGTTTTGTGATACTAAGGTGAAAGTTAAGTAAATGATATTTTTATTCTTGTATATTATGTATGTATCACTACATATAATTATTCGTTTATATTGTAGTTAATGTTGTAATTTGTATTATAATTGACTTAAATAATGAAAAAAAAGGAATTTATTTTAGTTTTTTATAATTACATATTAGTGTCTATTATTAAAAAAATTAAATAGATGTAAACCATCTATTCAACGAGCTTAAAATAAAAAAAATTATAAAGTTTTAAGAATCTGATATTTTTTATTAATATACGTGTTTTTTCTGTTATTATTATCACAGTGCATTGAATGCAGGGTATACATACTAATGATGCTAATTTGAAACGTCGGCGTTTGGTTCACACTGTTGTACTTTGTCAAGATTTTTCAAATGTAGTAAAATTGGTATTCTGAATGATATTTGTACATACTGTACGACTACTTTGGTCGACGGAACTCTTCACATTTGTCTCAATGATACAACGATGTACTTAAGCCATATTATACGTGTAAATGATAAAAAAAAAATTTCAGTACGGGCACAAGTTTCTGGATTTAAACTTATTTCTAGTATATTCGACTTTCAATAATGTATAGAGCCTTCTCTGATAGTTAATGTTGTTGTATGCATTTCGTAGGTTTGACGCGAAGTTTTACGTTAACTGCAGAATCGATTTAGACACACAAAGAACTTATTTATAGAGATTACATGCAATTTTATAAATCATTTGAAAGTTATCATTGGATACATAATTCACTGCACCGAATCTCAATACCGTAAGTAAGAATTAGTAATATTAAATAACTTCATGTTTTCTCAAACTGTCTTTGTCATCACTACGTCATCTGCATATAGTTTTTTTTTCTTTCCCTTTACGCAAAGAGATGCAAAATGTTCTAAATCTCTGCGACCCACAGGATTTCCCACCTCGTACACAGCAATAGCACAAGTAGCAAGGGCAAGTCTTTAGTTAAATTATTGACGTTTTTATATTATTTAAATATATTTCTCAACTTTGAGATTATTCTTATGAATATACAGGGTGATTCAGGTTTTACTAGAATAACTTTAAGAACCAATAGAACTAATCAAAATAATGAGGGTTTCTATAATAAAATATAACCGAAAAACGCACCTATTCTAAGAAAAATTGCGTCAAAGAGTAACATTAAAATCCGTATGCGTTTTCTTCATGCACACTGCACGTTGAAATCTTCTTTACTCAGTGCGGTTTAACATTACATTCAGGAACCGTAATCTTCGTTTTTCTCCTATTTCCATAATAAACTTTATATATGGGTGCTGCTTGTTGATGTGTCAACATATCAAATTCAGCTTTTAGGCTTCCATTTTTCTGTTGGTAGTATCTGTTATCCCATAGAAAATACATAGTTGACAGGCAGAGCTTCACCAGATCCGTTGTGTCAGTAGGTAATCCAAGCTCACTAATTACAGCTATTGCGTCGTTTGTAGGTATGGTTGGTAAATGACGAAGTCGCATCGAAGCTCACCAACATGTAGTCTCGATCAGTTGTTAAATTATTCAGCAGTTCTACAAAATGTTGTGAGATCTTCACGTATGATGCCGTTTTCTCTGCGTACGGTTTTAACATCATTGCTAGGTATTGAGCTGGGTTGTAGGTCGGCGATCCAATTCTGCTAACAATAGCACGATGTAGTATACCTTCCTTGTAAATCTTCGGTACACCATATAGTCTCAAGTGGTTGACTGGCTCTAAGTATTAACCACTTCTTGTCTTCTTCCGAGAGTGTTGATCTCTTCAATAATGCTTTTACTCTTTGAGCAATCTTTGCCGTAGAATCTCTCTGAAGTTTGAGGTAGACGTTGAGATCTAGTAGCCTTTGCGATCATAATGGTGCCAACCCGTTGTCAAAAACATTCAATAACATCTCTGAATAATGTTTTTGATCAACAATAAAATCATAGAAAAAATAAACATTACAGGCATTACAGTTTAAGAAATATTAATAAAAAATTGATTTTTATGTCAATCTTTGTGACCATTTTGCTTAGAATAGGTGCGTTTCTCGATTATATTTTATTATCGAAACTTTAATTATTTTGGTTAGTTCTATCGATTCTTATTCCAGTAAAACATGAATTATCTTGTATAGATTGACAGTAACTATAACTTTTATTTAATAGTTTGTATTTTTTCAATTTAATTATAAACTTTGATTGACCAGTAATAAAAAAACGTACACAGGTCGAACTAGCGACACGGTTGCCATCTGTCATGTTAGAGTTAAGTTCTTCCTCCACTTCCTTACTTTTTTGTTGATTGCTTGCCGTCCACTTCAGGTATTACGTATTAAAAAACTTGTAATCGAAGCAATTTGTATATATTCTAAAGAAGATGCGAACGAAGAAATTTTGTTATGAATTCTTTTTATTACTACATTGCATTTTAAAAATTGTACCGCAATAGTGGGTGTTAAATAAAATGATTATCCTTGCATTGAGCTTTATGTTTAATAACTCTAAATATAAGTTGGATTTCTAGTTACATATACCGCTTATCCTGAAGGAATTTATTACTTATTTACATTATTAATGAAATGTTTACAAAAGCTAACAATGCTATTTACTGACAACGAAGGTAACCGTTTCGTTTTAGTACGTAGAATAGAAGTTAAAAAAAATTTTTGAGTTTAAAGTTGTAACCACGTTTATAATTGTTTTGTACAGTAATGAAGTTGTAATCTGTGATAAGTTTTCTATTGTGAACTATTCAAATCGAGACTTTAGAAATAAGTGTTATGAAATTTTGGAGCTGTAGTTTACCGTTCTGTCGTGTGGCTCAAACTAACCGTTTACATCGGAATTTTATTTTTAATTCGTTGCTCATAAACTTTTGCTACGCTTATTCCCTGTTTTTTTTTTTTATTTCGTCTATGGCATCTGAACCAATAGATGAAACACAGGAATACGACGCTATGTCATGTTTCACATATCGAAAACAACCAATACTTTCAACCGAGACAGCATTGATTAATCACTCTGGTTTTTGGATTCGATAGCAAGCAGCGTACTTATAAAATTGAATATTGTTCAAGTCAGCCCAATGTGAAGAGACTTAAGTGGAGCCGATATTGCTGTGCAGTATCAATGCCATGGTTTTTCTTTTTTGTCCAATTTTTTTGTACAAAATAATTTGGAGTTGTCATATCTGAGCCGTTGAAGCAGACAAATTATATAGTTTCTTGTTTCTACGTATTTTTGTCTTAAATATTTGTATTAAGTTTATGTTCTAGTAATATATAGCCCATTGTGTGTCTTCACTTTGGCTGTTTTTATACTTCCTACCTTTTATAATCGCCTTGCGATTCTTCTTCACTTTTTTTTGTTGATTTCGACTATTGTAGATGGGAGATTCTTAGTCCTACCTTTAATTTTTATTTATTGCATTTAAATCCGTCAAATTTCACCTCTATAACTACCGGGCGAGTCAATGATAGAAAAAAGTAAGTATGTTCTTTGTGGGTAAACTTTACCAATAAAGTGTATACATATTATAAAAGAGCAGAGCTTTGGTTTTTATGTCTCTAACGAATAATAACTAAAATATTAAATAAACTAGAAAAATCAAGATAACTCTAAAACATTAATGTATAAATATAGGACATACTTAAGAAAAGCTGGGAGTTTTTTTATTTCCTTTAACACAACAAAAATATATAGTTTGTAGCTTCTATCTAATTTTTTTTATACAGAGTTATCCATTAGTCTTCGATTTAACCAAATATAAACCTTTTCCTATCAAAATACGTGTTAATACATAATAAAAAAGTAATACTTGTAAATGTGATTTTTTGAATAAAATGCTAATTATTTGCAAAACCATTAATTTTAAATATATTAAACCTTTAATAAAAATTAGGGCGTGTACTAGTGTACACATGTAAGAAGTGAAACTTCTTTATGGCCTTATTTTTCGCAAAATGATCTACATGCAACTTTTCAGAAATTGGTTAAATAAAGTTAAATTAGATAAATTTTAAACAAAAGGATTTTATTATCATAGACATGAATACAAATTTTTGTAAATCAATTAACTAATTTTTGTAGATTCAATTTCATATTTCAGTTACCATAAGCCATTAATTACAAAAATATATAATAACGATGACAATGATAGTAATAATTCTATTACAATTAATGAAATGCTGTAATAATCTTAGTAGCAAAAAGTTAAAGTGAAATAATTGTATTATTTGTATTCATGTCTATGATAATAAAATCCTTTTGTTTAAACTTTATCTAATTTAACTTTATTTAACCAATTTCTGAAAAGTTGCATGTATATCAATTAATTGATGTTCATTAAATTAGCAGTCTTATTAATTAATAAATACTATTTTAATGAAATCATATACATTGACCGATAGTTACAATAAGAAACTGAGGTTAACCTTAAATATTTTAAATTTAAAATTAGATAAATTTTAAACAAAAGGATTTTATTATAATAGACATGAATACAAATAATACAATTATTTCACTTTAACTTTTTGCTACTAAGATTATTACAGCATTTCATTAATTGAAATAGAATTATTACTATCATTGTCATCGTTCAAACAGAAACTGAGGTTAACCTTAAATATATTAAATTTAAAATGTCATCGTTTAATCAGAAACTGATGTTAACCTTAAATATATTAAATTTAAAATGTCATCGTTCAATCAGAAACTGAGGTTAACCTTAAATATTTTAAATTTAAAATTAGATAAATTTTAAACAAAAGGATTTTATTATAATAGACATGAATACAAATAATACAATTATTTCACTTTAACTTTTTGCTACTAAGATTATTACAGCATTTCATTAATTGAAATAGAATTATTACTATCATTGTCATCGTTCAAACAGAAACTGAGGTTAACCTTAAATATATTAAATTTAAAATGTCATCGTTCAATCAGAAACTGATGTTAACCTTAAATATATTAAATTTAAAATGTCATCGTTCAATCAGAAACTGAGGATGTGACGATAAAAAATGTGACGCGTAACCAAAAAAAAAATGTGACGCGTAACCAAAAAAAAAATGTGACGCGTAAGCGAAAAATGTGACGGTAAATTTTTTTCCAACGCCGATAAAGAAGTTTCACTTCAAAAAAAAAGTCTTAGCATTACTGTAAATTTCAAAAATCAAAACATACACAGGGTGTTTCATAGAAAAAAAGGCCAATTTTGTACTGTCCCACTTTTTTTGACACACTCTGTATAATCCACAATAATTTTAAAATGTGCACATTTAGTAACTGTATAATATAACATATACATTTTAATGGTGAAGTAAACTTACCTTATTCTATCCTTGACTCACCCGGTACAATATAACTGAAAATTTTGTCTTATTCAAAAATACAAACCAAAACTTGTTTTTATTCTACCAGTAAAATTTGCGTTTGAGAGATTATCAGGTTCTACTAAAACATATATGACGTTAAAACCAAAACAAGTTTTAAATGAAATTTGCTATCATTTTTATTGGAATTGCTAAGTGGGATTTGACACCGGAAAATCGTCACCAGCGTCTTCTAAAATAAATTGTTTAACAAAACGAATAGATATCGTTTCTATGTATTTTATTAGAACATTCGAAAGATTTTAATTTTGATTACACTGGTCTGCAAAAAAATATTTTTTATCGAGCCCTGACACTATTCCGGGTGATTCTTATGTAAAATGACGTCCTGAATCCAAATATGTCTTCCGTTTTCTTCCATCACCCCACCATTTTCGAGGGAGCCCCAAATCTCTAATTTTACCACTTTTTGATAAATTAATTATAATTTATTTATCGAACGATAATAATTATAATAATTATTATAATAATAAGTGTATGGACATGAATTTAATTTAAATGGGAAAAGATATTCATCGTTACTTGGTGCTTGCTTTCCTTTTATACCCTGAGGTACAGCTCTCTCGTTTCAAAAACCAGCAGTACTCCGCCAACATGCTTGCATTCCACTTCCCTGAAAATATCTTCTCCAGCTTAGCGATGTCTTGATGGAATCGTTCCCCGTGTTCATCCAAGACTGCTCCTAAATTTTCAGGGAAAAAGTCCAGATGCGAGTGAAGGAAGTGAACTTTAAGAGACATGGTACATCTTATGTCCTTGTACGCTAAAAGCAGTTCCTCGACGTGAGCCACATAATCTTCACTTTTGTGGTTACCTAGAAAGTTCTTACAAACGTTTTGAAATTCAATAAACGTCGAATCTTGGAAGAGTTGTCTAATCTGGGGACCAACAAAAACGCCTTCTTTCATTTTAGCTTCGCTAAGACGAGGAAATTTAGTTTTCAAAAATTTAAATGCGTCACCTGTCTTGTCCACTGCTTTCACAAACTGCTTGATCAATCCAAGTTTGATGTGTAAAGGTGGTAAGTAAATATTTTCCTTCGGAACCAAGGAATTGTGGGCGACATTTTTCTGACCAGGAATAAGATTTTCTGGTAGAGGCCAGTCCCGTACGATTTAATGTTTATCTCGGGCTCGGCTATCCCATTCACAAAGGAAGCAGCAATATTTTGTGAATCTTGATTGCAGGCCCGTGAGTAGAGCAACAACTTTTAAGTCAGCGCAAAGTTTCCACTTATAATCATGATAACTAATTTTATCAAGGATTCTGAATATGTTTTCGTACGTTTCCTTCATATCAACAGAGTATGCAACTGGAACTGATGGGAAGTCATTCCCATTTGCCAACAGGACAAGTTTTAAGCTTGTTTTTGATGAGTCTATAAGCAGTTTCTATTTGTCTGGGTCACATGGCATCTGTAGCTCTGTCATCAATAAATTTGCATTAGGGCAGAACACTAAAACTTTATCTTCTGAGCAAAGATATTTCAGGGTTGCTTGTCTGGTCCTGTAAGAAGATATTTTTATTCCCTTTTCTAAGAGATTCCACTGTTGAAGTCGCGATCCTAGGAGCTGAGATTTAGTCTTGGGTAACTGCAAATCCCTGACAAGATCATTTAATTCCGATTGAGTGAGGAGGTGAGGTTGCCGAGAAACTAAATCTGCGAAATACTCTTCATCATCATTGAACGTATCATTCGAAGCCCCAGGTTGTGGCTCAGAGTCTTTTAAATCAATTTCCGGCTCTAGACTATAAGTGTTTGGGGGCTCTGGGATTGGCAAAGTATCGTTATGAGGAACAGGTCTTAGAGCTGACGGAATATTGGGATACTGAATTGTATGCTTACTTTTGCTCGAAAACCCGACGGTGGAAGTCATACAAAAGTAACAATCTGTAAGATGACAGCGAGGTTCACGCCAAACCATGGGCACAGCAAATGGCATTGATTTACGGGTACCTTTGAGCCATTTGGTCAAACTACTGTAACAAGTCGTACAGCAAACTGATGGAGCTCAAGTCTTGTCCTGGTCGCCAACTTGACAATCAAAGTACAATTTATAAGCTGTTTTAACAAGCGGAGAAATGGGTTTTCGTTGCGCTTTTAAAGTTAATTCCGCGCAGACATAGCAGACGCTATCGGGATGATTTTTACACTCGCGTGGCATAATTAAACAGTAATTCAACGCCCGACATTAACCACAAATCACACTTAGTCACTTGAAAAAATCCGGAGTAAAAGTAGTTTTACTGTTTTACACAAATGAACAAAAATGAACACAAAATCCAGCACGTTTAAAACGTCAAGTTAACTCTGCAACAGCTATAGATGTACTGATCGAAGCAGTTAAGCAAACAATGTAATATACTATAATGAGAAAAGTAATGCAAGTTCAAGCCTGTCGAAAATTCCTGTTCAAACCTGCATGTGGTATTGAGATCGTCAGCGTCGTGCAGTGAATCTTCCTAAGTATTTCTTGATATTTTTTTACTGTTCTTATATATTTGTATTTTGTTGTTGTTTCTATATACATTTTATAGCAAAACTTTTGCCATATACTTTGGTATAAATTTTATTACCTGCTTTGGAATGTTTAACGGCTATAAATTAAAATTCTAAAAAAAATGCAAAAAATAAAATAAAAACGGGGTACCCCCATAATAGGTGGGTGATGGGTAAAAACCGAGCTCATTTTTGGATTCAGAAGGTCATTTTACATAAGAATCGTCAAGAATGGTATCAGGGCCGATTTTCATGCAGACCAGTGTTAATGGTAGTTCGAACATCATTAAATTTTACAAAATTAAAAAAATTGTTTTCACATTCGATAAATATTACGTAATTACATGAACTTGATTGAAACTCGTATTTTTTGTAATGAATTTGGAAAGTATTTATTTTTGTTTTCTTAATAAATATATTAATGAAAACCGGTTAGCAAAGTTTGTTTTTATAGTATAAATATCGTTAACATTTATCTCAGTATGACTTTCAATTTCTATTGTATTTGTTTTGTAAAAAAATAAGGGTATTGTAATTATATTGGTTTGTTTTTTGTAATTATTACTCGGATTTGGAAAAAAATAGACATGTAATTGGAGTCATTTTTATGTTATTTATAAAAACTACAAAAAAATTACAATTACAGGTTATTGGTTCTAGCCTCTAGAATAGTATTTGAAATATTTTTCTATGAAGCAATTCCAAAAAATCTAAACTTATGGTTACATTATAGGTAACTCACTTTTAATGTAGTTGATCCTTACACTGCAATATTAACTAGCAAGTAGAAAATCTGACTACACAATACATTATTTTATTAGGCAGTGGTTTGATCAAGTAAAAGGTTGTCAATGTTCTACAATAACACTATTAAAATTGATTTTTTGTTTACATATTTACTTATAGCCTTTTGTGATCTTGTCGATTTTTTTCATTGAACTGTTCCTTGTATTATTTTTTACTTTTACTAAAATTTAATTGTCGATTAACTTACCATACTTTTTTTGTTTATCAGTTGTATATTTTGTACTTTCGCCTTCTTCGCAGAACGGTGATGTTTTTAAATTGGTTCTGAAACAATCAATTAATACAGTTTACTTCTGAAATTATACTTTTTCTTTTCATTATGAAAAAATCACAATTGCATTCGGATAACCAATAAACAAAATGTAGGCATTTATAGTACTATAGAGGTTGTGATGTAGAAAGCGCAAGTGCGCACTGATAGATAGGGAAATGTTGAATATCTTTGAAGAGTGAATAGATGGGGAAGGGATTTATATTTCTTTTTATCTTTGAAATTTCTTGTTTAGTAGAGGAAAAATGCATAAAAACATAGATCCAATAAATGTTTGCTTTTTTAATATGTTTTTTTTTTTTGACAAAGCTTACCTTTCAAAGACACTCGTGTACCAATTGACAAATAAAATTTAAACAATTTATTTATTTGCAATTCTTGACGAACAAACCTTCATCCATCAAAAAGCTCATCAATACTATTCGGATAATGTAATATTAATACCGAGTATTAATATTCGCATACACCACTATTCTAAATTTAAAAAAAAATTGTTTACAGGTTTAAGAGCAATGTTTGCTGCTCGTTGTGAAGAATATGTGACTCAAGTAGATGATTTACAACAACAGTTAACAGCTGCCGAGGAAGAAAAGAAAACATTGAATCAACTGTTGAGACTGGCTGTACAACAAAAACTTGCATTAACACAACGACTGGAAGAGTTAGAAGTTGATCGCGAAATACGTAATGCTAGACGTCCAGGTATACGCACCTATCAAAGGCCAGGTCGTTCCAATCGTGATATGTTTTAGCCAAGATCTAGAGCTGCAGTATACATTGTGGCGTTTGTTACTACATTTTTTAAATTATAAATTTTTCTCTGAACACATTCAAATACTCTTTAACTGGCCATACAAAAGTGGGACCAGGGGTAGAGCGTAATTTTCATTTAAATTAATTAATCATGACAAAAATATATTTATTTGTATTTATTAAATGTAGTTTAATACTGCATTATCACTAAGAATGCCAATCGTACTAATACATATTTATACTTTAACATAAGGAAAAAAGTTATAAATAGGAATTGCACATACTTAAAATGGGTATAACTTCTTCAAATATTTATTTATTACATTAATCTGGAGAAAAGTGAATCGTTTTTAAATATTATGCAGTCTGTTTATACCATGTGAAAAGGGGGAAAAAGGTTGCATTTTATTTAAATCATCAATACTTTTGCTTAAATGGTGATGGAGTAAAGGCTGTTTTTAACTCATTGTATAATCGACACTCAATGTTTAAATACAAATATAAGAAATATATCAAAAAGGCGTCCAAAAATTTAATGACTAATATTATGTGATTAATGATTCTTTAAATTTGTGTTGTCATAATATAAGGAAATTTGTAATTGCTTTATGTTGAATTAATTATTTTTATAGAAATATTAGAATAAGCAACTTGTCTTAAACTTAATTGAAAAAAGAAAACAAGTATAAAATTATAATAAATCGTGAATGATGTAATTTCTTGCTGCCAAACTGCCTTTCTATATGAAACATAGAAATGAAAATAATTCTTTTTTGTGAATTTTCCAAATTAAACGTTGGACTGATTGCTATAAAAGTTGAAACAATAATTTATTAGCTACTACTTATAAAAATGAATTAGAGGATGCGACTAGTAGGAGGAGTTCGTAGCATAGTCTCCAAGTCAAGTACCGTAATCCAGTGCAATATTTTTTAAGTAACGATGATGTTACGAACGTCCTGTCGCGTTTGTTTTAGTCGAAAAAAAGAATAGTTGATAGGTATTTATATTGTGTCATTATATTTTAAAATATTTAACTTGTACTATCCGCTATTTTATAGGAGAAATTAAAACGTAGTTTTAATTCCAGTATAAAAAGGTGGATATTTTGTATTAGAAAAAAGAAGTAGTCTTTAATAGCGAGATTGCGTTCTATGTGTGTTATATAATTGTTTGTATGAACCCAATCTCGCTATTGATTTTATTTATAGTGTTTATTTATGTATAGGTGAAAAATAATAATGTTAAAATGATATTACTCTAGTATAACTTTTGGTAGTAGCATGGAACTACAATATTTACTTAGAAATCTTTATTCCGTTGGTTCGAATGTCCAAACAATTGAGAAAAGATGTTTGTTAATTTGACCTACCTCCGAGCCTATCGACCACGGAATAGGCCCGTCCCTTTACAACAAAAGCTTTCATTTTTTAATCGCTCGAAAATTATTTTTCAATTGATATTAAATGTATTTTATTAATTGTTGAGAATAAAGTTTGTTTAATTGATTTGGGCAGCTTTAAATGGTTGCTAAATATCAGGCATTTAAATTAATCAGTTTACATCAATGTATTTATGTAATTTTATTATACTTGCTATTGTTAATAAATTAATACCGTTGATTCTTATTTATTTATCTTCTATTTCCATATACAACTTTTACAGAAGTTTATATTTTAGCAAAATAAATTTTAAGTTTAATACCATAAACTTAACATAGGCGTATACCGTATTGAGAAAACAGATGTGAATTAATTCTTTTCAGGTTATTACTTTTTAGTGTCAATAGATGTGATTATCGACCACTGGAATTGGTAACCCAGTTAACCAGATGCCGACTAATATCATAATGACATCGTTTTCACTTTGTATACGTAATTCTGACCTTGGCGTGCTGCCTGGAAGTGCACATGTAAAAAGTTAGTCTTTTAGTTAGTATTAATCTATGCAACGAGTAGCATCCCACCCAACCAGGTTGCGTTTTTATTACATCACTTTTACGTTATTAGAGTACTTACTTTTGTAAGGGACCCCACATAACCACGTGCTTTCTCCGTAATGAGTTTGAGTATGTGAACCTATCAACGTCAGATATTAAATAATTTTTATATGTAACTTTTTAGTTTGCATTAGTAATGTGTTAAAACTTAATTTGCATTATTTTTTTGATTGCATGAGGTTATGTAACTTAAATACACGAAAAATATGTAACTACAAAACGATAGTAGCACTAAATGACGTACAGTTTTGCGACTGTCGAAACAAACCTGAAATTTAACCACGTTACTCTCAGGTAATAACAGTTACTTTTATTTAACCTCATATGTCATAACCATTAGCAGAAAATTTGTGGCAGGGCCATCGCATAGTATAAGGTACGATAACTGTAAAATAGCTATAAAGATGGTGAACGTTGTAAGTCGATTTTTAACCGCGTAATCAAAAACAGCTTTGAATTAAATTGCGGGATAAAATCACAACGTAAAGGTAATAGCTATAGAGGTGGTGAACGTTGTAAGTCAACTTTGCACCCGCGTAATTCAAAACAACTTTCAATAAAATTGCAGGAATTATGCGGGTGTAAAATCGATTTATAACGTTCTTCACCTTTATAATTATTTACAGTCATTGGTCATTTATGATTGCTTGGAATTCTTTATTTTAATTTTTTTGTTTTGGTCGTAGGTCCTCCAGTGATTTAGGTTATTATGTAATTCAGTACAATGAAAAGGACACCTAAACATTATTTTTATTTAAAAAATTTAATAGATTGTACTTCACCTTATCTTATGACAGAAATAGCTTTAGAAAAAGGCGTTAAACATTCACGGAGCATCGTGCCTTTTTAGTTTTGAACCGAGCTATTCCATGACTTGCATTCAGTTGGAGTCGTTATAGCAATTACCGCTGATACGTTATTGTTTCGGTAATTGGCTGGTTCTAGCAGCACTGTCGGTGGATAATACACGGAGGTGAGAAGCAAGCGTTTTATACTGCTGGCGTGTACTTCAACTGCCGTATCTGCTTCAACGCGATTTTTTTCAGTTTATTGCTTTACAGTGTTTTGTTGTTGACGCTCAAGAATGCAATTTGTGATGAAAAGGGGGTTTGAACTTACCTTCTATTGTCTAAGGTTTTAGGAGTTTGGTGTTGTTGGTCACTCCTTTCCCAAATTGTTTTTCAGATCCAAAGTATCATAAACGATAGCAAATACGCTTTCTATACCGTAACCCACACTTAGCCTATACGTCTTTTTGTCCTAGAAACATGTTTTAAGTTAGTATAACGAGTTCAAATATTGTCTAACAAGTTCGTGGCTATCTATGTTTACGGTTGCAATAATTCCCGACCGTGAATCCAATGTAAAGACAACAGACGAAACTTCCCCAATGAAGGTCTTGGACCCCAAAACCTTAGCCCTATGATTAGACATGATCAAGATATGAAAACGTCCAAGATTGTGACATTTCGACGTACCTCTGCATTAAACAGCAAACGAAGGGTAAATAGTACAATTATTCTTTTGATATGTTTATTTTTGGAAGAAAGCAAATAATGATATCTACATAAGCTCTATTTAAATTAAATCACTAGATGTTATAAATGATAGAAATTTGGTCATCAGTCCGGTGACTACAAAAGTAAATTTCAGTATGATAAGGTGGTGAAAAGCGCGATATGTAAATTTACATTCTCCAGCTATACAAGAAGTTGCGATAAAAGTGAAGTAGTAAAATAGAAAGCGTATTCTAGAACTTGTTTAGTTTATCACAAGAGTTAGCTTTTATTGACGACTAATTGAGGCTGTTCGCACAAATTTACAACTTTTGATAAACTTCAGAATGAACTAACAAGCATAATAATAATTGTATTAGACTATTTCGAATCGCCGGTTTACTTTTCTGCGATCACCAATGAGTAGAAAACCGGGTCGGTGACGAACGAATTGTAATCATGGATCATTCGTCACGGGTTTCTTCAGATAATTCCATTCAAAATCAGAGGCGGCGTAAAGCGTGGGTGGCGTTTAAAACTTTTAAAATTTTGCTTGTGTGATGTGAAGACAAACAACACTAGTTGTACTTATTCGAATAAGGTAAGAACAATCACACACTTATTTTATAGTTAGCTATATATAATTATTTATTATATTATTTGTTATATTTCTTCATTTTAAGTATAATATAATAGTCGAATTGTCATTCATTACAGTTATTTAAGAAATTATATGATTGTTATTCATAAATTTATTGTGAACGTGTTTGTTAGGTAGTTAAGCAAATCAGTATTTGTCGGTAAGCAAAACAGAAGTACAAATGTTAATTGTTTTGTTTACAGATCGATTATACGGAACTTCTCATCTTAAGATGTCAGGCTTAAACCCCAAGAGAGATAAAGATTGGGAGGAAATGGAATCTGGATCAGCAAATAGAAAAAGAAAACCAAAAAAACTGTATTAAACTAGGTTTTAAGTTCAAGTATAATTAAGTTTGTCAATAAAACTGCATCGGGTAGTACAGCTTCATCTGAATGGATTGGTTTGACTTCTAAAGAACATAAAGCTTTGACGGCGACTCCGTTGAACTTAACAAGTATTTCAGAGGCACTGAATACCGATATCAAACGACGGTTGTAATAAGAGATAGGAACAAAATCTGGCCAATTAGAATCTAACACTGAAACTCCCATGTTGCCGTTGAGCAATATAATTCACGATAATGAACAGATTGAGATAGAGCCTATGCAAGTTAGCAGGGACGGCAGTAACATGTAGCTGAATTTGTTAATTGAATAAGGAGCAACATGACCAATCCAGCAATTAAATATAAATAATAGCCTTGTTTATATATATTATAGTTAGACAATGAGATAGCTTTATATGGAACTCTGATATGGAAACAGATTTTTTAGTCATGTTAGATGGCGATAGTGAAAACAAGATAATAATTAAATGCAAAGCCTCAAACCGTTTTTTGTTATTAAAAGATTGCAAACGATGGCGGCACAAGTATAAGCTACTTACACACGCTATTAGTTTCGACATACGTGGAAAGCAATGTTTTATGAGTTAACTTGCTTTGATTCTTAAAACTCTTAGATTGCAAAAATAACTCGTACACTTGAATTTCTGTTTATAAACAAAATATAGAATGAATAAAATCCTGCAAACGTTTCGATAAAATTATAATCGGTTGAGTAGTTTGTTTCATTTACTTTGTTTAATTTTCTTTTCAAGCCGGAAGCCAACGAAGATGTGCTAATTTAATTTTTTTATTAAAATTTTTATACTACTCAAAAGGCACATAAAATATAAATATACAAGCTTATTAACACTTTAGATGTATCTTTAGCAATAAATTCAGGGCGATGCTTCAAAGATTCGTACTTCAGAACCAAATTAATGATTTAAATTTTCGGATGAATTACTTACAGCGCTCGCCGCTTATCGGAATCACGGATAATGTTTTTAATCGGGTAATGTTATCACTTTACTAAAGTAACAATCCGGACGCATGCTACTACATAGAAAAAACGCCGCTTATAGTAATCATAATTTAGGTTTATGTTATCAATTTATTTTCAGGTTTGTTTGTATACATGATCAATAACTTATTTTGTATGCATTTTTGAGCTAAATTTCACAATATGGTTGTTTAGAGTGAAAAATTTTATCATTGTACTCTAAAAATAGTTGTTTTGCATATTTATCTTATTTTTGCAGTGTTATTTATTTATTAAAATAATTTGACTGATTTACGAAACTACATTATTTTAACATCTGTAAATACGTTATCTTTGTGAATTCACTTGGAAAGCACGTGTCTTCTAGAATAACAAATTTAAATTAACTACGTCTTATGTGATAACGTTGTTTTGTATTTATTTTTAGTGTTAGCAAATTTCTGAGAAGAATTGTGTAGTTCTTAGAACAGTGAATGATCCCAGATGTGTTTTTATTATGTCAATAAACAGAAACATGTAGAATATTTCTGTTTATTGACATAATAGGACCATCCTTAGCTAAACATGCTTGCCGACCTAAATTATCTTTTATCATTTTTTTCATTAACTAGGTAACTTTAATCTAATTTAAGTAGGAATTTTAGTAGCTTATTTTATTGTTTTGATCGCTCAAATACTATAAACAAAAATATATAGAAATTAGAAACTGTACATTCAATTATAAAATTGTCTTCTATTAGGGGAATAATTATGTTTCTCAGAATACCAGTTGTTTACGTAGACCGAATTTCATAACATAAGTGTTATCGTGCATAGATATAATTTTCTTTCAAGGTTATTTTACATGGAATAAAAAAGAACGTATGTCTTTTCCAATTTAGTATGATACGAAGTCAAATACGTCGTTTTTAGAATAAGTCATTCAGCACGTATTGTTTATGTAAGGAGAAATACGATTCGTAATAAATTTTATTAAAATGTCACTTGTGTTATAGAATCAGTTATAATTGTTTGCTTTTTCCTAGAACTCCACATTTTTTTTCCTAAAAATCATCTTCTATTTTATAGAAATTATTCGAAATTTATCGCATTCGGTTTGATACCCTCTGGCTACCCATGTTAAAAGCAAGATTGCGTTGTTGTAAATGATTCTTCCAAGGGTTGTCTTTGAAGTTTTACACACATTAACGGTACCATTCGGGCGTCATTAGGGAAAAATTGCGTAGGTTTTATGTATTATTTTTGGAGGTTTTAGTAACTTCAGATGTGATTATGAGTCCGCAACAAATTTATAAAGCGTACAATACATGTACGCTTAAAAGTAGGTACCTATTTTATTAGGTACAAAGGTACTTTCTATAAAAAGTACAGGTAAAGGTACATAAATTAAAAAGTACTTTTCTAGGTACTTAGGTACAAAAAAAAATTCCAGGTACATTTACCTAGGTACATCCCAACACTGGTTTTTCATGCAGACTATTTAGCAATTCATAAACTCAGATGGTGCAGGGAGAGTGCTGTAACTGTCAACACGTTTGGTAGTATTTTACATATAGACATGAGAATACCAAAGAACATATGGGTTTATAATATGCTCCAATGGATAACGGAGAACGGAATAAAGCGCGAAAAAATAATAGACCAAGAAAACGAAATCCTAATTTGTGAATCACAAAAACATCGGCTTAATTTGTTTGAGAGATTAATTGATATAATTAATTTTTCAGCCTCTCATATTGTGTCACTTAGAGGTCACAAAGAATCTCTCAAAACAGGCGACAACACTTTATAAACTTATTTAAATTGATGTTAAAATTTTATTCTACGTTACATTACATATTAGACGAATTAGTGACAAACAACTTGTATACCATGCGTATGGTAAAAAAGACAAAATGTTATTTTTTCTTGCTCAAGTGTACTAGAGACTGTAGTAGAGTTAAACAAATGTCAGTCAGATTTTGTAATATCGGATTTCTTGCTGACCCTGAGACGACTGGAGAATGTTTAACTAATGCAATATTAACACTGGAAAGAAATGACTGAAATATTCAAAACTGTCGTGGCCAAAGATATGACAATGGTGCAAATATGGTGGCCGTTAATAGTAGAGTTAAAACTCAAATATTAAATATTAATCTCAGAACATTTTTTTACAGTTGCAGTTGTCATAGCCGAAATCTGCTGTTAGTAGACGCAGCTAATTGGTTTTGTCCAGAAAATGTATTTGCTCTTGTTGAATGCAATGAAAGTCTAAAAAAATGAAACAGCTAGACAGATAGACAGAATTCATCATGTCACTACATGTATCGTACGAGATATTATTGCTTGTCAATATCATAAGCAAATTATTGTAAACTCTAGTAGTCGATTTAAGCATTGCTCTTGAACATTTGCGCACATTTGGATTAAAGAATATCGACAAACTGAATTCAAAAAATGCTTGCTACCGCTCGTCAACTTATTGAAAAAAGCAATTATGCAGTGTTGTAACAGATACTTTTTTTCTAGTATCTAGATACAGATACAGATACTTTTCATAAATTGTATCTAGATACAGATAAGATACTTTTTCAAAAAAAGTATCTAGATACAGTTACAGATACTTTAAGAGAGTATCTAGATACATGTCAGATACATTTTTAACAAAATCTTGAAATAAAATTTAAAAAAGGTGTCTATTTGGTTCAGCTAAAAACACAATAACTGCCAGGCAGCACATTACGTTTCATTGACGTCAAAATTACAAGACTTCATTAAGACGTGTCAGTGTCGTCATAGGACGTCAGTGTGCTGCCTGGGTATTAAGCAAGACATTACCTTATAAACCTTAACCGCATAAAAAAATGCAAATTTACAAATAAAGCTTATTTTGTTTTAAAATTAATAGCATGTTAAATGCCTCGTCATTATATTTCGACGTAGATTTAATAGTAAACTACTAATACTAAAAAGTTTCTCCACTGCTTTGCTCTATTTGAGCTGATGAAGAAATTCAGTGTTGCCAATTGACTTTGTCGCGATTCCCTGCATAAACAATAAAAGTTCCATAATGACTACAATATTGTACTCATAGTTCTACAAAGTTGAAATTTGTTTTCTTTTTTTTAAAGTATGAATTTGGTTTGATCGGTTTGATGGCATAAATGCTAACACGTCACATTTCTCAAGTAATACTAGATTATATAAAATGTAGGTTCATACACGGTTTTCCTCAAGATTCCACAACAGTTTATAATACCCACAAAATACCTACTACTACATAAAATCTCTAAATTTGGCATAAAACACCGAATACAAAGTCTCCAAATTCAAATTGTAATGTACATCATGAACTGACAGAAAAAACTACCACGGTGTTTAGTAAAAATTTTTACTACTATTTACAATTAATTTGAGCAAGAAAAGTTATCTAAGTATCTAAACCACTCAGATACTACGAAAAATGTATCTAGATACAGATACAGTTACATTTTGTCCAGTGTATCTAGATATGTAACTAGATACTCCAAAAGTATCTAGATACTGTATCTAGATACTTGTATCTAGATACGTCACAACACTGCAATTATGATCTATCAAAAGACTTTAAAAATAAAAAGGTAGCCAAGAAGAAAAATATTTGATTACGGAAGCACCGATCAATGTATACAATTCCTCAAAAACCGGTATGAAATAGAATTTTTTTACACAATGACTGATTCTATAATAAACAATAGGGATTCGAGATTTACGTCCTTAAATCAACATTTTGAATTTTTTATCTCTATGATCTAAGCAAGTTAAAAATAGTAAAAAGTCCAAAAGAAGAAATATTTAAAAAACTTTACACAGTACTGTGAGTTGGCGAGAGCAGTAACTTTGAACATTACGAATTATATGAAGAATTACAAAGTTTGATCTCTAATTTACCCAAATTTAATTAAAGATGTAAAGCAGCTGCTCGAATATATAACAGAAAACAACTTGAAAGAAATTTACCTAAATATTTAAATTGTCGTTCGAATTTTGTTAACAATACCTATAAGTATAGCCTACGCTAAAACTAGCTTTTCAAAATTATAAACTAATAAAAAATCATTTAAGAAATACAATGAGTCAGAGAAGACTTTCAGTTTTCGCAATTTTATCTATTAAAGCAGATATAGCTTCTAAACTGAATTACGATACAATTAAGGTTAAAATCAGAAAATTTATGTTTCTTTAATTAATTTACTTAAATTTGTTTTTAATGGTATTTTTCTGAATAAAAATTTGACAATTTTAAGTTATTATAATTTTATAATATCCATCTCCTTGCGCCATTTGGGGGTTTGTACAAAACTTTTACAAAAGTAGAAAAGATAAATTGTTTTCTAGTAAACGCTTGATTTCGTTTTTCATACATAACATTAAAATTTTATATGGACATAAAGTTTTAAGAGGTCTTTTCGTTTTTAAAATAGAAGCGACAACTAGTATAACCACTTTAACATCATTTGCAAAAAAATAATGTATGCAAATTTTTATAACACGATTAAAGATTTAGTGAATTGTTGTTTATTTGAAAGTGCATTCAACTATAAATTAAAGGAACATATAAAGACGCATTTAAATGTTTACGTAGTAAGTAAACATAAAGCGTCTTAAATATTATAACATCTAGAAAACAATTTAGAACTCACGAATTTTCTATACCCAATGATAAAAATTAGATTATTTTTTCAATATGTAGTTAATTGTTGCGATATAGAATCTTAAGCTTTCGCAGTTTTCTTGTTTACTATTATATCCGATTTTCGGCTTAGACCGCGTCGTGGTTGAACATCCAGACTTTTTAGACTTGGTCCTAGTATCTCTTTGAGAGACCAAAACAAGAAGTAGAACTTGGCCTTTGCCGTATTGTTGTTCGTAAACCCAAACAAACTGACGTTTCGCAAGACATTGCAGAATGCGAATAGAACGGTTCGCCTCCTGGTAGGTGATAATTTTAAAATTTGATCAAACTAATGATCCCTTCTTTTAGGAGGTTGGATGAAAGCAACTACTTCAGTAATTTGCAACGTTTCGTGTTCTGGATGAAAACTTCATCAGGCTCGCTCACACTGATTCAAGTAATTTTTTACTAGAATAATTAAGTTAAAATTGATACATTTAATTTAAAAAACGTGATGTGATTTCGTACGTCGTGCACTTTTAAAACGTACGAACGATTGCAGATTGCATCTTCGGAGTGGTAAATGTCACTGACATTTACACGTCAATTAAGTCTTATGTAATCCCAAAATAGTCACTACATGAAGCTTGAAATAATCATACATTATTGTAACAATAAAACCTTTCAGTTATTAAGTTATTTTTCTTGCTTTAGTTCCTACATTAAATTCCTCATAATAAATTATTGTATATAAAGTAATTAGGCACTTACGTAGTATAGATATATTTACACTATATTTTATAAAATTTACATATTTCTCTATAATTTTGTTTACCTAGTTTTCTAAAAACACGCATAAATTACATATAAAAACCTACATTTTTATATTATTTATTTAACGTAATACGAATTTATGATTAATTTATGTTTATACACTACGAGTCTACATAAATGTTCATTTACAGTTATGCAAATGACTTGTGTGTTCAAATTTCCATATAATATTTTACACGTTATATATACGTATGTAGCGAATATTAATATTTTAATATCATTATGCCGACTGTTATCGGCCCATTGTCACATTTAGTCTCAGGTAAAAGTGATATTATTTTCAAGAATTTGAAACCGACACTTTTCCATTTATGCTTAAAAAGACGAACGCGGTCTATATCTGATTTTACGTCATGTAAGTTTATTTAAACATTATGCTGTACATGATTTGTCATGTTTGAATTTGAATAGTCAGAATAATATGTGACTACAGATTTGAATTGAATTGTAGCGCAAAAAATTCTCACGATTTTATAATGTGGCGAAGTTTTATAAAACTTGATATTTCAATTATAGTGGTAATAATTTTTACTCATTAGTAAAACTCGCAAGAAACAAATACAAATAAAACATTCATGCATACGATTCTCGACAATAATGCCGATTCTACTTCGTTCTCTGACAATTAATCTTACAGCAAGTTATTTATTGCATAACCGATTAGCACGTCCAAAAACCACATGAAGAGATACATAAATATCTGATGTCCACCTATAGATTTAGTAAAACTGCGGGTTTTTAAAAACTAAAATGTTTTGGTGATTATCGGAAAAATCAAGTTTTGGACGATGCAAGAACAATATCAGGAATTTAATTTACTACAGTCATGAGTGTCATGACTTTTGGGAAGAGAACGAAATCACTCCAACAAGCTGGTAAAATTCACGAATCTGCAAGACAAACCAGCGTAGGAAACACAACCGCCTTAAGATGGTGTTGCGTGATGCTTGACAGTAAGCATAAGAAGCATAGCAAAACAAAAAAAGTATTTCTTTGTCACTTTAATTAAATTTATTTATATTTTAACAGAGAGTCATCTAAACGAACACGAGATCAAAATTTGCATGATCAAATCCTAATGCTTATTTTATTTGGTTTTAGGTAAAGGAGAAATATAATTTTGTTTTTGAAAATGTATGATATTGAATTTTACTTCGAATGCTCGGTGGAGCTGGTTCGAGCTAAACCTTTCTTTTCATTTAACTGTAACTTGAAATAACACCACAAACACTATTTACAATTTATTTACAATAATTTACACTGGTTACTAACACTATGATAATCATTTTTGAAATATGAAACTGAAATAACGGTAGCTAACGCTACAACTGTCGAAGCGTACCTACTCGTACAAGGACCGAGGTACGAATGCAATGCCCTTAATGCCTCACAAAAAAACTATCTTAAAATTATGAATATTTGGCTGCCTATACAACCACCTTAATAATAGAAAAAATATATACAAATTTAATTGGTAACTTTGAAAAAAAAAGGTTTGATGTAGTTTCCAGGTTTATCGGTACAGGTATATTCAATTCATAATACGTTTACGCCACCTGAGCAGCGGCGGACAGAACAGGCATAATTACTTAGGTTGGCCCGAAGCTTTGGTAAAAATAAGTAACTACAAAAAGAAACTAAACGTTTTCGTAGATTACATGGTGATTTGCAAGTTTTGTTGTAAATGTATTATTATCTATGTTTCTACAATATTTGAACTCCATTTCATCAGCATGAGTGCCTCTAATTTGTCTTCATCAAGCGTTGAGCTCAACCAATTTTTGATATGCTTGAGTTTTGAGAAACTGCGCACGCATGAAACTTGTGTTATTGGCAGTGTTAAACATTACTTGCAACAAGTGAAGATAAAGGCTATATGCTTTGGAATATAGGTTATATTTTTGTAAAATTAGAGAGCAAACAGGTAAGGCAATCTCTGTATGTCTTAGTAGATACAAAACAATCCTGCCTTTCCTCTTCGTCAAGATTTTCACTATTTAATTCCGAATATATTTCGCCTTCTTCATTTAGATACCTCTCCTGAATTGTTTGCTTTAGTGAAATATATTTTGAAGCAAATTTTTAATTGTTCTTCACGAATTCTTGGTGCTGTGGCATCTCGGTTAAATTTGATAACTCGTTTGCTCAGGAACTCAAATGCTAAATCCGGGAAAGCAGGGAGTTGGTAAAAGTAGTTAGGATGGAATCATGCGATTTTAGCAGCAATTATGCCTTATTTTTGAAATGCTTTGTCAATATATAAAAGACTTGATTGTGTACTTCAATTTAAAATTTTTCATTTGCATCTATTAAGCACTCGTCAGTTGTAGTTTCCTCTGGCATGAATTTTCTTTTTCTTGGTCGTAGTACGGCTAGAGAAGTATCAAGAACAAAATCGTAATTCTCTTCTTCAAATTGATTGTTTATATGTAAAACAAAATCTATAGCAGCAGCCTCTATAGCTTTGTAGACGCGGGAGATGTTGCCTAGTGTCTCACAAGCCTTCTTCATCATTGTATGAGGTTTTAGTATATCAAACCTCTTGGTTTGCAGGTACTTTGTAAGAGACATTGTATATTGAAATATACTTAGAAATATTTGAGCAGTTAGTATTGTTTTATATGACAATAACCTTGTTTTATTAGACGTCGCTTTCAGTCTGGCGTCGCCATTAGCTGTGTTGTCTTTAATCTTAGATACAGCAATCGTGGTGAATAATCACTTTAAGGGATCACTAAAAGAACCAAATGTTTTTCCCAAGGCAACATCTTTACTCCACCATCTTGTACTTCCAACGAGACTCTTACAGAAACACTGCCATGGAATTTAGTAAAGAAAATAAATTGGAGACTTCTATTATTTTAGAAGTGGAATCTACCGCTACAAGATTTGCTCTTTGCTCTGGAATTAGGTTTGCATATTTGCGGCGCCATCTGTCGAACTACCGATTAGGTTCTGTAAGTCAATCCCATAGTGACCTAGTGCATCACAAACCACATCTTTAATTTCTGCTCCTGTAGTAGACCTGCACCTCATTATAGAAAATAGTCGCTCCTGGAGGCAATTTTGAGAAAGTATAATGTATCGAATAATTAAAGACAGTTGATCACAGACGGCTACATCTTGAGTGGTATCAATTTGTATAGCGAACATCTTTGCATCCTTAATTTATGTAGCAATTCCTTCTTTTTGTAGTCATTCCAATTATGTCGATTATTGTATTGATTGTCGTCTTAGACAATATTGTTATAGACGAGGATATTTTGATTGTTTTCCCATTTTACACATGTCATTAATGTATTAATGTAAATTTTCATCATACCTTGAAACTAGTAACAAAATATCTAAGAAGTTGCCGCGGTCCAGATCTGTATCTAAGAGAAATTTTGCACTTTCATACCGCTTGTCTCTGTAGCTTAAACCACGCTTTCCAATCAACTTTATTACGTCGATAATGATAGACACAATATGACGGTTCTTTGAAATTTGTTCTATGCTTACCTAACAAAAGCAAATTCACATTTTTTCTATTTGTCGAATAACAAATAAGTGCTAACAAACTCGTGAGATGTAGTCAATTCCTTGATTCAATCGTAAATGTGTTTGATGCCGCCAATGGGATTTCAGAAGCAAAACATATACACATACCTATACAAAGAATTGAATTATGTAATGTTAATATTTAGTTCTCATGACAATGTATAACAATTTTATTTGTTAAATTGTGTGCATTAAGTCTCCTTTTAAAACAAAATTGAATTGTTATCCAAACGATTATATAAATTTTACAAATTGTTTATGCTGATATGTTATTTTCTCTATTGGTAAGTAGTTTTTACTGTTTCCTGCAACTCTCAGGGCTTTGGGTTTACCGCGTCGGTTTGTCGGCCAAGTTACCGGCCCTTCGGGCTTCGCCCGAGTGCCCGGTAGTTCTATCCGCCACTGCACCTGAATATAAGCTTGCCGCTACTTTCTGAATTATCTTGAGTCTTCTATCACAAAGAAAAATGCCCAATTTCTTTCTGAAAAAGAGATAAAGTTAAGTAATCTCAAATAAAGTATGACAAACTTGTAATTTGTGTAAATGTAAAAAAAATTAATATTAATTTTTTAAAGAAAATTTTGTACTAACGCGAGTGGGAAGTGTTAAAAGAAATTAAAAGAGATGGTATTATGGAAAAAATATATAAACATATATTACCTTTGACTACACCGTGAAAGATGTTTGTCATGGTAGAGAACGAAACCTCAATAAATATTTCAATTTAACCAAGATAAAGAATCTGAAAAAGGTTTTACATTACAAAAACGTCTATGAAAAAAGCAAAGAAACTGTATTTTATGTTGTTTTGATGAGAAATTCTGTCACCTTGAAAATAAAAAGTAGGTTAGCACAATTCTTATACGATGTTTAAGTCACGTAGACATCAATCAAATTGTTAAAAGAGAATTAGCTAAAATATATTCTTTAAATTTTATAAATATCTATTTGTACGTAACCGCCTAATACAGAATAAAAAAACATTTCAAAAGCTACACACGCTTGCGTTGTAATTAATTTATTTGGCGCCTTTTTTAAGGCAATAATACCATTGGTTGATTTTACATTTCCCACCAATACCAGTTATGTAATTTTATGCCGCCATTTTAAGCAATCGTGCAACTCCGTCGGCTTTCGCTAAACAGCACGGTTGTTTCTAGTTTGACGGATTATTATGTCTTGGCATTGTTTAGCACGCGTTTTTAATAAAGTTAATTTATAACTTAATTTAATTCAATTCGAATGCGGTTTTAAATATTTTTAAATAATTATATTCGCGTTAATGTGTAAGAAGAAACTGTGCGTCGCTGCGTGTTCATTAGTTCAGTATATTAAACCGGTTGTAGAGTGCATTTTGAAACATTGTAATTATTAATATTTTGTATTCTTTAAGTAATTCGTTAAACATAGTTATTGTAAAACCGACACTAAGAAGTTTTCGTAAACAAGTTTTGCGGTCAGCATGAAAATTAAAAGTGGTAAGTTGGCTGTTAATATTGAAATTGGGATTTGTATTTATAGACTTTAGCAAAGGTTGTCCCACATTTACAGATGTGACATAACTTAAACATCGTCGAAATGGATCTTTTACTTTCGTTTTTATTGCAATTAACGATAATTAAAGATTAAAAAATTGATTTAAATGTTAAGAGCACGAGGTAGCGTGGTAGCCATACTGTCAAGTGTCAACCGCTTCATCTGTCATTGCATGAGGTATTTTCTTTTATAAATAACATTTTGCCGGATAAACGTGACGTAATGATATGTTTTTAATTAAAAATAAGAAATACGTTAATTACGTAACGCGATATAAGTTTGTTTTACGATTTTGATTAGATATTTTCATTTGTATACAAATATGTCTCACGTGTTTACTTTTAAAGCAATGTTGCCACTTTTTATATGTACTTTCTTAAGCGTGGTCGCAAAAACTAACGCATAGAAATGAAGCTAGAGGGGAGGACGTCAAATGAAATTAAACAACCATCGTGCTACGAGAACTACGAGCGTATTATATTTACCGAAAACCAGAAAAGTACGTTTTCTCATTTAGTTGCATTTTACACAAACGCCTTAAACGTTTTTATTATTATTTACGACTAGGTATGTATTGTGTACAAAACAATAAATGATGCTGGGCCAGGGCCGGTTTAAAACTCATTCTGCTGTTTAGCAGAAAAGAGCCTTAATTGTAAGGAGTATTTATTTTGGACAAATTGTCGTTATTTTATAGTCTCATGTTTTAAACATTTTTTTAATATAAAAGTTGATATACTGTTGTGTGATGTTGCATTTAAAAGTTCATTTTGCAAAACCACATTTAAATTTGCACTGGTGTTGAATTTTTGAAAATTGAAGCTTCATAATGGTTATTTTTAACATGATTTTTTTTTAATTGAACGTTTTTACAATTGAATTCCATGTAAACAATGATTTTCAATCATAACATGTTGAACTATTACAATTGTAGTAACCTGTCTTGAGTAATAATAATTCATGTAGTTAAGTATTCAATGCATTTTCGACAAAGACTTGCAATACAAAGTATGGTACTGATAATGGTTATAAAGAAGCAATTACATAAAACAGCTATAATTCACGTAAATATATCTACTATTAGGCTTATTCTCGCGTATTTTGAATTGAATTTACGTAGGTCTTGAAACGTAATCTCTCCGCTTTTGGTGTCGTCTCAGGAACCGTACACAAAACTTTCTAATTTAAACGAGTTCAGAAGAAGTTTATGCAGTGGATCTTTCTCATGAAACATTTAAATCTTTTTAACTGCTCTCATTGACTTCAATAGCACTTCTCTCACCACCAAGCATCTGAAGGTGCTGATTTTCTTTAATAGGAGGAAGTAATTGTTCCAACAGGTAGGTACGTTTATTTTTGCGCTCGTCTCTATTAGAAACGAGTGGAAAAGTCGTCGTGGGGTAAAGTAACATTCTCGCTTGTTAAAAAAAAGCAAAATGTCGATATTTCGATAAATTAGCTTTATTAAGAGAAAGTATACACATTGAGGGTTCATTTATTTAATATTTTTAATATTAAAATCAATATTTTGTATCTGTATTCGTGATTTCCATCTTAACCTTCGGATTACCAAGCAATTTTTGAGGCGCCGATTACCAAGTGTGGTCAGATTTGACCCCAAGTTTTTTTTTCTTATTTTGTAAAGAAAAACCGATTAATTTGTAATGGTAACCTTTATTAATATTTTAAATTAACATTAGATTTCATATAAACTAATAAAAATATAAAAATAAAATGTTAACATAAATTAGTGAGGGCAACAACTATTACATATTATTGTAGTTTTTTTCTGGCAATGTTGTTTACATACAAAGAGTTTGCACTTTTCACATGTTTCCGAACATTTTTTGTCATTTGCTCTATGACATATGACATATCTCTTTTTGTGTTGTTTTGTGTCTGCCAAACAATATTTTTTTACGTCGCAAAACAAATAGCAATTGAAAAATTTGTAATATATTATTAAACATCGTTGAAAGAAACTCAGCTAAAAAAATATTGGGACAGTTGTAAAAAACACGAAAAGACAACAAAAACAACACGTCTGGGGTCAAAAAAGACCCCAATGGTAATCGGAAGGTTAACTAATGCTTAATTTATGTCATCTATCAAGCTGTAGGTATCATTGCTCTTCACTCATTTTTCTGTGTGTATTACATAATATTTTCATTTTGTTACCTTTCGAAATGTGGACAGCCTACAAGTTTTGATTTCATTACATATAAATTAAACATTGCTTTCCATAACGAACTTTTATAGCAAATACTATAATTTTCAATTTTAAAAGGAATAACACCAACAACGATTCCTGGTATATTTACTAAACAACTCTTGTAGTCAAAATTAAACAAATTTTACGATTTAATTTTATCGTAAATTGCTTAAGCGGCCACTATTTGCATTGACCAGACCTAGTTGAACATTATTTACCTACTGAGTACGGTTCAGTTGCATTCGGCTCCATGAAAATTTTGAGTATGGAGTAACTAAAGTATACGATGATTTTAAGACCATGAATAATATTTTAAAGACGATAACGTGGGTCGGTCACGTGGTGATTTTGAATACCTTGGTATTCTCTCACGGCCATCCGTGATGCCTATTCTTTGTATACGTCAATGACGCTGTGTGTATTAAAGTCCTTCGGTTCTAGCCGTGGGTATCCCAATATGCGTTGTCTTTTGACGGTCAACGCATCGCAGTACCATAGAATGTGCATTGAAATTGTTTTACGATTGCAGAACTTGCATGTTAGATCTCTATCGAAATTTTTTATTTTCTCGAAATTCGTCTAGACAAGTATGTGATGTCAAAAAAAACCATCCCACAATAAACCTTAGATGATGACTGACAGCATAAGCAATTTATGCAGTCTTCTGCCAAGTCGTCGAGTGCTGCCAGGCTAATCCTGCAGCTTGTAATTGCTTTTAGGGAAGTCTAATTGTTTGACACGGAAATATTACGTATATTTTATAATACTGTGGAGTGGAAAGTAAATAAACCGTACGCCGCTTATTGGAATCACGATTAATACTATCAGTCTCACTTTATTAAAGAACAGGCCGGACATATACCACTACCTAAAAAGTTTGTTTCTATCCATAAACAATAACGTATTTTGCATGAATTTTTTAGCTGAATTTTTACATACGCTGGTTGCTAGTAAAAAATTTAATCATTGTACCCTAAAAATACTTTTTGCATATTTAGCTTTTCTTTTACAGTGTTATTTATTTATTCAAGCATTTTCACTGATTTACGTAACATTACCTCATTTAAACATCTGTAAATACGTTGTTTGAAAGAATGTGCATGTCATTATTTTATGGGTCATGCCGTGTCAAATCAACACACTTTTAACAACTTTTTTCCCGCGCCATCTCAGATTTTGATGAAATTTGGTACATGGTTATCTCAAACGGTTTTCATTATATAGCTATATAAAGTTTTCGAAAAACGCAAAATGTTGACCTATCGCGTCATCTTTAAGTTGAAATTGCAGCTCTCCTAGACAAGGTATACAGTTGAAATTTGTGTCATTTTAAAGCTAATTTTAAAACCTTTCATGACATGCAGCTCAAAACGGGTTAAGAGGAAAAGTTTTTTTTTCACAATTTGAATTAAAATTTCAAATTTGAATTTATCAAAAAGCGCACTTTTTAAAAAAATCGGTAGTTGATAAGGTTATTGTTGATAAATATTATAAAATTGTTATTAATTAAAATTAATTTTGACCAAATACCTATAGTAAAGTATTACAAACATGCTGGAAATTCGATTGAACCGCAACACAAATTACCACATTTACACGAATATAATGTGAACAACAAAATAATATACAGTACGTACTAATGAATTAACAAAGAATTTCTCATTTCAAATAGAACATGTTAAAAAAAACAAACATACTAAGAAACTATTGACTGCGGGGTATCTCAAGAACTTCATGGGGCTTTCTTTCTTCATTGAAAATTTTGTAGACTCGCCCTGTCGTAACTGGATTCACTTTACAAAGAATGTTTGTGACACTGAGCCACAAGTCTTATTGGAAAGGTAAATGATGATTTCTTCATTTTTGGCCATGACATTTGCCAACCACCACCTATCTTCGGACACTGCTGTGACGTACCCACTTATGTCTGCTAACTGAAGTTTTTCTGAAGTATTCAACACCTCAATTCTTGGTTCAGGTGAATTTGAAAATAGGTTGACTAATATCCTTAAGCTTGTGGTAGGGGGACATAAGCATGCAGTTTCTGAGTACCTTTGATCGTTAGAGCATAACAAGCGTTTCTCCAAAGAATCTTTCTATTTCAATATGATCTTATTGGGTAGAAAATTCAAAGTATACAAAATTGATGTTTTGAACTTGCCCAGTCGAACAGATCCTTTGGGAATAGGATTTGTTTTTCAAAAGGTCTCTGCAAACTTGCCTTAGTAGCTAACCTTTTGAGGGTACCCTAACCCCATCGCATGGCCTTTTACCATGCGAAGTTGGGAAGAAGTGACATTCGGCTTTAACATCAAACTCTTCCTTATGGTGGCATAGATTTGAAAAGCTCTTTTTGCTCGTTTTTTGTTCTGCACACCCGTCAGAAAGATAGTAGATTTGTTTGCCAAGATCAAATTTGTTGTTTAAGAACTGGATTAATTTCTTTTGAAAGCAATACACAGCTGCAGTTGTTTTCAAGGCTATCGGAAATGATTACATAGCTGGTGTGTTTTAGTTCATTTTCTTCTTTAAAATGTATTACGTATGGATGGATGGTGGCATGTTCGCTCGCCCAATGAGAAAGCTGAAATTTTCTGAAAAATTACTAATCACACAGGCCTCTCCAACTTTTAAATTTCCTTCGTTCAGAATGTTGTTTTCCAACAAAGTCATGGGTTATTAAAGCAGTAAGTTTTATACAGAACAAAAACTTAGTTGTGTTTTTTTCAAATATTTCTAATGAACACATCTGTCTATATTCACCCACTGACGGGAGGATATTTTCTCAATTATGTTTTCCTCAAACGTTTCTTCTAAAATAGTCTACATTTCTATATCAGGGCAAGAGGAGCAAGTGTTTGTACAACAGTCAATTGAAGGGGGGTTACACAAGCTATTTGCCAAACAATGTTTTTATGTTCCTAAGTCACCGTCTGTAACTTTGTTCAACTTTGCATTCTCGGTCATAAGCTAAACATTCTGATGTAATGTGCAGACACACACTGAGTGTGTACCACTATGACTCACAAGAATACAATTCTTCGGATGCAACTCTTTCAGATTTCCCAAAATCAATCTTTTAGATGTCACAATTTTTTCCCCAGTTTCATTTTGGTAACTGCGCAGTCTTTCTTACCAAGCATAACGCGGCTTATCTCATCATTTTTATAAAAAGAGTTTGTACAACCTCTTTTGGCAAACTTTTACCCGGTCTTTGCTGGGGCTTTCAAGGATCTCTTTTTCTTTAAATAACCTTATTGACTGTCTAACCATGCAGTTAGGGGCATTAAATTCTCTGATTCTTTTTCTGGACTCAGTGGTTAAAAAAACTTGTTTAAGAATTGTTAAAACTGATTAGTTTAGTTGATTGGGCTCATCCACGTCAGAGGAACTGTCGCTTTTAACAAAAAGCTTTTTGCAGAATATTGCTTTGATTTAATTTTTTTATAGTTCACGGGCGATTCTCCTAATTGAACTAGAGATGAATTTATGTATCTAATACAACTGAAGATGACGCGGTAAAATTAGCATCATTTGCTTCATCGGAACTGGAATCACTGACATCACACTGTTCTTTGTCTTTTATAAAACTAATTTCTTTCCTACACTTGTCACTAATCCTTAAAAATTTGTCTAGTTCTGGATACAAAGTCTTTGTTTTATCTTTTACAGAATGTTTGTCTTTCTTCAAAGGATTACAACATTGCAGTATTTTGTATCTCACCATGTCTACTTTAGCAAGCAAAAATCTAATGCTTCCAAAAGTATATAATCTAAACGGTGTCAAATAAATGTTTAGTCGAAAAATGAAAAACTGTAATGCAAAGAAATGAGGAAGCGCAGGATACATCATCAGCTAAAATACTAATGATTTGTTCAGATTTGTTCTAAGGATTTTTGATTTTATTATAATTTTGAGGTGAATTAAATATGTATTTTTAATTTAAAATAAAACAAAAATAGCTTTTATATTAATTTCAATACAACAATAAGATGTCAAAAACAAAGCTGTTAAGTGTTTTAGTTAATTCATTTGATTCGTTTCCATCTTATTTCACTTTAAGTGACCAAATTTAATGTGGGCTACGATACTGGTTGTAAATTATGACAATTGAGAATTTTTTAAAAATTTATTTATAAAATAAGTGAAATAAAAGAGAATTTCTGAGAAAAAGTATACAAAAAATCTGCAAAAAGACTTTTACTCCAATAAAAAACAAATATGGAGAATGATACGTGCACTAAAGAAAGAAGTGAAATGTTACGTAAAAACAAATAAAATAAAAGTTTATATATGGGTCGAATATTTTAAAAATATTTACCCAGGAAACACGAGACGGAGAACAGGACGACGAAAACAAAAGAAAGTTGAAGAAATATTAACAGCTCTACGAAAATTAAAAAATTGAAAATTTCCTGGCGAAGATGATATAACGAATGAAATGTTGAAATATGGAGGCCGTTTACTCTTGCAAGAATTAGTTAAGATGATGCAAACCACATTCCAAAATGCAACAATACCATACTGCTGGTGAACTCTCATATTTAGAGAGAAATAAATTCCTAATAATTAATGAAATAATTCAAAATGTTAAGAATTGATAAGGCTACAGAATGGGAAATAGCGAAATTAGAATGTTACGGCGATGATGTAGCGCTACCTGCTGATAACCTGGACGATATGCAGACACTATTATTTCATTTATCAAACAGCTGTGAGAGATTCGTATTAACTAACAAAAAGTACAGAACCTCTAGATATACAAATAATAGAACAAGTACTTCAACTACCTACTACCTAGGAATAGAAATAACAACAATAACAAGTAACAAAAGATTGAATGATAAGACGCAAAGACAAGCTAATAAAGCCTTGAGAATATCTGGATGCCTGAACAGTTGCGTATGGCGAATCTAGAACTAAAGGTAAGAGTGTACAAATCGGTAGTAAGTCTGATACTGACATGCCTCAGCAATAAGTGCGCACATGGATAACAACAGTTGATCTATGTAGACCAGAGCTGTAAAAGCTTAAACGAAAAGGCAAAGGAAAGTGTCGACTTAGATGTAGTATTTTGGAATAGCCACTTCCGGTTCTCTCAACTCGAGTGCTTGAGGATTTTTCTTTCGCTAGATTTATGATATATTTTTGGTTTTATTAGCTTCTTTTTTGAAAACCTTATCAATCGTCGACTTTGAAAGATAACCTAAAGTAAATTCAATTATCTTTATATATAAATTTAGTAATCTAAAAAAATCATTTTGTGATTAAAATGTAGCCAACAATAGTTTAACGAACGAACGGAATTTTATGATTCAAATTTTACCAACTAATCAAAACCATATAGGCCAGTTTTAATTGTAATTTAAACGCTTCAATTTAATTTAAAAAATCTATTAATCCAAATTGTAAATCAGCATTTATATAAATGATTAAGAAAAGGAAATTGTTTCAACTCCTGTAAATTAGATTTAAGGGGTTCTTATTTTTCCGATGGATATGTAAATAATGAATGTTGAAATAAAAATATTTCACAGTACAATTTGGTATGCTAAGTCAGTCTTTTTAGTCATTGCAGAAATGAAACTTAAGAATTTTAGGAATAAAGTGGTATCAATAATTGATTTTAAAAACTCTTTTTCGATTGGGAATTATTGGTTAGTTCAAAATTGTTCCATTGTGTCTTCAGTGGTATAATCTTTTATTATAAGCTTCCGACGGATGTGGTTAAAATTACGCACGTACTTCATTTGAAAAGCATTGCCATCAAATTCCTTTAGATTATGAAAATGAAAAATCTAATCTCAGCAAAACTAGGGGCATGAGCAGCGATTCTTTTTGAGAAAAAAAAAACCTTAAATTTTGGTAACCTGTATAACTCGTGGCAGCCTTTTTAACTTTTAAGATTTGCCGTAAAATTATACAACACGAAAAACCCAGTGGAAGTAAATAAATTATAACTATAAATAGAAAGGTGGTAAAGTTGTTTACAGTTATCGTTTATACGTAGTACCTTATATTATGAGATTTTTCACTAAATAAATTAGTAATGAATTATGAAGATTAATTTATTATACACTAAACAGTAAATAAAAACTTATTGATTAAGGATTTTGTTGTAGATCACGATCGTTTCCAGTCAAGTAGTAGCACCGATGAGAACGAGTCTGGTTCGGAGCAAGATGACACAATCAATTCACTGCAAATGGCTAATATGCAAATGCATAATATGGCAACTGTACGTAAACGTCGCGGCAATTTACCCAAGCATTCGGTAAAAATCTTACGCCGCTGGCTCTACGAGCACCGATATAATGCTTATCCGAGCGATGCCGAAAAACTGACACTATCTCAGGAAGCAAATCTAACGGTGTTACAAGTCTGCAATTGGTTCATTAATGCTCGCAGACGTATATTACCAGAAATGATAAGACGCGAAGGTCACGATCCTTTACATTACACCATTTCTCGTCGGGGTAAGAAACTAAACAACGCTGCCACTATTGTGTCCGAACAAGGCAACGGTGTCTGGGACGAACATATCAATACCGGAGGAAAAAGAATTCGTTTAGATCACGATTACGACGAACGAGTATCGCTAATGTATCGTTCTGAAGAGGATAGTCCGAACGAGTATGAAAGCTCAAGTCCAAGTGAAGAAGAAAAGTTTACTACTTGGCCTACTGTTATTCAATATGGTTTAAGCAACGAAGATCATCCAGCGAACAGAGGGTAAATAATAACTTTCTCAAAGTAATGAAAAGAACAATTTTTTTTTATAGAGTTGAACGCGAAGAGTTGATTGTAGCTGATGATTATTGGAATTCGACCCATCCACAATTAACGCATCTACCTCAATTACCGCATCCTTTTTCGGTAGCAAACTCGAAAGTACAAATTAAACAAGCACCAACTTTGGGAACTATCCGAACAAGTTCTCCACAAGTTTTACCACCACTGCCTGAAGATGACGATAAATTTAAATGTTTACGTATTTTGGTAGAAACGGCAGTTGCAGTCAGGCAAAGAGAAAAAGAACAAGGAGAAATTAACGTATAAATGTAATTATTGTTAAATATTTGTGCCTTACATATCATAAGTTTGCTCAAATTAAAAAGAAAACTTGAAACTGTTACTAGTTATTAAGATGTTTATGTACCTATTTACTTCCTACGTTTTCTAACTTAGATTAAGCTAATAATTAGTGTAAGCGTTTGTTTAAATAAGTTAAGATGTAGATATTAAATTATATTATTTGAAAACTTGACAGATGTTACTTAGGAACTAACAAATGTATTGTTTTTTTTGGATATTACTGTCGTTACAATGTGATTTGCAATATGCTTTGTAACTATTTCATGTAGTGATGTTGCAAGTTTGTAATACTTATATATTGTGCTAATAAAAAACAAATAAAAATGACCAAGATTTTCACTAATTCGAAAATACGTTAACTTTTTAAATACCTGATAATTGTGCTAAAAGTTTCATATTAACACTATGTAAAATTCATTTACAATTATTTGGTTGTAGGAACATATGAATGTGAAATAATTGCTGCTTTAATTTTATTTTTTGGAAACATCAATTTCTCTGTTCGTATCCTGGTTTTTAAAGTTAATTTTTCGAGTTTGTATTTAGGAAGAAATTTTTTTTTCGAAGTCTGATGACTAATTTCGTGAATTGTACAAACGGTACAAACAATGGCAGGTTTTGGGTCGAATAAAAGGTAACCGGACGACGCGCAGCTAAACTACATCAGTTTAAATAAAAGCGTATCTTTCGTTAATAAACTAAAAGCTTCTTTTCATGACGTGCTTTTATTTTTCACTAGGAACGTGATTTTATGAACACCAGTTCTCAATGGCGTAGCCAAAGGGGATCGGGGGTTAGAACTTTGACTACAAAAAACAAATATATGTATGTATATGGCATTCATATTGTTACGTTTTATTTATTAAAAACTAATTTATTTATAACGACTAAAACTACGTTTACTTTTATAGAAATATGTATACTTTTAAATTAACGGAACTAATTAAATCTAATAATAAAAACACTTACACTATAATTTATGTATAACCGTTGTATAACACTTAAGATAACTAACACGAGATAAGATAACGTCCTCGGATTTCACACTGTAAGTCGCGTTCACTCGATTTATTTAAAACTCCGCACGTGCTAATCACTTATTTATCTTCACTTGCTTAATCTTCTTAATAATGCATGCATTCACATTCCAGCAATAACTGACCTACGATTTCCATCTTCGGCTTTTATAGACATCGGCGAATTCTTCTCGATCGTTCCTCACTTTTCGCTATATCTTCTAGAAACTAGGTAACAGTTCTAGAAGGCTCTTGCATTTGCAAGTAATTTCTCGGACGTTTCACTGCCCCCTTCTTAGAACTGTTCTGTCCCAGAACAGGAGACTGGATGCGACACCGGTAAAAGGGATCGTGGCGATAGCGGCAGCTTCCTCCATTTCGGCAACTTCCTTGACCATAAAAGTAACAGTCAATGGACTTTTCCTGACCCAATACTCTCCTCGGTTGGTAACTACAGACCAACACTTGAACGCCTGTTCCTCGGAAGACGACCTCCAACATGTTTCGAACTGTCCTCCAATTCAATTGGTCTAAGCCACAACCAAGCTTGGGTACTGCCAATTTCTTAACATGATGGAACTCCATTTGTCTCTTGAGACTCCATAATGTTCACCACAGATCTTTGTATAACGGCTTGACACGTAAGTATTTCTTGGTGACCAGATAGAAAACGAAGCGTCCGTCACCACGTAGTCCTAAAACCTTTCCGACTGCCGGTTGCTGTCTTCGTAATTCATCTAGCTGTCCAAACTTCTTTTTAAACACGACTGCAACCCCTTTGGACATGTCAAGCTCCTCGCTCACGCAATGTGCGATGGCGTAATCTTTTTGTGTCTGGAACAGGTCTTGTTGTTCCTCGGTGGTAACTCCGAACCTAGCTTTTCCAGAACCTCCGTATAAGTTCATAAACTTTTCGAACTCCATTTCTTCGATTGGATTCCTGGTTCTGCTACTTATTACTCTGGTTCGGACATGAACTTGCGGATTGTGGTTATCGCCAGCAAACGGGGCTAGACGATCGACGTGGACTACTTTTGGCTTGCCTCTGGGCGGTTTTCGGATGCGGTATATAACGTCGTTAATACGCTGCACGACTTCATAGGGGCCCTCCCATTGCCTTTGCAGCTTCGGCGACAAACCACGTCTCCTTTGAGGGTTATACAACCAAACCATATCGCCAGGTTGAAACCCACCATTTTGCGCCTTGACGTCATATCTTGTTTCATCCTGTCGCTGGCAATTTGTGTGTTTTTACGAACCTCTTCATGTACTTCGTCTAGCCTCTTTGCCAGCTTGCTGACGTAATCTTCTCCAGCGACTTCTTCTTCCGGTCTTCGTCCAAATTGAAGATCGCATGGTAATCTTATCTCACGACCGAGCATGACACAGGATGGTGTTTGGCCTGTGCTTTCGTGAACGGATGATCGGTACGCCATTAAGAAGAGGTGCAAGTACTGATCCCAGTCTCTTTGATGTTCGGACACTACCTTGGCTAAGTACTTGCCCATTGTTCGATTCATCCGTTCAACCATGCCATCAGACTGAGGATGGAGAGGCGTTGTCCTAGTCTTTTTAATTCCTAACAGTCGGCAAACTTCTTGAAACAGCCCAGACTCAAAATTGCGGCCTTGATCGGAGTGTAATTCCAACGGAACTCCAAACCGGCAGAAAAACTCTTTTACTAATACGTCTGCGACTGTAGCTGCTTCCTGATTGGGTATGGCGTAAGCCTCCGTCCATTTCGTGAAATAATCCATCGCCACCAAGATGTATTTATTTCCCGAATCGGATTCTGGGAACGGCCCTGCGATGTCAATCGCTACTCTTTCCAAAGGGCTTCCTACGTTGTATTGTTTCATGGGTGCTTTGCGCTTTCTTGCTGGACCATTTCCTAAAGTTGTTCAAGTGCTCTTCAAACGACCTTCCAACCACGATCACGTCGTCCAGGCAAACCAAGCACGTCTTCCAAGACAATCCGCGCAAGATGGTCTCCATCAAACGCTCGAACGTTGCAGGAGCGTTACACAGGCCGAAGGGCATTACAGTGAACTGCCACAAACCAGTTCCGATCGTAAAAGCTGATTTTTCACGATCCTTGGGTTCTAATTCTACCTGCCAGTATCCACTCTTTAAATCTAACGTAGAAAACCACTGGGATCCTGACAGGGTGTCTAGCGTATCGTCAATTCTGGGTAAAGGGTAGCTGTCCTTTTTGGTCACGTCGTTTAGCTGCCTGTAGTCTACGCAAAACCTCGTTGATCCATCCTTCTTCTTCACGAGTACCACTGGGGATGCCCATGGACTACTTGAAGGTTCAATCACGCCTTCTCTCTCCATATCCGTAATTATTTGTTCGGCTTCTTCTCTTTTCGCCAAAGGAAGTCTGCGTGGATGTTGTCGTATCGGCCGAGCGTCTCCGGTATTAATTTTATGTTTCACTACGTTAGTTCTTCCTTTGGAGCCACTCTCCAGCGCGAACACATCTTGGTACTCTTGGATCAACACTTTAACTTTAGCCAGCTGGTCTTGGCTGAGGTTTTCGCATTTGGTGGTAAGAATGTCCAATAGATGTTGTGGACACTTCTTCGGCGACGTATCTTCGTTCGACTTCACGCATCTCACAATTTGTGATACTGGCGTGCATTGGCCTACCACGGTCTTCTTTTTCAGTGTTACAGGATCTGAGTTGATGTTTAAGATCCTTACTGGCATCGTCTTCTTTACTCGTAACGCTTCCTTCACCGTGACAATTCATTTGGGTCATTCTTTCTTCAAGCAGTTGTATTCTTTCTCTCAATTTTTTCTCTATCTTGTCTTCTATGGTTCTTGAATTTTCATTTAACTTCTCTTCTATTATGTCATTCACAGAATCGCAAATTTCTTCTTTTAAGTTTAACATGTCTGCTTGGGTTTCCTCTTGAACAATTTTAATTTGATTTTCTATGCTCGTTCGTATTTCTTCTTTTAAACTTCTAGAATTTTCCAACAGCTTTTCTTCCATTTTTCTAGAATTTTCTTCCATCTTCTGAGAATTTTCTTCCATTTTCTGCGAATTTTCGTGAAACTTTTCTTCCATTTTTCTATTCATCGATTCCTGACCATTTTTGATTGATTCAAGAAATTCAAATAGCTTTGCATCCATTTTAACTGCTTGCGAACGCGTCACCGGCATAAATTTAAATATAACACGAATATAAAGTTTAAATACACTACTTATTAAAATGCAGTTTTTATATAACACAAAATTTAATAACTATCCACTTGTTAATATTAATCCACGAAAACGAATCGCGATCACGCACTTGTTAAAAGAAAAAGTTTAATAAACACTATATTAACTTTATAAATAAACACGCGTATCGCGAACAGTTAATTCAATGTTCTTATCACGGAAGCGATATTAAATTACTTAATGGTATTTACGCTAATAAAAATCGCGGACCCCACACCTGACACCACTGTTACGTTTTATTTATTAAAAACTAATTTATTTATAACGACTAAAACTACGTTTACTTTTATAGAAATATGTATACTTTTAAATTAACGGAACTAATTAAATCTAATAATAAAAACACTTACACTATAATTTATGTATAACCGTTGTATAACACTTAAGATAACTAACACGAGATAAGATAACGTCCTCGGATTTCACACTGTAAGTCGCGTTCACTCGATTTATTTAAAACTCCGCACGTGCTAATCACTTATTTATCTTCACTTGCTTAATCTTCTTAATATTGCATGCATTCACATTCCAGCAATAACTGACCTACGATTTCCATCTTCGGCTTTTATAGACATCGGCGAATTCTTCTCGATCGTTCCTCACTTTTCGCTATATCTTCTAGAAACTAGATAACAGTTCTAGAAGGCTCTTGCATTTGCAAGTAATTTCTCGGACGTTTCACTATGATATGAAATTCAATCTTTGGAAATTCCTTATACTCAATGCCATTTTATTCGTCTTTTTGAAAATTAAACCGCCTGAACCATAGGCATTTAACATAACGTATTTTACGAACGTTACACACCCCCCTACGAAATGAAAACCTCCTATCTTGAAAATAATGTAACTTAACCTAAGCTATTTACAATGTACAACTTGAAATAATAAGTCTGGCATAGCGTACCGTGCCAAAGGAATCAGAACCTGTTGTTAGTTCTCAAATATTTGAAGTAAGGATGCCTCATATATCACCACTAAACAATCAGAAGTACTAACAACCACTCAAAACCTTATGCTAGGAGATAATCCTATAATCGGGTCAAAACCAAAGGTATAAGCAATGCTATGAATCCAGCATATATAGAGGTTACCAAAACATTTCCTTAAGCTTAGAAATTCTCTTAAAATAATAGAAATCCCTACGGCATAAATCATATTACTCAAAAATATTATTCAAAACCACCCCTAGATTAGGGATTCTTGTAGATCCACTACGATTCCTCTTTTTTCAAAATCACCTTATTTCAGAAACTCAAAACAAAATAATCCAAATATGTACAATTTACCTGATAAAAAAACTAATAAGTAAATCAACTAAATACCTAACTAAACTATTAATAATCTGAGTCGTTTTCCGTGTAGTCGCTGTTAAGGTCTTTGACATTCCATATTCCTAAATCATTTTCTTTTTCGTCAGCTAACCGATAAGTCAAGGAACCTGTGAACTTTGGTGACTCGGCATCGGATATAACGAGGGGCTAATTTTCGGTTAAAATGATCTGAAGCACTAGACAAGATGTAGTTCTTTTTCCAAACATAGTCACCTACTTCCAGTGTTGTAAATAGATAATTTTTAAATTATATAGATATAGATAAATTTTTTTTCTTGCAAGAATTATCTAGTATTCGATAATAGATAAACTATTCAAACTTTATATAGATAACGGATAATAGATGAAATAATCTAGGTAGTAATAACGATAGATGGAGTTCATTTGAAGAACTACTATGGAATGTGGGAAATTACTGAAGAAAAACATACATATTGTAACTTGAATTTTACGGGACACTGGATTTTTTATAAATTTTATTTGAATAATTTAAATAAAAAATTATATATATACAGATACATATAACTTATATATTTTTGATTGCATCTAGATATATATAAATAGATAAAAAATATGAATCTAGATTAATTTATCTATATAAATTTATATAGCTAATTTACAACACTGCCTACTTCATATTTTACTGGGCGCTTACGCATATTATAAGTTTTCGCATTACGTTCATAGGCCACATGTAATTTCTTAACAATATCTGAATAAAGATGATTCAGATTGTTCATATCTTTAACCAAGATTTCTCTCTAATCTAATCTAATTCTTTTAGTCGCCCATAGTATTCGCCTGAATTGGGTACAGTCCTACCAAAGTTGAGAAAAGAAGGCGTGAAACCTGTAACTTCGTGTGCGGAATCCTGAATAGCATGTACAATTTTATGTATTTCGTGATCCCAAGTTTGATGTTTGTCTTTAACGTATGGTCTAAGAGCTGTCACGATAACTCTATTTATCCGCTCAGTTGGGTTTACCTGAGGATGATATAAAGCATTATACCATAACTTTTGTACTTTTTACGTTCTAACTAGTTTCTTTAACGCGTTACTGATAAATTGTCGACCATTATCGCACACAATAATCTGCGGAACACCGTAAACTAAGAAAACGTGCCGTAATGGTTGGACTAAAACAAACTTTGTGAACCAATCACAAACGACTAAAAGATACGTATTACCGTGAGTAGAACGAGGGAAAGGAGCTTCTAAATCTACAGATATTATTTGGAAAGGAAATTCTACTACTCTTTCTTTGCCCATTAAACCTGAACGACCTGTTTGTGATACCTTAGTAGCGACACAAGTCTTACACGATCTGATATATTTGAAGACACTAACTTTCATACGTGACCAATAGTATTCCTCCGATAATTTTTTGAAAGTTTTAAAACCACCCCGATGCGCTGATGTAGGATCATTCTGAGCAGACTTCAATAATTCTACACGTTTTAACTTTGGAATAACTATTTTCCATTCAAAAGTATTTGTTTCAATGTCGTACTTACGCGGAATGTATTTGTGTAAGATATTATCTTCGTGTTTCCAAGAAGAATACTTTTCTGGTTGATTAGTTACCCGAACAAACATGGCTTGATACCAAGGATCTAAATCTGTGTTATCAAGTTTTAACGAATTTATTTCTAACGGCAAAAGATACGAATTTCTTTTTGTTACCGAGTTCAATTTTCTACCATCGAAACAGAGTCGATATTCTCCAGACTTTTTTTGACTAGACAATTGGACTAGTCCAAGATGATGTAGAAGGTTCGATCACGTCTAAGCAAAGCATTTCATCTACCTCCTTAATTTACCAAATCTAACATGGCCGGAGATAGCGGGAAATAACGTTGACGAATAGGTATGCAGTTTCCGGTTTCAATCTTGTGTGAAACTAAATGGGTGCAATCTAACTAACCACTAATCTTTTTAAACAGCTCAATGACTTCATTTAGTTTTTTACTTTGTTGGGGATTCAAATCGGCGGCACTTCTAACTAAAAAAATGGCCTCCAAAGAAGATACAGCAAAGGGATTACTAGAAAAATCGGTTTTTATGCGAAAGGTTTTACAAAAACCAGCACCTGATGTCAATCCGTTCGAAATCGTATTAGAAACCAAGGCAGTTATAATATGTTTCGAATTGTCTATTTCTACCGCAATCTATGGCAGCTCTACAATGCCTAATATAGATTGCGGTTTACCATCGGCGGTTGACAAATTAATACTTTCCCTAGGACGAGTAAAGTAGAGATCTAAGTCATCGATCAAGTGTAATGCATCTTTTCCTAAAATAGTTTTACTAGTGCCAGAGTCTAACACGGCTTTAATTTGTAACACCTGAGATATATACATCGATAAATAAATAAAACACATCATGTTAAACTTTTGCACAATGCAATTTTTTCTATTATGTGAACTTCCAAAACTAACCCTACGAGACTGAGAAATTGATGGTTTAGGTAAAGTAATTGACATTTCGTGAATGTTTTGATTTTTTGAAGTTTTAGGATGATAAGCTAAATCATTTTCTAAAACAGTCGGACTTCTTTCGTCATAATACAGTTTAGTTCTTTTTCGTGATTCTTCTAACCTTTGGCATAGATGGTGTACAGAAAGAACATTAGTAAAAAAGCGAGGTGACTTGAATAATAAGGATGAAGATTTTTCAATACATATTTGAGTATAACAGGATCTGGAAGTAGAGTAGATAGTCTTTGAAAAAGGTTAATCATCACCGCTATATATACATACAGGGTTTTTCGTCGGAACCTTGCTTCCGATTTTGAATTTCTTGAAACAACTCATCTTCATAATGGGAGGAAAGAAAAACTTTACGAATCGACTGAGATAACTCGTGGCAAGTAGAAACAGTATGGCGTATCGATCGAAACCAAATTAATGCCGATCCTTCAAAAAGATCAACGGCGCTATTAATTAGCTGTACCTCTGGACGGTTTCTAACTAACATTAATTCTTCAACTCTTTGTATAAACTCATTAACTTCCATACTATGTCATCCCCGGAAAATTTAAGATTCCAACAACTTACGGGAATGCTTTGATGCACTTCATCCGGATTAACAATCAGTAAAGTAGAACGCGTAGCCGAATTAGCACGGTGAATTTCGGAAGGTAACGTATAAAATGACAGAAACCGTAGAAGAGTAAATAGGATTATTGTATATCGTTGTAGTAGAGGTGATCGGAAGATTATCCGAAGAAATCGATCTTCTATCCCTAGTCGAAGTGAATATATTACCAGAATTAGCGTCATTTACTGTAACTGTTTTGTTTAACACTTGTTGCGTGGACAGGTTAGTAGATCGTATATCAGCGAAAGAATTTTTAAGTAAGCTTTTGTCACACGTTTGAATATCTGAAAGTTCTTGTAAATACACCAACTCATTACAATTATTCACTACTTGCAATTTGATGGAATTTTCCTCAACCGCAACATTCATAGAATTTATTCTAAGATGAATATGAACTAATCGAGCTTCTACCTTACTAACACCTACGTGAATTGGTTGAAGCTCTAAAATTTTATTAATTGTTTTGATTTCGTTTATTTTAGACGCACAAATTGACAATTCCGTCTCAGAATTACCAGAAAAGGAATAAAAATTTAATCAGATCAGGATTTAGTTTTTCTTTCACCAATTTAGCCCTTAAACAACGTCATCAGACATATTATGAGTGTCAAGACCTCTATATGAAAATTCCTAATCTACTTCATCGGACATTAAAAAATCTACGTTGAATGCTATGGTAAATTGCTAAAGGTTATATACGAACAATTATTTTAGTTGTTATAACAAAAAGGAACGTTCAGCTCATTGGGCGCCACGTTGGGAGCCAATAGTGTCACACCTAAGGATAACGACAACCTCAAGCGGCTATCGGTCTCTGAAATGTTTTAGCGTTTTAAATATGAAATTCAATCAGCCTGAACCATAGGCATTTAACAACGTATTTTACGAACGTTACAAATATATTTGATTAGAAATGTTGTTCCTACTGCATACTTTCAATTGTATTTTGGCGAACACAACTCTTCTTTAAATTTTGGTATTCCTTTTTTTCTTTGTAAGTATCGTATTAACCCATCGCCGGTTTGAGGTAATCGTCATGCTCGTTATTGATACGTTGTCCTGCTTAATACGCATTTCAATTTGGCCCAAATAATCTGTTTCTAGTAACTTATCGTGTTTCATAGCATTATTTGAAACTATAGTCTGTAAAATTTAACATTTTCAGTTTCGGATTAGCGCTTTATTTAACACCGACATATATACACTATTGCCGTTTCCTTCTTACATGTAGGATTTCATCAAGTAAAGCGAGCACGTACATTAGTTATCTGAATTAAGAATTACACTACACGTTTGAAAGTATTCGTCATAACAACCATTAGGTTAGAAAGAAATACCAAATAAAGCAACCATGCGCCTTCTTAAACACATTTAAAAATTTTACAAACAAGTTTTGAATGGGATTATTCATTCAAAACTTGTTTGTATTGTAATATGTTTCTTTTCTGTCGTCAAGGTCAAATCCTTGCCGGTACAGTTGACCTGACAAAATCCGTGAAAAAACGTTTTGTTGGTATCTCTGTATAAGACCTTCTCGTTTAGCTGCATGGAAGAGACATCAAGAGGTATGTCAATAACAAAAATTATACTTGTTTGAGCAATAAGTTGATTACCTAACTTTTGAGAAGTTTTTAGTTAGATTTCGGTTGCTTGTTTGAGTTCTTTGATTTCTCTCACGCCCTGATGAAGCCCCTTACGAAAGTGGGCGAGACGTTGGCAACTTCAGTTACAACATTGACACGGTCCAAAGCCGGAAGACGTTCTTATTTTAGTATTTTTTGTGCAATTTTATTTTAAAAGAGAAATCCTTCTTCTAGAGGTGTTAAATGTTTAGAAACAAATTGCACCTTGGGAGGGACATCAACAAAACAATTTCTTAGTTTTTTAATACCAAATCTCATTTTCTATGTAAATTGTGTTGTGCGGTGTAGGTACATTACATTCGTATTTGTATTGGTTTTACATATCTATTAAATGACGTAGGATGTCGCTTTCTGTTCGCAACAGATAGATTCCATTAAGGAAATCCGAAATGTTGTCGTCAAGGTACCAACATATCCGCGTGATGCGGCATGTGCTGGCTAGGTCATTGGCATTTCCGTATACTGTGCGACATGTTTCAACACGACATAGCGTTTCCCATTAATTGCGTTAGGAAGATTCTATCTTTGATAAAACGCATTCGAAATTGCAGTCCATGTTTCCATACTAGGAAAAGGCATCACTTTTGATTTTAACAGTGTCCATGTATATCTTCACATGCTGAATATACTATGTCAGATACTGTTGATTCTCCGAGTCGATAATGATAAAGATTTGAAAGAATTGCTTGTAGCTAAAGATCTAAAACAAATATTTTGTTTTTAGTCGATGCCAGCAAAGAACGTTGGGTTAGTTTAAGAGGATGATAATAATCGCAGGGTTCTCAAATATTATCAAACAAAGAGGGGCGGAGGCACCAATAAAGATACGGTCACCGAATTATAAAGGGAATGAAGAACGAGTGTCGAATGTTTCTTCTCCAGCAAATTCCGAGGTGAATGACGATGAGAATGAAGATTTTTCCAGCGCTTTCAGGCCAATTAAACCACCAGAAACGTCAACTGTTGACATGATGCTACATCTAAGAAGACCAGTGCATCAACACCAACTTCCGTGGAATCCATAAGTCGTCGAAAACGAGCAACGACTTCGACGGAAACCTCGTCAATGGCATCTGTACTTAAACCAGACCAAGTTAAGTAAAGCGACAAATATTTGACATAGTGAATGATGCAGAACGCAAAATCGTTTTGAGCTTAGGTCTCTATCAACCCGGAGTCGTTTATGTTTATGAGCAAGCAGGTCCTTCTTTTCTTGATAATATTCAAGGCCCAATTGCTTTGAATCAGCATATCTACGAAGCGCCTACCATTGACTAGAATGATGTACCTAACTGCAAATCTAATTAATAAAATAGATAAACATAAAGTTATTTTTTGTTTTTGTATCAGCTGTCTTTTAGGTATGTTATATAAATAAACTACACTTTGGAGTTATAGTCTGTTGACGTAATGGAAGCGGTTCAAGATATTTTAGTTTAACCGTATTATTATCTATCGGATTTTAGTTTCTATTTTACGTACTTTGCACCCATAAGTATGACATCTTTTATACTCTTTACCTATGCAGCGTGATTTTGAAATGAGATTGATTAAGGCGTTGTAAAGATAACTTTATGTGCAACAAAATTGCTAAGCAAAATACCGAAATGCAAAACGAAAACTACTCAAGCTGCAGTGGGGGCTGGCCCATAAGGGCTCTAGGGCGCGAACCCCTCAGACTTTCATTAAAACAGAAAAATTTTGATTATGAATTATAATATTTAAACATATTTATAGGATATAAATATCATCTACTTTTATTACTCTAAAACAGGGATGGGCAAACTTTTACCTACACGGGTCAATATTTACAAACAGAATCTATGGAGGGCCAGGTTTTCAATTTTGGACTATATATTTATGTTTATACAAAATTAAATAACATGAACTATAGATATTCAAGTCAGGTACTGGTACTTTATGAAATAAGAAATAAGTACATAACATACATAGATGTTTATTGCAGGTAGTCTATAACATAAGAACATTATTTAAGTTTGCTGCGACGTTTCAGCAATGGCAGCGATAGTCCTTGTGGGAACATGTGACATATGATACTGCTTTTGTTTCTCCATAATCTCATCAAAGGCAGACTCCATTTGCGATGCCGAAACTTTTAGCAATGAAAGAAAATGATCATTAGTAAGCCTGTTGCGAAGACAATTTTTCCTAATTTTCAAAATAGAAAATGTTTGTTCGCACAAATAAGATGTGACGAACATAGCCATTATTTTTTTTTGGCGTGAGTGACTATATTAAGATATTACAACTCAAGTAAAAGTAAAAACCAAGTTCCGACTGGTTCAGGTTGCGGTTTGCGCTGTGTGTAGGCGACTTTATAATACAACGCAACCGGGTTCGCCTCTCCCACCTCGTGATTCTTACTCAAGTGCAACCGCGAGACTTCACTTTTGTTTTCTGATTTATGTCATGTTATTACCTACTTCTGAGTCCATGTCGCGGGCCGGACTGCCACCATTTGTGGGCCGAAGATGGCCCGCGAGCCGTAGTTTGCCCATCCCTGCTCTAAAACATTAATTTAATATGGTCGTCGTTCAAAGCAACGTAAATTAAATACTTAGGTATTTCTTTATGTTTGGGCTGCCATTATTGGAATCCATGCTTTATATTAAGCAGAGCATTGTAACGTGAGTCGTGACCCCCACTACGAGATTTTTATATGGAGATTATACGTGCAAAAGGTTTTGCGCTGTTATAGCCAGCGGCTAAGTAGAGATTGATCTGTAGAACGTCGTATTCTAAGTATAACAGTATATTTGTCGTACGTAATTTTTGAAAGATGTAAAAAAATAATGCAAAATCTATTTTTAAAAATCAATTAGTAGGACGTCATAAGAAGAAAATATTGAAATAAAATCTCTCAGAAGACCTACTCCAAATTTGGAACTAAATCAAACAGATAAAACTGCGAAACGTAATTTTACACACCATTTTTCTAGTGCAATTTATAATAAACTAATTTTTAAGAAATAAAAGAACTTTAAAAAATGAACTAAAAAGAAAAAAATAAAATAGTTTATAGTTACAATTAAACTACGAAATTTTTATTTACATAAAATTACTTTTTGAAGTCGTAGTCATGTATGACATTGACGTAAGATTAGACTTAATTTTTAACAGTACCTTTGGCAGTTGTAATATAGATTTAACTCGAATGTGTTTGGCATCGACTTCAAAAAGTAATTTCATGTAAATAAAAATTTTGTCGTTTAATTGTAGATAAACTAAATAATAATTTTTTTCACTTTTTAGTGCATCTTATTTTATGCCTTTTTTTTAAGTCGGTTACACGTAAAACATAGCATACCTACATTAAAAAAAAATATTTCAACGAATTGAGAACCGCCTCCGTTTCTTCAAGTCTGTTAAAAATAAGTGGGTATGTGGATTTGATACAATAAATGCGTTGTTTTATTTCCAATGTTTATTGTTTTATTCCGATGAACCCGATAAAACTTCAAAAGGTTTTGGTAGTTTACCTATATACATAATGCCATAATGATATCTGAAAACGTTCACATTACCTACAGACATTTGAAAACATGTAGCCTACCTTAAACCCGACCTCATGAGCCGCGACTGTCAAGCTAACTAACTTTTAAATACTATACGGCATTTTATCAAAATGATGCGTTTGTCCTATAAGTGTATATTATAGCAATAATACCCACCTTTAAAATACAATTCGTTTCAATTAATACCATTTCAATAAAACATTTACTTTTCTAATCAAATTGAAATTGAATACAACAATAGTTTCTCAATTTAATAGTAATAGTTTGGTACTTTTTAAACGAAAATTATCCATTCAAATGTACTGTAATTGCTTAGTAACTGTCGCTTAGGAAACCGAAAACATGTAAGCCGGTGTTTGTTAGTAAACAAAAACATTGACTATTTGTCAAACAATAACATTTTATCTATAATAGTTTTATACAACTCTAATTTTAACTAAACCCGAATTAATTTTACGTTTTGAAAATAGTGATCGTAAGTTAATTTTAAACGTAAGTTTAATGCTTCGTTCATAAATATTGGTTTATGTACATCAGTGTATGTTTTAGATTTAGTAATTTTACTATGGACAGTGAAGTTGACATTATTGAAGAAGAAACTCCTGAACCAAGTTACGATTTAGACGACTATCGAAAAGAATGGATTCGAGAAAGAGTATCAACGTTTTTGGGTCTTCGTAGTCTACGCTACTTCAATAATATGCTGATTGAAAGTGAAGGCGAGTTTGATGTAGCAATGAGTTCGTTTTTGGACTTGACTATTCATAAACAAGATGGACCGGAGAAAAAGATGATTTATTTTTATCGGGTCCCATTTGAAACTATAACAGAAGAGGAAATTGTGGTTCCTGAAATAAGTAAGTTTTATTTGAATACTAACTTTTTCTAATAATTAATTGTCAAATGTTAATTACCAAAACTGACAATATTTTCTAAAAAAATACTATACGTATGGGGAGTGTTTTTTGAGTTGTGCATGTAAGATAAAGTCTTTAAGTATGATATTTTTTCTATAAAAATCTTTATTCTTTACATTTTTTTTGTGGTAATCTAGGCAATCAATTAAAATTAAATCTTGTCACCTTGTTCCATTATTTCGTTTTTTATTTTCGTTTTCTTCTGATCTATTTTATAAAATTATTTAGGTTTCCATAACTTTACAATGATAAGATATTTTGAGAACTCTTGTTTCCTTCCTTTTTTTCATTATAGCACTTTGCTTTTCTAAAAATTTCTGATTACATAATCGCTAGGGTTTCTTTTACACTGCTCGAGTAGTGAATTGAAAAAAAAATCTTATTTTGTCCATTTTTTTAAATTGGATTGACACCTTTAATTATAACGTTTTGTAGTACTTTTATTTTCCACATTGTTTTTCATGTTCAGATGAATTTGAACGAACATGTTTTGATTCTATTTCAATATATTGTACGATTGGGATGATACTATCTCAACAAGTTTGTCATTGAATTTAAACAAAGCTACTCTTAAATTAACGTTCCGACAAAGGTTCTGTAGCAGTGTGTCGATCTCTTCTTTTCTTGAGAAACCATATTTTCTTTGTAATTTTACTTGCAGATTCAAGGTTTAACCGAAAGAAACTGGTGCACTTTCTGAATAATTAGTATAAATTAATCATCATTTATGATTGATATAGACAAAATGTGAGTAAATAATTACGTGTCGTGGCAAAATCGAATAACTTTAAGTTCGAATGACTAATTCAGCGTATGTACATGTACTATTAAAATTGAATATGCTTATATATTCATTCGTTTAATCTCAGAAAATGTGTCAGTGAACATCCAATCGCAGTTTTTGCTTTATGAAGTATTAAAACTCTTCTATCGGCTGAAAGTAAAGTACTTGTTCTTTTTTATAATTGCGCTATGAGAGGCTGATGAATTAAATTTTTAGCTTAGAACAAAGAGTTATTCTTTATATCATTCCTCAATCAGGCAAAAAATATTCTCCAGAACCTGTTTTGGCAGACTTATAAGCAAAAGTATTTTTCGATGCGTTGCGATTTTTGACTCACTTGCTAAACTTTGTTGATTTTTTTCCGCGCAGTTCCATTGTATTTTTAGTTTTCAAAATCTGGGGTGAGTTTAGCTTACAAGTTTAATAATTAAAATCATACATTCATAAAATTTAAATAAAATTTAAATTTCGTTTTCGGTTTAGTCAATCCACCAGAACCTGAACCAAAAGAAGAGCCAAAAATTATAGAAACAGGTAAATTTCACACTAAGTTGAGTATTATAGCGGCTTATTGTACGCTTAGTTACAGAATTTGATGAAGAAGAGGAAGAGGAAGAAGAAGAAGGAGATGGCGCAAAACCGGAATCCCCAATAAAACCATGTTAGTGTCAATTCAGTAATACTAATTTAACATATATAATTATATAATTTCTACAGTACCAAAAGGCAAAAAAGACAAACCAAAGAAAGATAAGAAGAAAAAGGAGATTATCCAAATAGAAGGTAAAATACTTCCAGTAATGCATTTGATAAAATTTTATTTTAGAACCTCCTCCACCGCCACCTCCAACAATAATTTATGTGCGAGTAAGTATATGTTTTGCAAGTAACTCAATGTAATCGTAGAAACGTTATTATAAAAGATATAAATCTTTCCAAATAAAAATCTAGATGCGTTTGTGCAAATTAATAAATAAATCATTTAAAAGTATTTGATGGCAGAGCCATCTCATAGTATAAATTTACTATGTGATTAAAATTAACTGTAGATAGCTATAAACGATGGTAAATACGTTGTATTGAATGCATTGACATTGCTCACCCCCAATGTCCTTTTACGTTGTGGTTTTATCCCGACGAATTTTTCAAAGCTTATTTTGAATTTCGCGGGTGTTAAACTAACTCAACGTATTTATCTACCATCGTTTATCGCTATCTACAGTAAATAAATCATCTTAAAAAATATGAAATTGAATTTAAAAAAATGTAAAACAAAAAAAAATTTTTTTTTGAAAAAATATATTTACATGTATAAAAACTTTTTTTTAAACTTAAAGAATTGAAAAAAATATTTATTTTACTGTAGAGAGAAACCACTGCCATGCAACTTTATATAGTATTTGCTTTAAATGGTGATTAACGGTTGTTTTGACAGAAGTGCATTATGTTTTTGTTAATGTCTTAATTGTTACAGAAAATAATCCAAAAAGTTCAAAAGGACTACGTGATGAAAGGGGTGTATGGTATAATAAGTAATGATCTACCTAAAGACACAAATGTTGTTTATTTACTAAGACGCACAGAAGAATCGGTGCCGAGTTTTGATAGCTGGGAAAGTGCTTTTGCTGAGCTGCCCGGTTACTTCACTTTGGGATCTTGCAGTTCTAATTTTTTAAATTCCATTGTCAACCTTACAAAATATGTAAGTCTCTTATCCATTCTACACATTTTGCTTATGTAGTATAATACATGTGACTGTATTTAAACTCATTTCCTGTGAGTTGACTGTGTAGATAAAAATTATGTGCACATTAAATCGATGGAAAACACATTTATACATTATTCTTACATTTTACTTCTTTTTAAGGCCTACTTCCAGTTAGCGGAATCTCAATTTCGAGAACCTGCACCACCCAAGTCAGTAATGAAACAACTACCAAAGAATCCTAAAAAACTACCAATGCACACACAAAAGTCAGATTTTAAAAGGCCATCTGATTACCGCCGTTTATCATTAACAATCCAAAAAGCTTTAAATCAATCCAACGCAGAGTCAGCACCTTTAACTGCTCAAGATGAGGAAACGCAAGAAGAAATGCCAACTCCTACAAAATTGGAATTGCTGAACAATATTTCAGATTTTATTACAGCTTTGGATTGGACTACAGAACACGTTCAAGATGATATTCAATTGCCTCTTAGCGACTTTCCAGATATATTAAACCCTAACATTGACGACGAAGAATTCGTACAAAATAGTTCAAAAGTAGAAGGCTTAGAGGAAATTATTATGTCTTGGGAAGCACATATAACGAAAATTATAGACACTTATTTAACAAAAGTAGATAATATAATATGTAAACAATGATTTAAATATACACTTTAGGGACCGTCAGGCAATGGACCAATACCTGAATACGAATATTGGCGGGAACGAGAAGCTGCTTTTAGCAACATTGTAGAACAACTGAAGAAACCTACACTTTTACGAATAATAAAATTGCTAGAAAAGGCAAAATCTGATATGATTAGCAGTTTTGAGCATTATAAATTAGATTTGATGAAGTACTATATACAAGCTAGAGATAACGTGAAATTTCTATTTACAGTTTTAAGACATTTTCAAGTAAGATCTAAGCACACGTCTCTTAGGTTTTTACAGATTGTTTTTAAATTCTAGACGGTAACCTATAGTGATGACTTTAGAAAAATCAAAGAATGCATCCCTTTTTTAATGGATGGTTTGCATATGGTATGGGTGTTATCGCGATTTTATTGTACTGATGAGCAAATGGTGCCGTTACTTGAACGTATTTCTTGGTGCCTGTGTGAAAAAACAAAAGTGGCTTTAGATACTGAAACATTGTTTCGGTAAAAATATACACTGTCAATTCATTTATAATTCTTCCTGATTTTTTAAGAAAACCTATCAGTGAAATACTCAAAGATACTAACGATGCAAAAGAAATGTTAGAAATTTGGTATACTTCGTACATGGAGACTAGACAAAAAATTGAAAATTCAGGAAAAGGTCAAAGATGGGAATTCAATAGACGAAAACTTTTTGATAGAACTACCTATATTTCAATAGTTTGTCAAAATTTAAATGAAGTCGCTACTGTAAATTCATAAGTAATTTGAAGAAAAAAATTATATAACTATTTTTAGGTTATTTTCCATTTCAATAATATTTTTGGACCAGAACTTAGAGGTATTGTTAGTGATCCTCAAAAGGTTGATAAAGTAACTAGACGTGTAGATAATTTGGTTATTCCCATCGAAAATATAGACTTTGATTTGTTTTTGGCAAAAAATTTAGAAAATTGGGAACAAGTTATGATTGCATTTTATAAAGAAGTTAGGCTTTTAGAAAAAGAAGCGGTTGCTTTTATTAATCAAAGCTTTAAAACCTTAAGGTAAGTTTTATTAAAAGAAAAAAACTTAAATTAAAACTATTCTATTTCATCAAGTACTTTGTGTAATTGAAGTTTTGGTCACTCTCTGAAACACTATTTAAATGTCTTTTAAACCGTTACGTACGTGCGTTTCTTGGTTGTTTTTACAATGAAAATGTTTAATAAATTACGTGTTTATCAAAATAATCGTCGTACATACCCAAAGATTCTTTGAGAACGATGTTTTTGTTAAGGAATTCTGTCTATCATTCTCTAGTCCCGTCAAAGCTCAAAAATTGGTTCCTACTGAAGTGTATTCATGAAGACTAGCAATCAATCTAAAAATGATTATATATTCTTTGTGAACTCAACATCGTTATATTTAATTTAATTTTTGTAAGCATTTTATAGCGTTTACTTTTCTCTTTGTCACTCTCTCTATTTATAAATAACAAACGTATCACCTATCACCTCTTTTATGCGAACCAATTTTCGAATGAGAGATGAACGTCTACATTTTTATCTATCATACATGTTTTTTACTCCTCCCTGCAACAAAATGTGATGTTAAAAGTTAAACAATTCAGTAAACAGTTAGTTTATAATTAGTTCGTTTCTTAGGTTAGCAGAAAAGGCATTGAAGGTACTAGTGAAATTTGTTGAAATGGAGACCCGTCAAGTTATTAAAGATCTTTTATTAACTAAGTTTGATGTGGTCATGGAACAATTTATCAGTGAAATTCTAATGGTCGAAGATATTTTTATGGTAATTAAATAAACAATTTACTCTCGAAATTTAAATAATGTTTATTCTTGTAGAGAAATAGAAGACACCCAGTTATCAGCAAAAATATGCCACCACATTGTGGAGCAATATTTTGGGCTAGACTTTTATTTATCAGATTGAAGATGCCCGTATTGAAATTTCAGGAAATTCCACAGCTCGCCAACTCAACCTTAAAAGATGAAGCGTTCAAAGCTTATGCGAAAGTTGCTAAGCTTATTCGAAATTATGAACGTAATAAATACGAACAATGGTGCAATGACGTCACTCCAGTCATAAATTCTGCAATGAAAATGAATGTGTTGATTGTATCAAATGTTTTGTTCCGGAAGAAAAAAGGTAGTTATAAAATATAACAATTTCTGTAATCTCGCATTCAATATAATTCCACGGAATTAGTCAACAATAAATAAGTAAAACAAATTATCATTCAATTCATTGGACTCTGGACAACCTATAATTATACCAACACTAATCTTTCAATTTTTATTTTGTTCACCTCACAACAGATTTTTTTAGTAAAGATTAAAATTCTAGAATTTATAAAGAAAATGAATAGCATATGTATATTTTTAGGACCTAAAAATGTAGCTTTAGCGAGACAAATGAAATGGTTGAATATGGTAAAACCTCCAGTAAATTTAGTTGATAAACTGAACAACGAAAAAAGACAAACATGGCACGAATTAATGGCCGAATATGTTATGACTGAGCATAATCTTCATTTTCAAGAAAACTTTAATTATCTGTTATTTGACTGCATTACTGCTGCCGAAAAGTTAGAATGTCTAAACTACCCACTTCCACAAGAAGTTAGCTTGGTTGCTATACAAAAAGAACGAATACATTCTGATGTAGTCGCAGTAAAGAAATTAATACATAATTACAACTCAATGATACAAAATCTAACCATACCTCAGGTAAGTTGTCTTCGCTTAATTTATTTTCCACCAGAATTTATATCCAAAAATTGTTTGATTAGATCCATCGATTTTTGTAGAAGTCTTATCGAATATAATTTAACTTTTGATAATTAGCTTTCGCTGTTTAAGTTAAATAAACGACGACTAAACAGTCCATAGTAACGCGACAACTCAACTAAGCCCCGCACTGCGGTTCCTTGTAAAAAATGTTAATTAATACTTTGAAGTGTCTTTTTCTTTTATCTCTTCTCGTGTTTAATATAGTTGATAATATTTACTTTTTAATTATCAGCCATTTATGCTACATTTCGTTGTTTTCTTTTATCATTCGTCTGTTTTTCTGTTGCATAGCATTTTTTTTAGGTTAGGTTAAGCAAATATTTAACGCCACAGTTACTATAGTAGATCTAAATAAAAAGAAGATCGACGCAAGAACACATTTATGCATAATCCCGCCTTTTGCGTTGTGATAGAATTAGCGTACGATCAGTTACACGTTTACTTAAGTTTTTTAACGCCAATGAATTTTTACTTTCATATCATTTAATACTACCTTTACAATATAGTTCACTGGGATTATCAAACGGGTGGTTTTCAATACATGCTATGTTGCATCGCTAACAAAAATTAACTGCGCTAAAAATGAATGACGTTCTTATTTTATTTGAGCTAAGCTATAGTTGCCAGTATGTTTTTATTTCTCTTTCACATTTTGAAATTAAATAGTTTCTTTTCTCGGTTTCATCAATCAAATAATACTGAATATAGTATAGGTGGTAATAGAATGATTTCTAAAACCAAATAGTTAAATAAGCAAGCAGAAAACCACTAGAGTATAAAAAAAAATTACACATTTTCAGCTTAGTTAGAATTAAACGGCGAAATATTATTAGTCTAAATCATTCTAACTAACATATACTATTTTCAGGCGCTAATTTCTTAATAATTATTTTCAGCTACACTTTCTTCGAAATCACATAAGGGAAACAGAAATTAATTTACAACCCGGTCTGTCAAGGATACTTTGGGCCTCCTTGGGAATTCAAGAGTATGTTGACAGTTGCCATTCAATTAATAAAACTCTAGTATCATTTATTCAACAACTGTCACACGTGGAAATCGACTTGAACTCTAGAATTCGAACCTTATCAGAGTTTAATTTATTTTATTTTCAACCCATTGAAGAAAATCCCGTAGTACCTCCGTGCAAGGACTTTTTCGCGACAATGAATCAAGTTCGAACTGAAAGGGTGTGCCAAATGGTAAACCTATACGAAACTGTAGGATTAATTTTACGAAAATTGGAAAGTTTAGTTTTGGAAAGTAATACTGGAAAATCGCGTTTCATGACTCACTACTACGCGTTCTGGGAAAACAAAATTTATTCATCTTTGACTAAGATGACTGTGAACAACATGGAGGTTTTCAATGAACATATACTAAAAAAACATATACTTTTTGAAGTCGATGCACTTCTATCTGAACCTGACGTTGTATTAAGCCCAACACCTACTGAAATATATAACGGAATGCTGCGTTCTATTAAAGATTTTTTAAACAGGTTAAAATCATTTGTCCGTTGGATGAATACTACGTGCATTCCTTGTCCTTCTCAAAAGATTGATACCAGTGATGAATATTTTATATTTTCGTTCTATGACGATATTATGCAAGTGCCTAATGTTAATGAGGCCGTAACCACTCTTCAAGAAACAGCATACAAACGTATTCTAAGCGTACACAGATATCTTCAAGGATGGAAACGTTATCGAAACCTATGGAACTTTGATAAAAATAATACTTGCGCTAGATTTGTTTCCAAAAACCCTTCTCTCAGTAAATACGACGACAAATTTATGTTTTATGCCTCAATAATGAACGACTTAAAAGATCACGTACCATATATCGATATCGCATCCATCAGATTAAATCTGAGGCCTTTATTAAATTCTATTTACGATCATTCCCTGCAATGGAAACTAACATTAGGACAAAAACTTTTGGAATCAACACAGGAAAAAATGTTTACGCTTAAAACCACCATAGACGATTTAAGAATAATAATTGACAGAAACATTAAAGGGTTAGATTTGTTTAAAGCTATTATGCAAGCGATTACAACAATACTTCGAATGAATATTTCCGTCGAAATAGAATACGTACTGTATCAGGAAACTTTTTGTGTATTAAAACAACACGAAATCCCTTATGAAGAAGAAGACGAAAAACTCGCGCATACATTGCAAACTGAATGGAAATCTTTATATATTTCTGCAATATATAGAACGCAAACATTAGAATCGACAAAAGAACGATTCGCCAAAATCACTTTAACCGAAATTAAAGAATTTTGTAATACTCTTGCCGAATTTATTAGAAAATTTGATAGCGAAGGACCAGCGGCAGTAGGTGAAGATTTAGATTTAGGTGTAAAGCTTATGGACGAATATGGAAAAGCCTTTGACGAATTCGATGCACGCAGAATAGATCTACAGACGGCAGAAGTATTATTTGATATACCATTAGCGGATTATTCTGATTTTCTTAGAGCAAAAGGTGATTACGCTTCAATGCAAATGATTTACAAAATCTATAAACAACAGAAACAAGGTAGAGAACTTTGGGGTCGTACTCTGTGGGTACATTTAAATCCCCAAGCGTTAGTAGACGGAATAGAAGGTTTTATTAAAGATTTTAGAAAGTTACCTAGAGCAGCAAGAATCCATCCCGTAGGTATGATGTTAGATTTAAAAATGAGACAATTCAAAAACGTCGTACCTTTAATGGTTTCGTTAAAACACGATGCTTTAAGAGAACGCCATTGGAAAGAACTAATGAAAAAAACTGGCCAATACTTTGACATGTCTCCAGATAGATTTACTTTAGACAATATGTTTGCCATGCAGCTACATAAATATCAAGATATTGCCGAAGATATAATAAATAACGCCGTTAAAGAATTGAGCATTGAAAAAGGAGTTCGCGACATAACAGAAATTTGGAATAATATGGCCTTCACTGTGCATAAACACTTTAAAGGCACCGAAGATCGAGGATACATATTAGGTCCTACAGACGAAATTATGCAAGTTTTAGAAGATAATGCTATGAATTTACAAAGCATGGCTGGTTCACAATTTGTTGGACCCTTTTTACCTACAGTTCAAAAATGGGAGAAGTACTTGAATAATATAGGAGAGGTTATAGAAGAGTGGCTATCAGTGCAAAGAAAGTGGATGTATTTAGAAGGTATATTTGTAGGAGGAGATATAAGGACTCAATTACCGGATGAAGCTAGAAAATTTGATGACATTGATAAATCGTTTCGTAGAATTATGTCCGATGTTGCTAAAAAGCCTATAGTTCTGGATTGCTGCAATGCGAGTGGTCGTTTACAAGAATTTAGGGGACTAGGTTTTGGTTTAGACAGATGTCAAAAATCTTTAAACGACTATCTAGATTCAAAAAGAAGACGATTTCCGCGGTTTTATTTTATATCGACTGACGAATTACTTTCTATTTTGGGTAGTAGTGAACCTTCAGTGGTTCAAGATCATATGGTGAAAATGTTTGATAACATTAAATCTCTTAGACTTGGAGTAGATAGCGACGAACGATCTATTGCTAGCGCCATGATATCAACTGAAGGAGAAGTTATGAATTTTCGCACTAACGTATTCACCGAAGGCAAAGTTGAAGAGTGGATGAATGATGTATTGCACGAAATGCGACGTTCCAATCGGTATATAACGAAAGCCGGAATTTACTGGTACGGAAAAATCCGTAGACCTCGTACAGAATGGATGATGGACTATTTAGGAATGGTGTGCCTTTGTGGGAATCAGGTATGGTGGACAGCTGAAGTAGAAAACGTTTTTGTAAAGATTAAAAAAGGTCAGAAAAGGGCGATGAAAGAGTATTTGGAACAATTGAACCGACAATTGGATGATATCGTTGTAACTGTGAGAGGAAATCTAAGTCCAAATGATAGATCAAAATTTAAAACTGTCGCTACAATTGAAGTACACGCTAGGGATATTATTGAAGCTTTTGTACGCGATAGTGTCACCGATGCTCAAGAATTTGAATGGGAGAGTCAATTAAGATTTTATTGGGTAAACCATTTGGATAATTTATGGGTTCGACAATGTACAGGATCATTTGAGTACGGTTACGAGTACATGGGATTAAATGGCCGTTTAGTAATCACACCTTTAACGGATCGAATATATTTGACAATCACGCAGGCCTTGTTAATGCACCTGGGAGGTGCACCAGCTGGTCCGGCAGGTACCGGAAAGACCGAAACAACAAAAGACTTAGCAAAAGCATTAGCTTTGCTATGCGTAGTAACTAACTGCGGAGAAGGTATGGATTTTAAGGCTATTGGTACTACTTTAGCAGGACTTGCACAATGTGGTGCATGGGGTTGCTTTGACGAATTCAACAGAATTGACATATCAGTATTATCTGTAATATCCACACAGTTACAAACAATAAGGAGCGCGTTAGTAATGAAAGTAAAAAGGTTCAATTTTGAAGGAGTAGAAATTGATCTTGATGCTAAAGTTGGAATATTCATTACAATGAATCCAGGATACGCAGGCAGAACCGAATTGCCAGAATCAGTAAAAGCGTTATTTAGACCAGTTGTTTGCATTTTACCCGATTTAGAAATGATATGTTTAATTTCTTTATTCTCAGACGGTTTTCTTGCAGCCAAAGTATTGGCAAAGAAAATGACTGTTCTGTATAAGTTAGCACGTGAACAATTATCTAAACAGTTTCATTATGACTGGGGATTACGTGCTCTCACTGCCGTATTGCGCATGGCTGGAGTGTTAAAACGAGCTTCACCCGATATTTCAGAAATTCTTGTGCTCATGCGCGCTCTTAGAGATATGAATTATCCTAAGTTTGTTTTTGATGACGTGCCCCTTTTCCTAGGTCTAATTCAAGATCTATTTCCCGGATTAGATTGCCCTCGAGTTGGGTATCCAGATTTTAACGCGGCTGTTGAAAAATGCTTGAGTGCTAAAGGCTATATAATATTACCGATACAAGTAGATAAAGTTATACAATTGTATGAAACTATGATGACACGACATTCTTCGATGTTAGTAGGACCTACAGGAGGTGGAAAATCAGTTGTTTTACACACATTATGTTCAGCGCAAATTCTTTTGGGTTTGCCAACTAGAACATCGACTTTGAATCCTAAAGCATGTTCTGTTATAGAATTATATGGAATTTTAGACCCTGCCACGCGCGATTGGACAGATGGTTTACTATCCAACATATTTCGTGAAATGAATCAACCAACTGAGAGAGCAGAACGAAGATATATAGTGTTTGATGGAGACGTTGACGCGCTTTGGATAGAAAACATGAATTCAGTTATGGACGATAATCGGTTACTTACTTTGGCAAATGGAGAAAGAATTCGTCTTTTGCAGCCCACATGCGCTCTTCTATTTGAAGTAGGCGATCTCGCTTACGCATCACCTGCTACCGTGTCTAGAGCTGGGATGGTCTATGTCGATCCAAAAAATTTAGGTTACAGTCCATTTTGGGATAAATGGATTAAAAGTAGAACGTATCCTCCAGAATTTGACGCATTTCAAAAAATTTTTGAACAATATATTCCAGATACTTTAGCTTATGTTGTACAAGGAGTCCAAGGTACTACTCAAGGCAATCCTCTTAAAACCATTGTGCCCCAAACCAGTTTGAATATGGTTACACAGTTATGTTATATGATCGACTCTATATATCCGCAGCCTATTGAAGATAATAGAAATCCTGCGGAGGAAATTGACGAATGCGTTATTGAAGCCATTTTTTTGCATGGATTGTATAACTCTATAGGAGCTTCATTAGTGGGACAAGGTAGATTAGACTTTGACGCATTTATAAAGAAAACTTGTTCTTTGGTGAATGTAGAGGATTCTTTCGAAAAACGAGCAGAAATGCGTCAACTTCCAACTAAATACGAGTCTCTCTATGAATATTATCTTGATATTCGAAACAACGAATGGGTTGCTTGGGAATGGTTAGTGCCTAATTATGTTCATGATAGAGAAAAGAAATTTACGGAAATATTAGTTCCAACAGTCGACACAGTCCGTATTACTTATGTGTTAAAATTGATGAACGAAATAAAACGCCCTATAATACTAATAGGAGAAACGGGTACCTCTAAAACCGCAATAATACAAGATTTTCTACGCCAATTAAGTCCCGATCAATTTGTTTTGTTAAACATTAACTTCTCATCCAGAACTTCATCGATGGACGTTCAAAAAAATATAGAATCGGCTGTAGAAAAAAGGACTAAAGACATATATGGCCCACCCGTAGGAAAAAAATTATTGTGCTTTATTGATGACATGAACATGCCTCAGGTTGATGATTATGGTACGCAACAACCAATAGCTTTACTAAAATTACTTTTCGAAAAAGGCGGATTTTATGACCGAGGAAAAGATTTAAATTGGAAAAACATAAGAGATATTAGTTACTTTGCAGCAATGGGAGTTGCTGGTGGAGGACGTAATGAAGTGGATCAACGTTTCATATCCATGTTTACAGTTTTCAATTTAGTTTTTCCTACGGATTTAACACTTCAACATATTTACTCATCTATACTAAGTGCACACTTAAGCATTTTTAGTGAGGATGTACAAGTAGCTTCAACCCTTATAAATATAACACTACAGTTATACAACACAATCATTCTGGAACTTCCTCCTACTCCAAGTAAATTTCATTATATTTTTAATATGCGAGATTTATCTCGCATAACCTGTGGTCTGTGCATAATAACGCCCAAATACTACACAGCGCTGCACCATATCGTTAGGGTTTGGCGTAACGAATTTCAAAGGGTTATTTGTGATAGACTAATTAATATCGAAGATCAAACGTTAATGAGAAAACATTTAGTATATCAATTGCAAAGAAACTTTTCGTCGCGTGAAAATGTTGGTGACGACGAAAACGAAGAAATGGAAGGCGAAGAAAAAGTAAACGTTGTTGAATACACCATGAGAGATCCTTTACTGTTTGGCGATTACAGAAATGCTCTGAACGAAGATGAACCGCGTTGTTACGAAGATCTATTAGATTACGAAGCTGTTTATTTTTTGATGCAAGAAATTATTGACGAATACAATGAACGAAACGAAAAACTGAATATCGTACTTTTCGATGACGCTTTGGAGCATTTAACTCGAATTCATCGAGGGTTGCGTTTATTAAAAGGACACGTTATGGTAGTCGGTGTAGGAGGTAGTGGTAAAGGTAGCTTAACAAGACTAGCTGCATTCACTGCTGGCTGCGAGATGTTCGAAATATCATTGTGTAGAGGATACGGAGAGGTTAATTTTAAAGATGATCTAAAAAAACTATTCAACATGTTGGGTATAGACCGAAAATTAACAGTATTTTTATTTTCGGCTGCCCAAATAGCGGAAGAAGGTTTTTTAGAATTTATTAATAATATTCTTATGATCGGTGTGGTGCCTTCACTGTTTACTGATGAAGATAAAGATGCTATTATTGGTCAATGCAGAAACGCATCTCGAGATGCTGGTTATGGAATAACAAAAGATCAAGTGTGGAATTACTTCGTAAATAAATGTTGCGATAATCTTCATGTTGTCTTGTCAATGTCGCCTACTGGAGAAATTTTAAGTAAACGATGTAGAAGTTTTCCAGGACTTGTCAATAACACATGCATTGATTGGCTCATGCCTTGGCCCCCACAAGCTTTAGTTGCTGTAGCGTCCGTTTTCTTAAAAGACAATCAAAAAATACCAGCGATTTATAGAGATATTATCGTTGATCACGCTGTTTTTGTGCATCAATCAGTTGGTCAATTTACCGCAGATTTTTTAGTTAAACTGCGAAGAAAAAATTTTGTAACACCAAAGCATTACCTAGATTTTTTAGGTACATACCTTAAGTTATTAGAAGAAAAAAATAACTTTATAACTGCTCAATGCAATCGTCTTTTAGGGGGCTTAGTTAAAATAGAAGAAGCAAGTGCAGATCTAGAAATATTAAACGCAAAACTAGCTGTACAAAAAGTTATTGTTACGGAAGCAACTCTAGCTTGCGAAAAAATGTTAGTCGAAATTGAAGCAGGTACAGCTGCGGCTACTTATAAAAAAGACGTTGCATCGACACGTAGTGTTGAAATTGCAGAACAATCAAAGATCATTATGTTGGAACAAGCTGATGCAGAAGAATCTTTATCGGCCGCACTGCCTGCTTTAGAAATGGCCAGGTTAGCTTTGGCCGACTTAGATAAATCCGATATTACTGAAATTAGATCCTTTGCCACTCCTCCCGAAGCCGTCCAAGTAGTTTGCGAGTGTGTAGTGATAATTAGAGGAATAAAAGAAATTTCATGGAAAAGTGCCAAAGGTATGATGTCCGATCCTAGCTTCTTACGACAATTGCAAGAATTAAATTGTGACGCAATCACACAAGCACAAGTAAAAGCTGTAAAAACTCACTTAACAAAGTCAAAAAAACTAGATGAAATGCAGAATATTAGTAAGGCTGGCTACGGTTTACTTAAATTTGTACAAGCGGTACTGGGCTATTGTGCAGTGTTTAGGGAAGTAAAACCAAAACAAGATAGAGTAGAACAATTACAACGAGAATTTGATGCAGCAAAAAAAAGTTTAGAAAAATTACAAAACGAAATTCTAAAATTAGAATCTGATTTAGCGAAATTGAATGAAAAGTACACAAATGCCATGAAGAAAAAACAAGAATTGCAAGAAGAAACTGATATAATGATGCGACGATTGGCAGCAGCAGACAAATTAATATCGGGTCTTAGTTCTGAACAAGCTCGCTGGATGGTAGATTTATCACAATTGCATTTAGATCAAGAACGACTTACAGGAAATTGCCTTTTAAGTGCATCGTTTTTAAGCTACACGGGGCCATTTAGTTACGAATTCAGAAAAGATATGGTATATGTCGCGTGGCAAGATGACCTTATTGAACGAGGAATTCCACTAACAACACCATTTAGAATCGAAGTACATTTAACCAATGATGTCGAGGTGAGTAAGTGGAACTCCGAAAATTTACCGCCGGATGAATTGTCTATTCAAAATGGTATACTTACTACGCGTGGTTCACGATTTCCTTTATGCATAGACCCCCAACAACAAGCATTAAATTGGATTAAGAAAAGAGAAGAAAAATTTGGATTAAAAGTATTAAGTTTCAACGATTCCGATTTTTTAAAATTTGTTGATATGGCCATCAAGTATGGGTCTCCTATTCTTTTTCAAGATGTAGATGATTATATAGACCCAGTAGTAGACAATGTCTTAGAAAAAAATATAAAAATAGTTAGTGGTCGGGTTTTTGTATACTTGGGCGATAAAGAAGTCGATTACGATCCCAATTTCCGCATGTATTTAACTACTAAATTAGCAAATCCTGCGTTTAACCCTTCTGCGTATGCTAAAGCTGTTGTTATTAATTATATGGTAACCATGTCGGGTCTAGAAGATCAGTTGCTTAGTGTGGTTGTACGGAACGAACGACCAGATTTGGAGGAACAAAGAGAAAACTTAATTGCCGAAACCAGTGAAAACAAAAATTTACTACAACAACTTGAAGATTCGCTTTTAAGAGAATTATCTACTTCAACTGGAAACATGTTGGATAATGTCGAACTTATCAATACCCTTGAAAATACTAAAACAAAAGCTTCAGAAGTTATGTCAAAATTAGCATTAGCTCAAAGAACTGGAAAAGACATTGATAGATTACGCGATGGTTATCGTTCAGTAGCAAAACGAGGAGCTATATTATTCTTTGTACTATCTGACATGTCGAGCGTAAATACTATGTATCAGTTTTCTTTGAATTCTTATTTAGAAGTTTTCGCCTATTCTCTGCGGAAAGCTTTACCTCATACAGCCTTGAGCAAACGTTTAATAAACATAATAAATAGTTTAACTAAAAATGTATACGATTACGGCTGTACTGGTATGTTTGAAAGACACAAACTGTTATTTTCGTTTCAAATGACAAGTAAATTACAACTAAGCAGTGAAGATATTTTACAAGCTGAACTTGAATTCTTTATAAAAGGTTGCGTAAGTTTAGAAAAATCAACAAAAGCATCCCCGGCTAAATGGATATCCGTTCAGGGTTGGGAAGACCTATTAAAATTGTCAAACGATTTTCCCGAAACGTTTGAAAACTTAATAAAAGATCTAGAAATGAAAATTAATGAATGGCAAGTTTGGTATGACGCGGATGCTCCCGAATCACTACCATTTCCATGTGAATACAGCGAAAAAATGAAACCATTCCAAATGCTGATGCTACTACGGTGTTTTAGAGTAGACAGAGTTTATAGAGGTGTAACAAACTATATCGTACAAGTAATGGGAGAAGAATATGTTATGCCACCAGTAATTAGTTTAGATAATATTTTTGATCAAAGTAGTACAACAACGCCCGTCGTGTTCATATTAAGTCCTGGATCCGATCCTACAGCAGAATTAATGAAGTTAGCGGATAGATGCGGAATGGGAGGAGGAAAATTTCGATATTTATCATTAGGTCAAGGGCAAGAACCAATAGCTCTTGGATTGTTGGAAGTTGCTACAGGAAGAGGTCAATGGTTAATGTTTCAAAACTGTCATCTACTAATATCTTTTATAAAAGGACTAGAAAAACACTTGGAAAAAATTAGCAAACCTCATCCAGATTTTCGTCTTTGGTTAACTACTGATCCTACGCCAACGTTTCCTATTGGAGTGTTACAAAAATCTCTAAAAGTCGTAATTGAACCGCCAAACGGTTTAAAGTTAAACTTGAGAAATACGTATTTTAAATTAAGATCACAAACTCTAGAAGGCTGTCCACATCATGCATTTAAATCGCTAATTTACGTATTAGCTTTTTTCCATGCCGTTGTACAAGAACGAAGAAAATATGATAAAATCGGTTGGAACATAAGCTACGATTTTAACGAAAGCGATTTTAACGTCTGCGTGCAAATTTTAGACACCTACCTCAATAAAATTATTATATTAAAAGATACTCGAATTCCTTGGAGTAGTTTAAAGTATTTGATAGGCGAAGTAATGTATGGAGGTAGAGTAATTGATGATTTTGATCGTCGAATCGTACGTACCTATATGAACGAATATATGGGTGATTTTTTATTTGACACATTCCAACCCTTTCACTTCTACCATGATAGTAACGTTGATTACGTTATACCTCCAATTGGAACTAAAGAAGAGTATATAGGTAATTATGTTTAAAATATATACATTCGATTTTAGCAATACTTTACAGCTGCCATTGATGAACTACCATTAGTAAACAGTCCAGAGGTTTTTGGATTACATCCAAATGCAGAGATAGGTTACTACAGTCAAGCTGTAAAGGAAATGTGGGAACATTTGATCGAATTGCAACCTCAAACTAGTTAAAAAATAACACTATTTCGAAAATTTCAATCTAACAGTACATTTCAGGTGGAAGCGGTGAAGGTATTAGCAGAGAAGAATTTATCACAAATGTAGCAAACGATATTCTTCAAAAAATCCCTAGAACATATGAAATTTGGAAAGTTCGTAAACATTTTCAACTGGTAATGACACCAACTATAATAGTTCTATTGCAAGAATTAGAACGGTTTAATAAACTTCTGGTCGTTATGAAACGTACCTTAGACCAGTTAAAAAAAGCTCTAATCGGAGAAATAGGAATGGATGCAAATCTAGATAATGTAGCCATTTCTTTATATAATGGTCAATTGCCAGCTTCGTGGAGAAAATTAGCTCCAATTACTAGAAAAAACTTAGGAGGGTGGATGCAACATTTCCAAAATAGAAACTCCCAATATGCTCTTTGGGTACGTTATAAATAAGTTTTTTTTAATTACTCAACTGATGTCTCAAATAGGCTGTCCAAGGAGATCCAATGGTGTTATGGTTATCAGGTTTGCATATCCCTGAAACATACTTGGCGGGGTTAGTTCAAATAGCATGTCGAAAAAATGGATGGCCTTTAGATAGATCTACTGTTTACACTACTGTATCGTCTTACTTAGATCCTTCTGACGTTGAAGAACGACCGGATACAGTAAGGGTTAATAGGATCGTACAAAACGCGACTATTACTAGTATTTTAGGGCACTTGCTTAATTCATGGACTGTATTTGGAAGGAGCTCGATGGGATGTTACAAGGAAGTGTTTGCAAAGGTCCACACCTAAGGTCCTTATCGAAGAATTGCCAATCTTGCATGTTATTCCAATAGAAAGTTATCGTTTAAAGTTACAAAATACGTTAAGAACGCCAGTTTATACCACATCTGCTCGTCGAAATGCTATGGGAGTTGGTCTTGTATTCGAAGCTGATTTAGGAACATCGGAACACATGAGCCATTGGGTTCTTCAAGGCGTATGCTTAGTTTTAAATACTGACTAAGATTTTTGTATTCTAAAAATAAATAAAAAGATTATTTTCCAATACGTCACTTGTTAGACTACAATCGAACACTTTCCTGTTCTGTATGCAATTGAATTCGATGTAAGTTACAAAATATGTTTCAATTTGTGGTGTTATGTAAGAAGTTAGTAGCTGTAAACAATGCCTTTCAAGTCAAAAACGTATAATTAAAATATACAAGAAGCAAATTTCAACATATATTGAAACAGTCAAAATTAAAACTAAATTTTAACGCCTCTATTCGCAAACCGTATTTAATTAGTAAGTAACAGAAATTTTTCTTGAAAATCCAAGGAATACTTACCTACATTCTCTATGATATACTGGATACCTAACTAATAAATTAAAAGTAAAGCCACAGTCGGCCATTTGCAAGGTTTGTTATATGATTATTAACAATATTACGACATATAGTAAATGTTACCATTTTGTAGGTATCTCACTAGTTTTTAACCTGCAAGATGGTTATCATCAATGTATGTGGCGTATTGTATATGTGGTATATGTGGCTATAATACAATCACATTTAAACTGACCAATTATATAACATTTGATCTATCTTACAAAAAACCGATTTTGGCTTCTATTTTTGAAACAGTTGATATTTCGGTTAGCGATCCAGGAGATAAGTAGTAGAAATAAACATCTTTATGTGTGTGTGTTACGAAACAAGTAACAAGAAACAGAACACGTTGCGTTTCGCGCAACTTGTTGCCGAAACAATTTCTGGTCTCCTGTTTCCGAAACGCCAGTGTGCATCGTTTCATATAAGTACATGGGTTATTTGATATTGCAAAGAGTTGCATGTTTCGTGAAACTAGTTTCACGAAATTCGTTTCTCCAGTGTGTCACCTAGCTTATCCTGTAAAATTTCTGATTACTCATTAATCTAGTGAATAGTACCTACCCATCTTTATTTTTTATTTATTGTAATCAGCACAATTATGAGGAACTTTTCGATCGGTTTGAATATTTTGATGACAAAACATAGATATAATAGAATATGATATTCGAGAATATACTTGTAATACGGCCTGACAATATTAACAAAATTTTTATTTTTTTGCTGGTAAATAATTTTACGTAGGTATATAAATAATTTAGCCGAAATACATAATCCTTTGACGCTAAAGTAAATCAACTAGCACTTATATAATCCATGGATAATAATGCCGCTGCACTTTTTACAACTACATCTACTTAAACATTCAAATTCATAACGTCTTTTTACACCTAGTTGTGGCAATGACATCACCTTGAATAGCTCACATTAATCCTTATCTGTTCCAGTGTACAACTTTCCTTCACTTAATCCAATTTTTGGATAACTCTTTGTCAATTTAATTATAATATTAAGTAGCCTTACCGTGTGTATTTTTCAAATTTAGTTTGAAATTTTGTTTTAATGTCCAATTTAAATTGTAGCAACTTAAATTTGGATCTGCAACGTTTTTATCTACCTTCTTAAATGACATTTTTATTAATAGAGATAGATATGTGATAAATCAAAAGTTTCTCAATATTTGTTAATAATAAATAATACTTTTCGTATAAATTGAATAAATCGTACGCACTCCTTTCGTTTAGTGTTAATCCAGTAGAAATAATAATATTTAAAATTAATTATAAAATCGTGTTCCATTTGAAGAGAAAATTATCGTTTATGATTTCATCTTTTATTGTAGAACCCTTTAAGCTTGCGCAATGTACGCAAGACATTTTAGAATCTTCTGGTACACAACAAAGCATTAAATGGCTTGAAAGAGTGAAAGTGAGCAAGGCGGGAACTATTTATACATTTGGGGCAGAAGACAAAATACTGGTGTCCAGTATTATTTTCAAAGTAAATATTGCTTGAAAAGGTTTCAGTTCCTTCTTACATTAGAGGAAGAAAAAAAATTCTGGCTGGGGCGGACGGTAATGAAACCAATAAATGTAGTGCAAGTAATATTAGAGCTATCAATGTAGAAGAACGTTATAATAAAGTTACTGTTGTTAATAAAAAGAATTTTAAGGAAACAGAGAGTATGTTTAACGGAAACACAATATCTATCAATGAGGCAGAAAAGAAAACCTTGTGTAGTGCTATAAATGACCTTAATACCACAATAAATAATGTTAAAGAAAACTTGAGACCTTTCCTATTCAATTCTGAAGTAAATATTGAAGAGCATACCATAAACAAAAATTCTGGTACAAACAGGGAAAATATATCACACAAGTAACATGCACCCCATTTGATGTAGAAGAGAAAACCAACGAAAAAGAAAACACCTGCTACAGTAAAAATAATAAGATTACCATACTATCTAATATTGTCCTAAAGGAACCAATAACAAACGATCATATAGACGATGATGCATCTATCCAAATTAATGATGAACCGTATCAATCATCCAGTAGTGAATACGTGCCTTCCTCATATTCCTCTTCTCATGAAGGTGATGAAGAGGATTACGCAAATTTACGCAAAGAGTTGATACTTGCTAATTCTAAATTGTGTGACGAGCTTTCAACAAAAATGTTATCAAACTTACCGGTTTCTCCTTTAGAGCTTGCGTGCCAATTACAAGAGGTCCCGAAATCGATGAAATCTCCTGTGTTTCCGCTTCAAATCTGTGATAAGCTCCAAATTCCTGACAACAGTAGTTATAGCGAAATAGAGACAACTGCTTACGTTAATCGTGCAAAAAAGACCATCTCTGGAAGTCGTGTTTATGATAAAAGACATGCTTGTTACTTCTGTGACAAATTGATCGGCACAGTTACTAGGCACTTAGAGTTGGTACATTTTAAAGAAATTGAAGTTGCGAAACTATTAACTATGGATAAAAACTCTGAAAGACAAAAAGAGGGGTTTTTATGTTTGCTTAGAGCCAGCGACTATTACCATAATTGCCAAATACTGGCAATGAAAAAGGGTGAACTTATTTTAAGCAGACGCCTTTCTTCAAAAGGCAGATCAAGAGGGTTATCAAATTATGGTCCTTGCCCAAACTGCCTAGGGCTCTTTTTGCTAACAACGTTATGGCGCCACGTTAAAAATAGTTGCCCCAATAAAAAACATATCTGCGATAACACTTCCCGTAGGGACGTGAGAGGTGAAAGTTACTCACTTTTGTCCAGTTAGTCGGAAACCAATACATCAGTAGAATTTCAAAAAGATATACTATCAACGTTAAAACATGATGATGTTGGTATAGTTTGTAGAGAAGATTAATTAATTATTAAATTAGGAGCTCTATTATTGGAAAAATTTAGTGTCCAACAACACGATTTCATTCGTCAAACAATGCGTCAGTTAGCGAGGCTAATCATTCAAGTTCGATCCACTTCAAGTTTAACAAATTTAGAGCAAATTCTACTTTCTAAGAATTTTGATATTATTGTGAAAAGTGTGAAACAATTATGCGTTTCCACAATAAATTTTATTTCTGATAGATTTTAATAAAATTTTGTTCATTTTAAAAATACCGAATCGAGTATCGTTGATTATAGTTTTGGATGTTGTCAGGTTGCTAGGTTACGACGAAATTATAGCAAGGGATTTAAGACCCTCCTTATTGGTATCATAACTATGATGTTATAAGCTTATAATAACACTATCAGAAATAAAAAAAATTAATATTGAAATACCTATGGTGCGTAAACCAATTTTACACATGGTATGTAACTTGCAATTACAATGGAAATTTCCATTCAATGTAAGTGATTGTGTGAGGACACACATTATATCCATCCAGACGACAGTATATAGGTGTAGTAGTGGGGTCTGGCCACATATTTATGTTTTATCCACAACTTCCGAGATATGGAGTGTATGGGCATGACGTTAATACCAAATAAAGCAGGAAATACAACACTTTATTAGATATTTAATTTATAATTTAAAGTGATTTCCATTATATAATCTAGGTTCGAATCCTGCCTGCGACGATTTTTTTTTTAGAAAAAATAAATAGCCGGTTGCACAAAAGTTTTTAATACAAACATATCACTTCAAAGTGGTTTTATGACAACATAACCTTATAAAAATACATTTCTTCATCATTCCTTATAGGAAAGTCGTGTGGTGGCCACACCAGTTTTTTTACAATTGCTTATTAAAATGTTCATTACATATATTCAATTTCATTATTAAAACATTTTAATCATAAGGGTGAATAAAATAAATCTAAACGGTTAATAAAAAGTTTTTTCACACTACTATTGACACGACAAATAAAAAAAAATTAACCATTGCACTACCTTTGAAATTTTCGTTGCTAAGATCCTTTGTTTCATGTGACATTTTACTCCCTAGATTAACTTTACGCTATGATTTTAAGCAAATTAACCAATAAAAATGTTTTTGAAAATCCTGCAAAATTGGATAAAATATAATTTTATCAACTCGAAGACATTATAGTTAAACATTTTTTTCGTGGATAAAATTCTTCTTTGTTCACTTATACCATAACTATTTTGTGTTGTCTTTTGTAAACTTACATTCTTCTTTGAAAAAAAAAAATTTTTAATCACCAGAAATATACTGTTGGTACTACATTGATTACTACGTCTGTCAAATTTGACAACTTTAACATCGTTTTTTTTTCAGTTTTAACTAAATTTCAATCCCAATTTATTTTCAAAAAATTTTTATAGCATAATTTTACGTTTCAAGGTCTCCTGAATCAGAAAAATGTATTATTGATAAAAAAATTTTGGGTGTTTGTGTGTAACGATGTACACACGATAACTCTCGAACCAAAAGTCCTAGTAACTTGAAATTTAGTACGGAGCTGGCTTTTCATATTTTCTCGGTTTTATCAAAAGATCGGTTTGATAAAAAAACCGGAAGTGGGTGTATCCGCCATTTTTAACAGTTTTTCTTATACAATTTCGTACGTATGTAAATGATTTGAATTATTTTTACAGTTTGTTACAAGCTTTAGGTCTTCCGAACCTTGCACGGCCAACTCACACAGTCGGAGATAAGGGGGGTTCAAGGAAATTGTAATTAAGGGCGCCAGATCAATCCTAATTAACACTTTTGCCTCGATTGTTTATATATGGATTGCTGCATCTTATTTAAATTATCTTTGGATGTACCCACGATAACTCTCGAACCAAAAGTCCTAGTAACTTGAAATTGAAATTTGGTGTAGAGCTGGCTTTTTATATTCTCTTTGTCAAAAGATGGGTTTGATAAAAAAACCGAAAGTGGGTCTATCCGGCATTTTTAACAGTTTTTCTTATATTATTTCGTACGTATGTAAATTATTCGAATTATTTTTACAGTTTCTTCAATCGTGTACATATCACTTCAAAATGATTTTATGACAACATAACCTTAAAAAAATATGTCGATATTCATTCATCATTCCTTATAGGAAAGTCGTGTAGTGACCACACCAGTTTTTTTAATTACACCTTTTACACCTTAGCATACTCGATATAATAATTTTGAACACTTAGTTTTATGTAAATTTCTACTTTTCATTTTGCCACTCTAGAGCCTTTTTCGCCTATTACATAAATACACTAACGAACGAATATTGACGTTTGGGATGTTGGCAGCACACAACCTCTGCAAGTATAAGCAACAAAGCTGAAATTGGCAGCTAGAAGTAAGCGGTAGAAGGGATGTTAGCGGTAGCGTCCAAGTTTTCACGATTTCCCGTTCAACCTCCGTTGACTAAAGTCTGATTGTATTATGTTGTAAATGTGTAATGTACTATCATGTGTAAATAAGTTGTTCATTAAAAACGTAAAAATGTTTTCATGATTATTGAGTTAAGTTCGTAAACTAAATTAGTGGTGAAAACTAAATTCACGTGGATCGCATAGAAACCACATTGGTGACCCCAACGAGTCAACTTGCAGACGCTAACAAGGAAATAATGAGTCGTAACAAGTAAGGTGTTTGTTTTGTACATATTTCGATAAATATTAGAATAACATTCCTGAGTGCATGCTTTAATTTGTTGAACGACACGTGCTGTGACATTAAATATGGCGGAACCATCAGCTTCCCCCCTATCCGAACAACAGGAATGTCAGGAATACAAACGAATTGAGCGAATGGACACCAACATTCCACCATTTTGGCCCGGAAAACCGCATATATGATTTATACAACTCGAAGGTCATTTTCAGGTAAGGGGAATAAAAAGCGGTTTAACTAAATTCTGGATGACGATATCTTTTTTATGAGATCAATATATTAGCGAAGTAGAAGACATCATATCAAATCGTCCACTGGAAAAGAAATACGAGAAATTAAAGACGGAATTAATAAAACGGTTCTCCGCTTCGCAAAACGCAAGAATCAAACAACTATTAGATCATGAAAAAATAGGTGTTCTTACACCATCCCAATTTTTGAGTCATTTGCAAAGCCTGGCAGATAAATCCGTTCCAGACACATTAATGAGAACAATGGACCAACCGGTTGCCCGCACCAATTCCTGCATTATTAACTACGCAAGCGGACCAATGCTTGCAGAATTAACAAAAACTATAAGTGATCTTAAAGAACGTGGTAGATCGCAATCGCGCGGTCATCCTCGTAACCGTTCTTCTCTTCGCGTCGCCGAACGTACGATAAATGTTGGTACCACTACCGGTTCGGAGCACGCGCTACTAAGTGCCAAGCCCCATGCAATTATGTACCAAAAAAGAAATAAACACTGCAATGAATGCGATCAACGCTGCAGGCACGAGCTTATATTTCAAAAACGCAGTTTTTAATTGGCACTGGTGCTACAGTTAGTGTTTTTCCGCGAAGACTAATTAAGTGGCCCGCTCCATACTCTGGTTATAAGTTGTATGCAGCAAACGGCACAGAAATTCGTACATTCGGATTCATTACATTAACTTTAAATATAGGATTACATCGTGAACATAGATATCAATTCGTTATTGCAGGTGTCAATAAACCCATTATTGAAATCGGTTTTTTGAAAGAATTATGGTTTGCTTATAGATCCTAAGAAATCTTTATTGATAGACTCAACAACAAAACTCACAACGAGAGGAGTAACGCAATCAGATGGAATAATTAAAACAATTTCAGGAGAATCACCATTTCACCATATGATTACAGAATTTCCAGCCTTAACGCATCCGTCATGGAAACCCGGCACAATTAAGCATAGGTCAACCCGTTACTTCTCGGCCTCGGAGGCTAGCTCCAGAATGCCTTGCCATCGCTTAGAAGGAATTTCAGTATCTGTTATCGTTAGGTATAATCCAACCTTCAAATAGCGCGTGGTCATCGCCTCTTCACTTAGTTCTGAAGATCAATACCGACTGGCGTCCATGTGGTGATTATCGTGCACTAAACGCTCGCACAATTGCCGATAAGTACCCAATTCCGCATATCAAGGACTTCTCGCAAAACTTTATATGGTAAAATAATTTTTTCCACGATTGATCTTGTCAAGGCTTTTCATCAAATACTAATAAATCCATCAGACGTATCAAAAACTGCCATAACTACACAGTGTTGTAAATTATCTATATAAATTCATATAGATAAATTAATCTAGATTCATATTTTTTATCTATTTATATGTATCTAGATACAATCAAAAAATATATAAATTATATGTATCTGTATATATATAATTTTTTATTTAAATTATTTAAATAATATTTATAAAAAATCCAGTGTCTCGTAAAATTCTAGTTACAATATGTGTTTTTCTTCAGTAATTTCCCACATTCCATAGTAGTTCTTCAAATGAACTCCATCTATCGTTATTACTACCTAGATTATTTCACCTATTATCTGTTATCTATATAAGGTTTGAATAGTTTATCTATTATCTAATACTAGATAATTTTTGAAAGAAAAAAAAATTATCTATATCTATATAATTTAAAAATTATCTATTTACAACACTGTAACTACACCCTTTGGACTGTACGAATTCCAATTTATGAGTTTTGGGTTAAAAAACGTAGCTCAAACATTTCAGCGTTTTATTGATGAAGCCCTCAGAGGATTAGAGTTTTGTTATGTCTACATCGACGATATATTAGTCGTATCAGAAACAGAAACTCAACATCTAACGCATTTGAAACTATTATTTCAGAAATTACAGTATTTCGGGATTGTAATAAACCCATAAAAATGTGTTTTAGGTAAATCCGAAGTTCAATTTTTAGGATACATAGTCAATTCATCTGGTTGTAAACCACCTTAAAATCGCATCGACGCAGTGATAAACGCTAACCTTCCTACCACGGTAAAACAACTTAGATGTTTCCTTGGTATGGTAAATTTTTACCGACGTTTCATTCCAAACGCCGGAAATACACAAGCACCGTTAACTTCGCTACTAAGAGGTATATCGAAAAAAGGAAACGAACAAATTACTTGAAATGCCACCACCGAAGAGGCAGCCGCTGTTTCTCATCCTTCAGCCAACGCTACTGGCTGATGCTTCAAATATGGCCATAAGCATCGTTCTACAGCAACAAAATGGTAACGCGTGGCAACCCATTGCGTTTTTCTCAAAAAAATCGTCTTCAGAGCAACAAAAGTACAGCGCATATGATTGCGAATTATTAGCAGCATACACCGGAACAAAACGTTTTAGGCAGTACTTAGCAGTCCGACAGTTTACGCTGTACACCGATCATAAACCGCTAATTTTCGCATTAAGACAAAAATCAGAAAAAACATCCCCAAGACAGTTCAGTTACCTGGATATCATTAGCCAATTTACAAACAATATACGCCATGTAAGTGGAGAAAACAATGTACCTGCAGATGCATTATCAATATTGGATGTTATTGACAAGAAACCTATAATCGTTTCTCATTCTGCTGAGTTGCAGTCCCAATTAAAAGGAAACAGCTCCCTTAGCGTACAAAAAGTATTTTTTGATAATTTTAGTGTGCATGTTTTTGCGACACTTCAACAGGTTCAGTTAGGCCATTTGTATCGCAACATTTACGAAAACGCGTTTTTGAGAGTTTTTACGGATTATCGCATCCGAGTGCAAGAGCAACTGCACGCTTAATCGCTGATCGACACGTATCAAGTGTGTTACAGAGTTTTCAACTTCCAAGCGAACGGTTTGCACATATTCATTTAGACATCGTGGGACCCTTACCACCATCAAACGGTTTCACCCATCTACTCACGTGTGTTGACAGGCTTACAAGATGGCCAGAAACCATTCCAATTTCTGACACCACCGCTAAAACAGTAACTAGACAATTTATAGCACAATGGATTGCACGATACGGCGTACCTCTTCGCATTACAACCGACAGAGGTTGACAATTTGAATCTTCCACCCACAGTCTAATGGTGTTGTAGAACGCTTCCATCGACAATTAAAGACAGCTCTTAAATGCCACGAAAACACAGCATGGATCGAATCTTTGCCATTGGTGCTACTAGGAATTCGATTAGCACTCAAACAAGATCAAAATTCAACTCTTGCAGAACTAGTACCTATATGGGAAACATCCTCGTCTCCCCGGTGAATTTTTTACCCCAGGCAAACTGGAGACTTGCAGTGACTTCGTTTACAGAATGCAAATGCATTTCCAAACAATCCGACCACAAGCGTCAAAACCACATTCAAACAAACAAAATTTTGTTTTTAAAGAGCTATCCACAGCATCCTATGTTTTTGTTCGCCTCGATGCTGTACGTAAACCTTTGCAACCAACATATGACGGCCCGTATCCTATTATGATTCGAAATGATAAGGTATTTACCTTCATAATAAATGGGAAGGAATAAACCATTTCAGTGGATCGTCTTAAACCGGCATTTCTAACTAATGAAAATGTTGATCCAGGCCCAACTCATCATCACACGTACGCTCAATCGTCACCCAAACATCAAGACCATTGCTATGCAAAGAAGGTTTCGTTCGACCCGCGGATCGTCAACTTATCTGCGGAAGCTCACTGAAAAGGGAGTCCTGTGGCGAACTCTGTACGTACAAGCAACAAAGCTGAAATTGGCGGCTAGAAGTAAGCGATGTTAGCGGTAGCGTCCAATTTTTCACGACTTCCCGTTTAACCTCCGTTGACTAAAGTCCGATTGTTAGATTGTATTATGTTGTAATTGTGTAATGTACTGTGATGTGTAAATAAGTTGTTATCATTAAAAACGTAAAAATGCTTTCATGATTATTGAGTTAAGTTCGTAAATTAAATTAGTGGTGAAAACTAAATTCACGTGGATCGCATAGAAACCACAAAGTAACTAATACTTATAGGTTATAGAAAAATGTTAAAACTAAAAGCGTAATATTTTCAGATTTAAATATAGTTTTAACCTAATAGTATAAAAAATCAAAATTTCTAATATTTAATAAAATAAACATTTCTATTATTACTGAAGATTATTTTTCTTTGCTTTATTATGCAAGAGCAAAACTATTCGTTCGCCCTGTATACTACTTTTAAATTTACATTGTAATAAACTTACCGGCGAAATGATTTATTAGCTCTTCCACTTTAATACGTTTATACCTAATAATGGGTTATTATAGTTACTAGATTTAACAAACATGTTCACATTGTTAAAAAACCGCTACAGTTGGTACTTAGTACTAATCAACATGACTTTTAATGTGGCAACATTGTCAAATTATGTCTTTGTTATAAGTAGATTTTTAAATAAGTAAAGTAACGGTTAAATTTGTTTTCAACTGTAAGAAACTTCTGAAACTTTAAAGTAGTTTAACATAAAATATGTACTAAAGGATTTACTTATATTATTAGAAGGTAAAAATAATAACTTATAACTTTAGACCTGTTAGGAGTATATCACAATTGTAAATGGCACTTTTAGATACAGAAAATTACATGAAAAACTACTATCTCCTTTAACCATACGATTTTAGAAATTTATTACTGATGAGAAGTTAATTATAATTCAAGATTATACGGGGTAAGTAATGTCAAATGATTGATTCATTAAAAAATACCACAGATTGGACTTGTTTAAACTGGGAATTGCATATTATTGTATTGGTGTAGTTTAAACTTATCTTATTGTGCAGATTATTTTCTATTCTTAATATGAATGCATTGGAGCAAGCTTATTCATGGGATGGAACTTGGATAACAAGGATTTTGTAGTCTCTTTTCTTATGACATATTCATATTGTCAGATGTCTGAATAGCGAACATCTACATTACTATGATGTCAATGATGTTTTTTTATTTTGAAGTTATGCTGTGTCTAATAAGTTTATTGTCACCCCCTGGCATTGTTCTAATCGAGACTTGCCCAAAACTAAGATCATTTTTCCAAAAAACTTGCACGTTCTGCATTTACAAGGTTTACTCTTAATTATTGACTTTGTTCTTTCTGTCTAAATATTATCTGATTGCAACTTTTTGTTGTTTGAATGGTTTCTTCTTTTCTTATTCTCGTTTCTAGTAATTATTAATTTTTAGTTTGAATGATAGGAGATGGGGCATCAAAGCTTCTTGAAACAGTTAGAAGTTGGTTGCTGGAAATAATTATTCATTCTCGATTTCTTATTGAAACAAATGTTATTTTACACAAATCACTTATTTTCTCAACTCGAAGTAAATGTTTTTTCTCTTCATGCCAAATTCTCTTATTTACATATGTTTTTCTTTAAAAAACTACAAATATTACACTTTTATTATAGGAAATAAGCAAAATGCCAAGAACTAAGAGGGTTGCAAAACGTACTTTAGAAAATGTTAAACCAAATACGACACTATTTGTACGGGGCATGGTGAACACATACTTAAAAGATATAGAAGGCAAAGGTAAACTGTTAAGTTATTCTAATTAAGTTTTGTGTTGAAAAAAAATATTTTAGCGACGATATCAAAAATCAATGTTGAAACAAAATCAAATCAACTTATGCTAAAAATTAACGCTGCACATACGGAGCAGTTCCTTAAATTTGGACGGTATGGTAGTAAAACGATGAATGAACTTGTAAGCATTGTTATAAGCGGTTTTTGATTGTAAATATATATTCTTTATTTTAGAAAAACATATCTCAAAAAGACAATAGAACATATGATTTAACTATGAAAACTATGACAATGAATTCTACTAAAGGAAACAAAAGAAGAAGTCGTTCGGTGTCGACTGGTTCAAAAGGTTTTAAATCAAATTTTGAATACTAATATGTTAATTAAACTTGTTACAGGAAGGCAATCTGGAGCTATATTCTCTACTGTTAGAAAACAAACACGTGCCAGTAGATCATTATCACGTACTCAACCGACAAAACCTCTAAGAAACTGTAACACTCCTTTAAACAACATTCCTCCAACGTCTTACGGACTGATTACTCCAAAGGTAATGTGCAATTTAAATTTGTTTCTTAATTGTGAAATTTACAAAATTCTAAATCAATATTTTATTATCACATCCTCTTTATTTTAGAAATTGATTAATTGTGGTGGTTTGTAGTGTATTGGCATATTCTAAGTTGTTTTTCAATTGTTATTAATGAAGCACAATGATGTTTCTAGGACATGGTTCAGTATGACTTTGCTGCCCAGGCAGCATATTACGTCTTATTGACGTCATTAAGACGTGTCAATGTCATCATATAACGTCAGTGTTGCCTGGGTGAATAAGCTATTAAAAGTCGGGAATTTTCGAGATGTAGCTGTTTTCAATAGCAGTATCAGTACAAAAGCTACTGAACAAACTCATTTTTTTACCTTATGCTCACTATGAACCGGTGAATGAGATGGTATAGTTTGCTTTCTAAAATATTACTAAATTACAACAAAATAAATTCCTAAACAATTTTAGAATATTTTTTTAAAGACATAATTGTTTTAGAACATTTTAATTTATATCAAGTCATAGGCACTATTAACTGATATAATTTATTTAATTATCATTGGTAATCGATTAAGAGAGTTAGTCTTGCAATTTTGCTTAATGTTTAAATGTAATGGCGGACAGTGAAAGCGGCACGTCTACTGCAGCTAACAAAACGTAAAAAGTGTAAAAACTTTGCATTTAGTGGTTTAAAGTGTATCATGTGAAACAGTGTCACATGTAAGTTGTGCTAAATTATTAAAAAATGTTATAAAAATTGACTATAAAACTATAAACTGTTGTGAAAGCGTTGACAATTACTCTAAAATTGAGTACGCTGGCATATCACAAAAAAGTTTCTTCGGTGAGAATCAAAGCTTAAAAGTAGAAATTACGTACTTAAAGAACTTTTAAAACGTGTGATGTGTTTTACACTTAAATATCCAATGTCTAACAAATAAATTAAATGAATTAGGATGTTTTCTCATTGACAAAAACTACGATTTTATTTGCATTATCGAACACTACTTTCACAATTTGGAAATTCTAAAAAATCTTAAGGTAGACATGTTTACCGTAGCTTCGTTTTATTGTAAACCAAATTTGACCCCTGGTGGGGTAATAATTTAAAAAAAAAGTGATTTGCACACATCACCTTTAAAAGCAGTTATCGACATGACGATTATGAGTTGCATTGTGAAATTAGTGCTGTGCTATATAACCACAAGACGTGTTAGCAGTTTATCGGTTTTCTCCTCTAGGTAATCTTGAAATTCTTATTGAAACTTACAATAAATATGGAGAAATTGTCATCACAATATTAAATTATACTTTTAGCGCACGAACACTCGGTTACAGATGTACGGATTTATACAAACAATATTTTTACCTACTCGTGGTGAAAATTGTATCGATAATATCTTCATAAATTTTTCTCAATCCAGTTTTGAAATAAATATCTTTGAAACTGGTTTATCCGATCATTCGGGGCAATTGATAAAATAACGCTGCAATGACTTTTTCTGAAATGAAGAATATTACGCAACTATATTTAGAACTACAACAAAATAAAGGCATTAATATATTCTTTAATATATTACAAAATACTGTATTGACGTCGTTTTCAAGTAAATTCGTTCAAATAAGATCTCGTAATACTAAAATTACATGGTTTAATGTTAATCTGAAAAGACTAAGAAATACGATACAGCTAATGCGCGAATTATTAAAAAAATACTAAAAAAAAATATACACGTCTTAGATATAAGTATAAAAATGAAATAAAAATAGCAAAAATTAAAGCAAATGATAATTTTATTATTAATTCTGGTTATAGTATTAAAGCTATGTGTGGCATTATTAACTCACACAAATTAACATGTAAAAATAACATTAATACTAATTTAACAACCGATTATTTTAACAAATATTTTGCTGGTACTCCGGCACAAAATCTATTAAATTTTGATATAGATTCGTTAGAATTTACAAAAATTAAAATTTCAGACAAAAATAATTTGAAATTTCGTTTTGTGTCTGAATTAGGAGTTAGAAATAAATTACATTCGATTAAAAGTAGCAATGCAAAAGATATTTATGGAATGAACACAAAAATTACAAAATATATTATATGTATTCTGATTAATCCTCTCACAGTTTTAATCAATTCTTCAATTAGATCATGCGTGTTTCCTGATATGTTAACACTATCTCTACTTATATGTCTACTCCGCCAAGGTGGCATTCTGAAGCTCAAATATAGCAATATAGCCAATCGCTATATTTTTGGCTTCTGTGTAAACGCCAGTACATTCACGAGACGACGAAATATATGGCATATATATGGGATGCAGCCGTATTGCCCCCAAATTGGTGCAAAGGTACAATCAATGCAGTGCACCCGATGTATGTAATGTTCAAAACCCACTCATGGAGGATATTTTTAACATATAATGGATTTTCTGCGGATGTTTTGATCCCGATTAAAAAAAAAGTTATAGGTATTTTCCGAGTATTTTCAATATTTAAATTTATTAAAAAATAACAAATATTTTAAACACGAAAAGAAGACTCATTGAAAAATTAAGGCGTACATTTAAATGAAACGTATATAAAAGAAAGCACTGTTTAAGTTTAACTTATTTTAAAGTTTTGATTAACATAAAAGTTTTCCAACAAGAAACAATGCAAAATGATGTCTAGTTTTTATTCATAACTATCACTTTGGTTTTGACATCTAAACTGTAAGAATCTGATTTGGTTCTTTTCAAAGCTTTTTATAAAGCATTTTCGTTTTCATCTAGTGCCTCATCTATTCTTTCTTGTACAATTTCTGTCACTTTTCCTATCTTTTCATTATTTTTATTTTCAGTTGCTAACTTTACAGTTATTATTGAGTTTATTATGTTCTTCCACTTCTAAAGAACTTAGATTTTCAAATTCTGAAGCTTGGAAATTAATTTCTACTTCATCCGAAGAACTGTTGTTTGATACTGTCTCTTTATCTTGTGTCTATATCTACAAATTTTGGTTCATTTGTTTTGTTCAGTATTTTTCTGCTTTCCTTCAGGGAAACGCTTAAATTGCGTTGCGCACCACATTTCATAAATAAAAAATGACAGGATTACGCTTATATTACCTGACACTACCGAGACGTAATTAATCACCGCCGAACTGATAGATAAAACGGTAGTGCGTAGCTTAGGAGAAATGGTTCAAATTCAACGTTGTTTTCAACTATTGCTTTAGGTACCCTTTAATTTATGTAGGTTTATTGGAGTTTTGTATACATTGACTTTGATTTGTAGAACTGAATACTTATTTTTTCGAATAATTGATGTTTTCTAATCGTCCAGGTTTGGCTGTGTGATGTACATTTTTGCAAAGGTTATAAGCTCTTGTCAATACATTTCTAAATTTATCTTTCAGTTAGAGATAAGGTCATATTTTAAAAAGAAAGCATTTTTTATAGTGGACTTAATTTTATATAGGAAAATATTGATAAATGGACATATACTTTTTATTTACAAATCTAAGTTGTAAAATGCTCAATAACAAGCATTGTTTTTACAGGTAAAGCCTAACACACCGCATGTTCTTCTTCGCCGCCCTCAGCATGGTGAAATCGCAGTATCCATGCAAGGAAGTCCTCTTATGGTCGATCATATTATGCCAAATAACAGGGCAAATGTTAATATACCTCTACTTGATGGAAGAGTGATTTCAATTTTACCAGAAAAAGGACTACGCACTTCTGAAATTCCAGACATTGACCCACACTTGAGACGACAAATAGAAACTTTACGTGATAATCTTTCTCAAGTTTTACGAGGTGATCTTTAAATCTGTTTTGTTATATAAAGTCTGTAAGTTTCAAAAAAGGCGTTTTTAATTTTTTTAGTTTTAATACATGCATGCGTTTGTATACGTTTATAACGACATTACAATAAAAATTTATTCTACTATTAATTCTATAGTTCGTTTAGCAATTAGATTCGGTTTGTAAGAAGATGCGATTTTTAAACAAAATTTTTAAGGTGTCGGGTATTTAAAATAAACGCAGTTCTGTGAAAAATTGGGATTGTGCTTGATTACGATTCTGAATCATACAACATACACTTCATTGTAATTTTTATCTATAGTCACAACTTTTGAACGATATTTCTTATAAACTCCTGTTTCTACTGAGTTATCTTGCTGTTGAAGTTCTGAAAGTCAATATGAAAATGTACTACTTATTGAAAGATAATCAGCTCTCGAGTAATAACTGCAATGGATTTGGTTGTCTTTGCTAGCATTACATAGACGACTTCAGGAATGTATTATATAAATTTATATAGTAATACGAACAATCTAACACGCACTAATCGTTATCCACAACCAGAAATACTCATCTCGAGCTTTGACTTAATGATGTTGTATTCTACATATAGTGCTCTCATAGCATATGATTTTTTATGGACTGCTTGATTGTCAATTTACCTATCATCACATCACGTACAACAATTAATTTTCAGGTTTTTAATTTTATTTAAAAAATACGTTGTGATGTATCACGTGAGTATTTAAAAATGGAAGAAAAACTGCCCAAACCTACCAACTACTAAATAATGAATCTATTCTACGAATTAATTGGTGAAGCTTGTTTTAAACAACTCTCGCATAATGTCAAAGAAACGCAAGAGTCGTTACAAGAGTGGACACCTATAAATATGCATTTTGAAATAGAGCGCGTATAAATAAATTATAAAAAATACGGTACGGTGCACGTACGTGTATATAAATGTTTACGATTTTTTCTTTACTAATCACAGTACAATAAGTTAATTGACAGTCATTATATTTATCATTATATCCATATCTCATGCGTTTTTTGTTGTCTTGTTGACATCAAGTAATGCTTTAACTGAACGACGTTGACGTTTTATGTTTTAACCATTAACAATATTGAACAACTGGTTTTGCTACACGAGTATTTTAAGAAAGAAAATTTATGTACGTAACATTTACGCAGAATTGTATTTTTATTATTAAAGTTAAAGTAACATTTGTTATAAGTCATAGTTTGAATTATGTAAAATATTGTCGAACAATACGTTTAATTTTCAGTGGCGCAGCTACATATTCAGCGCTCTGGAGCAAGTAAAATTTTTGTGTCCCATTTTTTCTCGCAAGAGTTCCAGCAAAATATATTAATCTTTTTGTTTATATTTTAAACATTACTTAATGACAATGTATTTAAAATATAAACCATATTCAAACAATAACATTAAATTATCGGTCTCTACCTATGTCTCACGCGTGTTCAATAGGCGAAATGTCTGTAGATCTGTGTGTCCATAATAAGAGATTGATATTGGCCTTTTCGCATCGGTCATTAGAGTGTCTTGCTATGTGGAGACGGGTATTATCCTGCTCGAAAAGTGGGTCGTCCAACTGCTGAATGAATGGAATCATTTGGGGTTCTACTACTTTGTTAACATATCGCCCTGCGTTCATATTACCATTGACCAGTGTTGTGCATAGATAATTAAATTTTTATCTAGATGAGATTATAGATAATTTCTAATTTTTTTATCTAGATAACGATTTAGATAAAAGTTAAAGAATTTATCTAGTTAATAGATAAGATAATCTATAATTTACGTAGATAATACGATAGATGATTCTATCAAGTAGGTACAAACAGGTAATAATTAATTGTTACCATTTAATTATCATCATCTTCAATACCAATTCATTGTTTATTAAATTAACTAATTAAAAAACGGAAGACAGATTGAAAAAAAAATAAAAATCGAAAAAAAACATGACAGAAATTTTATTAATTTCTTGATACAATATGGTCCTTTCAAAATTTTCATTGCTAAGCAAAACTTACACTATCAGAAATCAGGACTATAAAGTCTTACAATTAGCGCCGAAATTGATATGTTTAATCAATAACTTTTTCACAAATGGAGAAGCGTCTAGGAAACTTAATTAGTTTTCCTTTATAACAGTAGGAAAAATCTGGCTTTGATATCGACATCAGTTTGAACCTAAAAAATTATAAAAATTATCGCTCATAGCCGTTAATCACACTCCCTGAATTATTGCTTTTTCTTTTTACATTTAAGTTATCATTTGTAGTTCGAAATTTTTCACAAAAAAACAACTAATCCTCAAAAATTTATAATATTTTAAATTTTGAGACCTTACATCAGCGATTACTTAAAGAATTAGCTTTTACGTCTTTTAAAAAAACGCAAGCAGTTTTGTTTCTTCTAAAAAATTTGGGTTATTTTAAACAGTTTATGCTCTGCTCGGTACTTTTTGTAATTGTACCTAAGTGCAACAAATCCAAATGCAAAAAAAGCATTTTTGCTTTGCAGTTTTGTTAATTATATTTGACAGGTTGTGAGTAATTGTACTCATATGATAATTTACATCACAGATTTATATAGGAGCGTTTTTATTCTACGCGGTCTACATTAGGATCTTATTGCGACTTTAATTTAACGTTAATATTACTCAACAAGTTGATTTAAAGAGTAAGCTAAAAGCTTCATGACTTAAATAGTCTTCTAAAAGAACTCTAAATCTCGTATATCGAGGTTTGTCACTTTCAACTGCTCAAAAAGTCGTGAATTTTCTCTTTCTCAATCAAGCATTTTTTTATTTGGGCATAGTTTTGCTGTGTAGGCACTAATTAAATTTAAAAAAAACTACAGAATTAGTAGCTTAATATCAATGTTTGAATCGTGCACGATAATGCATTGAATAAATGTACGTATATCAAAAAGTTTATTATTGTTTCTAAAGACGATAAGATACTTATCGCAAGCAATTGGTTCAGTTTCAAAAAGTAATTTGAGTTGTGTTTTTGTTTATATCTCGTATTGCATGTATTTACGCTCAAGGTCACGTGAGTCTAGTTTTTGTGTCAGCAGAAGAGCTGCAAAAATGCGATGCATCTACGGCGATTATTTATCAGGTTTTAGCGATCTGGACCGTATTACATTACCACAGACTTTACAAACAATATTATGTTCGTAAATATAAAAATTACAAAACAACGAATCTAAAAAAAAAATGTATGTTACTTTTAAAAAATCATCTAGATAATTTCATGATAGATAACCGAAAGATCATCTAAGATAATCATCTAGATAATGTTCAATACTTTTATGTAGATAAGGAAAAAGATGATCAAAAATTATCTAGATGAATTATCTATATAATTTCATCTAGATAATGCACAACACTGCCATTGACTAATCATATAAGACTTGTAACCGGACTAGTTGGGGTCTAACAGGGATAGATGGCGAGGGGCCAACACAAGTCGCAAAGGTAGTTACAGTGGCGTACAATATACTATTATACTGGGCACTTCTAATAGCAGCGCATAATTCAAAAATGAATGACATTTGACTTAATATTACGCTCAAGGTCGCCTAGTATTTACGCGTTCGTTTGTATCGGTCAGCGTTTATCACTACTAATCTCCGAATGATGACAATACGTGCACAATCATAGCGTTTACAGATAAAAATAACGAGATTGTAAATGCACGTAATTGTTTTTTATATTAAAGCAATACAATACCTAACATAATTTTGCCGAGTGTAAAACTTCTAATTCATTTTTTGAGATATTTCTTAACCGATTGAGGTCGGGTTTTGTGCAGTAAATTTCTTATTTAAATACCTACAACATTGTTTTATTAATTCTTAGAATATTTACTAAAATTAACTCAAAATTAGGATTGGTCGTTTTATTATTCTATAAGTTTTGCGAGTATAACCACAGTAACTAAATGACGTTCAATCACTGTAGTTTTTTTACAATATGTGAAAAAGTTTGGAGGGTAGTAAACAAGAAGGAAGATCTTGTAAAGAAACAAAATATTCTAAAACTAGTAAACTTTTAATGCAATCTAAAACATCAAGCTTAATATGTTGATTCTAGCTAGGCTGTATCAAAGAGCCTCAGCTCTCGCGGATGTATTCCTTCATATTAAAAATTCCAAAAATCAGTAAGCCTTTTAGCACCTAAGTATTTTAACTAATAGCCAGATAGTATCAAGATGTCAAAGAATTCAAAAGTAAAGTTAAACTAATCGTCCTTAATTTTTAGTTTACTATTTGATTTTCAGTTTTAGATTAAAAATGTAAGCTTTATGATGTAAATTTGAAATTTAGTACTCACATGGTACATACAAAGTGGTTTTCATTTTGATTTATATAGTTAGAAATGTATAAAAAAAATCAACAGTCTTATAATTTTTAGTTGTTGACTAACGGCGGAAAGAAAAAGTGTGTTTTGTTTTATAGGTAATGTAATTCGTAAAAGGTTTATTTACAAATGATTGTGAGGCAGGACGTGTCTTATCGCTTTGAACGATAGATACGCGCGAGCAGGTATTTGCAAACACGCGTGTTTTATCTGGTATCGTTAATTTTGTGGACTGTATACTTTTAGGTGGTTGAAGTAATTGAAATACGATTCTTTCTCAACTTAACTTTATTACTGTTACCGACGACAGTCTTCAACCGACTCCCTCTTCAAGGTTTACATTCAGTCGCGCGCTTAGCTGCCACATCTGCTACTCATTTAAAGCAGACCTGCTCTAGGATAATTTATGGCCGTAACAACGCGTCTACAAAGGTATGAAGAAAATCAGTGCTAATTGTCAACGACGCCATCTCTTGCATAAAAACGCAACTAAAGGTTTAATGTCTTATATGATTAGTCAATGATAGTGCCTCGTATGAATATCAAACGACACTTACTCTTATAGGCTATAGCACCTCATATGATAACTCCCACGGTGTGGTGCACATGCCGTTCAATAGAAAATTAAATTTTGCGCCGTTCCCTACCTCTTTGTCTGACTCTCATACGGCCATTATGCATTCTCAAACAGAATCGGGATTTGTCACTGAAGACTACTCGATGCCATTCTAGATTCCAGTGGACTCGCAATCACCACTCGGTTTTGAGTAGTCAGTGGTAGGACAAGATGTGGCCAATAGGATTGCAATCCCAAACTTGATTCGACGGTAAACTGTTCGAAGGGTTAAAGGACCACCTTTATTACCTAATCATTAAGCAGTGATTGAAATGGTACCGTTAACTCGGTCTCTTATTACCATAAGTCAAAGATGGCGGTCCTGCATCTCATCCGTTCTCCAGTTCTTTGTCTATGACGACTCTGACAATGATAGAGTGGATTGGTTCTATTTAAGATCATTTGCAATGTTTCTGTACCAAAAACCACCATTTTTATTCGGCCACGTCAAACAGAATTTGACAATAAGTTCGAGAACGTTTCACTACTCTTTTCTTAAGACTGTTCTGTCCCAAAGTAGGAAACTGGATGCGACACCGGCAGAAAGCATTGTGGCAATAGCGACAGCTCTCCATTTCGACAACTTTCATGAGCATAAAAGTAGTAGCCAATAGACTTTTCCTCACCCGATATTTTACTTGGTTGGTAACTGCAGACGAACACTAGAACGCCTGTTCATTGGAAGATGACTTCCAACATATTTCGAACTGTCCAATTCAGTTGATCTAAGCCACAACCAAGCTTAGATACTGCCAATTCCTTAATATTGTGGAACTCCATTTCACCCTTGAGATTCCATAATGCTCGCCACAGATTTTTGTATAACGGCTTTGTACGTGAGTATTTCTTGGTGAGCAGATAGAACGCAAAGCGTTGGTTACCATGTAGTTTTAAAATTTTTCCGACCGTCGCGTCGGTTGCTATCTCCGTAATCCAGAAGGACAAGTAGCAAGATGGATCTAGAAACTGCAAAAGTATGAGTATGACAGAACACCTTGCCGAAAGCAGTCAACGGAACGCTGACGCATTGTTCGGAAGACCATGTCTGGCAAACTGTAACCATTATTCGCGACTTGAAAAGGTCGAATGCTTCCGGAGAACTGCTATGGTTGATGAAAAGTGGAAACCTGAGCAGTTGCGAAGCGAACAAGGAAACGATCTCCTGAACTGATAAGAAAACGAGCGACGACTAATCTGGGAAAAAGTGAGTTTTTTGGCCAGAAACATCAAAGCGTACTGGTCGCAGTGGAACTCTTTAAGAGTATAAGACGGTCTTTTTAAAGCGACTCTTAGAGAGTGTCGAGGGCACCGAAAAGACTGCAGTTGGTAGTGCCAAAGAGCCGGGTGTCACAAGTGTTAAAGCATTTGCACGACGGTACATCAGGAGGACACTGGCGTAAAGAAGACATTGGGGTCAGTTCAAGAAAGTTTCTACTGGTTGAACTGCAAAGAGGGCGCCATGAAATAGTGCCGTAAGTGGACGGTCTACGCATCAGGAAATGGTCCAGCGAAAAAGCGCAAAGCGCCGATGAAGCAGTATATAGTGGGAAGCTCTTTAGAAAATTGATTTGATTGATTGATTGATTGACATCGCAGGGCCGTTCCCAGAATCTGATTTGGGAAGTAAATACGTCCTGGTGACGATGGATTGTTTCATGAAATGGACGGAGACTTACGCCATACCCAATCAAGAAGCAGCTACAGTCGCAGACGTTTTAGTGAAACAGTTTTGCAGCCGGTTTGGAGTTCTGTTACACTCCGACCAAGGCCGCAATTTTGAGTCTGGGCTGTTTCATGAAGTTTAATGAACAAAGTCTTCTGGACTAGGCATCAGCGTTCCGATGACTGCTTCCGATACGGTGTTCTGTCATAGTTATACTCTTGCATTGTTTCGATCCATCTTGTTACTTGTCCTTCTGGAACTTTTTACGAACCTTGCACGACCAACTCACACAGTCGGAGATTCAAATAAATAAGAGTTAAAGGGCGCCATATCTTTTATAACTAAAACTTCTATCTCGATCAGGACAGAAGGTTCAAGCTTGTAACGAATTTCAGGTTTGTAATCCTTGTTACCCTGGTGTTCATGTAACCAACAAAAGAAAGATATGTTACTATAAAGAAAAGATAAAATAGGTATAACAACTTTAAATTTAATAACGTAGATAATTAACAACGACTCTATCTAATTCTCAATCCATAAATGCGAGAAGTATCGGCAACACACAATGCATAAGTTTAAACGATGTAGATAGTGAAGAAAATTACATAACAAATATCGTTTGTACACAGCATGCGATAGACACAAAATAATTAGTGAAACTACCTCAATTGTATTGAAACAATGATTGTAATTACGGAAGTTAACACAAGCAAAAATTCCGTTAGTGATTTTTCTGACAGCGACGAAATAATTAAATAAACTTACCTACAAACCAGTACCTACTTGTTCGAAGAAAACGTTTTTCTCGTTGAGTCAAACTGGAATAAATTTGAATAGCCAACGTGGGCGAAACGTTGGCAACTTCGGTTACAACATTGACACGGTCCAAACCCGGAAGACGTTCTTATCTTAGTATAGACTCCGGCCGTGGAAGTCTTCGCTATTACATCTGATCTATTTGTTATTACTCTTGTGCTCGTTGATGGCTCATCTTCAATAATACAAAGATAAGCTTTTTCCAATGGAGGGGTTCGACGAAATCTATTAGAATTCCCACGAATTGTGAAAAATTTTCTGTTTCATTGTAGAGTTCATAAAACCTAATGCAAAATCTTTTTTTTTTACAGTACATCATGCACTTCTACAATAAAATCATCAACAATGTAAATACATTATACCACCACCATAATAAATACCCTCTTAAAAAACTATTATGAAAAACCAAACAATTCAACTAATAACATTCTTGTTTTTCTTCTTTTCAGTATTGTATTTTCTTGATAATTTTTTCACTTTATCCCTGTTTAACAAATGTATCCTTTCCCGTTTTGATAATTCAAACTGTCTTGCATCCATCAAAATTCTTTCTGTTGATACTACAGACTTCAATTTCTTAAGCACAAAGCTCTTCTCCGTTATTAAAACATGAGTTCATTCATAATGCATCTTTTTATAAGTTTTAGTATAATTTGTCCTTTGCATTGCATAATTGGTCTCTATTTTTTCTGAGTTTTTTCACCCTTCGTACTCTTGTCTGCTGCAAAAGTCAAGCTAGTTGCTTAAAACTTATCTTATTTTTTTCTTGAAGATGTTTTCTCAACATTTCACGTGTTTTTTTCCATCTCACAATCGGCACAAAACATGACTTTGGCGAGAGCTTTCTACGACGGCATGATACATTCTTTTAATGTGTTTTTAATACAATATGGGCAGGTTCCTAACGATTTTTTCATGTTTATGTTCCTAGTCAATACGTAAACTTTCAAAAATTCTACAAATTATTAGATAGAACGTTGACAATGGTAACTAAATGACAACTCTACTTCGTTCTAACGAACGAATTTACAAACGTAAACACCACAAAAAACTTAAGCTGCGTAATGAAAATGTTAAAGTTTTAAAGATTCCGATTGTTGTAAATTCAAACATAAGCATATTTACTAACTTTGGTTATTAAGAACGGGACAAAGTAACTCGTGGATACCAACAGACACTAAATTGAACTAATTGCCACTAACATTTTTACTGAGAAATATTATTTTTTGGCACTATTCAATGTCTTCTGCGTTTTATACTGTAGCCTTGCTGTGAGTGTGTTTCTTTGAGGTTTACGCCTCTGGCAACTGACCCCGCGGCCAGCCCCTAGTTACAACAATGCTTATAATTCTATGAAAATTGCGATTGAAAATTCAAATTAAGAGAAATAGTCACAAATTAGTATACAGAGTTTATTGTTTATATGTATATATATATATATATATATATATATATATATATATATATATATATATATATATATATATAGCGTGTATAGTATGAGCCTATGTGTAGGTATTTCAACATACACAACATATATTATGATCCTTTATTGCGAATTACGAGCCTAGGCTCATAGTGACAAGTATATAACTATGTTAAAACGGTCCTACACTGATGGCGTTTTGCGGTGATAAATGGAACGTTCGGTTGAGTTGTTGTGAGAATTTTACAAGTTGTTGCATACACTGCAGGGGATATAACCGCTGAAAATAATTAAGTGTTTCAGATATATATATTATAGATGTCGTTAACTCATTATTGACGTCGGTGACTATAGTTGTGCAGATGATTAATGTATCTAATTAAATTACATACATTTGATGATTTTATCAGCCATTTCTAGTTTTACATAACATCCTGCTTATTAATTTATATATTACTAAAGTAAATTTGTACAATTGAAACGCACATGTTTTGGTGCTTACCTATTTATACTTAAATGTTATAGAAACTTTTGAAAGAAATGCGACAATAACATTTATTGTAGTAATTAAAGATAACCGCTTAATAACTTTCTTATTTACTTCATTACATTAATAACTATCGATTTGCCCATTAGATAAACAAATAAATAACCAATCTATTATGTGGAGCTTTAGAATGAAATCATAATAAAAATGGATTGCAATTAAAGTGTAACTTACCGGACAAGTCTTCAAACAAATTTAAACAAAATGATTTGAAAGCCTTATTACGAGTTAGTTATCTTTGTTTTATTTGGAAACCGTAAACTATTTTTTATAAATCGTACTGTAAACCTTATGTACTCATTTACGAGTACTACATTGAACTTTAATTTAAAGTGCGATTAACCAAACTTAGAACTCATTTTTCAAGATTTATTAAAAATGGTTGTAAGCTTTCGACAAAGTATATGCAGAAGTATTTGTAAAAATTAATATTGCAAAAAAACAGAGTACTTTATTTAAACAGTAAAGTAATTAATAATACACAGTTTAAGATTTGTTAGTATTGGTATAACATTATTACAGTTAGTCTGACATCCTAAAATTAGAAAATTTATTTATTTCTGCTACATAAATCAGAAAATACATATTTTAAGCAGTTAATTAAGTATCATTATTACTCAATACCCCACATACTGTCAAAGGGTTCATCGAAAGTATCAATAGTTACTTGTATTATAAACGTTTCAACTTCTTTTTAGTAAAAACATACATTGCGCCATTCATCTGGTATGGCAGCAAATGATACATACGGTGTGCCTATTCTTCATAAAATATTGAATCAATACTCTATTGAATGTAGCCTGGTTTATTTAATTTTATTAAGTATAAGTTCTGGTTTTGTTAATGTTTTATCATATGAGATTCCACATTCCATTAACCAGGTAGTCATTTCTGCCGTTCGACTTGTCGAAATTGGATGCCTCATAGCTATAACACGTTAAGGTAACTTGCAGTATCCATTACAGTTACAGAATTCTGTTGTAAGTTGGGTAGCAATTGGTCATCAATCCACCTTTTATAATTTATGTAGTTCAGATCATTATGAGAATCTCCCGTTTTAAATATCAACAAAACTTGATGAAACACATTTCACACCTAAAATGAATAATGGTAAATGATAAAATGTTATGAAAAAATCATGTAGACATACCAGCGTGTACTATAACTTGTTTCCCTTTCCTATTGGGATTTAAGACTTGCAGCTGAATTATCGACGTCTAAGATTCATTTATGTATCTTTCATCTAGAATTTATACAAAATTATAGAATATAATTAACGTTTATAATCCAGTTTACTAACCGATATATATAATTGGTTGTTCAGCTTTTACAATAATTAGTAATTAATCATATATATGAACGTAATGTCATTTCACAAGTATTTTACGTCCTTCCATCATCCATTGTTTTTCTCCATCTGAATAAAATACTGTTAAAAAGTAATGCAAAAATAAACAATTATCCTACCTAAAACCCATTTTTATTAACAACGTCCTAAGTGACGATTTCTTTCCCAAGAATCCAATTAAATCATCGTCTTTAATAACGTTATAAATTGCTTCTATAGTAGGTTTTGTTTTTCAATAATACGTAGGTTATAAATGATTCGACGAATTATCTGTTAACTAATACAACTACTACTGAAATCACAAAGGAACGTTTCTCACCGCAATCAATTGCAGAATCATGCTTTAAGATACAGAACACATGATGTTTCTTTCGAGTAGACGTAGTTTCTTCGCACGTTATAAAATGCTAGAAATTATTTCATTAATATATTTAACTTTAAGAACAATTAAAACAATTTACCTTTAAAATCAATACGAACACCAAAGTAGTTTTTATAAAAGCTTCTGTAAAACAAGTAGAGTAAAACCAAAGAGTAAAACAATGAGATCAAGCAATGAGGTTATATACAAACATAAACAACTGACGTTTTAAGTATAAAGTTTTCATGCGCAACTAACCAAGAGTTGATACGGAACGTACGGGGAGATCCGATTACCCAATGATTACGGTTTTTATTTATGCGCGTAATTCAAATTAAACATTTCTTTTCTTTCTGTCAAACAAACAACCTTGAATTACCTCAATGCAACATGATGAATTTGGATACATCAGTGCCTAATTATCCGATTATACTTGTTATAATATGAATTTTGTCATTGGAATAATGTAATATACAACTTTTACAAGTGTTTTATTGGATTATATTATTTATTTACATAAACAAACTCAAGGCATTAAAACTTGTACTACCTGAGAGTTTGTCATGCGTTCTCAAATATGAGAAACTTTTTACCCCAGAGATCCTTATGGTTTTAAAAGCAATGCATTATACTGTGACCACAGCTGTGACCATGAACGGTATCGCAAAGTAGCATTCCAGTTTTGTAATAGCATAGTCACTATTTCGGTACCCTTTGTATTGTTTTTATTCCTTATCACTATATAATTTTATCTATTTATAGATATTTTTAGTTCAAGTAAAATAATAAGGAATTTAATTAAATCAGTTTTATTGACTTATTACCTACATTCAATTATTGAGAGTTTATTGCTGTTTATTTTGTGCATTAAACTCACGCGGATAATAAATATGATTGATATAAACTTCCAAAAATAGAATGTGATACGATCTTCTTGTGTTAACTCTTAAAATCAAAATTTCGAAAGTTAGTTATTCTAGAGTGTATAACGGTATAACCTTGGGTATAATCTACGAATGTTAAAAATTATCGCAGAAGAAATATGTGGACATGAAAATGATATCTTAATTTGCTCGCACGTTTTATATTTCTTTTTGTCGTGATGTGTCATTTACCTCTGTGTTTACATTAGTACATTGATAAGTTGGAACAGCTGGACCGTAGTTAGGTCGAAGTTATCTCCTTTGACTTTAGAATTACCTATTTAAATATAAGACAATTAAAATAGTTTTTTGCGTTTATGATGTATATTTATTTAAAAAAACTCAAGCTGTCGCACTTTTTCTAATTCTGTTTTTTGGTTTCCACTTTTAAAAATATTAGTTTTAATTTAAAATTAGATTATGATTTATTTTTATAACGTTATCTTTCCACCTTTAAATTTTACTTTCGAATTAGAAAATTCTGAATGCTGACCATTTCAAAATGTTACAAAGAAACATTGAGTTATTTCCTTAGGACTAAGGTTACGATATATATTTACCAAGTCAATTTATATTTATTTGTTATCAAAAATTGTCTCTGGATATAATATTTTGTTTTAGGTATACATACCACAATATCATTTTTAAACTCAAGGTTACCCATTTTATATAAGTAACTTGATAAAAAAGATGATATAAAACTTATAATTTTCTAGACTACCTTTCTTATTCTTCTTATTATAACTTAAAATTTTCTTTTTAATCTTATTATTTAAAAATGATCTAAATGCTGATAAGTAATAATTAAAAACTTTCTTGGTTAAGTCTGTTTTATTTTCTCATATCTTAGCCTTTGTTTGAATGTTCGCATTCCACTTATAAAATTTTTTTAAGTTTAGTTTTACTTAACCCCAGTAAAACCTCGGATACCTCTTAAGAACAATCACCTCTAAATAACGGCCAGTTTTTAAATTATTTTAAATTATCACTACAAAGACCTGCTCTATAGCTACCACTCCTGTATAACCGTCACGGTCACTACATCAAATTTTACCTCTAATTACATAACTGTCAGGTCTTCAAGGAGCCTAGCTAATTATCTATGATTACTAAAACTCTAAAACCGTATTTAATCTTTCATCGCAAATATTTTAACTTACATGATGTAGTTTATGTTTAGCATTTCAGTAGCCTCTTAAAGAGAAAATTGATATTATTGTGGCAAATGAAAAAAAATAGTAACAGTGCTAGAAAGTTGAAGTTGGCTGAATACTTCAGTGTTGGAAGAACGCAAGTTTATGAAATCACAAACAAAATCGGACTTGCAAAGCTTTTGAAGAAAGTAATACAGATCAGAGGAGAAAATTTCTGAAAACTGACAATTGGTTCTGTAAAACCAGAAATAACATATTTTCATATCTAGCCCTTTAATAACAAAAAAGTTTTAGAAGCAGCCGAAGCCGAGTATTAAAGCTTCAAATGGCTGGCTGGTAAAATGTTGTCAAAGGCACAGTGAGCTCTAAAATAATTTGTGGAGAGTCAGCTGATGTTTGCCTGGACACTGTTTAAGCCTTTAGAGCAAAACGTATTATTTTATTATAAGCGATATTATCGAAGGATTATTCACCAAAACATGTTTACAATGATGACAAAAAGGATGTTTTAAAGGCTAGAATAGGTATTTAATAAAAAAGCTTGGATGACAACAGAATTTATGACTTCGTAATTTGATGAAAAAATGTGAAGATTGTTTTTCTGCCATCAAACACAGCAATACATTATCAGCTATTAGAACAAGGGATTATCCATAACTTAAAAGTAGCATACAGAAAATTTCTTATCAAAAGACTCCACACACAGCAAATGTTCTATTAAAGATGCAGAGAAAACAATTATTTAACCAGCGCTTTAATTTGGACATCAACAGCTTGGAAAAACGTTTCGCCAGCTTCAATCTCAAAATGTTTTCAGAAAGCGAGATTTTTTGAAATAGCACAGCAAAAAGACGATTTCGATAAAAAAGACGAAATTCCACTAACCACGTTTTTCAGTGTATTACAAAGTACACATATTGAATAAGCCTAAACGATTGCAATGCTTTGACCGAAAGTTCCGATTTGAGTATACAAGAAATAATCACTGTTTTCGGTATTCGGAGAGTATAAGTATTTGAAGAATCTAAACTTTGTACGTCAAACATTTAAGATATCCATGAAAAATTAAGAAATGTGCAAATGTTTTTATACTTATATTTTTTTATGACAAAGTTGAATTAGCTATAGACATTGTTACACTTTTAGCAAAATGTGAATCTGATGTTTTCTAATAAAATTTCAAAATTCAATTGAAAAATATTTCCAGATATTTTTAGATCCTCCAGACCTCCAGATATTTGGAGGTTTTACTGTATATAATTTTACGAGTGACAAAATATATCTCATAATGTTATTTTATGGATTTTATTTTTTTTCTACTCTCTTTAGCGCTTTTGCATTGGTTGTTCTGTTTATTCATTTTATTTTCATCATACGGTGTACACATTTCAAGAAACTCGAAAGTGTTCTAAAGGCTTTTTGAAAAACAATATTTGTAATCTTGTGTTTAAAAATGCGTGTATTTTCTGGAATATCCTTTACAGTAGATGAGGTGCACCAGTCTATGTACTAACTCTTTAGCGTTGCACAAAATACGAAATAGCTTTCTACGATAGGATGAAGACAATTTTTAGCACGATGAAACCTAAACGTCTACAATAGTTACAAATGCTGTGCGGTATTACTCTTTCTCGCTCAAAACATCATCAAGACTGAACTGTATAACACATGCAAAGACTAAGATCTATAAAAGCCTACATGAGCTTTAACAAAAACACTTGTACATCAAAACTTCTAGCTGAATGCATGTTAAACGATTAAAATGCCTATAACCCATTCAGTTAAAACCCAATGACAGATTCCACAATTCAGCCACCCAAATTCAACCTACTTAAAAATGTTCACTCCGTTCCCATGGCGCAAACCATTTTTATGTTAAACAATTGCTCAATACTTTGGATACTCAATTGTGACACCAAAGGTGCATATAGTGATAATTAATTCATATACTTACTTGTCTTAAAAGTTTTGTATTCTATTTTAGGAGTATCAGTCATATTTTTAAACTCGCTGTATTTTTACCACACAAAATAAAAACAATATGTCCTAAATTTTTATACAAATGGAGAAAACGTTTATCTTACACTTCACAAAATAAATTATTCTTGATAAAATGCTCTCGATGACTAGATTATTGATATTTTCAGATAAAAACTAAAAGATATACTTAATAAGCAAATCAGCAATTGTTAGAAAATTTTTTTAAAAGATTGATAAACTTTCTTATTAATTTATCAACATAAAATAATATTCAACTAATAAATGTTAACGAAAACATTACTTGACCACTACTAAATTTCAATGTATACACGGATACAGCGTCCTTTTCCAATAAGTAATTGTTCTTTGATTAAATTTTTATAACATTTTTAATCACATCTTGAGTTATAGCTTCACACGTTTCTTGAATGATTCTTTCAGCTTGATTAAGTTCTTGAAATGGTTATCATTTAACTAGCCTCACAAAAACAAGTCTAGAGGGGTAACGTCTGGAGACCTTGAAGGCCAATGAAACTCCATGTACCTCTCGATACCATATTTTTATCGTTCATTCAATGACGACCCATCAAGGATTCATACAACTCATTATTTAAAAATTGTAGGTATCTTTCTCCATTCATGTTATTTCGAAAAAATTCTGTTTTTGTAAATGCCGCGCCATACACTTGTTTTAAATAAATATTGACCTCGAGTTTGCACATTAAAATTAGAATTAACATCGCTTCACCATCGACAATTTAGATAACTTACTGTACCATTAGACGTAAACGTTGTTTCGTCAGAGAAAAGTATTTGTCGGGTCATTAATCTGTTGTCTTCAAATTGTGCTTGGGAACTACCAAAAATTCTAACCTTTGTTCAAAATCTCCTTCTTTTAAAGTAAAGTTTCAGAGTAAAATGGACTTTAAAATTTCTTCAACTGTAGATTTACTTACATTCAAGAAATTGGATTTTTCCGAAGTAAATATTTTGGCGTTTCCACTACCGATAGCATTACTTCATTTTCAACATCTTCGTTTGTAACCCAGACAGTTGTAAAATGTATAGTTTTATTAGGGTGTCTATTATTAAAAATATTCGCTGCTTCTCTACATGTTTTATAATTTGTTTCCAACAATGCGTACAATTTCAATTTTATCCGCAGTGCTTAGTTTTACTGGCATTTAATCTAATTATTGCAAACATGCACTGAGTTACATTTGACATTTGTTGAAAATTGTTAGCTATTCCAAAGCACTCTATCAGTAACAGAAAATAAGGCACTTATTTGAGGAACGGGATCTTACGAAGTTTCGTATTGCGCATTAATATAATAATTTCTGACGTGTTTATTATGGTATTTTAATTTTTCTTTGGTAATATCAATAATCTACAAATGTGCATCATTTTTAGCTACTTATTAGCAAATTCAATGAACATTTTGCTCCCTACTACAGTTTAAACGTATTTTACTTTCCCTCCAAAACTGCATTTTTTTATTTTGCCTGTATTTCAGGCAATGTTTTAAACATTTTATACCTGATTATAGATTTACTAGTCATGCAGAGCATTTTACCAAGAATAGTTTTTGAGAAATATAAGAAATTTTTATCCATTTCTATAAAAATTTTGGGGCACACTGTATATGAATTTATACCATTTTGGATTTTGGATTCAGAGCAATATCTGCCATGCATTTTGCTTTCTTTATTTTCTAAAAACTTTTTATTGCTTACTTTACCATACAGTTCGACAAGCGCGTTTTTAGCACGTAATAACTTAAAACCTATTGACATTAGTGATTTATTTAAAAATGCATTACTAAAACAACAAACGATGTAGTTGCTTGCAGTAAATATTCTTTGTAGTAATAACGAAAAGTGCAATAATTAACAAAACATAAAATTAGAACTCTTTCGTAAAAATAATTGCACGATTTCAAATTAGCTTTTCTTGCGACACGATTCTTATAAAGTCTAGTTATTCGATGGGCAAAAAATACGAATTAAAATATTTGTGTGACGTAATAAATACATTCACGCGAAGTGTGATTTAAAAGTAAATCAAGCCGGATTATATAGGAAAATCAAAATTTTACCAACATTTGAAACATTTTAACAGAAAAAACTATTTCATGGATTTCAAACTCTACACTAAAATTTATAGAATTAAATGGTAAAAAGTTACAATCCAATGTCTAAATACAGCGTACGACCTTTCCAGTGTAAATTACCACCGCACAGAATTTATCGGATACTAAATAAAGTCATATCACCCAATGCTTCACATCATTATAAATGTTTAAATTTGTTTTTCGTTAGTTCTGTCTTTTTTCAATTTTTTCGTAAACTTTAACCCCTTTTTATTTTTTGCACTTTCGGTTAATACTAGAAACAAATAATCATTTACATAGTTTGTAGGTGTGCTCTGGGATAATGATTAAAAGCTACTAATGTTGAAAAAATTAAAAACACAATTTAACGAGAAAAAAATGGTTTATTTTCAGATTAGTACAATTATTGTATTATATTCATCAGCAAGATCTAAAATAAATTTATTTAAAAAAAAAATGTATTATCTGAACCACCGAGACGCTATAGGAGCAGGCGGCATGTAAAACTACGGTATACGAGGTCGCAGTTATGACATTATGTATCGCCTTTACGCTAAATCGGTTTGGGTTGGTTTTCTTCTACAATCAATTCAAAAACTGTCTTACAATTGAACAACGATAATTTTCAAAAGAAACCACTGATTTTGACCATTTTTTTTCTAGAAAGTGAAAAAAAAACTTGCCAGTGTTTTTCTTTAAACTAAAGTCTATAAACTAAAGACCAGCTGAGCTAAGTATACAGACTGATAGAATACAGTACTGTAATCAACGGAATAAATGAAGGCACTTGTGCTTTTATTATGACACGCTTAAATCCCTATTAAATGTTATCACTCGAATTGCACTTTAAAAAGTAAATTAAAAAAATGCAAAACAAAAAATGTATGTTTTAAAAAAAAAAAGAAATCAAAGATTATATAAGAAAATCAAGATTTTACCAACATTTGAAACATTTTAACAGAAAAACTATTTCATGGATTTCAAACTCTACACTAAAATTTATAGAATTAAATGGTAAAAGTTACAATCCAATGTCTAAATACAGCGTACGACCTTTCCAGTCTAAATTACCACCGCACAGAATTTATCGGATACTAAATAAAGTCATATCACCCAATCCTTCACATCATTATAAATGTTTAAATTTGTTTTCCGTTAATTCTGTCTTTTTCAATTTTTTGTAAACTTTAACTAGAAAAAAATAATCATTTACATAGTTTTAGTAATGCTTAAATTATTTTTTTATCGTATTCCAGGTTGATGAACCCAAATTCAATGTAATTGCTAACGTATGTTGTCCAAATTGTCAAATATTACCGACAATTTCAGTTACAATCCGTTAAAATGATATGAATCTGATACAAGACACTAACGATCTTGAGGACGCATATTTAATAACATGATTTCATATCTCTATACATGATTAAAAAGTGCACTGTATGTTATATTAATTTTATCTTTTATAAACACAGAAACTTTTATATTCTAAGTATGTGATAAGTAGCTGTGTAAATAATTCCTAAAATGTCAGATTTAAAAATAGGCAAAAAAAGTAATTGAAGTTTTGATGGTGACCTCACATTACCCTAAAAAAATTGTTTCCAAAAAATTTTATGTGAAATAATTTGCTTATGTTTTCGTCTTTGGACAGCGATAAGCCATTCACTGGATAAGCCAAACTCTTATTATAGATATGATGATGTTGATTATATTCAGTGTATGAAATTCATTGTAGCACCTAGTTCAACAAATTATACTGGGTTAATTTTGTTTGGATTATTTTAAATTCAAGTATTCATGTGATTCTGTATCCCTACAATTGAAAAATACAACTTTTTCTACGTTTTTTATTTTTTTTGCGATACAGACGCACGATAACGTAAACACCTGATAATAGAAATATCACCCTAATATACACACAAAATTCATACTATTATAGGATGATTATAAGATAAAATTTTGCTGAACGTTGAACCTTGAAACCCTTAGCTAAAATCGTGCCGCAACAAAGACATAATTTATTCTTTTGGCGGCACAACATACTTGAACATTGATCCGTTTTATTGTTTTTAGTAGAGTAAAAAATTAGTCCTATGGTGTCACCCCGTTTGTACTTTGTTGTTAAAAGCAACAACCATTCTTAATCGATTACCCATCGAAAAAGAACAAGGTTTAGCGTGGTCGTATAAAATTCGTGCTGTACAGGGGGTTGTAAGGGGCGAATCTATAAAAAATTACAAAAATTTTTTTTTGCACTTTTAAAATCTCCGATAATGTAGCTTTATCCTGGTATAATATTATATACATGTTTCACTCCGAAATATTTATTTATGAATTATGAAGTAATGTCATCTCAATGCATTCTTATGAGACGCCTGATTGCTTAAACGCTCGTCCTGAAACAGCATATTTCGTGAAATGTTTAACTTCCCATAACTCGAGAACGTGTATTTTTTTTTAAATACCCTTGAAGTAAACGATATAGCTCCGACATTTAGGATTAATTCCCTTTTTTCAAATTTGAAATAGAGTTAAACGTTACGTCTGTATGATTTTTTTTGTGTACGAATGTCCGATGTATCAACGAGAAACGTTAACATGGCAGCAAGGTTCATAATCCCCGTCGCGTACGGTAATACTCGACCTTATTCGCTCGGCACGCACATAAGAGCTATTTTTGCGACATTGAGTTTTCGCGCCTTAATATAATGCGTGTGCAAGTCGTTAATAATAATAATAATTAATCTATTGATTGTATTGGTGTTATCTGTGTTTGCTGTAGGTAACTGTAACGCAGTGTTTACTTTAACGTAAGTTCAGTTATATTATCCAGTCTAGATTGCAAATTTGTCGTCTTATTAGTAGGTACATAAAAATGACTTCTCTAAGCAGTACTAGTTCTGACAGTGAACTGGAATCTAAAATAAAATTAATATTGAACCCAAACGTTTCGCAATGTGCTGCAAAACCAAATTTGAATTACCACGCTTGTGTTTTTTCAGAAAAAAGAAAATTTCATTTCATTAAGTGTACCGAAATTCATTTAGACAGCTGCAAAGGTAAAGATCCGAATTGGTCACACTTATTTGAAAATTTTAATGAACTAAAAGAAAACGACGTTCTGTGGCACAAGAATTGTTACAAATCGTACACAAGTATTGTAAACATTACCGCATTCACATCAAGACACAGAAGAGATCGTATTGCTCCTTCTGAAGATACCTCACTTAAAAAGCGTTTGTTACGTAAAGAGTTCGATGTAAAAAAATGCGTGTTGTGTCAAAAACGTTTACATAATAAAAATTATGCCAGGTTATGACTAAAAATATGGAAAATAAAATTAAAGAAATATCTCTATATAGTCCCATATTTTATGCAAGAATCGGCGAGAGTGATTTGATTGCATCTGAAATCAAATATCATTCAGCATGTGTAACAATACAACTTCGGAATATTCAAACTAAAACATATTGTAGCAATAGCAGTAGAAAACGAAAAATTACTGATGATAACCAAGGTTTTCAACAACTCTTGAATGAAATAGAAACAGGTTTGAATCGCGGAAAAGGTTACACAACATCGGCAGTTTGTAAAAGACACAAAGAAATAGGAGATATTGATGTCAGTGACAGAGTATTGATCAAAGGCAATATCGGATTACTTTGGCGAAATTGTAGAACTTGTCAGTGCATCCAGATCTAATGAACCGAGAATTTTCATCAAAAAAGTTGATAAGAGTAATTATATTGAAACCATTATTGACAAAACCGAGTCCCTGGAATCGAATTTATTGTGTGGTGAATCAGAACTTCAACTTCTTCATAAAATATTAACAAATTACCACCAACCTTAGACAGTCTACGGCAACACTGTCTTCGCGCTCACTACCAAACAAAGATTTGGTTAAATAGTAATGTACCTGGACTAGAACGAATTCTTCCTGATCTTAAAAGCTCTGGTTGGAAAATTGTAGACGGGAAAGCAGAAGCTATCTTGACAACAACATCAGTTTTACATGAAGACACGTCAATCTTAAGTACTTGCAACTGCAAGAAAGGTACCTAATCCTAATTGTAAGATACTATTATTCTCTCATAAAGTGTAATTTTAGGATGTGCTAGACCACTTTGTTCGTGCAAGAAAAGAAATAATTGTTGCATTGGATCTTGCAAGTGCATGGCTCAAGTAACTTGCGCAAATAAAAATAGAGCATGGCCATATCGAAAATCCCTCTGAATCTAGTTCTGATTTGGATGAATTCTGATACTGATATATATATTCTAGGCTCTAGTTCATCACAATTCAATGTAAACACATCTTGAAATGTAGTTTATATAATTAGACTTAAAAAATCGCTTTTCTTAGCCAAATACATATTTCGAAATGAAATGTGCACCTACTACTACTATACCAGGACAAAACTAAATTATTTTAAAAATAAAAAAAACTCCAATTCTTTATAATTTCACCCCATACAGCACCAGTAGTGTACAACGATACGATCAGGCTAAAAACATTTATTTTTGGATGATAAATCTTTTAAAACTGTTGTTGTTTATAATAACAAAGTGTAAACTAAAATCGTTTCGAACGAAAAGTGAGAATCGCCGTAAAATCGCTCTTAATGTGCGCACCAGCTATAAGGTCGAATATCACTGTACGCGACGTGGATTATGAACCTTGCTGCCATGTTCGCGTTTGTCGTTGATACATCGGACATTCGTACACAAAAAATCATACAGACGTAACGTTTAACTCTATTTCAAATTTGAAAAAGGAATTAATCCTAAATGTCGGAGCTATATCGTTTATTTCAGGGTATTTAAAAATAAATACACGTTCTCGAGTTATGGGAAGTTAAACATTTCACGAAATATGCTGTTTCAGGACGAGCGTTTAAGCAATTAGGCGTCTCATAAGAATGCATTGAGATGACATTACTTAATAATTGTTAAATAAATATTTCGGAGTAAAACATGTATATAATATTATACCAGGATAAAGCTACATTATCGGAGATTTTAAAAATGCAAAAAAATTTTGTAATTTTTATAAATTCGCCCTTCCAACCCCCTGTACAGCACGAATTTTATACGACCACGCTAAACCTTTATCTTTTTCGATGGGTAATCGTTTAAGAATAGTTGTTGCTTTTAACAACAAAGTGCAAACGAAAATCGTTTCTAGACGGCTTTTCTAACTCCGCAAACTACACTATTTTATGAGTTGGTTGTTTTCAGATATTTTTACTTTACTGTGTTATAAAGAAATTATCTTAGATTTCTTTTATTTTGACACCTTAATCAATTAGTGGATTATTAGTGTAGAATCAACGTTAGAATGTAGATTCATTATGGATAATAAATTTAATTATTCTACTCATTCATTAATAATTTATAATTGCTTTATTAAATTATGAATTTGTTTTATTTTTAGTAAAATTTATAATTTTTTCTTAAATAGTTTGTCTCCGGTACGGTAGTGCGTAGTTATATTGAAAATAATCTAAAATTGCTAACTTTTTAATTTGTAAAATAATATTACCAATTCTTAGTAGGTACAATTTTCACATAATTTAAAACTATTCTAGGTGTGCTCTGGGATAATGATTAAAAGCTACTAAAAATTAAAAACACAATTTAATGAGAAAAAAATGGTTTATCTTCAGATTAGTACAATTATTGTATTATATTTATCAGCAAGATCTAAAATGAATTTATTAAAAAAAAATTGTGTTATTTGAACCACCGAGACGCTATAGGAGCGGGCGGCATGTAAAACTACGGTATATGAGGTCGCAGTTATGACATCATGTATCGCCTTTACGCTAAATCGGTTTGGGTTGGTTTTCTTCTACAATCAATTCAAGAACTGTCTTACAATTGAACAACGATAATTTTCAAAAGAAACCACTGCTTTTGACCATTTTTTTTCTAGAAAGTGAAAAAGAAACTTGCCAGTGTTTTTCTTTAAAGTCCATAAACTAAAGACCAGCTGAGCTAAATATACAAACTAATAGAATACAGTACTGTAATCAACGGAATAAATGAAGGCACTTGTGCTTTTATATTTTTTTTATAACACGCTTAAATCCCCATTAAATGTTATCACTCGAATTGCACTTTAAAAAGTAAATTAAAAAAATGCAAAACAAAAAATGTAAGTTTTTATTTAAAAAAAGAAATCAAAGTAGAAATTTCTTTATTTATACAAAGGTTTAGGTATATCGTAGTTTAAGTTGGAAAAAGAATCAGTGATTAGGTAAAAATAACTTTGATAACAACTTTACAATCAGGGACATCTAAAATGAATTTATTTTTTAAAAAATTGTTTTTTACCACGTTTTTCTTGTTTGTTTGTTTCTTTGATTACTTGTCCGCAAAATTTCAAATTTTATAATCGATTTTTCGTCCATTTCTACTGCACTAATCAAGCTAGAATTTTTTGGATATGTGCATTATTGATGACAATACAATATTCAAGCATCAAAAAATATAAAACTCTTGCCATAACTTGAAGATTTCTGATCTACGACAGTAGTTGTCTAAGCTATGTACCTAAGTCGGACAAGTGTTTAAACTGTTTGTTTAAAACTTTATCAAAGTAAATTATTATAAAACTAAAAAGTAGAAAATAAATACTTTATAAAAAAAGTTTTTTAAAAATCACGTTTTTCCTGTGAACTAAAAAGTAGGAAATAACTTTTCTTCAACTTAAAACGTGTGGGCGCATTTATAAGAACTTATATAATTTAAGAAAATATGTACATTTAAATGCGCCCACGTTTTAAGTTGAAGAAAAGTTATTTTTTACTTTTAGTTCACGGAAAACGTGGTTTTTAAAAACTTTTTGTATAAAGTATTTATTTATCATACTTTATAATTTTACATGGTGTAAAATATATTTACTGGAAACGGGTTCGGTTTTTAATAAAATTTAACAAATAAAAACTTGGTGGCTTAAACTAAAAATAGTTCATTTTCCTTAATTTGATTTTTCTTTTGTAAAGAACAAATATTAAATTTATTTATGATTAACTTGAAAATAATAGTAAAAATTCAAGTATTTGTTTTGACTGGGCGTTCTTCGTCATAGCTCAGTCAACAGTTATAGTCTTCCATTCTTGGCGTACTTCAACGCTTCCTGCTGCACATTTAAAAATTTTACAAACAAGTTTTGAATGGGATGGGTTTAAGAAAGCGCATGGTTGCTTTATTTGGTATTTCTTTCTAACCTAATGGTTGTTACTCTGCGTTTGCGCATTCACCAAAATTGACACCTGTCGGCAAATCTATTGTTAGATTGACAGTTGTAATTGTTTTCCGTTTTTAAATTTTGATAAGTAGTGCTAAGTGTATTTTGAAAACAACTCTGCAAGTCAAATATTTGCTTTGGTAAGTACATATGATAAAAATTTGTAAACACATTTTTATTCTAACCTTAAAACTTGTAATAGGAAGTATATTTATATTAATATGTAAAATAAAACTTAGACGCATATCTTTTTGCAGTAGCATTTTTATTATTAAATGAATTTCTTAATAAAACTAACTAAACAATTATTGTTACAGATTTAATACTAACAATATGAATTAGGCTACATGAAACGTTTTGAAAAAATGCAAGGTGATACATAGTCAAGTACGTGAACCTATCGTCAATGTGGTAACTTTTATAAAGAGGGAACCCGACTGTGTTCAAAATAATCAAGAATTGCACATTCTGATAACCAACTACAAATAGTGAGTCACGCCAGTAATTGGGATCTGAAAAGATTTACGAAACAATAGTAAAGGAATCTAAGACTGCGGATAACTTCTTTATCAACTTGAAGGAAGAAGCGACATAAGAAAACAGATACGAACTTGTAGGAAGACAAAAATCCTGCTATTAGGATGCTTATAAATGATTTTCATAAAAGGAAAAATCATAACCGTCTATAAAAAGGTAAACTAATATTTTATCATTCACGTTAAATAATTGTCTCTAACTATTCAAGACCTTTGTTTTTAAAGTTTAAAGTATTACTTGCCTGACTAACCAGAAAATTTATTGAACACAAACAGTACCCATACTTACAAAATTAGTTGTGTATTTTTCTAAAGTTAATGTTTATTGTTTATAGGCATTATATGGATTCTTGGAGTACATAAATCAAACACTTATGTATACAAATTGACTTAGTTGCTGCACGAATATGGGCATTCATACTACATCTATCATCTTATCAAAAATTGAGCTCGATTAAAAAATATAGGCTGCGTTAAATATTCTGACGAATAAGGCAATTTGGAATCAGAAACATCAGATGACGATTTGGACGTTACTCCATTAACATAATAATGTATTACTTGTATAATTCCACTAGTTTACAGATTTAAGTTTTTTGCTAAAGTTTGAATTTTAGTTGGCGAATTGAATTGACTAAATATGTTGTTTTAATTTCAAATAAGATTTCAATTTTTTCTTATCACATCCAGAAAACAATTTAACAAACAAAATGTATTGATTTTTACGAACGTATGTAATTTTATTCTGCTTAATAAAGAAAATTACAATGTTATTACAAAAATGTATGACTGCTTAATATTAATCAAAATTTAAAGATTTAATTAACCAGACATTTATATTTTTGTTGAAAAAACAGTTTAATGTTGTTCGTTTTATGCACAAACTCAGAATTTCTTTCTTGTACATTTGTACTTTTATTTCCTGATGAAACTTTTCTCTTTGTTTTTGCTCATTTGTTCAAGATTGACAGGAATATTAAGAGTGGCATGCAGTGAATGAACTTTGGTGCTCATATTACCTAAATTCAAATTGTAAAGCATTTCTAGCATATTTTTGTCGATTTTTTCATAATCTTGTGATTTCTTACAAACGTTCATTACATTTTAAAACTTCAAGCTTCCTTTTCAACAGCAGTCATGGTATTTTTAAACTGACTTTCAGAAACTAATTTTCTAATTTTGGACCAATAAAAATATCTAGATAAACTAGGAAATTTACTGCGAAGATACCAAAAGTAGGTTCTGTTCAGTGTTTTTACTGAATTGCCTCATTATATCTAATTTGAGTTGCAATTGAGGTAAAAGTATTTTATCTGCCTTTACTAAGCTTTAACGTATATATTTTTGAACCTAGTGTAAGATTTTTTCTTGCAAAATGCTCAGCAGCATAAGTACATGGGAAAGCCCAAGTCTCGTGCTAAATCATTAAGTTCGGAATATATTGATAACACAATTTCAAATTAAAGTATGTAAGCATAAAAAAACCATTTCACTAATAAATAACTGAACTAACAACCACTAAATTAAATAACAAAGAAAAGTTGACTAACAGTTGTTCACAAGGTAATTACAATTAAGACATAATTTTGAACTAAAACTACTAAAATGTCTTACAAATTACGCCAAGACTTAAAAACCGGCAAAAAAGCATGTAATCCAGCAATGCACTCAAATTATGTCATCACCAGTATTGAAGTTTTTACAATACATGGGTAAAATAGAAAAAAAGCCTGTTTATAACTTTGAACAGTAGGTATAATGAATCGTACACTTATGAATCTCATAATTCAAAATCTACTTAAAACAATAAATACACTTACTATGAGAACCATATAAATCCTCAAAAAAACTTAATAGTTTGGTGTGTTTCTATACAACGATAGATCCTTCAATGTGGAGGATAGGCACCACTCAGAAATAAAACTCTGTCGTAATTGTGGCTACGTTTCGTTGGCTATTGTGCCAACTTCATCAGGCCAATCATTACAGTAGAATGTTTAATTTCTGCCAAATATACATAAAATAAAACCATGGACACAGGAGGAAAGTACGAAGAACATGTAACCTTATACGACACAAACATAACCCACACATAAGGTGAATCTTAATGATAGAATTAAACTTACTTGAAAAACCTACTTAAATAAACTAAACAAGTTTAATTCTATCATTAAGATTCACCTTATGTGTGGGTTATGTTTGTGTCGTATAAGGTTACATGTTCTTCGTACTTTACTCCTGTGTCCATGGTTTAAATTTCATGTATATTTGGCAGAAATTAAACATTCTACTGTGATGATTGGCCTGATGAAGTTGGCACAATAGTCAACGAAACGTAGCCACAATTACGACAGAGTTTTATTTCTGAGTGGTGCCTATCCTCCACATCGAAGGATCTATCGTTGTATAGAAACACACCAAACTAATAAATACACTCATTCGAACACTCTTTTTCCATAATCACATTGAGCGTAAAATTATATTTTTGTATTTAGTTAATAGTATAAAAATTTAATATCATTCATAATTTTGTGAATGTGTTAATAGGATTCAATTTCAAGAAATTTTATGAATATTTTTGTACTTCTAACAACTTAATTTATAATGAAGCATTTTTGTATATGTAAATATATCGATGTTAAAAATTGTCGGTATGAGGTAGAAAGTTAACAATCTCTGTAGAAACAAACAAAATGCAATTATGCTTGAAAGATTCTGTTTTTATACATTTTCCACGATAAGCAAAATATTGATCTTATCTACTTATATTTAAATTAAATTGCATGCTTACAAGGTGTAACCACAATCAGTAATTATTTGGGTAATTGTGGTAACAATGGATATTCAATCTTAATAAATCATAAATAAAAATCGTTCTAGCGAACTCTGTTGGTCGACAGAAAAAGTATTACAAAAATATTATGAGCTTATATACAAAACCAAACTTTTAATGTACTATGAGCCTATATACATTTATACATTACCATGATTATGGTCCTATGTCATATATAAAGTTACCGGCATAAAATTACTCAGTTACCGACATCTGTAGGCTCGTTAGACTGCCTGTATATATATATATATATATATATATATATATATATATATATACATTTTGGCGAACTCGGCAAATTTATTTATTATTAAATTCTTACTAATAAATTAATTTATTTCCACTATGTTACGTTTATTATTGTATTATTATGTATCTACTCTATGCGCTACTTTCTTTATCATATTTAACATCCGTTATGTTTAATTTTTTGCTTAATTTGTTAATATTATAAACTAATTATTTCAAATAACAGTTGTGTTTGTTACATAATTAGTAATTTATTTAAAAAGTTTATGTTTTTTGCAATTACAGAAAAATTAAAATGTGGATATGCGAAAATTCAAACAAACAACACGAAATAATGCATTGTTTTATACGAAGAGAAAGTGAAATTCATTGCTCAAGCATGTTTTGGACACATATTAAAACTTTCATTCTTTATCAATTAATTTCTTCGACTTTAGAAAGATTTCTACAAATAGTTGTAAGAGGGGATTTTTGGATATATAGATTTATATGTGAATAAATATTTATTTAGTAATAAAGTAATAAGGGGTAAGCTTAAGAAGAGATCCCGTTATTTTATAATTACTGTTTGTCACTTTCTATTATCAAAACGTTATTATTTGGTGCAATTCTGTTGCCAGTGAGCATATCCAATTTGATATTAATTTCTAGGAATATTTATATAAAAGTAGGTTAAGAGAAAGCAACTTTTACAATACATCAAATTGAAGCAGCAGTCTGAAGACTACAGTTGCTCGAGCATCTTCCAGTTTACCAAGGTAACTTTATCAATTTTTTTTGCTAATAGACGTTCTTTGTTAATTATTAATATATTTTTTTAAATTAGTACTAAATTTTAAAAAAATTGTCAAATTTAAGTAGCTTATCAAAGTTATGGTTGCAAATGCAGTGATAGGATTATAAAAAATTTTATCAATGAAAGTTTTTTATAAGATTCTTATTTTAATATACACATGGAATTGTTCTGTTCTAATTCGAATAAAAGCTTTCACTCTTGGCAATGGCAATGTAACTTTTAGAAGGTTATTGGTGCCATTGACCATATAAACAGTTGCTTTTTTTATCACCGAATTATTGATTCTATTAATTTATTCATATATTTAGCTAACAGTTGAGATCTGTGCTTAGACGTTTAATTATAAAATTAAAACCGTAATATTGATTCTCGTAAATACTTAAACCTACAATGCCAATTTATTATAATTGTTTTGAAATTTATTAAAATAGTTTTGGATTGATTTCGACTTTCTTAAGGTGTGGTTTAAATTTGCAATTGTATTTTTAATCAGCGTTTGTATAAACAATATTTTAAAATTTTTCATTCTATAGAAAAACTTGATTATGAAGTATAGATTAATTATAACTTGATTTGAAGCAGTTGAACGCGTTATAAAAGTAAACAATAAAAATGAAATACTACAAAATTTTTTCTTAGTTTTTGGATATTATCAATAGATTTATTTATTTAGGTTGTCTTTAAAAACCAAGCATTCGTTTGTTCTTTCTTATGTGGGTAGTCTCTTAAATAAACGGTCTATACTTTTTAGAAAATGAAAGTGTTTTTTAATTACAGTTTAAAACTTTATAATAAAGATTGTTTAGGTTTTCCTTATAAATTTCTTTTGTAGGTTTTAAATATTAAGACAGAGTAAAATCGTAAAACGTTGTCGATATTCCTTTTTGTTTCTTAACACGGTTGTAATATGATAAGCTTATTCTTTATTATTTTTTAAGCGTATCGTATCTTTTGTTCAATTGTTTTTATTGTGCATTAAGCATGTACCGCATGTAGCTCTTATGTAATTTAGTGTACAATAAAAAGTGTGCAATAACTTGTATAGTTGTATTGTTATTTTAATAACGTATTCAAAAGATTATTTCGCAAGAAAAAAATTTGTCATTCGAAAAAATTTGATTCGTAATTATGAAACACCACAATTTACATTTTAACATAAGGATGTATTTCTATAAATGTTTTTGTTTTTAAAAGTACAATTTTCGTTGAATTCATTTTTCATGGTTTCTGATTTTTTATAATTGTGATTTTTTGGTCTTGAGTTTTGGCTGGTTAACAAGGTTTTTAATTAATTTTTATTGCAATTCTTAAATGCTGTATTTTCTTCCGCAATGGAATACGAGATGTTAATTTTTCATTTAAAGTGAATGTAAATTACTCAAATCGCATTTGTCATTTTGGAAAGTGCTTTATTTTGCAAGAACCTAAAATGAAATGCAATTAGACGGTATCGTTTATTACAGTTTTTGCAATTGAAAAATTGTTATTTGTAGATGATTGTTTTTTAACAGCATTCATTAATTTGATCAAATTTAGCAGATATTAATTGAATTCTAAATCGCTTTTTTTTCTAAAAATTAATTTATAAACATAGCTAATAAATAATTTTAAAAAATGAATAATGTTTTCATAAAAAATTACATATTGTAAATTCTTTATTTTAATTAATTAATTAACTAAAGAAAGCATTAAGAATGTTCTCTTTAATCGTTCATCTGATGTTAATTAAATACGAAATAGATTAAATGGCAATTAAATAATTAACGGAGGTTGCATTTCTAATTTGAAACGGTTAAATTAAAATTTAATTTAACTGCACTGCTGATTCATTTGAGTTTTGAACATTTGCTATAGGCATGTGCATAATTGAATTCATTTTTTAGAATATTTTTATGCACTGCTAGTTATATAGATAGAGACTATATATTTTTTTAAATTTATTGCACGGCTTATTATTTATTTTTTTAGGTCAAATTTCTTATGTTGTTATAATTGATTTCATGGTTTTTTTTAGATTTTTTTTATGTCTTACTTTCTTTCAACTTATTTTAATACACAGCGTTTTGTTTTGGCGTCTGTTAGAAACATTCTTACATATTTCTCTTTTAAGATTTTATATGTGGTCTATTGTTTGTAACATTTCTTGAACTTGAATTTTTTTTAATCTGTCAATGATTACTGTGATCATTTGCCTACACCTAATTATTTTAAACATGATCCTAATTCTATTTTTCTTAATTTTACTGTATTGTTGTTTTTATTCTTTTTCTGCGATAGACGTTAAGTTTGCGTTTTTTATCATTCCGATTTTTATGGTATTGTTGAATTGGTGTCACCAGTGTAATCACTAAGGCTCGGGAAATACGAACTTATATCAACCCCGAAAATGTACATGCAAATATGCACTGGAAATAGTCTAAATATGCACTAAAAACATGCTTTTACGCATTGAGTTACATATACAAAAAACACAAAAAGTAAGAATAATTTAAAAGCGTTATTTACAATAATAAGATATTTATTAATTATGCACGCGTTGCAATGCCATGTAAAATAAATTATAGTTTAAAAAACTCGCTTTAATGGTAAATCGAATTAAATAGTAATCAGTAATTTTTAGTATAAGAATAAAGTGATTAACAAGAAAATTAATTTCATTGTAAAAAAAGCGTGGGATGCTAGATATCAATTGTTATAAATATCATTTTAGTGCTATTTCTAAAACCATAGTTAGTGTCTGTGAGTTAGTGTAAAAGTATAGAACAAAACTCCCCCCGCTTTTTTAATTTTATTGTTTATCACTTTATACCTATACTAAAATTTTTTTTTAACTTTTTAGTTCGGTTTACTATTAAAGCGTGTTTTTTTAGTTTTATAAACTTTTTTTAATTTTTAGTGTCAATATCTGAAGAAATTTTATTAATACGTGTGCAAAATTTCAATTTAATCAGACGTCTTGGAGTTGGTAAGAATTATGTTGAAACATTAATTAAGTAATCACTTTTTTTTATACTAAAAAGTTATTTTCTTACACTAAAATCCGAATTTTAGTAATGTTAGTTTTTTCAAAGTTGGTATCTCTGCATCGTAAGTTGACGTTACATGAAAAAGAAATCAAAATTATTGGAAGTTAACAATTGAAATTCAAATTTTGATGCCAAGATAAAATAAAAATGTCCTATTAATTCAAAGTTATTTACTTATAAAGGTATAAAGATAATTTTGTATGAGATTTTAGGTTAACACATAAATTTCAATATGTCAAAGTCTAAGTGTTGCCAATTCAGTAAAATAATAAAGTTTCCCAATGTTATTTTAAAATTAAAATTATACAAAAAGTATTAATTATTGTATCAAAATAGAGAAAATAGTATAAAACACACGTCATAGAATACGTTTCAATCACTCTATCGCTTCATAAACTCGCCGCTGTAACTTGTGTTTTAATATACTATTCTCTATTTCGACATGAGAATTAGCGATTCTTACACTAAAATTTTTTAAAGTTGGTATCTCTGCATCGTAAGTTGACGTTACATGAAAAAGAAATCAAAATTATTTCAACTTAACAATTGAAATTCAAAGTTTGATGCAAAGATAAATTAAAAGTTATTCACTTATAAAGGTATAAAGAGATAATTTTGTATGAGTTTTTAGGTTAACACATAAATTTCAATATGTCAAAGTGTAAGTGTTGCCAATTCAAAAAAATACAAAAGTTTCCCAATGTTGTTTTAAAATTAAAATTATACTGAAAATATTAAAATTGAATCAAAATAGAGAAAATAGTATAAAACACACGTCATAGAATACGTTTCAATCACTCTATCGCTTCATAAACTCGCCGCTGCGCGGCTCGTGTATGAAACCTGGTCTCGTGATTGAAGCGCGTTCATTCTGTAACTTGTGTTTTAATATACTATTCTCTATTTCGACATGAGAATTAGCGATTCTTACACTAAAATTTTTTAAAGTTGGTATCTCTGCATCGTAAGTTGACGTTACATGAAAAAGAAATCAAAATTATTTCAACTTAACAATTGAAATTCAAATTTTGATGCAAAGATAAATTAAAAGTTATTCACTTATAAAGGTATAAAGAGATAATTTTATATGAGTTTTTAGGTTAACACATAAATTTCAATATGTCAAAGTGTAAGTGTTGCCAATTCAAAAAAAAATACAAAAGTTTCCCAATGTTGTTTTAAAATTAAAATTATACAGAAAATATTAAAATTGAATCAAAATAGAGAAAATAGTATAAAACACACGTCATAGAATACGTTTCAAACACTCTACCGCTTGATAAACTCGCCGCTGCGCGGCTCGTGTATGAAACCCGGTCTCGTGATTGAAGCACGTTTATTCTGTAACTTGTGTTTTAATATACTATTCTCGTTAATCACTTTATTCTTATACTATTTTTTTAATTCTTGTTTAGTTTATTAGTAGAGGCATTTCAATATGTCGTGAACTGTGACCTTGAGTCGAAAATTGGAATTAATATACTAAAAGTCAAAAATTTGACAAGGCTATCTGAATTCCAAAAACGTTAGTCTATTTAAAAGGCAGTCACGTTAATAAAATTTGATAATAATGGGATATTTATTTATTAAGTAAAAATTAATTTATTTATAATAATACCTAAAGACTTATTAACAACAAACACAACGATAAAAGCAATAATCAGTTAGAAAAAATGTACCGGTGAATGTTTCTAAGACGGATAATAACAATATGTTGACATATACAGACTACAGCGCTACAGTTCACGAGATCTTGAAAGACGTCTATATTATTTTACAATGACATTTTTAGGTTAAGGCTAATGACATGATATTTTTTTGTTTAATAGTTTTTTTTAAATTTTAATTTTGTTCAGGATATTAAGACGAAGTTATCAAATATTATATTGTCATCGGTCCTCAATACGTGTGCAAATTTTCAATTTAATCAGACATCTTAAAGTTGGTGATAATTATTTAAGATTCCGTTACATAGATAGATACCGGCAAAGCTAATAAAAGCGTGTTTAGAATTTTAATTTGTTGGTTGAATTATTTTTGGGTATGCAATGTTTTTGGTTTTCTTGTCTCGTGCTTATAGAAATAAGTCAGCAAGCCACATGTAGTTGTCCATGTGAGAAGCATAAATTTTCCAAATTTAATTTACACATTTGCAGTGATTGTTTCTATGTTTTGTTGATTCGTCTTGATTTATTTCAGTATCGATGGATTTATAAGTTGTACTCTCATCTGGTATATACATATGTCTGTTCTCTATCCGTTTCTGTACTAACAAAGAAAATGTTATATTAGCTCATGCTAATATAAACGGCAGAAATGTAAATTTAAGTCTTCTTTACGCGCGATTGAGTAAAATTTCTTTGTCGGTTTTGATATTACTGAAAAATAAACTTAAATTAAAATAAATATCATTTTAGGTTGTTAATTTTTCTTTTATTTTTATTTATTAATGAAAGAGTAAAATGTTTCTGGGACTCTGCCATCTCAAGCTAACTAAACACTGTTTTATTTTATTATCAATGATGTATTATATTCTATATACAATTTGTTTATATCACTCTCAATTTTAATAGAATTTTCACTCATCAATAAAATTAAGTAATAATAATCAAAACAACACTTCATAAATACGTTGATAGTCACAACGAAGTTAAAATGGCTCATGTCAATATAAAGATCAGAAATTTTTAAACTAAAAAATGTTTAGTTACTGTTTTTAAATAGCGGAAACTAAACCCTAAGTTTTACTTCAAAAAATTAGATACAGTTTTATTTATAGATCTAAATGTAGTTAAATTATCTGTTTTTTGCATTTTTTTGACAGAAACTGCTACATTTAATACCTTTTAAACTACCAAAAATTAAATTTGTAATATACCGTCCTTTAACATCGGTCGTTTCGTCAACAGATATCAAAGTAAATTGTAAGCCGTAATCGACAAATTTTTTTTGTAAAATTGTGGCAGAAAACACGTGAACATCTTTTTTTGGGATATTGCAATCCAGCAAACTGCATACATCTTGGTTGAAATTTTCTTGGTCTAAAATCTTGGTTTGTTTTGTAGTAATGAGCGGTTGAACTAAATTTTATAGGATTTTTTTGCGAGTTTTATGTGTGAGTTACTGTTATTAAAAAAAAATTAAGTTTAGAACTTTAAAAACTTTAGAATAAATACAGTAAAACCTCTATTTTCGATCATTTCTTAAAAACGGCCATCTTTCATAACGGTTAGTCTTCAAATGTAAATATATTAAGTATCTATATGCACTAAATTGTAATTTAATTAATAATGACATTAATTGTTTAAATTCTGTCCAATGTAAATCTCGGGTTAATTTGCAAGCAAGAATGAAAACCTAAAAAGCGGCAATCAAAGAAATTTTTTTAATTGGTTGTTTACTTATACGGGCTAATGTAGGACTGTAGCAAAAAATTAATAAATCTTAAATCTTACAAACTGTGATCTTAATTTTTTGGTATCAGCTAAACTAAACTACATTTTAACGTGTAACCCTATAAAGTTTTGAAAATATGATCTAGCGTGTTAATTTTTTTGCCATAGTTTTCGTATGTTTGACATACAAAAATATTATTATATATTATTAAAAACCTTTAGCTTCACACATTCAATCAATTAGTTTACCCCCATTCATAAAAACCAAGAATTGTTTCACTTCGCATATCGTTTTTAACTCTTAGACAGCATACAGCTTATCGCTTAGTAAGAGTTCACATAATTTATAAAGAACTTGTGACATGATATGCGCAGTACACGAAATTGACACGACAAATCTATTCTTACGAAATGAGTGCTGTTCTGATCTAATAATTGATTCACGGTTTTTATTGCTTTTGTTGTAGAATTTGTGTTGTTTGTTTTGATATTTTGATTAGTGCTAAAGTGTATTTTTCAAGACAACTCTGCAAGTAAAGTATTTGCTGTATACGCCATTGTTTTTGTCATAATACAGTAATTGTCTTTAGAAAGTCGCGCAGAAAACCTTTGTCTACAGGTCTTTTAGGAATTTCGCGAACTCTACATATCTTACTTAATTACACAGAAATTTGTACAATTAGGATTTTTTGCGATTCTATTCCAAAAATCGCCAAAAATATGCACTTTTAATAAATGCATATGCGTCTATAGAATTACGTCAGAATATGCACTTAAAATGCATTTTGCATATTTCTCGAGCGTAATCACAATTCAAGTTTTAGATTTTGTACTTCTCTTATATGTAATTGTTATTTTGAGGACTTATAGTATATTGAATAGCTTTTATAAATGTTTTAATTTGGTATGTTGTTAAAAATGCTTTCGACAGTAGTTAGTAGCAGTCTACTTATATTAGCAAATCTGAAATTTCGGAATACAACGTTGTAAGTGACGAAAATGAAATATATGAACATCTGCACCTTTTTTCACATATTTTATTCTCAAATACAGTATAGAGAAGTTATGAGTGCGAATTATAGTTAAGATTTAACGGTAGGTACATCTTACTGTAGTGGTGTCAGTTTTTGAATCATTTACATCTTATAAACATCAATATTAGGGCATTCTTACGATAAACAAAGTTTGCAGACACGTACAACAGGCTCAAGTTTTACATACAAACGATGTATTTATTTGTTTGCTGTTTCCTGACGAATGATTTTATCTCAACACATCTGCAAAGGAGAAAGCTGCAATCGATTTTATCATAAAGCAACATATCTTTTATAATGTTAAAGATATCGAATTTTGTACCAAAAAAAGACTATTTGCCGTTAATGTTATTACTATTGGTGGTGACGACGACCATACTCTACCGGAAACAATATCCAGAGACTGGTTTAGATGCTGCAAAAATAATGATTTGCATGTTGTTTTGTGTTTACACCGATCATACTATGATCTAACTGTAATCATAACAAAACTAACTAATAATAAACTTTATGCTTTTGATGATACTAATTATATTATACCTCATTGGTTGATACTAATGGACGGTTGTTTTCTTTATTAACTAACTAATGTTTTGATATGGTGACGAATTTTAAAACTAATTTATTTATAAACTAAATATTTACACGCAGAACTACACGTAACTAATTAAATGTAACGATATTTAAGAAAAACACTTACATTAGTTTATGTATTACTATCATTAGTCTGCACGTTTTAATTTTATCTAAAACTTATATTTGTTTATGTTAACAACACGTACGCGACGTATTTATGTTTCACTAGCACCGGCACTTTATTTATTTATTTTCACACACACGTTAATTACTTGTTTATTTAAACAGACGGTCGTCTTAACCTCTGACTTCGAAAAACTGACATATGCTCCTTTTGAATATCTTATATATTTTTGTGTCCAGAATTTTCCACGTTTTTTGGTTATTGTCTCAAAGTTGACAATTATTTTGACAATCATTTTATTATTTTTACGACCGTTCTTTCTTTGCAATATAAATATCAAATAATTAATTAAATCTACATATGCTGAAGTGGAGTTCTTTTGCATGTATTTGGGTATAGTTTCTACAGCACTTTCAAACAGTTTTAAAATTATTTTTTGTAATTTAAGTGTTTCTTTATTTAGTGAATTTTGTTGGTTTCTCTGTTTTTCCGCACAATAATAATTATCTTATCTTCTTCCCAGGCAACCAAATCACGTTATTATTAGGTCATTTTAACGTTACTGGATCACATGCATTACGTTATATGTATAACGTAATATTTACGGTATAATTACGACGAAAAGACCGGGGTCGTATAACGTTAGTTATACATATAACGCTTTTATTAGCGTGCATAAAAAATAATTAGTATTTGTGTAGTAGGTAACACTGAACATCGTTATAGGACACGTATAAGTCAAACAATATACATAACAAAATTGTTTTTAAGATACTACAAAAACTATATACAAAATTTTCTTACAGAGTATTAAAGAACTGTTATTATTATGTTATTTGTTAAGTCAAGACAAGATAGAAATGCAATGAAATTTATACGATAAAGGTATAAATCTATATTATTTTAGGTTTTATAGCAAAATATAAACAAATTAAAGGACGTATTGAACTAATTTATGAACATTTAGAAATTATGAGTAGGTGAAAACTGAAAAGAAAACATATAAGACTTACATATTCAATTACTGTAATATGTAACTTTCCAAAAACTTTAAAGCAACCGGATTAAAGAGATGAGCGTTTTGTTTTTCCAGTTTCTGAGGATCTAAAAAAAGCAGTTTTCAAATTATTTTATTTATTTCAATACGTATACTTACTATTTTTTGGTTTATAACGCTGACACTTGGAGCATTTCTTTACATGCTGTTCAATATCGCCTTGCATGGATGGCTAATAGTACTTAGCGCAATTTTAGTATAAGTTTTATCTACACTATAATGACCAGCCAGTAGAGAGTCATGATGTTCTTGCAGAATACTTGCCACTTCTGAAGAAGGCAAAACCAATTGAGCCTCTTCACTGTCACTATCAGGTGCATAACGGTTTAGTATTCCGTTTAAGTTTTTATTATAATTCCGTAATGGATTTCGAGTCTGTTCTTCATTACTTGTATACCTTAAACTTTAGTTGACAAATTAGTTATAGCTATTTTTGTTTTGCATATACAATATAAACAAAAAATACTGTAGTTTCCAATTAAAACATTTTAGATTTAAATAGTCTGAGTCTACCACAGAATATTTGGTAACCATCGGTGTAGTACTTAACCTAAAATAAAGAAAGCTATGATTTGATTTATACGAAAAAAAACACTGGATTACGTGTAACTTTCCCTAACAAACAAATCATCCAGTATAGTTGATGAGCATGTTATTTAAAATTTTATATCTATTTTAATTTTCCAATAAAGTATAAGCACAAAATCCTTTAGTCTCCTACTAAAACATCTACTTGGTTTTTTACTAAAAAAAATGCAAATAAATTATGGCGTTCATGTTCCTTTTTTCTCAGTGTGTTGAATGTACGATCTATATATAGAATCCAATAATCTACCAGATCAAACTTTAAAAAGGTTAATATTATTTATTTTAACTTATTCGTTATTTTACAAACATTTCTATTTGTGTCTATTTCAATAGATATATGACTAAATTTAGCAACGGAAAGAAATACATTATTTAAATAAAGCAGTTATTATTTACTAATTAAAAAAAATAAACTAATATATATTTTTACTTGTTTCTAAATGTTCACTGACACAACACTGAAAATGACGGATGTAATGAATGTAAACATGTAATTTATAATGAAGCCAAGACATAATATAGCAGTTGAAAGTTTCATCCTATTTAGCCGGAAGTTACACCAACGTTTAATTAACACTGACCTTAATGCTGCACTTTTGTTTTTAACGCGATAGTGAAAGTTACACTAAACTAAACGTAAAGGTTTATCGGGCGCCTTTTTTTTTAATAAAAGCGATAATTATTCAAATTGAACTATTTTTATTGTTGCTGTAACAATAAATAAATACAGCAATAAAAGCTGCTGAAATTATGCACACATATTTAATTCTTGAAATAAGTTGAAAATACATTTTATACGAGACATAAATTCTTTGATAACACAGCCCAACAAAATAAAATTTTTGTCTTGGTGCCGGAAAAGTAAGAACTGATTTTGAATATTTGTGATGTGCTGATTCCAAAAATACCTGGTTTTTTTTCGTAGCAGCTCCAGTTTTCGAGATATGGGATAATTGGTATTAGTTCTGTGAAAAAAAAAGTGAAATTTCCTACCTAAATAATTAAAATCTAATGAGTTAATTTGAGTTACTTGGTATTATTCATTACTGTAAAACCCGACATTCCTATACCCCTATCAAATTCTAATTAATTCGTCGTATTACCTCGCAAATATCTCTGCTTTACCAGGTACAGTTTATATAAAGAAATTAGAATCTAATTAACCAGTTTGAGTTATTTGGTATTTATTCATTTGTCTAAAACCCAACATTCTTATAATTACTTCCATCAAAACCTAATTAACACACAGCTATATTAACTCGTATCTTTGCTTTACGAAGTACATTTACCTATTTAGTTTACGTAGCTGAAGTTGTGGTATCATTTGGTGTTGTTCAGTGATAAAACATACATTTAATTAAAACCATGGCAATCAGAAGCAAACGTAGTTGTGTGAATCATCCAGACGTTTTTTTCTATGTATGTGGCGAGTACACTTTTAAAGAAATTAGAAAGCCTATTTCTGATTGTGTGAGAAGAAGTTATCTGGCCTATTTTGGCGTTCACTTGGGTGACCAGGATAAATCTTGGGCTCCACATTTCGTATGTAAAACATGTATTGAACATCTGCGTCAGTGGACAGTTGGAAAGAGAAAGTGTCTAAAGTTTGGAGTACCAATGGTTTGGAGAGAACCAAGAAACCATCACGATGACTGCTATGTTTGTCTCGTGAATATCAAAGGAATCAATCGGAACAATAAACAGAAATGGCCATATCCTGATCTAAATTCAGCAAAGAGGCCTGTACTGCATAGTGCAGAAATACCCATTCCATCATTCAGCAGTCTGTCTTCGCTCCCGGAAGATGATGCAGAACTACCCACGTTTGATGAAATTCAGTGTATGGAATCAGAAAACGACAGTGATTTTGAAGCAGATTTATCAAGTCCGCAACGTTTTAATCAACAAGAACTGAACGATCTCATTAGAGACCTGAATCTTTCAAAGGAATCTTCTGAATTACTCGCTTCCAGATTAAATGAGAATAATCTACTGCAGCCAGATACCAATATTACATTTTATCGTAAAAGAGATAAGGATCTGCTGCCCTTTTACTCTGAGGAAAATATCCTGGTATTCTGTAACGATATAAGAGGACTCTTACAAAAAATGGGTTTGTCGGAATACACACCAGACGAATGGCGCCTTTTTATAGACAGTTCCAGACGAAGTTTGAAATGTGTGCTTTTACACCATGGTAATAAATATGGCTTAATACCCATTGGTCATTCTACCAGCATGAAGAAGGAATACGAGGCAATATCACTAGTCCCGAAAAAAATTAAGTATGAAGAACATCAGTGGGTGATTTGTGTCGACCTAAAAATGGTGAACTTCCTCCTTGGACAGCAAAGTGGATGTACAAAATATCCTTGTTTTTTATGTCTTTGGGACAGCAGAACTAAGGATCAGCACTGAGTTAACAGAAATTGGCCTTTAAGAAATGTTATGACTCAAAGAAAACAAAATGTAATCAACGAACCTTTGGTTGCGAGAGACAAAATCGTATTTCCACTCTTGCATATCAAGTTGGGGCTTATGAAGCAATTTGTGAAGACTTTAAATCGCGATGGACTATGTTTTGGCTACTTGATTCGTAAATTTCTTGGGATTAGCACGGAAAACCTGAAAGCCGGAATATTCGATGGCCCTCAGATAAGGCAGCTTATTAAAGATCCACAATTTAACGCATCAATGAGTGAAATTGAATCATTTGTTCAAGTTGTACAAAATTTTCTGGGAAATTATAAGGCACAAATGATATAGAATTAGTGGAAAATATGCTTTCAAACTTTAATATACTCGGCTGCAACATGAGCATAGAAGTTCAGTACCTCTACAGCCACTTAGATCGGTTTCCAGAAAACCTAGGTGATTTGAGTGAAGAACAGGGGGAAAGATCATGACATTCAAACTATAGAAGATCGATATCAAGAAAGATGGGGTACCCACATGATGTCCGACTACTGCTGGAGCCTTGAGCGACACTGTCCTAATAACTACCATACTAGAAAGTCATATAAAAGAAAATTTTTAAATGATATGTAAATATAATTTATAAACTTAGTTGTTTATTTTGTGAAATAAATACATTACTTTGGAGTTTTATGTGTTTTTTTACTAGCACTTGAAGCAGATAGTATTAGCAATAACGTAAAAAGTATAAAAGTTAAAAAACTAGACTATTTCTTTCTAAAAAAAAGGTCAAAATACAAAATCTCAAAAACTAGATCTGACAGACCAAATCTGAAGACAGTTTTGGATTCTGCACCCAAAACTTACTTACAAAAACTCTGGCACCAAAATGTGTGTTGGGCTGTGTAATTGGTAGACATAACAGACAGTATAATTGTCTTTTTTTCTATTGCAAGATGTTTATCACAATCATTATTTTTTTTGTTTGTTATATTGGTTCTCATCTTCTAATTAAGAGTTATTTAATAACTAAATCAAATAAATTGGAGAACATCGAATCGCTTCTAATACGATAAGAGCGTTCAAAATTAATTTACCTAATATTAGTTACAATCGGTCGAGTTTCTTCAATTTCATGATGATGATGAAACGTATATAGAAGTTGTCAAACAAATTTTAATGTGGATTTGATTGTGATTTTGTTTTTTTTTACATTCAATAGCAATCAAAAATTGCATGTTTTACATAAGACGTTTTGCTGTTTTTTCTACTGTAAATATCTTATAAAATAACAAATAGGTGTGCTTCTCTATTAGTTATTCCACAGTGATATCCATTATATAATAGATTTTTTTTATATTACACTAAATAAGAAGCCAATTACACACAGTTTTTTATTATTATTATGAACAGATAATATTGAGTAGCATAGTATGTTGATAATTAGACCGGAAACAATCAATGTTGTCCTTGTCCACAGTGAGTTGCAAAAATTTAATGTTGCTTTCTGGTTAAAGTATAATTTGTTACTTTTAAAAGAAATTGCAGTACTTTTTTTTAAAAGCTCACCTGCTCTACATACTTTCTCTAGCTGCAGGAATTTTCTAACGGCAGTATTAACTTTTTATAATAGTTTATAATTGATTTAATTGTTATCAAAGATAAAATCATGGTTAATATAAATTGTAATTATACAAAGATACAAATGAGATAACACTTTTGTAAAATTTCTATACAAACGTTGTTTTGTCAAAGAGACAATACTAAAATTATCTATATCTATATTATACCTTTTACAATGTCAACACTCATTCATTCATTGTTTTTTTTACAGAAACACTTATAATGGGTTTAGGAGGAAAAGACGTAGTTTCAGAAGAGTACGTGTGCACATTATCCGAGAATTTACGAAAAACTGCTTTAGACGAATTAAGAGAAGATGATAGCAGTCGGCAGCAATCTTTAGAACAAATGAGGGAATGGATTAACAAACATCCCTCTATTAAATGTTGTCGTACTGGTAAGTAAAACAACATTTTGTTGTAGCCATAACTGACTTATTCCTCTAGATCCACAATTCCTATTAAGATTCCTTAGAACCAAAAAGTTTAGCGTACCGTTAGCTTGTGAAATGTTGGAAAGGTACTTAACAATAAGACAATTGTATCCTCAATGGTTCCGTAATCTAGACAGCGAAGATGATGATTTAACCGAGTTAGTTAACAGTGGGTATTTAGTGCCATTAGTAGATAAACATAAAGGAAGAACTGTAATGTTTACTTGCGCTGAGCGATTTGATCCTTATAAATTTACGGCTGCTAACATGATCAGGGTACATAGTTTAATTACTGAAAACTTTTTGGACGACGAAGAAAATCAAATTAATGGATACGTGTATGTGAACGACGTTGGTGGCTTTCAAATGGGACACATATCTCTGTGGTCTCTTAAAGATGTTAGAAACGTTGTTCGATGCGTCCAGGTAATACATTATCAAATACACAACAACAAATATAGACTAATTCAATTTTAGAATTCATCTCCAATGAGACACAAAGAAAGTCATTTTGTAAATGTATCATCACATGCTGTGAAATTAGTAGAGTTTAGTTTATCGATTCTTTCAGAAAAACTTAAGAACCGAACCTTTGTAAGTATATCGTTGTAACTTTTCTTTACAATAACTGTGTGATTGTAGATGCACAAATCTATCAGTGATTTACATGAAAAAATTGATCCCAAAATATTACCAAAAGAGTATGGTGGTGAAGTACCACTGGCCGACATGATCGAGCAATTGAAAGCCAAGCTAAAAGAAAATCGAGAAAAAATTTTAGCTTTAGATGAAATGCATATTGACATTGACGAACGTAATTGCAGACTAATTGATGAAATGAACGAAGAATTAGGTGTTGGAATCGAAGGCAGTTTTAAGAAACTACAAGTTGATTAACTTAGAAACTACAAGCAAACTATCCTAAAACAAATATGATGACTCTGTTTTTTTTAATGAATTCTCTGTAATAGTTTTTTAAAGCACTTGTTAAAGAATACTTAGATTTGCTTAGCACACAGCACTACAGCACTTGTATTTATGAATATAATTAAGATTAAGATATAAGAAGAAACTATCTAGTTATTACAGTAGGTACTCAATTTTAGAGGTGCTTTCATTAAATTATATTCGATATGTGATCTTCAATACAATTTGCACTTTTTTAAAAATAAATTTTGCAAGTGAAACGATTTGACTCGTTTTAATAAACCCAATAATCAACACGGTCATTTTATAAATTTTAAATTGTCTTCAAAAAATGGATAACGATCATCTATCATATACAAAATAACGATCGCTCTTTAGATTTTTACCGATCTTAACTTATTTTCGTAATTATAAACCACAGACAGTTTTTTATTGAAAAACTAACGTGCATTTGAATATAAGTAATATTTTTTTCTACTACTAGCTGTATAATGTTTCATTATTACGTACATCGACCTGACAACATCGGAAAGCTACGCTTCCCTCTGGACGAGTAATCTGTATACTTTCGCAATGTGTTTGTTTGTCTCAAACATGTAGAAAAGGAAGTACATTTGTTTATGTTAACTGTACGCACTACTTGTCAATTTATGTTGGCATACTTGTAACCTCAAATTTTAGAATCGGTTCTAGCAGCATTATTTGAAGTACGTAAATATTAAAATTAATTGAATCAAACGTTAAACATGGAATATAAATAAAATGTATCTTTAGGTTGTAATAGAAATATGTAAAAGTAAACAAACAAAATGGTCGTTTGACAAGTAGTGCATACCGTTTGTTTACAAATACGATTTCTATCTCTTACAATGTTGTGTACACTTTTCAGCCTGTGATTACTCGTTCAGAGGGAAGCGTAGCTTTCGGTTGTTGCTAGGTTGATGATTACGTATAATAGTAGGTTGCAAAGTAGCACTTTTTTAAACGCAACTAAACAATATTTTTATACTTACATTTTCTGATAATTTTATAACAATTTTAAAGAAACAAAGTTTACAAAACTGTTCACCAGGAACAAGATCTTTTATTCAATGCTATTGTAAGAATTTAAATCATTCATTACATACATTAACTTGATATTAAAAATGTTATTTGAAGTTAAATGTGAATATTATTGGATTAGATATCTGGTGTAGTAAAAATAAATCCATTGTTTTTGCATCAAATTGAGGGCTTTAATTAGCATAGTTAAAATGATGCGATTTAGGTCAAATATGCGCCGTTTTGTTTGATAACTTCTTGCCATTTTGAAGGTAACTTAATTCTGCTTCTCTCATAGAAGCCCTCGCCTCTATTGGCAAAAAATTAAAACAGGTTTTCACAAGCAAACTTTTCACCAGTAAAATTGTTTGCCATGGACACGAACAGATGGTAATCACTTGGTATCTGGTCCGGACTATAAGGTGGATACATAAGAATTTCACAACCAAGCTCTCGAAGCTTTTGGCAAGTCACTATCGATGTGTGTGGTCTGGCGTTGTTCTGATGGAGCACAATTCCTCTCCTATTGGCCAAAGTTGGCCGCTTCTGGCCGATTGCTTCTTTCAGACAGTCTAATTGTTGACAATACAGTTTCGAGTTAAGAGTTTTGCCGTAGGGCAGCAGCTCATAGTAGATGATTCCCTGCCAATTTCACCAAACACAGCAAAACCTTCATGACCGTCAATCCTAGCTTGGCCACCGTTTCCGTAGACTCATCACGATTCGACCTCGACCGTTTTGCTTGACGTTGTCGTAAGTGATCCACTTTTTATTACCAGTCACAAACTGCTTCAAAAATAGGTGGATTTTGTTGCGATTTAGCAGCGATTCGCAGATGGAAATTCGATCCATGAGGTTTTTTTGCGTTAACTCGTGTGGTGCCCGTACTTCGAGCTTTTTTCTGTATCGAGCTTTATCTAAATTGTTACAAACGGTTTTTTGTGCAATTTTTAGCTCTTGGGCAATCAAAATAGTGCTTACATGACCGCCGGCTTGACAATGATTTTATCGACATTTTCTACAATTGACCTTCCAGTGCGTGGTTCACCTTTGACATTGAAATCATCGGAACAGAATCGTCAAAACCAAAATTGCGCGTAATTAGTTGTTACAGTATCAAGACCATAACCATGAGTGACATTTTCAGCCACGTGGCTTGCGTTTTCGCCTTTATAAAAGAAAAACTGTAAAATGTAGCTTATTTTTTCTTTGCTACTGTTCATCTTTGATGCGCGTTCAAACATAGCTTTGTCAATTAGTCACAAAACTATCACAAAAGTTTTTTTAGTACCGAATCTCATCTTTCTAATGCCATCTAGTAGAACCCGATCGGACTTACTACAACGCGATATACAGATAACTAAAGCCATCTATTAGAAAAATAATGGATTTTGTTTTACTACACCAGATTTAATACACCAGATATAAAATTCGACCATTGGTCTCGTGCACTAAATTTTAAATTTGAGGTAAAATGGTTTTAATAATTCTAGTAGTGGAAAATTTGTATTTAGTTCTCGATCAAGAAAATGATTATAACCTGCGCGACTTATATCTCTCGACGCTTTGCGTCTCACGATATAATCTATAGGCTTAGGTTATAATCATACACTTATCAATCTTGGTATGCAATACACTGTTTGTCTATACAATGGGTTCGTAAAGTATGGAATAAATTCATTGTTTCCTAAATGATAAATTTTCTCGGATAAATCGGTTTTGTTTGTTTAAATGTAAATGACATTTTTGCTAGTGATTTATTTCCGAGTTATGACGTCATCGATTTTTTTTAATAATACATCAAGCATTTTAGTGTTTTAATTTAGTACAGTGGATTATTTCCTACTTAATGTCGAGCATTTTAAAAAGATTTATGGGCAAATTATTTAATTTCAAAAAATCAACAAACTTTATTACGATCAATATCAACTATCAACCACTAACCTACAAGAAATGGAAATAATAATGAATAATAAAAACGGACATGTACAACAAAAATTCAAAATAGATGTTTGAAGTGACCTCCAAGCATTTCTTGACAATCTCCCATCTGCCACTGAAACTCCTGGTTCAATGGCGCATCTAGAGGGTTTCTACGGAACCCGGGCCTAGGGGCTCGAAAGGCACACACTCATTGCGAAACAAAAGTCAAATCAAGTTAATAACAAACGTGAATACCCAAAATTTTTTCTACATAATACATTTACAAAAAGTATGTTAGCGTTCTAAGTCCCAGGCCAGGCACCCGCCACGGCAAAACAAAGAAAGTTGACGTAAGCACTTGACACTATCCAGAACTCGAATGCTTTTTTAAAAAAGTTTTTGAAGAAACAGCCATCCATAGACCCTACAATAGAACTATAAAACCATAAATTTTACACAACTGGGCGCAATGAACCTGGTTTTGCTGGCTGAGTAGGTAAATTGTAGTAGATAAGAATGTGTTGCACATGTTGTGATGATTAAGTCCGGTGTCGTAGACAACACACCCAGCATATAAAATTAAATAAAATAATCTTTGATAAATGGGAATACACATAAAAATTCTATTAATAGTAAGTCTTATTCTAAGCAAGGCAATAAGCAATAGGGTAAATATGGCATAGAATAAAAACAAAAAAAGCAGAGAATGTTTAGCGATGCAAAGCAACTTTAACTAATAATTATCTAAATTTAAAAACTAATTACGACTCTTTAATGATTAATAAAAGGTAATACAAATAATAATAATTAGAAAAAGTTACTTGATTTCTTTATTTAATAAAATGTTGTCTTTGCTGGAAAGTTTACGGAATGTTATTTTTGTTTTTGTATAACTAATTTCTACTCATTTTAGTCATAAAAAACGTTTTATTTAGTTTATAAGATGTACCCATGATAACTCTCGATCAAAAAGTCCTAGTAACTAAAAATTTAATATAAAGCTGGCTTTTCATTTTCTCTCGGTTCTATCAAAAGATGGGTCTGATGAAGAAACCGGAAGTGGGTGTATCCGCCATTTTTTACAGTTTTGATTATATAATTTTGTACGTATGTAAATTATTCGAGTTATTTTTATAGTTTCTTATAGAGTTAATACTTCTTAACAATTTATTCAAATAATTTTTTTTTAACATTAACAGTTTATTAGATATTTGATTTATAATTGAAAGTAAATTCCATATATGATTTTAGGTTCGAATCCTGCCTACGACGATTACTAATTACTTAAAGTTTGGTATGGAGCTGGATTTTCATATTCTCTCGATTCTATCAAAAAATGGGTTTGATAAAGAAACCGGAAGTGGATGTATCCGCCATTTTTAACAGTTTTTCTTATATAATTTTGTACGTATGTAAATTATTTGAATTATTTTTACAGTTTCTTATAGAGTTAATTCTTTCTAATAATTTATTGCAATAAAAAAATTTCTAACATTCACAGGTTATTAGATATTTGACTTGTTTATATACGGAGTGCTGCATTTTATTAAAATTATCTTTGGATGTACCCACAATAACTCTCGAACCAAAAGTCCTAGTAACTTGAAATTTAGTGTAGAGCTGGCTTTTTATATTCCCTTTCTCAAAAGATAGGTTTGATAAAGAAACCGGAAGTGGGTGTATCCGCCATTTTTAACAGTTTTTCTTATATAATTTTGTACGTATGTAAATCATTCGAATTATTTTTAAAGTTTATTCAAACGTGTACATATCACTTCACTTCAAAATGGTTTTATGACAGCATAAAAATATGTAGACTTTCCTTTATCATTCCTTATAGGAAAGTCGTGTGGTGACCACACTAGTTTTTTTAATACAGGATTGATAATCCCTTTGAGAACTAGCTTGCTTATTTTGCTTTTTGTACCAAAAGTAACTTCTTTTTGCCATACCTCTAGTGCAGAAACTTTGAAAAATTATGGATCTTTACGTCACTAATGCTCAATTGCACTGTAGTTTTTGTTAGTGCTAAGCAAGGACCTGGACCGGATCGATATAGAACCGAAGACCAGACGAAAACCGGTATTTTTAATTGGAACGGAACCGAAATTTGTCCAAGTTAAATTTACCAAACCTGACCGGAACCGTTATTTATTTTTCGGTTCTTTTCGGTTTTATTCTCAAAGTTGTAAACATAATTATTAAGCGTAATACATAAAAAAGAGCAGTGAATATCTAATGTTTAATTAGTAAATACTGTACGTTTAAAGAAATCAAAACACCATTAATAAAAAGAAAACAAAATAACGTTATGATGTTTAACTCACTGTTCTAAGAACTAAACAATTCTTCTCAGAAATTTGCTGATACTAAATATAAATACAAAATAACGTTGGCAGATAAGACGTAGTTAATTTAAGTTGTTATTCTAAGAATGTTTACAGATGTTTAAATGTAACTTTACGTTGGTATTTTTTTAATATGACTCCAGTAAGAACAAATAACAAATTCGGATTTTTTAGACACGTCAGATTACAAATTATGCTACTTATCTGAAAATAATACGTTGGCACTGAAGCTAGATCAAAAGCTTTTTGTTATTGCAACCACTCACAAAATCCACGTCGCGGTTCAAAACTATCGTCTGTTAACTATCGTAAGGGTGCAGAGAATAACTTTTCAAAATATCGTGTACTGTACTATGAAATTCGTTAATTTTGCGAGCTAATTCTCTAGTGCTACTTCTACAATTTGCAATACCTGTACATACATTAGAGAAAAACAACTATTTAAGTTGTTTTTATTGAAAATTGGAGAAGAGACGGACCTTAATCACATGACAAATAAATGGAGAGAGTTAAGAGAAGAAGATAAGAATGTAAAGGAAATCTTAGAAGAAAACGAAAAAGGAGCGGAGTGGATGGAAGAAGTATGGAGAAGGAGGAAACAGTTAAGAGGAGAGGAGAAAAAGTAAAATGTAAAAAATGTAAATAGAATGTGATGTAGTGTAAATGTAAAAAAGAGGCTAAATTGCAAATAGCAGAAACACGAATTTGTAAACTAAGTAAGTAATAAAATATTGAAAATATTCATTGTTTTACTTGTTCTTTAGCTGCTAGTACACGAGGTGATCTTTCTCGCCCACGACCTTCGTAGGTAGAAATAATCATTGATTATGAAAAACCTGTAATAGCGAAGGCTTCCACGGCCGGAGTCTATACTAAGATAAGAACGTCTTCCGGGTTTGCCAACGTTTTGTCCACTTTCGTAAGAAGCTTCATCAGGGCGTGAGAGAAACCGAAGAACTCAAACAAGCAACCGAAATCTAACTAAACACTTCTCAAAAGTTAGGTAATCAACTTGTGAACCAAGCCAGATTCTAAACTCTGAAAAGGTAAGAAAGAAAACGATAAACTTGAAAAAGCAAACGAAAATCTAACGAAGAACCACTACAAAGTTAGGTAATCAACTTGTGAACCAAGCCAGATTGTAAACTCCATAGAAGTGACTTAAAAAGAAATAGTCTTCGTATATAAAGAAGAAGTATCGTCACGGCTGGTTAAGCTCGACTCTAATTGGGTTACGGTTGAAAGAGGGCGTGTTTTCGATAAAGGTCTGATGACCGGAAACTAAAGAGGGGATAGCTCGAAACCATGATCACGATTGAAGTTATTGGGGTGTTTGATGATTTCTATGCTCTCTCGAAATTTCCTGTTAAAAAAGAATGGAGATTTGGCAATCACCGAAACGTTATCAAAATCTATCTTGTGACCTGTAGTGAAACGATGTTCAGCAACCGCAGACTTAGAAAAATGCCTTTTTCTTATCCAACGATCATGTTCTGAAATGCGAGTAATGACGGAACGACCGGTCTCACCAATGTAGACTAAACCACATAAACAAGGGATTTGGTATACACCTTGGGATGAAAGTGTAGAAAATTTGTCCTTGGGAGAAGGAAGAATCTGAGAGATTTTGCCTGTCGAGTTGAAAATAGGTTTGATACCATTCTTACGAAGAAGTTTTCCTATTTGATCTGTAACCTTGTGAATGTAGGTAAAAAGGCCAATTTCGGATTGAATTCGGAAGTAGAAATGTTCTTAGGTAATCGAGTACGTGGATGTAGACGACGATTAATAACTCTATGAATATCTCGTTTCAAATAACCACTTCGAGGATTGAACGTGAGGTCTTTTGTACGCTTCTGTTGAGTTGTATAAATAATTTTTAAGTTATTTATTTAAATATGTAGTCGAATTATTGGAACCGCAAAAAACCGAAAAGTACCGAAAAAAAACAAGAACCGTTTGTGTCTATAGGAACCTAAACCGGAACCTTAAAAAAAAATTTGAAGTTAAACCAGAACCGTACCGGAACCGTTATTATATTTCGCTTCAGGTCCCTGATGCTAAATAACGCTTAATTACTGTAGAAACAATTGTTATAACAAATATGCAATGCAACTAAGTATTACTTAGCAGTACCTAAGTATAACTTAAAAAATACGGTGCAATAATAGTTTTAAATAAGATTTATAATACAAATAAATTTTTCGTCGCTGAAAAATTTTGTTATTCATTTAAAAATAATAAAATAGTAATTGGCAAAAAACTGAGTGTTGTATGAAAATGATTTGTTTATTTATTTGCATTTATTCTTGCTTTTTTCCTAACTATTCTTGTGTTTAATTTTTTAACACAGGAATAGTTTTGAAGAACCAATAAAGTAACTTATAGTTTATAAATCAAAGTTTTGCTCCCACACACACTAAATAATTAAAATATAAAAACAACTTATAAGATGCTATTAGTGAGCTCACGTGCCGTCGCCTTTCGGTGGTCTTTATTTAAAACCTTGCTAAAGGGTTTTGTAAACTTTAATTATTGTCTACTAGAGCGCGCTTAGTTTAATTCGAAATTATCTAAATAATAAATCTGTGATACGCCAAGGTTTATACAACCTATTTTATTTACTGCTTTGCAAATTGCATAACTGTAGGCGTAAAAGCTGCGACCTTACTATACATACATAACTTTTTGTTACAAATACTTACTTGATTAATGCTTGTATTTAGAAAATTCAGTTGTAAATTTCTAGATTTTTATCCGTACCAGAATTACAAGATGCCATCCAGGCCAATTACGTATCACAAACGTTACTTTAAAGGTGCCCGTTATCGTTTTCACAAATCCTTATTTTAACATGATCTTTAAAATAATAGTTTTCCAAACATTTAAAGTTGAAAATATAAAAAAAGTACTGTAATAGATGCCGTTAATATATAATATAATAGTGATTGGAGAAAAAAATTGCTTTTAACAAATTAATTAATGTTTTTATTCTAAACCAATGGAAAATGCGAATTGTAAGTAGTTAATTATGTCTCAATTATTTAAAAATGCAGTTATATAAGGCTTACACAATTCATTTAGAGGTTAAATAAAACATAGTTTGACAAAATTACGATTTGAGCACAAATTATGATTATCGCAACTAAATCAATTACAGGCGTTTGCAAAAATATTTGAGTATTATAATTAGTGACACTTAATTACTATAAAACAAAAATTAGTTAATCCGGTTAATGTAACTTCAAACGCGCCGTACATAAAGGCAAAGTTGTGTGGTGCACGATATTACATTTTATAACAATTTATAAACTTTGAAATAACATGAAATAAGTAATGTTGACAAAATTCTTTACAGAATGCAGGATATCAGAAAAAAAGAAGAAATTGTCTCGATATCGAAATTTGGTGAATAAAAGAAAAAGAGAGAAAGATGGACAACCATGTCAAAATTACGCATTTTTTTCAAAACCCGAGTGTAATTTGCCAATTATTAATAACAACAATAATACAGCTGAATCCCAATACTCTGAACCTGTACTTGAAACAAGTATCAGCAGCAGATAAGAAACTCATCTTCTAGAAAGCAATCCATTAACATCTTCAAGTTTCGCTGATAATAAGAAATCAACACCTTCAAAAATTACCAGAACGGAAAATATGAGTCATTTTTCGAAAGATGCTGCACTATGGCCAAAAAATTACGTCCTAATAATATTCAAGAATTAATAGAACGTGGCCCTGCTCATTATCAAAACAAAGAGGATATTTATTCAAGAGATAGTTTGGAGTAGTAAGTTTTCCAATAGTTACTTCTTTAGAATTTTACCGAACAATGAAAAAATTGAGCGTTCTTGGTTTTTTTATGCCAAAACAAAAAATTCACTTTACTGCTTCTGTTGCAAAATTTTTAATGACAGCGATTTGAAATCTGTTCGCCTTAGTGATGAATCTGGTTACAACGACTGGCAGCATTTAAGTGAAATTTTCAACAATTATGAAAAGAGCAAGTTACATATCGAATATGTTCTAAAATTGCTAAATCTTTCTAACTGTTTTAATAAAAATGAAACAATTGATTCTGAAATTCAAAAATGTAATAAACAGAAACTAAATACTGGCAAGCTGTTATAGAAGGAATTTTCTACATGATTCAGTTTGTAGGTCACCAAAATTTAGCTTTTCGTGGAAGTAGTAATAACTTGTTTGACAAAAACAATGGTAACTATTTAAAATGCATAGAAATGATTTCCAAATTCGACCCAATTATGTCAGAACATACAAAACGCTCTCAAATAAAAGATCACAAAAACTATCTCGGGGATAAAATATAAAATGAAGTAATAAACTTGATCGGTGAAAATATCAAATTCAAAATTTTAGAACTAACTAAAAAAGCAAAATATTATTACATATTATTAGACTGCACTCCTGACTCTAGTCACCAAGAACAAATTTCAGTTTGTATAAGATTTGTTAATTTAAAGTGCACGGGTATTAGTATAGAAGAACATTTTTTATTATTTTGTCCTATAGATGATGTATCGGGTGAAGGTTTTACAAAATTTCTTTTGCCGGCGTTAGAGAAAGAAGGCTTAAATATCAAAGATTTGCGGGGTTAAGGTTACGACAATGGGGCAAATATGCGTGGTAGGCATAATGGTTTACAAAAAAAATTGGATTTCAATCTACTAGCTTTCTTTGTTCCGTGTTGCAATCATACTCTAAATTTAGCCGTCAATAATGCCGCAAAATCAAATATTTTGAGAATAAATTTTTTTTTAGTTCAAGAACGGTTTGTATTTTTTTCAGCTTCTACTAAACTTTGAAACCTTTATCGGATACTCGATCGTCTAGTAGAATAGATGCAATAATTCTTTTAAGGTATCAACTTGGGAAGGTTTATGATGCTCTGTTTGAAATAAGCGTAGGAAACTTTGAAAATAACGTAAGAAATTTGACTGCATCGTTAGCCAGAAAATTGCAAAATTTTGAGTTCATTTGCATTATTACATTGTGGTATAATATTTTAAGTAAAGTTAACATTGTTAGTGAAATTATTCAAAAACCGAACTTTGATGTTGCTCAGTGTTGTAATCATTTAAATAATTTGAATAATTTTTTGAAAGCTTATCGCTCCGATAAAGATTTGAATGATCTATTGATTGATGCTAAAGAAATAGCATCCATCTTAGACATAGAACCTAAGTTCAAAAAACAAAGCGGTCTAAGACCGTGAAAAAAAAACATTTTGATTATAAATGTGACAATGAACGGATCAACGACGAAACTTTAAAGTTCAAAGTTGATTGTTTTTTTAATGCTCTAGATGTAATCATAACATCAGTGGATGAGAGATTCCAATTACTTTCTTCTTACTCTAATAATTTCACGTTTTTATGGAATATTGATAAATTTAAAAATTATTCTGAAAACGAACAATTAGAATTATGTCAAAAAGTTGAAAATTTATTAAACGACAAAACTCGCAATGAACGAGACATAACTGCCGTGAAACTTGTTAAAGAATTGCAATATTTACAAAATTTTGATGAAAAAGTTATTACGTTTCCAGAAGAAACTTTAAATTATATAACAATTAACAACTTAGTGGATTCTTTTCCTAATACGAGCATAATACTTTGTATTTTATTAACAATGCCGGTTTCTGTTGCTACCGCAGAACGATCTTTTTCAAAACTCAAAATAATAAAAAATTATTTAAGATCGACTATGGGGAAAAAACGACTAAGTAATCTTGCTATCATTTCAATAGAAACGGATCAGCTAAAAGAATTAGACACCGAAGATTTAGTTAAACAATTCGCAAAAATTAAAGCACGGAAAGCTCAATTCACTTAGCTAAAATATTAATAACAATACCTAATACCTGGATATTATTCTTTAAACGGTGACATGTTGCATTATTAAAATAATATATTGTTTTGTTTTTATTTGTCGATCAGTTTCGTCCTGTGATATATAAACGAATATTTTTAATGCTTATGGCTTGTAGAATATAAAAATGAAAAAAAAAATCATGAAAACTAAAATTATTTTTCAATAGTGAATAATAATACCTAACTTAACCCGTATACAAATTTGGGGCGTTATTTTTAATTTGCACAAGGGCGCCAAAAGTGCTAGGCGCGGGCCTGCACGTCACTACTGCTTTCCGACCCGATCGAAGTGTTTGTTTATTTCATTAGTTCTTTGCTTTGAATGCGCGACCCCTTTAACAAAACTGCTTTATCTACAATGTTATGAAACTTGGTAGCATCCGTTTCAAATAATTATTCTCGAATAAAATTGTCTCTGATACCTCGAATAAATTGAGAAAAAAAATCTCGACAACCGACATATTTTGCTTACAGTCCACATGAAAATTGCAATCTGATGAGTTTCTTTGTAACGTGGCAACGTACTCGCACACAGATTCTTTATCAGTTTGATAGAGTGAACGCGTTATTGTTTGATCCCAAGCTGCGCGAGAACGATCAGCTGATTTGCTACAATCCACTATAAAAAAGTTGACTACCTTTATACATGGTGCGTGTATGCTATAATTTATACAAGGTAACTAAAATAAATGTAACTTTAATTTGTACTTGTGTTAATACTTAAATAATAATGAATAATAATAATATGAAAGGAAGCTCCGAACTTACTTTTTGCATTTACCAAGTGAACTAGCTGCATCGACATTGTAGACAAAGTATTCAATGCTTGAATCAACTTTTAAGTTACAAAAAAACCTATACATATTAGAGAATGTAGAAAACAGTACTTTTTTTAAACGAAACAATTAAATTAAAACAATCGTTGCTATGGTTTTAACAATTGTATCTAAGTTTTTGAGCTTTGCTTAAGTTTAAGTCGTGTTGGTGCAACCGGCCATTAGAAACGAACAATTAAAAGCTGTCATCTTAAGATTTTGAACGAATGAATGCAGTTAAATATATTTCAACCAAATTTAAAATTTTTATAACATCATTTATATACTTATAATAATAAAATAAGTAAAACATTCTAAACCAAATACATCACATAATTTTATATTTATTTATTTAAATCGATCTACTAATGGTCCTCGTTTATTCCGGTAATGACTTGTGAAATGCACAGTAAAGATGTGAACGATAATAATCTTGCTTTTCCTCATCCTCATCAGACCAGCCACATGAGTCTTCATTTGATGAGTCGTTGACATTAAAGGTTAACAATTCACAATAAGTGTCTATTACATGTTCTTTTTGTATATACCCTTCTTCAATTTCTTGGACGTGTCGACATACTTGTGACCATTCCTTTGCACCTAAACTTGCAATTTTTTCTTTTACCAAAGACTCCACCTCATTTAACTTAAACGTGATGTTTCTAGTTCCAACCCAATTCTTAATAATACCCCAAATGTTTTCTATAGGGTTTAATTCTGGGTGATAAGGTGGTACCTAATCGACATACAGTATGTCCATGTTTAGCAAATAATGAATCAACCGAGTATTGCTTATTGATCGGCTTATTTATTAGTATTAAATTATACAGTTCTGCTTTTGTAGTTTTTTCTTTGTACGTAATACCACGTTCATTTAGCCACAATTTCATGTTTGCTTTTCTATTATTAAAATTGGGAGTTTTAACTGCCAAAACATTATGGTAACTGGCATTATCCATAACCACTACAGAATTCTTGGGAAGATTGGGAATTAATTGATATTCCAACCAACGATTATAATTGTTAAAATTCATTTCGTCATGGTAGTCTCCACTTTTCTGACCAGATTTAAATATCAATAGTGCATTATTGACAAAACCATCATTACCACCAGTATTTACGATAATTAACCATTTACCCTTAGATATTGGACATTTCAGCCCTTGATTTGATTTATCAGTCCATTGGTAAGAAGTTGTATAGGAAGCGTGAATGTAAGTTTCATCGGTATAAATGATGGGACGTCCTTCTTTACAATACTTAGTCATTGCTCTTATGTATGATACTCGTAAATTTTGCACATCATGACGTTCCATCAACATAGGACGATTATCAGTGGTTTTTTGCCATCTAAAAGAAATATATATTTAACCTTCAATTCAAGTTTAAGAATTACGATTTTTTTACAAAACAATCAAATCTATTTATTTCAGTAAAAGTAGAACATCGAGTAAATGAAACAAATTAATTATTATACCTGAATCCTCTAGTTTTTTTAAGGTTTTTCTTAATGAAGTTTCTTTGCCAGAAAAGCCAATGGTATCGTCATCCTTGATTTTCTCGTAAATAGCCTTCAAAGTAGGCGTTCGTCCATCAGTAAGATGGAAATTGTAAACAATTCTTCGTATAATTTGTTTAGCACAATTGTCTACAGTTGATTTAGGAGATGCCTTATGAAATTATTTTCTCTGTGATTTAAATTTTGTTCGCCAGTTTTAATTGTTGAACAACCGTATCAATAAGATTACCTTTATAAAATAAAAGTAAATTATGGAATGTATGTAATGCATAACCTAACAATTACCTTTCTCATTTCTTTCTTTAAAATACGAATAAACATTCCATACTATTGTCCTAGATTCTTTAGGATATGTGCCTCTTTTCGTGGCCGAAGATGCAGCAGCACTAATTTCGCATTCATCAGACATGCTGTAATTAAACTTGAATCGTAACAAAAATCGATCACAAGAAATATTTTACTTACTTGTAACTCAATAATACAGGCAGCGGAGTTTTTAAAAATAACTGGTTGTAGTTTTATTAACAGACTTGAGAAATGAAGAACAAATAAGTAAACGGAAAGAAGCAATCAAAACAATTAAAATGGCGATTACTGGTCGACGTTTTTAGTTCGATCTATAAATCGTTTCATCGCATAAAATATCTATCTATCGCACTTGCACGTACGAATTTTGAGATCTGCGCAAGAATCATCAAATAACGCATTTGCTCTAGCACGATAAGAAGTAATGTTGAGCATTTTTCTAAAACTATGGATAAGGTCTTCGTACGTACTGTTTATCTCGACCTACGAACGTTGACAAATTGTTGTAATGGATTGACCCGATTTGTTGTATCGATAACATTTTTAACGTCAAGGTAATTATCGAATCTTTCTAAGTAACATGTAAATTTTTCAATTTTAGGATCGTAATTTTCAAACGGAACATCGATTCAGAAACTGTAGTAGCTGGTCTATTCAGAAGTTGTTGTTGGCTTTTTGTAATTGTTTAAGCAAAAACTACCAAAATTTGTTTAAACTGATCATCATCTATTATTATTCAAATCTTATTCGGAATTGAAAAGTCCGTGTGGAGAGTTGAAAATTTGTAGAACAGCACAACCGTGGAGGTTTTTAAAAATGTGGTAATGGTGCTTAATGAGGTATTGATAACTACATAAGATAAATCTGAATGCGTCATTCATTCTTGTGTTTACTCACATGCCTACGGTAACTAACTATTGAGGATACAATATCACTTTAATTTGTACTACCTGACGAAGAACTTAGTTCGAAAGCTTGTAAGATTATATTTAAATAAATACATACATCATTAACCCTAAAAAAATATTATTATGTTTCATAGTAAAACTTTTATGCTATAAAACAATTCATCACATCATTTGTTTAGAAGAGGTCTGACAATAACCTAAGATTTTGTCATTATACAGTTTGAGACTTCGAGTCCTGACCGTGACATAACATTTGAATTTTTTTATGGTCAAATCAAATATGATCTTCGCATATAGTTTTAACGTCAAATTAAACATAGTAATAAATCGTTATTGAAGTTTTAGTTATTTAACGTTCGTTTCATGAAACAATTTCTAAGCTAAGGAATTTGCCATAGCCTATATTTAAACTACAACTGAGAAATTTACAACTTAATTACGTTGATTTGTATGTATAATTTAGCACATTATTCAATGGGACACCAGATGATTTGATTATCTTAATCAAATTACCTAGTGCTGTAGCATTTTGTTTTACTGACATGTCATTAATGAGTAAAACAAACACTTTAACAACAAACTGTGCTCTCAACTTATTGCTCAAGTGGATGGTTTTGTACAAACCTTAGTCCTACCCTGAAATCTCTCTGTCTCAGTAGTACACACTAACGACGGTCATTTATTAGAAGCCGACAAGACTGTTGACGGAAAGTTGTCTATACATAGAAATAATTTCTAATCAATTATTACAATTATCATAGATTTAGAAGCGATTAGCTAAAAACTTAATGAAAGGTGCATTCAATTGGATATTTAATATAATAGGGAATGTAGCGCTAAAAATAATGAAAAAGTGGTAAAAATTTAATACCTCAAAATAAGTTAAGAGTGGCAAATTTTTTTTTTCAACATATTTATTCTTATTCGTAGGTACGTTTAAATAAGGTTTTTATTGCGTTATAGTTGAGTTTCAAATTAACAATCATCTGAACCAAGTAAATTTCTACGTTATTACTGGAAATACGCTGTAGACTAAGTCTCAAGTTTTAAATAACTTTTTTTCTTATTTTTGTTTGCATAATGAAAATAACATGATTAGTTCAATAGCAAACAGTCCCATGACGTGAGATATTTTCTTAATTCAGAGTAGTTAAAAGTTGGCACTTTTGTTTATTGCAATGGCTTGATTTGATCGGTTAGCTATAATGCGATATGCTAACACAAAGCTGTTTATGAAAAACGAAATGGAAAGAGAATTTTATAGTCGTGATTTTTGCTAAATAAAAAGAGAAAATAAATGCGCGTTTAATGTTCTTTCAGGGTGTATTTTATAACCTGGATTGAGTTGTACTACGGTCGGTACCTTTTTAGAAATACGAGAGTGCAGGTACGGTTTGATTTTGTTCAAAATGGAATCAAATTATTTTAGCGGCTACACTTGAGGATAACATAAATGTAAAATTAAATATACCTTTTTTATTAAAAGGTATTAAGGTAAACTTTTTAAAGATCAAGTTTAGATTAACATTTAATGTAAAATTTAGTGTTATTATTTGCTTGTCGTCACGTATTTGAATTATAACTTTTTTAATGGTTCTTCGAACAATGCCAGTTAAAACGTTACAAAAAAACTGTGGTAGTAAACCACTTAATGTTATCGTAGTTACTACTTTTAATAACCATTAATTGAATAATAATAATAATACGTGTCAGTTACATATTATTTTTTAATTTCTAATTCGTACTTTAATTACACATTACTCGAGAAAAGTATTATTTCGAAATGAATTGATCAGTAATACAATCTAGTTTATTACTTAAGTTTCATTTTATTAATTCCATTTTTTAAACAAGTTTTAACGACAACGATTTGTTTTAAAAGTTAATGAAATTGTACGTTGAGTATATGTGTTCTAGATGCAAAAAAATTCAAACTTCAAATTTAAAACTTGATCTTAAGTTAATTTTGACATGAAACTTTTTTAGCGAGTGTAAATCTAAAATTTTGGTAAGTTTGGTAAGTAACGGAAAAGGGGACAGCACAATCGCATGAAACTGTATTTTTAGTGTTGAAAACACTTATAAGATGCTTGATTCGAAGGTTTGTGTAACGAAACGTTGAAACGCTCAGATGAAACAAATCTGGAACTTGCGTATACTTTTTGTATTTTTCGGATGCAGTATTTATTATTATTAAACGAGATATTCCTTATGATTCGTTTTATTTTTAAAAAATACAAGTCTTAATTTCACTTAGCAGTGATGAAAAATAATTATAGTAATTGCAGAATTAGATCCGCGCGAGCTTCCGTCTTGTACGCTGCAAAAACGGTACAATATAGATGAAAATTGCACATAAACAAATTATTGAGCACAAAATTTATAAATATATCTAATAGTTTAAGAGTTACAGAATTTTAATGTAATGTGAGACATTTTTTGTGCAACTTTGCATACTTGTATCTTCTAAACTATTTAAGGTAATTGTATCCTTCCGCCAATTTTTTTAATGTAAATTTTGTTCTCTATAAAAATGTTTATGTGCAAGTTTCTTCTATCTTGCACTGTTTTAGGTTAATGGTTTATTGGTTATTTTAAGTTATTAAGAAAATCATTTCAATACAAAAATTGTGGCGGTTTCGATTTTAAAATGCGCAAACGAAATAATTCAATAATTATAATTTATAAGTAATTACTAGTTTACATTATAAATGATTTCACTGTAAAGTGAAAATCAGCATAAAACGAAAGTATGCAAAATAAAATGTGAGTAAATTTTGAATGTTGAAATTGTATCAACAGTCAAGCAATTGTAAAGATTATTAGCGTTATAAATCTGTTAAGGCTAGAGAAAGGATTCCTGTTAAAGTAAAGTTCAAAATTTAATAAAAAGGCAAGTCGATTATTTCGCGTCGCGAAATGTTTTTGTTGTGAGTCCAATTTGTTGTAAGTCTTCTTTACATATGACAAGGAATCGCGAACGCGACAAGCTGTTGAAAAAAATTCAATTTTTAAACTGTGGATGCACATTTCCAAAGATAAAATCTCCACTTTGCAACTTTAACATCTAAAAGGATGTGGCAACGTAGCTTGAAACGTATCATAATCTTAGAAGCTGTAGAACTGTGGACCGCCATAAAACTCATCTAAAATCCAGTAATCATTTAGTTTTGTTGTTTTTTTTTAAAATGCGCATTCATTAGTTAGATTGTGTTGAAGCAATTTTGCTAAGAATCACGCGATATAAATTGTGTATTCAATCATTGAATAATTTATTTAATCCAAGCTTATTCAATCAAAGCCTAGCTTAATTTCTGAAAGTTCCACTTCGGCTTTAAAATTATTCTGTCTGGAGAAAATTTTACATTTATCCGCATGCTCTCAAACGTATCTAAGTCAGCAGATAATGACAGTAATGAACTTGAATCTCAATTTTCGACCTTTTCTCGCATAACATGCTTGTGAGCGCAATATTATTATTTGAGCTTAGCGAAGGTGACTTTTTCCATTGAAAATATTTTGTGTCAAATAAAGTGCGACGTTTTGAGATTTTGTTGCTTGCTTTGTGTTTCTTGCTGTACATCACATGGAAAACACAGCCGAAATAACTCCAGTTTGCAATAATTTCGGACTTAACTATTACATACTACTAAAGCTATAAATGGGAAACAACAGCCGGGAATGTTTGGATTTAGAGTTTTTAATACTAATTCAATGCCGAGCACAATTTCCGTTCTCCTAGAAGAGATAAAGAGCAAACAAATTAAACTATAAAAATAGAAAAAACTACTGACGCTGGTCTATTTACATGCCATGATGTTTGTTCGAGTGCATGGATTTAAGATAACGCGATCGGGTTTCTTTTTAGATATGTCACTGGAAGCCATGTTTTATCAGCGCCCAGAAATTCTTGATAATAAACGCTCTCGCTGATAATTTGTTATGACAAATCATTGTCTATAAGTCATTGGTGTTACTGATTCATTATCTTCCAGCGATAAAGAGGTTATGAGAAACAATTCTCAGACATTTCATGAACAAATGTTAAATACAGATAATTCACCAATTATCTGTATTTAACATTTGTTCAATTATCATACGACTTTATTCTCGTTTAATATGTATCTATAGTACGATCAAGATTGGAAGACACCAGCGCAGAAACGCATTTTTAAATTAGAAAAAGATGCAGTAACGATATGAGAAAGATAAAGATATTACAGTACATGCTAAAACATTTACTGAAAATTACGTCAGTTTTTCGCTGCTTGTCGTTGATGTTCGTTTATAACATCATTTTTCTACTTTATTTATTTTACAAAATATGATTTTGCTCTTTGTGTTTATTTTAAAGGTAAGTTGTTTTAATTATTATTAAAGTTAAATATATTAAGAAAATTCTTTGTAGTTTATTATAATGTGCTCAGCAAGTACGTCTACTATTGTAAAGAAATGACTTCTGTTATCGAAGGATGCTAGAGCGATTATTAATAAAGAATTTTGTTAAAAATCCACAATTAAAAGTATACATTTTCTTTCGGTCAATTGTAATTATTTTAAGATAACTAAAGAATAAATAAAATAATGAAATTTAATAAATATTCCTTAAAGTTAATTGCACCACCTCACAAAGATATAAAATGGTGTGTTTTCAAAATAAGCAGTCAGTTGGCTTGTTTCTTTCTAAAATTTCTAAACCTTGCGAAATAATCACCTATGAAAAATAAAAGCAAAAAAAAATTATGTACTACATGTTTTTTTTAGTATATCTTGACAAAACATCAGCAATAGTTTAAAACAGTTTTGGCGTTGTCAAAGACGAGGTCAGTGCAACTCCGGAGCTCGTGTTGTTAATGACAAAATCATTTCAGAAATTAATTATCATTTTTCAACCAAGCAGCACTGGAAATTCCGGAACAGTACATAATTTTTTAAAACATACCAGGGCTGGTAAAAAATATTTACTTACCGACAGTCGTCTTGGTCTAAATAAAATATGTGGTAAAGAAACAAATTTTCAAAACTTCCGAAATTGTAAAGTTTGGTTTATTGTTTTATGCTGTACTACCAAATAAGCAAAAAGTTACATATTATTATACTTATAACAGAAAACTGTCTATTGTGACTTTGAAACTGCAGCATTTAAAATAATATAATATAATAAAAGTTATTCTGGAGCCAAAATACATTGATGTTTTTGTTATTTGACCCATAACATGCAGCTTTTTTCTATGAATTAATGAATACCTACAATAATGCATAATTTGATTTGAATTGACGAATGATCGCTGCTTTGGCATTTGTTCTCATACCTGATTTAGAGAAAACAATTGGATCTTTACCGAAAACTTTATCTAACAAAATAGAATCAATGCAGGATTTACTGCTTTGATTTGGTTTTTAAAATTCAAGCCAAGTTTTTGAAAAATCAAACCAAGTTTTTAAATAATCAAGCCAAGTTTAATATTAGCCAAGCCAAGCTTTTACAGATCAAACTTTCAACCTTTCACCAAGCTTTTAAGTTTTCAAAAATAATATCTTGATGTGAAATGTATGTGCCAAAATAAGGTTTATCAAAGGCAATTTACAAAAATCACTTTACCAACAGCGTCAATTGAAGAAATCAAAAGATAAATTAAGCAAGTTGTTAGTTTGACAGTTCTAAGAAAGCTAAATTTAGAATTTATACTTTCTTACTACTTACACTGCAACGTTTTTTGTTAATTCAGCTGAAGTCTTGTTTTGGTTACAACCGCAGATAAGTATAATCGAGTACACAAAGTACATTTTGTTAAGTTAAAACAGTGTAAATACGAAGAAATAAAGATTAGTAATTGCTGTAATTATTTTGTTAACAATTTATTTTGTTGATGACGGATAAATAAAAAGAACCATAATTAACGCAATACATAAATACATTTTAAAATACAAATGTCACAGCATTTACTACATGCTTAAAATCAAAAATCAATTTTCACGTATTTAAATAGACAAAACAGGCATGAAATCTTTGCAAATATCGCTTTAGACCAAACCATTTTTTTTATTCAACGTCACAAGAAAACTTTTCCTTTAGTTTGTAGTCGCTTATTAGAAACACGCTGTATACTAAATTACCTCATAACTCAGGATCAATCAGAAGAACAGCGGGAACGCGTTATCAAACATACACATTCAAACTTTAGCTTTGGGAGTAATTTGTAAGAGGAGTATTTTGTACCTTATTACTCTGTCTACTACACGTTAATAAATCTTGTATTGCTATAACTACAAAATGTTTATTGTGCATTTCTTATGTAACTATGGATTTGGGTTTATTTATAATTTATTTTATTACCCCCACGTAAAGCATGGATCACATATGATTTGGTATACTACACGACGCGTTATCCTTTCACTTCAGTTTGAAGTTATTAAGTGACCTAGCAGATGGGTAATTGTTTATATCGTTTATATTGTGGTAGTGGGATGTAACACGTGCGGGGTACGTGTTTCAAGACCATAAACTACCCGTGCCGAAGGAGCAAGAAAAACTTAATCTACAAGCATCAAGCCAAGTCAATCTTTTATTTTTAAATAGTCTTATGCTAGCATCATATGGGTAATTGTTTATATCGTTTATAGCAGGGGTGGGCAAAAGCCGGCCCGCGGGCCACATCTGGCCCCTTTGCTTACTTTATCCGGCCCGTTGAAAAATCCTGCAAGCAATTTTTTAATCTCTTTTATGCGATTGTGTACGTACGCGGTATAGTCCTCCGGCCCGTAAGACATTTTGAAAATTTCATTTTGGCCCGCGCTTAAAAGTATTTGCCCGCCGCTGGTTTATAGTGTAGCAGTGAGCTGTAACACGTGCGGGGCACGTGTTCCAAGACGATAAACTACTTTTGCAAAAAGAGCAAAAAAAATATGAAAATGGTTGAAAACCAAGCTCAGCCTCTATCCACAAATATCAAGCCTATTCCAACTTTTCTTTTTAACAAGCTTGACTTTTAAAACCAAGTCAAGCGTTTACATTTCAAGCTAAGCTACTTGACTTGGTGAATCGCTAGTCGCAGTCTTCTTTTCTTTCTCCGTGCAATGTGTAATTTGTATCACCGCTCTATAAATGAAGCCGATCGAACAAATAACTACGGTGAAGCAGCTTACCGACACTTGCAAATTAAATTAGGGATGAATAATTCTACAATATGGAAATTCATCGATTGTATTCGGAGAGTGCAGCATGATAGAGATTTATGTTACGAACAGTTTGTGGCGGAGCAGAATGTTTCTACTAAGTTAAAAAAATATCGTGCTGCCGATACTAGCAGTTTGACCAACAATACTTGCGTATTCTAAAATAAATTCATATAATTATGTATGTAATTGTAATAATAAATTATTAATAAATTTTTCAGTCATCCATTAAATTTAACTAGATTTTAGAAAAAAATTCAAAACTTTTTTGGTTGTTGGTTATTACTCTTTTCACGCTTCTGTTCTACCGTAACCCAATCAAAGTAGCGTTTGAGCAACTGTGACAACACTTCTTGTTTATATACGGAGACTACTTCTTCTTAAGTCAGTTTTATGGATTTTAGAATCTGGTTTGGTTCACAAGTTGATTACCTAACTCTGTAGTGGTTCTTTGTTAGATTGTCGTTGCTTTTTCAAGTTCATCGTTTCCTTTCTTATCTTTTTAGAGTTTACAAGCTGACTTGGTCTACAAGTTGATAACTTAACTTTTTGAGGTTTTTGGTTAGATTTCGGTTGCTTGTTTGAGAAGGGTTTCTAGCCTAGAAATTCCAAAAAATCAATTTTTTTCGTATTTTACTTACATATTTCGATACTTTGCAGTACAAAGCATATGTGGGCGAATCCGTTTTGCCCAAAAACGATTTGATGTAGTTGAAATACGCGATCATCGAAGCTGCCGCTCTACGTCAAACCCTGAAAAATTACAAGTACAAACTAATGACTTATTAAATGACAATTTACTAAAAAAAGTGTATTGGCGCAAATAGTCAAAACAGTAACAAATTTTCAAAACACATCTATTCTGGTAAAGATCTAGTCAAAATTGTTAATAATTTGGCAAAAGCTATCTTTAACAGCTTTATGGCATTTGAGTTCCGCAGAAAACGCAACGCACACCACTTCGGAGCACCTCACGCCTACATTTAGCAAATAGCCAGATTTGCGTTCCGGAAGGAAGCAGTGCACAAAACTAAATTGTATGAGTTCAAAAAAGGCATACTGTATATTCCAAGTATTGCAGATTAATGCCAAAGTGCCAAAAAACCGAAGAAAAGTGCTATGAAAGTTTTGAACGCAATTTCTCAAAAATCGCTTTTTTTGCTGTGAAAACTGTTTACTGGATTACGTCTCAAAAATCCTTTTATATTTGATTATAAAGTGCGTATTTTAATGATTGTCCGATGTTTAAATTTGCCGCGTCGTCATTCTAGTAACTATAATCAAACAATGTTGGTTCGTTGACGAATAAAGAAGAAATACAGAATAATTGATAAGCACTAATATTACTATTTACAAAAATTTATAAATTTTAAAATAACTTGAAATAAGTAATGTTGAGAATATACTTTCGAGTTTGAGTTTGAAACGTCGAAACATTTCCATTTTTCATAAATAATTTGTCAATTTGTTTACTACGTATTTATTTCTTTATAGTATACAGGATGTCAGAAAAAAGAAGAAATTGTCTGGATACCAAAATTTGCCAAATAAAAGAAAAAGAGAATAAGAACTGAAAAACCATGTTAAAATTACGCATTTTTTTATAAAACCCAAGTCTACCTTGCCAAATAAAATAATAACAATAATACAGCTGAATCCCAATATTCTGAACCTGTACTTAAAATAAGTATCAGCAGCAGACAAGAAACTGATTTTCTAGAAAGCAGTGTATCAACATCTTTAAGTTCCGTTGATAATGAGAAATCAACACCTTCAAAAATTACCAGAACGGAAAATATGAGTCAACTTTTGAAAGATACTGCCAAAACAATTACGTCCTAATAATATTCAAGAATTAGTAGAACGTGGCCCTACTCATTATCAAAACAAAAAGGATATTTATCCGAGAGATAGTTTGGAGTGGGGGCGTAAGTTTCCCAATAGTTACTTCTTTAGAATTTTACCGAACAAAGAAAAAATTGAGTGTTTTTGGTTCTTGTATTGCAAAACAAAAAATTTCACTTTACTGCATCTGTTCGAAAATGTTCTAAAATTGCTAGATCTTTCTAACCGTTTTAATAAAAATGGAATAATTGATTCTGAAATTCAAAATGTAATAAACAGAGAAACTAAATACTGGCAAGCTGTTATAGAAAGAATTTTCTACGTGATTCAGTTTTTAGGTCAGCAAAATTTAACTTTTCGTAGAAGTAGTACTAAGTTCTTTAAAAAAACAATGGTAGCTTTTTAAAATGCATAGAGATGATTTCCAAATTCGACCCGATTAAGTCAAAACATACGCTATCAAATAAAAGATCACAAAAACTATCTAGAGGATAAAATACAAAATGAAGTAAGCAACTTGATCGGTGAAACGATCAAATCCAAAATTTTAGAACTAACTAAAAAGGCAAAATATTATTCCATATTATTAGACTGCACTCCTGACTCTAGTCACCATGAACAAATTTTAGTTTGTTTAAGATTTGTTAATTTAAAGAGCACGGGAATTAGTATAGAAGAACCGTTTTTATGCTTAAATATTAAATGGGGCAAATATGCGTGGTAGGCATAATGGTCTACAAAAAAATATTTGGAATTTAATCCGCGAGCTATCTTTGTTCCTTATTGTAATCATACCCTATATTTAGTTGTCAATGATGCCGAAAAAGCAAATATTTTGAGCATCAATTGTTTTTCTTTAGTTCAATAACTGTTTGTATTTTTCTCAGCTTCTACTAAACGCTGGTCAATTTTGAAATCTAATTTATCTAATATAACAAATTTAACTTTAAAACCTTTATCGCATACTCGATGGTCTAGTGGAAGAGATGCAATAACTTCTTTAGGGTATCAACTTGGGAAGGTTTATAATGCTCTGTTTTATATAAGCGAAAGAAGCTTTGAAAATAAAGTAAAAATTTGGCTGCAGCGTTGACCAAAAAATTGCAAAATTTTAAGTTCATTTGCATTCTTATATTGTGGTATAATATTTTAAGGAAAGTTAACATTGTTAGTAAAATTATTCAAAACCCGAACTTTGATGTTGCTCACTGTTGTAATCATTTAAATAATTTGAACATTTTTTTAAAAGCTGATAGCTCCGATAAAGGTTTTAATGATCTATTGATTGATGCTAAAGAAATAGCATTTATCTTAGACATAGAACCTAAATTCAAAAAACAAAGAGGTCTAAGACCGCGAAAAATAAAAAAAAAACGTTTTGATTATGAATGTGACGATGAACCGATCCAAGACGAAACTTTAAAGTTCAAAGTTGATTATTTTTTTAATGCTCTAGATGTAATCATAACATCAGTAGATGAGAGATTCTAATTACTTTCTTCTTACTCTAATAATTTCGCGTTTCTATGGAATATTGATAAATTTAAAAATTATTGTGAAACCGAACAATTAGAATTATGTCAAAAATTTGAAAATGTATTAAACGACAAAGCTTGCAATGAACGAGACATAACTGCCGTGGAACTTGTTAAAGAACTGCAATATTTATAAAATTTTGATGAAAAAGTTATTACGTCTCCAGAAGAAACTTTGAATTATACAGCAATTAACAACTTAGTGGATTCTTTTCTTAATACGAGCATAATACTTTGTATTTTATTAACAATGCCGGGTTTGTTGCCCTTTTTCAAAATTCAAAATAATAAAAAATTATTTAAGATCGACCATGGGGCAAAACCGACTAATTAATCTTGCTATCATTTCAGTAGAAACGGACCAGCTAAAAGAATTAGACACCGAATATTTAATTAAACAATTTGCAAAAATTAAAGCACGGAAAGCTCAAATCACTTAGCTAATATATTAATAACAATACCTTATACCTGGATATTAACCCTAAAAAGGTGACAGGTTGCATTATTAAAATAATATATTGTTTTATTTTTATTTGTCGATCAGTTTCGTCCTGTGATATATAAACGAGTATTTTTAATGTTTTAAATATTTCTTGCTGTGCTTTTGTATCAAATATTACGTTTGAAACTAAAATACAAAAGTTTTGAGTTGTAATACTGTTAGAATATATTTCTGTTTTCTATAAGTTTATAATTATGTTATGTACCTTAATGAAAAAATACTTGTATAACTTATGGCTTGTACTTGTAAAATATAAAAATGAAAATAAATTTATGAAAATACTTTTTAAAATTATTTTTCAATAGTCGATAATAATACTTAACTTAACCCGTATCTGTACTCACATATGAACGTAATACAAATTTGGGGCGTTATTTTAAATTTGCACTAAGGCGCCAAAAGTGCTAGGCGCGGGCCTGTATTATCGTTACTGAATTTTCTTTTTTAGATTTTTAGACATTCTCGTTTAACTTTTTCATTATAAAATTTTAGCAAAATACGTGTTCAAAAACTAATGCCTTGATCTTACTTTAGGGTAAATATGATTCTTAATATGAAAATAATTTGGTTTATTGTCTACTAATAATTTCGCCTTTATAGATTACTAAATTTTCAAACGAAGAAAAATGTAGGTACAGACGACAAACTTTTTTTTTAATTTATAGCAATTCTCTTAGAGATGAGATTTTTTTACTTATTTGTTATAGCTATCAAACAATATAATAAATATGTCGTATTTAAATTACAAATTGATTGTAAGAAAAATAAAAAAAACTTTTAAAACATTTAGAAGTAAGTCAGTCTTACCATGCTTTATAAATGCGTTGTATTCATTTCTAAAATGTTCAAATAAAAATTTGACAATACACAATAAAAATTGCATGTCGTTATTCAATTGGTTTTCTATTAGCAACGTACGTTTTGTATAAAGTTTTAAAATTTATTTTTGTTTATGCAAGAACGTGATTGATTCTATGCCACGTATCTATGAAAATCTTAAGATATTTAAATATAAGCTACGTTTTCAATTTACGTTATTCATGTAATTCAGTCTTTTACTGATTGGTGCCCAAGTAGCATTAAAATAGTGAGGATAACTTATATTGCCACTTCAGTTTAGTGATTATTGCGTATTTAACACTTTACATGCAACTTTTTAGTAATTATGACTTTATAGTTTTGATTTATAGTGGAAATTACGCGAATACATCCTTTTTTAACCACTTTGTAGTTCTGCAGCTTTGTGGTGAAAAGTAAAGTTTTTTCAACGTTATTTTCACTAAGTAAAATCCGTTATAATTTTTTTTAACTTTATAGTGGCAAATTAAAGTGACGGCCACTAAATCGAATCACTAAAATCTTACCTTAAAGTAACAACGACATTGAACTGGCTGTTAAAGTTCTAGCTACGTTTCGGAAACTTAAAATATACGTAAAATGCAGCTGCACTCTAGAGTGGCATGTTGTCGCTGTTGTAATGTTTTAGCCACTTCCATACGTGATTTCACAAGACATTTTAGATTAAAGCCACTACATAGTGTCATTTACTTCTGAAATCCGCTTTTAAGTTACAGTAACTAAACAGTGGCCCATTTTCTACAATGCATCTCAACTCGGTATAAATGAAAATACACGGCAAGTATTTAAATCTGTCTAGCCTAAAATTACTTACCAAAGAGGTCATCAAAAGTTTAATCCGTAAAGTGAAATTAGTTAGGAATTTGACATTTGATAATTCATATAATCCATAATGTGAAAGTGATTTAGAACAATTAAAAATGTATAAGCTGGATAACAATATTGTTAAAAGTGTTTAAATTACTTTATTGTAATTATACGTTATGAAATGTAATTAATAGTAAAATATAAACTAGTTAAGTTATGTATTCAACTTCATTTTGAAGGTGAACGAGAAAGCATATAAATATTATTGAGTGGCTGTTCAACAAAATCACTTTTAAGTGCTCTGAAATTTGATTAGATGTTTGTTAGTTTCCTTAACCACTTATTGAGTGGAAGTAACTCCAAAGTGGGTATCCTTAGTTTTTGCCACTTAACAGTTACTTTATTTCTAAGTAGCCATATTTAGGAACAATCTATGCCGCCATTAACAAAAATTTGCCAATTATTCTAATATATGAAATTTATAATTAACAATACAATGAATTGAATAAATTAATGAATTATCATTAAATTTATAATGTAAATGCTAATAAAATGTGTTTTGGATCGTATAGTTATTTAATTTTTATTTTATATTTAGGACTTTTTAATTTTGTTTTTCTTAAAAAAATGAAAATTTTGTTGGCGCATAGTTATATCTCAACCTATAACCTGTTTATAGAAACCTAAAATATTTTGATCGAAGTGAAGCTAGTTGTCCATTTGTAAAATAAAGAGGGGATGTAGATGAGAAAGTAAACAACATTTAAAAATGGGACAGAGATATAAATACATCAAAGCAGTTTCTGAAATGTTCAGCGCCACTAATGGTCGCCACTCCGCCACTTGGCAGCGACGTGAAATTAACTGACTGTAATGGTATTTTATAAGTGATAAAATGGTTGTAATCACGTAACGGCCATTCAGTATTTGTTCCCCATTTTGGTAGTAGCCACGGTATAGAACGGTTTCTGTAACGTGGCATTGACTAGTGGCAAGCCACTCTACAGTTCCTGCTATTGTTGTGCCACGTTGCAATCACTAAAAATGCTAGTTGGGTGGTTTTATCCCGCAGTTTTATTTAAAGCTATTTTAAAATATGCGGGTGTAAAATCAACTTACAACGTTTCCCATCTTAATAACCGTTTACAGTTATTGCTCATACATAGTACTTTTATATTATAAAATGGCTCTGCCATCAATCTTTTGCTAATGGTTATACCCATTGTATGTGTATATAAAGGTATAAGGTTTGCTGATGCAATTGGAAGAATTACGTTAGAGTGTATTTTCTACTGTTGATAAGCCCTAAAAAAGCAAAATAGCTAGCCAGTAGTTCACTCTGATGGCATTTGCACTATTCCATTGACATTATGCTTTAACCCCAAAAAGAGTGCACATGAAGTTCTGTTGCTGATAGAAAATCAATTCCACAATTAATAACAACTAATGGCATTTTTGTAGTGTTGATCAAGACAACAATTTTAACGTCAAACGGGTGTTTGATTCTACTACTTCTGGATCATTTTATAAATCGTTCATGTGTCACAAATGTTTCAACTTTATAGTTAATTGACTTATATTTTATAATAAAGAAACTAGTGGAGAAGAGAAAAAACAAGATGACCTTTTTGCGCATATACGAAAAATATGAGAAATATTTAGAACGTCGTATACGCCATTGTCTTATCTGATCATACATCAGCAACTTTTGGGTTTCCGTAGCACACGTTCATTCAAAATAATTATACCCAACGAATCAGCCAAATATGGCATAAAGATTGTTATGCTATGTGATTTTTCGTTAAAGTATTTAGTTGACGCCTATCCATATTTAGGCAAAGGAGCAAAAACTGGAAGTCTACCCTTAGTAAATTATTTTGTAAAAGAACTTACAAACTCTGTTCACAATAGAAAATTGGTTTAGTTTGGTTGTATTTGCTGATCACTTACATACAAACTGACAGTTGTAGGCGAAATAAAAAATAAAAGAGAGATACCCTCACAGCTAATGGAAACGAAGAGCGGAAATTCTAAAACTTCAATGTGTCGTTTTAACGAAGAAGTTAGACGCAAAAAAATGCGCTATGTTGCTATCCACGATATAGTTAACCAATTGTGATTATAAATCACAATGAAACCAAAGGTGTTGATACGTTTGATTAACTCTCTTCTAATAGGAATTGCAGCCGTAAAACTAGAAGATGGCCGTTGTGCGTGTTTTACGAAATGCTAAATTCAGCCAGTATCAATTTATATATAGTATATTGCAACAATACAAATAAAAATTAAAAAATTTTTTACTTATTTATATTTTTATTTTATTTTACTTTGAGCGGACGGTCCGGTAGAGTATAGAAGCTTTCTTCAATAATAATAAGGAAAACCATTATTTTGTAATTAATGAATAAAGCAAAGTTACAATACAATCAAGAGAAACGATAAAGCTTTAGTTCAAGAAGAATACATGATCGAATTAACCTTTGCAAATTCTTGAATGGAGCACCGACTAAGTGTTCCAAGTTTGCGTCAAAATATTCGACAAAGTATCTGTGAAATACCCAAGATAAATGTGGGAGATAAAACTACAGTCATGAAAAATAAAAAACGTACAATTTGTTTTTACTGCCCGAGCAAACTAAAGCGTATGACCATCACCTATTGCGTGCAGTGTAAAAACGCAATTGAGGAACTCATCGCGGAAACTATTGCACTGAATGTGCATCACATTAAATTTTTTGTTGTTTTGTTTAAATTAATATACAAATCAATATCTTTAGTTGTAAGTATACTTGTTTTCTAATTAAAATGCAATTTTAAATCGTGGTTTTTATATGCCATATGTTTTTTCGACGATATAGTAGTTAAGTCAATACCACTACAGTATTCTATGGTTCAAAAAGGTTCAATTGCAGCTGTCAAACAACTTAAAAATTTTCATTAGTTCTGTAAACCGAAATGTTTGTTTGAGTTTTGCGATTTATCTCACGCCCTGATGAAGCCCCTTACGAAACTGGACAAAACGTTGGCAACTTCGGTTACAACAACAATGACACGGTCCAAACCCGGAAGACATTCTTATCATAATATAGATTCCGGCTGTTGAAGCCTTCGCTATTACAGTATGTGAATAGTTCTGATGTAATGATTATATAATATAAAACAAAGCTAGCATACAAACTCTTATTTATAAGAATGTCGAAACGCAAGTTATAACGGGAATAATTGCAAACTCGTTCAAATTCAATAGTTGAAACGCATCACAACAAATAAGGGGGTTTCTATTATGAACAAAAAAAGATTTATTTTTGTTTTTTTGTTTTTTGAAACAAAATTAAAGTTATTGAAATTCACACAAAAAATTGTAATTATCCCAAAATAATGAATAATTACTACTTTTGATTGTAACTGATAGGAACACAATATTATTTTTTTCTATAAATTGAGAATTGTCATAATTTCGTTATTAATATCAGGTAGTTTCTTTCATAAATGCCATAAAGAACGTAAATATGACAAAAGTGTAATAACTATTTTTTGAGAATGCAGAATGGCATATTATAAGGCCTGTATAGTATATTAAAACACAAGTTACAGAATGAACGCGCTTCAATCACGAGACCGGGTTTCATACACGAGCCGCGCAGCGGTGAGTTTATAAAGCGGTCGAGTGATTGAAACGTATTCTATGACTTGTGCTTTATACTATTTTCTCTATTTCGATACAATATTTAATATTTTTCGTATAATTTTAATTTTAAAACAACATTGGGAAACTTTTATATTTTATTGAATTGGCAACACTTACAGCCGTATTCATAGTCGTTCGCCAGCGACTCGTTGGCGTTTCTCCGCTCGCCAGAAGGAAATTTCAATGCATAATCGTTCGCCAGCAACGACGCGCATGCGTTCTACCACAAACTTCAGTGAAAACCTGGCAAGTCGCTGGCGAACGGTTGGAGGTAGTCGATACCATCTCCGGCAATTCTCTGGCATTTGGCAATTGCGAATTTTCGTTATTTTTAAAAATAAAATGGAACGTGAATTAAAAATAATTTATAATGCAAACAGAGACATTTTTTATCTGCAAATTTACATACCTCGTCGGTATCAAATAAAGAAACCAGTATAAATGTTTTTCTTTATATTTTTATTTCATTTTTCTTATTTAAAAGCTGACATCTAACTATTAATTTAAATATTATAGGTATATTCGAGACATGGAAAACTCATTAGAAGTTTATAATGATCAATTCAAAAACGGTACAGATTTAGAAAAATTATAGTAGTTGATATATTACTACCAATAATAAAAGATCACAAACGAAATTACTAATAGAGGATTACCGGTTCTTGTATTAATTGCTATCTATCTGAATTTGAATAAAAAAAATTTGTTTCATCGTAAAAACACAATTAATATGTTTACTATCGTACATAGATAACCAGTTGCAGTAATTTGATATATTTAAACACGTGCATTTCATGTAAAGAAATGAAATGCGCATGATCAGTAAGACAAACTTTTGCCGGCGTGGCGAACGGCGGGAGAACGACTGTGCAACACAAATTATGCTTTAGCCGTTCGCCGGAGAAACCTCCAGCGAAACCGCCAGCAAATCGCCGGCGAGTTGCTAGCGACTCGCCGGCGATCGTCTATGAATACGGCTGTTACACTTTGACATATTGAAATTTATATGTTAACCTAAAATCTCATAGAAAATTATCTCTTTATACGTTTATCAGTAAATACCTTGAATTAATAGGACGTTTTTATTTTATCTTGGCATCAAAATTTTAATTTCAATTGTTAAGTTGAAATAATTTCGATTTCTTTTTCATGTAACGTTAACTTAGGATGTAGAGATACCAACTTTGAAAAAACTAACATTATTAAAATTCGTGTAAGAATTTGCTTATTCTTTCACGGATTTTAGTGTAAGAATTGTTAATTCTCATGTCAAAATAAAGAAAACATTTTTTTCTATGTTTTTTTGACTAACGTGTCAAAAGCAAAATTAAGGCGAAAAACCATCTTTAGCAAAACTTTAGAAAGAGAGTTGCTGAAGCGTTGTTTGAACACAAAACAAACTTGTTTTGAATTAACAACAACATATACACCCAGTCTTGCTTTTCAACTTGCAAGAATAAACAGTTTTCTATACTGATTTTTGTTGCTCTGTGAATTATCAAGAAACGACTAGCTACGAGGTTTTAGACAAAGACATCAAAATCTTCTGAATTTAAGAAAAGATGTAATAAAGAATCTGCCAATTAATTCTTTGACATTTTGATGGAAGCAATGTACAGACCCAGATTTACAACCGATAGGGTGTTCAATAAAGACGAAACTATTTAGTATATTAATAAGTTTATATGTCTTTAAAATGTTTTGTATGAGAGGAAAAAGGCAAGTACATATTTACGAAAAAATGAATTTCGTTTCTCACATATATGTTGGCAAAAAACAAAATAGTATATTTGATAATGCGCTCCTGCCACTCGATAACAAAAGCAAGATTACTAGAAATAATTTTTAACACAATTACCAGCGTAACTTTTACATCATGTAAAAGACATATAAGACCTATGTACATAAGAAGTATGGCTTGTAAATCCCTTCTTTGCTTTTAGAGCTCATTATTTTAACTTTGTTTTATCTTTCACTATCAGATAACACTACCTCTAAAAATACATTGTCCATAAAATTGTATTTTATTAGTTTAAGCTTTACTAAGAAAAAACCTACTCTAATTTTTTATAATTTTTCCCCAAAAGTTTTGTTAATTTGACTATTGCCTGAATGTGATTGATTGAGTAATAACGATGATAAAAATAACAGAAAACGTTAAATAATAGGAAAAATTACGTAGAAATTACGTAATACATTTTAATGCACTATGTAGAAAATAATTCTTTGTTTCCTATAACACTTTAACAAATGTATATTTAGATATATTCTTATGAGATTCATAAATGTGAGTTATTACTGTTAGTAGTAGTTTGGGTTGTCAGCCATATTTATTAAAAATGGTGCCGATGGATTAATTTAACGGAAGAAATAGAACTAACGGTCCATAAATGATAACGATTTATTTTGTTTATTTGTAAAAATATGTCATTTTTTTACTATTAAATCCTTTTGATCGCATACGGTTAAATTAAATATGTCTTTTCTACAACAACAGATGCTGTTTACTCTTTAGAAATTAATAAGAAAAACAGAAATACAATTTAGTTTGATCGATTTCAGTATAAATAAAAAAAATGGTTACATTACGGAGTTTATTTAACAGTCGTGTTGATTTTATAGCAAGAAGTTATAAGGTATGTTTGCAAAAGCGAGACGAGACGCTCAGTCTACGTCATTAGCGAATGAAATGGAGCGTCCCAAGCTGAGAGTGCATCTTTAAGGACGCCGCCACCGCATGCCGTCTCCATGTCACATTACCGCTTTCATGACTTATGAGAGTTGTAATGCCATCAACAGTCTAGGGATGGTTTGAGAATTAAATCAATTAGTTGTAGATGATTTTAAGTATGCCTATGCTTTACAGGAAATAAATTACCACAGTTGTGTGTTTGTGTTCTAACTGCGTTATTTTTGCTCAAGAAAATTTATCAACACAGGCTTTTCGTTATTATTTAGACTAATTTAATGTACATTATTTATTTCAATTAGATATGCATTTGTGAGTAGCGCGCGTGAAACAACTGTAAGAGATTAGTTATAATTTTCATAAACATTAAGTTTCATGTTCCGAATTGCATCTACGCTAAATTTAAAGATTGGCATCGCCTTTAGACCAAGAGCGTAAACAACCATAAATTTATGAAAGCATATTGTGTTGCAGTTAACATAACTTTTTTTTAAAATATGCCTTCTGTTTTATGTATTGTAAACTTTAAAAGGTTGGTACACCCAAATTTACTTTTTTCTCACTGTCGCGTTGCGTCGATTGATTTGATACAATTGCGAGCGTGTGCAGTGTACTATAAAATTTCAAAAATAAATACATAAGGCAAGGGTATCTTGAATTTTTTATACTTTAAAACATTTCGCACTTTTTTCTAAAATTTTAGATTTTATTCTACTTGTAAAAAATTCGATTTTAATTTAGAACTTGAAAAATTTTGAATCAGGTATACTCAATAATAATGGAGAAATATCGATAGTTGTTTTTAAGCTATCAATAGTTTTCGATAGTATCAAAATTTTAAGTTAAAATTTAACTGTTTGAAGAAATTGCGCATGTTGTTTTGCTCTTTATCAAGAATTAATAATAAACAAAGACAAACGCTTATTATTTAAAATAATTCTCATAGTCAGGCCTGCGCCTAGAACTTTTGGCGCCCTTGTGCAGATTTAAAATAACGCCCCAAATTTGTATTACGTTCATATGTGAGTACAGATACGGGTTAAGTTAGGTATTATTATCCACTATTGAAAAACAATTTTAAAAAGTATTTTCATAAATTTATTTTCATTTTTATATTTTACAAGTACAAGCCATAAGCCATACAAGTATTTTTTCATTGAGGTACATAACATAATTATAAACTTATAGAAAACAGAAATACATATATTCTAACAGTATTACAACTCAAAATTTTTGTATTTTAGTTTCAAATGTAATATATGATACAAAAGCACAAGAAATAAAAAAAATATTTAAAACATTAAAAATTCTCATTTATATATCACAGGACGAAACTAATCGACAAATAAAAACAAAACAGTATATTTTTTTAATAATGCAACATGTCACCTTTTAAACGTTAATATCCAGGTATTAGGTGATGTTATTATTTAGCTAAGTGAATTGAGCTTTCCGTGCTTTAATTTTTACAAATTGTTTAATTAAATCTTCGGTGTCTAATTCTTTTAGCTGGTCTGTTTCTATCGAAATGATAGCAAGATTACTTAGTCGGTTTTGCCCCATGGTCGATCTTAAATAATTTTTTATTATTTTGAGTTTTGAAAAAGATCGTTCTGGGGTAGCAACAGAAACCGGCATTGTTAATAAAATAAGAAGTATTATGCTCGTATTAGGAAAAGAATCCACTAAGTTGTTAATTGTTATATAATTTAAAGTTTCTTCTGGAGAAGTAATAACTTTTTCATCAAAATTTTGTAAATATGGCAATTCTTTAAGTTCCACGGCAGTTATGTCTCGTTCATTGCGAGTTTTGTCGTTTAATAAATTTTCAACTTTTTGACATAATTCTAATTGCTCGCTTTCAGAATAATTTATAAATTTATGAAGATTCCATAAAACGCGAAATTTTTAGAGTAAACAAAAAGTAATTGGAATCTCATCCACTGATGTTATGATTACATCTAGAGCAGGGGTTTCCAACTTATGAATGACCGAGAGCCGCCATTAGATTCATGGAGTAAATAGGGGGCCGCATCCGCACAGGTATATATTTATATAACTATTATTAAATATTGAAGAGCGGTAGTAGTTATTTTCCATAACTTATTGTTTTTGAGCGGGTGGTGCTAATGATTGTCGCGGGCCGCATGCATGTTTTTTTATTTTTCGCGGTCTTAGACCTATTTATTTTTTGAATTTAGGTTCTATGTTTAAGCTGGATGCTATTTCTTTAGCATCAATCAATATATCATTCAAACCTTTATCGGAGCGATAAGCTTTCAAAACTTATTCAAATTATTTAAACGATTACAACAATGAGCAACATCAAAGTGAGGTTTTTGAATAATTTTACTAACAATGTTAACTTTACGTAAAATATTATACCACAATATAACAATTCAAATAAACTCAACATTTTGCAATTTTTTGGCCAACCATGCAGCCAATTTTTTTACGTTATTTTAAAAGTTTCCTTCGCTTATTTTAAACAAAGCATCATAAACCTCCCCAAATTGATTCCTTAAAGGAGTTATAACAGTTTTTGAACTAAAGAAAAAAATGGATGCTCAAAGTATTCGATTTTACGGCATCATTGAGGACTATATTTAGGGTATGATTGCAACAAAGAACAAAGAAAGCTCGCGGATTGAAATGTAAATTTTTTTTTGTAGACCATTATGCCTACCACGCATATTTGCCCCATTCTCGTAACCCTGACCCCGTAAATTGTTGATATTTAAGCCTTCTTTCCCTAACGCCGACAAAAGAAATGTTGTCAAGCCTTCACCCGACACATCATCTATAGGACAAAATAATTAAAAAAATTCTTCTATACTAATTCCTGTGATCTTTAAATTAACAAATCTTATACAAACTGAAATTTGTTTTTGGTAACTAAAGTTAGGAGTGCAGTCTAATAATATGAAATAGGATTTGATATTTTCACCGATCAAGTTGATTACTTCATTTTGTATTTTATCTCCGAGATAGTTTTTATGATCTTTTATTTGAGAGCGTTTTGTATGTTCTGTTATAATCGGGTCGCATTTGAAAATCATTTCTATGACTTTTAAAAAGTTACCATTGTTTTTCTCATTCAACTTACTACTTCCACGAAAAGCTAAATTTTGTTGATGTAAAAACTGAATCACGTAGAAAATTCTTTCTGTAACAGCTTGGCAGTATTTAGTTTCTCAGTTTAAATTTCAGAATCAATTATTTCAATTTTATTACAACGGTTAGAAAGATCTAGCAATTTTTGAAAATTTTCGATATGTATAACTTGCTCTTTTCATGAATGTTCAAATGTTCACTTAAATGCTGCCAGTTATTGTAACCAGATTCATCACTAAGGCGAGCAGATTTCAAATCGCTGTCATTAAAAAATTTGCAACAGAAGCAGTAAAGTGAATTTTTTTTCGGAATACAACAACCAAAAACGCTCAATTTTTTCTTTGTTCGGTAAAATTCTAAAGAAGTAACTATTGGAAAACTCCGACCCTGACTCCGACTTCGAACTATCTCTTGAATAGATATCCGTTTTGTTTAAATAATGAGCAGGGCCACGTTCTACTAATTCTTGAATATTATTAGGACGTAATTCCTTTGGCCATAGTGCAGCATTTTTTGAAAGTTGACTCATATTTTCCGTTCTCTTAATTTTTAAAGGTGTTGATTTCTCATTATCAGCGGAACTTGAAGATGTTCATGAATTGCTTTCTAGAAGATCAGTTTCTTGTCTGCTGCTGATACTCGTTTTAAGTACAGGTTCAGAATATTGGGATTCAGCTGTATTACTGTTGTTATTAATATTTGGTAAAGTAGACTCGGGTTTTCCAGTTCTTCCTCTTTTTTTCTATTATTCAGCAAATTTTGGTATCCAGACAATTTGAATTATCACTTATTTTGATACGTTTCCTATCTATTTCTATTTTTGCCGCAGCATTACTTATCTAAATTAAAATTGCATTTCTTTCAATACGCAACTTTAAAAAAAAAACTACAGAGTTATTTTTTTTCAAGTTGAGTTCGATGTTAAAAAAAGACGATCAGTTGTTACATGTGAGCCTTTTTTTGTAGTAATTTATAGAACAGTCTGTCAACAATGTATAAAGCTTAATATATTTATAAATTAAATCTGTAAGTTTACAATCACCTGACGGAGCAGCGATCCGGTGTCGCTTTATTTTCGATTAACTATTTTATTTCGGTTTAACATTGTCCCTCATCTTGGCAGGTTGTGTTAAAAATAGGATTATAGCTAATCTTTCCGTCAGGTTCCAATATTGTCCAACTCTTCTTTGACTAAGTGGATTAAACAATTGTTGGCTTCTCCCTCTCGCCACGCTAATTTACATGACACATAATGTGATAAAATTTTTGTTGCAATCTTTCTGGTGTGTCTTTATTTTATACTTCATCATTTTTTTTCTTTAACATTTCCGTTTTTTTGGGTACACCTGCACTTTCAGTTTCAATTACTTTCTCTTTGTAGGTACTCTAAACCATCACTTTTTTTATGTTGTATCCGAAATCCTACATGATGTTACTGAGTTCCTCTATGGAGGTGTTGAACTATGTGCTTCTTTTGTATTAGAAAAATTCAAATTATTAATAGATTTTTAAATAAATGCAAAAGAGTCACTACCGAAACGTTCTTTCTTCATTTTGTGCAAAAAAAAACATGTTTGTTTTTTGCTTTTACGTATCCATCACATGGGCTACGACTGCTTACTGCATTTATTACAATAAAAAGATGCATTTTTAACTTTTTTAGCTTGTCTTGTTAATAAATTATTAATCATTGCTTCATATAAGAAGATAAATGTGATTTTCTTACGGGCAATACTCTTCTCGTATAAACGTATTGAGATTGGAAATAGATTGTCCTGTATCACAGATATTATTCTTGTAGTATCATTTTACGCTTGTGTCAAATACCACTCTTACCTTAGTTGTTAGTAAAGATGCTTTTTTTAGCAAGTAATAAAGAGATATTTAAACTGTACGAGTTGGGAGTATTAGAACTAATTGTAAATTTTTTTTGTTAATGATGAACGTTGATGTGTTTTTAGACTTTTTAGACTTTTAGACTCTTAGACACCATTGCACATCATATCTAGAATTTACATTAGATGCGCGTCTTGTTTGATTTCTCCCACACCAATTTTTGTACTTTAACGCAGAAACACATTTTGGTACTCCTGAAAACAAAACTAAAAAATTCAAAACCACTGATCCTAAAAAAATTATGTTATTATCCAGTTTTAAAATGTAGATAATGTGAACGTTTTCAATATCATCATAGCATTATGTAGGTAACTACCAAAATGTTTTGAAGTTTCATCGGCTCTATCGGAATAAAATAATAAACATGAGAAACAAAACAAGGCATTTATCGTATCACATCTACATACCCACTTATTTTTCAAACGATTTCAAAAAAAGGTACCTGTGCTCACTTGATTGGAATATTTTTCTCTAATGTATGCCACGTTTAGCGATCATTCTTTGCGACGCTAACCGATTTTAATTATTCTGTTTTTATCCAAAAGATGTTAATTAATCTATAGAATACACTTAAAATTTTTAATAGTTATAACACTCATCTTAAAGTTACAGTTGAATTAGAAAAAGAAGGTTTTTTAGCTTTTTTTGATGTAAAACTGATCAAAGATCCCAACACTAACGGTTTACTCACAGATTGATACATTAAATCTGATAGGACTACTAACTACTTATCTAAACCTACAAAAAATGTACACTATTAAATCAATGAAAAAGAAAATAATTAAACCTAGTAGTCCACAATTGCACACTAAAAATCTAAACATTAAAAAAAATACTTTGAAAAAATAGCTAACCTAATAACATCATCAACGTAATACTAACATAATCAATACCACACCATTACCATCAAACACTTATAATTCAAACTTGAATCTTGCTTCAATCATTAACGTACCCGGGTATAACAAAGAAAATTATTATAATTTTAAAAACATCGAACATGTGTATAACCACATGAAACAAAAATAACATCTACAACATGCTGGATACTAAGATCAAAGATAAAACAAACATACGTGATCAACAAAATGTTATTTACAAAATCAACTGTGTAAACTGCAATAAATGTTATGTAGGTCAAACTAAAGAAAAAAGAAGTAATTGTATAGAAAATCATAAATACGATTGCGCTAAGATAAAATCTAAATCAGCACTAACGTCACACCATGTTCAAACAGGGCACAAGTTTAATTGTAACAATCTTCTAATTCTAATAATTATTGTGACTGTTTTGAAGTTGAGATGAATTATTAAAACAAGATGCTCATACTGTGTTGCGTTTGCCTCCATATCACTGCAAACTTGATGAAACGGTAGAACTTTTATCATTTTAAGTAAATACAGCTTCATAAAATGAAAAAGAAGAAAGTTCTGAAGAACAAGTGGACGAGCATTTTCTTGGATTTCCTGTATTATTTAAATAATTATTTATGCTTCTTATTAACAATAATGATTATAATTAAAAATAATATTTTAATGTTCTTGAAGACATCTCCACAAATATAATCTTATATATTTTTTTAATATTTTATTTCAATTAATTAATTAATTGAACATAAACATGTTTCGCTAATAATAATTAGCATCATGAGCATAACTAAAAACTAAATATAAAAATTTATTTGTAAATAAAGAATACTAACCAAATTAAAATTGTTAACAATTAATCAATTACTGACAATTAAAGATATATGTCAATTTTAAACAAATCTACTAAATAAATAAAATTGAAAAATAAATAAATATTATCAAAAGAATATAAAAATAAAAAGAATAGAACTAAAAGAAACTGAGAAGAATAGAATAGATATAGATCAAATATCTCACCTTTAACAGCTGGAAGTTTTATGAACAATTCAGAAAACACAATTGTTTCAAACACTTCTATATTAAACAATTTTTTTTTGAAATAGATACGTTGATTTTTAACAGTACCATTAACGAAAAAAATTATACTAGTATTTTTGTTAATTCTATCTACCCAAAAATAAAATTTACTTTTGATATTGTATCAAACAACTACTTGTCTTATTTAGATCTTAATATTTCGCGGTTTAATGAACAAGTTAATTTTGATATTTTTTGCAAACCTTCTCATACAGATTGCGTAATTCTTTTAAACTCGTGTCATCGTTTTTCTCATAAAACTGCTGCTTTTCGTTCGTACTTTCATAGACAATTTTCTATACCGTTGTGTTCTAATTTTGCTAAAGAACACAAAATTTTAAACCAAATTAGTTTATATAATCGTTATCCTATCCATTTAATTAATAGTATTTTTCATAGTTTGTATAAAACATTTATTTAAAAAATTAATCAATTTATCGACTAATAATGAAAAAAATTTTAGTTATCTTCCATACTTGGATACTGTTTTCAGTTTTTGTAAAAAATTTTAAACAAAATCATATCAATATTTCATTTGTGGCACATAACACTTACATTATTTTTTATTAACAATAAATATTAAATACAGTGCACGTCGCTTATTTCCATCACGGATAATGCTATCAGTCGGGTAATGTTATCACTTTATTAAAGAACGGGCCGGACGTATGCAACTACATAGAAAAAGCACTGTGTATAGTAATCATAATTTTGGTTTAAGTTATCAATTTTCTTCTCAGGTTTGTTTCTATACATATACAATAAATTATTTTGCAAACTTTTTAGCTGAAGTTTTACAATACGTTTGTTCAGAGTGAAACATTTTATCGTTATACTTTAGTTGTTTTGTATGTTTAGCTTTATTTTTGCAGTGCTATTTATTCAAGCATTTTGAATGCATGTGGGTTCTTAGAATAACAACTTTATTTAACCACGTCTTTATTATCCAGCATGTAAAATTGTATTAAGAAGTATAGGTCTTAGAACTGTAAATTAAACATTATAACATTATTTTTGATTTCTTTTTATTAACAATGTTCACAAACCACTTAATGCTACAGGTCCGTAACTTTCAATTTATTTGACTCAACATTTTAAATTTTTTAAACCTTTTATAAACATTTTTTTGCTTGTATTGATGCTGTTATTTCACCTTCTAATTTAATAACCTGTTAATCAAATACACGCTGTAAGCATTATTTGTGTTTTTTTAAATTTTGGGCATTGTTATCATTCGGTTATTGTTATCATAAACCATACTTAAACATTTTAAATAGTTTATAAAGATGCTATAAAAACTCTAAGTTTGGTTCCCATCTACTATGAAGTTTCTAGAGAAAAAAAAGATTTTCTTTGCTTGACTTGTTTTTTTGTCTTTTTTGTTAGTGCTCACCGATTTTCTTCTTTTGTCGTTCACATGTCTTTATTTAAAAATTCATTTTGTTTATATAGTTATTTTTAAAGGGATTGTAGTCTTTTGATTGGGTACCTGTTATAGGTGATAACTTTTTTCACCTATACAGGAAAAGGAAATTTTAGACACTTTCATTGTGATTTTTAATGTGCGCATTAGTGGGTGGTTTTTTTTGTACACCTAGTGGTAGCAAAGCAAATCCTAATCATTTTGAAATAGTTACTTTTCTGCAATCAGCAGAATAATACTGGGATTGTAATTTTCAAAATATTTTATTTTTTTAAACGTTTTATACACATTTTTTTGCTGGTATTGATGCTATGATTTCATCTTTTAAATTAACAGCCTGTTAATCAGATACACCCTGTATGTATTTACTGATTTCTAACCAATAAACATTTATGATTTTTGGTTTGTAATTTTTATTTTAATTTTTATATTTCATTTTTAGTGATGGTGATAATGTTAATTATTATAATCGAAACATCATCATGTTTAATTAGTTAATTTACTTATTAGAATACAATATTAAAAAATGTAAATAGTTGTAGAGAAGACTTTAAGTACATTAAAATATTATTTCAAGTATTACTATAATCCACTTTAAGTAATGAACTATTTCACCAATAGGTTCTTGTTTTGTTAAAAATATATTTACATATATTTATGTATTCAGTTCTCAAATTCATCTTATTTGTATTTCAATAATTAATAGACACAACTTCTTTATTTTTCATTAATTAATTCTACTAAATTTTATTAGACTTAAATAGGAATAAATTTGTTGACAAAACTTTGAACATCTCACCAGTTTGATTTGAATTTGCCGCTATAATTTTTGTGTGAAATGTACCTATCAAAAAACATTGACATGACAGACATGTAATCTTGATGTAAAAATACGGGTTTTTTAGTGTGGTTTTACTCAGCATTACATACTAAACCTAATTTTATATATAAGCGTTTATGATTATTAAATACATCTGCCATAATTTCTATTTAATTCTCAAAATAATTTCTTTTATTTAATTTTTATTTGCTTATACCTACCCGCATCAGTATTTGTATTGACAAATTTAATTATATTTCATGACAAAACTATTGTGTTGCAAGTTGTGTTTAGTTTAAAATAAATGAAACTAACTGTAACGATTCTTACAAGCACATTATTACTGTTGCAACGATTCAAATCCAATCAATGTGTGAAACCTTAAACAGCCATTAAAAATGTAAGCGAACTGTAAAACACTTAATCAATAACAATTATTTACATTAATAAACTTTAGAAAGTTTTTAAATTATTAAATGAAACTACCGAGTGGTGTGATACTAAAATCGATATTAAAATTTCAATGCAAAAGTTACAATGTAAACATTCAATCGATAAATACAATAAACTATTGTTTTTGGAAAAACTGTAAAATGTACTGGTTAGCCAATAAAATGCTACATATTAAACTTGTGCTTAACTGTAATTGATGGTGAATACTTAAACTTCCATAATCTCGTAAACGATTAATTCTATTGAACTTTTAACATAGTGTTTTTATTAACACTTTAGTTTGTACTACATAAGCAAATTGCAATAACTCTTCATTTTTCTAAAAGACACAAGTGTTTCTAGAGCTACAGACATCGTAATACGTATTTGATTGGGCAACTTATATAATATTATAACTGGCTTTAAAGTTGTGTTACTAGATATTTATCTACAACGACTACAAGCAAACTACAAGACGCTACAAAGTTGTGCTCGCCATAGCTGCGTGTTTTTTTGTTTGTTTATTTTATAAGTGCTGAACAATAAAATAGATAAAAACTATAAAAAGACTAAAAGCATTCTATCAAGAGAAATCAGGGGTAGTTAAAATTTTTTTATTATTCTTAGTTTTCGCAATAAAATTTCAAATAAGAACGTCAATAGAAAAATACAATAGAAAATTTATTTAGGTACTTTTACTATAAAACAACAGTTTTACATTCTATTGTTATTTTTACAAATAATAAAAATGTAATTAAAAAAGTATTGTTTGACTTAATGTTCTATTTTAACAAACAGTTTATAGTGTTTTTGTTTATTTAATTGCTTATATTAAATTTATCGTACAACGTTTATGAATAATTTTAGTGCAGTATTAAAAGCAAATAATCGACATTTTTTAAAAGTTATTACAAAAAATATAATACAAAAAAACTGACTGATGTTAAAGGCAGTATAACAAATTGTCATAAAAGTTACCAATAAAATATTAAGTATATTTATATAAACGTGATTTTTACGTTTGATTCAGCGTTTTAACCTTAATGAGTAAGAATAAACGGGCTATAAAATAAAAAAAAATTAAAAAATTAGTAAAGTTTGTAGATTGATACATTTCGTGTTTTATGATTATTTCAGAATATGAAGTATTTTTTTAAATTTTTTAGTTAATAGATTTTTATTTTTCAATTTAAAATTGCAATTAGCTTACGCAACTGTGTAAATATATGTATATAGGTACATAAATGTAACGTATATAAAACAACAATAATTGTAATATAATTTTTAACTTTTTAGTATAAAAGAGGCATTAAAAATTATATTGAACCACTAGCAAACAATAACGTTGTGCATTCTATTATAGCAAAGATGACTAAGCGTCTATAGGTATACACTGAGAGCATTGCCGTTATAAGGTTAAATTAAAAATTATAATTGTTAATATCTATCTATTAACAATAATTTACGTAAATAATTATTTTCATAAACTAGTTAATAACGACTGTTATAATATTATAGATTTATCGATACAGAAATATATCAACAATAATTCCGTATTATTATGAAAAGTATGCCAATTTCTGCTATTACAAGAAATATTATTCTGAGACAAATCTAAGATCATTACAGTCTTTTATAACTACTAAAAAATAGTTTTTGTTATTATTAGAAATATTAAACGGAGAATAATTGGTGGTACGTGACAGATTTTGCAATTCTGCCATTCTGACTGTTGTGACTCGTTCGATGTCAAATACAAACGCTGATGTATGGATCCGATGCTATATTATTTTAGTTAATACTTTTATTAGTGTAGGAACTAAAATTAAGTAAGTTATTATATTTATTTTTTGGATTTGGATATTTGGTATAGAACCAAAGTACTATGGAGTCTTGTGCGTTTATTAAATAACATATTTTGTTACACAGTATTGGTTTCCAACATGAAAAATTCAAACATCAAAAAACCTACCTTAACATATCAACCTTCAATTTTATGCGTTGTAGAAATTCATCAAATAAATTATTTCGTCATGATATCAAATGTCAGGTGAACAGTTCACTAACAAGCGATGGATGTGTTTGTTAATCTTGTTTTCATAAGTACACAATGTGTTGTTTTAGGTATACTAATGCCATATCTTAAAAAGTTTCTATACTGAAAAACCACAACCTTTCTAACATTAAAAAGAACTATGTTTTTGGTTTATTTAAGTTACTTTTGACTTATGAAACAAGTTTCTTATAGTAGAATACAAGCTTTCACGGACGTTGTTTAATGTAGCACTGTTTTTCGGGTGTTGGTCACAAAACTTTAAAAAAAAGTTTTGTAACGCGCAACACCCGAAAAACAAGTTTTTTATACTATTTTTGCTATTTTACCTTTTTAATCTTTCTTTACATGAAAAATTTCAATCGTATACGTTTAGAAAATTTTGTGGTAGTTGATGTAACTGTAAAAAAAAAAGAATTTCTAATAGTCTAGTAGTCAGACTTTTTTTTTGTTAAACAATTACTAAAAATGAGCAAAGTAATATTTCATGTACTCCGCCTAAAGCACGCAAAATTGCTGGAAATAGCAATTCTCGCCTGCGTTATGAAAAGCAATTAAGTAAATTTAAATAATGGTACACCATAAATAAAGTAGTAGCAACGTCAGAAGACGTTTTGCTTGCATATTTTGTGTTGCAATGTAATGTCTAAATACTACATATGGCGGACAGTGGCCAATCATACAAGAGGGCCATTTAAAAAAAACACAATTATCGCAAAGTTTAAAAAACATTTACAGTTTTTAATTGAAGATTTTTCAATGCTTAGCATAGAAATATGTACGACTTTTTTGTCCCATGGTACTGCCGATTGCGTAGAAATGATTTAATTTTTTTTACGTAGAGAAACATCGCTCACTTTTTACGGTAGTCGCAGGTAAAGTAAATCAGTTATTTTATTTAATATATGTATCTATTTTTACAAACATTTTTATTGTGGTTTTTAATTGACTTTCGGCAAGCGCTGTCCAATTGTATTTGTAAGCGAATATTAACGCTACCAAGAGTAGCATAATTCATACAACTTTTCATGTGATTCGCCTATAACGAGTGCACTTTTTCTTTTAAATGCTATAAATCGGTAACATTATTTTTACACTATAATGAATCATGTCAAAACAGTAAACTTGCAAACAGTAAAATCTATTATTTATTTTAAACTCACAAATCTAATCTAACGAATCATACACACATAGATTCTTTAAAGTTACTATAGACTTTTTTATTTTTATGCTTACTGGTCTTACGAATTTGAATTAAAGGCTGAGGACGAGCATTAACTTTAAATTCTAAACGTCTAAACTAATATTAGCTATTAATTTTTTTTAAATTTTTTTCTTGTACCACCGTCATTATGAAACAAAAACGATAAGTCGTCTACTACAAATTAATATGATAGATCAACTAAGAAAATCGACTGTAAAGTTTGTCATATGTGATAAGAAATAGGCATTCTAGCATCTGTGTTTTATACAGACGTGCTGCAAAGATAATGATAAATGACGTAAGTCACGTAAGCATTGCCACTGCCACTGAGTAGGCGAAATGACCTCCGGGCTCAAAACCACAAGTAAGCATTAAAGTGTTTACTAATCTTTTTTTTAACTTGCATAAAATTGTATTACTTTTATTGTACTATTGACTACAATAACTATATCATTTACGATTTGACTTAAATATTATGCACGCGGGCACACGTAAATGTGAGCCTCCGGTAGATTCGCAAGTTTTCGTATCTCAATTCTCAATTTAAACGCATGAAATTCAAACTCTGATAATTTGATTTAAACGCAAATTTTCTGTAATTTTAAAGTAAATAAAATACCTTCCTTATTCATTTTTCCGGAAGGTCATTTACCAAATTACCTTAATAGAGAAACCACCACTGCTACATATGAAGATGTAAACATCTTCAAATATCATAAATTGCAAGCTTTATTAAGACGATCATCTGGCAGGTATACTCCAAAAAAACCTAAAATTCTCGAAGAAACTTATATTAATAAATTTGTACGAAGATCAGATGATAAAACATATCTGGCAATGAGAGAATGTGTACTTTTTATATGTATATATCACAGCTAAGTAATAGTATACAATTTAGGTTGTTTTGATAATTGGTTACAACGATGCATGCAGACGAGAAAAATTAACGAATATGCCGATAGACGACATTGCATATAAAGTTGATATTATCGCTGTCACTGTACTTAAAACTAAAAATCATGTACCACGCATGTTTACAATAACCGATAAAGAATTAATCGAGTTAATGAAAATATAAAATATGTTTTTTACGACCCGAAAACATTTCTCATAAACGATTTTTCATAACTTATTGTAACGGTTATTGTATTAATATCTCAATCAAGAGCTTTTCATTAGGCAAGCTTATCTTTAATTATTTTAGAAAATTTAGAAAATTATACTGTTCTATTACAGCTTGCTAATAATCCATTACCGCACTGTTTTTAGTGCTGTACTGGCTCTATTATAAACGCCAAATAGAAATTTTTTTTACACAATTTAACACGGGGGACACATTCCTAACGCCGTCGCTGAATCAATTTAAGATTAGTGTTTTGAATTACAGCTTCATTGCTAATATAATCTAAACTAATACAAAAATAAAGACAATGTAAAACCTATAGTATGTTTGATAACCAATGCAATCTCATCGTAATGTAATATGTTTATTTTTTAACGCTTATAGACATTTATTATTTACCGGCAGTTCAAACAGGAAAAAGATTTAAAAAAAGTTTTGACGTGACATGTTGATTTGATAACTCGCAATTAAAAAAAACTTTATTTTCAAAATTAAATAAGTTAAACTGTGTTTTTGAATTTTAAATATACAACAATACGTTTTATACATACGTTGACGCCTTCTCCATTCGAGCATTTGATCAATGACTCTCCAAAGAAATATTTAAAATTGTTTTATTACTAGTATACAATTGCAACAGGCTTAAATTTTTAATGTAAGCGTAATACATTTGAAAACTAGCGAACTTTCCCTAAGGCCGTAAAGAAGAGAATGTGTTTTTTTGAAGTTTTAATATTCAAATGACACTCTTGCAGCATTGACTACCAGCAGCCACTGTAGAAATTTAATGTTTACCTAGTTAATGATGTTTCAATAAAAGGAAGTTTTAGAGATTTTTTAGGATCTCGTGAACTGTGGCGCTGTGATCGGTTGCCATCATTTGTCTTAAAAACATTCGCCTCTATATTTTTTCTAACCTATCTTTGTTATTGTTATTGACTAATCCAGAACGCGGTCAAACTGCCCCACAAATTTTACGTTTTTTTTGTATTAAAATTTATACATGAATATGGTAATCCGTTGCGTTTTTTTTTTCTTACAGTTTTATGATAAATCTAATTGTAATACAAAAAACGGACAGTTAGTAGATTTCTTTGTAAATTTTAATGCAAGAAAAAAAATGAAATACGTGGGTCAGTTTGACAGTATCCCGGATTAGTCTTTACGTATTATTGTAAGTAAACTTATTTTTATGTAATATATAAACATGTTATTATTTTGAAATTATTACGGTTTTTTTGTTCACGTGTTTGCCTTTTAAATAGACTAACGTTTTTCAGATTCACTTATGTTTGTCAAATATTTAATTTTTAGCTTATTAATTTGGATTTTCGACTCAAGTTCCCGTACAATAAAACACCTACACTTATAGGTTTAATTTTGTAATAATAATAATAATTATTATACAAACTATATTTTGAATAAAATTTTGAATCAAAACTGCTTATGGTTATGAATCCTTTTATGATTTATTTTCACGTGCCAGTTAAATTTTTATATTGATTCTTATTACCCTTTGTTATCAAAATTCTTAACTTGAAACATTTTTAATGATGCTCAAAATTCCAAAATTTTGCTCGTAAACATAAATGGATAAAATGACGCATTGGATGTTACATAAAAATTTTTAAAATATTACAACAGCTTAGTGAATTAACTCTAATTGAATATTAGTTAATACAGAGTTAGTTTCTACAAAATATTTATTACGTACAATTTATAATGATTTTTCGTTTGAATAGTTGAATCTAATATACTAGGTAGCCCAACGAAAACTTTACAGACGGGTTTGTGGGAAGTAGAATTTTTTTAAAAAACAAAAATATGGCAATTTTTATTTTAAGGACAACTTTTGCTATAAATTTCAACCCTAAACAGTTTCATTGCTTAGCGCTGTGATAACAACTTCGAAAATTTAAATACAGGTGATAGGGCAACTAATACCTTATTTGATAAAAAACCAAAACAAAAAATTTGAAGTTGCAGAAACACAAATTTTTTTTTTCAAAATACAATTTTCAATGATTAAATGTTTCAAGAGCTTGACTTCAACTTCCATGCAATAATACAGATTTTGATAAAAACGTTTTCGAACATTCTGAATCATTTCAAGAGTAATAATACGATATTTTTTTACTATGCGCTTAAGTAAATCCTGCAAAGATTCAAGAACAGTCAAATAAATTTTACTTTTTAGGTGATCCCACAAGAACAAAATTAATGGGGTGAGATCAGGAGATCTCGGTGGTGATTCTGTCGGTACCCTTCTTCTAATCCATTGGTTTGGGAATCGTTGGTCTAGGTATTGTCAAACTCGTAAAGCAGTTGTTAAAAAGAAAATTTGGATTTGCAATAATTTGTTCAGTCATGGTTTTACAAAATTGACAAAATTGTAATCGTCGATCAAAGTTATCCTCGTTAAGTTTTTGTACCAGACTAAATTTGTAAATATGAAATTTGTGATACTTTATAATTTTTTTTAATATTGATCTTCGATAAATCAGATTCAGCAGTCATTTGTCCCGTACTCGATGTAAGATTAATAACAATTTAGCTTAAAAGTGCCACTTCTTTGATTCATTTCTGACGGAAAGTTCGGCATTCTTTTTTTTATTAACAACCGACTCTGTTTTGCAACAAAACTTAATACGTACACTTTGGAAGTGATCATATCTGGATGTCGTTGGTTAAACAAATTTGCAGTAGCATTACCGCATTTATAGTTTTCAAAATACAAAGAAATAGGTTTAACCTTTTCAGGTATTATGTAAACTATTTTTGTTAGTTTGAAGACAAAAAACTAATAAAACAGTAACTATTTAATTTTTGATTGGAATAGTTTTGTACTGATATATTTTTACCGTTATTCTAACTGCCATGTTTTTCGGTTTTGGGTAGACCCCTTACTTACCTGATATTGATTTTTTGTAAATTTCTAACTGTAGTGAAGGTTTGCGTTTAAAACTTAAACTAAAAACACATGTTAGGTTTTATACATTTACCTACTAATTGAATTTAAATTAAAACTACTCAAACTAAAATTTTGTACCTGTTATAAAAAATATACGTAACATACAATAAACTAAGCAATAAGTAAATGTTTTTAGTAAGAAGGATGAACTTGATGCTTTAATAATAAATTATCAACGTTTGGCGTCAATTTTTTAAGGTTTAATCTTAAATCTCCTCGGCTAATGATGTCGTCTGTTTCTTTTTTCGTTAGGAGGTGTGACGATGAAAAGGAAATTAAAAATTTCCTTGCTATATTCCATAATACGGGATAAGTTGTTTTGCAGCTAGAATTGCTGATATCCGTTTTTGAACTGAACCTTAAGTTCTTCGTTTGTATTTAATTCAGCTAGTTCCTCTTGTATTATGACATTCGTTTCTTCTATGTCACCATATGGGTTAATTATCTACGGTGGTATATTACCATAGTCAAAACATCCTCAAACCTAATTTCAAAATCTGAATAGAGGGCATTTAAATGTTGAACGTAGGTTGACACGTCGTTTTCCTGGCACTTTGTCTGTGACAAATTGGGAAACTGGGAAAATTCGCCCCGTCCAATATTTTGCTTCATTAGTTTAACTCGGGCAAGAAACGCTTATACGATGAACTTTGTTTTAATCAAATTTAGACTGTCGTCTTGTAAATGAAAATTAACCATATTAAATTTTGTAAACAAATCTGTTAAATAGGCGATGTCTGTTTTCCACTTCATTAAAATGTCTTTTAAAATTTTAGTTTTAGTATCCAGAAATTCTAAAATTGCAAAAAAATCTTGTCAAACATAAGCCTTTTGACAATTACTTCATTATTTCATCAATTACTGTGAAGGAGGAATTGATAAAAGTGTTCGTCATTTTCTTCACACAACTGCGCAAATAACTGGGTATTCAACGCGTTGCTTTGGATTCGGTTTACTGCACCAATGACTAATTGAAGATTTTCATGCAATCTAACACTTAAATTTTTAGCAACTAAATGTTGTCAATGGATGATGCAACGTATTGTTAACACCCCTGACACATTTTGTTTTAAATAGCTTATAAATCCACGATAACGCCTAAACATGGCAGGTGCTCCATATGTAGCTACTGATATTTTATTTGATAAAGGGATTGCTTTTTCAATGAAGTAATCCTTTAAAAAATGAAATATTGATTTACCTTTAGTGTCAGTTGTCAAAGTTCTTGCGAAGAGCAGTTCTTCGTAGATTTGTTGATTCATAATAAAACGAACATATGCCAATAATAATGCTGCATTACCATGTAAAGTTGACTCGTCCAGTTGTTTAGAGAAATGGGTCGTTTGCAAATAATTACACAAGAAGCTTTCAATATCAGCACTTATTTCATCAATACGTCTTCCAACAGTATTGTTGCTTAAGGGAATTTTTTTAATGATATCAGATGCATGTTTGTGTAAAACAGTTTCTAAAACCTTTTCAACGACTGTCAGAATTAACTTATCTCCGATAGTATGCGGTTTTTCAAATTTTGCTATAAGTAGCGAGATATTGTAAGACGCCTGCAAACCACTGTCGTTTCGTTGTGACGTTGAAGCAAACATTATGTCCAGTGTGGGTCTCTTCTGAAGTTCATCTTTGAGCGTTTGAAAGTATTTCAAATCTTTATCTGTTTTATCAGGGTGACATCTTCTCAGATGATCCTGCAGCTTAGATGGTTTCAAAGCCTCATTGCCCAAAGTTTTGTTGCATAAAAGGCATATAGGCAACTGTTCGTCCGATAATTCTGGAATGAAGCCAAGTTTCAAATAATCAACACTGTACTGTCTACATTTCTTTTTAGTTTCGGACATGGCATCAGTCATCTGTGAGCAAAATTAATCTATTTAAATATGACACAAAGTCCAGCAGCTGTATATTAAGAAATCAAAGTCAAATTTAAATCGTATGGTCTTAGATTTTATGGCAGGCATAGGCGTACAGCCATTATAAATAAATGTGAGAAGGGGAATGTTATGATTGTTACTTAAAGTTTTGATATGATGGAACTTTAAGGAAATTTGAAAATAACATAACAAAAAATGTTAAAATAAAATATTATAAACGAATAATAACAAATTGTTATTCGATTTATCTCTACGTACATTCGACTGTCATGAGTAAAAATTCACTGGTTCTACTTTAGCAATAATACAAAATTTTAATTGTAATGTAGTGAAGTATGTACAGTGCAATATCCATAATCCGAACTTCCGTAATCCGAAAATTACAGTAATCCGAACTGGCCCACAGTGTAACGACCAATGGACAAAAGTACATTTTTTTTACTTTTTTTGTGAAGTTATTTGGTAAGGTATTTATAAAAGAATAATAAGTGCCTAGCAAGGTCGTAAATAAGTAAATATTGACACACATACATATTTATTTATGTGACCGGCCAAAATATGTAGTTTCATTCCAAAATAATTTTTTTTGTATGTTTCCTATATGTAAACATTTAAATTCTATAAAAAAAACAAACAAATGAGAGTGTGTATTGGAAATTCTTCAAAAAACACGCAGCTGTACAGTTCTGAATTTTTTTTTCTTTATTTATCTTTCAAAATGGTAACATATTGTATGTTAGTAATAAAATACATACGTAATATGTACATATGTACACTGTACAGTTGTCTTTTTTAAAATTTTTCCAAAAACATTCCATAATCCGAACATCTCTTTGCAGCAATTAGTTCGGATTACGGAGATTGCACTGCAATTATAAAAAGATTGCTAAAACTTTGAAATAGAAACTATTGAGGAGTATTTGTGTAATTTTGCATGATTTGAATACAAAACTAAAATTTAATAAAAAATAATGTACTTACTTTCCTCCGGCACTCTCAAACAAAATAACACTGATTCACTATAATTTGTGTGATAAACTACCAGTTTATGTTTGTTTAAATATTTTCTTAGCACTTACCTTTTCAAGATTCAGAAAACGAATAAACGTATTTGCCTCACATTCGTATTTATAGAGTGACGAGTAAGTGCAAGTTTGCGAAGCTCTGAGACTGCGCTTATGCTTGTAACAAGATGATACCGGTATATTATTATGTGCAGGTTTTTACAAGTTTAAAATGCATTGCGACCACAAAGCAAATGCCTACATATTACAACTTACACAATTTTATAAACATATATAATAATTTTTTTACTTCATAGGTACTTTTATAAATAATGTACCTATATGTCTCTATATTGTAAGATAGTATAATGTAAGTAAATAGGTAGGTACTATCAGTGTATGTTGAGATCCACTATCATGGACCCCCATTTTCATTTTATGGACCCCCAAATTTTTTTTTCGCTGACGTAGACCCCTTGCAGGTTGTCATAGACTCCTGGGGGTCGATATAGACCACTTTGGGAATCACTGCTCTAACGTCACATTGATAACCGATTTAGTTCGGTCTCGAGCTATTACCAAGCAACACGCTTATAGTATTCTCTACCACAAAATCTTAGTATTATTAAAGCTCTTGGTGTATTAATACTTAGTGTAAATTTTGTAGACGTTTTTCTACAAAATTTATCAATAAAAACTAAAACAACAAAAAACTAATACCGTTTCAAGAACCTTCCGTCAGAAATGAAGTAATAGAGACAAGCACTTTAATTTAATCAATTAATAGTAGTTTATTTAACGAGTTCCTGTGTAAATTGTTCGCTTTATTCCCCAAGAGGGTATTTTTAAACCCAAATGAAACGAGTTTTTGTATTTCTTAAAAAAATTCTACTAGCCACAAACTCATCTGGAAAGTTATCTTTGGGCCACTCTGTATAAGCTATAAATGTCTCTATCATAAACTATTAATATTGTTTTAGGTACAGTATTATTTTAAACACTTTAAAGTTAAAAATGATTTATTTTGGAATTTAATTTTAAATTTAGATTTAAATTTTCAGTGACTAATCATTTTTTTTATTTTTAACTGGTATAACTAGATGAAACTGTTTATAAAGTCTACAGTACATATATAGTTTACAGTGTCGGTATATTGTTATGGGTTAATTAGTTAACACTAATAACAGTTTTTTTTTTGTAGACTATTACTGGAAAGTAATAACAAAATAAGGTTTTGCTTAGTGTTAAAAAATTTTAAGTACTTAGTTGAAAAGCAAAATGTAAACCAACTAGTAAAGGTAGGTACTTACATACAAAATATTTTATTTTTGTTTTTGAAAAAAAAATAAATAAACTGATTTTGATATTTTATAATATATAGGGGAAACTGGCCTAAAATGACATACATTTCCTAAAATTACGCTGGATAATGGAGGATAGTATAGGATATGTAGTAATCCGAATTGAAATAGAAAAAACGAATTATAAATATAAAAATTATAGCCAAGAAAAAAATATCATACTATGTCGTTTTATGCCTACGATAGTGGTAAAATGACACACATTTTTAAAACATGTTATTATTGAAAGTATGCATTACATATGACGTATTTCACATACGAACTTGTTTTGGGCGACGTATTTGCACAGTCTGCATGGCACCATTCATTGCACACTTGGCAACGTAACCACAGTGCTTTTGCTTTTGACCACGAATACAAGTCATTGCAATAAATGCATACCATGTCTTCAGCGTCAGTAAAGGCAGAATCCCCCACATCGATCTCTCCATCACTCTCGTCGCAAAATAAATTATGTTTCACTTTCTGTCTCTTCGCTTTTCTTTCCAGCATTAAACGTTTTTCAGTAGCTTTGGCTTTGAGTTCATCCATGTTTGGCGTTGAAGTTAGTATTAGCGGCCCTTGCTTTCTACGTTTGTTCTTAGAAGCCGCTGATGACGCTTTAGGAAGTGGTGCACTGAACTCTATTGATATTCTATTGGACTCCAAGATCTCACGTTCCACATCAAAATTATGGCAAGCAGCAGTTTCAGATGGAGACGGTACTGTAAGAACCTGTGCTGTAGAGGGCTTTCCATCAATCATTTCCTCATTGGGTGTTGATATTCTCGGTGGGGGGTTGAATTTCCTGGAATAATTAAATCATAGGGAATATCTGTAGCACTTGCAGGAGTAAACATACAGTCAGGAAATATTTCAGGATTCTGCGGATACATTCCTGTTTTCTCAAACCCGTTAATTGCATTCGACATGGTGGCAGAACGTTCATACGCTTCCTTAAACAGCTTTGCTATCTGAAATGATGTTACCCTACGACCTGGATTATTTTTTAACCACTTGGATACAGCTTGGTTATAATATGCTGATAACAGCCCAAAAAATTAGACGTCTAAGAGCTGCATCCTGTGGGTGCAGTGTGGGGGAATACACAATAGTATAATTCCATGTTGTTTTGCAAATTCAAGTGCCTTAAGGCTTTTATGACTTGCATGCCGTCAAGGACCAACAGTGTTTATTTGTTGGAAGAGGAATGAGAGTATTTCACGAAATGTTCCATCCATTGGTAGAAAAGTTCTCTTGTCATCCAACTAGATTCCTGACATAAACCAAGTGTTGAAGTAGGAGCATCATCTATGAGTTCTTGCTTCCATCGCTTTCTACTAAATATCAAAGGCGGCGGAATGTAAACACCCATCGGATTCATACAACAGACTGCAGTTGTATGAATACCACGTTTGTCGCTCGTTACTACCCCAATTTGTTTTCTACTTTTCGTACCTAAAATGTTTTGTGGTCATTGTACGGTCGATAAGGCGGATTCGTCCATATTGTATATGTTTTCAACACCTATGTTGTTCTCTGTTATAATTGGTCCAGGATATTAAAAAACTTTTCCACCTGTGATTTATTAAAACCCCGAGCTCTTGCAGCTGATGTAGGCTTCGGTATTCTTAAGGAAATGTCCGGGTTCTTTTTCCTGAAACCGATAAGCCAGTCCCACCCGGCTAATTTGGCAACTCTATTAAATCTGTGGGGTAATTTATTTTTTTCGGTAAATTCATATGCTAGGGCTCGTACTTCTGTGGTTGTTAAACTAAACATATGCATTTCGAATTTTTTATGTGTTCAACTAACTCACGCTCCATAGTTTTGGGTAGCGTAGGTCCGTAACGACCCAGACCTTTGCTAATCCCGGTTATTTTTTTATTTAAACTCTGTGCACGGTGGCGCAATGTAGCTTGAGGTACTCCATAGCATTTAGAAGCTGCTAACCATCCGAGTTTCTCGTTCTTCACAGCTATTATTGCCAACTCCATATCTTTCTCACCCCAAGCTTGACGAGTCGACATTATCTTGCATTTTTCTACCATATCGAATTATCTGCACAGAAACAGACATTTATTTCTTCTTAAATTAGTTTACCTGTAGGACATTAATTGTGTTCAACGTAACGAATAGATAACTACGAAAAACTTGTATTGGATTCTAACAGCAACAATAAATAAGCGTAATACCTATATAAGCATATATAATAAATCAAATTTAATTTTGTTTAAAAATTACAGGCTAAAAGTTCTCAAATTATTTTATGATTAAAACGACATTGGCCTAAAATGACATACTATTCCATATTAGGCTGACCATTGGTACGTCATTTTACCCAAGTTGTCGTGCATTACTAAATATTGGCATAAAAATGTAAAGCTTATGTATGAAATATTCCAGCTGTGTGTGAATCTTAGCTTTATAATACTTAGGTACATGTAGAAAAATAAGTAGGTACTTACTTTCTGCGGATAGGATAATAATAGTTCTAATATGTAAAACACAAAATTTACGTTCACAGCTTTAACGGTCACAATACATCTACTAAATAACTGAAGGGCTCATAAGTATCACCTACCAAGGCTGACCACAGAGTGTCACACTAATATAATGGCGCCAAATTGAAAATCTTGTTGTATGTCATTTTACCCTAGTTTGTCATTTTAGGCTAGTTTTCCATACATACTTAGTACCTATTTCTTTCATTAAAAAATTAGCAATTCTAACGTTTATTTATTGAAAACCTAGACACATGAGTAATAATAACAATGTTTTTTTTGCGGATTTGTTTTCATTGAACTGTAAAACAAGGAAGTTTTGTATAAATAAGCCATTATTCTATTTTAAAACTAATACTAATTAGTTTAATAAAAAAATATGTGTAGGTACCTACATTAGTCTACATTTTCACTAATATGTAAACACTGAGCATTAATTAGAAGTGGATATTAATAACAAAAGTTTTAGTATAAATTGGAAGTAGGTAAATGGAAACCAGTAATTTATTATGCAAGTTTTATGAGAAAAATAGATAGCGCAAAGTAATTTGAAGCCCAGTTATCTCTATCAGATCTCTATTTTTGGTATGACTAAAACTAAACATCAATATGTAAGGTTTATGAATAATTGTTTGTTACAATAAGAAACGGAATTAATATTGACAAGATAAAATTAAAAATAGATGCAAAATTTCGTGTTTTTAAGAAACTACGCGTACATTAAAAATAAAGGCACACATACAGAAAAGATCGACAAGTTTTCCAACATTTTCTTAAAAAAAAACACCTATTGTTTTTACGCGGTTTTTTTACTCGCCCGATTTTTTAACCAGTGTTTTTAGTGCAACTGCCGTTACTAGATTTTATTTTATTACTAAAGCATTAAAAGTCAAAATTTACTTAACTTAATGCTGCGCCGATTTTATATCCTAGAATTTAGCTGATATAGGTAGGTAGGTATATAGTTAATACCACCAAAAACTGTTTTGTTGCACAAAAAAGCTTATGTCTTTAAAAATCTTTTGATTATCATTAATATGTATGACATTGCAGATGTTCTAAAATACTGTGCAATATAATAGGGTCTTAAACAATTATAATTATAAATGTATCTACACATGAAAAGCTTTCTTGTAATACGTTTTCAATGTTCCGATATACATTTTGTCTAACAATTGGAATTTATAGTTTCAATGAAAAAGAATACACAGACACTGCACCTATTGGTATGGTTACCTAATCTTCATAGTTTTTGTATGTAAATAGTTACTGGAGACTATGACAGTGATGTTATGATAAAATGCGATCTGCAGTGCTTGTAGGAAGCTAACATTGTAGATAAATAAAATATAGGTAGTACCTACTAAACTTCAATTAAATCGCTCGTTACCTACTTATCTATGCATCTATATGAAAAATTTCTAGCCAAAACCTGACGTTTGTGAACAAGTATGTGAATAACGATACAAAACAATGATAAAAATTCGTCAGTACCGTAGTGTTATGTAGATTTTGTATTAAAATTAAATAAATTTTATTTTATTTAGGTTTATTTTATTTAATTTTAGGTTGACAACAAAGCATACCGACTCTTTAATTACCTAAGTACAAACTGGCAACTAGATACATTAGATGGCCAATTGCTAAGCAGAGTGAGAAATCACGAAGTGAAAACTTCAAAGCAATTAAAAAAAATGTTTGTGATTTGATTTTTGTTGAGGAAAATTGTACCAATGGTAGGTAATATTCTATAACGGACGCGACGCTCTTGTTAGCTTAATCAGTAAAGCTAATAATTTGGATTGCGTCAAATTTACGCATTTTGTTACTATAAGTACCTACATCAAACTTTTACCGTTATTATTTTATTACTTTTACTTTTCTTTTATCTTTTTACATTAAACCAAAAACACTAAATGAAAAAAAAAGTTATAACTTTGTTGCATTTAGGTAGATTTCATTTCTCAAGACTAAAGAACCGCTGCGCAGAAACTAATTTTGTTCCGAATGTCAGTACACTAGCTAACCAAAAAACGTTTCCAAATTTCATACAGCGTTTGAGGTGTCCATATTGATTCCACAAATTGTTACAAACTCTTTTTCATCTTTGTGTTTTATATTTTTTTATATTATAAGTATTCATCGTTTTGTATGCATTCATTTTTTAGATAAATTAAAGATAAACTATTACAATTAATGTACATTGTTTACAGCAGATGTTTTTAGTTATAATTTATTTCGCATGATCGTGAAATTCCGAATTTATCCGACGCGCACTTCACGGTTCTTTAGTCGTGAAATGATCTCTACCTACGTCAACTGGTTTTTTCAAAATCTAAAAAATTGTTTGAGAGGATTTGAATAACGCTGTAGAAATATTTCAAAAACGAGAACCTAAAGCAGACTACATATATAATTACCTGTCTTATGAACCGAATGATGAATAAGAAAACTAATAAGCCCGACAGCAATCTTTTAACAAGGAAGAAAGAGCCAAAAAATGGAATTTTACGAAAAAAAAACAAAAGAAAGTTATTAGTGCGTCTTGACGCAGGCGATGCTTATGTTTACATTAGATACCTGACATCATATTTTCACAAAATTTATGTAAAGGTACAATGACAAAAGTGCAAAAGACGCGGTATGTTTGATGAAATTTATGTATGTGTATCAACTCTACGTAGTTTTGCTTCTGTTAATGTTATAATTAGTCACACCATCGCCTGTTACAATTGTCTGTACAATGTAACAATTGTCATAATGAAATATTTATTTATTTCTTACAACAGATTTAATCTAACTATGGTATTCTCTAATTTAAAGTATAATTTCTGTGTATACATATCTAGAAACTAATTTTTATTAAAGTAATCCACATGCTTACAATATTATAGATATAGTTATCTTGGATTTTTGTAAGAAAACAATAGTAATAATAATTTAAAATTTTAAAAAAGCAGTAGGTAGTGTCTCGATGAACGCCAACTGCCGGGCGAAAGATTCAATTGAAAAAAAAAAAAACTGATACAAACATAATTTTTTGTTTTTTACGTAAAAAATGAAAATAAAATACATTAAAGAAACAGAAGAATGACAACTCCAATAAGTAATCTTATTGTATTCCTAAGCATACCTATATTTTTAAAAATTCTGAAATTACTCAATTGTTTCCTTTGTACTTTGAGTTTTAATATGCAAATAAATATTAGAACAAAAACATGTTGAAGTAAATTTAACTGCAGAACGCTCAATCAAATATAAATGAGTGGTATAATTTTTATTAAGGTTAGTTTACTTCATACTCATGCGTGTTGGTTAGGACCAATTACATCTTCAACAACGGTTACTCCGCCTCACGAGTTTCAGTTTTCCATTGGTTCCGCAACCGTTTCGGCCATTTTATAATTCATATGTTTTCGAAAGGTGGAGTTTTCCATCACCTATCGATATATGTTAACACCATGTCCTTTCCACTCAAATGGTTACCGAGATTTGTCATAAGCAGTAGTGAATTCATCAAGAATAATTAATTTTTTGTGCTTAGTTGCATTTGTTACACTTCGTTAATAAGTACCGATGTACTAAATTTTTAATTATTGCTGTAGTAGCGTTTAAACGAATTGTGAAATCAATTAGTTTTAGTATTTGCATGTGTTGTGTTTAAATTAGTGTTGTATTCACGATTTTTGGTTAAGAAGAAAATTATGGATACTGGTAAGTCTGATTATTTATTTTTATAAGAAAAATATTGTTGGTCTGCAAGTATCACAAGACAAAAATGAAATTAGGTACAAACTAAACTAATCAATTTCAAATATTTGACAATGGTAGTATAATCTCCAATTTAGTCAAAGTTACAAAAATACGTAATTACAAACAAATTCGTTATTTTTACCATTTTTTCTTCCATATGTCAAAGTATTAACTAAAACCTAGATACTTGTAAATATTAATTTAAACAGAAAATATCTATGTTTAAAGTTACTTGGAATACTCTTACTGTTTTGTATTTTAGCTTAATTTCTAGAGTAATTAAAGACAATAAATACTAGATACTTGTGTAAATACCTATTCAATAGTTTTGTTTCTAAGATTTAATTATTATTTATGCTAATATAACCGGCGGCGGGATAAAATTTAGTGGTAAGTACCTAGGTATACTAAATTAACCGACGGAACTACGGAAAAATCTTACTGTAACAATATTTATCAAATACGTAGGTACCTATACCTATATAAATAAAAATCGATTCATTTTAAAAAGTTATATAGGATCTTATTTCTATTTGCCATGAATATTTGAAAGCTGATTTCAGTTGGCTGTAAAATAATTACAGTTAAAATGCTACCTATACTTATGCAAACTTTATATTCGATTAAATAAATTCTTCGACATGTTTACAATCACATTTTATTGCTATAAGTAAATATGAACAAAAGTTATTACGTTCCTTCGACATACATAACAGGTTGTAATTAAAAATTATGACTTACTAGAAATTAAAATCATTACACGCATTTTATAACTTATTCATATAAATATTCTTAGTGCTTTAATTTTAATTTCGTAAGCTATCGTTAATAAATAATTAGGTACTAAAAGTGTAGTTGCTCATAAATAGTTAGTTTAATTAGTGTTTACTGAGTATGTAATTTTAATATTTGTGTTACCACCAATACCTGTTAAGAACAAATTTGGCACTTGAACTTTACCATGCTGATTTTAATATTTGTTAAGGCTTCTGTACACTCAGTACAAATTGAACGTCGTGCTTTTGTAATTTAAGTCACAAACTCAGTAAACACAATAAATACTATTTGTTTAAAAATTTAGGACAGTTTGTTTAACTTAAAGTGGCATTTAGTGAGGGTAAAAGGCTTCTAGGTAACACCGGTAGTTTGAAAGAGACAGTTGACAATATTTTAATGGTATTGTGTTAACAGTGCTTAAATATATTTCTTAAATGCACTATAAGTAAACAAAATTGCAGTTATATAATGGACTAATCCAAATACGTGTAGAAATTTGTAACGTAGATTAAGTACAATTTTCTCTTTGTTATTTTGTTTTCTAATTCACCCAAACATAATCTATTAAATACTATGTTTGCTTTGAGTAAATTTGTTTAGTAAATGGATTGGGGCTGCAAAAGTGTCCTGCGTTTTGTTCTTTAGTGGTGTTTTGTTTAAGTGGGTGATGTGTAAATACACGTACTTCGTACAGATTTTAAGTGTCTTAGTTGAAAAGAGATTTAAAAATTCTACTTATACAAATACGTTTCCAACGGTTACTTTTTCGTAATAACTATTTTGGATAGTACCTAGGTACAGCTAAAAACAAGAACAACTTAAATATAATTATTATAAATCGCAAAATGCATGTAAAAAGATTCATATGGGACCGGTGCAATTAATAAAATCACGTTTGTCAGAAAAATGGTACACTTACCTAAGTGTAACGGTTTTGAACTTCTAAGTACCGAAGTAGCTATTTTTCGCTAATATTTTACGATAAAATAAAAAACAAAGAATTAAATTAAGTTAAAATATACAAATAATTGTTTATGGATTGTACATGATTACCAAAAGTCACACTTCTAGACACCTATACCGAAAAATATTCATACTAACTCGTCAAATGACACAGGTGATGCGTTACTTCACCAAACAATTTTGTCAAAATTGTATTTAAATTTAAAAAAAAACATATTTAACATAACTTATTTAATGTCATGATTATTTATAATTGCAAAAGTCATCTTGAAAAAAAAGTAAAATTACCTACCAGTAAGAGACAACAATTAATTTTTTTTGTAAAAAATGTGCCAGTTTCAATGAAAAAAATGTTAAATAGAACTAGGAGCTACTCGCAATAATTACGAGAATAGAGTAATATAAGAATTAATCTAAGATAAGATTTTACAAATCTTCATGAACCTGTAACCCGACAAAAAAATTAGTTTAAGCGTGTTTTTAACTAGAATCGATGTACCTATACCTACTTAGATGATTGTAGCGAACTTCGGTTGTAGTAGTAGCAAAAAATTTAATAAATTGTTTGTAGTTTTAAGTAGTAAACATTTTTACAAACTAGGTACTATAACTAAAAACTATAAATTTTGTAAATAATTATTTACAAACATTGTTTGCTATTTCAATGACACTATTTTTTTTACAAATGTGACTAGTAATCGGAACCAAATGTTTGTTATAGACCTGATGCTACTTATTGTGCTATTGAGTACATAAAGGAAAATTTACTGTAGGTAATATTTTATTATTAATAAAAGGGCGTCTTTTGATGCAAAATGTAAACACCTATCAATTTTCAGTGATACAAGCATAAAATAATTTTGTACACGTATAGGTACGTAAAAAGCTTGTAGAAATGCGTAGATAATGTAAAATTTGTAGATAATGTAGATAACGTACATTTAACGATTAGGGGGTACTACTTTCTATCAGAAACCTAAACCGGACTCTAACTGCAAACTATCAAAATACAATATTCAATCGTACTTGATTCGTCATTTATTATTTCTGATTATTTATAATTTGAATCCCGGAACATATAATTGAAAGCTTTATAATAAAAATATATTTGTTAGGACTGATTTTCAATTTTTTTAAAAAACTCAGTTTTCTTTGTTTTTGGTAAATAACACTGTTCCATAGTACCTATTATAGCACAACTCACTCTCATTTATTTTCAACGCTTGTAACATGAATTCCTATTAATTTATAATTGAGCAAACTAACAATTTAAAATTGTGTTAATAGGTATAGTTTTACTAGAAGAATCTACAACTGACAAGATTCAATTTGCAGAATAATAATATCAGCAATACCATCTCAGTTCAACCGTGGTGTTTACTAAAATACTAATAAAAGATCATCCTCATTTTTAGCAATTTTTTTATTTTATTTACTACGTCGCTGCAGCGGTCAATGTTATCAAAAATCATGCTTGTAACTTTTAACGTTTAAATGACTCAACGATGAAAATACAATCTGGCAATAAAATTAATGGTTTCTACAGTTACACAGTGTATCTCCTACTACTGATGAGCCCCAAAAGGGCGAAACAGCTGTCTAGTAGTTCACTCTGGTGGCGTTTACACAATTGCATTGACATTGCTCACCCCCAATGTCCTTTTTACGTTGTGGTTTTATCTCGACGAATTTTTCAAAGCTTATTTGAATTTCGCGGGTGTTAAACTAACTCAACGTATTTACCATCGTTTATAGCTATCTACAGTTAATGAGTTATCTACCGTTGCAGACGGCTACCGCTGCAGCATAAGCTGAATATAATTGCTACATATAAAACAGTGAGCTGGACCGAAACGTAACAACGGTTCCGGTACGGTTCTAGTTTAATTTAAATTTTTTTAACGGTTCCGGTTCGGGTTTAGGTTCTTATAGACACAAACGGTCCGGTTCTTGTTTTTTTGGTACTTTTCGGTTTTTTTGGTTTCAGTAATTAACAATTATTTATACAACTCAACATTCTTTTCCAAATATTAAGTGATAAATAAATTATAGACAATTATATAAACGTGTTCTACATACTCATTATACGTATTGTAAACCCAAAATTCATTCCTTCAAAAGGTAACTTTATCTTATGATCAATTATCAGTTTATGTTATCGTCGTTTTGTCTAATATGTTTTGACTATAGGTATGACAGGAAATATAACTCATTCCACGTTTGTTTCTATTAAACAACTACAAACTGAAGAGATTTTTTTTTTAAAGATTTGGTATAAAGCAACCGATTTTCGAGATATTTCCAATTAAAGTTTTCAGGCCGGACCTGGCTACTTAAATAAGTGGAGATTGACTGTTGACGTTAACTATGCGGTAAATTCTGAGAACCAAATTTAGTTATCTTAGCACTCAGTTCGATAACCTGCTTTATTTCTGCATCGATTTTTTCAGTTGCTAAATTATTTGTGTAAATTGCTTTTGTGAAATTTTATTTTGGCGTGTGTGTGTGAGAGGTGTTATTTATAATCAATGGTTATTCCTACCTACGAAGATCGTGAGCGAGAAAGACTACCTGTGTACTAGCAGCTAAAGAACAAGTACAACAATAAATATTTTCAATAAAACTTAAATAGCTGTTTTTTTCTAATGTATGTATGTACAGGTATTGCAAATTGTAGAAGATCATCCCCGAAGTAGCACTAGAGAATTAACTCGCAAAATTTACGTATTCCATAGTACAGTACACCGTATTCTGAAAAGTTATTTTCTTCACCCTTATACCGTTCTTATACTATGTTCAACAAGCTTAGTAGTTAACAGATGTTAGTTTTGCATCAGGTCGTGGATTTTGTGAGTGGTTACAATAACAAAAAGCTTTTGATCTAGCTTCAGTGCCAACGTATTATTCTCAGATGAGTAGCATAATTTGTAATCTGATTATTAATATACAGGGCACGTCGCTTATTAGAATCACGGATAATGTTATCAATTGGGTAATGTTATCACTTTATTAAAGAACAGGCCGGACATATGATACTACATAGATAAAACGCCGCTTATAGCAATCATAATTTCGCTATCAATAATCATAAGGGAGTTATCAATGTTCTTCTTACGTTTGTTTCTATGCATTAATTTTTTTGCTGAATTTTCACAATATGATGGTTTATAGTGAAAGCTTTATTTTTGCAGTCTTGTTTATTTATTTAAGTATTTTGACTGACCTACGTAACACTACATCATTTAAATATCTGTAAGCATTCTTAGTATAACTTAAATTAACTACGTCTTATGTGCTAACGTTATTTTGTATTTATTTTTGGTATCAGCAAATTTTTGAGAAGAATTTTATAGTTCTTAGAACAGTGAATTAAACATCATAACGTTATTTTGTTTTCTTTTTATTAATGTTGTTTTAATTTTTTTAAACGTACTGTGTTTACTAATTAAAAATTACATATTAACTGCTCTTCTAAAGTTTTTGTGTATTACGCTTAATAATTATGTTAGAACTAAAAATAAACCGAAAACCCCGAAAAATAAATAACGGTTCCGGTCCGGTTCGGTAAATTTAACTTGGACAAATTTCGGTTCCGGTACAATTAAAAATACCGGCTTTGATCCGGTTTTCGATTTTATATCGGTCTGCTTCCAGGTCCCTGATATTAAGTTTTTATCTGGTACCGTTTTAAATATATTCGTTGTTCGATGCCTACTCTCCATTTTTGCCGATTCATATATACATATATATTGTTTATTTGTCAAGTCCATTGCGGTCATTTATCTCCCTATTCTTTCTATTCAGGGTTTTTTGGCCTTCCTTTTTTCTGTCTTCCTGAGGTGCTCACTCTAATATTTGTTTGGGTAGTCTGTAATTTCTTATTCGTTGTACGTGACTATAGCATATCAATCGTACTTTTTATGCTAATGCGTTATCTAACTTTTTCATTTTAGATTCTGTCTCTACTTACTTGTTACTTACATACATTGTGTTGAGGAATCTTGCGTTACCCTTCATATGTTAATATCATCTGATGCTTCCCAGTTAAATAGTGATCCCAAATATTTATATTTGTTGCATGTCTTTATTTCTTTATTGTTGTCAAGTGTTAGATTTGTTTCCTGTGTCCCAATTCATGAATATTTAGTTTTTTCAGTGTTTACTGTGAGTCCACATTCCTCGTAGTCTTCAAGTCATTTTCTCTTCATAAATTCCTTCTCATTATTGTCGTTAGCAATTATTGCTTACTAAAAATTCTAATAATAGACTTTTGTTTGTTTTCAATATTGATGATGGTTCCTCATATAGATACTGGTAGGCTTTTATAAGGGTGTATTTTAAATTTAAGTTTTGACAAAACTTTTTATAACTTACTTATTAGTACAGTATCGTATGCATTTTGAAGATCAACGAAGGTAATGTAAACTTCCTGATTATTTGAAGTTGTTTTTTTCAATGATTTAATTTCTTTAAATATTTATCTATTTCTATTAATCAGAATATGCTAATACATAACCTTCCACTTCAAGATCCACTTTGTTATTCTACATATTCTATTTTTATTTTTCTCGTATAAAGGAATTATTCTTATTTTTTTTATCTGCTTCAAAATCTTCGTTTTTTACAAATTGAATTAGCTTAACCAAAAAATGTATGAACACAAAGACAAAATATATGGAATTAATAGGTGTTTATGCATATAAAGTTAAACTACTAAAAAATAGAGGTAGTAAATTACACTCGTTTTCACATTCAAGTTTTTTCGCTGAGAGTTTGAATTTTAATACGTGATATTGATTAAATACACAACCTATTTTCAAATATAATTTCGATTTTTTCACATAGATATATGACAATTTAACAAACAAAAAAGTATTGATTTTTACAAAACGTGTATGTAACTTCTATCTTGTTAATAAGAAAAATTGATAAGATTAGAGTATCATGTTCATTTTCAACAGCACACTTCTATTGGGGAATAATAAGAATACTTTCTTTAACCGTTTAACCGGAAAATTTACTGTAAAGATGCAGGCTCTATCCTTATTTAGTGCTTTTACAAAATGTTTTATTATATCTAATTTGATATGCAATGGAGGTAAGTATTTGATCCGGCTTCACTAAACTTTGATGCACAATATTTTTTGATTCCGTTGTAAAATTATGTCTCAAAAAGTACTGTTTTTTTGGCCAATTGAGAGCTTTTGCTCTACTACTCCATTTATAAATAAAACCCTGCATTTTAATAAACCCTCCATGCTGACTCAAATCTCCACATAGTTGCTATTCGTGGTCTTCATATTTAGTTTTTCCCAACAGCAACTTAGAATTGTCATACGAGAATAAATTGTAATTATCTGCATTATATAAGAGAACACATTTTAAGTTAGTCTTAGAGGAGTCTATAAACAGGTATTTACTAGGAATATATGTACGTTGGAGGATCTAAAGCACGTATTAAATCAGAACCAAACATTCAGCATGGCTTATTGTCCTGTGTCACATCATAGGAATAGCAAATGGCAAGCACACAATTTTTCCGTCACCACATTTTCTAAAATGTTCCAACTTTATGCGGTGCTGATCGCCTAGATTTATATCAAAGTAAACATGATACAATTTAAGAAAATTTGTAATATTTTGTTTCTACTTAACAGTAACATAGCTACCACATATACATATAACAAAATACGTTGGGATTGTTTATACACTTTCTAGTTGCCATATTAAAAGAGACTTAACGCACAATAACAGCTCACGACGCTGCAGTATTTGAATAAGTAATGTAACTGCATATATAATACTGGAACTATACAAACAACTCAGTCGACGCTCAAACAGATTTAAACTTGCACAAGTTATACTTCTGACACACATTTAATGCAGATAACCAATAAAAGTATATACAAACTTATACACGTGACAGAAATAACAGTTATGTATATTTGCGTAATATTGAGATAATTTTTATTACTGAATAGTGCAAAATTTTAGTGTGATAGAAACAAATCGACTTTAATATAATAATCAGTAAACATATATAAAACATTAGCGCATGGTTATTATTAATTAAAGTTTTGAAATTATCCTAATTGAATAATGGTATGAATAAAAATAACTTCTTACTTTCATACGAAGTGGAGGTACAAGTCACATAGCTTGATAGAAAGATGATATATAAACTAGAACAATAATACAGTAGACCGATGATATTAAGTTGACCTGAAGTGGATGTAAATGGCAAACAATAGAGTAAAATAAAATACTGAAGAGGAGACGTATTATGTTCATAGATGGAATAAATGAACGTTATTCGATTAATGTTAGATAAATAGAAATAAAAACTGACTTGCTTCTATTTATAAAACTAGGTGGTTAACTTAATTTTACAACAACAAATTTAAGATACTTCTTCTTCTTCTTCTGGTACCTTATTCGTTTCGGATGTTGGCGATCAACATAGCTATTTTTATTTTGTTCACTGCTGTTCTAAACAGTTGTATAGATGTTAGGCCGTACCATTAGCGCAGGTTGTGTAGCCACGAGTGTCTTCTTCTGCCGGGCCCTTTTTTGCTTTCCGTCTTGCCCTGCAGAATGAGTTAAAGGAGTCGGTACTTGTCATTGCGCATTACGTGTCCGAAGTATTCTAGTTTTCGTTTTTTTATTGTGTAAGATATTTCTTTCTGTTTGCCTAACCTGCGCAAGACTTCTTCGTTGGTTATGTGGTCAACCCAGGATATGCGGAGAATGCGTCGATACACCCATATTTCAAAGGCCTCAAGTCTTCGGTTCTGTAATGGTCCATGCCTCCATCCCATATAAAAGAATCGAGAATATGTAGCATTTAATTAATCTGTTTTTGAGGGTTAGTGATACATCTCTGCTGGTGAATAATGGTCTCATGTTATTGAAAGCAGTTCTTGCTTTCTCAATTCTGGATTTTATCTCCATAGATTGGTCCCACCGTGCATTGACCCACCATCCAAGATAGCAGTATTTCTCTATTCGCTCTATGATCTGACTGCGTAGCGTGATCTGAGTTTCCTGTTGTTGTCGTTTATTGATGACCATCCATTTGGTTTTTAGAGAATTTAGTTTTGAACCATATCGTTCGCTAACCTCTTGAATTTTTTATAGGAGTCGTTGTAGTTCTTCGGTGTCATTGGTAAATATCACTGTGTCGTCAGCGTATCTTATGTTATTAATTAGTTCCCCATTCATTTTGATGCCCTCAGTAGCACCATCCAGTGCCTCCTTGAAGATTTCCTCCGAATATATGTTGAACGGCAGGGGGGAAAGGACGCATCCCTGTCTTACATCTTTCTTCATTTTAATGTTTTGTGAAATAGAGCTATTAATTATTATGGCAGCAGTCTGTCCCCAATAGAGGTTGCCAATTATCCGGATATCTTTGTGGTGAAGTCCTGCTTTCTTCAGGATAGATATGAGTTGTAAGATACTATGTAACATTAAAATTGCAACACCAAAAAGGAGTAATAATTTTGTGACCAAACTTGGCAAAAAGGTTTAGCTACTTAGAAGTAGTAAATGATTGAAATTTCGAAAAAAAAGGAACAAAGATGAACACAACTTTTATTTACTAATGTGTTGGCCTCCATCATTGACCTTCATACTTTCTCATTCTTAATGGTCGATTTTTTTTTTGAGTTATTGTATCCGAAGCAATTCACGCCGTAGAGCTTCCTGTGTCTGTGGATTCTATCCATAATGTCCCACACGTGTTCAATAAGCAAAATATTATTCTGCGCGGCCATGGTAAGAGATTAAGATTGATCACTTCGAATCCGTTCATAAATTGTCTTTTTATGTGGGGACGGCCATTATCTTGCTAAAAAAGTGGGAGTTCCAGTTGCTAAAGAAATGTAAGGATATGGGGTCCTAGCACCTTGTTAACATATTGCCGGTTGTTCATATTGCCTCGGATTAATACCAAGCGAGGCTTACTTATAAATTATAACAGTATATACCATAATCCCCACAGTGTGGTGCACATGTCGCTCAACAGAAAATTGCGCAGTTCCCCACGTCTTTGTCTGACAACCATACGCCCCTTGCCAAACAGAATCGGGATTCATTATTGAAGACTACTCTATGCCATTCTAGATTCCATTGGAATTGCAACCTACACCACTCCAAACGTTGATGTCGGTGCTGAGCCGTCAGTGGTAGCACAGTATGTGACCGATAGGATTGCAATACAAAACCTCTCATTCGCCGGTAAACTGTTTGAAGAGTTACAGGACGACCTTCATTACCTAACCATTCATCGGCAATTTATCTTCACGTAAGCCAACAATTCGACCTCTGAAGAACTACAAAAGATAACAATATTAAAGTTAACCAAGACACGCACGAAATACACACGATAATGAAGTAGTAGAAAAAAAAAGAACGTCAGATATACCATTACCATTTGATTCATTTCAATAAAAATTTAATCATATTATCTTTGAGTAGCTAAACCTTCCTGCCAAGTTTGGTAACAAAATTCTCACCACTCCTTGATGCGACAATTTCACTGTCACGAAGTATAGATAAGTTACTTATTAAATAATTAAAAAGTAATTGCTCAAAAAGTAGCTGTTGGATTACTTCTTTGTAGAAATTTGAATATGAACAAAATGTACTAAATAATTGATTTAATCTTTTTAATCCAATTATATGTAATTATTTATCATTGCCACAATCATGCTTTGAATTAATAGAATGTATATTGTGTCCATTAAAACTTAAAAACAAGATAAATACTAAACAAGAAAAGTTAAAATAATTTTAACAGAGATTAGCGTGAATTTCATATAAAAATTATTTTGAATTTTGACGCGAGTCGATAGACTCTGATTTTTAATTATTTACAGTATTTTATTAAACAGATTTATTTTAGTTTATTAACGTTCCGTTAAGTCGGTTTAATAAAGATACTTTTTTCAATATTTTTTGGGAAAAAGATTTTTTTATGCTCAAACATGTTTGCAATTTTTATTTTCATAGTTATAAAAATTTTATTTGTTTTTCAGTTTTTTCCAAATTTTTATCAGTAATGTTTTGTTGTAATTTCTAAACTAATTTATATTGTACCTAAAACAATCAGCTTTTCTTTTTTCTTTTAAAATTTAGATATATAATTGTAACTATTATTTATTTTGAATTTCGTATATTACCAATTATAATTGATTCTTTAGTTATTATTTATGATATTTTTGATTGTTTTTTACATCATCAGTTAATATTGCTTATTATTGTTTCTAGATTTTGCTTTTTTATAAAAATAATCTTGCAGTCTTATCTTCTATAATAAAGTTGCAAAATTGCTACAGCTGTGTTATGGTTTTAGCAAGGTCTTATTAATACCAGAATCATTAGTACAATAATTATACTCTTAACCAAAATCAGAAAAATGAATTTACATTATATTTCTTGCAAGGTTTTGAATCGGAATCATTAGAGTAACTGACGGCTGATATAGTAACAACTAAGCTTTTACACAATTTATAAAAAATGTAAAACACCCAAACGTTATTACTAGAAAATAAAAAATTAAGAAAGTTAATATTAAAAAGCATTATACTGAAATTCATAAATTAATTAATTAATCACTAATAACGCAGGAATAAGTAATGAATCTTGTAGATTCCAATTTATAAGCGTCAGAATTGCGTGCGGATACTGAAATTTATTACAATATACTCTACAATCATGAATGTATGTATATAAGAAAATAAATAATCAAAAAATATAAATTAGTTGACAACGGATCTTATGAAAATTCTTACAAATTTATCTACGCATAAATTTAATTTTTGGACAGATAACGCCAATGTAATTGATATATTATTTATTTCAAACATTGCTAACTATAACTTTTTAAAGATCATTATTTTGCCATATGTTTGATAACAATAACTGAATGATCACAAAATCCGATTTTAAAAAAATAAAAAAAATGTATTGGTTGGAAAGCAGTAAATTCATACAGCATGTATCTGATTAACATATTGTTCATTTAGAAGGTGAAATTATAGCATCAATACAAGCAAAAAAATGTCAAAATAATAGTTCTAATACAACATTTAAAAAAGCCAAATAGATCGAAAATTACAGAGCTGTAATGTAATGTTTTGATGTTTAATTTACTGCTCTAAGAATTACATATTTTTTCTCAATAAGCAATAAAAATGAGTATAAATACTGTTTTGACTCAACATGTAGATAGAGGAGAGAGAAGGTAACGTGATTCGAGGCGGATTAAGATCGCCATTGTACTTACTTGTGTTTTCTGATGAATATACAATAATAAATGTTTTACAAGTTTTTCAATTAACTTTCACGACCACACGAAGCCCCACCAATTACCAGCGCCTATGGGGAAAGGCAAACAATCCCTAACAAATACAAAATAATGTTATCACATTAAAACGTAGTTAAATCAAGTTATTTTAAGAACTGCATATTTTTTTCAAAATAACTCTTGACTATAACGTGTTTACAGATGTTTAAATTGGGTAATGTTACGTATGTCAATCAAAATACTAAAATAAATATATAACCCTGCAAAAATAAAGTTAAATATGCAAAACAAGTATTTTTAGGATATAGGTAATGATTACACTTTTTACTCTAAACAAGCGTATTGTAAAAATTTAACTAAAAAATTTATGTAAAAAAGATTATAATTCATGTACGGTTTTTTGGATTACGACTGCAAAAACTTCAAATCTTTGTTCTAATAAAACTTTTTTCATAGAAATATTTACTTGATTTAAAAAAAAATTAAGTATCAAAATATCTATAAGTTTACTGTTTTTTATTTACTAATTTTACCTTGATAAAGATATACCTGGTAGGTACAATACCAAACAAAGCCATCGACGCTAACAAATAAGATTCTATTAAGTTAGTTATTTCCACTTTATGCTACCAAGAAATTAATTAATCAATTAATGAATCTGTCTAAAAAACAATGCTGGATGATCATTGTAAGGCTCAAAAACGATTAATTAAGTTCACTATATTTATGATAATATTGAATCTAAGTACTTATGGTTTTGTTATTGTTTGAAAGTGACAATGTTAAAATCAATTAACAAGATTGGGACCTTAATACTGTTGATTGGTTTAAAACTTCCACCTCAATTCGTGCAATATTTGATTTATAGTTTTGTTAAATATGTTTTTTTTGATCTGTAGTAGTACAATTTAAACATTTTAAAATACAAAAAAATAACTATTTTAACCGATTATAATCTTTAAAAAAAGTTACACGTTTTGGTTTAATTTGATTGTATTTTGTAATTATTAAAAAAAACTTGGTTATTATTTCTATAATTGTAAAAATAACAGTGCAACTTATGGCTTAAAGGTTTCTTGGACATTATGTTCTAAAAAAAATAAGAAAATTATTAGTAGGTAATAAGTAGATTATTTAATACATTTTAAAATAAAAATAGATAAATTTAAATAAAAGTCTAAGCTTTTTAATGATTAATGTTTTTAATTAATACAGTGTTGCATTACAAAGCCATTGTTACGTATTGTCAGAAAACCTACAATCACATACTTTTTTAAGAATAAAATAGATCACTATTTTAATAACTGTATACAACAATATTAATTACCCAGAAAATACAAAGTGAGTTAAATCGATTTTCCTATTCATCACGTGCTAGTTTGATAAACACAATTTAGTTTAATAAAACGTTCAACATATTCGTTTTATTTATTAGTCAGTTTTTCTTAAACCGTTACACTTATAGGTAAGTAATAAAAATAATTAGAAAAAGATGGGTACCGTAACAGGCAAAGTGCCTAAAACCTGAAGTGAAGAAGAAGAAAACATTGCAAGCTAACAATTTTAATTGCATAATGTTCTGTGTACGTTATTTTTTTTGAGAGAACGTTCAGCAAAATGTTATAATTTTACTTTGATGGTATTAGTTATTCAATTTAAGAAAAAATATGTTGAATTCGCTTTCTTATAATTGCATTGTAAATCAATGTTAGATAAAGATGGTCTAAATAACAATTTTCGCATTAATTATAACTGTGATTTTGATTTTAACATTGGAATTTCATTAATCCTTACTATCAATTTTCGATATTTATAAATAACGATCTAATTACAAGTTATCGTTACATAGAGCTGTACTCTATAGTTAGTATAGATAGTTATAGAATAGTTATAGTTTAGAGTTAAATAGTATTAATTATGGTTTTAATAAAATGTATAGTAGCGAAAGCTTCCACGGCCGGAGTCTATACTAAGATGAGAACGTCTTCCGGGTTTGGACTGTGTCATTGTTGTAACCGAAGTTGTCAACGTTTCGCCCACTTTCGCAAGGGGCTTCATCAAGGCTTAAATGCAATGCGTTTTTATATACATTAACAACAAATTATAAATAAAACATTTTTATATAAATACAGAAAACGCTAAAATATTTATAACGAATGAATTTTTGCATTTTCAATCATTTAAAAAATCTTTTCTCTTTAAAGAATAATTTAATACTTCAATAGGAATATTTCTAAAGTAATTATAAAGTCAGATAAAATAATTTTTTCTGATCTGACTGATGAAAAATCAAAGATAATTCATAATCTGTTCATTTTAAATTAAGAAGTTAAAGGTCGCGATATATTACATATTGATAAGTTTGTTGAGTAAATTTGCTTAAAATTTGAATGTAAGCTTATAACATATTTTGTAGCCAATAGAAGCTAAGTAAACATGTATAGGTAATGATTATTGTAATTTAATTATACGTAGGATACCATTGATTTTACGTACCTAAGCATATATATCTATTTTATTATAAAAAAATAGAGGAAAGTTTATTAAACAAAAATACGCTACATGCAATTTTTAATAAAATTACATATTTGTTGTTTACACAAAAAAAGGAGCATCGCGAAATTTTTTTAATGGAACGGTTTTTTTTAATTTTAAATTTTTAATTAATGCGATTAAAAACATCAAAATAAGAACAGTAGTTTTAAAGAACAAATGAAATACTATAACAGACAGACTAAATCATGACATTATAACTTAATCTTAATCTCAGTAGTGGTTATTTTATCTATTTGATATACCATTTTTTCCAAACTATGGCATTTAAAACATGATTGTAATTAATCAGAGAATCGCAAAATGCTATTTGCCTTTGCTGGTCACCGTCAGTCAGTTCTTGTACTAATTTAATTTTGGGGTCATTTAATGTTTTCTGAGGATTGTAAATAACTTGTAATAAATAAATTCTAAATGGACTACTGCTTTGTGTTTAGAACTCCAAGGAAGTACCTCAAACAAGAATTTTATCGTTTTTCATAGCACCACTACTAAAAAATAAAAAAATACTGGCAGTATTGCCTAAATCTACAGTAGCAAAAATTCGGAAATGGGATGGTCGCCGCTCAGGATACAAATTTAAATACATTGCACTTGCTTCCAATGTATTATCATTGCACCAAATAAAAACTCATAACATATTAATTTTTTCGCGATTTGTGTAGTTATTATTCGGATCCATTGTGAATAACAGTAAAAATTACGAATATTGAAGAATAATTTACCTGGTACAAATAAAGATTTACCAAGAGTAGCTTGACTTAAAACGTAAAAAGTTCTAAATTTTGAATCTAACTGCCTAACGTATAATTTTTTTACCTGACAAGTTACATGAAGTATATGTAACTTGTCAGGTAAAAAAATTATCTGTATCTGTATCTGTAATAGTAGTTTACGTAACAAGAGTCGAAAGTAAGAAATAGCATAACGAACGTTGCATGTGAGTAAGTTATGCTATGATTCTTTCGACGAGAGTGTTGCCTTTTATAAAATTACATTTTTTATTGAAAAAAGATTTAAAAAAATCAACAGAAATGTTGGTACTACATTTATTACTAAATCTGTCAAATTTGACATTAACTTTACTATCGTTTTTCTTCAATTTTAACTGAATTTCAAGATTTTTAAAATGATTTTTCTACCTGTCGCATACTCGTTCTAATATATTAATTGACTATGAACACTTACTTTTATGTGGATTCTTAGTTTTCATTTTGCCACCCTAGAGCTGTTTTCTTTCATTACTTAACTACACTAACGAACGAATATTGACGTTTGCGATGTTGGTAGCACAAAAAAACTGTTAAAAATGCAAAATTTTACGAATAAGTCTGTTTCTAATATAGATCAAGAAAATAAAAACGTTGTTCAACAGCTCATTCACCTTACACTACAAAAAAATTTACTATGCGACATAGTATCAATCGCTTAGATAGTTGATTTTGTGTGACTAGAAAAGGCAAACTAAGAATATATGGACATAGAAAACAAACGCATACATACAAAGTTGACTTTTATAACATTTCCAAATTACAATATACCTACTAGAGAATATTAAGACGCTAACCTAAGTAAGAAGTCTTAGCAGTAGAGTATAGCTAAGATCATAAATGTCTAAAACCTGAAAGCAATAAGAATAGCGTGTTTAATACGAGAGTTAATCGCAGACGAGTAAACAAAGTTTAGTGAACAAAACAAAAAAAACATATAGTGCTAAACGAGAACGTCTTTAGTTATTAGACCGTATCAATCTCAAAGTCAAAAGTGCTAATTACCCTTGGCTGTGAAAACCCTTGCTAAGATTTCTTTTAAATTCATCTACTGGTGTTGACACAGAATTTAAGTCTTTATTTCATAGAGAACCATTTCGTAAAGACTTAGAGTACATGACGGGTAAACTAAAAAACACATACAAAAAATGAGAAGTAGATTTGTGTAAATACAGAAAAATTAAATAGGAACCAATATAAGTGATCTACAAACATAACTATAACTAATATATAAACTAAATCTAGCGAATAACTGAAAGACACAGCAGTTACTAAAATGAATAATTTCAAACATCTGCTATATTATCAAGAATTCAGAGAAAAGGAAACTAATAAAAGATATTGAAAGAAACAATTAATCTTTTTTGGCTACGTCAAGCGAATGCAACAAACAAGACTGCACAACAAACACTGGAATGGTTACTAAACGTAAAGAAAAAGCGCAGCAACTAAAGGATAAAATCTATTAGCAATCAAAACCTACCAGAAAGGACAAACAAATTAAAAATAACAAAATTAAGACATTCCACAATAACGATGCACTATTTGATACATATAAGTCTTCTAAACAAAATTTCAAAATTCAAACACGATTAGTCATGTGTAAACTTTGTTGCCACTTTGTTTGAAGCATTCTGTATTCTCCTAGAGTATTTATGGTGCGCGGTTTAAATGTGTATGCTTGATGACGCGTTCCCGCTTGACTTCTGATTAATCCCGATTTAAGAGATAACCTAGTAAACAGCGTAGTTCTGAAACGACTACAATATAAATAAAAATTGTTCTTGGTTTGGTCTAAAGTAATTGACTTTTGATTTTAACCATCATGTAGTAAGTACTGTGAGATCCGTATTTTAAAACGCCTTTATATGTTCCGTTAATTATTATTCTTTTTAATTTTCCGTCATCTACAAAATACATTGTTAGTAAAATAATTATAACAAATACCAATCTTTGTATTTACTGACCTAACTTAGAAAAATGTACTTTGTATACTCGATTATGCTTATCTGCGGTTGTAACTCAAACAATATTTCAGTTAAATAAACATAAAACGTTGTAATGTAAGAAGTATAAATTATAAATTTAGCTTTCTTAGAACTCAGTTTGACAACTTGTTTAATTTCTGTTTTGACTTCTTGAGTTGGCGCTATTTGCTGAAGTTATTTGTGTAAATTGCCATCTATAAACTTTATTTTGGGGTATACATTTTACATTAAGATAATATTATTTTTAAGAGCTTGTAAGCTTGACTTAGAAACGCTTGGTTTAACTAATATTGAACTTGGCTTGATCATTTAAAAGCTTATTACACAGTAAAAAATATATAGTTAAATTAACTACAATTTTTAGTTCCAGCAGGTCCACTCCTATTTTTAGTAAATTTATCAAAACCTATGAAACCAACTTCAACAACAGCATAACTGTCAAACTGTACTACATTAATTGTAACAACAACAACATTTTGATACATGATTATCTAAAACTGCAATAATTGACATTATATGAGTTATTTCTACAACGTATTTTGTAAATTTACTGCTTATTGACCTAGCATTATCCCATCAGTAAAAGTAACTAAAAAATACAGTTGCTATTTACTCTAACTAAGTAACTATTAAAATGTTGTTAAATAAAAGTGAAATTAACAAAATATTTTTTACTGTGTAGGATGAAGGTTTTGAAAACCAAACCAAGCCTGTGAATCTCTAATTACTACTACAGTCTAAATAATGAGAGTCTGCAAACACATCATTATTGACGTTTTTTGGTTAGGTGCCGTTTTAGTTAAAATTCAGCAACTAACTAAAAAACATCATTAATGACAATCCCGCTCTCATTTTTTAGACTATACTTAAGGTTTAAATAAATTACATAATTTTTTGATTTTAATGTTTTAACACTTTGTATGTATTCATGCAATTTTTCAAAAATTTTTAATTGTACCTAAATCTGTGTTCTTTGAAATGCTCCGTGTAAATTAACGAATTTAATTTTTTGTAACTACAGTACCGTAATGTATTTTATGTTAATATATGTACGTACAATATAGTTATGGGTTTATACAATCATATGACGGTTGTAAAGCAAATAATTTTTTTCTTTTACGATTTTATTTAAATGTAAAATTGATTCCTTTTTATTGCTTTATTTATCATAAGTCCAATGGAACACCTTTCTAATTTTGCAATTTGTGCCTTGACTTAGTTTGATTTATTGTAGAGTACGCATGTTTTTATATTTTATATGTACGTTTTAGTTTTTAATAGGTTCTTATGTCTATCATTTCAACTGTTTTGTTCTGAAAGTTCCTTTTTTAATTGTACAAAATAATGTCTTACTTATACAATTATCTGGATTATTTTTACAATTGATGTTGATGATGTTGCATCAAAAACGTTTTCAGGCGAGCTATTCCATTGGGAGGGGTGGGGAAAAGGGGGCTAAACCATTTTCTAATGTGCAAGTTACCGCAAAATTAAATTGTTACAGCACCAATTAAAAGCCATAACTAACATATTTTTTTAACCTCTTATTATTTTAATTATATTATATTATTTTAATATCATCGATAATTTTGTTCAATTCGTAAAACGGTTATGTTTATGAATTTAGAATTGATTCATAACATAACCTTAAAACCGTTGCTACCAAATTTCAAACTTTGTACCTTTTTTTTAAATATATTTTTTTAAACAAACTCCAGATTTATATTACGTGTGTTACTAATGAATTTAAAATTTTAGTTGCACCGAACTATAAAATAAAATTTGTTTAAAATAACTTTTCAAAAATTTTTATCACGTCTTTATAGTATAGGTATTGAAAATAGCCAATCATTCTTTTAGATTGTTGGTATTTGTTTAGCTCATGTGTTTTTAAAGTCTGTTTAATTCTGTTGTAGTATTTTATTCAAATTTTGCTGTGATAATAAGCTACTAGGTACCAGAGCTACTACTGAATATTGCAATTGCAATTGCAATATGCTTACACAAGACAGCATACAAATCTATTATATAATATTACAATATATTAAAGTCTAAAAACTCTTCATACAAATAGAAGGCGTTATGTACAAGACAATCTTTGATTCGTTTTTTGAAAAAGTGTATGGTCGAATTTTTATTGATTCGGGAAAGCGGTTAAAAAATTTTTGTGAATAAATTTCAGGGCTATTCAGCGTTTTATTAATTCGGCGGTACGGGATTCGTAACATATCCTTGCCTCTTGTGTCGTGGTTGTGAATTTCAAATTGTTGCGTGTAACTATTGATGTTTTTTCTTGCATGACAGACAAAAGCCAAAATATGTCTACCTTAGCATTGATTCAGAGTCTAATGACGAAAATGTGACCTTGACAAATATTAATTTAAAAAAAACAGTCTATACCAGTAATTTAATTAATTTAATGTTAAAAACTTATACCTGATTATAGTGTTTGCTACAATAAACATGAATATCTAAACTGAAGAACGCACTGTCTAAATGATTTAAGTAATTTATTTTGACCTTATTATGATTATACGATTAAAATTAAATCGTCAAATCTTTAATGAGAAAATGTCGTCAGTATACGTTCATGATTAATAAATATTAATGTACGTTCTATATATTTACAATGTATCATCTGGTTGTATATTTGTGTTATTGATAACTTACAAACAGAAGTTGTAATTAACTTACACGCAGTATTTTATGCAGTTAGTAAAGTGCACGTCAGTCACGCGTTAAACGTTGTTTATTTCAAACAAACCACGTTTCAATAATTGCAGAATACTTAACAGCGTTTGCATATGTGCCATGTGCAAACTCAGATCAAAAAAAGTGAATTATGAATAGGTATTTCATGCTGTCGTGTTACAGAATTGGAATATTTTCAATAATATTAACAATTGTTTTTATGAACATTCTCAAGCCGTCGTTGTTACGGAAAACATACAAGTAATTATTCTTCACGTTAGTTAGATTAGTGTACCTACCTATCAATATTTAACAAACACAATATTATAAACATTTAAAAATCATAGATATATAATTAATAAATTTATATTTGACGTGTGTTAAATTTAAATTCAAAATGCTACTGTAAAACTAATCTTGTAAAAATTCATTATCGCTTGCCGATAATGATTTACATTTTCATTTAGTAAAACAATTTGAGTGTAAACTTAAAGAATATCATTGACACATGTCCATCCTGTTAATCGGGGTACCCATCCGCGTGCCATCCAAATTAAACAAAACAATTTTGAAAAGAAATTGTTTTTATTAGTAAATTCTTAAATAAATTACATATTTTTAAAAAACCCTCATTAAAACCGTTTTTTAAAACACTTATGCAAATGACTTTGCCCGTTTCAAAAATATTGTGCTTATTTGTGCCCACTTACCTGAAAGAATCAGGCGCCGTTGCTGCATACTAGATAATAGTGTTAAAAAAAATCTATATGAAATTGCACCTGGAACTGAGAAATTATAATTCTAATTAAGTTGCAGTCTCTCCAATGATTATTTTTCGTACATGAGAATTTCCGAAATAACTCTCTCTTTTTTCTCTCCAATGTTATAATCTAGAAGCGTGTAAACTGCGTGAAACATCATATTATCATCTACTGTCTTAACCCAAATTCAACCCACATATTGCAGACCTACGATGTCAACATTTTTTAAAGGGAAAGTAGTGCATCGGTTTTACAAACAAAAGACTAGTTTGCGTAAATTGTAATGGACCTGTGGGCGGAGCCTTTCTGCGCGACTTTCTAAAGACACTACTTATTATATTATATTTATATGAATGGATCGTCTTGTCAATTTTGTATACTGTGCATATTACGCGACAGGTTCTTTGCAAAATACGTTTATTCTACATCAATTATTTGTCACAGTTTTCAATACGTTTTTTAAACACCAGTTTGCAAACAAAGTTTACTGTATCCATAGTAATCCGACAATGGTTTTGCAAGGCGGTGTCGGCTTATCAAATTTGTTGTCGAAACAGTTAAATGTATGTAGTATGCAAATATTCATTAATTTTTTTTGCTTTACATTGACAAGTCAAGACCTTGTTTCTCAAGGTCTTCAAAATTCAAAGTTGAACACATCACATACTCACAAATATGTTGGTCAAAATTTTTTGACTTTGTTATCATTGTCTTAGTTTAAACGTTAGAGTAGAAACTTGGTTAATAATTGCACATTTTTTTTGGTCCACTCCAGGATGCGTTTTGGTAGCGATTAGCTCTATGATTTTCGAAGTAACATTCATTTGGGAAACGCTGAAAGTGGTATCATTTTCTGTTCATAAATTCTTCCATGACGATGTAAAAATCAATTTTAGACTTTAAACCTTTTTATTGTTTTTTCTACAGTTTTGTGTTTTTATATGGTTGTCAGTCGCAGTTTTGCTTGACGAACTGAATGATATGCGAATCTATTGGTTGAACGAGTGCAGTGCACTTCAGGAAAAATGTCAGTTCTTTTTGGACAGACAACCAAAAGTATTATCAAAAAGCAACAATGTCTTTTGAGGAAGATTATAATCAACGAGAATAGTAAACCTATTAATAGTGCTATACAAGAAAAGTAGTGAGTCCTTCAATGTAGGAGAAGGCAGTAGAAAACGTTTCGTAGACCTGTGTGTCCACTTTTTCAGGCTACTGAGTATAATAAAAGAAAAACAAAATCATTAACAAAGTTATCACAACACAGGTAAAAAAGAGCTAGCAAATAACTATTATAAAAACTATAACAATTAATTTTTTTAGAGTACCAAATAACATTAAAAACTAGTCCGGATGTATAAAACAAAAAATTACGTACAAAAAGCTAAAACAAGTAGTTTGCCAAACACAGTCATAAAGAATAAACGTTAATAAACAACGGAAAAACATTTAGAATGTAAAAAAATTAAATAAACAAGTTCAAAACGAGCTCATAAACATCACATAACAACAAAAACCAATTAATTCAAAAATAAAATATGTTGGCACTGAATGATAACAAAACGAAGTGAAAATTTAAGATCATGACATTTTAGTCATACGCAAGGTTATTGTATACAGTACTAAGATTATTAGTGCCTGTATTAAAATTCAAATTTTTGTCATGTTTAGTGGTAGAAATCCTTTTAACAATAAATTCTTTATTGGATTTAGGTACTACATCTAAGATAGTGAGGTTATTAAAATCCAGTTTATGGCCAGTATTAATATGATACAGAGCGAGAGCTGATTGTGTTTTTTTGTTTTTGCAATCATATTGATGACTTTTAATTAGATTGATAGTTTTTTGTTTAGTTTGCCCTAGATAACATTTATTGCATCCCATGTACTCGATACTGTATATAACATTGTGTTTTGAATTGAAAACGGTATTGGGCTTGAATACGTGTGTGTTTTCATGATGTAATTTGGAATCGAATTCAAATTGACTTAAATCCAGTTACAAGTGACATGCGCCAAATGTCACGTTGCCGTTGGAACTCATAAAGATCAACTACAAATAAACTATCTTAGCACGCTCTTAGTTTGCTGTCAAAGTGTCCTACAGAAATGTCTTTTTTTCCCAACTAAAGTTTAAGTTTAGTAATAAGGTGATCTATTTATTATCCGTTCTCCGTTATACAATTGATTTGACGGTACCTTTTTAGGAAATTATAGTTTAAGAAAAAAGAAAATGGCGTCTGTAGGACAGTTTGACAGCATATTTAAAAGGTTTATACCAATTCACACAACAACCTTGCCTCATGTACAAAAGTTTGGTTGAGAAATACTTGTCAAATGTCAACTTCTTGTGGCATAAGCGCGGCCAAGTAACCGCGCATGCTTGAATTTAATACGATACTGTTTCCATGATAAAATTGTACTTTCCGTTTTGATGCAAGATGAGCGGTACAGGAAACCTAACACTCGCGTCCAGTGAGAAATTTATTTTTAAATATTTACAGTTTTGTTGTGCATCAATTTTACTGCATTTGTAGTACTTGTAAGCAGTGTTAAGTAAGATACCTTTAATTTGTATTTAGGTAGGGATACAGATAGCTCTTAAAAAGATTATCCAGTTACAGATATTAGATACATTTTATTAATTGTATCTAGATGCAGATACACATTTTGGAACTGTATCTACATACCTTTTAGATACTTTGGTTAACCATTAGCATTACATTAAAATGCCGAAACGTCAAATATTGTAAATATAGAACGCGGTTCAAAACCCGAAAATACTTATTTGTTAAAAAAATTGTATCTAAATACTATTTAGATACTTATGTCTAGATACTACCCATCACTGATTGTATTAACTTATATTTTTACAGTTCAATATTTGCCAATCCAAGTTTTTACAGGTCAAGCTTTCAAGTTATTAATAAACTTTCAAGCTTTTGAAAATAATATTATTTTTGATGTAAAATTTACACTCCAAATAAAATTTATCAGAGAGAATTTACACAAATCATTTTAGCAAACACCGCCAACTAAAGAAATCAAAACAGAAAAAAAACAAGTTGTTAAACTGAGTTCTAAAAAAACAAAATTAATAATTTATACTTTCTTATTACTTACATTGCACCTTTTTTTGATTATTTAACTGAACTAACGCTTTGGTTACAACCTCAGATAAACATAACCGAGTACAAAAAGTACATTTTGTTAAGTTAGGTTAGTGTAAATACAAAAAAATGAGGCATTGGTTGTAATTATTTTACTAACCATTTGTTTTATAGATGACGGATAATAAAAGAAAACCATAATTAACGCAATACTTGAAGATGTTTTAAAATACGGATCTCACAGCATTTACCACATGGTTAAAATCAAAAGCTAATTTTTGCTTATTTAATAATAATAGACAAAACCGACTAGAAAACTTTTAATTACAAATATCACTTTAAACTAAACCAGAAAAAAAATTAATTCAACGCCACAAAAAAACTTTTCTTTAAGTTTGTAGTCGTTTATCAGAAGCACCCTGTATACTCATAACTTTAAATCAATCAGAACTTAAGCGGGAACACGTCATCAAGCATACACATTTAAACCTCGCATCGTGAATACTCTGTAAAGGCAGTATTTTGTACTTATACCTTGTCTACTGCACGTGAATAAATCTGGTATTGCTATAACCATAAAAAGTTTTTGTGCATTTTTCTTTATCAAATTAATAATTAGATAATTAAGTAAATGTAACTATGAAATTGGGTTTATTTCTTAATTTTTTTATTACACCCATGTACAGGCATGGATCACATCTGATTCGGTATTCTAGGTGACGCGTTGTCCGTTCACCTTAGTTTAAAGATATGATGTAATTTATGCTACTAGTTGGGTAACTGTTTATATTGTGGCAGTGAGCTGTTACACGTGCGGGGTACTTGTTCCAGGCTATAAACTACTTTTGCGAAAGGAGCAAGAAAAAGTTTAAAAAAGCTAAAATGCTTTGAAAAGCTTGAAAACTAAGCAAAGCCATTATCAACAAACATTAAACCAAGTCAAACTTTTATTTTTAAAAAGCTTGTTTTTCAACCCCAATCCAAGCTTTTACGTTTTAAGTCAAGCTGCTAACTTTTAGCAATTTTAGGAAATTATTTAAGTATGCTATTACCATCACTGGACAATTGTAAATACATAAATTGTTTATTATCTATTAATTTATGTAACTGTTGCATGCAGATTTATTTGTGTCGTTGCGGATTGGGACTATTGCAAGTGCGTCTTACTTCGATTCAAGTTTTTATTCTTTGCTTACCGATTAAGTTAGACTTTTGAATTGTAACACGATAATTAGATGTACGGAGCCCAATCTAGGGGTCTGCAACACGATTTTTAACTGTGATATTAATTAACGTATTCTCACTTATTTATATCTACATACATCCTTCTGTTTAAACTTCTTTCTTTCTAGTCTTGCTGAAATAAGTTGATCTATCGTTTTAAAGTTTTTATGTTTTATACATGTTTATGTTTTACATGTATTATGTTTTTTGTAGTAGAATTAATTAAATAGTAAATTAGAATCGCGGTTTCCTATTAAAAATTTTATATAAAATTCACATTGAAGCCAATAATAAACCTATATGTTTCTACTGGATTGTATAGGACATCATTGGAATCTATATGCAGTAAGATAAAAACATATAACTAGTCTATTGGTAATTTACATGTTCTTCTTCTTTAAGTCCCATCTCCGCTACGGAGTTTGGAAATCATCGTGGCGATTATTATTTTGGATGCTGCTGCCCGAAACAGCTGAGTGGAGTTACAGTTGTACCATTCCCGCAGGTTACGTAACCAAGACATTCTTCTTCGTCCAACACTTCGTTTGCCCAGAATTTTTCCTTGCATGATAAGTTTTAGCAGGTCGTATTGCTTTCGTACATATTCTATATGCAACTGCAAATAAGAATAAGATAATGATATTTTATATGCAAATGCCTACAAAGTTAACTAAATACCCATGCGTCTACTTGTTTTTATGGCCATGCTGATTGCTGATCATATCACAAGACTATCCTGTGTTTACAGTGTTCTATGTTTGATAAAAAATTAGGTATTTATTTTTGTATTCTAATTATTACTTATTATTCTAATAATAATTAGTTACCGTAATTAGAGTAAAAAATTTCATTGAAATGTGTTTAAAATCGATGTTTTAGACTGATATAACCCAAAAATGTATGCGTAAGTTAAATTTATCCCCGATAATATAAAATGCTTTATTTGTCTTTATAAGCGACATTAATAAGCGTTGGTATAAACAACATTAATTAATTCAAAAAATATAAAGTAAAGTATGAAGATGAACGATAATATAAACTTTGTGCTTTATTAATTGGTAGTAAGTAAATTGAAATTATTTAATATTTGGAGATTAGTTAGTAACTGAACGTTAGTTTAAATACCACACAAAAAATTGTCAATTCAGTTTAGAAGTTTCGGGTTAATGTTGAAATTACATTTAGAATCTTACTATTAAGTATAAACAACATAAAAACTAATAAAAAAAAGTTATGATTTACATGTGCTATGCCATAGCCTGCAGATACAATAGGTGGATTTTTATAAAGAAGCATAACTTGTTCTATTTGGATTTCCAAATTGATTGTTGTATGTTTTGTAAATGCAATAACTGTTTTAAATTCTAAACACAAAATATATAGAGGCAAAATAGATTTTATTAAACTAGTTTTTATATTAAAATTTACAAAAGGGTTAATAATATATTAGCTTTTTGATAGAATTTATAATTGAATAATTTAATTTACACATAAAAAAAGTTTTTCCAAGGAATCTCCGTTGACAAATAATGTTTCATGGCACTCACGCGAATTGTAATTTTATATTATTAATTTTAGATTATTACAGTAATTTTATAGTATATGTTTAAATTGCACTAAATTTGTATCGTATATAAAATATCACTTTGTCCAGTAAATAATTTTTAAAGGTTTTTCTATCAGATTGTTCATGTTGCCAACTGTTGCTGTAGTTTATAGCAAACCTAAAAGAAAATGGATAGTAACTAATTTATGTATTTTCATAGCTTTTAATAAAAAATTGTAATTAAGTCAGTAAGATAACAATAAATGAAATAAAAACATATCGTACATCTAAAATTAAATTTAGTATTGTATGGTTAATGAACGATAAAAATTTGACCCGTTTCTAAAAACAACCTAATGTAACACTTCAGATAAATAATTAATTATATTTACGAATTTAATATTTAAGTGTTTTTATTTATGTTGGTTTAGTTAGACGTACATAATTTGGTCAGGAAGTTTTTTTATTACATTTAATATTTTGAAAAAAGGTTTGCTCATTAGTGTGATAATAGAACTTTATCAAGCAGCTATGATAGTAAGAAACATAGATATGTACAGTAGTTTATAAAGAGTTTGGTAATTTTCCATGAGCTTTTTACTATCAACTTAAATTGCAATAATTTTGCAGTATTGGCTCATTTTTACAAATTATTGATTTTTCTCTACAACTTTTGTGTGCAAATGTTATTTTACCCAGATTTGTAATTACAAAAAGTATAAAATGTGCTCAAGATTAGCATGGCAAATTACAATAATTATACGATGTTTAGAAATAAATAAAGAAAAAACTTTGATAGTGAGTAGGAGACATGGGTTAAACGAAGGTCACCTCGACTGAGTAAACTTACAACTCGTGCTGTTTATAAACTTAAATATTACGTATTTAACGTCACTTAAACATAAAAATTAAGATATTGTATCAGTACTGAAAAATGCTATGTTATTTTAATTGATATCATTTTAAATGCTGTTTTTAAATGGATCAAAAAGTTATCTGTATTTTTCATAATAAATTGTTTTTTCGTAGTTGTGTTGTTCACTAAATATTCTACCCGACTAATTATTAAAAGAATTTTACACTAAATAACATAATTAAATTTCTTCAAATATACGTAATAATACAGATCGGGTCCAAGATCAAATTTATATCGCGTAGTGTCTGTACCCTTTGTCAAAGGTTATCTTTGTAACTGATACGCGTATGGCTTTGGTACCAATGAATAGCATCTTCAAGCCTCACTTAACACAAATAGACTATGCAGCATTTAACATACGTGATTGTTATTTTATACTTTTTTATATAAATATTTACTTTTTATTTAATAAATCTATCACGAACATTTTTTACATTTCTATTCAAATAAAACTGATGTAAAACTAGTAAAAAATAGAATAATAAGATTTGGTAACTGGAATACTGTTAAATTTTAATTCAAACAAATCAAATGGTGGTCGGATAGGAAATAGTATTTAGGTATTTATACTAAAGAATAAGTTACAAATACCTAAGTTTGAGTATAAATAATGATAAAAAAATATATAACATTTATTTTATATTTATTTCATTTGTCTTTACTTGGTGCCATTGTCGTGACATGCTTTCTATGTTGTCCATCCTCACCAGGTTAGTTCGCATCTAGTCCGGAGTGTACAATTTGTGTGAATAATAATTTCATTAATGGTTTATATAGTGTTTATGTAAAGAAATATTTTTTTTAATGTATTGTTGATATTTGTGGTTAGTAAAATGTGAAAATTCTTATACTGATTTGATTGCCAATTTGAGGTTTTAATGGTTTAGGATTTCAATTCCTTCTGGTACTTTTTGGTGACATTTAAACAGTTTGTCATATTTTTTAAAAATTTGGTTCTTTACAATATGCACATTCAATCTTTTTAGTCGCAATCATGTTAACTTTTTATGCCAACTAAAACTATATAAATCTGTTTAGAGATTAATGTAAAAAAACAAGATTTTTTAAAAAAGGAATTAGTGCACATTGTTTAGATTTGGCATATGTTCATATAGATAGATTAAGACACATAACAAAATTAGAATTTTTGTCATATTGTAATTTATCGACGAATAAAGTGTATGTATTAATTTTTTTTTACTTTTTAAACATTTGCAACAGAACTTATTAGGTTATAGACTTAAAAGTTCAATGACGTCGTTAGATAAACGAAGTTTAGAAAAATGCTAGTTTTTTATTAATTTTTTTAGGTTTTGAAAAATAATTTCGTAACCTTTTTGTCAGTTAACTATTACAAGAAAAATATCTATTAACAAGAAACAATTCACAGATTCTCAAACAGTAGTCATATTTTTATTTTATTTTACTTTTTAATTACATTTTGATAATAAACAATGTAGTGATAAATAGTAATTATTTCTGTGAGTAATTTATAATTTAAAAACCGTTTACATTTTCACATTTTTATCAAGTAAGTTACACCTAACTATTAATTGTTGTTAAAATAAATTATAACTAATTGTACATCCTGAATTGTGATTTTTCGTTGTTGCATTCTAGGTTCTATTAGAAATTTTGAATTGTACTAGTAAAAATTTGGCGAAAGTCTTTTTCTTAGAACTTTTGTATCAGCTTTATCGTGAAGTCAATTTTTTACACAAACCATGTCTTTATTGTTTTATTTAATGTCATTTTTATACAAGCTACATTATCAATACATTACTTTTGGTGCTTTATCGACATGTATGTGCACGTAAGTACTCGAAAACAATATAAGCTAGTGTATACAAGTAAAATATTTACTTTCATATATTGCAGGGTTCTTAAAGTTTTACATTATAAAATTGCTTTCAACTACTTCTCAGGGTATTCCATAATATCAGGACAATATAAATCTACATTTTTTTAAGTATGTTAATACGTTTTTGAAATCCTCTTAAAGTCTACTTTACAATAACATAAGGTTATAAGCTACTTTAAGTAAGTTTTTACAAAATTATAAGCAGCTTCTAAATTTATTACTTCTAAGAATGAATTCTGAAAAACAAAATCTTCTATTCAAATGAGATTTTGGTATGAGATTTAGTACTATCTGAGGTATCTATAAAAGTTTTAAACACGTAGTTGTGTAATCCAGGATGTTTTGCATTAAAGGTCAACGATGCAGAACTTCAAAGAGCCAAAACTCGATTTTTTTAAATGCAGCGACTTAATTTGAAATTTGACTTTTTGCAGATAGTTAAATTTATTTTTTCATGTACTAGCTGATATTATTCACATATTTTTAGAAAACGTTTTTATCTAACGTGTAGCTTAGGTAGCGGTTACAATGTAATAATATATAACTATAAGGACCAACTTGTTTATATAGAAAAATTATTTCAATAAAAATTGTCAAATTACAAAAACATTTTTTTAACTGAATACTCTATTTTTTTTATAGAAAAAAGTTCATTTTTATGTAAATTCGTTGTGTAAAAAATATTTATAATTAAATGAATAAAATTTAAGGAGATAGAAACTAAAACGCTTATGTATGGAAGAAGTCATGTAATTTTTAAATGATTTTTTCTCCATGAAGAAGAACCGTATGAACAGTTACTAACATATAATACCATCTGTATAAATTTATTTATAGTGTTTTAATAAAGATTCAAAATAATTTGAATTTTTATAACAACTATAATTAGTATGATTTATTCATTAAGAAAAACTGTCAAAATGAAACACATACTACTTACTACAATATTACAGATTTTGTGTACTGAAAATATCAATAAGGGATAGACTAGAAGAAAAAAATTACTTCTATTTAATATTGGTATATTAAACTTTCAAACAATCTTTCTATAAATTTGGTTGACAAAATCAATTTTTTTCCGCTTCGGCAACACTGATAAAGCTTTAGGCAATCTTTTCTAAGCGATACGCTAACTAATGATGAAATTACCAAGTTACCTTTTCTTGATATATTAATTTCTTAAATAATAATAATTTCGTATATGAGATTTATAGAAAACCTACCACTACTAACTATTTAATACCGTTTGACCTAAATCACTATATTTTTCATATATTATATAGCTTATTTTTTCTTTATCAATTGAAAGGTATAAAAATGAATTGGATTTTATTTTTATGTAGCTTATACTAATCATTTGCCTTTAGATATTATTTACAATGTTTATCACAAACACTTATCTATACAATGCATTAAATGTATACAAGTTTAATACCAATGTCAGCAAATACTACAAATTTTTTTTCTTTTTTTTAAATTTCAGAATTCCTTAATCTTTTTAAACAGTAAGAAAAACGGCTTTAAAACTTTGTTTTCTATTCAAATACCGCTCCGAAATCTTTTCTTATAACTTTAATAATAATAATCTAAATAAAAGTGAAGTTGATAAATCAATTTGTTTTTGTAACAAATATTGTATTAGTATATTTAAAAAATCGATCAAAATATATTAATAATCCAAATTTTGTTAAATCTACATTTGCAAATGTTTTGCATAATCATTATTCTATTTCTTATAACTATTTTATCCTATTAATAACATTATCAACAAACTAATTCTAGAATTGTTAGAATTGATTTATATTAAAATATCAAAGAAATTTTTTTAAATCTTTCTTTATAACATTAATATTTTGTAAAACTAGCATTTTTTAGTTATCTAGGTAGATAATTTGACTTTCTCAAATTTTGAGATTTTAAAAAAAGTTGTATACTTATATTTTTTGAAGAATATTCTGAAAATCAGCTTTCTTTAATTATATGTACGTTTGAAACATGTTAATTAAAATACATAAATAATTTAAATACATTTATATTATTGGTAAACATTATAATAATTTTAATAATGAAATAAAACAAATTTGTTGAAATTAAATATTTATAATTAGAAAAATATCAGCATTAAAAGTAGAAAATTAAAATACATATTATATGAATTAAATATATAAAAATATCGATTGTGAAAATTTTTTGTTTAAACACAATAACCGCGATATACGTTTTGATCTTTTCTTTCTTGCGATTTTTGCGTTTAGCTCAGGCCCGGTTTCACCAATTAGGGTTAAACTCCAGATTAACTATCCTACGATTAATTTAAAAATCCTGTCATATTATTGGTTAGCTTAACAGTATTAACCAATGATATCACATGATTTTAAAATTAACTGAAGGTTAGTTAATCTAGAGTTTATTCATAATTGGTGAAACCGGGCCTTAGACTTGTTTTTTGTATTTCTCTGTAGCTCAGGTAGACTTTTCCAGAATAGTTTTTGGTTTTCCGGTAGAATATTACGTAAATTGTGTAATAAGTCTCTTTTTTTGTTTTTAATTTAATTTTCTCTGACAGTTCTTAAACAAACTATATCAGCGAGATGTGGACGCCTTACATCTTTTAGTTTAATGAATAGTCAATATAGTTTTAAAAAATCCGTGTGATTAATTACTTTGGTAATAAAATGGTTGTTATTAGCTACTTGAAACGCTATGCAAAAATCTTTAAAATCATAAACTTTAATCATTTCTTATCTGGTGGTGAAAGCTGTCAGAATTCATAAATGAATGGCCTAGTCCAAAATAATTTATTATAATTGTTTTGCAGGATATAATATCAGCAATGATAATAAAGACTAACAAAGCTCAGGAAGCAGCAGTTTTTGTTGTAACTACTGCAGTTGCCTAACTAGATTTCTAGTGTCTTACTGTCATGTTGATTGATTAAAAAAGCATAAAATGTGGTAATCAGTTGTTTTTTACAACGTCTTGCGATTTCTTTGTTGCAAGAGGTAGAGTTTTGAATTTATCTCCAACTAGCACAAAGCTTTCGTTGTACACTGTTAATCGTTTGTTAAAGATTACTTCTTTACAAATGTTCACACGAGGAACCATGATTACCTTCTCCAGTTCAGCGGAAAAGTGCACAGTTCTCTCATTCTTTTCAAAGTTATCAGCACGCTTTTGTATACAAAGCGCGGCTTTTTTTAGTTTTCCATGCAACACAATCTTTTTGCAGGTTATCCTTATCATGCTTATGCAATTTAAGGAATTCATAACTCATTTATACGTCACAGTATTTTTTTCGAAAATCTTTGCATATCAGTTTTGTAGTAATGTCTGCTGACAAATACGTCATTCTAAGAGCATTTTCTCTGCAGTAATCGTAACTAGTTGGATTGAAAGATTCTTAATGCTTTGTAAATTCTACACCATATATTTTATTTGTTAAAAGTTGTTTATTTCTTTTAACAAGCATGTCATGCAAATTTACTTCTTTTGTAGCCTAATGTTGTCAAAAATAACAATTTCCACCCTGTTACTTTTGTGCCATTATCTTTAAAAAATATTTAAAAGTATTGTTTTGCGTTACATTCTTTACATATTTTGACTTCCAGGCGTCTGCAGTTATTAAAAATAAATCTTCTTTGCTCTAACCACTGCAGTTTCTAAAATTGTTCATTAATTTTTGCTGTGCATTTTTCTGCATGTTTATTTTAGTTTGTTTTTTTTTGATAGTACCACCTTTTGTTAACTCAGATGCATTTTTGGAAGTTAGTTGAGTATCTGAGAGTTATTATCAAAATTAGTATAAAGTACGCCATCTCCAGTACATGCTTGTATATTTTCAATAATTATAAAGCTGTTCTTAAAATCGGATCCTTTTTTATGGGAGATAGGTCTCCTGAATGAGTTTGTATAATTCCTTTAAGAAGAGTGATATTCTGAAATATTTGTATATTAAAAACTATATTAGTTATTTTCGCATTACCACTGATTACATTTTTGATTGGAATTAAACCAAGCTGTTCTTCTTCTATCGGTCAGTGCCAAATGGTTAACGAAACGCAATTTGAACATTTGCAATAAATTTCGTTTGTTTTTGAGGTTTGATTATGATATTCTTCCATTAAAGTTACATTTTTAATTTTTAATTGTGTCACTACAAATTCATCAGAAAATATAGATACCCTTTTGAAGATTATCGAAAATAATTGTATGATAAGAATTACTGGTATTGAGAATTGTTAATATCATTTTTTTAGTATTACGATTTCTTGCGTTAAGTAATACAATAATAGCAATATCGATAATAAGTTGCTCAATCGTAAACTGTTTACATGGTAGTAAGCAGTTTTTTTAATGTAAACTATAATGCGGTCATCAAATGCGAAAGATTGTGAAATTTTTTTGTAAGAAATCTCATCAGAAACAAATATTTCTGTAATTATTTGAATCGTGCGCTTTTTATTCTTATGGTTTAACAAATAGTATAACAGTTTAGTGGGCAAAATAAGTTCTCAAATGTATTATGAGTGCTATAAGGTTACAAAAAAATGTAATAAAAACGATAAACTGTAGACATTAAATCAATTAATCCACTGTTTCTCTAATTTTAAACTAAGACATTTATTTGTTTATCAACTTTAAACTTGCGAATTTTAAAGTTTAAACGAACATATCAGCTTAGGCAAAATTTGAGAAATGATAGTAAAGCTTTTACGCTAATAATTTTTTTTATTAAAGGCACGAAAACTACATGATTTCAAATAAAAAAATATAACAGTGCATGGGGTTGTGTACTAACGAAGTAAGGTATTATCAGCACTATTTGTTGAAATATAGTAAAAATGCTAAAGTTACAAAAAGAATATGAAACGTTTTTTTAGATAAATTGTTTTGTACTTTTTCGTATAAAAAATTTCAACATAGCATTGTATGCTTTACTAACTTACAACTGTGATAATTCCCACTGCCATCAGAAAAGTCAATGAAACATCGGAGGTTAATTATTAAAACAGTTCAATCAATTTAATTTAAAAAGAAACGATACGCATTCATTTGTTTATACTTACAACAAGCCGATAACTAAATAATTAAACTTAATTAACTCAGAAACAGAAGTTACCTTGAGACGAGAAATTGCATTAGGATTATCTGTCTGTCATTTTCATTGAGCCACTAGGTTTATAACAATTTTCTGTACCTACCTAAATTGTAAAAAAACCAAAAATTAATTTTGAATTATCTGTTTTTGCTAGAGCTAAAGACTTTTATAAAATGATCTTTTAATGTATTGTTGTTTAGTATCATGAACCCACAAAAAACGTAGAAAATCAACGAGTTAAAAAAAATAGAAAAGCACAAACTTTTATCTGAATCATTTAGAAAATATTTAAATGTGTTACGGGAACCAAGTTTCGCGCTTTCTAGATTGAGCAACATATCATTAAAATGAGACTTTATTTTAAGATGGCGTAGAAAGATTTTGCGCGAAGTATAAAGTTAATTCGTTATGGTAATTTATGCAGATAATTAATTTATACATAATTTTGTTCTAGTATTTCTACACATATCTCAAATTATGGTTTATATATAGAGTCAAACGCATGTAACATGTACGATATATTTTTTAGATTGTAAATTTTTGAGGTAATAACTTAAGGAGGTTAACGATTGTTATAAGCAAATGTGTTTTTTAATTTCAGTTAGCGGTCTTTATATGCATTTTGTTTGTAGCTTTCTTCAAGTTATTAAATTCACTGTGTGGAGTGTACATTTACAGTTTTACACGCAGTCTGGGGCGATGGTAAATGCAGCGACATAAATTATTACGGCCACATCAAAGCCAGGCCAAGTTTCAAGCGTTTTGTTTTATACTGGTCGGTCGGTATTAGCGACTCCGGCAATGTCAACACGTGTTAGATCATGCATCACGACTCTTCTTTGAGCCAACTTTATTAGTGGGATAGATTTGTTATGAAAATTTATGATCCACTAAAGTCTCTTAGTTATTCTAATTAGTTTTTCCTATTATATCAGTTAGTTCAATCTTTTGTCAACATTTCAGACGAACAATTTTAGATCATTTGTCTTCTTCGAATTTCAAAAATACAATATGATCATTTAATTCTTTCAAGAAGCGCTGACCACCCCGTAAGTGTATGTTGTACACACTTAAAAAACGTTGTAAACAATTCGTTCACAATTTATCAAACGCAAAAATAAAAAGAGCCGAAGTTCCAAAAATATACGTACGACTAATTAATAACTTTATTTTTGTTCGCGACGACTTTTTCAGAGAAACATATTGCTGTACTAATTTTGTTTCTTATAGTGCTTAATTTAATGGAAGCACGGTTGGTGTATTACACGTTCGCAAACTATTAAATTGTATACTTTTAATTTGGCTCAACTTTATAAATATTTTAAAACATATGTCACTTCAAAAAACGACGTCCGATATTTATTATGCGCGTTTGAAAAATTAAGACTTTGTCAGCATCTATAACAATAATAACGTGTATTATTCAATTTCTAATTGAAATATTGTCTGCGGATAAATAATGTTTGTTGATATTTTTGTATTATAAGTTTGTAATAGATTCAATATAATATATACGCAACTATTTTTAAATATCTTTTCAGATGCTAATAACTTTAACACAGTAAGTATATGATTACATGTAAATATAATTGTTAAAGAAAAAGTAAATTGCATAAAAAACTAGTTTCTTTTAGTTTTCAGTGTATTGATTGATTTTTATGTTTATCCAAACAGATTCGATGACAAAAATTCGGTTATAAACGAGTTTCTTTGTATAAAATTTACAGCATCTCCGACGGCGGAGTATTCGATATTCTTGCAACGTGTATTTCTACCAAAATTTGGCATAAAAGTAATAGATATAAAAAACGATTGAGAGCAGTATATAAGGTGAGTTGGGGTAACTGCGTACAGGGGGTAAGTGCATATTTATATCATAGTGCTGTTAAATCTGAAATTATCAAGATAAGATACAGATATTAAAATTTTAGATACTTAGGTACTATTTTACTAAAGGACAGCAAAAGCACATAATTGCAAATTTTTATAAGCAATCAAACGAAAACATTAATTTCAGAATCACATGTGAAGTTACAGGTGTTTTTTATTCTACTAACATTCTGATAGTTTTACAATTTTTAATTGTGATGTTTTGTAAGTATACTGTGCTTGTCATTGTCTACTTTTTTCTAGTCATTTTCAAATGTTTACGAATAATACAAAGAGCTCAACTTCCTTCAAGAAATTCTGTTACCGGAATTCTGCGGGCAAGTGCATAATACGCTACGCACTTTTTCTGGCTAAATTGTTTTAATTTTGTAATTATACTATACTAATCGGGGTCTTTCTTATCAAAAAGAAAAATTGTTGAAGGCAGTGAAAGATGTCAGATCTGATAAATTGAATGCATATAAAGCCAATCAGGTGTACGGCATTCTAAAAAACATAATTCTAAATCATGTTAAAGATAGACGTGGTGTTAAATTCAAAAGTTGCTGGCGACTTTTAGCACTATCTTATAAACAAGAATTAAAACTATTAAACGGTATTCAGTACCTTGAAAAATATGACTCTCAAGAAAAGAAATTTTAGAGATGGTAGGAAATTGTGTAACGGTTAACAAAATTGTAACGCCGTTTAAAAATCACGAACCTTTTGAAGATTGGTTTCTTCACTAGACATAATTTATCAATAAATAAAAAGCCACAAAGTGTAAAATACGCTACGAAAAAAAGTTGAGACTCCTTCATTATATACGAAAATTTCGCTCTATTTAAAAAAAAACAATTTTAGAACTACATTTACAAAACAGGCCAAATTAGATTTGAAATGTTGACAAAACCAGTACCGATTCTAGTAAAACAAAGATCACAAAAAAAAACCTTTTCCATCAACTCGCACTACTAATTCTACAGGAAAAGAAAATATTACTGTTTTGTCAAGGAAAAGTGCTGCAAGAAGTAAAATTCTATTTTTAGTTATATTTAAGAAGAAAAAATAGTGGGACTCTTAGACAGCACCAGAAGGTACTAGTTTTCTCGGTACAACATGAGTAGATAGAGACGGAAACTTTGAAAATTATATTAAACGCAGTTTTTTTAAAAACTGTTGGCACTGAACGACTCGTTCTTTTGATTTTTGATGGCCTTTCAACTCATGTTGGATTTAAACTTATTTTAAAGGCTATGCGTGAGAATATAAAAATTGTCACATTCTAACCATCTCCTACAACCCATGGATTAGCCGTTTTTAAATCTCTCAAAACTGCTTGGGATGGTGCTCTAGTTAAATGGAAGAGACAATATATTAGATTAAAACTACTAAACCGAGGATTTACAAAAATGATAGGTCAGTTGTGGCTGGATAATTCAGTTTAAAAAAAAGTGGAATTTGTCCATTTGATGATACGATTATTTTTGAGAAAAGTTTTGATCCGAATGCATTGAAAAGATGGCAACAATCGAAAAAATTGGTCTCAGAGAAACTACAAAATCAAACCTCCAAAATAAGAACAACTGAAATTCAGAAATTACTATCGAAATCAAACCAAGCAATAACTAATACCATCAAAGACGAAGTGCAATCAACGTTCAATAACTTCAACAATTGCTCTATTACGTCTTTGCCAAGCATAGTTTGTAGAAATTTTACTAAAAGCAGTGAAATCGAAGGTGAGGTAATTGTTTCAAAAAATTTTTTGTTAAACTTAAAGAGAAAGAAAAAGGTCTTAAACAAAAGAAAACAAAAAAAAGATATTGTTATAGGCATACAGAGCAGTAAAAGGGTACCACCGGAAGCATTTAAGAGAAAGATTTTAGCATCATCCTCTAAAGAGAAAGCACATGTTCAATTAAGTAGCTCTACCGAATAAAGCATGCGTCAAGCGCTTCGACTTTTGTGAAAGTATTACTTCGAGGTCTGATAATTGGATTCAGTGCCAAAATTGTCATAGATGCCTATATAAAACATGCAACAAGTATAAAGATCTATACTTGTGCAATTTGTGTGCAAAATACAGATTAAGAAAAATTAACTGTTAAAGAAGTTTTTTAAATGTTTTTATACAATTTATAACCGATACTAACAATAATATCGTTTACTATATTAACCAATACACAACAAACACTTTGAACAACTTCGATCATTAAACTTCTTTCTATGTATAGGGGAATTCGCATGTTCGGGTAACAGATCAATGATAAATTTTACTAAAACTTGTGCATTCAATTTTTGTTGCAATAAAATATTAACACAATATCAAATAAACACATCTATTTACTAAATGCACGAATTCAATAAACCAACAAAAGAAATAAATCGAACAATTTATAAGATATGTAGAAAGATATAAGTTACAAGTTTATATAAATGAGAATAATTCAAATAATTATTATTAGATTAATAACGTCTACTAAATTTTCTAATTTTAAACTTAGATCAGATCTGTCTTTCACAAGCTTATTAAAGTAAATTATTTATAAAGTGTTACGATCCCAATGTATCAAAATCAATTTCGATCTATACGATCTAATAACGAAAAGCAAATTTTTACGAATTACGATGCTTCGTCTTACGACAAAAGCCAAAATGTTAGATAATATTACGAATTTGCGAATGCTTTGTCTTATGACAAAGGCTTCTATTTATTTTTTGATTTAATAGCAACAAAAGCGATGGTGAAGAGATGCAATCAACGTACATACATCATTCGAACGCTATACAATTAACGAAATAACGAAATTCATATGCGATGGTTTGACAAGGTCAAACTTTGAAGTTTTCTTTATGGACAACACGATCTCAAAAGAAAATTCTTCAATACAATAACGAACAATTGGTAGCGATAAAAGCGACTTCCATTTATACTACGACTATATCTCACTTGGGATGCTACTTCCAATTCTAACGAAATTTACGATTTACGAGATGAACGACATAACGAAATTACCATAAATTCTACAAATTTAACGAATGCTTACCCTTTTAATTACATTAAGAAAACTTTAGAGCTTTCACAACCTGTTGATTTGCGAACAACACAAATTGAAAAGAACGAAACGATTTTCATTCGCGGACGACGTTTTGCGCGACATGTACGATATTTAAATTAACTAAAACTTTTCCATAGGCGTGCTATAAAATCGAACGTATGGGTTCGAGCGATAATTCAAAATTCAAAATTAGGCGTTACACATCCCCCTTCAGCGTTGAACCCATAGTTTACTGAAGATGTGTGACCTATGTGGTATTTGGATAGCTATACAATGTCAACTTCGATGGGTGCCATACTTGGCTGTTTAACCATCAGGAATATTTAAGGTACTAACTTCTGTTTGACTAACATCTATTACTACGAATCGACCTTCCCATAGAGGAAATAACTTAGAAGCCACTTTTTCCGAAGGTGAAAACAAGTGAAAAGATTTTCGAAATACTAACAATACAAGACACGTCAAGGGATGGTGATGAGATCGACACGACCTACTATTGTAAAACAACGAAGGAAGCACCTAGCTCATACCAGTGTACTTTTGATTACTCGCCTTTTACGAGAGGTAATTGACTTCTACCATAGAGACATTTTTAAGCCGGCCCTATACGGTTATCCAAACAATACCTACACCGATAACGAGGGCAAATGGAAGAACTGAAAAATAAGTTTTCGTTTCCCAAGATAAAACTAAATAACAAAAACTTCCGTAATTATTGTAGTGTCTGAGTTTGCTGACTCACCGAAGAACGATACACTTCTAGTAGATTTGTATCCTAACGATAAAAGTGTGGTAGCCGTGTCTTTCCTTACACAAAATAGACTAGAACCACTATCAAATACTACGAAAAATGTTTTGGATCCACTATTATCCACTAACAATACTGGGAGAAACCATTGTTTAGCTATTGACTTTAATCTATAAATTTCCGATTTTGGAATGTTTGAAGTGAAAGCATTCATAACTGTCATCGCACTATCTCTTTGTGATGATTTATGTAATAAATGTCTAACTAATTTCGACAAGCTACTACAACTATCAACAACAATTTCCGAATTACTACCATTAACTAAACTATTATTTACAATAAGACTCTAAAAACCTAAAGTGGAAGTCTGGCCGGTTCTAAAATTAGACCTCCCAACTAGTTTTTTTTATTACAATTAGTACATTTCAATTTGGTAATTCCTGGTTTTTTTACGCTGCTGTAGTACCTATTAGTATTATATATTACACTTATATTTTAAATTTTATCAGTTATCGAAATATAAAATTTTGTAACTCCGAAACTGTTAGAAATAATAAATCTAGTTTAAAAGTACTGATACATAGTGTATAATCTATACAATGTGCACAAACCCCAGTATGCTCCATATCACCGAGAAAATGCAGAGATTCACTTCTGCTTACGTTTTGCTTCTTATAGTGGAAAACAACATAAGAACAGTATTGATGTTCACATACAGTAATCATAACATACTAGTCTTTTTTGTCAAATTTCAATTTCTTAAATAATAGTTTAAAATATAGGTACTAAACTCAATAACACTAAAAACTTAAATATTTAGTATTTACTTACCAATATAATTCATATTAGTAGCGTAAATGATCGTTATTTGGCACAATTCTAAAATGTTTTCAACAATATAAATAAGTCTGTTTTAATTTAATTATGCAACTAATGTAGAAGTAAAACAGATCGATACTTTTATTCATGTGAAGTCTTAATGTTTAAATTCATATAAAGTGTTTTTAAATACCTACTGATTGAAAAGCTCTTTATTATATCATACTTGATTATGCGTATTTTATTTTCCTATGGGCTGTGATATTGTAATCGGAGATTACTGGAAACTTACTAGGAGCGATCCGTTGTACAAAGCTTTAATTGCTTTATAGTAAACAATACGTCAAACCGCATTTGGATTAAATAGTAAAAAATTAATAAAAACCACTCAAAATACCCAAAAAGAATTCAGAAAAAAAAATGAGCGTTAGAATAAAATGCATCAAGTTATTGAGAAGCGACTAAACATTACATTTGAACAGCTTGCATATAGTTGTGAAAAGTGAATCTATATATCGATACAAAAATAGAGTTTTAAAATTACGTCTTTACTAACTGAAATTAAACCCGATTGAAAAAATATAGTCAATAATAAAAAATAAAAAACATTTAGCTTGACACAATACAAAATTGCAGCTGAGTGCTGTTGACAGATAGACAGGTAAAAACAGAGGACATCGATAATGAAATCGTAAGCGACAGTGTTTTTAAAGTTATTATTAACAGAGAGAGAAATCTTAAGAAAAAAACAATAAAAAATCAAATTTTTAGATTCAGGTAAAAACTTATGTAATGAATTTATTGTACCTAGATAATTATAGTATCTGATTAACGGGTTGTTATTTTAAGAGATAAAATTAGAGTATAAATACAAACAAAAAAAGTGAAAATAAAAGTTCTATTAAAACATTTAAAAAAACCTAAATTTTTAGGTAATTCGTAAATTACACGATAGTCTTTTAAGTTTGTTGAAACCACGAATAAAAATAAACTGTTTTATTAAGTGCAAAATTCTTCTCAGCGATTTGCTGCCACAAAAAATAAAAATAAATACAAAATAATGTTATCGGATAACGCGTAGTGTGATTAAATGAAGTTCGTATTCTGCACATTCTTTTCAAGTAGGAACACTAGATAATACCTTCTCCATTAAATAAAACACAAACGTCTAAACGTCGTTAAAAATTGTTTGTTACTCGCGTAAATAATTGCATATTCTGTCTAATTGCATTTGGTGCTGCAAAAATCGATTTTGCTCTTGTCTATTATTTAAGGGGCTTTTTGTTACTTCATCTTTCACATAGCTCTAGAAAAAAGTCTAAAGGGTTAATATCCTACGGGCTCACCAGCACCTAAAGCCGTTTATTCCAATTCAACGACCCGTAAAAATTATATTTAAGAAATTGCAAACGAAGCGGTTTACATGCGGAAAAGCTCTATCATGCATAAACCAGATTGTTTTGCAAACTGCAAAAGGCAAGTAATCAAATTCGCAATGCGTACAAATACAAGTCGCCTGTAAATCTTTCTAGTAAAAAAATGGCCCACTTAAACTATTTTTTAAAATAATCGCCCAAATATTAATAAAAAAACGCCACTAAAAATTACTTTTTTTCTTCATTTCAAACATACATCTAAAAATAATATTTTGGCACTAAAGTCAGGTTCAAAAACTGCTTGTTGCTGCAACACGATGTAGCGTACTATGGAACACGTTAGCTGCGCGACCTATTTCTCTAGTGCTAGCAGCTAATACATGGAGTGGTCTTTCTCGACCACGGCTTTTGTAGGTAACAAGAACAGTTCCAGTCTATTAGGATATTGCTCAACCCACAATTTAGGTGTTGTGTGGAGTTTATAATTACACTTGCCGTACATTAAAACAGTATCACTGTTGTACATAATAAACAAAATTTTAATTACATTTACACGTATTACTTAGCATCAACTAAATAAATCGGTTAAAAAATCAGACAAAAATAAATCAGATTGTTTTGGTTACAATCAAAGATAAACGTGATCGTGTACAAAAAGTAAATTTTATTAAGCTTTGTTAGTAATAATGCTAAGGAATAAATATTGCTTTAATTATTTTATTAACAATTAATTTTGTAGATATGACAATTTAAAGAAAACAATAATTAACACTATACATCAATACGTTTCACGGATTTTACACCATTTACATCTATTATTTACCCCATAGTTCAAAAAACAATTTCCATTTGTTTAGATAGTCAGGACTGGCCTGAAAACTTTAATTGCAAATATCTCAAAACTGGGCCTTTTTAGACCAAATCTTTAAAGAAACAATTTTCATTTAACGCCACAAAGAAACTACTCTTTTTGATTGAATGAGAAAATGTTTGCAGTTAGAGGTGCCTTGTAACAAAATGTGCCAAAATTTAAAACGTTTTTGATTATTTTTTATCGGATGGAAAAACAAAAATCACTTTGTTAGAGCATATTTTGAAGCTCTTCAAATTGGTTGTCAAATTTTGCATAAAACTCCGGAAAAAAACTATTAAGTTCATTTTTCTTATGGCGGCCATGTTGTATTTTTACATATTTAGAAAGCACACAATTTTCGAATGAGTTGATGTAACGTATAATTTGTATTAACTTAAAGACAAAACCTGTAAATAAATATTTAGTATATAAAATCTTAAGTTTTTGCGGTTGTTATGTTTATGATTATAAGCGACTTTCGGTTTAGACCGCGTCGTAGTAAGACACCCAGACTTAGGCTTGCTCCTAGTCTCTTTTTAAGAGCCAAAACAAAAAGTAGAACTTGGCCTTTGCCGTATTGTCGTTTGTGAACCCAAACAAACTGACGTTTCGCAAGACATTGCAGCTTGCATCTTCAGAGTGGTAAATGTCACTGAAAGAAAAAGTTTAAATGACAATATTTATACCAATAGCGATTAGCGTGATTAACGGACCTTATCTTTCCGTTACCGCTTGAGTGACTACTCAGAGTAAGTGTTTGTGTCCTTTCCAAGAAGGTCGTTTTTTGTCTTAGAGGATATAATACTGGTAGTCAAAATTTGCTGAGTCTTAAACCGTCTTCTCGGTTCATATTATATGAATGTTTTTGTATTTCCACAACTTTGCAGATTAGTCTGGGAAAGTAGAAAGAAGTTCTAGCCAACACTTTAGTTTGGTCAAAGTTTAGCGTGTGTCCTTGGTTCCACACGTGTTCTGCCACTGCTGACTTAGTAACTCTGCGGTGTTTGTAGTCAGCCATATGTTGTTTGACTCTAACTTCAATAGAGCGTCCCGTTTGTCCTATATAACTTGATCCACAGGAACAAGAAATTTTGTAAACTCCGGCATGTTTTAGAGCCCCTTGTTTGTCTTTAGCAAATTTAAACTAGGTGTTTAAGGTATCCCTAGTCGTAAAGACAGTTTTAATATTATGTTTCTTTAGCACCCTGCTTATTTTGTCTGTTTTAAAAAAAAAATTAAAATAATGTGCTTCTAAATATGTAAAGTTTGAAGAGTTTTATAATGTGCCGTAACAAAGTGATTTTTCTCATTTTTTCATTTAACTAAGTCTTTATGGTTAATAACAACAAAGTTATCCATATTAACCTACCTCAAGTGGGATATATACATAAAATCGGAGATGTTATGTTTATAAGTAAGATTAGAAAAACTTACGCAACTGGCAGTCACCTGTCAATAATATCTACTTCATCTATTTAAAAATACACTATAATCTATACAGAGTGAGCCAAAAGGATTAGGATCAAGTTAAATTTCCATTAAATGTTATGTTGTAGCTTTTGAAAAACATTTAGTTTGACACTAATGATTGTAAAATTATATTTAACAGACTTTACCAAAAACAAAATTTTTAAATAGCAGGAAATTTAACTTGACCCCAATCATTTTGGCTAGTACATAAATAATGATTACTTAAAATACTATTATGTTAGTGTAAGAATGTGTTTTTGACACTTGAATTGTTTCATACTTTACACTTATTTATTTAACGAGTTCTTGTGTAAATTGAACATTTTTTTTCACGAATGCGCAGTTTTAAACCGAAGTGAAACGAGGGTTTTATGTAAAAGTCTACGAAAGAAAAAACCTAATTTAGACAAGAACGAGTTGAATACAACATTTTATTGTTTGAACAGTAACTACGAGGCCCCCTAAGCCTCAAAATGCCTCAAAAATAGTTTGACGTTTATGTTGACAAATGTGCAAACACTGTCAAAGTCGGTTTACAAAAGCGAAAAATTAAAATTTATGATAGTTAATAACACTAAAAGTACTAACCTGTATATTATTACCTTATTAAGTTTTCTGTTAAATTATAAAATTAATTTTACAAAATTCTTTTGTCTGTAATCTAAATGTCAAAATACAAATATTTGGTATTGAAAGCTAAGAAAAACTAATTTGCATTTGTTTGACCTAAACTCTGCCAATATGGACATAATAAAAACTAAACTTTGTTAAGATAAGTGCATATAAAATGCAGTACACAGATCTGTACCTATGGTAGTTTTGGTATGATTTGAATACTCAAACAATAAATCTATATTTGTTTGTTATGAATTTGAGCTGATGTAAATTTTTGAATGCAAATTATTTTAAACGGTTTATTAGAAATAATTAATAAAAGCTTAAACTACATATTAGTGTAAAAAAGATCAGTTTAATTTTAATTAAACTATGTATGTATTTATTTTATCGTAAAACTTATTAGAATTCAAAAAATCTATTAGCCATGGTCATAGTACATACGTACAGCGTTGTAAAAAAAAACGCCAAAAGAAAGTAAGAGGTAAAAGACTTAGTAGGTTAATATAGTAGAACAAGAAAACCGTAATTGCAAAGTAATAAACAAGTACATGGTAAATTGGCTTATTGGAAGTTCAATTTACATCTTGGCTAAAGTTTTGAATTGTACGTGTAATGAAAGTGACAAAATGCGGGAAGGCATTAAAATTGAGCTATGCGTGACAAGCACGTAAGTGGAACGCAAACTTCATTATGTAGTTTGTCAAACAATATCAACACGCATATTTCTTATTTAGAAATGCCGTAAAGCTGCAATAATTAATGTGCACACGGGTAAACTTTTTATTCATTGCCGTTTTCCAATTAAAATGTGTTTAATTTGCAAACCGCATCTGCGATTCGATTCTGTTGCAAATTCTTATGCATATAAAGAATGAAATAGCGATTTGACAACAAATGTTTACTTTTTGTTATTGTTAGCGCAATTTGTCGGAAAATTTAATTAGTGAAGTATTAGCATTGGTAAAGAATTCTTATTTTGCAGAAAAAGTATCTTATTTTTGTTAATATGTATGTAAAATATATAAGGAATAAAATTTGTGTAAAGAGTAGAGTCAGGGTTTATGCTTAAACATGGTCTTCTACAAAAACGTGTATCAACATTTTTTGACCAAACCCTTAGCGGAAAACAGATTTTGAAAGCTTTTAACGTTTTTCTTCCACCACTTTTAAAAGACGTCTTCTTGGAAACTAGAAAAAACATATGGCTCTAGTTTGAGAAGGAGTATTTGCATCGTGTTATTGGAAGAGGAAGTTTATTTCTTTGACTAGCACGGTCGCCTGATTTAATTTGAATAAAGTTTCAACTTTAGAGTAGACTGAAGAGAAACCAACAATCAGAGAAAATATAACGGAAGGAATACAAAATGCCATTAAAAATTTGTCTAAAGCTCAAATAAAAGTAATGGTTTTTTCTACCAAAATTAGATTAAATAATGCATCGAGAAGACATTTTGAACATATGTGAACTGTTTCTGGCTAAACTTTAAGTAATTCTAATTGTTCTGTGCTTCTTTCATTTTATTATTTTTGCTGATGTTTTGTTGACTTTTTCATTTTTAAACACGTTTCAAAACTAGTTTTAAATTATTGTAGTGACTTGTTTTTCTTTTGTTTTGTAACTTAATTCGATTGAGATACTCAATTGTTTAACATTTTATCTTATAAAACGAGAACGGATGAAGATATCGTGATGTGGTTTTCACACAAATTTAGCTAAATTTATTACGGCTAAAAGTCTGTTATAAAAATGGTAGTGGTAGTTAGAAATAAGTAACTTACTGTCGAAAGACCATAAAATGTTTTTTTAAACAAGATCAAACATATTCGAATAAGATAAAAGGTTCAGAAGATATTGAAAGTAAAAATTCAAAAATGCACTGCCTTCCTTATCCCTTACTAGACAAGTACGAAGAAATATCATAAAGCAAAATAATATGGATCATCGCTGAACATTCCGAGATACTCTAAACTTTATATTTCTTCATAGCAGTTACGCCCCTAGCGGTGGGTTTACAAACTTCAAAATAATTTCCAGTTGTTTCTATTGCCCACTTTATTTATAACAATTTTTTTTCCAAATCTTTGTACCTTACTGTTGTCGAGATAAAGCTGCTCCGCACTCTTATCCGGACACCCAGTTTAGAAAATTGGTGCTATACATAATATATTACAATTTTCAATAACAAATAACGTATATTAAAGCAAAATAGAGAAAGTCATAATTCTTTTTCGTAACGCTCATATATTGTAAAACAAACTTACTTACTTACTTACTTACAAAAATAATTATTTTCTTGGCAGAATTGAATATACAGGAGATACATTCTGGATATTGATCAGTCAGACGTGGTTTTTGTAAAAAAGAAACAATTTTATCTGACTTCGAATTGTGTCGTTCTCAGCTTTAGGAATTTCAAACTGGTTTTTGTTTTCTTCTTTCATTTTCTGAACACATTGCTATTTATGACTAACCTTTTCTTTAAGAAAATTATTCAGACTCTTTTCAAAGTAACAGATAATTTTAAGAGCATGCTCTGGCACATATTACAGAGAAAAGTACAACTACTACAACAGCTTTTTTGTATGCTTTTCTACTAAACCAACTATAAATTGCTGTTGAGCTTCACTAAATATTTCTGAAGAAAATTATTAAAAGTTTGTTGTTTTTTTCTAATTTAAACTTCTGACAACATTTTAGTCTACAATCACAGGGATTTTATAAAATGTTATTTAAAATTATGGTACTTAAAGAAGAAATGCATTGATTTCCTTTATCTTTTATATTTTTTTTAATATTTTATTTTTTTTGTATTTTTTGCGTTTTTTTCGCTTCTTTTGCTAAGTAATTTAAAAACTAAGTCTACAGTATTTGGCTGTGTTTTGGCAAACGTTTCTGGGAGAATTTGAAGATCTTCCGTTATAGAAACTGCAATGCCATTCAAAACGTTAGTTTGCTTGGATTCACAAACGACAATACGGCAATTGTCAAGTTCTACTTTTTGTTTTGGCTTTCAAGGAGAGACTAAGACTAAGCCTAAAAAGTCTAAGTGATTAATTATGGACGCGGTCTAAGTCGAAAGTTGCTTATAATCGTAACATAAGATCTGTAATCTTTTTCTTTAATTTTTAAGATATATTTAACATAAAACGATTCTTATAGTAAATTCACCATGTTTTTTTTGTTCTGGACCTTATTTTGATCAAATTTCACCATTATTCTAAAAATGTCATACTTCGACAACCAATAAACGTTTTAAAATCTGGGATAGAAGAGTCAAAGTGAAGATTAGCCTTTCTTGCATTGCAATGTAAAATTATTTTGTTTATAAGTCTACTTTGCCTTATTTACATAAAACAGCCTAAAAATTTTCTACGTTATTGGCCATACAGAGCAAGCAGTTACAGGCTATAGTTATTTTTAACAGTGGCAATAAAAAATATATATATACAGTAAATGCACATCCACTATCAAACTCGTTTTAGCAACAAACTGAAATTGGTTATTCTTGTACCAAGTCACAACAATATACTATTTTTTTAAATTTATTTAGTTTATTTAAAAAAAATAATTAATGATTTATGGTTTTTACCTCACTAGCAAATTAAAAAGTTTTTAATTTAATAAGACTTATATGCGACTTGATTTCTTTAAAATAATTACAGTTATTGTTATGCAGTAGCTTACAATAAATTAATGCGTTTGAGAGCATGTGATATTTTAGCAGTTATTAGTACTCCTATTATATGTCTTAATTATTATGGCCGAGGTTTTTGATAATGGCGCAAAAGTAGACATATTGGATGTGTGTTTTAAATGCTATAGAAATTGCGAAAAAGCTAGTAAGCTATACTTGGAGAGATATCCAGAAAAAAGGCAACTGTCATTAGTGACGTTTGAACGTTTGAAACATAATTTGAAGGTATAATAGAATTTCGATAATTCGAACTTCAAGAGAAATGCTAAAAACTTCGGGTTTAATGAGATTTTAGCTTAACAAGAAGTTCGAAATACAAAGGATTTCACTGCTTAAATTTTGACTCAAGTTTTAAATATATTTTTGGAGTTATAGTAATGATTTAAAAAAAATCGACTTAAGTTTTATGGCACATATGTATTTATTGAAACAAAATACATATGTACATACTAGTACTATTGAAGTAAATAAAAAAGTAAATGGAAAAGTATTTGTCAATTAAACTGTACAAACAACTACAAAAAAATCTGTTTTCTTTTGGTTTAAGGAATTTGCAGATTTTTTATCAATTATTTTCTCAAGTTTAAACAATGAACCGAAAATATGATTCTCGATATCGTTGCATCTTTCAACGTACAACGTCAAACATTTCTTTTGGATTTTAGTGCTGAATTTGGAGAATTCTAAATAAAGCGTTATTGAATTTTGCTAATTTTGATTTATGGAGTCTGTTTTTTGAAATTTGAGTTATAGAGTATAAATATATGTAGTATCAATATCTCGTATAGGGAAATAACATTTTGTTTGAGTTACAAAGTCTAAATAATTCGAGATATGTCGTATTTAGGGGTTAATCTGAACGAGGTTCGACTTATCGAAATTCTACTGTATATGGATCCTTCTTAAAAATGAAAAAGATGCGACAACGACAAGCAGTGGCCCAACGAGGAGCGGTAGATAATAATGTAATTGATAAAAGCTAAACTTTATGTACTAGTAAAATAGGAGAAATTAACATGTTTCATGGAAATTTTTCTAAAAAATAAATAAGTATCGTAGTTGTAAAATAAATTTAGTGTATACTTTATATCAAGAAAATACAAAAAAAAATAATGTAGTTTTGTCAATTACTAATTAACAAATATAAGAAGCCACAAATTTTAAGACGAATCGACGACAAGCGACGAATAAAATTTAACTAATAAGGGCGTTTTTAACAGAAACATACATGGATAACGATCAACAGAAAATAAAAGAAGATTTATAAAAGTTAGACCTCAAGTCCAGTTCAATTTAAACCTTTGGTGTGAAATATTTAATAATACGATTATCGACCTTATTATATATGAAGAAAATTTAAATTTGAATATGTATCTCACTTTCTTACAAACCGAGTTTAAAAATTTGTTAAATAAAATTCCTTTAAATCAACAATGCGCACGTTGTCCAAAATCATTTAAATTAGAAATTTACAGATAGATGTGTAGGAACAAATGGATTCATGCTTTGGCCTGCGAGGTCTTCGGATGTTAACATCACTAGATTTTTAGTGTATTCTGTAACTTAGAACACTGTTGAGCAGCTATGGGAGCGAATTATTACTGCATGTAGAAAATGTCCGAGCGTTCACATTAGGCATGCTTCAGTTCAAGTTTTGAAAAGATGTGTAATGTGTCTAGAAAATCAAGGCTGTGAATTGGAGCATTTATTGTAGTTAAATTTAATCTATTTATTAATTTAAAAATTTATTTGATGTTTTCGGATATTGCTATTATTGACAGTTATTAAATTTTTCCTCGAAAGGTTTTTTTTAATTTTAAATTTATTTTATATTTCTTATAAACATGTACATTTTTGAAATCAGGACTTTTTTCCTATCCTATGGCATACGACTTTATAATTAACGGAAGTTGGTATTGATATAAAATAAAATAATAACAAAAGTTTGTTGCCATTGTCTGAAAAAACAGAAAAAGTTACCAAGAAAAAGTTTACTGAAGAAAGTCTTTTCAGTTTTTAAATACCTCTTTAAATAACGATTTTAAAGTTAAAAATAATTTTTAAGTTTTTTGCCATGTTTCAAAAACTTTATAAAAAAGGAAAATTACGTTTTTTGAATTTATATATGCATAATTCAAGGATCATTTTTGCCCATTTAACCAACTCTCTATGTCTACTAATAAGCGAGATCTCTGTACTTAACATCAAATTTGATACATATCCTATATAAGAAGTGTTAAAAAAATTAAGCTTTTATTAAAATAACCTAAGTATATAATTTAGTTTGTTCATTTTTTAAATTATTTTAGTGACGCAAAGGTAGAGTGTTTGATGATGTTTGTTATTGCTGATACATCTATTCACTTAAGTAAGTTGTTAAAAATGGCAGCAACATTGGTTTTGTGCAATTTAGGATACTTAAATTGACTAATTTTGTGTTAACTTTTGCATTGTTCCAATAAGTTTTAATTTCAATGTAAAAACATTAGAAACACTAAGTTACCGTACCCAAAAATGCAAGAAACATGACATGTCAAAAGTCAAAGAATGTTATCTGCTTCAATTTGCGTGTTTGGCACAAGGTTACACACTAAAGAATTTCTAAATGAATGGTGTACATTCTCGGAATAGGAAATATCTTTAACAATATCCCATCGTTAAAGTAATTGACATTTTGACCAGATATTTGTGGTCACGTGTCACGAGTAATTTTCACCATATGCTTGATGATTATTTATAGATGTTAAACGTAGGGACTCTGTTAAATTTACAGTTAGGTATAAAAGTCACTACTTTATAAAACAATTTCAAATTTATGTGTTTCAATTTTTTTTAGTTAGAAAAGAATTAAAACGTTTAAAGCAAGAAAATAATTTTTAATTATTTTGTTCTCAGGCTTGTAACGTGAATCATTTAATTAAATTAATAAGCGACCGTAAAACAAATTTTAGTTTTAATAAATATTTTGTTTTATTCGTGCAATTTCATTTCCTATTCGATTGAATAACAGAAATGCATAAAAATAAGTAATTAACTGAATTCAAAATATCCGTGTTATATAATTCAGAGATTGTACATAGACAGTTTTGTAAAAATTAAATACTGTAACTCATAATTAAGCTTTATATAGATTTTTAAAAATTCAAGACGTACTCATAAAATCAAAAAATGAAAGTAAAATGTACTCGACGAAAAAGTTAGTAAGTGTACGAAAAAATAGTTTCTTTTTTATGGTTTTTAGTACATCTTGCTCCATTATCTCCATAGACAAATAAGCAACATTAAGAGATAAAAACACCGGCTCGTTGCCTCTATTTCTAAGTTTTTATTAATATACGTTGTTCAGTTGCAAAATAGCTTTATTTGACAATTACGCTATTAAAAATTTAATCACCAGCCAATTTTTCATCATTATTTCGTGCATGTAACAGATCGTTTTTAGGGGAAGTAAGTGTTGTAATTCATTTTTTCTCGATCGAGCTATTTAACACTTAGTGTGAAATTAGATTTTTTTTTGGATCCTTTACGAAACTTAGTAAAATATGATTGATTTTTTTTGTACAAATCAGAGATTTTCCATATTTACACTTTTCTATACATTTTTACGTTACGAAGTTTTATCAATTACTCTTTCTGACCAGCATTTTTCAATTCTCGCTTAATACCAAAATCTTACGTTACTTTGATATTAACTAATAATTAGTTTTAAAATTTTTGTTTTTTCTTTATAGCCATCACAAATATTTCGCATTTTTTAAACTATCAGCATAGACGTTGTACTACAAAACTTTAGATAAACGAAACGAAAAAATCGTGTTAACACAGCTGAAAATCGAACTGATCGGTAACTCAGACTTGAGTATAAAAGTATAATGCAAGTAAGTAATCAGTACATTTTGCAATTGAAGTATTTTACTTGAAATATTTTTAAAACTAATGTACTAGTGAAAATATAAACCAGCAATAAATATTTCAAGTACTAAGCAATGGTACTGATTTTTATACCATTCTTACAAGACACTTAAAAAAAATACTGTAAACCTCAATATTATAAGATACAGGGAGTTCATTAAAACCCGTTTCTCAAGTGACCTATAACGCTTAGATCAAAATTATTTTAGGTTGGTAGTCTTACTATTTAGTAACATTCTTAGAAAATCATTCTGACGTTTTGTTTACATCGGGTGTCATATATTTTTGTCCTTTGCTTTATTCTTTATTTTTATATTTTAAAACAATTATTATAGTAAATATTCAGCAATATTTGTGTTTTCTCCTTTTCTCTAATGGATTTATAAGTTGGTAGCAACGACAACCCCTACCAGCAGCCAACCACAAACCACATCAGAGCTTTGTCGTTTTATCGCTATGGTCAACTTATACAGAAGGTTTATACCACAGGGTTCAATGACGCCAGCAAATTGTCGAACTGAGTTCTAACAAAGATTTAGCACATAGTTAAAAACCAAAGTCTATTTAAATAGACAAAACCGACCTGAAAACTTTAATTTCGAATATCACTTTAGACCAAACCAGGAAAAAATTTTTATCTAACACTACAAAAAAAACTTTTCCTCAAGTTTGTAGTCGTTTATCAGAAACACGCTGTATACTAAATTACTTCATAACTCAGGATCAATCAGAAGTCAAGCGGGAACGCGTCATTAGGTATACACATTCAAACCTCGCATCGTGAATACTCTGTAAAGGCACTATTTTGGGCTTATGATAGCTATTGGGTAATTGTTTATATTGTGGCAGTGAGCTATAACACGTGCGGGGTACATGTTCCAAGGCCATAAACTACTATTGCGGAAGCAGCAAGAAAAAAAAATTATTTTTAAAAAAACTTGACTTCAAGCCTAAGTCAAGCTTTTACGTTTTAAGCCAGTTACATAATTGGCTTGGTGAATCTCTAATGTCTATAAAACTATTAGAATCTTTGCAACGACTTTGTGAGAACATGCAGAATTGTCCGTCCATGTCACCTAGCGCTATAAATAAACTACTCACATTTATATACCCAGAGCTAAAATCATGTGCGCATGCTTTCGTTCGACATGATGCAATTAGGAAACAATTATAAGCTCCGTATGATGGACTATTTCAAATCCTTCAACGAACCGCAAAACATTTCGCTTTGGATAGCGTTATTGAAATCGATTATTTGAAACCTGCATTCATAATTATATCAAACAATGTAATATTGAATCTTTTACCAACAACATCGAATGTACAACAAAAAAAAATAACAACACTCAAAATTCTATCGAACGACAAATGCAATAGTATCCAAACGGTCTTAAATGATTTCGTTTTTAAATTTTATAATTTTGGCGCATGGAATATTCGTTCACGTCTAAAATTATGTTTTCATAATTCATTATACGGTAATAGTTTTGATAGAGGGATGAAACGTTTAAACGTGTAAACGTTTATATTGCTATAAATGTTTACAAAATCACTAAACGCGTAAACGATTTTTTATGAGACAAAAAAAAGTCTTCTATTTCAAATTCAAAGGTTACAATATTACTAAGAAAATTTCGTATCTAAAATAAGGTGGATTGTTTTGCCACCTAACAAGTTTAACTCTTTACACTTTGACATCAGTTGTACCGTTTGTTTTTATTCTATGTTTTAGAAACAAAACAAGTGTTTAGTAATCAGTGTAAAAGCGCATCGAGGTGCTTAAATTTAATTGTTTTTGCACGTGTATTATTTGTTCTAATCGGCAAATAAAAGTATAGTAAAAATTTCGTCGAAAGTTTGGAAACACTTTTCTAAAGTGCAAAATTGAAGAATAGTTTAGTGTAAATTGTGTAATACTCAGATAGAAAAAGACTATGAAGACAAGATAAAAAATTCAAAAGAAAATTTTAAATACGTGCAGTCTATTTCATTAACGACTGACCTTTAGATGTCAAATAATTACCAATATCTTACAACAGTTACTGCACATTTTCTAGATAACGAGTTAAAATTAAACAGCGTAGTTTTATACTGCCCCAGACGACAAAATCAAACTGCAGTGAATTAAAAAAACACTGTTGATGGGATCTTCGAAGATTTTAATTTGGAGAATAAAGTGCAGTGTTGCGTATATAGTAATACAGCAAATATATCAGGAGCAATTGTCTATTGTAACGTTCCGTTAAGAGTTCATTACATTTGAAATTTTATTTTGCATTCACTTACTAATCTGCATTTAAATTTATTCAGTTTGGCAACGTCGCGTCGTACTTTGAATCGACCGAGCAATCGATTTTTGTTCGTACTTCCGTTTAAGCCATCTTTGGTTTTGCACGTCGTAAGTGTTGCAAGGAAGACAATTTTATTAATAATGGCGTAAAAACGCATACAAATTAATTTTTATTCTTTCCAATTAATTGCTGGTAAGTTTATCTTCATTCCGATATAATTTTTTATTGAATTGTTGTATGTAAATCAACGTAAGTAATTTCATGTCGAATAAAAAACCATTCTAATTGTTTATATTTAGGGTTTTTTTTGTTATTGGACTTTTCTGTTATTGTATTTTTTCTTTACTGGATTTTTTCTTCACTGGATTTATATCTTTTGGTTTTATGCCTGCTGTTTTTGCTTTCCAATCTACGTTCCTTTGATTCGTTATTTTGTTGTGGAAGAATCCGCTATAAATAGACGATCTCAAATAACGTCATATTATATTGGTGAGTCAAATTGGAGTTATTCTACTACATATTACATTTTAAATTGAAATTAATTAAATTGTGTTATCAAAAAAAACTTTTCGGAATACATACTCCGTAAAAAATTAAACGTTTATTACTTTTGAATTTGATATCGATTAATAGTTAGTTATAAGATTTTTATGCTTTTTATTTATCATCAATTTAAAGGTGATTGGCGCCCAAATAATGTGCATTTATTTCTTTAATGTAAATAGTTAGTGTAATATGTTATAATTGCAAATAAATTAAAGGAGTTCACGCTTGTGTATTTTACTTTCATTTAAGTTCACACCCAGAGGTCTGTGTTCCGACTACTGCCCTGGTAATAAGAATGTTTGCTTTCGATAACTGTATATTTATATTTTGCACGTTTATTATTATTGTGTTTTATTTTTTATTACATTATTGCCGCAACATTTGAACTGTGCAGCAAACGAGTGACAAAATTAGATATCATTGCGAAGTTTTCTGAAATATTTAACATCAACCAAAATCAACAAAAACTGAGTTTTTATATTATGGGAACTTTAATGGATGCAAAAGATAAGCATTTTTCGCTATTCAATTAGCTAACAAAAAAAATTTATTTACAAAACGTTTGAAAATATGCTACATGCGAAAAATAGATGTAACCTCTGAGGGCAGAAATTGAATATGATACTTTTTTTTAAATAAAAACAAATACAAACTGTAATATTCTAAACGGTTAAATTTGTAAACGTTTATTTTTTGTATTTATTGAACATTTTTTATACGTTTTATTCATCATTAGTGTAAACAATTTTTGTATGAGAAAACAAAAAAAAACATGTATTTCAAATTCCAAGTTGTCGAAAAACTACTCGTCGCTAAAAATTTACTTAAAAAAACAATAAACAAATGTATAGACCGATTATTTTTATGCAAATTTTTAGCGAAACCGAGATTCCCGCGATTAAACGTGTAAACGTTTATTTTTTTGCGTTTAAACGTTCATTTTCTTAAACGCTTTTTTTTATCTCTAGCCTTTTGAACTGTACTGAAATAAAATTGGTCAAATACAATGCACAATATTATCTAATCGCAAATAAACATACAATGATCGTAGAAAATAGTATATTATATACCAAAAGTTGAGAAGGGTATGATTATAACCTAAGCGATAGAATATATCGTGAGAGGGATATAATTCGCGCAAGTTATAATGAACTTCTCAATCGTACTATATATACATTTTTTCCACTACTAGAATAATTAAAACCTTTCTTCCTGTTACTAAATCAAATTTAAAATTTAAGATATGAATATCAAATTAAAAACCACGTCAGTGATTGTGACAGTTGTCATTAATTTAATAGATTTAATTTTGACGTAATTTTGAATTAGGATTTATAACACAAAAATAAATTGATAACGTAAGTTTTTTTGCCTTATAACTCTAAGCATTAATTATATCGAAAATATATTTAATTCAGTAACTTACATTTTTAAAATCAATACACAATAACAATAAAAGCTTATACAACTAGTAGTGGAAAGAAGTATTTACTGTATACTTAGTACTGTAAATTTGTCAGTTTCAGTATATTACTGGATAATTTTCAGTACTTTTAAAAAAATTTGTTCTTTTTTACTAAAAGTAAAATAAAATTTATTCAAACCAGATACTAGTTACTCTCGATAATTTTATAAGTGGTACTAGGTGACAGCTCGCAACGACTACGGTTTATTCGTGGTAGTCATGTAACTCACTTGTTAACATTCAAAAATAATTCCTTCCAGCCAATTACGTACATTTTAAAATTTAATTTTTGTACATCGTCGGATAATTCTACTACTCTAATGTATTTGAAATCATTACATTTTTTTACTAATCACTTTGGTTTAAGTTCAATAAATTTATCAATTTAACCTTAAACTTAGAAAAATTCATAGTATGTTCCAGTCCACCTTTGTTATCGTTGTATTGTAATTGTTCTTTTGTTTATTTAATTTATTTTCTATGTTAATTTATTTGTATGGTTGTCTTCACAGTGCAGTCCGAGAAAGGCTACTTTTCTAAGTCTAAAACTGTAAGTGTAATTTATTGTAATATAAATTATTTTTAACAACTGTCAACTTACCTGCTATGTAATAACTACTATTTTCAATAAAAAAGAGGTCTGAAGAAGTGCGCACTTAGCTGTACAAAACGTTGTCCTCATAGAAAAATCTTAAAGAAATTGTGTAAAATTATACACAAACTTTTTAGCATTACTGAAATAAAAAAAATAGAAACTGTCATGTGTAAATAATAAACAAGTATGTAATTTTATAATATATATTAGAAGTAATGCAGATAATATGTCTACTAATAAAGCGTAATTGATAATTAGAGAATAATCACATTCGAATTTTTTTGTATAGTTAAAAATAAATTTTCTATAGTCTAATCTATAAATTTAATTACTGTAATTTTGAAAGCTGTTTTGTCTAAAAAGCTTTTACTATTGTGGTCAAGTTAAGCTTACCTGGGTCGGATAATTAAAGCAGTATAATATAATTTTAGTTATAGTGCAATGAAAATTCTGTTATTAACATTGACAATAGTGTATACAAGGAAGCTCAGTTTGGATTTAGCAATGTAAAAATATATACAAAAACACAGTTGAAGAAGTTTATACAACAAAAATGAAATGACGACACAAAAAAAAATTTTTTTAAACTAGATATGAGATAGAACGGCGGTAAAAATAAAATCCTCATATGACCTACATGAAAAAAATCTAAGGTATGCCAAATATGTCGGTTGCAAAAAATATAAGTTTTAAACTATAAAGAATGAATTTTAGCGTTCAAACGTCCTCGTGTTCATACGCCCTTGCGTCTAAGCGCTTCGGCGTTCAAGCGTCCGTGTTCAATTTGCCGCTTTCACGGCCGTGTCCAAACATCATGAAAGCAAGAAAATTAATTTTATCCACTCTATCATATACATATGATGTTACAAGAAAGTTAAATGCAATATTATTAAAATGCAATTCATAATTTTAAATATAAGCATTACAATATTTAATTTAAATAAGTAAACATAATTAATAAAAACAAAATACAAAATACTCCTATAATATATTAAAAAAATTGATTTGTTGCTAGCTACTGTTATATGTTTTATAAGGTTTGCTTTTGTTGTTAATTTTCTAAATAAGTTTTGTCTTTAAAACCGTTGTGCAAATAGATTTTTTTAAAGTATGTTGAATGTAAATAACGTTTAAATAATTTAAGTTATAACAAGAAAATATGCAGCACAAAATTTAACTGAAATATTTATTTATATAAATATATATTTATTTAACATTACATATTTGTGCATTTCTTACTTTTGGTACCAAATGTAACGTAATAGTTACAACTGTCTAAGTAATACCGATATTTAAAAAACATAAATTACTATAAGCAAGACAATGATGCTGTAAAAATAAAGTACATGCAAATTATTGAACCGACAAGCAATTAGTAAAATCGCAGATACACTTTTATTAATATGATATGCAAATACCGTGCGTATGTTTTATTTTAGTAGTGTTTACAGGCCCGCTCCTAGCACTTTTGGCGCCCTTGTGCAAATTTAAAATAACGCCCCAAATTTGTATTACGTTTATAGGTAAGTACAGATATAGGTTAAGTTAGGTATTATTATCCGCTATTCAAAAATAATTTAAAAAAATATTTTTATAAATTTATTTTCATTTTTGTATTTTACAAGTATAAACCATAAGCCATACAAGTATTTTTACATTGAGGTTCATAACATAATTATAAACTTATAGAAAACAGAAATATATTCTAACAGTAGCATTACAACTCAAAATTTTTGTATTTTAAAATCATAAGCGACTTTCGGCTTAGACCGCGTCGTAGTAAAACACCCAGACTTAGGCTTGGTCATAGTCTCTTCTTGAGAGCCAAAACAAGAAGTAGAACTTGACAATACGGCAAAGGCCAAGTTCTACTTCTTGTTTTGGCTCTCAAGAAGAGACTATGACCAAGCCTAAGTCTGGGTGTTTTACTACGACGCGATCTAAGCCGAAAGTCGCTTATGATTTTAAACATAACAACCGCGAAAGCTTAAGATTTTATTTTGTATTTTAGTTTCAAATGTAATATATGATACAAAAGCACAGGAAATAAAAAAAAAATTAAAACATTAAAAATACTCAGGACGAAACTGATCGACAAATAAAAACAAAACAATATATTATTTCAATAATGCAACATGTCACCTTTGAAAGGTTAATATCCAGGTATTAGGTATTGTTATTGATATTTTAGCTAAGCGAATTGAGCTTTCCGTGCTTTAATTTTTGCAAATTGTTTAAATAAATCTTCGGTGTCTAATTCTTTTAGCTGGTCCGTTTCTATTAAAATGATAGCAAGATTACTAAGTCGGTTTTGCCCCATGGTCGATCTTAAATAATTTTTTATTATTTTGAGTTTTGAAAAAGATCGTTCTGCAGTGGCAACAGAAACCGGCATTGTTAATAAAAAACGAAGTATTATGCTCGTATTAGGGAAGGAATCCACTAAGTTGTTAATTGTTATATAATTTACAGTTTCTTGTAAAGACGTAATAACTTTTTCATCAAAATTTTGTAAATATTGAAATTTTTAACAAGTTCCACGGCGAGTTTTGTCGTTTAATAAATTTTCAACTTTTTCACGTAATTCTAATTGTTCGTTTTCAGAATAAGAAGAAGAAAGTAATTGGAATCTCTTATCCACTGATGTTATGATTACATCTAGAGCATTAAAAAACAATCAGCTTTAAACTTTAAAGTTTCGTCGTGGATCGGTTCATTGTCACATTCATACTCAAAATGTTTTTTTTTTATTTTTCGCGGTCTTAGACCTCTTTGTTATTTAATTTAGGTTCTATGTCTAAGCTGGATACCATTTATTTAGCATCAATCAATAGATTATTAAAACTTTTAACGGAGCGATAAGCTTTCAAAAAATTATTCAAATTATTTAAATAATTACAACACTGAGCAACATGAAAGTTCTGTTTTTGAATAATTCTACTAACAATGTTAACTTGACTTAAAATATTATACCACAATATAAGAATGCAAATGAACGATGCAGTCAAGTTTTTTACGTTATTTTCAAAGTTTGCTTCGCTTATTTCAAACAGAGCATCATAAACTTCCTCAGGTTGATACCTTGAAGGAGTTACTGCATCTATTCTACTAGACCATCCAGTATCCAATGAATGTTTTAAAGTTAAATTTGTTACATTAGATAAATTAGATTTTAGAATTTACCAGCGTTTAGTAAAAAATGAAAAAAAAATCACAGCTTGCGGATTGAAATCCAAATTTTTTTTGTAGAGCATTATTCCTATCACGCATATTTCTCGTGTTCTTTAAATTAACCAATCTTATACAAACTAAAATTTGTTCTCGGTGACTATAGTCAGGAATGCAGTCTAATAATATAGAATAATATTTTGCCTTTTTAGTTAGTTCTAAAACTTTGGATTTGATATTTTCATCGATCAACTTCATTTTGTAGTTTATACCCGAGATAGTTTTTGTGATCTTTTATTTGAGAGCGTTTTGTATGTTCTGACATAATCGGGTCATATTTGGAAATCATTTCTATGCATTTTAAAAACTTACCATTGTTTTTTAAAACAATTTATTACTACTTCCACAAAAAGCTAAATTTTGCTGATCTAAAAACTGAATCACGTAAAAAAATCTTTCTATAACAACTTGCCAGTTTTTAGTTTTATCATTTCATTTTTATTAAAAATGAAATAATGAAATGAAAACTTGCTCTTTTCATGAATGTTTAGATGTTCACTTAAATGTTGCCAGTCATTGTAACCAGATTCATCACTAAGGCGAACAGATTTCAAATCGCTGTCATTAAAAATTTTGCAACAGAAGCAGTGAAGTGAATTTTTTGTTTCGGTATACAACAATTTGTAAGTTCAGCACAAGTTTTTATTGTTATTAATTTTGCGTATGAAACATACGCTTAGTAGAAAAAAAATTCTTCGAGTACCTAATATAAAATTTATGATTTCAATTGCAGGTGCAAGTTTAATTACCTTAATTTCTGCATTCTCTGAGAATTCTGTATAAAACAAAATAAAAGCCATCAATTATATTTGAAGTTTCAATTATTGTGTATTATTACAATTAGAATGCACAACTATGTTAAGTAAGATTAATACAATAAGTTTGCTGAAACGACTTGACTAATATTTGGTTCCGTACGCATTTAAGAGTTATTTCGACTTTTATATTGGAGTTAACGTTACAGTCATTTAAATATAACTTGCCATTAACGATAAATCAAACGCGCCAGTTTCAAAGAGAACTTCGTGTTTGTTAAACTTTTCTAACCCACAAAGCCTGAAATTGTAGACTGTAAATTAGGCATGGTTCCTGCACTGAAACAAATATCCCCAGTCTGCCACATCGTTTATAGCTAAACGCTTTAATTAAATTAACATGTCAACGCCTATAATGACAAAAAATGTACCGATTTTAATTAATATTTTCTTGGTTTTGTATTCTTTTACTAATTAAATAATTTCAAATTGACGCGAATGGCAACGCTCTTTGAACTTAAAAATTCTTATTGTGGTAGTTGTAATTGTTATATATAGTTCTACTGTATATTATGATTAAGTATACATTTTATGACTACCCTGATCGTTAATAGAGCGCTACAAATATACATGTTGTGGGTAGAGCGTGTATTGTTTGAAACACCTGTGCTAGTTGGAAAAAAGTACGCGTTTAAATGCACAAGCAATTATATTTTATTTGTATCTTAAGAAAAATAATATAGCTATTGGTTTACAGATAGCTGCGTTTAATTTTCTTTTAGTACGTATAATTTTTATATTACATAATCATTATTAGATTCTTTAGGAATGTTCAAATTTATTACAAAAACTTTTATACAGAGTTTATATTATACTATAATTTTTTTAATTATTTCATTATTTAAAACGTTATATAATAAGTAATAAAAATACAAAGTAACTACTATAATAGTTTTGTTTTTATTGTGTTGGTAGATATTTTTAGCTACACAAAGACAATCCTACATTTATTTTATAGAATTAATTTTTCTTTATGCTTTTACTCATGAATATAAGTTAACAAAGAATTTGTTTATTAATTTTATTGACGTTTGATATCGACTTGGTCTTTTATATATGACGTCTTGTCATAAAAATTAATCAAAATGTAATTTGTAGGAATATTATTGTTTTAAAACTATTTACAGCTCACAGAAAGATATAATCAAAAATTTACTCAATGTCACTATTATACCATTTTGGAGAGAATTTGTTGTCTTGATCAAGAATCTATGGTATTCTATTAAAAACTTCAGATTTAAAAGTTTGGTCAGCTAAGAAAAAGAATTGAGTACTGCGAAAGATCCCGATAACATATTTCATAATCTAACAAAACAAGCCTTAAAAGATCTGTTTTTTTAATTTGCCATTGCTAAACTACATGGCATCAATCTAACAAAAAACAAGTTACCAAAAAAAGTCTTGCTGCAAAATCGGCCAAGTAGCATTTTCAACAAAATTCATACAAAGCTGACGTAGAAACATGGCAAAGACAAATTTTTTTTGAAAAAAAGCCTAGTAATAGTTATTTGTTGCTGCGGGGCTATCGGAAGATTTGTTTTTTTATCTTCTATTTAAAAATAAGAGAAAAGTTTAATGAAAAGCTTTTAGACTAAGTTCAAAGGCTTGATGTTCTGATTCCGGATGGTTTAACTCTATTTTATTCTTTTGTGCCACCTCAAACTATGTATAATGTGCAATGGTTTAATGTGTACAAATAGCGTTGGAAAAAAATGTTGATGTATATCAAAAAATCATCGTAGAAGAAGAATCATTTATTTTAACATTGCACCACTTGCATAGTTTGCGTTTGAGAAAAGTGGTACAATTCAGATAGCTTTAAAAGTGCGGTACATGTTTTTACTATCGAGATAGCTTACCATTATAGATTTCACTTTTGTAAAAATGTGTATTTCTGACCAAGATTTAGTCAACCAAACAAACCTTCATCTTTCGATGAAGACAAAAATATTTAAAATTTTTATTTTTACTTTTTTTTTAAATTGCGCAATCAATAGTGTACTTTACATCTAAACCAAACCCTTGCGGCATATGCAATCAATGAGACCAGAAACCAAAAATAATTTCATTTTGTTTGATTAAAAGAATAGTGGTTCTCTAACTGAAACCTTAGATTCAGCGCCATAAATGCAAATATTGGGCTCAATAGATTTAACAAGCAAGAAGACATTACTTCTGCAATAATTATATATACGTAAAGTACACTTTTAAAGGTTTATAATTAAATATATTTTTAAATTAAGAAGTTTGAAATAAAAAATATGATGTTATTTTTAAAAGCTTTTTCTGCCATTTTTATAAGTTTTTATTGAAATTTACAATACCCTATAAAAAAATGCCTATTTTGAAATATATTTACAAACTTTTTTATAAAAAAACATTGGTCTTTTTTGAAAATGATAGCTTTTTCGTATTAGTTGCGGTGGCAAAGATCTACCTTTGAAACGGCTTATTAAAAATCAAAATAAAAGATTATTGCGTTACAAAAAGCCTAAACTAAGAATTTGGTAAAATTATGATATTTACAAAAATGACATGAATTTTACGAAAAAGTCAAGTTTTCCAGGTAAACTTATTTGGTTTTTTTGCCATAAACAAGATATTTTTAACCGAAATAAAAAATTCTGTGTTCAAGTCTTACTTATTATAATAACAAAAAAGCACGTAAAATTATAGTTTGATTAGTGCAATCGTTTTTAAAAAACTTTGATCACTCAAACCGTGTTTTACAAAAACACACAGTTTAGAAATAATCAAGTTTAAAGTTTTAAGTCTATGAATTTGATCGTCAGCTTAGTTTAGGATCATAAAAAGTTTCTTCTGCATCTTGAGCCATCTTAAAAAATTATAACTTAATTCTTGTCGTCTTTTGTAATGTGCCTGTAGGTATTTGGGTTACAGGACACCGCCTAATGCCTCAAAAATATGTTACCTTCGTAAAAATACGGACAAATGTGTACCAATTTAACAGCAAATGCATCGCCGGAAAGACTCTTTGTGTTGATGCTCTAAATGATTTGGTTATAACTGTCACGCAACCTAGTGCTCATTCGCTTTGCATTCCTTTTTTGTAACATCTATTTTTCCGTAAGTCGATGCTGAATGAAAATTGTAATTAAAGTTTTGGAATTCCCGCCTTCAATATAATTTATGTATTTCAACATTTTAAATGTTTGACTTCCCATTTTCTTTATAAAACAATGTGATTTTAAAACCTAGTCCTCTTGTATCTGCTGATGCAAATTTCATACTATCGCCACATGTTCTGCACTTTACAAACTGTAAAATAATAAAAAATGTTTGAATGAAATTTCAGGCTTGAAAATAATCAAGCGGTTACCTTAAGCCTAATTTTTTTTGAAACACCCTAAAACTTTTCTTGTTGGTTTCTGCTGTCTTTGGAATAATTGATTGACATCTTTTGCTTGGTCTTGATTTTTGTAATTTCGTTTTTACATATAACTTTGTGATGATCTCCGGTCATAAAAATAATAATAATAATAATACTTCAAACGCGGCAAAAACTTTAGTAAATGTAGAGAAAACAAAATAAACGTAACAAAGTTTGATGTTAGACAAATGTCAAACAATAATTAAATCTCGAGCAACACAAGAACGTTATCTGGAGAAAGAACGTTATCAGGCAACACTCTCCAAACGCATCTAAGGTTTAAACGCGTGCGCCAATTTTTATGTAATTTTGAGAAAATATTCTTAAGATTTAATCTTGCAATTGATATCCTCGTGGGTAGGTAGGTATCTGCTAAAAAAGAATGTATAATAGAGGAGCAAAGACCAATTTTTAAGGAACTCCTGCTAGGGGTGTAAAAGATTGTAAAAAATTAAACACCACTTTTACTCTCGCAGACCTATTAGTTATGAAAGTATGAAAGAGCAAGTCTCGCGAAGCAGTCGGGGATTTTCATGAGGTGCATTTTATAGATTAATCCTTCGTGCCATACACGGACGAAAACTTGTTTGATATTGAGAAATATTGCATGAGTGCAGTTGCCATGATTTAGGGATTTGGTTGTGTCAGTGTGAAGCTTGAAGAACAAATGTTGCGTACATCGCGTAGTTATTAATCCGAATTGGAAACTGAGTAAAATATTCTTGACTTAAACCCAATCCCTGAGTCTCTCTGTCAACACGCGTTCGACATTTACCGACACAAGACAGCAGCAATATAAGTCGGTAAGATGTGAGATTTGTTGGTTTTGCGTAGGGCTTTGGAATCATGATTGTAGACGTTGTTTTCGAAATGGTTGGAAAGTAAGATATAATTAAACATCTATTGTAAATTTTACATAAGAAAAGAATGGCTTGTGAAGGAAGTTGTTGCAGTATTAATCTGTTAAGACTGTTTTGTACTGGGGCCAAATTTTTGCCAGGTTTGAAAATTTTTGTAATTAGTTCTGGTGTTATGGGGTATAAAAATGGGCGACCGTTTTCCAGATTAAATTTGTGGTTAGGTGAATTTGCAAACTTATTGACAATTTGTTCGGTTTTAATTTTAAACGCATTGTCAAAATTGAGGTGAGCTGGCGGTTGGGTGACTGAATGTAAATGTTGAGCAAATAAGTCAGCTTTGTTTTGAGACAAGGTAACAAAATTGTTGTCTGTAATTTATTAAAAGGGAAGTTGATGATGCTTTACGTTTTCTTAAGCAATCAAATTTGTTTCAAAAAAGTTTTCCGTTTCGGTAGTCAAAGTCGGTGGTTGCTTTAATCTAGGTTTCTTTTGTGATACAAGTGGTTTTGCGTCTGATAAAGTTTGTTGTACTCAGTTTTGAATACTGGATCTCGTTTTGAGAAAACGGCGGAATATTTGTCTTTTTTTGTGAATCAAATTAATAATCTGTGCGAGAAATGTATATAATCTTAGTAGTGACTGAAATTTTGATGTCGTTTGAAATGATAGAAGTAAGTTGATCCATACTTTGGTCAATAGTAGAGGGCGTCTACAGATCGCGGTTAACTGCGAGATGACAATTGATGTGGTCGGTAAAATTATTCCAATTGACCTTTTTGAAATATTTACAAAAAATAATCGGGCGAGTGGAGTTAAAGAAGGAGAATTAAATGTGATTTTGACAAGTAAAGAAAAGTGATCCGAAGTGATTAATGTGCCTATAAAACAGTTTTGAGCAAAACAAAAGAATTAGGGGTTTAGAACAAATTATATGATCTACAATCAATGTACGCCAGAGTAGATAACAAAGTAGATAATTTGAAAGCGAAACACCATTGCGGGTAGTTTAAATTTAAAAGGTCGTTAGAAAGTGTGTCATTTGGAAGATTGTAGTAGCTAAAGAAAACTACAGAATGATTAAAAAAGTGAAGCGTTACAACAACGCATTCGAGGTTCAGCTGATGATTAGGTAGGTGAAATTGCGTAGAAAGAAATTGTTTATGAGAAGAGCAACGCCTCTAAAGCTATTTATTGAAATGTTGTTTTTTTATATGTACTGTTATTGGATATAGAAATTGTACAATAATCTTCAGTTTTAGTAAAGCATAAAATGTAAATATTGTCCTGGAATAATACTTTTTTAATGAGGGGACGTTTGCGGAGAACTCCGCATGTGTTAACGATTAGATCCATAGTTAGTAATAATAGTAAAATATAGAATTAAGGAAGAATAGGGGCATAGAAAAGGTAACGGCATTCTAGGCAAAAGACATGTAAACCTTGCGGCCGAATATGGTAGAGGAGCTTTTGTTAATGGCAATAGCGTTTTGCCGTTCAGGTAACAGTTACATGAGAATAAGTGTATGAGTTTTTGGAAAAGTTTTGATTTGAACATGTTGTTCGGTGTCAGGATCTTCGGATACTATAGAACACTCAGAAGTGGTGTCAATAGGAATAAGTTGTGCAATGGTTTCAGGGTTTGCTGGATTTGTTTTACGCATGGCACCAGCAAAAGAATATGTTGGGTGGGAACCACCACAATTGTTACATTTAGGTTCGGGAATCGTGCATGCTTGAGAATTGTGATTAAGGTCACATTTAGGACAGACAACTACTTGGTAGGACATTCTGAAGGCAAGTAATCTACTTTAGTACAGATGATGCGCTATTTAGGTATTAGGTCGGGCATGTTGGAAGATTCGCACGGATAGTGTCTTCCAAACATGGAGACCTTTTTGGATAGGAGAAAGTCAAGGGTTGCCTTCCTAGGAGTAATGATTCTAACAAGCGATGTGGGAGTTTGGGTAGTTTTGGAAATTATTTTTATGATTTTGGAGACTTTAGGTAAATTAATTTCTTGTAAGGTTTCATCAGAGGTGATGTATTTGTCTACATACCTTACAACGCTAAAAAGAAGGAGTTCTAGGAATTGGTATTCTCAAAAAGTTGGGAAAGGGTGACATTAAGATCTCCGTATAAGTGTTAAATTTTTTTTCTGTATCAGTATGTAAAAGCGAGGAAGTTTCGAGAGTGCGCTATTGTTCAAGTTTAGTTATAAATTAGTGAGTGGTAAGTGGAGGCATAAGATCGAATTATAGAATTGCTAATTAAATTTTGCTACTAATACTCAAAAATACCTCCTAATTCCTACTAATATCTATGTAATACATACAAATACCCAAAAATACTACTAACACATCTGCAGTTCCTACTAATACCTCTGTAATACTTACTAATGCCGTGTAATTTCTACCTACTACTTTTTGATACTACTTTGATTTGTATCTATTAAATATTAAATTCTACATTAGTTATTAGCAAAAAACTACATACTAAGTTGCAAATATTTTTTAAAAATTATGATGAACTGGCAACGATAAAAAAATCTAATTCCTTTATAAACTAGAAGATATAATGCTAACCCCTAGATCTTTTGTACTAAAGTACGACTTATTACTAGCCCCCACTGATTAAATTTAATATTACGTTATAAAAACTATTGCATTAATTAAAAAAAACATTTTTTTGTGCTTTGTTTTTCTTTTTCCAGTACCGCCCAGTAAACACAAAATTGATAATGTTTAGTAACAGTTTCAAAACAAAAAATTTATGATTCACTCTTGTTTCAAACATAAAAGAAACCTAACTACAATAAAATAGCTATAAGTCCATCGCTGTTTCACTTATTTGAATCAGTATAGTTTCGGTATTTTAAATTCAAATCTGTTGCAAACTAAATGTTGCATTCGGTTTACGTTTTAAAAGCTTCGTTCTTGAACTGATACTAAATGATCGATACATGTATGATTTTTTTGTTTCAATAATCAACTAAAACAATTCTTTCAATAATATAATAATACATTTTCGAATGCACGTTTCAAAATTTATTGCACAATAAATATTTTTAAATACATTATCACATTGAGTTTTTTACATATTGCAAATTTCTTTGATGTGGTCTTTTCACGGAAGCCTCGAAAACTGCATCAGTTACTGTTGGGTAGCAACTTTTAACCGCATCAACATAGAAATAAATATTTCATTTATATACATACATAATCATAGAGTTACACAAAATTAATTACATTTTTTAAATAAAAATAAAAAAAACAACACAAACTTAATATAAATATCACTTTAGCAATTATAAGAAAGTTATAAAAACACTGTGAATACCTTTAGCTGTACATAATCGTATAGAAAACTTGAAGAATTGAACTGTAATTATAAATCCTAAGTATCATCAGATTTACGCAATAATCTACCTTAACGCAACCATGTGTGTTAATTTATATTTTTTTCATACAAATTAAAACATGATACATAAAGAACAGAAATGATAATAATATTGATTACATTTATGGATTATAATAAAATGTTTCGACTTACCGTTTATTGTTCCATTTCGTAATTGTACACACAGCGTCACTTATCAAACTGCAACCGAACAAGTGAAAAGATATCAATTTGCAGCGCAAGCGTTGACGACAGTAATCAAAAGTATAGCAACGACTAATGCTGACTACTTACAAAGTATTCGTTTTTCCTAGAACGATTCTACTGTTTTGAAAATAATTCAATCTTATTTAATCGATCTACAAGCAATTCTAGTTATTCAAACCGGTTGCTGATTATGGGAAAAAATTGCAAGTACTGAAACGGTTCAAAACTGATTGTGAAAAATCGGAACTCTTTCAATTTATTCACTGTCAGTTACATGTAAATGATATAAAAATGGAACTAACACGAAACAACGTATTGAAACAATTGTTTTAATTTTGTGACTGTAACAGTTTCAATCCGTGTTTACTGGGCGTCTTCTATCGGAGGTTGGAAATCATCATAGCCACCCTTACTTTGCTAATTGCAGCTGTAAACAATTCCCCAGAGTAGTTGATCCATTGCCGTAGATTGTTTAACCATGAGATTCTTCTTTGTCCTATACTTCTCTTTCTTTTGATTTTTCCCTGTATTATAAGTCTCAGCAAGTTGAATTTTTTTCCTCTCGTTATATGGCCCAGGTGTTGCAACTTTTTTTTAAATTTTTGTTACAAGTTTACATTCCTTGCCCATTCTCTGCAGTACTTACAGATTGGTTACTCTTTCTGTCGATGTAGCGTAGAGAAAACGTAAAATCGCAACATTCGCATTGTGAGCTCTATATATACGTGTCTACAACAAAGAAACTTTTTCAGTTTTACAAACGTATGTCTTGGCTATCTCTATTCTTGACTTTATTTCTTTCGTTTGTTCGTTATTTTCCGTGATCCATGTTCTTAGATGCTTGTATGATGTGACTCTTTCAATTTGTTTGTTGTATATTGTTATTTTTGTGTGTCTTATTTTTTTGTGACTACCATAAATTTAGTCTTTCCCAGATTAAGCTTTGGACCATAATTGTTGCTGTAGGTAATAATTTTTTCAAGAAGATTTTGCAAATCTGTCGCATCGTTAGCTATTATGAGCGTATCGTCAGCTTTTGTCCGTTTTGATGTATTTTGCAAGTAGCATAATTGACCGGAAATTTTACTTTTTCGGCCTAGGCTGGTAAAGTGTAGTAGAATTTTATACCTTAAAGTTGGCACTAATAATCATTAATTTTTTACGTTATCTGTCATTCTGTCAGATTTATTGACGTACACTATTATCTGTAATACATTTGCTTATATTTTACAATTCTATTTGATCAACATACATAATATGTTATTAAATTTAATTAAAAATAAATACTTAAACAACTGCTTGTAACAAATGTATGTAAAGATTAGCACAAAAAATGTTCTGTATCACACGTTCTGAAAGTATTTTGCGAATATTCGCATTTTGTAGACTTTGGCTGCACCTCGGTCTACAAAGAAATAATATCACAAAAAAAGCATTCTTTAACTACAAATAAAAAATTATTTCTTTAAACAAAACATTGAAAAATGTTTCAAAAAGAAAAGTACCGAATTCTAATTCTAAATTTATCATTATGTAGTTGGTGTTCAATTCGTCGACTACAAAAAGGCCTTTTTGATGAATGAGTAATTATTTTTTCGAAATTTAATTAACTTTATGCATTTAATTTTTTTATGGGTTATTTCTATTTTTCCATGTTTGCGGCGGTCATAGAAAATAATAAAAATTGCTTATTGTACTTTATTGGTAACTAGTCCTGGATAACCACCAATATTGATATTTTTTTAAATGTTTGTTAGACATTCTACTTTAGCTTGGGATGTTATTATTCGTTGCATCGTCTAGTTTAGTTGTTTTAAGACAAATATTTACATGCTTGTCCCACTGTGTTCCTTCGTAAACAGCTCGTTAAAAACTTTGAGGTTATATTAATATTACTGACCATGCGAATTAACCTCTTTTTTTGTTAATAACTTCTAACTAATACCTACTAATACCTCATTAATACCTACTATTTTCTCATGAATACCTACTAATACACAATAATTTCTTGTAATTCCTTCAATGTGTACACCAAAATACCTCAACGGTTTACCTTTCGTAGAATTGATTTTGGGGTTGTATGTTGTTTATTTGTTGTTATTACTTTACAAAATAATCTTACAAAACAATGTAACATTCTGTAAAATATACATACATTTGTTGATATAAAGTATTAATGGTGGTTGTGTAAATTTATATTATGAAAGAAATGGATATATTTTAATTTAAAAAATAATTTTACATTACATAATGTAACTGTTTTACCCAAAAATCAGTAATTCTTTGTTAGTTGGAAAAATTTTTTTAAAGTATTTTTTTGTGCTTATCAGTGTCAAATTATATAGGAACTATATAAACATGACTGCAATAAAGTAAATGTTTTTGTTTAATAGCATAATTTTTATTGTAATTACAACCTATATTTTCTGTTTATCATTCTTCACTAAGTCATCATAATCATAATCATAAAATGTCTTGGAATCAGTTAATTTACTTTTTACCATTAGATTATATTGGTTTTTTTTTGTTTATCTGTATTATTTTTAATCAAATATTCTATTTACTGCATGCTACGCTTTTTTGTGGTTTGTATTTTTATTTGTTCTAATACTTACACTTCGATATTTGTACTTATTATATAATTTTTTTTAGCCTTAAAATATCATTATTGTTTTCTATATATAAATATTTAGTTTTAATTACAATCACTGCCATTTCATAGCGGTTCTACATTTGAAACAATTTTTGAGTCATGTATTCTATATATGTATGTAGGTGTTTCTCTGTATAGTAGTTGGTACAGTAAAGTACTTACTATCTCATTATTTGCAAATTGCAGGGTAGGTAGGTATATAAATGATTGTTGCTATTTGAAACATAAGTTAATAACTGGCAAAAAGTTTTAAGTATTCATAAAGTTTTATAAAGTTTATCAATATAAACTAATTAAAATTTTAACATTTTATAGCAAGCTTTATCTAATCATAGATCAAAATCACTAGTTGTTGTAATAACTTAAAAATTTCATGAAATCTGTAATTTTTTTGTAAATATAGTATAGATATGATCTCGACTTGCTATTGAAGTTACCGTATCTAGAATATCAATATTTTTTATAAATATCGTATCGTATGCCATACTACTAACGTCCCAATAACATAAAAAGTTTATTCCAAGAAAATTTGACCAACAAATAATTTTAAATGAATTCCAAGACATTGTGACTTAACTCATTAGTCCTATTAATTTTTGTAGAATATGAATTTAAAGTTATTGAAAGTAAACGTCTGACAAAAATCGTATATTCAATTGCATACATGGCTTTATTATTTTTAAAAAAATAATAAAAATTAGAAGAAGTTCTTATTTAGTAAAATAAAAATTGTCTTAAAACTATATCGTTATTGAAAAACAAATTAATACGCGCAAATATAAAATAAAAAAAGCATTGATTTTAAAATATTTAATCAGTTCTGACCTAATCATTAGTATTGTATTTTTTTCAAAGTGTAAAATAAGTACTACATTAAAGTGTATTAAATTAAATGTATGCAAATTATTAGTAAGATAAAAAGTATTTAAAAAAATTTAATCATTCTTACTTAATTAAATCGTCATATTAATAAAAACTGTTAAAGCATAATATAGATATATAATCGATAACAAAAAAGACGTAAAATTAATGCCACAGACTTTAACAAACAAGTAAATGCAATAAGTGCCTTGTGGTACGTCGAGCGGTTTTGTAATGTGAGAACTTGTACGACCTCCAGTTGCACTTCTGTCGGAAATGTGTTAGTTACAAACACCGGTTGTTCCTTTGAAACCGACTCCTCTAATTTAAGAGTTATTTTTTGCTTCGTAGTTTGATGTTTCTACAAATCGCCTGATGTTTCAAGTTTTAGTTTAAATGTTAATTAGTGTCACATGCGTTTTGTTTTGATGTTAAAATTCGGAAGATTTTTAAATCTCATTAAAAAGATGCTAATTTTACGAAAAAAATCGGACAAAATTACTCAGTTATAAATAAAACTGAACCGCTTGCTTTATCATAAGTGCTGCTATACAGCACAGTTTATTAAAATCAATTTTACCATTAAACTTACAATTTTATTTGCTATTCTAAAACTATGCACGCCCCAATTATGTATTTTGATATATATTTAATTCACGTCTAAATACTCGCAATTTTGATGTCACGTCAACGTCACGTTCATCAATTTAATGTTTTATAAAATTTAATTAGAGATCGTAATCACGCTTTCTATAAATAAGAAAAGTCTAAACGCTCTAAAGTTAGTGTCAGTTTTATTGATTTTAAAGAAATAAATTAAATTAACATTGTTAACGCCCAATATCTTAAGTCTAACAACTTCTAAAAATAAATTAAATAATCATTTTTTGAAAATAAGTTTTTTTCCAGATTGTTGAATCAAATATTGTAGTAATTTTATGCCCATCGCGACAAAAAATGTAAATTAGTAGTTTGTGATCTTAAATAAAACAATCTTTCTATTTGTTTTGAAAAGTTGCATTAAACAACTAATACAAACTAATTGATTTTCTTGTGACCAAACGTAGTGTTGTCAAAAGAACATGTATTAGCAATTTATCCAATTTATTCTTCATACATTTGTTTTCAGTAACATTCGCAGAATACTAAATAAAATAAATTTCACTGACGTTTCTTAATAAAATGTCATTCCTCGACAAAAGAATCAAAGAATGTCAACTTCATCCCAGTTGAAAATATAAAAACTGTTAACAGGAGTATTTCAAAAATTATAGTAATAAAACTGTTGGTTTGTACGTGAAAATGAAAAACTATAACGTCAATATAAAAAGTTTTTATTTGTAATTAACGCACACAACTATTTTTACAATCATACATTATTATGACAACACTCAAAAGTTTTTTTTTATCATTAGGTATACATGATTTTATTTATAATAAATGGATTAAATATAAAAAATACCAACACCTTTCCTTAATCCATTGATTATTTTAAATTAAAGTTTTCAACACATAGCTTATGCTTAATACTAGGCAGACCTTTTGTGAGAACATCAGCTACCATTTGTTCTGTATACAAATAACGAATTTCAATTAGACCTTTCGAAACAACTTCTCTAACATAATGATACCTTGTATCTATATGATTTGTTTTATTATGATACATATGGTTTTTTACTAATTCTTAAGCACTTTGGCTGTCATTGAACAAAACAATAGAGCTTCTTAATTTACAAAATTCTGAAAAAAAGTTTCTAATAAAAACGGCTTCTTTAGTTGATTCTGAAATAGCAATGTACTCAGCCTTTGTACTTGAAAGTGCTACACAAGATTGCTTTTGTGATTTCCAAGATATAGCACCATGTCCAATTTTGAGAACATAACCTGAGCATGGCTTTCTGTCACAAATATCATTCGAAAAATCAGCATCTGCAAAACCTACAATGTTACCTGATTTTTCAAATGTTAAACTTATTATTATTAGTACCCTTCAAATACTTTAAAATTCTTTTAGAATGATTCTAGTGTTGTTGATCAAATTTTTTATTAAATTAACTTGAGTAACTAACACTATGCGCTATGTCAGGTCTTGTATGAACGAGTAAATACATTAAAGAATCAATTAAACATTGATATGAAACATTCAAAAAAAGTTTTTTATTTGGTTTGAGTTTTAAACCTATTTCAATAGGTGTTAAAACAGTTTTCGCGTCTTTCATTTCAAATTTATGCAATAAATCGAATATGTATTGATTTTGATTAATCCTCATTACATTATATTTCTTATCATGTTCAATATTTAATTCTAAAAACATTTTACTTCACCTAAATGTTTAAGCTTGAACATTTTTGATAGCTCATTCTTGACATTATTCTTCACAGTTACGTTATTTCAACATAAACATACATAACAATAATTATAATAGACTGATTCTCAAGTTTAAAGAAAATGCAAGGTTTATAATTTGATCGAGTGAAACCTAAATTTAACAAAACATTACTAATTTTGTTATTCCACACTCTTGAAGACTGCTTTAAACCGTAATTTGCTTTTTTAAGTAAGCGAACTTTATTTTTGTTTGTTTCATCAATAAAATATTCTGGCTGATACATATAAATTGTTTAAGAGATTTCTCCGTTAAGAAAAGCTTAGTCAAAACCTATGTGATCAATCTCTAAATCAAATTTCACATACAACGCAAACATTATTCTTATTGTACAATTACGTACCACTGGTGAAAAAGTTTCGTTGTAGTCAACTCCGTACTCTTGAGTAAAGCCCTTGGCGACTAGTCGAGCTTTGTAACGTTTCCTGCCATTTGAACCATATTTAAGACAAAATACCCATTTATTTCTAATGATTTTCTTGTTGGGTGGACAGTCGGACAAAATCCAAACCTCATTTTCCATTAAAGAATCGTACTCTCTTTTCATAGCTTCTTTCCAATACACTTTATCACTTCTCGATAGAGTTTTTTGCACCGTCTTGGATCGCTGTCATTCGGACTTTCATCTAGACTAATAATACTTGACGCGTTATATGCAACGTAATCCAGCGACTGTTTTTTTTATACTCTTCCAGATCATGTAACAATTGCTTTTGTTTCTATTTCGTTTTCATATTTTTTGTTGAAACATTTTCTTTTTCAATTTGTTCATTTAAGTTTTCTCGCATTTTTTCCTTTTTTCAATTGGGTCATGTTTTTTGAATGTTAACTTAATTTGCTTTTAATTTTTTCCTAAATTCTCGTTACTTTTTTTTTCTTTATTTAGATGTAGACTACCTTTACTTTTCTCTTCATTGTTTTTCCAATGATTTATTTCTTGAAATAGTTGATTTATAAATTCATTGAAAGTAACTGTTCGACTGATAATTACTTTATTTGTTTTTAGATCTAAAATTCGATATTCTTTGATTGTTTTACTGTAACCGATCATTATTCCTTCTGCTGCTCTGTTTTCTAGTTTTGTGCGTTTTTCTGGTTTAACATACTTCCGAACGTAATCAAATGTGATAAATTAGTCTTCTTACCACGCCACGTTTCATACGATGTTTTATCTTTGCACTTCGTGGGCACAGTTGATTGAAATTGAATTCCAAATTTCTTCTATAATGCTTTTTTCCGGTATATCGCCCACTGTTATCGCTTCTAAAAACATTCGGGTATCGATCAAACCGATTTTTCATTTTAGTCAAAAATTCTTGTCATTTTTCGTAAACTGTTGAATATGTTGAAAAATCATTAGTAAACGTCGCAAAGAATTTTTCTTGCTTACTGTTGGTGTTTTCATAGAACCACAAACATTATTATGTCGAGTACTTGTGACATTTGACATTACCTACTTTAACAGGATGAGGTTTGTTTGCTAACTTTCCTTTCACAGATGTTATACAATTTTAATCCCATCTGCAAGATTTTTTGTAACCAATGTTTTTAATATTTCTGGATTTCTATGTCCTAAGCCCCTATGCCAAATATGCATACAATTTGCAACTTTCTCACATGACATTTTTACCAAATTGCATTTTTTACCTTCAGTTCTCTATAAACCATTTGTGTACTTCGCTTTTAGAATACATACATTACTGTTCTTTACATAACCGTTATTTTTGTCAAAATTTACCGTATAACCAGCAGCAATAACTTTTTATACTGACAATAAGTTGTTCTGCAACAGTCGAACATATAAAACATCAAGTAACCCTATTTTTCTTTTGTTTTTATTTATCTTTCAACAATATACAACCTCTTTCTTCAATTTTTATCTATTGTCCATTTGCCACCATTATTCTGCCAAAACATTTTTTCAATTTCTTTCAAACTTGTCACATGATTACCCATTCTTTTTTACTGTTGTTCTCTTGCTTTGTCATTTTTGCTTTATGAGTTTCTATGTTTCATTCATTCATTTTTCATAAAATAGCAACCTCTCTTTATATGACCTTTTCTGTGACAATAGTAACATTCACGTAAATCTTTATTTATATTTCTCTTAAACTTATCCACTTTCATTGTCTTTTCATCATTTCCTTCTGAATCATCATTTTTTCTAGTATACTCATCAATCAACTTTACTTTTACTTACTTTAATGTGAACTCATCATCAGGACGAGCATCTAATGCAGTCACCAAAGTTGAATACTCATCTGGTAAACCTCCGAGTAAAAGTGCAGCTACATGAAAGTCAGTTATGATTTTGCCTATTCCTCTTAATTTCACTACCAATTCAAGTACGGTACTTATGTACTCTGGCATCGTTTTACTTTCCAGTCTTGACTGATAAAGTTTTTTTTTAATAAATAAAGCTTATTTGATAAGTTATTTCTTTCGTGCACTTTTTGAAGTTTGTCTCACATATCTTTTGCCGTTTTGCATTTACATATATGAACTATTTGATTGTCCTCCACATTTAACGACATTGTAGCTTGTGCTTTTTCGTCTTTTCTCATCCATGCAACATCTGGATTTTCAAACTTAGTTTCTTCAATTACTGACCAATTAAAATCATTTTAACTCGAAATTTCCAATTTTGATACTTGTTATTCAATCTTGAAATACTTTCATTTTCCATTGTCCTTACTTTTTATTTTACTTTAATGGAAAACTTTTCTTTACGCGGCACCATTTTCTTCGTCACTTTAGAATATTGGTTTATATTCGTACTATTGCATTACTGGGCCAATAACCTGTAGGTTTGTACGTGGAAATAAATATATATATATATATACGCCAATATAAAGTGAAGAAAGTTTTTATTTCTAATTAAGACAGAACTATTTTTTAGAATCATATATTATTATGACAACACTCAATTTTTTTTTATCACTAAGTACACATGATTTTGTTCATAATAAATAGATCAGATATAAATAATACCAACAAAAACAACATTAAAAGATAAAATATTGTTTATCCGATAGTACAACAATCGATATACCATTCTATTCAAAAAAAATCAAAGTATTCTAAATTTTAATAAAATTTTAATGTTTCACGTAGTAATTCACAAGCTTGGCTTGGTTTATTAAAACGTGTCGTAATATGAAGTCAAGCTTTTGAACAATCAAGTTAAGCTTTTACAAAATCAAGTCTAGCTTAAGGTTAGCCCAGCTAAGTTCTTTCAAGACCAGCTTTCAAGCTTTCAAGCACTTAAAAATAATATTATCTTGATGTAAAATTTATGTCTGTGAGTTTTTTTCACAACAACTTTGTAAACCAGTGTCGCAAACAGCGTGTATTTTTTGAACAGGTTGTTAGAACGTGAAATTATAGCGTCAATACAAGTAAAACAAGTCGAAATAAAAATTCTAATAAAACATTTGAAACCATCAAGATTTTGAGCCAAACAAATTGAAAATTACGAACCTGTTGCATTAAATAGTCTTTTAAGGTCATTAAAGCTATGAATTTTGTATTACTCTAGTTTTCGTGTAATCTTAGAAAGATATCTAACGTATGTGAACTACGAGCTAGCCAACGTCTAGAGCCGTTTTTTCTAAACAGACGATCGGTAAAAATTATACTTTAAAAATCGGAAATAGATCGAATGGAGCTGTGGTCTTTCTCTCCTACGACCTTCGTATATAGGCAGAACAGTTCCAGTATCTATAAGTCTTTGCACGCACACCAAAATAAATTTTATTGAAAGCAATTTACACAAATCACTTAGCATCAACTGTAAAAATCGAGACAGAAGTAGAGCAAGTTGTTGATTGGAGTTCAAATAAAGCTGAATTTAGAATTTTTATTTGTTTAGATAGGTGCAAACATTTTAATCCAAACGAACAGAACGAACTGAGCGCGTAAAGCAGAATTTGCCAAGTCTAGATCTATCTCCGAGCCGAATTGAACGCGCCCAACTTTTTCTGTGTTAGTAGGAAAGGCATTTGCTGAAATCACAACATTAGATTGTCAAAACAGTGCAAGCATGTGGATCAATTGACTCAAGAAATGTCAGAGAATAATAGATTAATTGACGAAGTAGTGGAATTTTGAAATGTATATAGTAAATATTGGTTTATCCAAAGAAGACACAAGTTCGAAAGAAGTAGAATATGAAAATAACTAATAGATTTTTTTAAATATGTATACCCGTTCAATTTCTTTGGATTTTAATTTAAGAATTAATTTGTTGCTAAAAAATGCCAAGCAAAAGGAATTTTGTAAATCTTATTATTTAAAACTTTCTATAAAACTTAATATTGTTACTAAAAATTTTATATTAATGTAATTCTTAGTTTGCCGTTTATAGATCTGCTCCTTTCTGATTCAAGAAAGAAAGTCAAGAAAATATTAGTTACACTGTGCATGCAACACATAATATATTTATGTGTATCTAACAATACACATTTAAATTAAGCGCTCAAACACTTTTTTTTGGGATTGTACCTTACAAGCTACTACAGCGCCGGTATCCCCTCTCCAACTATCTCGTTTGCTGAGTTCAGCAGTTCAGCTGTATCATTACGATATGAGCCATACAAACTTTATTCAATGGCTGAAAAGGCAACTTATTTTAAATTTATGCCTAAATGGTTTCATAATAGTGGATAATGCACATTACTGTTAAATAAATTAAATAAATAATCTTAGAGCAATCCAAATAAACATATTCGTTCATTTTGGGAAATAAAATTTCTACGACTAAAATTGAAAAAGCAGATTGTTTAACAGTGATGCATACTAATTCATTGCTTTTTTATTATTGTGAGTTAATCCAATTTAATTTATATGAAATATTATTAAAAGAAAAGTTGCATTCTGGGACAAACAGACTTTAAGAGAACATTTTAACATATAATTTACAATTCTAATGGTAAAAGTAAGAACTTTTTTAAAAAGCATTAAAATTCCAAAACAACTACAAGTATTGCTTATGTATTAATGCAAATATTATAATAATAAAACAAATCAAATTTCATGGATTAATTATCTTAATAGCTAATCCGCCTTATAAAAAATGCGAATAAACACCTTCTCATAAATCACTAATAAAATACACACAAAAATAATATATAATTAAACATTTTTAGAACTCAATTTAATTAATCATTTGTTCAAACTATTAGTCCTTAATAATTTATTACGAGTCTTGTAATAATGAAAATCGATTATTTATGTTTTTCAATTGATATACACGTAATTAGAAAAAAAATTAATTTACTAGTCAAAAATTTTATGATGTTACTGAAATGAAATCAATTCTAGAGGAAACAAGAAATAATTTTGCTGTAGTAAATAAATTAGAAATGTGTTGTAACAACTGTTTGCTTTATTAGTATTTGTGGCATTACTGTAACAGTCTTGATTACATACGAAACACGATACTTGATAAACATAATTAAATACTGTGGAAACATTGATAGTGTTAATACCACCATTGGTTTTAATCAAGAAGCGTTTTATTTCTTATACGTTTTGATGTAGAACTTTTCTGTTTTTCCTATTACCACAAAATAAAACATTCTCACGTTTTGCACTGTGCGGAATTTATGAGGTCGTCATTGCGTTACTTGTATTGACATTTTGTTTGATGATTTTAATGTAATTTCAGAATTAGATAGATTACATTGCTCGCGATAATAATGTTTAGTCAATATCATGGTAGTACATAAATGTATTCCTCTGAATGAATCTGTACAGTTCTTACTGTAAAAACAGAAAAATAAGAAAAGAGTTGAAAGCGTGCATTATTATCTTTCTTTCTTTTTAATTAATTAATTAATTTTGTTCTTTGTTTCTAACCATTATTTCTCTAGGTTATTGTCTGCATCTTTTATAACTATAAGTTCTAAAGCACAAATATAGCACAAATTTCAAACATGACCTAAGCAATAATACACATTTAATAAATACAGTTGTAGACAAAATAGTAACAAAAACAAGATTTTCTAATTTCTAAATTAGTTAAAGTAAAGATCTAAACTATACGGTAGTTATGTAAAATATGATTTGTCAACAAAAAACAGAAATAAAACCAATATCCAAGTTTAGCTATAATTTGTTATACACATGCGTATACAAGCATTGCTAATAATGTTAACATAACATTGTTTTATTTCTTTCGCTTTCTTATTTCTCTTATTTTTTTATCTTCTATTGTGTACAATATTTTCTGTTTAAATATTAGTAATACTTGCATCAAAAAATAAAACATAAAAACAATTAAATTTACGCTTCGCAATTAAACTCGAACGTTGAAAGATTGTTAGTTCAGATTGTACAAACAATATAGAAATACAAATTATACTAAATTGAACAATAACTCTCGTATAATAGTAATATACAGGAAAAACTATAACTAACAAATAGCAATAGTTAAAAAGTGTATAGACCAAGAATAAATTATAGTTTGCCGATGAACGTACTAATATTATAAGCAAAAGAAGAAAAAAAAATAGATTGCATAATTAAAAATAAATAAACACAAAAATTTAATGACTATTGAACTTAACAAAAAGAAAATTGGTAAAATAATGATAACTTATTAAGTCATAATGACTTTAAAAAAGACAAAAATAAAGTCTGGAAGGATACTACAAGTGTAACAAGAAAAAGCATATAAAAAAAACATTATTGCAGTTAACAGCTCATAACTCAAAGACTAAAAACAAAATTGAAACATTTTCGAACTTTGAGAATATTCAAAGCAATTTAAAAAATCAAGAAACTATTTTTATTAAAAAAAAAGTAAACTCAGGAAATCAACTTTAGTCAGTCTTAAAAAAAATGTACCGGCGTAAAATAAATAGGCTTGTGCTGTAGGGATAAATAAAAGTGATTGTAACTACCTTATCGGCGGACGGTGTTTATTTTGGTATATATTTACACTGTTAAATTTATTTAGAAAGTTTTTGTTTTTATTTTCTAGTTAGTTATAATTATCTAGTGTTTTGTATCGTGTTTTAGTCTTATTAATAAAATTAGTTACATTTATAATTGTGTAACTAGTCTATTTTTGTCATGATCATTCTAAAGCCTGGATCTCTTTTTTGTAGAAGCGTATTACCTGTTATAAATGTGTGCATTTATTATTTTATTAAAAATAAATTGTAGCTTTACTTTTAAGAACAAATACGAAACATTAAAATGAATTGTGCTAACTAATATTTTAAAACTAAATAGGTACTTAGAAAAAAGACAAATTAAAAAGGCTGAAGTTTTTTTTTAATCTCATTTTGCAGACATCAATAAAATAGAAAGGCATATATTTAAGTTACATAAAATTTATTGCAACTAATTGTTAGAGACAAATGGAGCTAGTTCCATCGAACCGAGCTTCCAATTTTTCTGATTTGACTGTATTAGAGGTTTTATATAGTTTATATATATACTAGTGATAGGCATCACATTTGGAAATCAATGAATGCTTTTAGAGAAAAAAAAACAGCTTGCAAAAGAAATGAAAGTGCAGATAAATTTGAAAACGAAAAATTTCTACGTGGAGTTTACTACATCGCTGACGATAGATAAAAAATCTGCAGCTAAGTTTTGTGTATGAAATGAGTTATAGTTAGTTTAAGTTTTTTATGTTCTTTAGGAGGGGCAATAAAAACCACTCTAAACTGTTTTTATGGCTACGTTTCGTGCCTCTAGCGTGCACTTCTTCAGGCCACTGAAAATTTATTTACGGTAAGTGAACAACATTACACAAACGCATAAAACAACTAACTGAATTTGTTAACAGGTACAGCAAACAACAAAAAACTTACAAGAAAAGGTTACGAGTGGTGGTAGTCCACTGGTCCAACAAGCATACCGTCTAATAACTTACTTAATCTAGTTAACATGAAATTAAGTCAATAATTAAAAGAATTTAAATATATGTACAAAGAAAACAACGGACATTAAAGTTAACAAACAATATACACTGAATGCAAATTCAAAAATAATTGTAACTATGATAAGGCTGATAGATAAAAATGACACTGAAATCGCATACAACTATAAAGCTTATCTTGCAATTTTTGAAATTAAATTATTGTAAATATTACTTAAATTATTGGTGTCGTTATTGAAATTAATGTTGTTTTTATATATGTTGATGTATATCATTTCCGATACTAACCTTTTTTTGAAATTATTTTCAACATCTAAAATTGTAGGATTGTTGAAATCGAAGGTATGTCCAGTGTTAATGTGATGGACTTAATACTAACATCACTTACATGAAAATAATTAATGTCCCAAATTTAACAAATAGAATCATTCCGATTTTAAAAACAAATAACATCAAAATAGCAATATACAATAATAACACCATCTATAATACACTGTACAGTAAAACTAAAGACAAAACAAACACAATAGAAAAGCACGATGTAATTTACAAACTAGACTGTACCAATTGCAATGTATGTTATATCGGCCAAACCAAACAAAAAGTAAAAAATCGGATTAATAACCATCGTTATGATTGTAAAACAAAAAAAGCAGACACAGCATTAGCAGTCCATCACATTAACACTGGACATACCTTCGATTTCAACAATCCTACAATTTTAGATGTTGAAAATAATTTCAAAAAAAGGTTAGTATCGGAAATGATATACATCAACATATATAAAAACAACATTAATTTCAATAACGACACCAATAATTTAAGTAATATTTACAATAATTTAATTTCAAAAATTGCAAGATAAGCTTTATAGTTGTATGCGATTTCAGTGTCATTTTTATCTATCAGCCTTATCATAGTTACAATTATTTTTGAATTTGCATTCAGTGTATATTGTTTGTTAACTTTAATGTCCGTTGTTTTCTTTGTACATATATTTAAATTCTTTTAATTATTGACTTAATTTCATGTTAACTAGATTAAGTAAGTTATTAGACGGTATGCTTATTGGACCAGTGGACTACCACCACTCGTAACCTTTTCTTGTAAGTTTTTTGTTGTTTGCTGTACCTGTTAACAAATTCAGTTAGTTGTTTTATGCGTTTGTGTAATGTTGTTCACTTACCGTAAATAAATTTTCAGTGGCCTGAAGAAGTGCACGCTAGAGGCACGAAACGTAGCCATAAAAACAGTTTAGAGTGGTTTTTATTGCCCCTCCTAAAGAAGATAAAAAACTTAAACTAACTACAACTTGCCAACAGGAGGACAAACTACTTTACCTTGAAATGAGTTATCTTTTACTGACCAATAACATTAGTGGGCAACAGTCTTGTATTTAACCAATTTATTCTAAAATTATATTGAATTTTTTAAAGGATAATTGTTACTAACTTTTGTTACTTATCGAATGACTTAATCGCAAATTTATAGTTTAACTTTTTAGCATTAATTTGTTTACGATTGTTTTCTCAATCGCCTACATGGTTAGTAAACAACAACAAAAGTTTAGTATTAAGTGTCAGTTGTAGCAAATATTAATTTTCGAATGCATTCAAAAATGATTATGCAATTGATATTAATTGATTACAGCATACTGTAATTGTTTTACATTATAAAACTGATTTATTATAAACAATAGAATTAGACTATAAAGCCACGGATAATTAACAGTGTAATAATCTGATAATATAAATTTTTCTTGTTATATATAAACTGAAGTAATGAATAGATATATTGTTAAAATAGGTTGTCTTGCATATTTTTATTATTTTATTTAATTATACTATTCTATCTGCTGTTAGTTAACTTGGCCTGCAACTATTATTAAGTATTTTTTGTTACAGAAGGCCAAGTGCAGCAATATGGTGAAGTTAATCAACTTGGTGGCGTATTCGTCAACGGCCGTCCTTTGCCAAATGCTGTGCGCTTACGTATTGTAGAACTATCGCAAGTAGGAATACGACCGTGCGACATATCAAGACAATTACGCGTGTCCCACGGATGCGTATCCAAAATATTAGCAAGATACCATGAGACGGGATCTATATTACCGGGAGCAATTGGTGGGTCAAAACCTCGGGTAACCACGCCAAAAGTAGTATCGTATATAAAAGATCTTAAGCAAAAAGATCCCGGTATTTTTGCTTGGGAAATTAGAGATCGTTTATTATCGGATGGTGTTTGTGACAAGTATAATGTTCCTTCAGTTAGTTCAATTAGCAGAATTTTAAGAAATAAAATAGGATCTTTAGTTCATTCGGCAGCGCATTCCCATTCACTTTACAACGCTATATATCCTAGTTACCCGTATCCTCAACAAAAATTGGAATCGCCTCCGCCTCAAAGATATACTGCACCGCATTGGCCTAGCTCCCACACAGTTTCCGACATTTTGGCAAGCGTACACTCGGCCGCGTTTAGACCTCCACATTCTCCCGCATCTGCTTCCTTACCTCCAGGTCCATCTCCACCAGTAACCGATCACACTGCCCAAAACTATAATTATTACATGTATTTACAATCTAGCAATACCGCTGCTGCTGTACATATGGTTAATAGCGGAATGTCTCATCCTACTTTAACGCCAACTCCAGGTTCGCATATCTGAAACACACATTTTTTAGTATAATAAACAGTGATAAAGAATGTAACATAAGCGTGTTGATTGAATATATCGATAAAATATTTATTATTACAAATTTAATTCTGCAATTTTATTATGATCATTTATGTTATATAACCACAAAAAGGTAATAGAAGTATATATAATGTTGCACTATGCTCAATTACATATCATACTTATAATACATTATTTACGAATAAATTAAATTCAATACGCTTTTGTTACTTTCGTGGTTTAGAATAATCTAATATAATTTTATGAAGAGTACCAACAATCTTTTAAAACACATTTGGTTTCAAAATTTTCAAATAACCACACCCATAAGTTTAAGTTGTTTGAGTGGTATTGATGTACTTATATTTTGTAAATATGAATAAGTGGGTTGTAGTATTTAATGAGTTTAGACATTTAGTGTTTAAAACAACTTCTGTTTTTGCTTCAAAAGCTTTAAAGTGCAATTGTTACAATAACAAATTGTAAAACAAGTAATGGTGCTTAATTCAGTGCCTTTTAAAATTAAATTTACATTATTTATTTTATTAATATAAATGAATTTACGTTAAGATGAGCTGAAGCAACGAATTATTATACAGTGCAAACTGTAAAGCTAAATCACTCTAGACAACTGATTAATGTATTGTATAACTAAGCGTATTCTGAGGGTTTGCGTAACATGTACATTTTTTGAATAAATATACTTTTTAATTAATTTTTTGTTTTTGTTTTCTGAATTCTTAAATCAAACGTACTTAAATATCGATTAAAAATGTGTAGAAATAATTAAATTTTTTTTAGCAAAGTGTCATTTTATTATTCTAATAATTTACGATGTTACTCAATGCTGATAAGACTGTTGTTTTTTAATTTTTTTTTTGAAATTTAAGAGGTGTTTTTTTGATAAAATTAAATGTCGTTTTAAGTGGTACCGATATGTACTTATTACCCATGTCGAACAATAACGTTTTTTGCAAACAAATTTTTCACAACAGCTAATAGACAATGTTTAGCATATAATAACAAAAACTGATTAATAATTAAACAAAAAAAGTTAAAGTAATCAGATGTCAAACCTACAGTCAATAAGTTGAATTTTTGTTAAAACGTAATTTATTTTTTTTAAACCAAGGTAATCAACGCTTAATTTTTAATTTTAACAAAAACTGTATAACTCAAAACATGAATCAAATGTATTCATTCAAGAGTAAAAAGAACAAAAAGCAACCATTTGTATAGTTTTGCTTAGAAAGCACTTCGCGACACATCAGATAACTGAATTAATCAGAGAAATCAAAATATAATTGTAAAAATACCTTTATTTTTAAAATATTACATTACGAAAAAACCTATTCAACTGATTTAAGAGCATGTAAAAAAATATTTTTTTGTGAAAAACTAAACCAAGCAAAATTGTTTGCTTTTTATAATTTTAAAATTTAAATAAAGATGTAAGAATATGCTTTATATTAAGAGCTTGCAGTTATTCGTCATATTTAATAAACTGCGGAATAGATTATACAAAATTTTTGAATTTTTGTTTATATATATTGTTAGAAATTATGAAAAGAATGTCGCAAGTTTTATAAATTTCAAAATAATAAATAATTTTTATATAACTGTTTACAGAAAGCTTATACATACATTTTACATGGGTTGCGGCACTTGAAATAAAATAAACACATTTAGTGAAAACAAAAAAATTAAAAATCTTCTTGGTTTTCTGTAAAACTGATTCTTAGTAGATTTAAATAATATGCAAAAAAATGCTGCCAGCTACAATAAAGCAAGTAATTTTAACTAATACGATCTGACAACAACGCGTTGAAATAGTTGGGAATTGCGATTGTTACGTGACTAGACGGTTACCTTCGTTATTAACGTTATTGCCACAGCATCTTTAGTGACAATTTAATTCGTGTGCCTTTCGTGTGTTTTCAAACTTCAAATTGACTTGTGTGAAGTTCTAGTAAACTATTGCTTTCCATTAATAATAGCTTGATTTGTAGTGATTATGCTATTGTATTTTATGGTCGACATGATTTTAAATAACGAAAACTTTTCATTGTTACATATAATGACACATAATATAAAATTTTAAAATTATAACAAATATTTTTTACTGAAACATGTAACGTACATACATGGAGCCAATTGATTTATTATTAATTACCGATGAAGTTGTTAAATACCGGTTTCGCAGTCCATTTTAAATGCTACATAATAAAATAATTAAAGACCGACAAAATGCATTTTGCATTTTTCTGCGTTTTTTAAATTTTTTTCTTGCTTTTTAGACAAAGTACATTTTTGTAATATTACTGAATTTTTTGCATTTTTCAACTAAAATTTCCCCAAACTAAAGACATTCTATTTATTTACCTCGATATAGAATTATGTTAATATTCTGTACATTTACCTAGAAACATGATTAAGGTGATTCTCACGTCGATCATTTAGTTTTCGGAATTTTTTTTGCATGACTTGTAAAGATTTTTATTATTTTCTTTCTTAAATATAGCTAAAACGGTTGTAGTATCATATTTTTTTTTGTTTTTAATTAAAGCTTGATTCATTGGTCAAAACATAGTTGACATTATCTATGTCGTGCAGGAGCTTTTTATTATTTTCTCTTTTAATGTTATATTTTAAAAATGTAAATTTATAACAAAGTAGATTTTATGTATAAATATTAGAAAATAAATGAGAAAAATTGTTTTTTATCACCTACACATTTATAAAAGAATGAGCTGTAAGTTTCTACCCAGGGAAGTAGCTAAAATGTTTACGTAGGGTGAGCCGCAGTGGGTCAAGATATTATCGAGTGGGCCCTAATTCCGAGGTTTTTTTTTATGACACTCAAAAAGATTTGGAATTAACGAATTGAAAAAACTTACTTATTGCAAAACAATTCTCTTATTAAAGTTTATAAAATCAAATTTCCGAATGATTGCTTCAGGGTCTAAACTTTTTGCCAAAACGTTTTCACTGTTCAGAATAGCTAGGTGTTTCAATCTTTCGTCACTCATTTTATTACGAAGATACGTTTTTAAACGTCTTAAGCAGGAAAATATACGCTCACAGTCCGCATTAGAAACAGGAATAGTGATAGCCGTCGCTGTTAGTTTTTAAGTTTCTCTAAACACGATTTTATAAGTATTGAGTAGCTTAATTAGTTGCATTACATTAGTAATAATTACATTATTTTCTAGTCCATACTGATTTATTGTTTTAGGTAATATTTTTAGTTCGGTTTTCAATGTTTTACTATCAGCCTTATAATGATCTACTAACGCTTTCAAAATTCAAACAGTCATAATCTAAGAAATCTTTATTTTTCGGATAAAGACCACTGAACGCATTAATAATGTTCATGTTGTCTCTGGTAAAACGGTCACCCAGTTCGTTCAAAATTAAATCCAAAGTAGGATAAAATATTACTGTTAAATTGATTTTTTTCGGATATTATTTCTTCTTCTAGATTAGTCGTCACAATAAAATTTTCTAGTTCTTAGGACATTTTACTTTTTTCTTGTTTCCGGTTTGTTGTTTTTTGGTATTTCAATATTATTAGTTTCACTAATTTTTACAGCTTCAGAATATATTTCAAACATACATGTACTGTCAGATCTCCTTTCCGTAAAAACATCTATCAAAGTATTTTATTAAAATATTCAAATTGGATGACATTTTTTGAAAAAAGTCACTGGCTGCACTAAATAATTTAAAAATTTTGCAGTACATAAGCAAAGAAAACACGAATTTAAAATCGATTTGGTGTAATATGCCAACGACTTCTGGTGCACAATCACTTCTTTTGCTTATAATCATATTTAAAAACAATAAAATTTTTGTAAATTCTGTCTTAATTGCCATACAAGCAAACACTTGAGCTGTCCACCTTGTGTAACAACTTTTCTTTAGTTCAACTGGATTTTTTGAAGGATTCAGTTGTGGCTGAACTTTCATAAATTTTTAATGCATTGAGGAGCGGACACAAACACATATAACGTTTCTAAAAGGTCAAAAAAATATTTTCCCTGTGACAAATTCTTTCAAATATTAACCACAATCAAATTTAGTCTATGATTATAACAATACATATAAATAGCTTGAGTAACTTCTAAACAATGTTTGAACACCGTTTGAACAGCCACCATAGGTCTGTGCAATGCATTTATGCATATCGATTTTACACTCATTAAACAGGTCTTTAACATATGAAAGCAATGCTTGAGCATTTAATTCCTTTGCAGATCGATATCCCATAAATCTCTCATAAATGGGGCCCTGTAAGTAATAACGAACCGATGTTTGTTCAGTTTTTGCTATGCCTTTAGTCACTAATTTTTTTAACCACAAGAATATGTTTAGCGAAAAGATGTAACATCTCAATAAAATTCCCTCTGTTAGAATTGTCCTGGGTTTTATTACATCCTTTTTGTAAAAGTTTTTGTGTTGCAGTAAAAATTAAAATATCAGTAACCACACGTAAATAGTTTTTATTTTTTTACACAAACGCCAAATGTGCCTCATTGACTTGACTTTCGAATCATGGTTGTTTTTTATTTTTTACTTTACAACGATCATACCACCTAATGTAACATTTTTATGTTCACTGTCACGATCATGTTAATTAAATCCTGGCTCTTTTTCTAAGGCTCCCTTCTAATTTTTAAAACCGACGCTTACAAAGACATCATTGATGTCTCAATTTATCAAAAAGTGTCTGCAAACAAAACAAAACGCGGCGTCGGAAAACACGCTGTATTTGAACCAATCCGGGTATAATTTGAACTAGCCACTGTTAAACTGTCTTTCTCTATTATTAAAATTTGTTTTTGGGTAGAATTATAGTAGTGGTTGCGTTGGTTCATCTTCATAACTCTGTGAAATATTATCACTGTCCGCCGCTTTTTTTCTGACTTTCGTAAGTTTTTGTTGGGTTTGTTGCTGCTGTTTGGATAACCATTCTTCAAAATCCACTATTTTTTCAGATTCAGATTCGGTTCGATTCAATTCCAAAGCTAAATCAAAATCTAGGGTAAATTCTACCATGGATGCTGAAATTTTTTTTAGAAGCCGCGTTATCGGAAGCCGATGATGATAAAATTTGTAATTCTTTATTTGGTTTAACTTTTTTTAGTGAACCAAAATAGTTCACTAAAGTTTTTTTACCACTACCACTTGTTATAAAAATTATTATAAATTACAAATACTTTAAAAATCAATAATCAACACATAAGAAGCATGCAGTCCTTAATTGTGAAAAGCAGCTAGAAACTAACGTTTTGTTGGTGCTTGGTAGCGTTTTATCCCAGATCATCAGCAAACACTTGGTTTACAAGTTAGTTATAAGTAGTTAAAGATTTTTGCTTCACGCTTAGCAAAAAATGTTGAGTGCTAATTTTGAAGAAACACAACCAAAATTTTTTAATACCTATTCTAAAAATTTGGTAGGAATACGTACTTCATTATTGTTTTCTATCAGAACATCAGCATGCTTAGTTAAAAATTTATAGGAGTTTAAAGTATTTTGCTAACTTCATAAGGTCAGCCAAACATTTTGAGCACTAATATTAAAAATTTGTTATATGTTTTACTGTTAATAGTTATATAACCCTTACTCTTACTCTACTCTACTACTTACTTTTGATGGTCATTGATAAAATGAACTCATCAAATCAATGTCAGTGTTAGAGTGCATCCAAATTTTAGTTTTTATTTTCTTATATTTCTTCGTAGTTAATTAGTTATAGAGTTTGCTGAATATGCCGACATGCATTCAATGTATGAGTTTGTATCATGTAATGCCTAAGAAGTCTAAAAGATTTGCCAGGAAAACGTTTAAAAGAGTGAATCGACGTTTAGGAAGAACAGGTAAAAACTACAATGTTTTATTTTTAATTTGTACTTCTGCAATGATAGAAATTTAATGTAAAAGGTCGTAAATACTTTTTAAAAAATTTGACACAACCAGCTATAATTGTGAAATTAAATTAATTGCGAAGAGAGTGTTGAAGAAGCAACTTAAATGCTGTAGAAGCAGATCCTTCTACAAGTGGTTAAAAATTGCATCTGTACCATCTTCGAAAAGTTCTTGCGCTTCTACGCTAATCAAATTTTTTAAATGGGTTTTAGATCGGCACAAAAACAATGCCAATTTCATGGGTTTTTACGAACGAAATCTATGATTTTCTCGATTTTCTCTTTCTTTATTTCTAATGTTTTCTGTTTCATTCTAATTATGTTTTTATACCTATTCAGTTTTCTTTTCTTGATTTTTGTTTTCATCATATTCTGTTTTAATTCTTCTCTAATACAACCATTTCTTTTATGTGACTATGAGAACGATATAAATCCTCCAAAAAACTTGATAGTTTGGTGTGTTCCTATACTACGATAGAATCCTTCGATGTGGAGGATAGGCACCACTCAGAAATAAAACTCTGTCGTAATTGTGGCTTATGTGGTTCATTTTTGGATTTTCTCAATTTTCCCTTTCTTTATTTCTAATGTTTTCCGTTTTCGTGACACTTCTTACCAGTTTGGTTTGCTTCAATCTAATTATGTGTCTATACCAATTCAGTTAGAGTTATTTACTTTAAGCTTTGCCTTTTGTTCTATTTCTTCCTTTCTGAATATTGCGTTGTTTAGGTTGTAGTATATTTTTGTCGTCTTTCTTGCTCTGTTTGTTATTTTGAGGTCTATTTTTCCATCGTTTGTGAAGATTACTTTTAGATACTCGCATGTTGACACCATCTTTATCTGTTCTCCTTTGCTTAATTTTCCTAATCCTTTGAAATATTTTGATCTTTTTTCCCCATTTCTACTTTTTCTTTTACTTTGTAGCATGTACTATGTTTTCCGAAAACGGCATTATAAATTCCCAAAAATTGCATTAATGGGCATCGTCTGAATCAGTTTAAAATTATCAACGTGTAGGCCGAAATAATCAAACCTTTTGGATTGCCAACAAGGTTAACTGTAGAAATTTATTTGGAATTTCTTAAAAACAATTTGTCAGAACTTTTAGATCTACTTGTGGGAATACGGCATAGTATGTGGTTCATGCACGATAGAGCCCTACCACATTTTAGTCTAGTAGTTTAAGAACACCTAAACAAGAACTTTGAAAATTGATAGATAGGAACAGGAGGGACAGTGGGTTGGCCTTAACGATTACCTGACCTAAACTCATTAGATCTTTTTGAAGAGTTATTTAAAAACGTTAGTTTATGTTAATACAATAGACACACGAAAAAACTTTTCATGTTAGCAATACGCAATTATACATCATTGTAACTTCTTAATTAGCTCAATGCAATTGCAAATATTTTGTTTATGCTTAAGATAAATACGTTGTCTTTAAGTATAATTTTATTAAGTAAGAATGCGTTTTTGAGAGTTTTATTATTGAAATGACCGCCTTGCAGCATTGACCACTAGCCGCCACTGTGTAACAGTACAATATATTATAGATTGCCAATTTAAAAATACTGTATTAATAAAATTCCATTAAAGAATTCCAAAATATACATTCAGTAATAATTTTACAGTTTTGCTGCATTTTTTGTATCTATAAATTAGATTTTAAATTTTATAAAAATTGTTAAAAAACTTTCGTAAATAAAAAAAATTATATTTGTGATGAACCAAGTCATGCAACATAAAAAACATAATTACAACATTTTATAAAAAAAAATATTTTCAAATTCAGATTCAGATAGTGAAGCAAAAAACTTTTACCTCCTATAACTAAATGTTTGCTAATGATCGAATATAATGAAGCACTAAAAAAATTAATCAAGCACTAATTTCTTACAAATGTTATATATACATACATTCATAAACTAACGAATTTGCCACAAGGTCATGTTTTTTAAGATGTTAATATTAAAATGACCTAGCATTGACTATTGTCTGTACGGCGAAAAGATAGAGCTAAGTCCCTCCCATCAAATACGCGCTAAATTTGAATAATTTTTTTTTATTGGTTAAAATTTTTAAGTCAGTATTACAACAAACACCAATAATTAAAGACATACTTCAGTTTGACCTGAGTGAAAGGTTTGACATTTTGGTTAATTTATTCGCAGTTTGAAGTTCTTGTTATTTCCATTCATTTGACGAAATAGTATTTTTCAATACTTTGGAAGACATTTGTGTATATTCGTGTGGAGGATGCGACTTCTTCAGCTGAATCATCCTATTTTTTTTATACTTACAGAATGTTATTTAAACTCTCATAAAATATGCCATAATTATAGGTTTTCCAATTTTTTTAATAAGTAAAATTTTAATGAAGCCCTTGTTTATACGCGTTTGAAATGTTTAGTTGTTCTCTCCAAGTGTTGTTTGATAAATTTTAAACATAAATCGTGTAACTAAATTAATAAATAAAGTTGTAAACGTATTTAGTTGAAATTTATAATTTTGTACATTAATTGAAAATTATACGTTTTCCTATGTACTTTAATTTTTAATGCCTATATTATACATTACATAATTTTTGAATTTTCGCGCTTTTACTAATTTGGGCCGTGTAAACTTGTCTCTTCATACATTGGTTTAAATTATCATACAAAATTGAAGGAGGAGCTTAACTCTATCTTTTCGCTGTACAGGGAATACCAGCCGTCACTGACTACAATCATAGTATAAATTGGAAAAAATTGAAATCAAGACTTCGAAAAAGTTTTGGTGCTTCCGTTTGCTTTGATGTATTTTACAGGAGGATTAGTGGACCGGAAAACTTACTTTTCTGGCTTCACTTTGGATTACAACTATGCTGCTTAATTTTAAATATACTAAATAATAATAATAATAATAAGATACACAAAGTAATTTGAAATGTAAAAAAAAAATCACAAAATTTGTTTTGATTTACAAATGACATATTAAAGGAAAACAAAAATACATGCATTGAGTCAAAATATGTCGAGAATAAAACTACTGATGATTTACAAAATCATCGTAATATAATTTTGTGGAGAACTAGTAACAAATTTTTATTATATTTTTTATATATTGATAATTATAGCATAAAGGTAATACTTTAGAGAACCGCTTAGCAAAATTTAATACATACGTTCGAGTATTCCGTTAGTTAAAAGAACAAAGCATGTTTACATTAAACTATTTCTATTTTTTTTTAATTCACTTTATATTTAATTCAGTGTCATTCAAATGTTCACTATGCAATTTTTTAAAGATGCTTTTTAACGTATATAAATATTAAGTCATTAAACTCATTAGTTGCGCTTAGGTAATAGGATAGTAAATATTTCTACATACTTTTCACTGTCACTTTCCAAGTAGTTGTGCTTTAATTTTTTGAATAATTAATTCCAAGTGCACAGACAGGAAATTATAAGACAAATGAGTCTGAGAGGCAAATTCGCCATGACGCTTGCACAGTTCTATATCGCACAGATTCATAACGTAGCCAAATCGCTGCACGTGCAAATTTAATTTTGAAACACGACATGTACGGTAACTACAAGTAAATTTAATAAAAAGTTCATGGAATTCAAAAAATTTGTGAAATGCATATTGAAGTCATTAAAATTACTAGAACTTTGCTACTAGTTAACTTCTTGTCTGATGTTTTTGGTTATTTGTATGTACGGTCAGTGAGTGTGACGGCCTGTGGTGACAGCGACGTTTGAAGAAATACCATCTGCCACGTGTATGCAACCACGCGAATCGAGGTAGCCAACCGTAGAGTCTTACGGACGCCCGACGTCGCTAGATTCAATTGTTGGGGCGGTAAATTAAATACTTTATGGGTTTTCTTACATTTTAAAAGTAATACATTAAATAATTTATTATTTTACCTACAATTTTTACTCGTAACTTCGTATCGAGTTAGTTAAATGTTAAATAAAATATTTTAAAAGAAATTAAATTATAAATTTAAAATGAGATTAAGTTTCTATATTTTGTATTAAGTATTTCTGTAGATTAATTTGAGGTTTTGCTGTATCAATTTTTGATAGTCTGCCGATATATGTATATTCAATGTGGAAAATATGTTTCTCAAGTAACCATAACATATTAAAATGCAAAGTACTTTTTAGAGAATTGTCCGAAGTAGGCAACTATAATAAAAAAAAATTTAAACAAAAGGTACATACAATTTAATTATTAGAGAACTAAAAATAAAAATTATAAAATACATATAAGTCATATTTTAAATCTATTGTTTAATACTTTCAAACTGAGATTTTTCGTCAAATCATAATATATTATACTTTTTTCTAGTGTTGTCTTGAACTTTTACATCTACATGGTAGGTACATATATTGTTATCACTGTGTTTTTAATTTAGAAAATAATCTTTAAACACACATCTGCAGAAGCATTGTTGCAATTGAAGTTCATCTATCTGCAGTAACTTAAAAGATTTTAGTCAACAATAATTTCATTTGTATGAGCAATTTATTAAACATTACAAAATATTATATTAATAAAATGAACTGGTTGATTAATAGTGAATTTGTATTAGAAAATATAAAAACAAGTTTGTTGTATCACACAAAAAAAATTCACAAAAATTTTAATATAGTGATACACTTTTGGATTCTACATCAAAAATTATTTATTCATACATCTAAACTTACTTATTAAATAAATACGTAGACGTTGTCCAAAAATATATTATAGGTAATTTATTAACTATCGTTGAGCATTAAAATTAATTTTCAAAAAATAATAAACCAAACGTCTGATGTTTATATTCAAATATTGAGGTAACTAAGAACATTCTTTGATGTTTTAAAAATATGTGGCTAATTGTTCATGAAAATTTTATTCTCGTTTTCTAAACTTATACAAAAAGTACGTTACTCTTAGCTAGTTGCACTTTATTACACTTTTTGCACAATTTAACCTAACAAATTACAACTGGTTATGAAGATTTGCCAAAAAGTAAAAACACGATTTGAGTTTGACCTACAAATATATAAAAAATATATAAGGATATGTTTATACTCAGTAAAAATGTAATGTTTCCGTTTAATTTTGCAATATTATTTGATTCAAACACTATTCTATACACATATCTTGGGTTTTTAATTGAATGTAGGTATTGAAAATGATTAATAATACTACGATAAATAAAATTAAAAGCATTCCTAAAAGCTATTGTGTGTAAAATGTTGTTAGTAATTAATCAAACTTTATTTTATGTTACATAAAAACGTACATCACAAAGATTTATGTTTAAAAAACAAATGCCACTAGTTCAACTAAAGTAATGCTCCTACAAATTATGCTACCCAATAAACACATCTGCACAAAATTTAATTGTCTTTGTCTTGTATGGTTATTTAAACTATAAAATATTAGATTGTTCGCGTAGTAATTTTAAACATGTTTTAAATTAAATTTATCGTATATTTGAAAGGTTGTTTAACGAAATGGTTGCCAACATGCGATGGTCTAACGGAAATGGGCGTTGTGCGGAACGGCGAGACATGGCTGGTTAAGGACCAGAAAGCCCGTGTAACAGAAGGCGATTCTATTTAGCAGCATCATTGGCATAGTTTTGTGTTACCGCAAAACTGTTTATTTATTTTATTCATCTCATTAAATAAATGTCTTATGGTCCTAAGTTAAAACAGTGTTTTTGTTTCTTTTGAACATTGCTGTATACGAAAACAATATTTAATTGTCAACTAATTAGATTAAATAATGCTAATTAAGCACTAAATGGTTTAATGATATTTACTTTTTTAATTTATAAATTCGTTATAATGATCATGATATATACTACAAATTAGGTACTTTACCATAGAGTTCATTAGCAAATGTTTCAAAACCGTAGTACATTAATAGTTGCTTTTTGCATTTATGTAATTGTACAAAGCTACATAATACTTAAATTAATTTTTTGTTTTGTTAAACTTTTTTATCATATGCCTATATTAATCCTAATTACGGTACCTAAATTAATTCTGTTTAATAGCAACCAACAATAATTACCGTTTTCTTCCTAAAAAATAATAAAACTTATTTACTGTGCATATAAAACGAATTTTTTTAAACTATACAGGTGTTTGTTAATACATAGAAAGTAAGCAAACTGCAATCAAGAGTTAGCTTTAAAAATTAAATAACTTTCAAAGTTAGACTGCACAAAAATGCTCTAATAAGGTAATAACTACTTTTTTCTTTAGTTTTAAGTCCTGTCGACTATTATAATGTGATTCATCTAAGTTTTGCAATCAGTTACGTAGCATTAGAAGACAGTAAGATTTGTTATTGATTCTATGCTGATAAAATTAAAAAAAATTGTCTTGTGAAATTATATATATTTTTCTCCTTCATTATTTTAAGTGCGCAATTATTGACAACAGCAAAGATAATGTAAGGAAAATGCAGAACTCCGTGTATAAAAATTGGTATAATTTTTTCGACACTATCGACATCTATGATTGGCCAAAGAACTATTTTTTATTTTTATTATAGAAATTGACATTGTGTGTTAACAAGATCAATATAATAAGATACATAAAAATATATACACAACACTGCAGAATTGTTTGATTGTATTGTTGATGGATATAATCAATTACTTCAATAATTTGTTGTTACAATTAGATATTTTAACAAATATTATCAATTCAACAATGACAAAAAAAAACGAAATATAGTTATAAACAATGTGCAAGATTTACTGAAATAACTAGTTTTGGATAATCCGTAGATTCCGTTAAAAAATCAACGTTTCTTATTAATCCGAAGGTTTTTATCTAAACGATTAATTTGATTATCCATTGATTAAAAAGAAACCGTATGCATGAGTATCATATTTTTAATTAAATTGATAATTTTAAAATAATTTTGAAAAATTGAAAACAGAAAAAAGCAATTCACGATATTAGGGTGAAAAAAAACTGTATTTCGTTTCAAATGAGTTGGAGTGCAGATCACATGGATTATTTAATTTAAATGGGATAGAGGAACTAATTTTGCGAGAAATGGAAGGACTCAATAAATTTGGAATTTCGGGATCAAAGAAATTTTAAGAAAGAAGTAATTCCAGGTTTGATAAGTAGGAATCTCAATCCACTACATAATGTGCTTCAATAGTTCCTCTGTTTATTTGTGAAATAATAGAGGCACTAAACGCAGAAAATTGAGAACTCGGTGGAGTACGGTTTTGTCCACACATACCTCGAATTACGTCAAAAAAGTTTTCCAAGAAATCTTGATTTAAACGTCTTGTGAAAAGATAGTTAACACCAAGATCCTTTAGAAAATACCACAAAGCTTGCACATTTCGAACAGTAATTATTAATCCATTAATACAGGGTGAAAATCTTTGTCGTTGTTCACCGAATCTATCGATCCTGGTGTTATCTTCGTTTTACCTCAAAACTCTTGATGGACTAAGTTCCTGGATTAACTAAAAGACTCATTCCGATTTTAAAAAACACTAACTTAAAAATAGCGACCTATAATAACAATACGATATACAACACTATTTACACCAGAATAAAAGATAAAATAAAATTAAACAACAAACACAATGTCATATACAAAATTGAATGCACAGGATGCGACAAATGTTATATAAATTGTTAAGGGGATACATGGTTATTGGTTAATAATTATTATTATTTAAATTATAAGTTCACCAATAATAAATACTAATTTTCAAATATATTTTTACATATGTTTCAAGCTTATAAATATAAAGCTCATCTTCAGAAAACTACAAAAAATATATTAACAAGTCATAAAAAGTTAAGATTACAAAAAATTTTAAACTTACATTTTTTGAAAAATGTCAAATTTGAGAATTTGTAACTAGATATTTAAAAAACAAAAAATGTAAGTTTTACAAAATGTTAAATGTAAATTAAAGAAAGATGGTGCAATTTAGAAACAAATCTAAGAAAAGTTAAGTTTAAAATCATAGTTGAAATTGGTTTGATCGTTCAACAAAAAATTTTTATCTGAAATTTTAATATAAATCAACTCTAGCAATTCAAGAATTTGTTTGTTATTTAAGTTGTTAAAAGGATGAAATAATTATTTGTAATCTTAACTTTTTATGACTTGTTAATATATTTTTTTGTAGTTTTCTGAAGATGAGCTTTATATTTATAAGCTTGAAACATATGTAAAAATATATTTGAAAATTAGTATTTATTATTGGTGGACTTATAATTTAAATAATAATAAATGTTATATAGGTCAAACTAAACAAAAAGCCATCAATCGCATTAAAAATCATCAATATGATTGTAAAAACAAGAAAGCAGAATCGGTTTTGGCTTTACATCACATTAATACGGGCCATAATTTTGACTTTAGTAATCCTACGATCTTAGATGTGAAACCTAAATTTAATAAAAAACTAATTGCCGAGATGATTTTCATCACCAAACATAACAACAATGTGAATTTCAACACAGATACTAATAACCTTAGTACTGTTTATAATAATTTAATCACAATAATGTCATGACATCGAAAATTTTCACTTATCTTGCATGGCCAACATTTTTCTTTATAATTATTGTTCTTTGATCTTGTGTGATGTTAGTGAGCTCGTTCTTTACATGTTATTTTTAAGTTTCACATCTTTTATGTCTTTTCCTGTTTTTATTGTTAAATTTTTACGACTGTGTTAGCGGACCATCACTACTTGTTTATTTTTTTGTAAGTATCTTGTCTATTTTATACATTTGACTTGGTTTTTGTTAATGTTGTCAGTTTCTGTAAACGATTTGTTTTTTTTTAGTTTTTTACAACTAATTATTCGTTTAAAAAGTTTGTTTGTTCACCTGAGTTGTATTTATGTTTTGTTAATTTTGTTTTTTTCATTTATTAAACATTGACGCCTGATGAAGTGGACACACAGGTTCACGAAACGTCGTCTACAAAAACACTGTAAGTTGTGTTTTCTTTCACCATCTCCTACATTTGAAGAACTCAAGCACCTTTCTCAAGAGTATAACTTTTAAAAATCTTATTAGTTTAGTAAACAACGTTTCATTTTTCGTATCAGTTTCTAAACATTCAGCAAATAACGATTCTTGGGAAAATTGTTCCATTTTTACAAATCTTACATAAACTAAAAGTAAAACATCGCTTCCTGGTAATATTGACTCGTCAAGCTGTGTAGAAAATTCAAATGTTTTTAATTAGTCACATAAAGAGTTTTTCACACACTGAGCCATTTCGTCGATCCTTCTTCGTATAGTATTATTACTCAATGGAATTCTTTTTACAATATCGAAATCTGGTTTGTGCCACACGGTGCGTATTACCTCACCTACAGCTAGTAGAATAAGTTCTTCACCAATAGCGTGCGGCTTTCCGGACTTTGCAATTATAAAAAAAATATTATAAGAAGCACTCAGTCCATCGTCATTTTTATTAGATGTTGTCCCTATGAGTTCTTGCAATAGCGGCGTTTATAAATATTTTCCTTTGTTTGAAAACACCAGACCAACTAACCATATGAAACAGTTTAAAGAAAGCAAAAGTTTAAATCACATTGTTGATAAGTGAAACGCGAACGAGGTAGTGAGCGAGACAAATTTTTCATACGCGAATCCTGCATGTGAATCTTTACCATTCAATATGTTAAATACATTTTTTAATTGTTTGTAACTAGATTTTTTTGGCAATACCGAAGTTAGTTTGTTAAGAAAAGGTGGGTTTTCTAATTGGGTTAATTTGTAAACAACAGTTTCAACTATTTGAACAGTGTCTTTTAACGTGAGTCGTTTAGTTTCTAATTGTAGCATAGCTTTTTATATACAAGTAAACTTAGATTCAGTAAAGTCTTCCCGTATACTTTTCGTCGTATAAGATCTCCCTCGACGAAAAAAAGATGAGGTGGTGCAACGAAAATAACATTGAAATTGAATAATTGAATAATTGCGACTTAGGCATTTTAAAAAGAACGGTTCATGAAGTTGATAAAAAAGTTCAAAACATGAAAATTTAAGTAGAAAAATGAAAATAAAAGATTTATTACACGGGAAAAGCAGATACACTAAGAAAGTGTTACAAATTAGTTTTAAATATAAGAACTGCAACAATAAAAGGTAATCGTTAATGGAACGTGATGATATTACTGCTTGACGTTCTCGTTATTTACGCAAGTTACGAAAAAAATATGCTTTATGCGAAAACAAAAAGCCAATAACGTATTTAGATGTAAAAATGTATTTAGTAAGTGCTGGCAATCCAAAGATTTTGGTGTTTATCATACGGACAGAACAAATCAGAGGTACAGTATTGTGCATTAATAAACATCCAACTCAAGCAAAACATAAAGAAAGCATTCGACAATAACTCGATAATAACAATATGAAACAAAATCCGTAAAGCAGAACTAATAATCCCAGTAAACACACGACGTCCCATAGACGTTCGTTTTATGTCCAAATGATGTCTTTACATTCCGGGATTTAAAACGGACTTTTTTGGGATGTCTTTAATAGGATATCCTCAGGATGTCAATGAAGAACGTACATCGGATGTCCTATGCGGGAAAACAAATTTGGGCGTTTGTCAATTCATATTTCTAATCGAATTAAAACAAAATTGAAAAGAAGAATTTTAATATTACCTAATGCGAATGTTTATTTATAATTACTTATCAAATAAAATGATAACAGGATTATGCATTCATTATATATTAATATAAATTAATCAATGATATAAATATAGGACAGTTAAATAAATGTTATCCATCCATCAATTTCGGTTACACTGGTTAATCTTTCTTTTAATATAACAAATATTTTGAAGATGTTGATGTGTGTGATTCACTTCAACCACACCGATAATCGGTTTTCGCACATAAACGAAACGAATGCAAACTTAGTGCAACACCCGTACACTCCTTTGATATTTCATAGTGGTACACTCTGTTTGCTCCGGTTGCACTCTGCATTTGTTTTTGCTGGTGTTCTCACTACTTTATTTATCTGTTTTTTATTTTATTATTTAACGCTTTTTGGGTGTTTTAGTGCATAAACAAATTTATTTGGTAAGTTGGTACCTTGTATTTATTTATAATGTATAAAAAGCATCATTTATAATTATTATTTTGAATTACTGGATATAATAAAAAGTTTATCGAAATTAAAAGATCACAATTATTAATAATAGTGATTTAAAACCCCATCGCGCGCATATCTATGCGGTAAATTGAAAATATTTATTTTATGCAAAAAAAAATTGTTTTTACTCTAAAAATTATTAAAAAAATGTTTTCTTTGCATTAAAGGTTTAACAGCGTGACGTTATCACGACTTTTATCATCGCAATTCACAATAATTCACTCACTACATTGTATCAAACGACAGGAATCTTTCGGTAACACACGAGTCGACTTTACAGTATCAATCATCATGACCGATAAGGCACAAAATCGCTAACCTAACTAAAAAGCTATAACGTTATTGCTTTTTTGGTAACAACGTCTTGGTTCATAGTTATGATTAGTGTGCGGATTTCTGGTATTGTATTACTGTTTCCACTATAATTATTTACGCAGTTAAAAACACGTCTAAAAATAAACGAAATAATTAATTTTGTTTTTACCACATTCCTCTGATGAAACGTAAATGCAAAACGTATAAAAATTCTTAATGAATTTGCAAAACTGACGTGTTCACAAAAACATTTTTTAAAAACAATTTAAACAATTTTTGATTGGTTATAATCAATCATCTCTTATGATTTAATCAGTAATAGAATTGCCAAAAAGATCAATCAATAATTCTACACAATAACCAGAAGTATCAATTTATCAATTTTTTAATTTAGAAAAATGTAAATTTTGATTACATAGAAATACCAAAATAGTTTTTTGTATTAACTTTTTTATCGACTTTACATGACGATTACCATCTCTTAAGTAGTTGCATTGTTTCAGGCGCCACTTAAAAAAAATCGGGAAGAAAGTATAAAAAACTGGCTAAAGAAGGTCGAGGAACGCCGGGATCGAGACGATAAAAACATGAAATAATCTTTAAATTTATTTATTCAAATTAAATATGATTAGGATTATTATTTAAAAATATAGTTTTATGTAATGATAATTTGTATTTTATTTGATAAAGTTATTTTTATTCATTACGTCAAGTTGCAGCGGAGTACGTTAAGTCTCCTGACTGAATAAAAAAATCCACAAAGTAGATGTACTTTAACATGAAATGGTACTTTTCTTGACAAATATATAGTATACATATATAGTAGTAATTACATGAGCTTGAGTAATTCATTGCTTAAAAGCGTATAAATTAAACAACAGAAAACGTATCTCATCAACACACGTTGCATTGAAAGTATCGATCGACATATTAGTTGCTATTTCTTTTCTAAATTCTTGTTTTTTATTTAACTGAGTCGCACTCGAGTTTTCGTAATTACTACTATAAATAAATATTTTTCCAATTCATATATGTAGAAAAAGGGACGTCCCGTAGACATACTACGCGGATGCGATAACCTATAAGAACATTGTAGGGATGCACACAGTTGTGACAAAAGAACGTTCCATGAATGTCCCTAGGACGTACACAGGACCAAAATGAGATCACTTTGGGACATCCGGTGATCCGCAACATCATGTCTCAGGGACGTTCTTAAGACATCTTTGTGTTAGTTGGGATGTTAGTAAAACAATTTAATTATACGAAAATTTATTATGTAGACAAACTCCTTAAAAAATACGAACATACAGTGTTACGTTTGTCAACTTACCACTGCTACTTAAATCCGATTGAGTTGGTATGGAATTTAGCGAAACATAAGTTCGCTATGAATAGTGTTACACAAAGTGGTCTGGAGATAGCAGCCTTAGTGAGAAATGCATTTTCTGAGATAACTGCATCGGACTGGGGTTAACATTGTCAACATGTGAATCAGATGGCGCAAGAAATGTGGGCAACGTGATGGACATCTGAATGTAACTGTGGAAAACCTATCGTTTATCGTGCGCACTGGATCAAAACTGGATCATCTTGGGATCATCCGACAATCAAAGTTGTAATGGAGAAAAAGAAAAAGTTGGTGGTTAAAGTAATTGATTTTTTAAATTGTGATTTTCGATGTAAATAAGTAATGTTTAGAATTACTTTTAGAAATATGTAATTACTATATTTTGTAATGTCGTACCTAATCTATTAGAAAATTAAATGTGTAATTACAATTTATTTGAATAATATTAAACTCATGAAGAGCTTTTCTGAAATCACCTTAAACTTTCTATGAATGATTTCATTTTTCTAGCAAAATACTTTTTAATTTGAGTGTACCTTTAGCAATAAAGTTACACCAGCCACGCCTCTCCAGGGATTTTGTTTACTCAGTTCAACTGTATCTAAATTAATGTTAATAAAATATTAATTTACTTTATTAACATATTATGGTACTCAAATAACACTGAAACCTTTTTATGTTAGCTAAAATTCAATTTTAACCTTTCTTTTAATACTTAATCAGCGTTGCTACTTTTTAGTTTTGTTTCTATTCACGGTACGTTAATTTGTTAATTGAAAATACACATGATAATGTTTAAGTTTGTTTTTAGTTAAACAACTTCTTACAGCCATGTTAAATTTTTGTAGTATCAAAAGAAGACATTTTTAAGAAAAAGTAAATTACCGTGAAATGAGAATTGCGTTAAAACGAGAACAACTTCTTAATAATCATGTTTCAATTATAACAACACCTAATAAAATGTATATCAATTACAGTTTTCATATTTTGCTTTGAATCTAAATATACTTGTGACCGTGAAATGTAGCTTTTATTAAGCGTTGACAAAAAGAAAAAATTACATTAGAGCAATGAACAAATATGTCATATTCTACGCAAATAATTACGTTTATTTTGCTACACTTATTCTTAGAAAACTTGAATTAATTGTAGTGTAAAGAAGGAGCAGACAAAGGTCGCAGTGTTTTGAACGATACATGAAATCTGCGAACAAAATGTGGGACAATAACTGAAGATATTTGATACGGTCCCGTGGCAGTGTTCCCCATATGTCATAATGTCAGCGAGGTTGATGAATAGACCGGCGCTCCTTGAAGTATTATTACCGACGTCTAACAGCGGAAGAACATCTACAGTTTAACGTATTTAAATTATTCCGTTAATATTTTAGGTAGTTTTTCTTTTCCAGCGTGAACAGAAACTTTCATTAATATAAATACTAAATCTCCGTTTAGTTAAAAAAATGAAAGCAATTATTTTTAAATTATAATTCTAATGTGAACTTGCATAAACTACCACACATTGCTTTAAAATAAAATAAAGAAAAATGCGAAACATAAAATTACTTCAAAATTATGGATTGTACTTTTATAACAATGCTGATTCTTGTTTGTTATAACTAAAGGGCGGAATATATGCAACAAAGCATTACCAAAATATGCGCATATATATGCATTATTTTTGCTAAAAATATGCAGCTATTTTTTCTAAATTTTCCTAAATATGCAAATGCATATTTATTAAAAATACTCATTAATAAAACAAAATCTTAAATAGACACATTTATGTTTAATACATATGCTATTTTTTTAGGTTCAACTTATGACTCACTGTTTTTAAATGTTTAAATGTCGACTTGAAACTTCTTCTCACAGAAAATCTGTAGAAGAAAAAATGTTCATGCACCAAAAAGAAATCAATTTTCATATGAACAAAAGCTACAATTTGACGAATTTACAAACTAAACAGGAATTTTTAAAATCCACACAGTCAGATATATTTTTAAAAAACGTGAAAAAATGTGACCGAACTGAACTTTATTTCTGAAATTGCTCTGATGCGAAGAAGCATATTATATCAAATTCTGATACCTACGTATATTTTAAGATAATGACATGTCAAAATGAATGTAACTTACAATTTTAAAAGAGGCCTTGCAAAATACTTTCTCTCCACTTAACTTTAACTCGGGAAAACACTTCATCGAAGCACTTTTTTGAATGGTAGACATATTTTAATTTAAAATATACAAAACACTTTAAAAGCACTATCACGATATTACGTTTACTTTAAACGATTGTTTTCGGAAAACGGAAAAAATAATATTAGCCTCTTTAAAGCAGGTAGGTACCTACTTTATTTTTGGAAATTGTTTCTACGTAAATATTATTTAACAATACGTATTTTGAATACTAAGCTAATAATCTTTTTCTTGAAAAACCCCTTAATTTCAGAAACAAATTCAATCATATTGTAATGCAATCTTTTGTTGCATTGTTATTCAGGTAGAAACGGGAAAGTCCAGAGTTAGTTCATACCGTTTCAACTTATAAAATTCCACCTAATTTATTGTAAGACAGTGAAATTTTAAAATTTCATATAATTTTTTTTTAGAATATGCAAAATAAATCGTGTTTAGCTTAAATATGCAATGTTGTTGGAAATAAGCAAAAATATGCAATATATGCATCTATATGCACTTTGCATATATTCCGCTCTCTAGTTATAACATAATCTAACGAACCTAGAATGCATCGAAAACCTTCATATTTCTGTAGTTTCGACTAGTTTTTTCTTAGGTATGCAAGTTGTTTATAAGCGAAAGACAAAAACGTAAAAGATAAAAAAAATCCTCTTTAATATTTTGAGGATAAGTATGCCAATTTAAAGAAATTGATGAAGTTGTAAGATTACAATCAACAATGTACGTTGAATTGTTTAAGACTAATTTAAACTAGCGAAAATATTTAAATTTCGCGAAAAATTAAGACAAACAATAAACAATTGGTTTATAGAATGTGTCCAACTATTTACATAAATTCAATTAAACTTTGCAAATTAAGTGAGTACTGCCTGCTCAGGTATTATAACAAAATCGATCACATTAAAAATTAATCGTGAATTTGTATGACCTCATGTGAACCGTGCGAAATCTGAGGAACAATAAAAGCTAGTGACGTTCTCAAAAAGAAAGTGTAATAGTAATTTATGTAACAAGAGTCAAAAGTAAGACAACGCGATGCCGCACGGCCGAGCGTTGCATGTGAGTGAGTTATGCTATGATACTTCTGACGAGAGTAACGTACATTATTTTCTGTGTTGTCTTTTGTAAAATTACAGTTTAAAAAAAATTACGAAATTGCTACCAATATAATGTTGGCATTTATTACTAAATCTGTCAAACTTGACAATAACATCGTTTTATTTAATTTTAACTGAATTTCAAGATTTTTTAAATGACTTTTCCAGCTGTCGCATACTCGTTCTGATAAAATAACTGAGTTTCAACACTTAGTTTTATGTGGATTTCTAGTTTTCATTCTGCGACCCTAGAACTTTTTTTGTCAGTTTTACGCAACTACATTAACAAGCGAATATTAACGTTTCCGATGTTGGAGCACAAAAAAATATTATTTTAAACTGATATGAAGGAAAATAAATTATTTTAAATATTTAAACACTCACTTGCCTCATTTCAAGCGGTTCAAACAGAAAATTTAGCGATTTTGGTGTTAGAACTGCAAATCTGCACACTGTGTTACGTGCAAAAATTTGATAACGTAATACTTTGCATATTCATTACCTTCAAGTTAGATTTCTTTTTTGACGCCCTTTGCTGAGCTTAGTTTTGTTTCATTTCTTGTCAAGACGTCAAACCGTCAACGACTTAAACTCGTGCTTGTGATGAGGTTAACTTGGTAAATCCTATAACATCGGCGTTAATGGAAATAAAATTCTAATTTGAAAATGCATTTCGTGTAGTTTATTTATGACAGGGTAAGCTTTTCCTATTAGTTTTTAGCCTTCTTTGGTAATTTCTTTCTTAATTAGATAGCACGTCTAGACACGTTCCGCCACGTTTTCGGCTGTATGTTTTGATGCATTATCGATCGATGAGACATTAATATCAACAAATACCTTCATGGGATGAGTTTAATTCTAGAAAGCCTATGTTAAAACTGGAAACAAAGTATCGACAAGAACTTTTATTCAAGATTCTACTCCTTATGCGTCAAGCAACTGCAAAACCAATTTTCACTTAATGTGTGCAACAGCATTTGATAATCGGGTTCTTACGTGTAATTTCTTTTAGTATTATTTAACAATTTTGTAAATTTTTGTTTTCGTGAGTCATTGTTTTGACACGATTTGCAATTCAAATTTATTCCAGGCTGACTCAACGAGGAAAACATTTTCTTTAAGCAAGTAGTACTGGATTATGGGTAAGTTTTATTTAATTACTTTGTCGCTGTCAGAAAAGTCACTCACGGAATCTTGCTTGTTTTAACTTACGCAATTACGATAGCTGTTTCAATACCATTTAGGTGTTTTCAGTAATTATTTTGTGTTGTTACATGCTGTGAACCATAGGTAATTTTTCTTCGCTATTGTGTACTTATGTATTGTGTGTTGCCAATATTTCCGTCATCTACGGATTGAGAATGTACTACAAAATTTCTGAAATTCGTTGTTAATAATCTACGTTATTAAATTAAAGTTGTTATATTAACTTTCCTTTATGGTAACATATTTTTGTTCTTGTTGGTTACACGAAAACTAGTGTAACAAGTATTACGAACATGAAATTCGTTACACGCTTGGACCTTTTGTCCTGATCGAAACAGAAGTTTTGCTTAGAAAGATCTGGCGCCCTTTAACTTTTATTTATTTGAACTTCCCCTATCTCCGACTATATGAGTTGGCCGTGCAAGGTTTCTAAGACCTACAAGCTTGTAACAACTGTTTGAATAAAAAACCAAATTAATAGTCATTTTGTCAGTGTTGCCACTGCCCTGAAAATTATGGTATGGTAAAAATATAGGAAATACTATATCTGATCTAATAAAGTTACATGCAAAGTGTATTTAAGCAAGTTTACATATTAATGGTTGTCATTTGTAGTATGGTTGTGACGAACCCATATACTCATATAAGTAAAAATTCACATTCAATTTGTAGTTACAGATTTCACTGGCTATTTTAATCCATACATTATAAATTGTAACAACTTCAAAACAACTTTAGAATAATATAACTAAATAGAAAAGTGATCAATGCCGTTTCATTATAGATGATTAACTTTAAGTTTTGTATTAATTCAACGACTCATATATTTTAGGACGTCGATGACAATGATGTGGTTAAAGGCAACGGGTTCTATATCATTTTTTCGAAACTGTATAAAAGAGTAGGTGAAGAAGAGAAAACTTGTCAAAAATGTATTTGTTAAAACATTATTTAAGAAAACTATCCTTGTCATGGCCAATATTGTTTCCGAATTCGGCATTATGAAAAATTGAAGACTAATAAAAGAGAAGTTTTAAGAAAACAGAAAAAGATATGTCAGCAACAATGAATATGGAATAATGTATCGAGACAAAAATAATTGTTGTAAAACAATTCAGAGAGGATGCCACTCGGTTACTTAGAGTCGTCTTTGCGGTAAGTATACTGCAAATCTTTTTTTTTTGTTAAAAACTTTTGAAATGATTGTTTTTATAGGATTCTTATAAACTACCTGAAATGTTTCATGTATGACTGATATAAATACGGATTACTTTTTAGGCGAAAATAGTTACCTTTTTGGTATTTTCTTTTTACTGTCCTATAAGAAAAGTATAGCGATCGTAATTTTTTTGCATAATTTTACGTTTCAAGGTCTCTTGAATCAAAAAGATGTATTTTAACAAAAAAAATTTGAGCGTCCGTGTGTGTGTAACGATGTACCCACGAACCAAAAGTCCTAGTAACTTGAAATTTGGTATAGAGTTGGTTTTTCATATTCTCTAGGTTTTATCAAAAGATGGGTCTAATAAAAAACCGGAAGTGGACGTTTCTGCCATTTTTAACGGTTTTTCTTATATAATTTTGTACGTATGTAAATTATTCGAATTACTTTTATAGTTTCTTATAGAGATAATTCTTCCTAACAATTTATTCAAATAAACAATTTTTCTAACATTAATAGTTTATTAGATATTTGATTTATAATTTAAAGTAAATTCCATATATAATCAAGGTTCGAATTCTGCCTGCGACGATTTAATAAATAAATAAATTTTGTTCTTGAATGACATTTGTTGTTTGTATTTCTTAGAATACCGTTGAACATTAGCTATTTAATTAGTTTTTAATTAAAGCGGCGGTGATTGTCACAAATTTTTAGAAGTAGCAGCCACGTGATTTGAACCACCAAAACCATTAGATACACTACACCACGGCCGGTTGCTTGTAAATTGCTTAGTTAAAGTCGGTTAAAGTATCACATTAGTACGTTTTTTATTGTTTAAAATTTTAATAAGCAAATAAATATTATTTTATGCAAAATAAATATTGCTTGACATTTTTTTTTACTTATAGAACAAAATTATAGAAAATTTGTTGAAAACCTATGTACGACATTGCAAATTTTAAAAAAATGTGTAGACATTCCTTTAACATTCCTTATAGGAAAATAGTGTCGTGACCACACCAGTTTTATTTTTATAATATACCATATACTTAGTTATTTTTAATTCTTGTTTTATTTTGAATTTTACTTTTTGGCTGTAGAGATTTACCAAGCCTGAAACGTAAAAGCTTAGCTTCGGCTTAAAAATCAAGTTTTTTAAAAACAAAATCTTGACTTGGCTTGATGTTTGTGGATACAGGCTTGGCTTGGTTTTCAAGCTTTTTCATGCTTTCAAGCTTTTCTAAACCTTTTTTTGCTGCTAGCATAGGTTATATAACTTTGAACTGAAGTGAAGGGACAACGTTACTGTACGTGGAAGTAATAACAATATGTACTCAATTATTGAATTATTAATTTGTTAATAAAGAATACACAATTAATATTTTATAGTTATACTAGATACTAAATTTCTTCACGTGTAATAGGCAGGGTAATAAACACTTGGTAATGTCCTTACAGAGTATTCACGATGCGAGGTTTACACGTGCATACTTCATGACGCGTACCGCTTTACTTTTAATTGATCTCGAGTTGTGAAGTAATCTAGTTTAAAGAAGTAAAAATTGACTTTTGATTTTAACCATGCGCTAAATGCTGTGAGATCCGTATTTCAAAACACCTTTATGTATTGCGTTAATTATGGTTCTCTTTAATTATTCGTCATTTACAAAATAAATTGTTAGTAAAATAATTACAACAAATACCAATCTTTATTTCTTCGTATTTACACTGACCTAACTTAACAAAATATATTTTTTGTACTCGATTATGCTTATCTGCGATTGTAATCAAAAGAAGACTTTAGCTAAATAAACAAAAAACGTTGCAATGTAAGAAGTATAAATTATAAATTTAGCTTTCTTAGAACTCAGTTCGAAAACTTGCTTAATTTCTGTTTTGATTGCTTCAGTTGACGCTGTTTGCTAATGTTTTCTGTGTAAATTGCCATTGATGAACTTTATTTTGGGATATAAATTTTACATCAAAATAATATCATTTTCAAGAGCTTGAAAGCTTGGTAAAAACTTGACAGTTTGATCTGTAAAACCTTGGTTTGGCTAATATTGAACTTGGTTTGATTATTTAAAAGCTTGGCTTGATTTTTTACAGCAGCAAATGCAATTGAATTAGACAGAATGTGCAATTATTTACGCGAGTAATGAACAATTTTCGGCGACGATTAAACGATTGGGTTTTATCCAATGGAAGGTTCTCCTCTCCTTAAGGAGACTACAGATCTCTAATTTACGACTAATTTAGCAAAAAATTGAAATTTATTAAAATTTTTTAATTATAACTTTTATTTTGACATTTTTGCTTCAATTTATGCTCTAACTTTATCTGCTAATATAACAACTCGTTAATCAGATACACCCTGTTTATTCAATTATTAATTAAAAAAACTTGGTTGGTAATACTTGTAGTTATACCTAAAATGACCATTAAAAAATTTATAAATGTAACTATTATTAAACTTTTGATTTCTTTCTTTTTTCTCTATTTAGAAAAATGGTAAGTGTAATTTACTTGTTTTAAATACATGCAATTTTAGTTAACCTCAAATCATTTACTATTTTAATTTTTTTAATACATTAATTCCAAGCTGTTAATATGAATGAGCTGGAATAGTTTAAAAAATAATGTAACGAATTATATTATTAAAACTAATTTATTTAAACTACTAAAAATATTTTTATTTATAATAGAAATATGTACACTTTTAAATTAACCGAACTAATTAAATCTAATAATATTTAATAAAAACACTCACACTAATTTATATCACTTACACGAAGATAAGATAAAGTCCGCGGATAGCTTCACACAGTTGTTTACACTAAAGTCACGTACAAGATTATTCTCCGTATATTTATCTACACACACGCGCTAACGACTTATTTATTTAGACTTGAATAATCTTCTTAACACTTAACTTAACACGATTTGTTTGTTCTGTATTTATACACATTTTGGAAATCCTTCTCGAGTGTTCCATATCTTTCGGTATACGTTCTAGAAGATGGATCTTGAATTTGAGAACGTTTCAATATCAATTATTTACAACATTTTGCTTTTGCAGCCAAAAAATAAAAAAAAAACCTAGATATGTCAAAACCGGAATCGTTAACAATGTCTTCAAGTTCTTTCGTCAAATACAATGTTAGTATGTAAACTTACTTAGAAGCTGCAACAGAATGACATGTGAATATGACTTACAAAGCAAATAAGGTGAATTTGCAAATGTTTAAAAATAATATTGTAATTAATTTCTGTTAGTCTTCAAAATGGAGTTTTACATACTAAAAAGTTAATAAAAGAGTTAAAGAAGTGGTTTTACCAACATTATTTTAAAGTCAAAAGCTATTTTAGTATTTTTATAACAAACATTTACGTTTAGAAATTTTGAAATCTAATATGCTACAACAATCTTTACTTCAAAATTCCTAAAATATAAGAAATATTGCAATAAAAAAAATTGTTAACAAAACAAATGTATTGTAGTTTCGAAATCTTGTTATTTAAAAAAAATGATATTGTACAAAATGAAAAGATAATAATAAATAAATAATAAAATTATAATGTAATACAGAATAAAAGTATACATAAATACTTATGAAAACTGAATACGTATCAATAATAACACACCTTTATCAGCTATGTGCATAAGAAACATTTTGGTATCTTACAACTATCAATAAATGTCAAAAAATAATTAATCTCTGCTGAATTGTTATACAGTTAACTGATCGGTTTTAATAAATATTAACTTCTTTAACTTCATTTGAGTAAATTTCAGTAATTATTGTAAAATTTCTAAAAAACTTATACTTACAACTTCTTTATAACACTGCAAAAGCAAAAGTTTGATAAATTACTGTTAAAGTTTTTCTCCCATCAAATTAAGTGTTTTGATTTATTCTAATTACTTTGAACTTAGTTTTTCTAAAATACATTTACATTGAATTACAAGAAAGTTACCACTAAATGCCAAAGTTTGAAAACATAACCTAAAATATTTAATTACAGTACTGTTGAAACTAACGCAATTGCATCCACACGGCCGTAATTGATTTCGTTTTCAAATTTTATAATTGAAAAAAACTTTTAAGCAAACTAGGCGAGAGTTAGACACCATTTCGAAACAACTCTTTTACCTTCATCTTGAGTTGGCCAACACTCTTTCCCCGGATGATTGGAATCTCTTTGACAACATTACTTACCAGCAGTCTGATACCACTCTACAACTAACCACTGAAAGTCATCTCAAAAAGTTTCAAACATTGGAATCCAAGGATCGTAAAGTTTCATCTACTACTAACTCTTTAAAGACGGTTGTTAATTTATCTAGTTTGGTCCTCACTTAAGAACAGGAATCGATGCTATCTAAGGGTTTGAATTTTGCTGTTGCTCCCAAACGTATTCCTAAGGAAGATAGTTTATGTGCTGTCGAGTCTTCTATAAGACACTTTCCTCGCCACATCTCAGATCCTATTCGTATCAACACTGGTAAAATCCTTGAATCTTCTAAAATTCCTAAACCCAACATTTCTAGGTCGGAAGAGTTAGCTCTAAAAAGTCTTCGTAAGAACCCTGATATTATTGTTCTTCCCGCCGACAAAGGCAATGCTGCTGTCGTCTTGAACCATATTGATTATGTTGCGAAAATCCATTCTATTGTGTCTGAGGAAACGTACGCTCTTCTAACTCGTAATCCCACTTCGAGGATTGAACGTGAGGTCAGCCAAATCATCAAATCTTCCAATCTACCGCCTGAAACTAAACGTCGACTTACCCCTTCAAATTCTAAACCACCTCGTCTATACGGACCAAAAATTCACAAACAAGGTATTCCCTTTCGACCTATCGTTAGTACTATCCAATCTCCCACCTACAAGCTAGCCAAGTTCTTGTCCAACATTCTTTGCGAGTTTACAGGTAAAACCTCTTCTCATATCCTCAACTCTCAGCATTTTATTGAACGTCTACAAACTATAAAACTTGAACCCCACGATCTTCTTGTGAGTTTTGATGTCACTTCACTTTTTACTAAGGATTCGCTGATTATCATCGAACAGATTCTGTTTCAACATGGCAAGGACTTGAGTTTGGTTCCTCTTATTCATAAGTGTCTATCCTCTACTTACTTCCAATTTGATAACAAGTTTTACGAACAGGTTTCTGGTGCTGCTATGGGTTCTCCTCTATCACCTGTTGTAGCTAACATTTTTATGGAATCTTTTGAAACGGTTGCTTTGGAATCATCAATATTAAAACCCAAGGTTTGGTTTAGGTATGTTGACGACACGTTTATTGTTTGGCCTCATGGTCATCTCGAATTGTCTAAGTTTCTTAATCATCTTAACAATCAACACTTGGATATCAAATTCACTATGGAAATCGAAAGTAATGGTTCTCTCCCATTTCTTGACGTTCTTGTGACTCGTAAACCCGACGGACTTTTGGGCCATTCTGTTTATCGCAAACCCACCCATACTGATAGATACCTTCATGCTTTGTCTCATCATCATCCTGCACAGAAACGTTCTGTTATTGAATCTTTGGTTCATCGCGCCTTTTCTATTTGTCAACCTGAGAATCTAGACTCGGAACTCTGTCATCTTACTAGAACTTTAGTGAACAATGGTTATATGAAGCGAGATATTCATAGAGTTATTAATCGTCGTCTACATCCACGTACTCGATTACCTAAGGACATTTCAACTCCCGAATCCAATCCGAAATTGGCCTTTTTACCCTACATTCACAAGGTTACAGATCAGATAGGGAAACTTCTTCGTAAGAATGGTATCAAACCTATTTTCAACTCGACAGGTAAAATCTCTCAGATTCTTCCTTCTCCCAAGGACAAATTTCCAACACTTTCATCTCAAGGTGTATACCAAATTCCTTGTTCATGTGGTTTAGTCTACATTGGTGAGACCGGTCGTTCCCTCATTACTCGCATTTCAGAACATGATCGTTGTATAAGGAAAAGGCATATTTCTAAGTCTGCGGTTGCTGAACATCATTTCACTACAGGTCACAAGATAGATTTCGATAACAACTTCAATCGTGATCATGGTTTCGAGCTATCCCCTCTTTGGTTCCCGGTCATTAGTCCTTTATCAAAAACATGCCCTCGTTCAACCGTAACCCAATCAGAGTCGAGCTTAACTACCCGTGACGATACTTCTTCTTTATATACGGAGACTATTTCTTTTTAAGTCACTTCTATGGAGTTTAGAATCTGGCTTGGTTAACAAGTTGATTACCTAACTCTGTAGTGGTTCTTTGTTAGATTTTTGTTTGCTTTTTCGAGTTTATCGTTTTCTTTCTTACCTTTTCTGAGTTTAGAATCTGGCTTGGTTCACAAGTTGATTACCTAACTTTTTAGAAGTGTTTAGTTATATTTCGATTGCTTGCTTGAGTTCTTCGATTTCTCTCACGCCCTGATAAAGCCCCTTACGAAAGTGGGCGAAACGTTGGCAACTTCGGTTACAACATTGACACGGTCCAAACCCGGAAGACGTTCTTATCTTAGTATGTTTTTATAATTCATCTTGTACGGTAGGCAGCTTTGACTTGTATAGAAATTACTTTGAGCTGTACGAAAATGAAATTGGTCAAACGCAATGTATAACGTTGCCTAATCGCAAATAAACATACAATGTATCGCATTATCTGTTATTCGTAGAAAATAGTATATTATATATCAAGGTTGAAAAGTGGATGATTGTAACGTAAGTGACAGATTAAATTGCGAGACGCAAAGTATTGACTAATAATAATAAATAATAAAAATTGTATAAAATTCACATAGTTGTTTTGGTATACGCAGATGTACAGATAATACACTCATAAAACAATGTAAAATATTAACATTGGTAAATAACTAGTTTGCGAATTAAATTCAGTAATTGCTAAACACTGAAGAGACGTTTTTAATTGAAATATTTTTCTCGGGTTTTAAAGACAAAAAGAAATTATTTAAAAAATATCTTAGAAAAAGTTAAACGTTACCACGCTGTTATGTACTAATACAACAAATCGATATATGAGATACATACCTAAGTAATTAAAATTAAACTGGTATATAATTTTTAAATGTATGTGTAATTATTAATTGAACTGAGATGCATTTTTAACCAATTAATTCCAAAGATACGACTCTACTCTTATGTTCATTTATGATCAATTTTTATTCTTTAGTGTTTTGTTTTAATTTTTTTTATTTGGAACCTAAGAATGTTAATATGTACACGTGTTTTTGGAAAAAATAACAAACATGATTTAAAAGTTTCCCGATAGACATGTGGTTTTGACGACTCATTAAATACATTCGCTTTTGTTTGTGTCGATTTTTTAATATATTGTACAAAACACAACTTTGCTCTGTATATTCTACAAGATATTTCAACTTTGACCTTAATTGATTGACAACGTATTACGTATACTATTTGATCAATGCAGTTAGTTATAAATAAGTGATTAAATGAATTAAAACCAAGTTATTTAATAAACGCTAATTCTTCGTCTGCACTCTGACAGTAATAACCAAGTCTGTCTCAGGTAAGTGTTTACCGTCATCTTTTGTTTCATTATATTTTAATTTGGCGAAAAATGTATCATTTGCATTTTAACGAGTCAAGAACAAAACTAAATGAATGATAAATATTGTCACAAACGAAATATGAACTCAGCAAGACCCATCGGTTTATATGATGTTTTCTTTTCAAAGGAGATGCCGAAGTGAAGAATCTTTTTAATTTTGTCGCAGGAAACCTAGAAGCTTATAGTGAATGACACTAAACTGACATTAATAACAAATGAGTTCGGCACGCCCCTAAACCAACACACTATTCTTTATTAAAATTTTAATTTATTGCGATGGAAAAACGTGTATTTTGGTTTTAAACTTTCTAACTTTACACTTTTTTTTTAAATTAAAAAACAAATTATTGCTGCAATTACTTATGAGATTGTTAAAAACTATAAGTGTATTTACATTATTGCGTTATTGATTAGACGAAGTTCAAAGTATCTTATTTTCTTGATTTTGTTATTCTCTGTAAATAAAGTATAAACCGGCTTTTGCAAAAAATAAGTATAAACAACGAATGTGACAAGAAATGTGTTTTTCATTAGTATCACAATGCATGTTCACAAAGTAGCAGTTACTTTTAAAACGACGAATGTGTTTAATTAGTACCTAGATCTAGATGAGCAGCATCTAATACTCGATTATTCTTAGACTAATAATAAAAAAATTGTTAACAATGTACTAAGAATATAAACTATGTTAATGTGATAAATATTATATTACTTAGCACGAGTACAAAATTTGAAATAACAGTTAATTCTTTGATGTCTAATCTTTATAAATTTCTTGGGTACAATTTTAATGACGTAAACAAAAAAAATATAAACTTTAGATTTATATTTTTAACTCATTAGAAATTAATTAATGTAAATACATACTTATTATTGCTGAACAAATAATAGGGCATTTAAAATTTAGTTTATTTTTATTGGCGTAAAATCATTATCCGTTGATGTATCATTGATATCAGCAACAAGCGTAAGTAATCGGCCATATCAAACTTTGATTTACATGACTTGATAAGCACAATTTGTATACAATGTTCTATAAGAATAAGATATATTTTTAAGTTTACCGTAAGAAGATGATTTTTCTATGGTCTAGAATTAACATGATTGACGTTAAAACGAAATGGAGCTCAATTTATGTTACCTTGTTTAAACTGGCTTCTATAAACTAAAGTGACCTAGTCAATACTTTTATCATTTTAATTCATTATTCGGTTTAGTTTATCATTTTTATTTGTATTTTTTAAAATTTTTTGATTCTAATTTAATATTTCATCCAGTAAGTGCCGTATAATATCGCAAAATTTAATTGTTCTTTGTAATAAAACATGTAAACTGTATTATAAAAATCCCAATGCACTAAAATCAAATACTTCACATGTTACATTAATCGATGATTAGTAAATAATAAAGTAAGTACACGTACCTAAACGTCGGTGGCGGAATATATGAAAATTGTAACAATTTAGTTAAATACAATTATTCTTACTCAAGATTAAAAGACGTAATTTATGAATACATGAATTTATTATTATTTTGTTGAATAAATGTCGTATATATAAATTTTGTGCTCTATGCTACACAATAACTCAAGCGCCACCTAGTAATTTTATTAAGTATACTGGTAATACGAAAAAAGGATTTCTATACGTTTATGTTTTATTTCAATTCGAAAGGTGATAAAGATTTAAATAATTTAACATCAATAGGATTGTTGCATAATAAATGTTTTAATAAATAATAAATCCAATTAATTATGCATAATAAAATAAACTTTCAACGTTTCCACCGCTATACCTATCTATTTCAAGTTAAAAATATTTACTGCTGTAATGTTTCTTGTTTAAAGTCAATTTTTACCGATAAACAAAAATCTTATGTGAAACTAATTGCTTTGTAGGACCCTCTCAAATGTGTATAAAGTTATATAACATTATCAGTGTGTTAGAAAACTTTTAAAGTTCAATAATTTAAATTTAAATTAAACCCGCAATTAAAATTACAGTTTATTTCAAATTTAATAGCAGTTGCACCGATGCATAAAAACTACATAAACAACGATGGTTGTTGAGACCTATTGTTTCCCTCCTCTTTTTCTGAGCATGATCTTATGTTGTCTTACCAACTATTTTCTATTGTACCTATTATTATAAGTCCTACAGTGCGGCCAACCTGACCTTTAATTCATCCTCGAATCTACACTCAATTTTGTACACAAATAAAATACAGTCTTACATGCAAGTTAAGTTGCCTAAACTCGATATAAAATTTGTATCACTTCCAAAGTAATGCAACTTTGTTTATATAAAATTGATTAAACAAAATCATATTACTTACATATAACATATACTAAAATTAAGTGATACTTAATCAAAGACGCATATTTTCTGGACAAGTAATGTCCTGAAAAGGTATTTGTGTAACTTGAAAATTTTCAATGTCTGATATGAGATACCTGTCATTATTTAGCAATTTTGTTACCTTATAAGGCCCTTTGTACTTGGGGATTAGTTTTTTATTTGATCCGGGTGTTACATCATGATTTCGAATCAATACAAAATCTTCTTCTTTATAAATTAAATATGCGGTGGTTTGTGTTTCTTATCAAAATTTATTAGGTTTTGATTTTGATCCTGTATATTTTTTTTAATAGCATCATTTTTTACTTTATCTATTTCCCTTAACACTAACATTTTAAAATTCTAGAAAATTTGTCAAAGCATTATCGAAGTCTCTTTGGGCCAATTCTACTTTATTTAAAACTTCATCCCACTGATCTTTCGCACTACATAATTTACATAGCATTGGTGTTAAATCCTGATTTGTCTTTTCTATCTGGCAATTTGACTTTGCTGAGCCAGTGGCTACCTATAAATATGCTGAATATGCATTTTATTTTATTTGAATCGGGCTAAGGCGACTAGTGCCGAGTAACAATGTAATTTGAAATATAAACAAGTATTGTGGAAGATTAGATATATATAAGTATACGAGTGCCTCAAGAGAAGGCATAAAATTAAAAGTTGTTTTCTTTTTATCAACCTGCAACATGGTAACAAAATAAGAGTAATTAATGGAAACACAAACATGGTCCTTCGACGAGCCGGATAATTAAACAAGCAAATTAAAAATACTACCAGCAAGAGATAGTAGTACGGTGGAAATTTCCAAAATTCAAACAAAGCAGCGGATGGCGGTAACACGAAGCAGTCATACAGGTTAGCTTACCTCCTTCCACTCAAACATTTATTCCTATTACTTTACTATCAGTCATTAATTTATCGCAAATAACAAAATTTTTAAATTGCTAAATAACATTAATAATTAATTTGAAATGGATGTTGAGCTGTCAAATAAACTTAAGGTGCTGCACAATAAAAGAGGAAATCTAAAAACACAATTGACTTTGTTTGAAAGGGTTATTAACAATTTAGATTCTCAAAACTTATCAGTAGAAGATTTAAGAAATTTAGCAAATAGACTTAAAAGAATTGAACCGATTTTTGAACAATTTAATATAATTCAATCAGACCTTGAAATTTTAACATGTGAAATACCCGATGCGTTTGAGTTAGAAGTAAATGCACGCGAACAATTTCAAGACAATTATTTTGCATTAATTAGTTCAGCAAATTTGTTACTTGAAACTGATAAAAACAATACGGTAAACCCTCATAATAGCACTTTCAATCAAAGTCTTAATAGCAATGATGATAACTGGGGTAGAATAAAACTACCTCCAGTAAAATTGCCAAATTTTGATGGTAATTACACGAAGTGGCGTAGCTACCATGATGCCTTTAATTCCTTAGTTCATGCTAACAATACGTTATCAAACGTAGAAAAATTGACATATTTAAAGTCGTCTTTATCAGGCGAACCATTAAATTTAATATCGACCTTACAAACAACTAATGCAAATTATCAAATAGCATTACAAATATTGATTAAAAGATATAACAATAAAAGACGTATAATTAATAATCACGTTCAAGGTATTTTAAACATGCATTCATCAACCCGCGAATCTGCAAGTTTTGAGGAAATAACAAATACTCTTCAATCGCATTTAAATTGTTTGAAATCACTTGAACAGCCGGTAGACGCATGGGATGCTTTACTAGTACCAATCATTATAAGTAAGATAGATTGCAATACGCTAAAGGAATGGGAGATAAAGTTTAACAATGACAATGTGTGCGTTGATTATGTTCCAACTGTAAACGAATTAATAAATTTTCTAATTAATAAGCAAAACGTTTTAGAGGCCTTGGCACATAATAAACATTTAGATTCTTTAAAATCAAGTTTTAATAGTTCACCACGAGTAACAAAGGTTTTTACAACAACCGAAGTTAAATGTGTTAATTGTCAAAGTAATCATATCATATCTAATTGTGAAACATTTTTAAAATTAAATTCATTTGATAGGAATGCAAAGATACGCGAATTAAAGATTTGTATCAATTGTTTAAGGAAGGGTCATTTTCTTTACGACTGTAAATCGATGTCTCGGTGTAGGCAGTGTAAAAAGCGACATCATACGTTACTTCATATCGAACAAAGTAAACCCGTTTCACCTAATAATATTAATCAATCGGAGTCAAATCATATTCAACAATTAAATGAAGACATTAATTCACAAGTGACTACCGAACTTGCGCAAACAAACTCTGTAACTAGTTGTTCTTCTATTACAAACTCTCAAACATTACTTTCAACAGCTGTTATACACATTCTTGATAATTATGGTAAATTACATAAGGCACGAGCCTTATTAGACAGCGCGTCCCAATCAAATTTTATCACACAAGAATTTTATGATAGACTAAAATTGAACGGCAGTGATATAAATTTAAACGTTGTTGGAATTGGTAACGGTTCAATAAATATTTCAAAAAGAGTAATAATCAAATTTAATTCCTGTCATAACAATTATTCAAATGAGTTGCCATGCTTAGTTATCCCACGCATTACGTCATCATTGCCAACACAATCATTTTCTTTAGATAACATTAAAATTCCACCAAACATTAAACTTTCTGATTCAGAATTCAACAAATCAAAATCTGTAGATATCTTAATCGGCGCTAGTATATTTTGGCAACTTATCTGTATAGGTCAAATAAGACAAAATGCTATTATTTTTCAAAAAACGCAATTAGGGTGGATTATTTCGGGAGAACTAATGGATGAAAAATTTAGTACAACCACAAATCCAGTTACGTGTTTAACTTTAAATGAACTAAATGATAAACTTGAACGTTTTTGGAATTTTGATGAATTTGTTTCAAAACAAACCATTTTAACTAAAGAAGAAGCAATTTGTGAAAATCATTTTTTAGAAACATTACAAAGAGATAAAAATGGCAAATTTATAGTCAAATACCCTTTTAAAAACACTTTAAATAACCTTGGTGATTCATATTCCGTAGCAAAACAAAGACTTCTCTCTTTAGAAAAACGTTTTCGAAGAGATCCAAAAATAAAAATTGAATACGTAAATTTTATAAATGAATACATATTATTAAATCACATGAGTAAAATTGAACTTAATGAGAATCCTTCATTTTATTTACCACATCATTGCATTATAAAAGAAACCAGTGAAACTACTAAACTCAGGGTGGTGTTTGATGGGTCATGTAAGTTAGAAAAGGGATTATCTATTAATGAAGTCCAGTATGTGGGTGCAACTATGCAAGATGACATTTTCTCAATAATCTCACGTTTTAGATTGTATGAACATGTTTTAACAGCTGATATTGAAAAAATGTATAGGCAAATTTGGGTTCATCGCGATCATAGAAGGTTTCAAAAATATTATGGCGCGAAAATGAACATGAAGAAATATCGACGTATCAATTAAATACAGTCACGTACGGTACGACCGCGGCACCATTTCTTGCGGTAAGATGTTTGTTACAAGTTGCGTTAGAAAATCAGAAACAGTTTCCAAGAGAATCAGAAATTATTCGCAACGATTTTTACGTTGACGACTTAATTACCGGATCAGATAATTTGTATGAATTAATTAAAACAAAAAATAATATTCAAAGTATTCTTAATGCAGCAGGTTTTAATTTACGTAAATTTACTAGCAATAGATGCGAATTAAGAGAGGAACAAAAATCTACAACTAATTTAATTTGCCTGTCAAATCAAGAAAATAAAACTTTAGGTGTTTGTTGGAACCCAAATACAGATAAATTTAATTATTCAATAAACAACATCTTACCACAGTCAACAATTAGTAAGAGAACTATTTTGGCATTAGTTTCTCAGTTGTATGATCCTTTGGGTTTGCTTGCTCCAGTAATAGTAATAGGAAAACTAATTATACAAAAATTGTGGCAGTTAGGGTTGCGCTGGGATGAATCAATACCCATGGAGCTTTATGAAAAATGGATAAACTTTAAGGAAAGTCTTATTAATATTAACAATGTTTCAGTTCCAAGACACGCGCTAATTACTAATTACAAATCTATAGAAATACACGCGTTTTCAGATGCTTCTGAAAGGGCATATGGTAGTTGTATATATTTAAGATCTATTGATTGCAATAATAAAGTTTTAGTTACACTTTTAGCTGCAAAATCACGTGTAGCTCCGTTAAAAAATGTAAGTTTGGCTAGATTAGAATTATGCGCCGCAGTATTATCAGCACAACTTGTCAATAAATTTAAATCAATATTAAGGTTAAATTTTAATAAAGAAATATTTTGGTCTGATTCAACAATTGTGTTATATTGGATTAAAGGAAACTTACACAAGTGGAAAACTTACGTGGCAAACAGAGTAGCTGAAATTTGTAGATTAACCAACTCCAACAATTGGTATCATGTCACTTCAAAGGAAAACTCGGCGGATTTGATTTCACGTGGAGTTTTACCGGACAAATTGATTCACAATCACTTATGGTGGCATGGGCCGCAATGGTTGTCAAACAAAGAAATTGAATTAAAACAATTTAATAACGTTACTAATTATACATCCATCTCAGAAGCTGAAAGTGAAAAAATATCTTGTCATGCTTTTGAAGTAAACAGTGTTATTCCAATAACAAAATATTCATCACTAACTAAGCTAAAGCGAATCACTGCATATTGCTTAAGATTTAAACATAATTGCTTAATTCCATCTAAAATTTATGGCGCATTAACTACTTTTGAAATTGCAAATGCTTTTACAAAATTAATTTCAATTATACAATACGAAGCTTTTTCTCGAGAGTTTATGATGCTTAAATTAGGAAATCGCATAGACGCTCAAAGTAGTATCTTAAATTTGACACCATTTATAGACAATCAAAACCTTTTAAGGGTGGGAGGAAGGTTAAAATTATCACAATTTAGTTTTGATAAAACATCCTATACTTTTACCTAAGAATAACCATTTAACAGAACTTATATTTATTGAAGAACACAAAAACCTTTGTCACGCCGGTGCAAATTCCTTACTATCAAGTATTCGTGAAAGGTTTTGGCCTATACGTGGAAAAGATGTTGCCAAAAAGGTCGTAAAACGTTGCGTTACTTGTTCTAGATTTAAGGGAGAAACCATTAGCCAACTTATGGGAAATTTACCTACAGAAAGAACATTATCAATGTATCCTTTCCATTCCACCGGAGTTGATTACGCGGGTCCTTATTTAATAAAAAATCGAAATGGCAGAGGTAGTAAACAAGGTAAAGCATACATATGTCTTTTTATTTGTCTAGCAACAAAGGCAATTCATTTAGAGCTAGCTACAGATTTGAGTACAAATGCATTTTTATTGTCCTTGAAGCGATTCATAGCAAGACGCGGAAAACCGTTGAATATTTTTAGTGACAACGGTACTAATTTTGTTGGTGCAAACAATGAACTAAGAGAATTAGGCAATTTTTTAACTGATAATTCTAAAGGTATAGAAACTTCTGTAACTTCCATCGGAATAAATTGGCATTTTATTCCACCACGCGCACCTCATCACGGTGGGTTATGGGAAGCAGCAATTAAAAGCACTAAATACCATTTAAAAAGAACAATAAGCAATTTACCTCTTACATTTGAAGAGTTTTACACTACTCTTACACAAATTGAATCAATTTTAAACTCGAGACCTATAACTCCATTAACCTCTGATCCTAATGACTTGGAGGTACTAACACCAGCACATTTTCTAATTGGACGCACGTTTACCTCGCTGCCTGAACAAAACGTGAAAGATGTAACCATCAACAGACTAAATCGATTTCAACTGCTTCAAAAAATTTATAAGGAATTTTGGGAAAGATGGTCCAAAGACTATATTCACAATCTCCAAACAAGAAAAAAATGGAAGAAACAATCCGAAAATATTCAAATTGGCTCTATGGTACTCATCAAGGAAGATAACCAACCTCCATCACAATGGCTGTTGGGTCGAGTATCTAAGGTTCATCCAGGTGCCGATAATTTAGTACGAGTTGTGACTGTGAAATGCAGAAGTGGTGAAATTAAAAGGCCAATTAATAAATTGTGCGTGTTACCTGTGCAACCTTTAGAATAAGTTAATCATAAGTTTAAACCATTTGTTTATATATTTTTTTTATTTCTTTATATTTAATTACGTTAAACCCTCAAAGAGGCAATTAATAAATTATGTGAATTATTTGGGCAATTGTTACAAAATATTAAGTTAACAGGATTATAACATTTTAAGTTAATATTGTTTATTTAATTACGTTAGACTTAAGAAACTAATATATTATAATTGTCTATTACATATTCAGATTTAGAATAGTTAGTAAGTTAGTTAGAAAATGAACATTTTTTTGTTTACACCGATAAGGTTATTTTTCTCAATTTATGTTAAACTTTGAGAGTTTAAGGCGGGGTGTATGAATATGCATTTTATTTTATTTGAATCGGGCTAAGGCGACTAGTGCCGAGTAACAATGTAATTTGAAATATAAACAAGTATTGTGGAAGATTAGATATATATAAGTATACGAGTGCCTCAAGAGAAGGCATAAAATTAAAAGTTGTTTTCTTTTTATCAACCTGCAACATGGTAACAAAATAAGAGTAATTAATGGAAACACAAACATATGCAATATTGTGATTTGCAACAGAATTTTCGAACTCTTCTGACGTAAATAAACTATCTCTATCCAAAACAATTCTAACAGGTTTACTGTAGGTTGTAAAATACAATTCTAATTTTTGAATCACTTCAACCGTCTTAGTAGATTTAACAGAATAAAGCTTGACAAATATGGTAAATAAATCGATTATTTCAAACACATATTTTTCCCGTTGTTACCAACAAGGGTGACACAATTGTAGACTTGATTGTCAGTGCCGGCAAAAGGGGTGGTTCAAAAAAAACAAAAAAAAATAAATCGAAAGGGCGCCACCAGTTTCTTTTTGAAGCTGAGTGGAAAAAACTGGAAAAATACGTTTCTCTTGAATTAATTAACATAATAAATACTTTAAGTCGGAGAAAGATGGATATTTATGATAAATGAGTACATTTAAAACATATAAAATCACGAAAGCAATAATAACAACAAAAAAATAAACTTAAAAATTTTGCACCTTTTAGGCGATCCAAAATCGCCGACACATATGGAGGAGGATAAGCGTCCTTCTTAGTAACGCTGTTCAATTTTCTAAAGTCTACTACGAATCTGTAGGTACCATCCTTTTTCGGTACTAGCAAAATGAGTGAGGACCAAGAACTGGTTGAGGGTTCTATAATATCGTTTTTTAACAATTTGGTAACTTCCGCGTCAATATGCTTTTGCATATTTGGAGAGACGGGATAATAACTCTGTTTAATAGCTTGCAAATTTGTGACGATTTCGTGTTCTATTAAATGTGTCGTACCTATATGGTTTCCTATTTCCTTAAATTTTTCCAGAACTAGAGAATTTAAAGTTTGAAGTTGATCTGGCGTTAAGTCTGAAGATGCGTTCAAAAATTCGGTGGCTACTAAATGTACATTACTAGATGAAAACTTCCAAATATCGCGATTTAAATCGGGGACTAACTCCATAGATTTCCAAAAATCAAAACCAAGTATTACGGAATGGGATATTTCAGGTACTATAAGAAATTTTATAAGTTTAACTCTTTCCATAAGCTAAACGGTGACAGTAGTAGATCCCATAATCGAACATTTACTGCCGTTAGCGACTGTGCAATAATCGCTATCTGCTTTGTCGAGTCGAACATTAAGACATTGTAAGATCTTCCATACTTTCAAACTAGCAATAGAATGGATAGCTCGAGAATCGAGTAGTCCATAAAATGACTTGCCAAAAATAGTTATTTTTAAATAAGGTCTTTGATTACCATTAACGTGAGACAAAATATAATTGACTAAAACTATTTTAAAGTAGCTAATTCATCGTTCGGATTTATATTGGATGAAAGGCTTAACCGACGATTTAAGTCCTTCTGACGAAGTTTCCTTGACTTGAATTGCATTTAGTACAGGTTCGAACGGTTACATTAGGAAATCCACATTTATAGCAAAACTTACTTCTAGGTTCAGGATAACGAAGAGCAACATGACCAGATCTTTTACAGTTCCAACAAAGAATAGGCGTGATGACGCCATCTACAGTAGTGCACTGAGAATCTTTAAAGGATGAATCGTTAGAACGATGCGAACTAGAAACTGCTAATTTTGGTGCATAAGCTGTAGATCTGCTATAAGCAAGGTCTGGTTCTAACACGGTTTTAATATTAGAAGGTGGTGGTTTAAATTTGCTATTACGGATATGAGTATCCTCTAGGACTTTGTATACACGTGTAAGTTCAGAAAGACTAAATATGGTCTGCAATGCAAGTTGGGTTTGTAAATATGGCTGTAAGTTTCTTTTAATGACAGTGATCCGAACAGATTCAGGAGGGAGATCCGAAAACCGCCGGAAAAGGTTTTCCATCATTGCAATGTAAATCGGTACTAGTTCGTCAAATCCTTGTGTACGATTGCGTACCTTGTCCCAAAGACTTTCTTCATAATCACAAGGCAGAAAAGTATGTCGAAGTGCAGTTACAAGTGCGTCCCAACTATTAATAGTATCACGTACCGAACGGTACCATATTAAAGCATTACCAGTAAAGAATTCAACAGCAGACAGGTATAACTCGTTTTTTAAAACACCACAAAAAACACGTAACTCTTCAACTCGCTCAAGAAAACTTGTTACACTTGAATCGCCATTAAACTGCAAATTTCACTTACTAATAACTAAATTGTAACCTGCTATAGGGGTAGTAGCAGAAAGTTGAGTACTATCAAAAAAAGTAGGCCTACGAGAGAGAGAACAAGGATTGGTTTCCCAGTCTGTACTAGCCATTGTAGGATTAGCAACATTAGAAAACTGTACATGCGGAGAAGAAGAGATAACAGGAAGACTCCTATCAAGTGTTTGTGCGTGGTTGGTTGTTTCGTCTGAAACGTTATTTTCAGCGTCAAAGGTAATTAAATTAACATTGTCTAGGACGTTAGATGTCGTACTTACTGAAGGTAACAATTGAATTGTGGATTGAAAATCGTCAATTAATTTCAAACACTGATTACGTAATCTATTATGTAACTGTACAAACTGCTCATTAGGTTTCATTCTATCTAACCTTCCGTGAACATGCAAAATTTGAGTATGAAAACGTTCAAAATCGCAATTAACTACGGTGGGCCTATAAACTTGAACTTCGGCGTTCAAAAGTATTAGTTTATCGCTACATATTTGAAGTTCCTCAGTATCATTCACGCTTACTTCCGGAAAACTAACATTACCTATTTTCTCTAAACGCAGCCTAGCACGAAGTAGTTTCTTTTTTTCTAACGCGGATCCTTGAAAAGAAATACCTCGAATGTATAACTCATGATCTACTTCATCCACAAGTAACTTTTCAATATTCATCGTACTAATAAATCGATAACAAACAAATAACAAAGAAAAAAAACGTAATTATATATACACTATTACTAATTTAGATTCCGCAGGAAGAAAAAAAAATTCTAAAGAAAAAAACACAAAGTCGTGGCCCCACGTTCGGCGCCAGATTGTTACTAACAAGGGTGACACAACTGTAAACTTGATTGTCAGTGCCGACAGAAGAGGTGGTTCAAAATAAACAAAAAAAAAATAAATCGTAAGGGCGCCACCAGTTTGGTTTTGAAGCTGAGAGGAAAAAACTGGAAAAATAGGTTTCTCTTGAATTAATTAAAATAATAAATACTTTAAGTCGGAGAAAAATGGATATTTATGATAAATGAGTACATTTAAAGCATATAAAATCACGTAAGCAATAATAACAACAAAAAAATAAACTTTATTACCGAAACTAATTAGGACGAAACGACTACCGAACGCGTGCACGTCGAATTTTAGCTAAAATTCACTACGCTATTTAATCAGTACTATAACTATGTTTTATCGGAGCGAGCAACTAATAGTTTCAGCATTTACAAAAAAAACTGTGTAAATTAAAATTGCTTGCTACTCAATTATCATGAAAATATAAAAAAATAAATAATAAAGACTATAATTACAAAGAACAAAATTAATCAATGCTATAAAATTTTTAAATCAACATTGTAGAAAAACGGAATAATTTCTAAATTAACTAAAGGTGCACGAGATATATTTAAATCAAAGGTTACACAATATGGACAGACACAGCAAACATAAATGACCTTATGATTGTCTTGAGCTGCTATCACTTATCGAAGCGGGCGCACGCTAACGCATGGAGCCGCTGTAATTACTCGGTTCAGAACTACGACCAATTCTTCTTCTAACGTCGTTCTTGCTACTAAAACGTAACGATCTGACCTCTAACAAGCACCCTAAATATTAAAGGAAAACACCAATTACCAAAATATTCAAATAAATAGATAAAGTAAAAATCAAATTACCTCATTGAGGGGAACACCAAGTTAAGATAAGTAGTATTAGTTGTACGCCAAATGTAATAAATCCCCGAAGGCATGAATTCCCAGCATCCAATATTTCCAATAACGAAAATCGAAAATTCAATCAATGGCGGTGGAAGAATTAATCCCGTGTGGATAATTTTTGAAAACAAAAAAATGTTGTATCGACCACGCCAAGACATTTGCTAATACCAAACTGCCAGCTTAACCCAAAATTCAAACAAAAGAACTAACGAAGACCTATTTCAAAAAAACAACAAATTTGAATATTCACCAGTGGTAACGCCTCTTCCGTTAGCACTCGACGTAGATAGCCATAATCTGAACTGAAATGCGCTTGTAATAAAAGTTAGGCAACTAACCTCACAGGGAATCAATACTAAAATCTAAACAAATATATTCAAAATAAATTTTTAATAAAACCACAACGTTACACCGTTGAGGTTTTGTCTAGTGGGCCATAGTGGTCGATATGCATCCTCAGGTTGGCCACTGTTTGGCGAGTATGTCAGACGATGTAAAAAAAACGACATATTTTCATCGGATACAACATAAAACTTAATTGAAATATCAATATTAGCTATTTTGATTTGCTGCATAATTGTTCCAAAAATATTTAATATAGAACTATTAATCCTAGTAAAACTTTGTGCCTTGTCGTACTCACTAATTAAATCTACTGGTACATACTTTGCTTTAATTAAACTAATTGGGCTGCCTGAATCCAACAACAATAACAATAACATTGTACAGTACAGTCATCATCATCAACTGCATGTTCGAAAGAGGTCGTATATGGTGTAGGGATATGCGAGCGTTTTCAAAATAAAATCAAGACTAACATAAATTTATTTTTTTTCTGCATCTAATCTAATCCACTAACCTAAACATAATAATCGCGCCTTTTTCTCCTTGCTACAAACCTCAATCGTTTCAAACAGCGGCAATTTCAAATTTAAAAAAAACATTCTACAATGGAGATATTAATTGATGGGTAGAGGGCACCACCTCTGCTGATTTACCTCGCTGGTATCTTTGTGGAGCGGTTTGGTTATCTTCTCAGGACAGTTGTTAAGCTTGTGATACATTAACCCGCAACCAAAACAAAAACCCCTCTCTCTCTGATGTATCGGACAATCAATAAAGCGGTGACCTAATTGGTTACAGTTGAAACACTTCGCGTTGCTTTGACTTATATCCATCTTCTTTTGTTGGACTTTATTTTTTGGAAATATTCTTCTCTCTTGAAATTTCTCAAGTTGTTTTGTTGTTTTTATTAGGTTCTAGCCATCGACATTAACGAATGGTATAAGTCGTCATCATCAGTATGCTTCGTCGTCATTAACAATGAAGACAGATCTTTGAACCCTAACCCGATTAAAACTTGCTCCTTTAAGTCATCGAAATCTAGCCCTACTTTTCTGCAAAGTTTTACTTTTTCAAAGAAATAAGGATTTAAAGACTCATCTTTCTTTTAGATTTTTTTCTACCATTTGCTACCATTTCATTGTTAAATTAACGCCACCAATATAAGTTTTCTTAAATGTTTCTTGAAACTCAGACCACGTTGTTATTTCATCTCGTTCATAAGCAAACCAATTTACTGCACTATTTATCAAATGTGATTTTGCCGTTTCTAATGTGAACGATTCCCGCCAATTATGCATTTGTTGCATGCTTTGCAAATTCTTTAACCACTCTCTACTTTTTGTACCTCCACCTTTACCATCAAAAGGTTTTATACTTTTGGTTAAGTCGGGTGTGATATGAAAGAAATTGGTTTCATTACCAGCACTTGGTGATGGACTGCCAATTTGCATTGAATTAGAACTCAATTAAGCAAACATGCGTTCCATCATAGAGTCACGACTTCAATTTTCTGCAAACATCATCTCCATCATCCGTTGCGTTGCCGACAATTCGGAATTTTCACCATTTCTTCAGTGTAAACTTTTCATTGATTTTTATTCCCTAATCGCTTCACCGTTCAATTGCTGTTGAAATTGCTCAAAGCAATTGTCTACTCTTTCTTCGGAGGACGCCTATTTCGATTGTGTTTTAAAATATTAAGTTAATTCACCACTTCTGTTCACCCCACATCTGATAAACTTTGGGGGTATAATTTGAATTTAAATTAAACCCGCCACTAAAATTACAGTTTATTTCAAATTTAATAACCGTTGCACGGATGCATAAAAAGTACATAATAAACGATTGTTGTTGAGACCTATCATCAACAACCCCAAACTTAAAAACTATCTAACTCTTAAAACTATAGTTTCCCTCCTCTTTTTTGTGCGTGATCTTATGGTGTCTTACCAACTATTTCCTATTGTACCTATTATTATTGAGTCTAAACTTAAATCTATTTAACCTAATTCCTACAAAAGAATAACATAATAATGTTTTGATTGTTGTAATTATGTTTCATACTGTAAGTAATATATTATAATGTTTCATAATGTACTAAAATGTCTAAAACAAAATCCTAAAAAATGGATATTTTAGTTTTGATCTTACTACTTTTATACAGTGCGAGTCTGTAACTTAGAATAAATTCAAAAAATCAAATACCTTTCTTTTTTTAAATTTTTTTTAGACACATCTATTATCATTTTAAGTTGCGGTCTTTTTCATAGAAAAACAATGGTACAGTGTTTCCAAACTAAAGATATGACGTCATCTATATCTTTTAAACGACAATCTTAATTTTTCTTGACCTGTTTAGGCGTCGATTACCAAACTTTTTTTGAAATAAACTAAATACACCACTAGTAGTTTTTATACTAACAATTCTAATTTTATTGTTCTTTCCAGGATAGACTTCCGCAATTATTTGTAATTGCCATCATAATGATGGAAGATTATTTGATAACAGCTATTTCCCCAGTTTATTTTGACAATATTTTTCCACTTTGATTGCTTTAGCACTCCAGATACATACTCTGTTTTCCATTTTCACCAAAAGTGCTGTACCACTTGTTGATGTTTTTGAAAAGTTGTTAATTAGTTTTCAGATACATCTAATATGCTACGATATGCAGTACATACTTGCTAAGGGCCGTTCAATCAAAAAGTGTGGTGGTGTTAGAGGGTTGACACTTAAAGGTCGTGAATTTAAAATTGACTCTACCTGCAATAACATAGTATAAAACATTTCAAAAGTAAAATTGGCTAAACCTATAATTCTTTTGAGATGATACTTGACAATCTTTATACCCGTTTCTCAGATTCCTCCAAATGTAGGTGAATTTGAAGGTATAAAATGCCAATTAATTTGTTGATTACCTAATATTTTTTTAATTGATTTGAATTATTATCTAAGCACCGACATGCGGTAGAAATCAAAATTCTCAGAAAGATTGCAAGAAAAACAAAGATGGATAGAAAACGAAACGAAAAAATAAGACAAATGACACTAAAAAAAACAATAGCAACGAAAATAGAAATGAAACAGCTTAAATCGTGTGGACACATAATACGGATGAATCAGAAGATAGTAGGGATGGACAGAGTAGGCAAAAGAAGAGTGTAACCGTCGTTTGAATTTGTGAGATTTTTTTTGTGAAAGACCCGTTATTTGAATTGATTTTATTCGTTTCATGTACTTTAGTTTTGTTTGAGTAACATCAAGTTAATTTAAAGAAGTTAGTTCACGTTTTTAAAATCATTTTTGGCAATCAAATTTGTAAGTATAGTTTCATATTCAATTAATTCAAAATCATTACGCTGCATATACATCCGTCATCTGCATTTACGTTGGTTTGGCATTTTCTTTGTCCTGTTAAAATTCTAATGGTATCTAATGTATGTTTCCCTTTAGAGATATTAATGTAATTAAATACATTTTCGCAGTTTAGTTATTGTAAGTTTGTTTAAAGATTCATTGTTTTAAGTAGATTCTTAGTGCATATGCACTTTACCGAATTTTAAAGTTAATCGTTGATTTAAACTAGTGATGTTACACTGGTTGCAAATCGCAATTAACGTCAATTGAGATTATCGAAACAAAAATATGCATGTGTTAATTGTGATAATAACTATATCTAGTTCGTACGTATTCTACGTCCGACAAATGTACAAATCACTGACAAGTAAAAGAAAAAAAAGATTACTTGCGGTTGTCCATGTAGATAGTTATCGCACGATCTAAGCATCCCCCAAAAACGCTAAAGAAATGAAGCAAAGATTAAGTATAGGATCGTATCACAAATAAGTTGCTTATCGACAAACAATGAATCTGAATTAAATGCGTCGAGCATTAAAGTAATCTTCACTTCCTTAAACAGAAGTGAGTTTTGTCTCGGAAGTAGCCTAATTGATCGAGAGCCATTTTTTGTCTGTGCTTCTGAGTATAGCCTCCAGCGAAAAGTACTGGATTGTTCATAAATCTTGCCAACTTGGCTCAAAACATGTGGTATACAGGAAAAACCACGTGAATCACAAAAAGATATGTTAAAACTCACTCCAGGAAACTTTCACAGAAGCAGCAAAAATAATACACATATTTATAACACAGATGCTTGTGAAATTTTTAGAAGTGAAAATGTCGTTGGGCACTTATATTAAAACATACTTGTGAAATGAAGACACCGGAAAAATGGTTTTCCTTCCGTTAAAAAATTCTAGCTGTCAAAAGCGACCACTCTATGGCGCATGACTGTCATATCGAAAAGTGGCCCTTCCGAAAACAAATTTTATCCGCGAAAATTTTTAACATACAAACTTTTTAACATAACACGTTAGGTATACATTTTATTAGCGTTAATTGTTTAAATATTGATTTATTGCAAAACAGAAAAAATGAAGCTAAAAAATTAATGACTGATTCCTATTATATCTAGTCATTTTTATTGTTTAACGTTAAATACATTTTTTTAGCGTAGACTATTGGAATAAAAGTTATCTCTACTATTTCTTTCGTAAAGGAATTTATTTTCACATCAGTTTGCGTCGACTAAACATCCTTACTTAATAACGTGTTTTACACAAAGTTTTGGTGAACAATAAAAATTTGGTGGTTTAATTTAAAAAAAATGTAATAAAGTTATTTATGTTGCATTTAAAAGCTTGAACAGTATCTCTAGTTAGTTAGTTAGGTCTAGAGACATTCGTGTCTTTACTGACCACAACAGAGATTAATTTCAACAAAAACAGTTAAATAACTAAAAACCACCAATTTTAAGCTTACACAAAACCAACTTAAAATGAACGAACACGTCTAAAAGTTTAATTATATACAAAGAATTTTATTCAAAATAAGTTTTATCGAGTCTAGGTTAAAGAAATTATCCTAAGTACCTTAAAATATGTTCAGTTTTTAGACCACTTACCTGCAAACAACATTAATTTAAATTACTTTTTTTATCTGTGCTAACATCTACTAACTTTGATTTTAACTAGTTCGCAATTATTATAGATGTGGAATTCAAAAATTATTTTAAAAAATTGGTGTAGTCACTACAAGACTTTCCTATAAAGAATTTCTACTTATTTTTTTAAAGTTATGTTGTCATAAAACCACTTTGAAGTGATATGTACACGTTTTATTGACTTCTTAGCATGCTATAATTTTTTTGAAATTTTTCTCCTCCATTTCATTACAATATAACCAAAATATAGTAAATTGAGGTTATGTTGTTATATTGACTAATCCCTATATTTGTGCGCATCGATATTGCTATCTCCTTTAGTGAATCAGTAAAAATTGTTATTTTTAACGTATATTGCTTTCCCTTTAAGATATTGATTTTTTTCTAAAAAGAACCGTCGCAGGCAGGATTCGAACCTAGATTATATTTGGATTTTTTTTTAAATTATGAATCAAATATCTAATAAACTGTTAATTTTTTTTTAAATAAATTGTTAGGAAGAATTTTCTCTATAAGAAACTGTAAAAATAATTCAAATCATTTACTTATGTATTATATAAGAAAAACTGTTAAACATGGGGGATACACCTACTTCCAGTTTCTTTCTCAAAACCATTTTTTGTCAAAAATAAATTTTTCTGTTTCAGGAGACCTTGAAACGTAAAATTCAGCAAAAAAAATGTTTTGCAAGAAATTTGCTTAGAGGAATGTTTTTTTTTAATGTTTGCGATTTCTAAATTAATCAAAATAAACCGATAACTATTTACAAATAATAATAAAATAAATAACAGTTGTATTTACGTTGCAACAACACAGTATTATCAATACTAATTGACATTCTTAATTAAACCTGAAATGATTGATACCATCAGAAAACAATAAACAAAATCATTAAATTAACAAGACTACAAGTAACTCATTACATACATTACTTACGGTGCACATTTTTATTTATGTAATAACACATTCAGCTTATACATTGTATACTTACTTTTTTTTTTATAATTTTAGATATAAAAGAGAAAAGCTTTACTAATTTATGAAGATGGAAGAAAAGACCAGCAACGTCCAAAAAAAGTTTGTAATTATTTGAGGTTGTTATATAATTTATATAATGTTTTTGAAGGGTTGACCATATAGGAGTTAATAACTGGATGCTGATATTCCTTATTGCATACATCACTAACTATCTACTTCAAAATTATTTAACGTAAGTAGTTTTCTAATTTACTTGTTAATATACGTTTATTGCTATTTTTCTAGATATGGTATTATTAAGAATCCGAACGAATTTACCATAATGTTTTTTTACGTTATACAGAAATGGTGGTGGATTTTTGTAATTACATTTTTGTGTAATTCTATTTAAGATGTTGTTACCGTTACTCAACATTTTTTATTCTAGGTTATATCGTGTCTGGCCTTGCATCATTTCTTATTGAAAAACTTCTTGTTCTTGTAAGTATATACCACCAAAATTTTTATATACTAAAATTTTTATTTTGTAGAATGTACTGTCTGAAGAGTTAGGTTTTGTGCTACATGTAATAAGTGCGCTAGCAACGCCTAATTTCGCCACTTTAATTTTTTACTATTACCCAATGAATAAAAGTAAGTACAATGTACGTATGTTTTTAGGTAACAGTAGAACCCCGATTACCGGTGCTTCACGAGACGGACGGGCACGAATAATTAAAACATTTATTTACATAAAAACAATTCTACATAATTTGTATGTATACGCATTGAATACAAAACTTGCATTTACATACATATTTTACATACATATATGTACTTTTAAAATACAGTAAACTCTCGATTACCGGGGTAATGAATGTTAACAAATGCACCGAAAACCGAACAGCACGGATGATCTGAAATTTTTTGAAAATTATGGTATGGGGTAAAACAAAACAAGAAACCGAAAAATAAAAATATTTCTATATAGAAACACAAAATTTGCTGTTGGTAGACATTTTACATCAAGTACACAAACACATTATGCCGTTCCAGGAACAGACTACAGGCTGTCAAAGTACAACTCTTACTGAAAGCAGTAAGCACTCGTTGCATATCGTGTAAAGCCTTTCGACGTCCTTGAAGTAGGATTAATCGACAAAGCCGGGATAAACCGCAACCAACACAGCAACACGGTTAATTCGCAAACCGGTTAAGCAGCACACGGAAAAACGAGAGCCGACTATAGTCAGTCATCTTAGTCATTTTTTCATTTTTTTTATTTAGTAACTTATGTTGCGTAAGTTTAAAATGTCGACCCATTTAGTAGATTTTTGTTGCTTAAAAGCAATAGACTGGACTAGAAGAGTCTGTGTATTCATATTTTTGGATTTTTTTGAATTTTTACCGCCAGTTTTAGTTTGTGGCCATCAGACGCCTTGCCACAGCACAACCGTGTTATAAGGTTTTAGTACTTGCAGCTAGCATGTTTGTAGGTATTGCACGCCAGTATACCCACTTTCATCCGCGTTATAAATTTGAGTCGGCTGTAGATTATTTTCCGTAATTGTAGTCTTCAGCTCATAGCAAAACTACAGTTTTTTGCCTCAAATAGCAAGCTCACAAATCTCGTGACGCGTTTTAAATCGAGGTAATCAACCATTTAATGCATAATACGGTCTACTAATTTTCAAATTTAATTTCAAAATGTCTGCTTGTTTAGCACACATTGGCCTCCAAAATAAGTACGCATTCTGATCTTCATCAAGTTGTTGAAAATATGATCTTTTCAATGACTTTCGTGCAGATACGTTTTTAAAAAAGTCAGACTGAGATATCAACGTTTGTAGTTTCACTTTTTCTTAAAACAATATCGCGCACTGTTTGCTTTTCTGCACCATAGACCTGTGATAATAATGCAATGCCTTCGCTTTCTTAATTCTTTCTTTAAAAAGTACTATTTTTGTTGCATTGTTAAAACATTTCTCTTACGCTTAACACTTACATTCGTTGCCATTTTAAAAACAAACATGCGTGTACACGAATATCAACATGTAAGAACTTATTCGTCTATGGCGCAATAAAAACTAAAACATAAATGCGGTTTTTATTCATTAATTCGGACAGAAGTGCATTCAGTCGCTTGGTGCATCGTTGCATTTTTGTAATATGTATTTATTTAAATCTCTTGGTATCGAGGTTTTAATTTGCTTAATTTGTTATTACTTATTGCGTACATACATATGTACATATAAATTCATACAATGCTGGGAAGACATGGCACAGATTATCTGCAATCCGGATAATCCACGCACAGTTTATTGATATTAACAATTTATATTCCCAATTTAACTAAAATAATAAAACATTTACTGTATACTGTACTGCACAGGTTAATAACTCTTAAAATCTGTTACTGGCAATTCTAATAAAAATGTTTCTCTATGACCATTACCAAATGTAATTTTTTTGAATTCATGATAGATAGAATGAATATTCTAACACTAGTCAAACAATATTAAAAACTTACAAATATCAAAACTATCAAATATAAATGCGATGTCTTAATTTTGACGTATAAGTGGAATATTTAGAATAGAATATTTTGTAACAAGGTTGGAATAAAAATTCGGTACTCGCAGTTCCTTACGCTCGCGTACGCTCGCGCTAAACTTTCTATTTGTATCAAATTTTCATTTCAACTTGAATACAGAATATACTATTCCAAATATTCCAAAAATTTGTATTGTATTGTAAAACAATGTAGAAACACATGTTTTTAAATATATTAACAGTCAATGTTCTAACAAATATATTTATATTTAGTTTTAGTTGCAGCTGGAGTTGTAATGACATATGCATTTGTAGCAGGATTAAAGTTATTGTCGTACGCCTTGGTAAATAAAAAATACAGAAACACACAAATTTATTCAAGTAAAAAATTACTAGTATCAGTTAAACTTTCAACGAATTTTAAATGTTTTAGAATCAGACGAAGTGTCCAAACTTGATAATATATATCCGAAAAATGTAACGTTGAAGAATATATTATTTTATATATCAAGCACAAATGTGAATTATGATATTAATTTCGTATATAATAAGCAAAGAAAGTTTAGAAAGTTTTTAAAAGATGTATTTTTATTGGTCGTCATACATTACTTTCTGGCTTTTGTGGGATATCAATACATTATACCAGAGCTTGAGGTTGGATTAAAGCATTTTAATAATAATGACTCCATAAAGTTATTTCAATCGTTCCTTACATTAATGGTACGCTTTCTAATAGTTTTTCTGCTGTTTTTATATCTTATTTTAGCTTCCTGTAAATGTTTTTTGGATATCTTATTTCTACATTTATGTCATTACCGTTTTTTTGCCAATGAAGAATTTGCAGGTAGAAAGTACTGAAGAAATTGTATACTGTTACGATTGGTGGAATTCAGAAAATGTAACCGTCTTTTGGGTAAAATGGAACTACCAAATGCATTTATTTTTTAAAAATTGTATATATACAACTGCACTTGATATGGGATATGGTAAACGAAAATCTACTTATATTGTTGGTTTAATTAGTGGCCTTCTCCATGAATACGTAGTAAGTAGATAATCAGTTATTTCATGATGTACAAATGTATGTGTTGTATATTTGTAGATATCGGTGCCATTAGGATATGGTTACGGAATACCGACCGCGGTAATGGTATTGCAGGTACCTTTTGCTATTGTTATTAAATTTATTTCTGGTCATTTTGGAAACAAAATTGGAAACTTGTTTCTATGGATATTTATAATAGTATGCCATACTGCAACAACTATGTATTTGTATTTTCACATCCAAGTCTAAATAAAAGATTGAAACTGTTGTTTATTGTCAACCACTACAACACATAGATACAAAACATTTTGAAACTATTAAAGTGCGATTACTGATTATACACAGTTATATTTGATGTGTACTTTTTGTTATTGTCGATACGTAGATTTAACAAAGCAATACAAACTGTATATCTGCAAAAGTATCGACAAAATAAATTCTCGTTAGAAGAGTTACCTGAAAGAAATGATGCAACGTTAATTCCTTTGCTTTTTTAATTTTATTAAGTGCGCACTTAGATGCAGCGAACCTCACTTTACCACTTTTACAAAAATAATTTAAAACAGAGGATAACAACATTTAAGCAAATAGTAAACAATTTGTACACATAATTTTTATTGTATCTCATCACATAGTAATTTACAAGATAAAATGCTGCAAGTTCTGAACAAACATTTTTATTGATAACCCTAAGTGATTTAACTTGTAAACACAATTTAATATGGCGGTGTATTTGTTAATTTCCTGTTCGTGAATAAGAGAGAATAAGATAAGTCGATCAAATAACAGAATTTATGTTTGCAATACTGTGGAAAATAGTACGGAATAAAGGTCAAATATGCATATATGTCAATTTAAAGAAAAATTGAATGACGTAGACTCCCTCATGATATAATAATTTATTGTTATTATATATTAAATCAACTCAATTAAAGATCAAATTTGTAAATTATTATAAACAACATCTGAATTTTTGTATTCTTTAGTGCCTTCCTAAGAAGAGTAATTCGTTTAATTAAGATAAAAATTATGTTTTCTTCCGAAATACGTCACGTATTTAACCAATTCGCAGTTAAGTTCATATATTTATTCAAGAATACCATATTTGAAACAACTTGATTGAAAATTTAAGTAGAAGGCGTAAGATTATTCAACTTTAAAGTGACCAAATTTGAAATTGCTTAAGGAGGGACAGGATAGATAGGAACTCAAATATGTATTAAAAAATCTACATCAAATTTGTCCATGCGTAAAATATGTATATTTATCTCAACTCAATGATATTTATAATAAGAATACTTAATATAAAACAAAAGAATAATTTATTTCGAAAAATAATTGAACCTAAATGAAGTATATTTTTTTATTTTAAAAACAACATACATTGATTAAAAAAATAGAAACACTAAATTTCTAAGTATTTTGCCACATTGGTTTTAGTGCTTCATTTGCGGATAATTCAATAAGTTGGTTTTGTATTTGACTACTTGCAAAATGATATCAACACCCAGTCGGGAATATCCAAGTGAAGAATGTCTTTAAATCTTTGGTTAAGGTCCGAATAAAGCGCCGTTAAATGTTGACAATAAGCAACAAATCTTTATCTCTATTTTGCAATTTTAAAACATTTAGAGACTGCGAATATTCTCCTCTTCTCAAGTTTTGTTTGTACAGCAAAAGGTGTCTGTGAAGTTAGCACGACATTCTATAAATTCAAAAAAAATAATAAGAGTTCCAATAGCACTTTTCATAGTTCTACAGTTCCTGAGAAAAATTAAAAAAAGTTCCGCATTTCTTATCTTGAAAAACGAAATTGTAAAAATGTCGTGCTAACTTCGCAAATCTAGCACGACACCCTCCTCCCTAAAGTACTAAAACGCGTTGAAAATTACTATGACAAGAGTTCTGAATAGTTCCGGTCAAGTTAAGTATATATGTGTATTTTTTTATTGCTATTTTAACAATTAATAATTTATAATAATTTTATAATATTCACACTCAGCACGGCATTTTGACAAATTTTGTTTTCTTTAAATTAATAAGAGTTCTAATAGCACTTTTTATAGTTCTACAGTTCCTGATAAAAATTTAAAAAAGTTCCGCATTTCTTACCTTAAAAAAATTAAATTGTAAAAATGTCGTGCTAACTTCGCAAATCTAGCACGACACCCTCCTCCCTAAAGTACTAAAACGCGTTGAAAATTACTATTTTTGACAAGAGTTCTGAATAGTTCCGGTAAAGTTAGGTATACATGTGTAATTTTAGATCACTATTTTAACAAATAACTATTTTGAATAAATTTATAATATACAGGCTCAGCACATTTTGTAAAAAAAAGATTTTTTTTTTAAATTAATAAGAGTTCTAACAGCACTTTTCATAGTTCTACAGTTCCTGATAAAAATTAAAAAGATTTTAGCATTTCTTACCTTAAAAAAACCAAATTGTAAAACTGTCGTGCTAACTTCGTAAATCTAGCACGACACTCTCTTCTCTAAAGTACTATAACGCGTTGAATATTACTATTTTTGACAAGAGTTTTGAATAGTTGCGGTCAAGTTAAGTATATACGTGTAATTTTAGATCACTATTTTAACAATTAACAATTTTACTAAATTTCTAATATTCAGGCTCAGCACGATATTTTCACAAAATGTCGTGCAAGACGTAATTTTTAAAAAAAGTTTAAAAAATAGAAATCAGTTCGAACTTTTCTTTAAAATATTTTTAATGCATAGAAGTCTTATAGAACTGTGTAAAATTTCTATCAAAACTGCGGAAAATCATCAGCACGACACATTTTCATAAAATGTCGAGCCAGACGTAATTTTTGAAAATTGTTTAAAAAATAGTAATCAATTGGAACTTTTTGTTAAAATGTCTCTAAAACGTAGAACTCATATAGAATTGTGTAAAATTTCTATTAAAACTGCGGAAAATCATCAGCACGACACATTTTGACAAAATGTCGTGACAGACGTAAATTTTGAACATTGTTTAAAAAAGAGTAATCAGTTGAAACTTTTCTTTAAAATGTTTCTATTGCATAGAACTGTTTTAGAACTGTGTAAAATTTCTATTAAAACTGCGGAAAATCATCAGCACGACACATTTTCACAAAATGTCGTGACAGGCATAATTTTTTAAAATTGTTTAAAAAATAGTAATCAGTTGGAACTTTTTTTTTAAAACGTTTCTAATGCATAGAACTCTTATAGAACTGTGTAAAATTTCTATTAAAACTGCCGAAAATTGTCAGCACGACACATTTTTACAAAATGTCGTGCTGTGCCTGAATATTATAAATTTATTCAAAATTGTTAATTGTTAAAACAGTGATCCAAAATTACACATATATACTTAACTTGACCGGAACTATTCAGAACTCTTGTCAAAAATAGTAATTTTCAACGCGTTTTAGTACTTTAGAGAGGAGGGTGTCGTGCTAGATTTGCGAAGTTAGCACGACATTTTTACAATTTGGTTTTTTTAAGGTAAGAAATGTGAAGGTTTTTTAAATTGTTATGAGCAATTGTAGAACTATGAAAAGTGCTATTAGAACTCTTATTAATTTAAAGAAAAAAAAATTTTACAAAATGTCGTGCTGAGCGTGAATATTATAAATTTATTCTAAATTATTAATTGTTAAAATAGCAATCTAAAATTACACATATATACTTAGCTTGACCGGAACTATTCAGAACTCTTGTCAAAAATAGTAATTTTCAACGCGTTTTAGTACTTTAGAGAGGAGGGTGTCGTGCTAGATTTGCGAAGTTAGCACGACATTTTTACAATTTGGTTTTTTTAAGGTAAGAAATGTGAAGGTTTTTTAAATTGTTATGAGCAATTGTAGAACTATGAAAAGTGCTATTAGAACTCTTATTAATTTAAAGAAAAAAAAAATTTACAAAATGTCGTGCTGAGCGTGAATATTATAAATTTATTCTAAATTATTAATTGTTAAAATAGCAATCTAAAATTACACATATATACTTAGCTTGACCGGAACTATTCAGAACTCTTGTCAAAAATAGTAATTTTCAACGCGTTTTAGTACTTTAGAGAGGAAGGTGTCGTGCTAGATTTGCGAAGTCAGCACGACATTTTTACAGTTTCGTTTTTTAAGGTAAGAAATGCGGAACTTTTTTTAATTTTTATCAGGAACTGTAGAACTATGAAAAGTGCTATTGGAACTCTTATTATTTTTTTTGTATTGATAGAATGTCGTGCTAGCTTCACAGACACCAGCAAAAGTTTTGCAGCAAACGTAGATATTACACTGTTAGCTTTGATTGCATTTAATGTATCACCTTGTAGTTTCAAATTAACCTAGTTAAAACTGGTAAAAAATCAGTCATATAAGCGATGCCATTTTTTGAAATAATTAAATTGTGCCGCAAATCATTGTCTTTACTCTACAAGAATTCCAACACTAAATCAAGCAATCCAAACATGTACTTTTAGGTAACCAACGTACTTTTATGTTAAGTAATAAACGATTATAGTCATCATATTCCAAACAAAATTAAGCAAATAATCTCTTATTTAAGGTATTCTTTTTGATTTTATTAACTGCTCTAATGACATAATGTAATGATTCATGCAAACGTTCACTAAGGTTTTTTGCCATCAAATTGACGGAAGCAGCACCAGCACCATATGGACCAACGTTCTTTATAGAAAAAATTTAAATGTCATATTCATCTTTTAAGAGATCATTTGAATAAATTAGCGGATATTTCAAAAGTAACAAAATTTCTTCCATCACTTTGCAAAAAGCTCACTAGAAGAAGGAACATCCAACTTGTTCTTCTACAGTAAATCTGTTACAAAATTATCATACACGGACCAAAACATATTTTTGGTGATCATATTGAATGTGACAAGTACTTTTGTAAGAAAAGAAGAACAGGTAAGTAATTTCTGTTATGTACAAGTACCTAAACATTGTTAATTTTTTTAGGAAAGTTTAGTGCCTGAATTACAAGCATGCGGCTTGTTTAAAATAATTAAAATTATAAATTCACGGCTTGCGAATAACGCCGTGGGTCTCTTACACGACGGGGATACCAGCGCCTCTGAGACTTTTGTGGAAGAAATATTTTGTGCAAGAAGAAAAAAAGCAAAAGAAAATCGTCAGAAAGGTAAATTAATTTTTACAACTATATGTTTGTCAAACATATGTTTTAGGAAAATACTTAAAAACACATTTGTTACTAGTGATATGTATTACGGACCAGAAGCATCTGAGTTTGTTTTCGACATTGATGATCTTCTTAGTAAAACGCAACGAATTTTTACATAGCTCAGAACAAGTTGATAAAGACGCGATATTTCAAAATTTAATTTTACAGTCTGGTTGCAATGTTTGGCAAAATGAAAAAAGTAATAATAACGAAATCTTATTTTGGAAGGATTTGCAAACTTAGTCAAACCACAGTCAAAATAATTTTAACGCTTTTATATTCTTTCTTTTATAGGTTCCAAAGCCACTAAGTTTGGAATAGAAAATGAGCAAATGGCAATTTCTATATTTCAGAAACAATGCGGTAAAACTGTTTTTAAAGTGGTTTGGTGATAGATAAAAGTATTCCTTACTTGCCATGTACTCCAGAAGGATTAGTTGACAATGATGCAATTGTAATAGCGAAGGCTTCCATGGCTGGAATCTATACTAAGATAAGAATTTCTTCCGGGTTTGGACCGTGTCATTATTGTTGTAACCGAAGTTGCCAACCTTTCGCCCACTTTCGTAAGGGGCTTCATCAGGGCGTGAGGTAAATCGCAAAACTCAAACAAGCAACAAAAGCTAACTAAGAACTTCTCAAAAGTTAGGTTATAAACTTGTGAAACAAGCCATAATCTAAACTCTGAAAAGAAAAGAAAGAAAACGATAAAATAATAACGAAAATCTAACAAAGAACCACTACCAAGTTAGGTAATCAACTTGTGAACCAAGCCAGATTCTAAACTCCGTAGAAGTGACTTAAGAAGAAATAGACTCCGTATATAAAGAGCAAGGATCGTATCTTGTGACCTGTAGTAAAATGATGTTAAGCAACCGCAGACTTGGAAATATACTTTTTCCTTATGCAACGATCATGTTCTGAAATGCGAGTAATGACTGAACGACCGGTTTTACCAATGTAAACTAAACCACGTGAACAAGGAATCTGGTATACACCTTGAGAAGAAAGTGTATGAAATTTGTCTTTCGGAGAAGGAAGAATCAGAGATTTTGCCTGTTGAGTTGAATATGGGTTTAATACCATTCTTACGAAGAAGTTTCTCTATTTGATCTGTAACCTTGTGAAAGGTTGATAATGTTTCGTTGATTGCCAAATCTCCATTCTTTTTCAACAGGAAATTCCGAGCATAGAAATCATAAACACCCCAATAACTTCAATCGCGATCATGGTTTTGAGCTATCCCCTCTTTGGTTCGCGGTCATTAGTCATTTATCGAAAACACGCCCCTTATCAACCGTAACTTAATCAAAGTCGAGCTCAACCATCCGTGACGATCCTTTCTCTTTATATACGGAGACTATTTCTTCTTAAGTCACTTCTACGGTGTTTAGAATCTGGCTTGGTTCACAAGGTAATTACCTAACTCACTAGTGATTCTTTGTTAGATTTTCGTTTGCTTTTTCAAGTTATTGTTTTCTTTCTTACCTTTTCAGAGTTTAGATTATGGCTTGTTTCACAAGTGTATAACCTAAGTTTTGAGAAGTTCTTCGTTAGATTTCGTTGCTTGCTTGAGTTTTGCGATTTATCTCACGCCCTGATAAAGCCCCTTACGAAAGTGGGCGAAATGTTGGCAACTTCGGTTACAACAACTATGACACAGTCCAAACCCGGAAAACATTCTTATCTTAGTAATGATGCAATTATTAAAATTAAAAGTTCATATAAAAGTGAAAATTTGTCGCCGACCGATATCGTCTTGTAAAAGAAAATTAATTATTGTAATTTGGAAAATGATAAAATTATATTAAAACGCAATCATAATTGTTTTTATTAGATTCCGGGTTTATTACATATTTTGAGGTAATATTTTCTTTTATGATTATAAGCGACTTTCGGCTTAGACTGCGTTATAGTCAACCTAACAGACACGGCATAGACCACATCCTTGTTGAAGAAGGGTTTTAACTACGCCGTTACGCCTAAGACAACTCCGATAGAAGATATAGTATGTGGAGTAGAAGCTGCAATACGCACTCTACCTAAGGAGATCTCTAAAACTATTCGACAAGATGTTTGCAATATTGTAAGAAAAGCAAAACCTCCAAGCTAAGCGGTTACGTGAGAATAAGGACATTTTAAACTCCTTGTGCGCTAAGGTAAACTCCGCCATCAAAAACTCCACTACTATAGATATTAACATGAAACAAACTTTATATATATATATATATAGAACAGACGGGACGCTCTATTGAAGTTAGAGTAAAAGAACATATGACTGACTGCAAACACCGCAAAGTTACTAAATCAGCAGTGGCAGAACAAGTGTGGGACCAACGACACACGCTGAACTTTGACCAAACTAAAGTGTTGGCTAGAACTCCTTTCTACTTTCCCAGACTAATCTTGGAAGCTGTGGAAATAGAAAAACATCCATGTAATATGAACCGAGAAGACGGTTTAAGACTCAGCAAATCTTAGCTACCAGTATTATATCCTCTAAGACAAAGATTGACCTTCTTGGAAAGGCCACAAACACTTACTCCAAGCAATAACGAAGTCAGTCAAGCGGTAACAGAAAGCTAAGGTTTGTTAATCACGCTAATCGCTATTGGTATAAATATCGTCATTTACACTTTTTCTTTCAGTGACATTTACCACTCTGAAGATGCAACTTGTAATGTCTTGCGAAACGTCAGTTTGTTTAAAGCCAAGTTCTACTTCTTGTTTTAGCTCTCAAGAAGAGACTATGACCAAGCCTAAGTCTAGGTGTTTTACTACGACGCAGTCTAAGCCGAAAGTCGCTTATAATCATAAACATAACAACCGCGAAACCTTAAGATTTTATATTTTTTTGTTTATTTCAGTTAATTTGTAATAATTTTGGTTATGTCGTAGGGATGAAGCATTCTGGAAAAATAATATGGAGAGAAAATTAGCTAATTTTTATCTATTACCAGAATTAATAGACCCAAGAAGGTGTCGTCATCAAAAAACTTGGGACATTTATTTAACATAATAATAATGTATACTAAGGTAGTTTATGTATAGTACTAGTAACTAACTATAATTAATTTCTCAAATTGTAATTATGATCATTATGATCAATAAAGGTGGATGCAGGCAAATGCAATTTGGGTTGTCTATATTCAGCAAGTTTTGTCTATCACGCAGCAACTTTTTAAGATTATACATTATAAAACTATTAAAAAATTGAAATAACTGAAAAAATTCTGCATACATTTTTTAATACAACTTTCTGATGTTGTGGTACGTACGGATTTACTTTTTTTGTTTTTGGTCGGTTAAAAGGCTGTATCTTAATTAATTACAATACAAACATTTGCTTGTATAAACAATTTAAATTAATTTAAAAAAAGTAAATGTCTATTATTTTAAGATAGCAAGAACCGTTTTAAGTTTATTTTTACGCTCATAAAATTATTAAATAAGTTTTTCATCAATTTTTACGTAGTAATGTGTGTTGCCTACCTGCTATTCATAGCCTCCTTAACATAAATCGCATAAAATCTAAATTTTAATTTGTTTACACTATGTTTATTTATATCACAAAGAAAAATCATCACGTGGTTATTAGTCTACAAATTGGTAACTGGCATGTGGATAATTACTACACTTCGAATACCGTACACTAAGTTTCAAACATCAATATTATTGCTAAAACATGATCATCGTCAACTTTTACATAAAATTAATTTAACTTAATTGTGATTGCTACAGGAACTTTACATTCTTGAAAACATAAAAAACTCACTTTTAACCTGTATCTGCGGCTTAATTTTTGTTAATCAAACTTAAAATAGTACTTTAAACATCGCGAATACGAATTCGAGGATATACCTTAAATACCTAAAAAAACACATTACCGTTACAATGGTAAGTAAAATTATTGTTAGAATACTTACATAGTTATATACTAATTACAAACAACTGTTATAGAACTTTGTAAGTTTTTAAAATTTTAAAATAATGCAAAATTTAATCTTAACGTCAATGTAAACAAATACACAATGAACACCTTCAAGACGGATTTTACTACGTGACTTCATCAACCTATAAAAAAATTGACATCGTGTGTCGCCACTGCTATTATAGTCACTGGACATGTGTATATTGCACAGCCCTCTTTGTATTACCATGAATTGTTAAGTTTTTTCCTCCTAATATTTGTTAACGACTTAGCTGTATTGAACCTTTTTATGCAGGAGAGCCAGAAACCTCTCCTACTTGAAGGTTCAATATAGTTAAATTGATGATGAATGAACTAAACTGTATAAATCTGACCATTTATTGACAAAATCAATCCTCAGCTATTTTTATGTATACAAAGTTAAATATGTCGATAAAATTTTTTCATGCGATAACATGGTTCCCAAACTCGGGTGCCTCATTGTATTTTTGGATCCTACAATAAGAATAAACATCCAATTATGGTGCCACAATAACAATTTTTATTTATTTCAATAATAAGTATTTGTTTATTAACAACGAAAAGTAAATCATTCAAAAAACTAAAACAGAATAATTTGAATGAGACTGACATGTAAGCACATTTGCAATTTAAAATGTGTCTCCACAAGCAAAATATTTGCAAGCAGCTGTTTGCCACCATATGTTCGTGTTCCGTGTTTCGACATGGCTCTGAAAAGAAAACGCAGTTCCGCGGTTTTCATAATTATGTCTGTTTTTATTGAAAATAAAAATTGTAAAAACAATAAGAGAAAGCATAAGTTTTAGCTTTTCTAATTTTTGAAAACAAGACGATCAATCCAATTAGTACTCTGAATTTAAAAATTTTTGTCGTATGTCAGTGGAGAATTTTAATTTTCTTCTTTCGTTAATTGGCTCAAAAATATGTAAACAAAATAAAAATTACAGAGATGGTATTCCCATAAAAGTTAGAATGGCAATCACACTTTGTTTTTTGGCTAGAGGAGATTGCTGTAATAGCCTTGTGCGTATATCATAGAAGCTTTGAAGGGATATATAAAAGTGAGTACATGATTGTGCATTAAGTCTTTATTCTTAAGTATAGGTACTTCAATAATAAACATATCATAATTAAAGTAAATTCGCGTTAAAGCCATCTACATAACTTGCTGCTGATGCTGAAGGAAGATTTTCGAGATTTTGTAATGTGTTCTGATTATTACACGATTTTGTTACTTCTTCAGTGGAAACTCGAGGATATGGTGATTATAGTTGAGTAAACGGTGTAGATATTCTTGACCAGTCATTGTTAATACTTGCAAAGTTTGAATGTGGTGAGGGGTACGGACTTGTAATTGTTAATGGTGAGTAAGATTAGCATGCAGGATGTGATGATCATATTGATCGGCGTTAAATAGAATGTTATTGAACAAATGTTGGACCACTGCTTGTGTTCGTTTAGTATAACTTCGTAGTTTTACAGCAATATGCTCGCCATATATGTCACAACCATGACGTTTACTACACTTTTATAGAAGGTTGAAAGCTTTATCAATACGAGAACCCGCTGTGGCTTTCAAATTGTTTTTGGCGTCTTGGGACAGTATTTCTGATCTCCCACATCTAGAACAAAACTTCTTGAAGTGGCTTTGACAGTTCCCTTTAAAGTGTCCTGGTTTACCGCATCTCCAACAAACTTCTTGGCGGGCCGTCGAGAGTGTCGTACGCCGGGGCACTATTAACGGCGATATATTAGCGGTAGGAGTCGACCTAAAAAACGACGGTTGGGTTTTTTCTTGTATCACCGCTATGGATCGAGGCTCGCAGAAATGCACCTGACGAGTATGGTGATATAGCAGTCTGTCTTTTGGAAGCGCTTTGTAGTGACTATCTTGAGTAGTTCCTCTAGGTTGGAAAAGTTTTTTCTCTGCATGTAAAACTTGTATTCTGTCCGAGGATTGTCGTAAATACGTTCCAACTGACTTTCGAGATAAATTTGTCCAAGCCGCCGCATTGAAGTTAGCATCCCGGTCACGAATTCGAACGCATTTTCTTGGGCGCTTTGCTTTTTATTCCGGATGGTGTCTTTTAGCTGATGTTGGTAGCGGTGGGATAAAAATTGGCGTTTAAAGCTGTTCTTAAGGTTAGCCCAAGACGTCTAATTGTTTTGGTTATTCCATACCATAATAACACTCCATCTTTAAGAAGTTCCACCAGCGTCAAGAGCAGTTTCTGGTCGTTGATTTGATAACATTGTTGTAGCTCTTCCAAACGTTCCAGGAAGGATATCTAATTGCTACGGGCATTAATACGTAAACCCCACTTTTGTATACAATCGCAAATTTGTGCACCTACTGAAAGGAGGACGGTTATCGGATTTTTGGTTGAGGAACCGGCTAAGACTTGTCTTGAATCCATCGGTGGCAAATGGGTATTCAGTTCGACGATAAACGGACCTTCTCTTCTATGAAGGAAGTGTACCAGACGGAACCGTAACATTTCAACGCTTGCTTCGAGTTGTAGTTGAAATAGAGTCAGATGTTGCACGAGGTCGGATTTATTAGGTAGATAGACCCAATTGACACGAACGTCGGTTTCCGCAGTTTCGGTTTTATGTTTTATGTACGGTAGCTCAGGGGCCAGTCAAACTATTTGACACGGTACCAATGCGATAATTAAAAGAAGATAAAAAAAGCTCTGAACAAGTACGAAAAAATTTTTATAACTAGAAAAAAACAAGAAGCGTCCCTGCGTGTGCGTTGTTTTATATTTTTATTAGACGATCGAAATCGGATAGTCAGCGTGGCGAGGGTTCATTGATTAACAGAAATCTGATTAATACATTTATTTGATACAAAATAAATTATAACTCAAAAAAAATACAAACTTAAGCGTAACTTATGTACAATATAAATCTAAGGTACGCCCCTTAATCGGATCGGTAGTGGCACGGCACAAGAATCTTTCTAGGATGGCGGTTGGCACTACAGGTTCATTTGTCGATATAATTCCGGAGCTCCAGGTGTGATGGCAGTAAGTATTCAGATAAGTGTTTAACGTATTCGGTTTCAACAAAACTACCACCAGGTACTGGAACAATTTTACGCGGTGGTATGTCTGGCTATTGGGGTAGAAATTGTACTGCGCAGAATGTCACAATTTCCAGACGGGGACGTCCAGTAAAAATAAATTAAAGATCGGCGTTTGTAGCATAGTACAATCTCGAAGCTACGTTAGCTTTGAATGCATCGGTAAGTACCTTGTTTATTAACAAATTTCCGTGTGATACCTACAATTTTCGATCGGGGTTTACTAAAGTAAGGCAAAGGATCGTGTACAAGAAGATTGATAGTATCTCTACAATTGACAGGCGGTTATTATCCGAAAGGTATAAATTGAATGCCACTTAGTATTACAGTTGTAACAACATCAGTATGTTTATAGTTCGGGGGCTGGTACGGTATTAGTACCTAAAAAAAGCAGTGCGATTTGTGTCTTAAATATAACAACAGCTCTAGAATTGAGAAGAAAAATTAGGATTTGAATTCAGTAAGCAAATGGAAAACTATGTCTAGAGAGAAAGAACTGAACGGCAAAGAAAAGCTAAAGAATCTGACATGTGCAGCGGTCTATGACTTACAACTAATTCTGCCATGCCCAAAATCAAAAACTAGTCAATTTTATTACAAACAAAAACTTGCTGTTTACAACTTGACAGTGTACAACTTTAGAAATCTTCATAGCTATTGTTAGATGTGGCACCAAGCAACATCGTCTTGAGGCTGTTGTGAAATTGGTAGCTGTCTGTTAAAATTTATAATCGAAAAAGTTGAAAATGGCATACAAGTGTTTGTTTTTTATTCAAATAATTGTGGTGGCCAAAACCATAACCGTTTTATTTATTGTCTATACATGTATTGTGTATCTATGTATAATGTCAAAATTATAGTCACAACTTCTTAGAAAAGGACTAAACACAGAACGAGGGAGACTCAGTACATCGTACCATAGAACGTGTCTCTCGTCATGTAGGTGTTTATGTTCCAAAGCAGTGGTACACCGTAGCTCGATTGGCATGCAATAAACATCATTATAGAGTGGTAGAAATGAGTCAGACTGATTTTCTCGACATCAAGAAACTACTTGCAGAAACAACTAAAAACTGAGACAAAGATTCTACAGGCAATAAAGTGTCTTGGCAAAAAATTGAATCTATCTCCTAGAAAATCCATACATACTTCAGTTTAAATATAACTATGTTGAAAAATATTCAAGCATTGACACTATGGCAAAATCACGAAAACAAATGACACAATTTCAGAAATATTGCCTTAGGAAACTAAATGATAACCCAGTTCCTGTTCTAAGATTGAAACATGAAAACTTGATGTTTGTTTGTGAAGAAAAAGTAAATCCAAAGGAATACCACAAGTTTTTTAAGAAATTAACAGTAACTAATGTCGAGCAAACCATGGATGAAGAAGTAGGTTAAAATAAAAACTTTGTGAACAAAATTTATTATATTTATCTATAAGAGAGTAAAAGTTTCAATTTTAGTATTGTTTGTATTTTCTTCAGTTTTTTTTATAGTTTGATAATGTTATCAGTGGTTATTAATTTGAAGATTGGCATTGTTTGTTTTTCCCTTGTTTCTTGCACATATTAAGACAGGAGATGTTGTAATGGTTGGTTCTTTTGTTTTTAATAAAATATCTTTTTGTTTTTATTACTTAAAAAATAGCAAAAAGTTGCTTTTTCTTCAATTTAACCAATGTTCTATGTATAATAATATTGAATTTAATGTCAGTATATTTTGTTTAATGTTCAAAATAAAGAAAAACAACTTAACTTCAGTTTATGAGTTAGTGCCTTTTACATGTCAAACTAACCTATGTGCTGAAAGATAAATAAAAAAATTATAAAAACTATCCTAAATCACAAAATTAGTATAAATGAAGTAATTATAAAAAGTAAACAATTGCCCTCCAAAAAGAGATTAAAAAGAGTGAAAAGTAATTTTTTTTTGATTTTATGGTTTTCTCAAAAAACAGTTATTAAGATAGTAAAGCTTCTATAGACTCTCCTGTAAAGTTGAGAATTTGAACTTAGGTTAGTTCTGACCTCATGTGACGATATGTATATTATATTTTATTGTCTTTTAAGTTAGTTATTGACTATGTTCCAAAGAAAGTTTCTTATCGTTACATTAATAAAATAATGAGTTTTAAAACAAAATCACACAATTTTAAATAAATACTTAAAAGCAAAATGTCTATAATAATTTTACTTTTTAATTATTTTTTAATTGTAGATTTTTTAGTTGTTTTTTATGTTTACTGATAATACTAGTTTTTTCAACCAGATACGTAAATAAACTGTAATGTTTAAGGTTTTTTGGGACTCAATACATTCTATAAAGAATACCATTGTTATGTAAAATTAAGAATGATAAACTTTTACAGTTTTGTAATTTCATTTACTTAATATCTTTACAATGCTTTAATTTTTTTTGAATTAGTTTCATTATCAACTGTAAAAAAATATATTTTATAACACTGATGTGTGTGCCATGTTCTGTTTATAGGTTTTCTGCATTAGAACATGTTATTTATTATAGGATAAAGTTATAGTAAACTTTGATTTATAAAGACAATATACTTCTTCATAGTTGCTGCATTGTCAACTTAACACAACAAGTGCATATTTATACTTCTAATCAAAATTGTAGTTTAATACATTAAATATGTTTAACATTACCATATTCTTATGCAAGTGTAATGGTTTTTGTAATAGATAAGAATAAGCGGTTTACCATGTTGATCTAACGCATACTATATGCATGCATTATTTAAATAATTTTTAGTTTTATATATACAACTAGCTTGTAGTAATCAATAGTCAAATAAAATGGAACCAACAGAAATAAAAAAACAGACTAAACCGTAAGTACCTACTTAAATTTCATTATTTTGCAACACTGATAAAATAAAGTGATTTAAATGTAAAATTGATTATACGGAATACCAAAATACATTACATTTAAAGTTTTTTTTTAGATTTATTGGGTAATTGATTATTTAGACTAATAATTATATTTCACGCTTCCTTAGCTAGGATAACTTTCAACTACAGTCGCCGCATTAACTTTGAACTAGCAAATGCTTTTTAAATTGTTTTAAATGTCAGTCAAATAATTTTGAATAATGACAAAATGTGATTCGGTATAAACTTAAATTAAAAATAAACGATCATAATCTTACAATTATTTGACTTAATACTAATTATTTCTGGTAGCTCTGTAGTTTTGCAGAACTTATAAACAAGTCGCAAATACACATTTGATGATTTAGTTAAAGGTGAATTAAAAAAGTTTTTTCTGGCGTCTGATAAATTATTGCGTATTTGCTTTATTAACAACATTAATTGCAAATTTCAAAGAAAAATACATTAAAGCTGTTCTATAGTTACAATAGGAACAATTTTGTAATTGTGCTAGCACTCAACAGCAACAGCAAACTGTTGTTGATCAAAACGAGTGTGTAAGAACAATAAGTCACAGAATGATTTAGTATTATGAAAAATTTAACACATTTTGAGTGATACAAGGACTACAGAAATTATTGTTTTTCAAGTGACATATATGTTAGGCAACCAACATTGCTGAAATTGCTATAAACCTTTAAGTTAAGATTAAGTAATTAATTAAATGTACAATATGTTGTCCTTTAGTTTCAATGCATGTGTTAACTCTTCTCTTTATATTTTGGAAAACGTTACGAAGCTTCATCAGTAATTGCATGTTCCAAATCTTCAATTATGCACAGCCAATTCTTATATACGTATTTTTTAAACGTTCTATATTGAAAATTTAATGGCATAAAATCTGACAATCGTGGAGAATATGAGTAACTCTTAATTTATCACACTTTCATTGTATAATTGTTGAATAAAATTCAATTGTAGCACGATTGGAGTATCAAAAAAAGTTCAAAAACTTAACAATCAAAGACTCCATTCTTTGATTTTAACAAAAATATGAAACGGAAGCTAGTTGCTTTCTCTGATTAACATGAAAAACCAGATTCCACCAATACCGGTTTCTTCTATTGGTCTACATAAATCAACATACATATGAATACCTTTGATTGATGAACGTTTTCTGGATTCTTTATGTGGTGACAGTGTCCTCTTTGTCAGTTGGCAATCTTTACAAAAGAATTTTTTGCTGTTGTATAAGTTGACACTAATGACCAAACCTTCATTACATATCGTTTATATAGTATCAATGTTTAATTGTTTACTCGAGCTTCAATTAAAATTGTAGCTACACCATGTATTTTCAAACAATGTTCATATGCAATTTTAACACGTTTTTGTTTATATTCGCGAAACTCAGAAAACCAGTTACGATGGAGTGTCATGTGACTTGACGCACCTGAATCAGCAAACCAAAAACTGTTTTCATTTTCATATTTTCCATTCATACTGGATGGAACATTAATACTAAATGCTAACTCACTTGCATTTTTCTTTATCTGATGAATTATTTTTGCTTGGACGTTCCTTAAACCAATGACCTAATTAATGACAGGAACAACACTTAGTCTCCTTTTTTGATTCATCAATGTTAATTTTTATAAATTTTGACTTATTTTTTAACTTATCAACAAAAGTGGCAGTGTAATGATGTTATCAACGTGTTTAACGAACGAGTCTCTTTCGTTTTATACTAAACGGTTTTGTAAATATTAAATTTTTGTGATAAACTGTTTTTAATATGAATAATCTTAAATTTTTTTGACAATTTTGCACCTTGTTGTTTGATTTCGGCAGCCAGTTAGTTTACTTTGGAAATAGTTTGGCAACAGTTTCATCTTTCATTAAAAAAAAATTCATACAATGCAATGGCACGAACTCTAGAATTCTTTTCAAAAATGCTACTTAATTTAGCAATCATTATTTTTGCTGTATTGCATATTAATACAAAATTTGCTTGATCAACGTTCAGCTATTGAATAATTGCATTCATTGCTTTTCCTTCATTTCGTTCATTAGCTGTTTCTGTTTCTACAGATGCATTTGATTCTGGCACTTTCCCTTCAATATTATCGGCTAAAGCACGTGCTTCACGTATGCATTTATTTAGAATTTTCACAACTAGTAATTCGAACCATTCAATTTATATCCAACAAAAAAATTCTTATCACGACGTTTACCAAAATAATCTGTTTTAAAGTTCACGCCAAATAAACACTTAATTTTTATTGTGTGTTTTCACTTTTATGGAAGCAAACCTATTATTGATCTAACAGAATGACACAATGACATAAAAAAATAATAATTATTAGTGGCAACTTTTAGTTATAAAATTCTACTACACTTTACCAGCTTAGGTCGAAAAAGTAAAGTTTCTAGTCAATTGTGGTGTCTGTAAAATACATCGAAACGGACGGAAGCTCAAAAAATACGTTACGGTACAACACGACTTTCTATATTTTTTTTACAAGCTCTAGGCACATAACGTGTACTTTTGTGTAAAAACATAACCTCGATTGACTATTCCCGCACAAAAAAACGCAGCTAAACCAAAATTACTAAACCAGTGACCTATTAAAGTTTAAAATATTCAAATCTTAAATGTTAAATTGAACAGATTAAAAAAAAAAGAAATTAAGACTTAGAATGTAATAAGAAAGTAAAAGAATGGGCACATTTGCTGTTTCAAAATTTTTTCTTTGTGCTCAAGTTAATTGCAAATCATACGATTGGTATATACATTAGTGTCGGAAGTAAAGGATAGCATAACAAAGGTTAATGCAACGATAAGTTGAGTGTTACATGTAAGTGAGTTATATTATCAAACCTTCGACAAGAGTAACGTACATTATTTTTTGTGTTGTTTTTGTAAAATTACATGTAAAAGAAAAACTTTGAAATCACCAGAAATATAATGTTGGTACTACATTTATTACTAAATCTGTCAAACTTGACGTTAACGATAACTTTTTTTTCAATTGTAACCGAATTACAAGATTTTTTAAATGACTTTTCTACTTGTCGCCTACTCATTCTATTGTAATAATTGACTTTGAACACTTGGTTTTATGTGCATTTTTAGTTTTTATTTTGCTACTTTATTGCTTTTTTATCCATTACGTAACTACACTAAAGAACGAATATTGACGTTTGCAATGTTGGCAGCATAAAACAAAACTAATTATTATGTAAGCATTTTAAGTTATTTAATGAGTTAAAAAAGAATAATTAATTGTTTATTTAACTTAGGTCCGGTTTCACCAACTAAAATTTAACTGTAGATTAACTAACCTACGATTAAATTTAAAATCCTGTCATATCATTGGTTAGTGGTTTTAAGCTAACCAATGATATGACAGGATTTTAAATTTAATCGTAGGTTAGTTAATCTACAGTTAAAATTTAGTTGGTGAAACCGGACCTTATACTCTTATTAAATTGATAAAAAAATAAACAATTTATACAATACCGTATAAACAATTTTTGTGCTGTTTTTATTGCAAACATCAATGTTGGTTCGTTACGTTACGTAATGACAAAAAAAAGCTTTAGAGCGACAAAATGATAAATCAAAATCTACGTAAAACCATGCTTTGAAAGTCTATTATTATTACTTAAGTAGAAGTGTGTGTCTGCTTAACAATTCTGAAATTTAGATAAAATTAGTAGAAAAACGATTTGAAAATTTTATAAATTTTATTTAGAAGATGGTACTACGTAAAATATTCAAATTTCAATTTTGACCGTTTTAGTTACTTAGAAATGTACTATCAATATTGTATTTATGTTTTACGGTGATTTTCTCAAAACTTTTACAAAAAGCAGAACAAAAAATAATGTGAGTTGCTCTCGCCAAAAGTCTCGTAGCATAACTCACTGTCATGCAGCGAGTTTAACATTTATACTGTTAACAAAAAACACAAAAAAATTATTTTAATTTCAGATATGTGAACGGTTATAGTAATTGGACTATAATCATGTTAACTCTTTGTGTGGCTGTGCTCATAACAGATAACTTTGAACGGTAAGTAGTTTTTTAAATTTCTAATATTAATAAACGATTTTTTAGACATGGTCTTATAAAAAATCCTTTGGAAATTATTCAATCGGTAATCCACGCAATTATTGACCATTGGTGGTTATACATTATAATAATTCTTTGTAAGTGCAATGAAAAAAAAACACTAAACACTAAAAAACTGTGTATTTAATACTATATTATATACCAAGGATAAAAAGTGTATGATTATAACCTAAGCAACAGATTATTTCCATTATAACCATTTTTGCAACCGTGATCTATATCAATTGTTTCCACTACTAGATTATTAAAATCTTTTTACCTGTTATTAAATAAAATTTAAAATTGAAAGTATTAATTTTAAAATAAAAATTAGAGAAATAACAGAAAATGTAAATACATTTATTATTAATTTCATATTATTTACCAGAGCTCAAAAATGTGCTACTTCACACACACACACTTGTTATACGTAATAACAAAAACCTATACAACTAGTAGTGGAAAAAATAGATTCAACTTAATTTATTTAGCAAAATAGTTAACAATGAACCAATTTTAGATAATATACTAAATACTTGATTTATAACGTTGTTACAGGTATTATACAACAAACATTACATCTTTACTTAATAGAAAAGCTTTTAAGTTTGGTATGCATTGCATTAGTTTAATAGAAATTATTATTTTTGTACAACTTTAGCAAATGCTTTCTGAAAAGCTGGGACTGATTTTGCACGCTGCCAATGCATTCTTTTCTGCAGTTATTTTTGTTGTGATTGCTAGAATTTACACGTTAAATCCAGGTAGATATATTTGAAGTTACTCGGAAATTTTTACAATTAATTTTAGGTATAACAAGAGGCGTAATGCAGTTTGTTTTTTATAAAATTCCAAAAATGTGGTCTTACGCATATGTTAATTATGTTTTAAGAACCCAGAACATAGAGAACAAAAAAAACGGTAAGACTTTTTTAACACTAATACATTTTGTATATTGTTACGTACCTACTCAAAACACAAATTAGACTTGAATAAAATAATGTTTCACCAAAAATTTTGTAATACAATTTTATATCGGGACTACTATGTATGTATTAAATAAATAATAACATTGCATTGGCTAAGTGGAATGGTTTTCGATTTATTGCCGCAAAGCATCATTTGAGAAAAATATCCTTCTTCTAATTTGTATAAAGCTGTACTATCTCAATATTTCTCCTAATTATAGAAACTCTCAATAGTAAGTCTAAATCGAGTCATCTTTTTTATCTTACAAACCGTTTGTGAGACATCGAATTTACTAACATATTCGAATAATATATTAGACAGGTCTGCAACAAAAATGCTGTCTGGATGTTTTCAACTGATTTCTATGTATTTAAGTGTTCTGAAAACTAAAAAATTACTCAAAAAATTTTAGAAGGTCAGGTTATTTTGCAAAACGCAAAATTTTATTATAAAAAGGAGTTTTTTAGGTTAACTTTAAGTCAAAACTAAATAGATACAATTTTATTTTGATTACTGTTTTTAAATGTATACAAGCCATAACTAACTATCATTACTTTTTAAATAAGAAACACCTTGTGTGACTTAAATTAACAAACATAAACATATTGTAACCTGAACGTGCGCGCTCCGATAGTGTAGAAAGTCGTGCGGTACAATTACGTGTTAAGTCGTCATTGTTTTATAGATCTTGGTTTAATATCGTGCAATGTCGTCTGTGCGGAAGTGTGTGAATTTGTCTGACAGTTTTTGTTATATTTGTGGCGGATATAATATATAATAATAAAAAATATGCTTTGCGTAATTTGGCTTAAAACTTAAAGATAAGGATAAAGTTTGGGCGCTTCATAAAGTCTGCAAACGATCTGTTAGAAACCTTCGAAATTGAGTTAAGGGCAAAAAAACCTTTGCGATATGCGATTCCTATGGTATAGCGCGAGCAAAAGAACGATTGTGATGATTACAGTGAAGATGGAGATAGTGAACCGTAGTGACGAACTTTTGTTCGTGTAATGTGAAAGAGTATAATTCAAAACGGAATCAGTCAATTTCATACCCCAATCAGCTATTCGTCCCATCCCTCCTAGGACCGAAATACCAGTGTTCAAAGCCCATGCTACATTGGAAGAGATTTCAAGTTTTGATGAAGATGATGCTGTACCTGAACCCGATAACAAGTCAAGTTTTGAATTTGAAGATTACAGCAGTTCTAAATTGTCTTTCGAGGGCGAGCTAAATGGTTTGGTAAGAGACTTGAATCTTCTCAAAAACGCTGCTGAGTTTTTGGAATCAAGGTTCAAAACAAAGAATTTACTTTTGCCGAGAGTGTTTTCCTCCTGGATTAGATATCGTGAGAAACAGTTCCTACTTAGTCCAAGAGAACGAGTTGGTTTATTGTACCAATATTGAAGATTTGATGGATACATTTAAGATCTCATACGACCCAGCACAGTGTCGTATTTTGATAGATTCTTCAAAAAGCTTAAAGCAGTTCTAAGAAAACCTACAAGAACTTAGAATTGGTTCTTTGCAAATTAAAATATATAGACCACGGTTAGCAAATGTGCGGTGATTTTAAAATGTTGGGCATGTTACTCGTACAACAATCTGGGTTTTTAGTTTTTTTTTGTAAACCATTTTTCATAACTATCAATTAGTTTATAATTTTTTAGTTAATATCTTTCCAAAATATCTAGATTTATAACAATTATTTGATATATTTTTATTTCAGCTAAGCTTACCTACTACATGTTTTTCTTTAAAATGAAAAACAACGTTATCTGAAATAAATGCTGAAACCAAAAATACAACCTATATAATTAATTATTTCTTTTTTTTCTTTTAGATACCAAATCTAGCATTTATCCTAGTAATGTAACTTTACGAAACGCATTCACTTATGTTGTGTTCACACCAGATATTCAATACACACCGGGAAACTTTCGTCGAACGCATCCGAATTGGAAAGGATACATAAAAAAAATGTCTTACATATTTTTACTATATTGCCTTCTAACATTCATTATCGTACAATTTTTAAAACCAAACGTACTTGCTTTAAAAAGTCAAAAAATGAGTTTTACCTCAACAAGCACACTTCTATTAAAAATAGCGGTAAATTTTTGTTATCTTTGGTTAAATTTTTAATATCTTTATTTAACAGATTTTTTTACATGCAGTATGGTTAACTTCATATTTGATTTCTTATAAACTTTTTCATCCAGCTTATGCCGATCTTATGGGTATGCAGCATTTAGTATTTGACTCTGACTGGTGGAATTCTACTGATTTAATGGATTTTTGGAGGCGATGGAACTTTGTAGTTCATGTTGGAATGAAAAATACTGTTGTTAAGCCACTTTTAGCAAAAGGATGGAGTAAACAAACAGTAGAACTAATTGCGTTTGGTGTAGCAGGTGTTTTACACGAAATTTTGGTAGTTATAAATTGTCGAACTTAAATATATTTTATTAATTTTTTTGTATTTCAGTACACTTTGCCGTTAGGATCATGGCCAGGAGAAGCAGTGTTTGCAACTTTATTAGAAATACCGTTTGGAAAAGTTTCTATGTATATAGCAAAAAAATACGGAACAAAATATGGAAATATGTCAATGTGGATGTATTTGTTTATAATACATACTTGTGCGGTTGTATATATGTGTTGCAATTATAATTTCCATGGGTCGTCTTAATTCAGTAAAAATATTAGTTTAAATAAATAAAAACTAAAAACTGTTATTATTAGTATGTTCCTTGTTTATATACATTATATGGAAGAACAGTAGGTAGACTGTTACCACACTGAATTTCGCCTTGTGATTGTTGTACTTGTATGTCAATGTACGACAATAAAGTTATATTATTATTATTATTATCTATAATTCACATGTAGGAAACTATGAAGTTGTTAGTTAGATAGTAGTAATATTACAACCGCGAAATTCAAAAATTATGCTTGAATTATACGTGGCATAATATCCATTACTGTACTAGGCAAGAGCAAAAATTTGTTTATATAATTGCAGAAACTATTATTAGAGACTAGTGAAGAGTTGTTTTGTTCTATTTGGACTCTTCAGCACTGGAATACTGTAATGCAGTTTCCACAAGTATATAAAACAAATTGCCATAGTTTTATCCTATTCGGGTGTTAAAATCATTAATAAATCTGAAACTAAATTCCATCTCGTAGGAATGGAGCTACGTACGAGTTAATCCACATGTAGGAAACCATGAAGTTGTTAACTAGATAGTAAATATTGCAACCGCAAATTTCAAAAATTGTATTTGAATTATACGTGGCATAATATTTCTACTACGCAAGTACAAAAATTCGTTTATAGAATTACAGAAACCATCACTGGTCTCTAATTAAAGTCTATACAATTAGTAGTGGAAAAAACATTTAACTAGAGATTTCTGGATCTACATAATTAAGCAATATGTGCTTTAATTCTTTTTACTAACTGTATTAGTCTAAAATAAAGAAGTAAATTTGTAGATTTAGACTAAATTTAGTAAAAATTTTTTATGAAATTTGTTGCAAACTATTTTTCCCTTTTTTTACACTTGTTATATAATAAATACAATTTTTTCGGTTAACAAACTTAGCAATTTTCGCTTTCATTATACGTAAAAACATATAGAACATAGAAAATAAAGAACATGCAACAAGTCAAATAAAGGAAATTAAAAAAAAACTAATTTAAATTTTGAATTTAATTTAAAAAAAATCTTAATAACAAAGCTAAAAAAACAGTTAATCAATGTATAAGTTTTCTTAATACTAGTCTGTCTATACCTGTGAATTGTAATTCCCAATAATACTTTTTTATTTACACTTTTTTATTATTACAATTGCATAAAACACAAAATCTTTAATTAAAAACCAAAAAAAAAAAACAAACAAATACCAAAAAGATTAATAAATGTATTGAAACGTTCAAGAAATTACTTGCAAATGCAAGAGCCAGAAGGCTGTTATCTATTTTCTAGAAGTTATAGCGAAAAGTGAGAAACGATCGAGAAGGATTTCCGTATGTCTATATATAGCTACGAGACAGATCGTAGGTCAGTTATTGCTGGAATGTGAATGCATGCAGTATTAAGAAGATTAATCAAGTGAAGATAAATAACTGATTAGCACGTGCGAAGTTTAAATAAATAACAGTGTACACCGAATCGAGTGAACGTGACTTACAGTGTGAAATCCGAGGACGTTATCTTATCTTAAGTGATAGTATTATACAACGGTTATACATAAATTCGTGTAAGTGTTTTCATTAAATATTATTAGATTTAATTAGTTCGGTTAATTTAAAAGTGTACATATTTCTAGATTAAGTAAACGTATTTTTAATCGTTTAAATAAATTAGTTTTTAACAAATAAAGACGTAACAGTGGCGTCAGGTGTTGAGGTATCGAATAGAACAAACCGTACGCGATTTTTATTAGTGTAAATACCATTAAGTAATTTAATATCGCTCTAGTAATAAGTTCGCGGATACGCGTGTTTATTTATAAAGTATAAAATAGTGTTTATTAAACGTTTTTTTTTAACAAGTGCGTGATCGCGATTAAATTCGTTTCCGGACACTAGTGGTTTAATATTAATAAGTGGATAGTTATTAAAATTTTGTGTTATATAAAAACTGCATTTTAAAAAGTAGTGTATTTAAACTTTGTATTCGTGTTATATTTAAATTTATGCCGGTGACGCGTTCGCAAGCAGTTAAAATGGATGCAAAAATATTTGAAATTCTCGAATCGATGAATAAAAATAATAGGAAACTGTCCGAAAGTTCTAGAAAAATGGAAGAAAAGTTTTACGAAAATTCGCAGAAAATGGAAGAAAATTCTAAAAAAATTGAAGAAAAATTATTTGAAAATACCCAGAAAACAGAAGAAAAGTTGATGGAAAATTCTAGACGATTAAAAGAAGAAATACAAACGAGCATAGAAAATCAAATCAAAATTGTGCAAGAAGAAACTCAAGCAGATATGTTAAACTTAAAAGTAGAAATTTGCGAATCTGTGAATGACAAAATAGAAGAAGTAGAAGACAAATTAGAACAAAAATTGAGAGAAAGAATACAACTGCTTGAAGAGAGAATGAACCAAATGAATTGTCACGGCGAAGGAAGCGTCACGAGTGAAGATTTAATAATGGATCATCGAGAAGAAAACACTCACAAGTTCAAAGTTGTACCACCGAATTTTGATGGTAAAGTTCTATGGTCAACCTACTACAAGCAGTTTGAAGCCGCAGCTACTGTTAATGGTTGGAGCAACAAGCAGAAAGCAACGTCTTTAATAGTCTCCTTACGTGGAGAAGCACTTGGAATTTTACAAACTGTTCCGGACCAACTGCAAGAAAATTACGAACTCTTAATATCACGATTAGAAATGAGATATGGGGATGCTCATCTTCAACAAGTATACCAGGCTCAAATTAAAAGTCGGGTTCAAAAAGCTGCCGAAAGTCTTCAAGAGTTTGAGGCTGACATCGCTGACAACGAAACGCAGCAGACCCTCCGGTTAGTTCGACCGAAGACGTTGGATGACGCATTAACCCATGCTTTGGAGTTCGAGGCGGCGAAACAAGCGTCACACCGAGGCAGCCATAAGCTCCGTTGTGCTGCAGAAGAGAACTGACGTGCTGGAACTGCGGAGAAGTGGGCCACGTACGACGCCGTTGTACTAAGCCCAAAAGAAGACCAGAAGAGCGTCCGGAAAACTAGAACGGGTCGACCGAATGGGGCGAAAGTCGACCTCAACGAGCCATGCCCCGGAGATTACCATTCAAATGGCATCGCCTAGGGAGCAGTTGCATAGCATTTATCTCGATGGCAAGATCAATGGAAGAAGCGTTCAGTTACTGGTTGACACGGGAGCGACGAAGACCATCATTCGTCCTGACATGTTATTGGAAAACGAGAAGACATCACCAGTAACAGTACGACTTCGAACGGCGACGGGCGACGAAATACCTACTCACGAACAGGTCAAAGTAACCATGGGTTTGGGAAATGGAGTACTCGACTATCAAGTACTGGTAGCCAACATCACGGAAGAAGTTATCCTAGGAATGGACGTGATAAAAAAGTATGGGTTCCATTTGGATATGAAGAACGATGTCCTGAAGATCGACAATGAAGAAATTCCTTTTCATTTGTCAGAGAAGGCAGCCGTGCGAGTCTTATTGAGTGAAGACGTGACTCTGCCTGCAAGGACTGAAAGTGTGGTGATGGCACGCCTGGATGGAAGTCTCCAGGAAGGCTACATACGCGCGATTGAACCAATGGAGGGCGGCTTAGTTGAAAAGGGACTACTCGTTGGCAGAACTTTAGTACGAGTAAAGAAGACGATGCCAGTAAGGATCTTAAACATAAACTCAGATCCTGTAACGCTGAAAAAGAAGACCGTGGTAGGCCAATGCACGCCAGTATCACAAATTGTGAGATGCGTGAAGTCGAACGAAGATACGTCGCCGAAGAAGTGTCCACAACATCTATTGGACATTCTTACCACCAAATGCGAAAACCTCAGCCAAGACCAGCTGGCTAAAGTTAAAGTGTTGATCCAAGAGTACCAAGATGTGTTCGCGCTGGAGAGTGGCTCTAAAGGAAGAACTAACGTGGTGAAACATAAAATTAATACCGGAGACGCTCGGCTGATACGACAACATCCACGCAGACTTCCTTTGGCGAAAAGAGAAGAAGCCGAACAAATAATTACGGATATGGAGAGAGAAGGCGTGATTGAACCTTCAAGTAGTCCATGGGCATCCCCAGTAGTACTCGTGAAGAAGAAGGATGGATCAACGAGGTTTTGCGTAGACTACAGGCAGCTAAACGACGTGACCAAAAAGGACAGCTACCCTTTACCCAGAATTGACGATACGCTAGACACCCTGTCAGGATCCCAGTGGTTTTCTACGTTAGATTTAAAGAGTGGATACTGGCAGGTAGAATTAGAACCCAAGGATCGTGAAAAAACAGCTTTTACGATCGGAACTGGTTTGTGGCAGTTCAATGTAATGCTCTTCGGCCTGTGTAACGCTCCTGCAACGTTCGAGCGTTTGATGGAGACCATCTTGCGCGGATTGTCTTGGAAGACGTGCTTGGTTTACCTGGACGACGTGATCGTGGTTGGAAGGTCGTTTGAAGAGCACTTGAACAACTTGAAGGAAGTGTTCCAGAGATTACGTGGGGCTAACCTCAAACTGAGCCCAAAGAAGTGCCACGTATTTAAGAAGGAAGTCCAATACCTTGGCCACGTCGTATCTAGAGATGGAGTAAGGGCTGACCCAGACAAAATCCGAGCAGTGCAAGCATGGCCAAGACCGATCGACAAACATCAGGTCCGAAGTTTCCTTGGGTTGTGCACTTATTATAGAAGATTTGTTCCCGGATTTGCCAATATTGCCAAACCATTGACAAAACTAACCAAAGAAAAAGCAGAATTTAGATGGAATGAAGACTGCAAAAATTCTTTTAATCAACTAAAACAGGCCCTAGTCACTTCGCCGATTTTGAGTTATCCACGAGAAGATGGAAAGTTTGTTTTGGATACCGACACAAGCAATATGACCATAGGCGCGGTCATTTCGCAGGTTCAAGATGGACAAGAAAAGGTTATCGCGTACTTTAGCAAGGTTTTGTCTAGGCCAGAAAGGAATTATTCCGTGACTAGGAGGGAGCTGTTAGCAGTCGTTAAGTCCATCGAACATTTCTACAAGTATTTGTATGGACGAAAATTCTTACTGAGAACAGACCACGCCGCTTTAAAATGGCTACTGCAGTTCCGTAACCCAGAAGGACAAGTAGCAAGATGGATCGAGAGACTGCAAGAGTATGACTATGACACAGAACACCGTGCCGGAAGCAGTCATCGGAACGCTGATGCCTTGTCTAGAAGACCATGTCCGGCGGACTGCAGCCATTGTTCGCGTCTGGAAGAAAAAGTCGAATGTCTCCGGAGAACTGCTATGGTTGATGATGAGTGGGAACCTGAGCAGTTACGTCGCGAACAAGAAGACGATCCTGAAACAAGACAACTCCTCGACTGGAAAGAAAGCGGCCGACGACCAACCTGGGAAGAAGTCAGCGCTTTGGGCAAAAATATCAAAGCGTACTGGGCGCAGTAGGACTCCTTGATAGTAGAAGACGGTCTTCTTAAGCGATCCCTAGAAAGTGCCGAGAGCACGGGAAACAGACTACAGCTGGTAGTGCCGAAGAGCAGGGTGACCGAAGTGTTGAAGCATCTCCACGATGGGACATCAGGAGGACACTTTGGCATTAAGAAGACGTTGGGTAAAGTGCGAGAACGATTCTACTGGATGAACTGCAAAAAGGACGTCATGAAATGGTGCCGTAAATGCATAGTCTGCGCTTCAGGAAATGGTCCAGCGAGAAAACGCAAAGCACCCATGAAACAATACAACGTAGGAAGCCCTTTGGAAAGAGTAGCGATTGACATCGCAGGGCCGTTCCCAGAATCCAATTCGGGAAATAAATACATCCTGGTGGCGATGGATTATTTCACGAAATGGACGGAGGATTACGCAATACCCAATCAGGAAGCAGCTACAGTCGCAGACGTATTAGTAAAGGAGTTTTTCTGCCGGTTTGGAGTTCCGTTAGAATTACACTCCGATCAAGGCCGCAATTTTGAGTCTGGGCTGTTTCAAGAAGTTTGCCGACTGTTAGGAATTAAAAAGACTAGGACAACGCCTCTCCATCCTCAGTCTGATGGCATGGTTGAACGGATGAATCGAACAATGGGCAAGTACTTAGCCAAGATAGTGTCCGAACACCAAAGGGACTGGGATCAGTACTTGCACCTTTTCTTAATGGCATACCGATCATCCGTTCACGAAAGCACAGTCCAAACACCATCCTGTGTCATGCTCGGTCGTGAAATAAGATTACCATGCGACCTTCAATTTGGCCGAAGACCGGAAGAGGAAGTCGCTGGAGAAGATTACGTCAGCAAGCTGGCAAAGAGGCTAGACGAAGTACATGAAGAGGTTCGTAAAAACACACAAATTGCCAGCGACAGGATGAAAACAAGATATGACGTCAAGGCGCAAAATGGTGGGTTTCAACTTGGCGATATGGTCTGGTTGTATAACCCTCAAAGGAGTCGTGGTTTGTCGCCGAAGCTGCAAAGGCAATGGTAGGGCCCCTATGAAGTCGTGCAGCGTATTAATGACGTTATATACCGCATCCGAAAACCGCCCAAAGGCAAGCCAAAAGTGGTCCACGTCGGTCGTCTAGCCCCGTTTGCTGGCGATAACCACAATCCGCAAGTTCAGGTCCGAACCAGAGCAATAAGTAGCAGAACCAGGAATCCAATCGAATAAATGGAGTTCGAAACGTTTATGAACTTATACGGAGGTTCTGGAAAAGCTAGGTTCGGAGTTACCACCGAGGAACAACAAGACCTGTTTCAGACACAAAAAGATTACGCCATCGCACATTGTGTGAGCGAGGACCTTGACATGTCCAAAGGGGTTGCAGTCGTGTTTAAAAAGAAGTTTGGGCAGCTAGATGAATTACGAAGAAAGCAACCGGCAGTCGGAAAGGTTTTAGGACTACGTGGTGACGGACGCTTCGTTTTCTATCTGGTCACGTGTCAAGCCGTTATACAAAGATCTGTGGCGAACATTATGGAGTCTCAAGAGACAAATGGAGTTCCATCATGTTAAGAAATTGGCAGTACCCAAGCTTGGTTGTGGCTTAGATCAACTGAATTGGAGGACAGTTCGAAACATGTTGGAGGTCGTCTTCCGAGGAACAGGCATTCAAGTGTTGGTCTGTAGTTACCAACCGAGGAGAGTATTGGGTCAGGAAAAGTCCATTGACTGTTACTTTTATGGTCAAGGAAGTTGCCGAAATGGAGGAAGTTGCCGCTATCGCCACGATCCCTTTTACCGGTGTCGCATCCAGTCTCCTGTTCTGGGACAGAACAGTCCTAAGAAGGGGGCAGTGAAACGTTCAAGAAATTACTTGCAAATGCAAGAGCCAGAAAGCTGTTATCTATTTTCTAAAAGTTATAGCGAAAAGTGAGGAACGATCGAGAAGGATTTCCGTATGTCTATATATAGCTACGAGACAGATCGTAGGTCAGTTATTGCTGGAATGTGAATGCATGCAGTATTAAGAAGATTAATCAAGTGAAGATAAATAACTGATTAGCACGTGCGAAGTTTAAATAAATAACAGTGTACACCGAATCGAGTGAACGTGACTTACAGTGTGAAATCCGAGGACGTTATCTTATCTTAAGTGATAGTATTATACAACGGTTATACATAAATTCGTGTAAGTGTTTTTATTAAATATTATTAGATTTAATTAGTTCGGTTAATTTAAAAGTATACATATTTCTATAATAAGTAAACGTATTTTTAATCGTTTAAATAAATTAGTTTTTAACAAATAAAGACGTAACAGTATATATAACAAATAATTGATAGAACGGTTCGCTTTCTCGTAATAAGTTTTTGTTCTGTGATGATCAAATTAATGATCCCTTTTTATAATAGTAGTGAAAGAAGCTGTGTCACTTGTAGGAGGCAAAGACCCGAGATCAAATATCTTACTAAGTGGCTGTTTGAAAACAATGTGATTATATGTAAAGTACCTTACGTCTAAAATGGTATTGATCGAACCGCCATATAAGCGAACTAAATACTTTTCTTCTGCTTTTGATATTCCTGCTTATGTTGCGCATGGTTTGCTAAAAACTTTTATTTTTTCCATCAGAGAACGATTTTTTTGTATAAGTTTCAATGCATTTAGCTTTCCTTTTTTAAAGAGGATTGAGGTTGTACCACATCCTGTTACTGCGTGTACAAATAGAATTACATCTACAATTTTTCCTAGCACAAGTTGCTGTCGGGGTATATTGTACACAGTTTCCTGTTTTTTGGATCCAAAAACACAGCTCAGGAAGAACATTTTGTGAGTTGTAGACGCAAATAAAGTTAATAAAATTAGCACATCAGTGTCTTGGTCAACTACAACTGCTGTTTTACCTTGTTTTGCTTTCTCCAGTGTTGTTGAGACAATTAAGGTAGTTGCATCTGACTCTGCCATGCGCACTTGAATGTTACATTTCAAGCATTTTTATGAAGCTCGTTTTGTTCATTTCTTGGACACAAATTCGATCTATGTTGCTGTAGTTAAATAGTTTTTGTTTGTATGTAGTTGTAAATGTAATTAAGTTGAATAAAACGTGTTTTGTAATTTATAACTTAAATTTTATTGGCATTAACCTTTACCCAAACACGTATATTTCGCCATTTTTAAAAATTAAAATCTTGTATATTTGCGCAAGCGTCTGTACATTATTTGCTATATGTATTTTGAATTCTTAAAAAATAACATTTCCTTCCTTACCGTAACTTAATTTCTAATAAGTTAATTAAATTAACATGTAACACAAATTTAACTGTAACTAAGTGGTAATGTAACAATTCTTAACAAAGAAATACATTTATTGTAACATAAAATTGTACTATAAAATTGTAACAAAAATTATAAATTCATTCTTACAACAGGATTACGAATTCTTGTCGATTTTTGCAAAATGGGTACATTTTCAGTAAGCGTACATTCAGACATTTTATTTTTGAAACTATTTGACTGTATGTTTTCATTAGTTCATTGAAATGGTTAGGTGCGAATTATTTTTAATAAAGAGCGGAGAGTCAGGCAAATGCCTGGAGCCTGCTTATTTTGCCTTTTTGTGTAACTTTTTGTCTTTTTTGCCTTTTTAAAGAGTATTATTTTATATTGCCTTTTTACATATAAATTTTTAAAAGTTTGTGTAAACAGTGTTTTAATAGGTAGATGACAATAACGCATTACAGAATTTTACTTAAACTACGTACAATAATATAAATAACATTTTTTGCTCAAAAGGTCTTACCACGAACCTATAAATAACAACAAGAATTTTCATGTTTTGTTAAACAATAGTTTCCAAAAAACATTAAATACAAAAGCCGCTTATAGAGAAAAACTGTTGTAAAAATTTATACTAGGATTATGTACAATGACAGCCTTAACAGAACATTATTTACAAAACCAGAAGAATTTCGGAATGAATCATATTTTATAGATCTATTCAGTACCTAAGTAAAGCAAACAAATATAGATAATTTTAATTCTGTCCGGTAGGATTCATTTAATGACTGAAACACATGACTAAAATATTCTTTGTTTGTTATAAATACCTGTGATATTGTCACACTGTAATAGTCTATTGCTGTTGTGCTGTGAGTAAGTTTTAAAAAATGCCACGTAATAAACAATCAAAATTTGAAAATTATTACAAGTGGAGTAAATTGGACAATAATTTAACAACCGACGCGGAAAACCTTTTTTGTCAAGTTTGTTCAAGATCAGTAAGTTTGTATTATCTTAATTTAAATGCTTTTAATTACTAGTATATGTATTATTTTAGATCGGTGCTACTAAAAGTACCATGTACAACACTTGGGTAGTGGCTTACATTTAAAAAATATTAAAAAAACTATGAAACAACTATTGTTAAAAATCGTTATAGAAGATCAACAAAATAAACCTGGCCCATCAAAAACAACTTTTGCTCTAGACTTGTGCGAAGCATTGGTGGTGTTGGCTCAAATTCCTCCTAAAAAACTTGATAATATCAATTTTCGCAATTTCCTCGAAAAATGCACCGGACAAGTTGTTCCAGATGAATCAACTTTGAGAAAAAAATATTTAGACATATGTTACCAATCGGTAAGCAGTTTAATTAAAGTATTTATAGTTTTCAAAGTCCTAGTTTACCTTTTATAGAAAATACAGACAATAAGGAATGACATTGGGGACCATTACATTTAGACTTCGGTTGATGAAACGATTACAGAGGTCGATATATAGCAAATTTTGTAGTTAGTAAATTGTCTGAACTAGAACCAGAAAAAGCTCATTTGCTAGTATCCAAAGAAATTCCACAGACCAATCACAAAACAGTTGCAAAATTTTTCGATGATTGCTTACGTAAGTTTTTTTTAATGATTGATTAATATAATCCAATCTATTAATTACAAATATATAATTTTATGTTTGTAGGACTTCTGTATTCCAATGGCGTCAAAAAAGAAATGGTTTTCATATTCTTAACCGATGCAGCACCTTATATGATCAAAAACGCTCAGGCATTAGAAATATTTTATCCAAATTTAAAACATATAACTTGTGTAGCACATGGAATACATAAGGTGTGTGAATTCATTAGAGACAAGTTTGCAATAGTAAACAAGTTAATTTCTGCCACCAAAAAGGTAAAAATCTCTAACATATTAGATTTTTGATTATTGGATCTTGTTTCAAGTTTTTGTGAAAGCACCATTTAAAGTTAAACTTTCATCGGAACCTATCATAACAAGATGGGGAACTTGGTTATCTCTTTGAATTTTTTATACCACACATTTTGAAAAAATTAAAGAGGTACAGTTCATACTATAATCTGACATTGTCTCATACATTAATTAAATTGTCTTACTTCAAGTAGTTGAATAATTGGACGAGACGACCTCTGCATCAGTTACGAAATCCCAAAAAGCTTTTAATGACGATGCTGTTAAGAGATGACTAGTTTTTATAAAAACACACTTTTCCGGCATTCCTGGCAATTTAAAGAAGCTAGAAAAAAGTGAAACCGCAATGACCGAATCTTTCGCTACATCCGAAGAATAAGAGCAATTATAAGAGCATGTCCAGGAACTATAGGAAGAAACATCAATCAAAAATTGGATTCCGTCACATCAAAAAATCTTTCCTTTGACCTTTTTAAACAACTGACTAAAATTCAAAAAGGGGAGGTCATGAAGCATCAACAGAAAATATCTTGAACAATAACAGATACATCGGCATTAAAATTTGCTCTACTAACATCTTGTGATGTCGAAAGAACTTTTTCCTTCTATAAAAATATTTTAAATGATAAAAAGCAACAGCTTCTTAGTCAAAAAATTGAAAAATGTTTGATTTGTGCTTGGGAAAATAATAGCACTTAATAAACATTGTAAAACAAATAAATTAACTGTAAATTTTAATAGATATTTGTACCTTTTTTATTGCTTCTTTGGCAGGTTTAATATGCCTTTTATGCCACCTTTTTTGGTATTTTTTTTGCCTTACTATCCGCTCTTTAATTATCAATATGTTTTTCTGTTACGTTTTCATACTGATTTGTAGGAAACAGTCTTTCTTTAGGTGTATTGACTCCTATAACTCGTAACTGATTAAGTGTCGTGTCCAAATTGGTCCGTAATCTAATTTAATATTGTAGTGTAATAAACCTAATTTTTTAATAACTATTCCAAATTACCATTTCTCATGAAAATAGTCTCGTGCTGCAACTCTACTACCTAATCTAATTTCTTTAACGTTTGATACGATCGCGTTTCGATTTTCGTGTGATTCCGGTTTAATTAAAATAATTCGCGACCTAATCTCTCTCCCAAACATTAGTTTTGAAGGGCTTACATTTGTACTAGAATGTGGCATTTTTCTATATTGTAATAGTAATTTACATAATTCATGTTCTCTACTATTTTCTTCGCCACACATTGCTTTTAATGATTTTTTTAAAATTTGTACGTATCTTTTGCACTGACCATTAGTTGCTGAATGGTAGGGAGCTGAACATTTGTGTATAATGCCGTTATTAGGTAAATTTTTTTTGAAATTCGTAAGACTTAAAATGTGTGCCGTTATCGCTAACTAACACTTTAGGTATACCATAAATACTAAAAATTTTCCTGCTATTTTGAATTGTAACTGCAGTTGTCATGGACTTGGTAAACATTATTTCAGGTCATTTACTAAACGCGTCAACTAAAATGAAATAGTAACCGCCGTTAAATGAACCAGCGTAATCTACATGTACTTTTTCGAAACATGATTTTGGTGTTTCCCAAACGTGGTTACCAACCCGAATTGCATTATTTCGTAACTCATTGCATTTGTAACAATTTTGAGAAATGTTTTCTATGTCGTTATCAATGTTTGGCCACCAGCAGTAGCTTTGAGCTAAACCTTTCATTTTAACAATACCAAAATGTTCCGTATGTAGTTCTTCTAAGTGTAGGTAAACTTTTATTTGGCGAAAAAATTTGTAACAGTGGTTTATGATCTGTAATTAAAGTAAAACATTTTGCGCACAAGTAATTGTAAAATTTTGTTACCCCCAAAATTAAACTGTAAGCTTCCTTATCGATTTGGGAATATTTTTGTTGTGTGACAGATAAGGTTTGAGACGCAAATTGTATCGGTCGTTCTGTACCATCCGGAAAAATATGTGAGAGAACCGCACCAACCCCATAAGATGAAGCATCAGTAGCTAAAATTAGTTTTAAATTTGGATCAAAATGACAAAGAACGTTTTTAGAAGTTATTATTCTTTTTGCTGTATCAAAAGACTTTTAACATTCCTTTGTCCGCTTGAACTGATATTGGAATAAATTGTTTAAGGGTTTTCAAATTAAACTTGCGTTTTCAATAAACCTTCGATAATAATTAATAAGCCCAATAAACGATCTAATCTGAGTTCTGTTTTGTGGGATAGGTGCTTTTGTAATAGCATCTATTTTATGTTTCACTTTCGAAATACCATCTTTATTAATTTTAAATCTGCAATAGTCTATTTCGTCTTTCAAAAATTCGCTTTTTTCTAAATTAATTTTTAAATTATGTTCTTTTAATTTATTTAAAACATTATCTAGTGTTTGTAAATTTACCTCTGTAGAAGGTCCCGTAACTTTAACGTCGTCTAAAAACGCGGACACTCCCGGAATGCCTTGTAATAATTGTTCCATTAAATGCTGCCATATTGCTGGTACACTAGCAACTCCAAACACTAACCTATTTGAGTGGTATAAACCTTTATGCGTATTTAATGTAAGCAAGTGTTTCATTTCGTCTTTAACTTCTTAATGTAAATATGCTTTTTTGAATTTGTGCCACCCGACATTTGAGAGAGTAAATCATCTGTTGTAAGTAACGGATGCTCGTCTATTTGTATGTATGGGTTTAAAGTAGTTTTGAAATCCCCACAAATTCGAACTTCCCCATTAGATTTAACAACGGGAACAATGGGTGTAGCCCATTCTGAAAAATTTACTTTTTGTAAAATACCTTGAGAAACTAAAGAGTCAATTTCGGTTTCTACTTTATCACATAAACGGAACAGTTCGTGGTTTCATGAAAACTGGTTTAAGAAATATCGAAGCTTGTATACCTGATATTTTTCCAATTGAAGGATCATATAGATCTTGGTATTTGTCAAGTAATTTTGATAATTTGGTATTATCGTTCACATAGTTAACTTCATGTAAATTTAGTTTTAAAGCACGTGTCCACTGTCTTCCCACCAAAGAAGTTTCTTTGCCTTCAACTACATATAAATCTAAGGATAATTTAGTATCCTGATGTACTTCCACTGAAATGACACCTAAAACATTTAATTTATTTTTACAATATGTTGCTAATTTTATATCTGTTTCGTGTAATACTATATCTGAAAAATATTTATAATAAATTTTTTCATTTATTAATGTAACTGCTGCTCCAGAACCATTGTTTGTACAATTTCTTGATATGTACCACTTTTTGGAAATCCCGGTGCGTATTTATCGCAAAGTGTATCGTACGCTTCTGCCCCCATATAATGTAATAAATACGACAGCTTCATTTCGTTAGGAATTTTAAAAACTTGAAACGCACCTTCTAATCGTTTAACCCATCTAGACCATCACGTTTTTGATGTATCAAAAATTTCAACTGTAAATGTTGATTGCATTTGATAAGCAATTGGTAAACTTGCTATTTTTGTATCTTTATCCGTTTGCGTATTTTTGACATGCTTGTAATGTAGATAAACCCAATATAATGTAATGTAATTTGTACGTACGTATTTTGTAGTGGCTTCTTTTAAAATCCTCGTCGCCAATTTGTTATGTATGTAGTTATAAATGTAATTAAGTTGAATAAAACGTATTTGGTAATTTATAACTTAAATTTTACTGCCATTAACTTTTACCCAAAAACGTATATTTCGCCATTTTTAAAAATTATTATCTTTTATATTCGCGCAAGCGTCTACATTATTTACTATATGTATTTTGAATTCTTAAAACATAACATTTTTCTTGTAGTTTTATTGTAGCAGAAGTCCTTCTGGTAGCTCTCCGTTGATGTTCACAGTATTTAATTGTTGCTTTTGATTAGGATAACCGTTCAAAGCAGTTGTTCGTGTAGTGAGATTTTATGCAGGAAAAGTAACAGTAAACTAATTCTCCACAAACAGCCAGTCGAGGCCATTTTACACCGTGCAGGAGGTGTCCACTATTTAAAATGTACATGCGGTCACCCAGAATATTTATTGGTTTCTCAGGTATAAAAGCTTTTGGTAGAGACGATTTTATTCTTTTTCTCAAGGATACATCATCAAATAAAGATGTAGATCTTGGAGTAGAGTTCTGTGTTTCTTTTTCAACGCATAATTCTGTTGAAAAACTGCTGACTATTCACTATCACCATCCAATTTGATTGCTGAAGTAACTGCTGTTTTGCTTGCTTGTCTAATTTTCATTCCGATGTATGCAATAAATGTTAAATTGTTAAATGTAACAAAACTTTTATTCAATCGGCCTTCGCGTATGTGAATTTTAGATTATTACAGACTTTTGTGTGATACATTTCCCATTTGAGTGTATCCATTTGAAGCGGACTTGTGCTTGGCAAAAGCTTCTAGTCCATTTGAGCTTTACATCTTTTTAGCGCCCTTTGATTTTGACTTTTGTTTTTGATTTCTCTTCAGTTTTCTAAACGATCACGGAATTTTGAATATAATCCACACCCTTCTTGGTTTATGTTACTTTAATACAGGTAAGATTCATTTTTCCAGCTTTTGCACGTAACACAATATATTCCTTAAGACATTAACGCACAAGAAACTAAATGCAGATAAAAGCAACTGACAGACTGTTCATTAAAAAAATAAAAATCATAATTGATTTTTAAAAAATTATATTTTAATAGTACCCATTGTTAGACTATAAACTGTAATCTTTCTTGTATAATTTAACAATAGATTGCTATTGACGGTCATTTAAAAGAATACCAATACAAACATAAAAGTTTTTTGTTTGTTATTTTTTTTTTCTATTTATTCAGCTTTGACATAACAAAGTTTGTTCAAGTTATTATTGTAAACTCTTTAAATTATTCAGTTTTATTTAATTTATTCGAAACGTTCATCGCATAATAACTTTATAGTTTAGTTTCACTGTTATAAAACAAATTAAATTATATAAAAACATTTTAAAACTTGTTTGAATTACGCGGGTATAAAATCAGCTTTCAACGTTTCTTTTTATATAGCCATTTACTTACTATCATAATCTCCTATTTTAATTGTTGCTTGCAATTTTATTTTAGTAAATGGACACAGTTGCCGGTATCTTTTTAATTATAACATTAACCACTTTTTGAGGACCGTTTACTTACTGGGGCCTCTAGTCCATTTGTGCTTTACACCTTCTTGGCGCCCTTTGATGTTGACTTTTGTTTTTGTTTTCATTTGAGTTTTCTAAACGATCACGGAACTTTGAATATAATCCACACCCTTCTTCACTGAGCACCGACAAAACTTCGTTTATGTTACTTTAATTCAGGCAAGGTTCATTTTTCCAGCTTTTGCACGTAACACAATATATTCCTTAAGACATTAACGCACAAGAAACTAAATGCAGATAAAAGCAATTGACAGACTGTTTATGACAAAAATAAAAATCAGAATTGATTTAAAAAAATATATATTTTTATAGTACTCTGTTACGGTAACTTTTGGTGGTAACAAAATTTAAAATGCTAAGACACAGTGGCTCAGTACCAGTAGGCAAATATTGGGGGTGGGCTAGTAAGTCTAGATTTTTAAGTATGAGGTGGTAAGCAATAATTGCGTAAAGAATAGTTAAGAAAATAGGCTCCATGTACTTGGTTGATTAAAGCGTTCAGTCGCAAGTACGAAACAACTGATAGCGTAGAAATGACCGACGAAATTAATACGCAAAAATAGGGTTAATTAAATTATAATAAAAAAACAAACTGAATGGTAACATAAAGATAAGCTGGACCAATAAAATATGTACCCGGAGGGTGTATGATAATATAACAATTATTACAATAGGAACGACGTATAATGAGGATGATTGAATCTAATTTACCTTATTGAAAATATTAATCAAAATGTTCAGAGTCAGTTATGTTATAGTTGCAAATTATTCACGATTCGATTTGCTCGAGGTGCGCAAGCAATTAAGTAAGGCTTTACTTTAATTTTTTTTTATAATTGTAATTGCACAAAAATTATGTCCTGTCATTTTTTTCATTAAGGCTTCCTCTATATGTTTAGCATTATCACAAGTAACTGAAGCGTCGCCTATCAGGGCAGATAATAAACTTACTAATTCCTCTGAGTTATGACAAAATGCATTGTGTTTCGTTAACCACTTGCAGAAAACTTCTCGATCTCAACCCTGCTTGCTGGGGTTCTCTTTTGAGTGTTTTTTATATGTCTTTAAAAATATACCACAGAATTTTTATATAACTGTAGTAAACTTAGTACACAACGGAATGAACGAGAATTATTGCAAGAGTGTTTTGTGTTATACCCCGTCCAGGAATTAAGCCCCCAATAGATTTCTAGGTCTCATCAATGATGGTTCTATTATCATGTCTGACGTCATATCAAATACAAAAAAACCTTTATTGAGATAATCGTTCAAAACCTTTTTATTATCGTAAACGGAAAGTCAAGCATTTTTTGAATATATAGATGAGCACCCTTTGCATATAAGTGATGGTCTGCTGCATGGAAATAAAGTAACATACTAATAGAGTGCAAGGTCTCGTATCATTTCAGCTTTAATAAATTCCATTACTAGTATTACCATGTTTATGAATCGTATCCAGGGTTTGGCAGTTGTACTTGTCTCAGCTACTTTTTTGCAGATTACAAAAATGTGTTCCACAAGATTACTTATTGACTCTAAAGTGATAATCTCTTCTATTGATATTTCATTTGTAATCAGCTTTTCTGAGTTTGCTACAAGAGATTCCAAGATGTCATTTGCCAGATTAGAAAATTTGTCGATTAAACGTTTAAATTGTCTTTCACAGACCTTGAAAACGCAAGCGCCAGCATTAAATAGTGGACAGTACTAGGAACATACACACTTCATAGCTCTTCAATGCCACTTGCTTTCATGATACTTCCAATACACCCCAAATGAGCAAATAAAAACCTCTAAATCTAACAACAACAAAAGATAAAAAGCTGCTTTTTTCTGATACTTCTACTATTTTGCAAGCCTTACTAAAAAGCGGTTGATAAAACGTTACGATGCAAGATGTATTCTTCTGTTTGCATTATACTTCTATACAGTAAAGCAAATTTTTTTGTAGTCATATTGCTTGCGTCTAAATGGATAAAGGATACTGACATAATTTTGGAAGTCTGATAACATCTAGCTTCGTGCATACTTTCGTGCATGTATGCATTCCAGAAAGGAAAGGACTCTAAAGTATAAGAACTCAAAAATCCAGATAAGTTTCAACTTTAATTCATTTTGTATTTACATTAACACTTGATATATTGATTGTTTTAATTACTTTCCCATAAGGAAGGTACAGCGATCGCAATTTTTTGCAAATATTTTACGATTCAAGGTTCCCTGAATCAGAAAAATGTATTTTTGACAAAGAAATTTTGTGTGTGTGTGTGTGTGTGTAACGATGTACTCACAATAACAATCGAACCAAAAGTCCTAGTCACTTGAAATGTGGTATGGAGCTGACTCTCTTATTCTCTAGGTTCTATCAGAAGATGGGTCTAATAAAGAATTCTAAAGTTGGTGTATCTACTATTTTTAACAGTTTTTCTTATATATTTTTGTACCTAGGTAAATTATTCAAATTATTTTTACAGTTTCTGATAGAGACAATTCTGCCTAACAATTTATTAAAAAAAAATTTTTTTAACATTAACAGTTTATTAGATATTTAAAAAGAAAAATCTATATCTTAAAAAGGAAGAACGTTCAAAATAATAATTTTTTTCTATATTCTTGTTATCCATATCTTGAGGCGAAGCAAGATACGTTAAACATTTTTAAACAATTTTTCTCTATATTTTTTTGACTTAGATGTTTTTCTTCAATTTGAAAATAAAAAATATGTAGAAATTACTTATAGAAAAGTGTGTACTTTGGATATCTTGTAATATTTCCTCAGCAACTTGTATAATACGAAATTGTACATTTTCCATAATTTTCTTTCTTTGTGAATACCATTCATCATGTAATATGTTTGGGCAGTATGAATAGAAGTTATAACTAATGGTCTACTTTCCACTGCATCAATAATTATAACTTTATCTTCAAAGCGTTTTTGCAAACATGTTTTTAAGATGTAATCTGAAACTTCACGTTTTTCATTATCTAACAATTTATTAATTAACTCATTGAATTCAGGTAAAGTATATTGACATTTACCATGATTTTCAACACAATCAAATAATGATTCTAATATGGCGTCATATTTGTTGCTACTTAGTTTTCCATCTCTCTCATGTGTTTTTACATATCTGAAAGTGACGTAGCAATCTGATATCGAGCTTCTTCTGCAATTAAGGTCACATCAATTACTCGGCGCTTGATGGCTTCATCTAATTTGTGTCCACCTTTTTCCCACTTGGCCACAATAGTTTTTTGTATTTCTTTCGTTCCAACACAATTAATTATTCTTCTTCTATATTGCGGAACTTTTAGATATGAAAGGACCACTTCTTCCACAATAAATAAATAGTTAAATTTGTATGGAAATGGTAATCCAGTTTAGAAGTTTTTCTTCCTCACCTTTCTTAGGACCATGATATGTTTTCCGTTTAGAGGCTTTCATTTGGGTTGGATTTGTGTAAACACGCCTGCACTTCACATGAACTTTAACTTCATTACAATTACCAAGTTTAAGCAATAAATTATATTCCCTTTCTTTACTTACTTTAGGTATTCCATTAAGTCCTTTCAACAAGTACAGTCTCTCTTTCACTTAGACACTCAGAACACAATACACAATTCTTACTTTCCATATTTAGTTTTACTCACTTGAAATTATTTCAATACCTGAAATTAAACAAAACACTTTCATAACTTACACGCCTTGTGTTATGAGGTTTTACTGACTAATGACTAATACACCACATAGGAGTACACGCAGTAATAATACACTGGAATTCCGTCGTAAACACCACTAGAGCAGTTACGATTCTGCCCATACTCCCACACTAACTACTTTTCCTGGAAGCATTCAAATGCACTTTAATAGATACTAAATAAAATGAATAAGTAAGTGATATTACATGTATACAGAAATATTAATTCAAACTTTAATTTTTAACAACAATATTTGAGGGATTAAATTCAGTAATAAAATTTCTATAAATGAAATATTTAAAATTATGGCTAAACGGGTAATTATATAAAAAAAATTCTTAGAACAAAAATTATACAATGTTTTATAGTGAACGTTTTTCGTTTAAAGATTTTTTATTAAAAAGGGCTTTTTTGAGTAAATGCCAAAAAAATTGTTTTTTGTGTGCCATTTTATATAAGCTGGCGACCGTAGCACAATTTTTTTGCGAGGACTTTTAGTATGTTGTACAGATATATAAATATTAGATAGGTATACACCTACGTTTCTAAAATTTTTTTTAGTAAATGGAAAAATTTTGACTTAATTATAAGTTTACTATGCATGATTACTAGTATATCTATAATATGATTGATTCGGACAACAACCTATTATAGCAGATGCAGATGGACAATATAAACAACCTAAATTTTAGACAGTGGCTCAGAACTTATTTTAAATTTATTCCTTAACAATCTCATCGTACCGGATACTCAAAGTAATCAAAAACAGATATACGATGAAAGTTGGAAACAAATGAAATATGTACAACTTAAATGCAAAAAACAGAATTATTCTTGGTAGTTCGAGAGTATCCCACAATAAAATGTTATTATGTAAATAAATTACTAAGAATTGAATTTATATATAGTCTCAGGACAAGAAGAGCTGCAATTAATAATGTAATACGAGGTACTGATATTGAAAATTTAGTTTGACGTGTTACATCTTTATTAAAATCTCTGGAAAGCATGTAGTTTAGTTGATGAGGCGTGGAAAGTTTGACACGTACGATAAATAATAGTGATTCAGTTAAGAACTACAAGGAGTACGTCTTCAATTAAAAACAACTAATCAATTTTTGATTTTGTCATGTTGTACGTTACTTTATAAATAAAATATAATACATTTTATTATAATTTGTACCGATATTAGTACGTTTTTTGCATTTCATATTTGTGAATAAAAAATTTATTAAAGAGTTGAAATAATTGCAGTTATCATAGTCGATCGAGATTGATCATAATGTATATAAAAACATTTTTTTAAGCACAACTTATCCAATCAATTCGAATGATTCGCATAGCAGTCATTCGTGTGCCTTCCTAAATGTGCAAACAAATATTATTCAATTTTAAATATTATGTATCAAATACGTTGACTTCCAACTGTACGTTGTACGATACGGTACGACACGTATTCATGCAGGTACGTCTAATCCAGGTCGCCGTAAGCTTGGTCAAACTACAGCATCTAGCAGTTTGATAGTTAAGGAGTGAATTAACTTTTTTTTATCATAAGAAAAATGTAACAGTTTTTTGTATTGACAACAAAAAAAAACACAGATGTAAGCAAAAACAAAGTTGTAGCATTGTTAAGCCTCATCAAACGAAGTAAACATAAAACAATAAAAACGTCGTGTTTGCCAAAGTTACCAGAAAAAGAGTCGCACAGAGGATTATGCTCGTTATTTTAAACACATTTTTATCATTTTAATTATAAAAAAAAGACATTGTTAAATAGTTCGCTCGCTCGTGCAATTAAAAGTCTCGAGTATTAGTCGCCCTCATTACCAACCTTGCTTAAATAACTATTTTCTTACAAATTTGGAATCCCAAAATAATTTGATAAATTATTTTTGGTGCTGCCAACATCGCAAATGTCAATACTTCTGCGTTAGTGTAATTACGTAATAGGCGAAAAAAGCTCTAAGGTGCTAAAGTAAAAACTAGAAATCTATATAAAACTAAATGTTCAAACTCAATTATTATAATAGAACGAGTATGCGACAGGTGGAAGAATCATTAAAAAAATCTTGAAATTTAGGTAAAATTGAAAAAAGGATACTATTACTATTCATTCTAACTAAAACTGACATTATAAAGATTAAACATGTGATTTTTATGGTAGGTTAATTTTGCAGTTTTTTTTCTTATTTTTTTGTGTTTAACGAATAAAATTATGTAAAATTCTATTGTTGGTAAAAATTTAAATAATAATGACTTTTCTCACATTAGCTTAGTACTTAAAGCAGTTAGTTTGGAAGATTTTGTTTTTTTTTAAATTTGCACATATATAACTAAACTTAAATTCTTGTAGGTATTTTTGTAATTAATATAATGCAGGAAGTAAATGTCTTATATGGTCCTCCACCTCAACACCTATTAAAAGAACAATCGTTAGGCCAATACGTATTTGACGCCTTAAAGAGTAATTGCAATCAAAGTAGTTGTATGGTAAGCTTAATCATACATTATCGTATACTAGATAATGTACATTTATTTTTAGACGGACATGTCTACTGGAAGTGTAGCTTCATACAAGGATGTACTAAAAATAACCTGTCAATTGGCTACTGCTGTTTTAAGAAATGGTTATAAAACAAATGACGTAATTGCAATAAGTGGCAGAAATAGTATAAACTTCTTGTATCCTGTTATTGCATCTTTTTATGCTGGATTAACTGTAGCACCTCTAAATGAAAATTACACTGAACGTAAGAGCATAGCATATCTGAAATTACTACACAAGCAGCTATAAACAAGTTATCTAATTATATAAAATTTATATCTCAATTTTAGGGTAGTTTGCAAAAAACGAATTAAACTAAAATAAAGTTAATCGTGATTAAATTTAAAATTGTGATTTCTGATTAGTTGTTCACTAAATTTTAACCAATCACACAACGAATTATCTTAAATTTTTATTAAGTATTTAATTTGATTTGTGTAAAATCACATTTAGAGTATTGTTTAAACCTATCTATTTAATGTTTATTCAAACAGTTAATTTAAAAATTAAAAAAAAAAGTATTCGTAGCAATAGAAACAGCATTGTTGTACCCTAACAAAAAAAGGGACAGCACAATCGTAGCAAATTATATTTTTTAATTTAAATTTCTGACACTATCCACGTGTGTATTCTTCCGTGAACTTATGTGGGTGGGGCTCACTTGTTAATTTTTTTTAATATTACTTTTTTTTTCTTTAAAGATTTTTTTAATGCTTGTGTTAATTACATAAACCATCACTGTCAAGAATTTTTTTTGTGATTTCGATTAGTCTTTGAATGTAACAGAATTTAAGTTTTCACCGGTTACTTTATTATCACAGTTTTTCATTCTGAATTTATCCGGTTTGTAACGGTTCGCGCTTTTACCCCTCGTTTGGGTGCCAACTGTACTGTTTTGCTTTTGTATACGCTAATTGTAAATGCCCGTTTTAAACTTATGCCTTCCCTGCTAGCTCAGCAAGAACCCTTTCTCTACAAGACTACTGAGGAATAGTACACCAAATCAAACACACCGTAATATAAACGCATTTAATACTCAAATGAAATAAACGCACATACTTTATCAATAAACTTAACGACTAACCTTAACTACAGCTTTTTGTTGTTGGGCGCCACCTTCTTAAGGGATGATTTCTCTCTTCGCTAGCTCTTCGTGGTTGTGTAGATTCTTTTATTTTATATCTTCGCGGCTAGGCTACGATTTCGGAAAATCGTACTACGTTTCGAATGCTGCTGGCGGGTGATCACGTACCAATCACGTGTGTTTGGCCTCCTGGCGTTGCTTTAACACGTGCTCACTTCTTTATTTGCTTATAGCACAATTTCTAATGTTTCACCCTCTTCTGTTTTAGGTTAAACACTGATTTGGAGGTTTTATGGAACCAAATACGCTTTTTAATTGCGTATTAACGCTCAAAATGTGGCTCCTTTCGGTATCACCACAAACACCAACCGCTCTCTTACCGCGCTCACTTCACGCTTGCTATCTCCAACTTGTCATGAGCGCACTGTACACACTTGCACCAACTTAAACTTAAAGTACTATACAGGTCGATTCAAAATAATATTACATATACAAGAGATGTACCATTACAGGTTTTGTTGACTTCACACAAGCCGAACTTTCGTAACACGTCACAATTGAGATCTTCAGAGTCTAGAATAAACCGTTTATTCCAGGCTCTAAAGATTTTCACAAAAACTCAGTTTGTGTGAAGTCTAGATATACACAGAAGAAAAAACTGTAATAGTTTTTGATTATTTAATTGTGATATAGATACGTTCTTATTGGTTTTGTTCTATTTTTGTTTATTCATTTGTTTGTGGAAACGATATTACATGTTTGTTGCATGTGTTTATTACTGATCTTATATACCTATATTTTTTAATTTTATTGATTGTTGTTGTTTATGGTATGTAAAACGGAAAAATTAGAAATTGAATGTATTTGTGTAATGACATGTAGTACAGCGAACGTGGATTTTATTCATGTAAGATTGGAATTAGTTATTAGAGTTAGTATGGTATCTTAAGGATTTTTTGAATCTAATATTGAAAATCTGGTAGTTTGGAAATACCAGTGAGTAATTGAAAAATAATGATTAGAAATAGAAAAAATATGTGAATTAGATGCGCTTGAGAAGGCATTACACAAAAGCATTCAATTTCTAATTCTTTCGTTTTACATACCTTAACCACAAACAGCTACTTGAAATTTAAGAGTCAATTGACATTTTCAAACAGTAATTTATTATTATATGATCAAATCAATTTAATTCTTTTAAACTCATATATAATTAACTTTTACAAAAATTCGCCAAAACTTGTTATTTATGTCAGCTACATAAGTTACTTTAATTTAACTTTAGTGACGTAGAACTTGTTAGCTTTTTTGTTTTTAGTCATTGTCTATTATTAATTAAGTAATTTTAGTATATTAGCTACAACCTTTGTCTAAAGATGACCATGATTAATTTAATAGATTGAAACATGTAACAATTAGACTAAAATTAAAATCATAATTGAATAGACAAGTTCAACAGTTTTTATAATAATATTTAAATTAAAACAATTTAAAAAAAGTTACTCCAAAAATTTACATATTTTGAACACAAAGCATGAATTATTTAAAATTATATTACTATTAATAACAAACAAAACATTTAATCAAACTTTAATTTTAAAGTAAAATAGTTATTTTTAATAATAATTCCATTGAGTACATAATACATACATGTAATCATTTTATATCTTTTCTCATACCTACGACTTTTTTAATTACAATTGTAATTTTTAATTGCGTAAGCATTTAGGTATATTGTTTCTTAAAGGCTATGCAAACGCACTGTACAAAATTGTAATGTATATATCATATAATGTTTACTTTTACACAATAATACATTGCAAGTACATATTTAAACAAATAATCGCTAAATCAGAAACATATTGTAACGATTATTATCAAAACTAATGTATTTTTACTACAAATACGTACACGTTTATAAATAACCGAACTAATTAAATCTAAGGATATTTTATAAAAACACTTCCACTAATTTATATATAGAACTGTCACACGAAGATAAAGTCTGCGGATAACTTTAGTTTAACACTTATTGTTCACATTAAAGTCACGTACAAGGTTATACTCCGTATATTTATCTCGAACACACGCGTTAATCACTTATTTAATGAAACTTGAATAATCTTTTTAGCACTGCCGTCTTCGAATTGCTGCAATACGATTTGTTTATGCCGTATTTATACATTTTGGCTAAACGTTCGAGAATTTTCTATATCTTTCGGTGAACGTTCTCGAAATGAACAAAAACGTCGCGAAAGTTCTGAAACTTGACAATAATTTCTCGAACGTTTCAATATGTGAGTTTGAACAATAATACTTAGAAGTAACGAAAGTGCAATTTTGATTATTTATCATTGTATAATAATTTTAGTCAATATATAACAAATAGTATTATTAAGCAATACCGCTTACCTTTTATTGGTAAAGTATTAATAATGTTTTAAATTTAGGAGAGTTACAGCAGTTACTAAACATATCTACGCCAAAAATAGTATTTTGCTCTATCCGCACAGCAAACAAATTTGTTAAAATAAAAGAAAAATGCAATTCTGTAGAAAAAATTATACTATTAGATGATTCAGAACCGTTACATGGTACAGAAGGTCTGATGTCATTCATTTCTTTCGAGTCAGATGCAAACATAGTTAAAACATTTCAGCCAGTAAAATGTGACTGGAATGATACTGTTGCTTTGATAATGTCCTCTTCTGGTACTTCCGGAGTACCGAAAAATGTAATGATAACACAGAAAAATGTAATTGTTACAATAGAGAACAAAAAGTTAGTATTTTATTGATGATTTGCTTGTTAAATATTGAAACGTCCGAGAAATTACTTGCAAATGCAAGAGCCTTCTAGAACTGTTATCTAGTTTCTAGAAAATATAGCGAAAAGTGAGGAACGATCGAGAAGAATTCGCTGATGTCTATAAAAGCCGAAGATGGAAATCGTAGGTCAGTTATTGTCGAAACGCGAATGCAGCTGTATTGAAGATTATCAAGTTGAAATAAATACGTATCGTTAGCACGTGTTTGTCTACATAAATAAATCGAGAATAATCGTGTATGTGATAATTAGTGTAAACAAGTGTGAAATCCGAGAACGTTATCTTATCTTAAGTGATATAAATTATAGTGTAAGTGTTTTTCTTAAATATTATTATTAGATTTAATTAGCTCGGTTAATTTAAAAGTGTATATATTTCTATAAAAGTAAACGTAGTTATAATCGTTTTAAAATAAATTAGTTTTTAAGTAATAAATTCGTTACAATATTTTTTCTTATTTTAGAGATCCGTTGCTTGGAGTTTATCATTCTTTAAAACCAGGAGATCACGCAATTACTTTTTTGCCAATATTTCACGCTTTTGGTTTAATAACAATATTAAAACAAATTACATCTGGTTACCATACGTTGTTGATGAAACAATTTGAAATAACATTATTTTTAAATACGGTGCAGAAGTATAAAGTGAAATGCGTATATTTAAATCCGACTATTGTAATAGCTCTGATAAAAAGTCAAGAAACAAATAATTTTGATATCTCTTGTTTAGAAGAAATATACGTTGGTTCAAGTTCGCTTAAAGAAAATATTTTGCAAAGCGCTTTAAATAAGTAACAATTTACATTTTAGTTTATTAACGATTAAAGTTGTTGATTAACAGGTTAAAGATTAAAAGCATTAGACAAGCTTATGGAATGACGGAATCTACGATGGTTTTAACATTTACTCCTGTTAACGATTTTAAAATTGGTTCTTCTGGAAAATTAGTACCGTATTTAATGGGAAAAATCATTGATTTAAATAGTAAAGAAAATCTTAGAGCTTATGAAACTGGTGAGTTATGTTTCAAAGGAGACGTAATAATGAAAGGTTATCTTAAAAATGAAACTGCTACTAAGGAAGTTATTGACAAAGATGGTTGGTTGCATACAGGTGATTTTGGTTTCTACGATAATAATGGACACTTTTATATACAAGGTAGACTTAAAGAAATTATAAAATACAACGGTTTTCAGGTGAGTTTCATTTTGTGCGATTATCTCATCTTATTGAAATCGTAATTAAGGTGTCTCCGATTGAATTAGAAATGCTACTTTTGGAACATTCTAAAATCAAAGATGCCGCTGTATTTGGAATTCCTCATGAAACTGCTGAAGAAGTACCTGCGGCTTTTATAGTATTGCAATTAAATTCTTCATTATCAGAAAATGAGGTTAAAGAATTTATAGCAAGTAATTCTTAGTAATCTACTAAATTTTTATGTATACATACTCAAATATTTTAGGTAATGTCGTTTATTATAAGTATTTACGAGGAGGAGTCAAGTTCATTAAGGAAATTCCAAAAACGCTTACTGGAAAATTTAATAAAAGCGACTTGTCAAAGTTATTTTTGCAAATGTCTAAGTTATAATAGTTTGCTTGTAATAATAGTAGCTAGTTTAAGTATAACTAAATAAAAAATAAAGTATTACTTTTAAAGTTAACTGTCAGAAGCTAGAATAGTTAACTAAAGCAGTTTTATCGTGATTTTTTACATAATAATGAAGAGTTTTAACTAACAGAACATCAGAAAACTGTATCTAAGCTCAGTTGTGTAAAAAGAAATTTAATATTTATGATTTTAGCGTTTTAAGCAATAATTTCAAATAAATTCAAAAAACTGAAAAAACTGTATTTTTTTCAAAATGGGGCTTTGATGGCAGTTTGGGTAATAGGTCTTACAAATAAGCGTTTCATGGCCCTGATGCCAGTGATTCGGCTGTTATTACTTGCATTATTCCACTTCGCCTTGTTTGTGGTGAGATAGATACGGCTCGTATTCAAAAAGAATTTAGAAGAAAGAAAGAATGAAAATAATTAATTGTAGATAAACCCAAACCCGGATTGGGTAATTCAAATGACGGGAATACAGCTAGACGTTTCTTCAAGAACGCAGAAATTTCAGCAAAAATTACTACAATAGATATCGAGTTAGTTAATAAGGTGCATATCATAATGATAGTAGTTTTCTATAGACATGAGATTGATGTTCTAAAATTCAAAGAATTTGCTCTTAACACTGATAGATACTTTGTTGAACTTTACCCTTGGTTTAATATGCTTCCAACATTGCATAAATATTTTATACATGGTCTTGAGGTCAAAAACTATCGAGAACATTACTCAAGGAAATATAATCGTGAAAAAAATAACGAGAAAGCGGAAGTTACAAAAGAAGAAACTATCCCACAAAACCATAAGTTCCATGTAGATTCTATAAGCATTCCCAAATATTCATTTCTAAAGCATTCCAATAGTAGTTTGTGTATGGACTTCTAATAACACACTTAATTTAAAACGTATTCTATTAGAATGCCTATATAAGAAGAATAAAGTACTCTAAAAGATTCTTTTAAAAACAGGAATACTATATTTAATTTAAGAAAGAAGTGCTTATAGCAGCCTTAAAATGGCAGTTGATTGGAATCACTAAAGTATTAGAAATGTAGCATTCTAAAGGCGTTCCCATATTGATTCTATAATAATGCACATAGAAGGAGAATAAAGTACCCTAAAAGATTCCTTTAAGATCACTCCTATAGGCCTTCTATATTGATATAAAAAATAAAGTGTTTATAGCAGCCTTGACAATGTATTAAAATTCAAGTATTACGATTAACATGATAACATTCTTTTAGTGTTTTAGTACCTCTAAAATCGGTTTAATGGTTCTTTATTTGAGATAAAGAAACATAATTTTTAATATCAGAAAAAACCGTTTGTACAAGCTGCTAAATTGTAATACCTAAACAAAAATAACTTCCTGTAGAGATTAAACGCCGACATCTAAATTTTGTTGATAAAGATATGTATGCAATAAAAAACCTATGCATTCGCGTTTGATACTGTAAATGTAAATAAGATTGTTGATTTCTGAGAATTGTGACGAGATATGTACCGTCTACCGAGTTTGATTCACCATAAACGCTAAAGTAAGTACTTATACGGTCACGGGTATATGCAGTTTTACGTTTACGAAACGAAGACGACTTCGGGCTTAGTCTATATTTGTAAATGTGTTTTTTTTTGTGCTGAATTAAAGAAGAAAAAGCTATTAGAAGTTCTGCTGATTTAAATAAAAGTAAGTACAAAAAGAAACAATTGACAACATATCTATTTTTCTACGATCAGCTTATCCACGTTTTAGCGCTTTATTGTTATTGTTTATTTTTTACTTGGCATCCAGTTATTTTTTTAGAACAGGAGTGGCCAACCTGCGGACTTAAGGTGGCGTTTGAAGTATGTTGGGTTGCCTAAAATATCGTATTTTTAGCTCGATTTTGATGGTTCGCGTTTAATATTACATTTAAAAAATAAAATAATATTCCAACATTTTTTATTAGAATTGACAAGATAAAACATAGAAGAATCGATAATGGTAATTTTTGTTGCACAATAATTTCTAATAAAGAAACTATTAGCGTCCAAAGTTGCTCAACTTTTTGCATCTCATAAAAGAGAGAATTGCCATTAAACCAACAAATGTTTCGAAATATTAATACTCAAAACTTCTAGAGCGACACTTGAAAATGTATTAGAACATTTGAATATTAACAAAAATTATGTAATATGGAAATGTAATATTAAACAGTAATATTTCCATATAACCAATGTTAAATGAAACTGAGATAACAGAAATCTTTATTGTTTTAGTTCAGTCATTTTACCACGGATGGCGCTAAAAAATAAGTTGTTTTTTTTTGGTTCATAAGGCTCATTTTTGCACTTATGCTTTACACTAATGTCATTATATTTTTGTTTATGTTGAAAATTTCGAAGAAATGAATGCATATGCACAATATGGTTTTCTGAGTTGATATTTAATGCCACCGTTTTAAATTAAAAAACAAAAACAGATAAGGTACACAATCTACATTTTACTATTTATTTGAATTTGCGATTTTTGCGTTGAGAAACTATATACCGACTCTTTTATAAACATACTATCTTATTAAACAATGAAAATAAAATCAATTTTTTTCTGTAAAAGTTAAAATCGGAACTTTGTCTCTTTGGTAAAATTAATAAATTATTTCTTGGTTTTATAGTACTTTTGTTTTCTTTTTCCCATATTCACCAATTTAAAACTATAGAAATTCGATAACCCACTAGCACAAATAGTAATCCGATATCAGTAAAATAAGTAGAATTTAAGTTTTTAAATGCAGTTGCAGCATATCATAATAATTAGAAAAAATGGGTGATTGCAAAATGCAACAAGCACACAAAGCTTTCATAAGGAATTTGAAAGTTTGTGAAATTATTTGAAAAACCGCTAGTTACAAAAAAAATCGAAATCAGTTCAATAGAAAATCTAGTGCGAAAACGTAAGTGCAAATTTTATGTCAGACCAAAGTGAAAAAAGTGAGCCATTATAGATATCTGTTTTCGGGGTTTCTCCAAAGCAATAAAAACCAAAGAGGTTTTTATTTCTTTTTTGGTTAGCATCTTTTTAGGTAGATTATTTCGTACAACTTGGCCCATTTAATCGAGCTTTTTTTTTACTGGAGGTTTGAATAAAATTAAATAAATAGCAAGGGTTTTACAAAAAATAATTTTTTGAATCTAGAAAATTTGAAATCTTTTACAAATATGTTTGCAAAATTTATTTACTTCAAATTAAATATTATACAAATTACTACAGAATGCAAATAAGATAACCAACGAATGATTAAAACATGTTAGCATTGCTATCTTGTATTTAGGTATTTGCTGACATCGCACATGAGATTGAATTCAAGGTTTTCGTCTCAAGATGGGTATATTCACCTATTAGTTATACCGGTTATACCTGGTAATTTTGTAATACTGTAAAATAATTGAATTGCAGCATGTTATTTAATAATTAAATTAACGTTTTAGCTTCTTTATTACTTCTTATAATCAACTATTGTAAATAATTGAAAACCAACATTTGCCCATCTCTAATTTTTGCATCAACGTCTTTATAAACAGTTATCTACTTTAAATCGAGAGCGACATCTATTTTCTATATTTTGTAATGTTATTTCTCTTAACTCTCACTACGAATTTAAAATGTCGCATTCAAACGCGCCCTTAAACTTAAAAAGCATTGTAATAAAAAATTTATTTTATTCATAAAAAGAAACATATTTTTATATGAATCTAGTGAAAATGCATGCGACTGATAATAGATAATAAAAAATAATTAATCGCTTAATTTTGTTATAGAGTTAACCCAAAGTTGGCTCAAAGGAGTTCCTATAGATGTTATTAATGAGGTGTTCCAATGGCTACGTCATGGCAAAGCGAGATTAAAAAATGAAATAATTAGGATGATGCAGCAAACTACAAATTCGCAAACCATTGATTAAAAATTATTATAGTTTAAACAAAGATACTGTACAAATTTCTTAATAAAAAATGACTTAAAACTAATCATTTCATGCTTTTTGTGTTTCTTATGGTATGCTATTAAAACCCTGTAAAAGCATGCAAATCAATTACCTTTTAGTCGTTAACTTTGTCATGCTATTCTACAACATAGGAAAGTACTATATTGGCACTATTTTAAAGCATTCTAATGGAACGTGAAAACTTCTACCTTTGGCCTGCTTTTGTACAACGTCTAATAGGACTCTATAAGCACTAACTGTACAGCATTCTACTGGAGTGTCAAAACCTATCTCTAAACATAAACCATTCTACTGCTACAGGAAGGCTTTCAGTAATATCAATACTGCCTCTATGCTTCTAAAAGCATTATTATGGAACCTATTTGGTTTTGTGGGATGACATATTCTTAAAGAAACAATAGAGTTCTTAAAACCTCCAACCGTACAAGACTTTAGCCATGGTGATATTGATGACAAGGGTGATAATATTAGTGGAAGAGATTATGAAAATAACGCTATATATTCTGATGACAATGACGAAGAAATTTGGTAGAAGTTTTCATAGCTTCCCCAACTTAAAATATTACATTGTATTCTTTATAAGTTTCTATGTAAGTAAAGAAACATCTGAAATGCTATCAATTTTTATTTTTGAACTAGACGTGGTGACCGACGCTTTGTTTTCTATTTGGTCATCAAGAAGTACTTGTGTACAAAGCCGTTATACGAAAATCTGTGGCGAGCATTATGGAATCTCAAGAGAGAAATTGAGTTTCACAATATTAAGAAAATGACAGTACTCATGCTTGGGTGTGGCTTAGATCAACTGAATTGGCAACCAACCCTACTTAAAAGTAACTAAAACAAGACGAACACAAATACGAAATGTAAATATGAAAATAAACCGTTAAAGACAGTTCGAAATATGTTGGAAGTCGTCTTTTAAGGAACAGGCGTTCAAGTGTTGGTCTGCAGTTACCAACCAAGTAGAATATTAGGTCAGAAAAACTTCATCGATTGCTACTTTTATGCTCAAGAAAGTTGCCTAAATAGACCGAGCATCCAGTTTCTTATTCTGGGCCAGAACAGTCTTAAAAAAGAATCCGCAAAACCTTAATGTATCTAGTTATTGTCAACTTTAAGAACGTTTACCAAAAAATGTAAAAAATTTTTGACACAGATAACAAAAATACAGTAAGACCCCGCTTAACGCGTTGGATACGTTCCATCAAAGTAGAGCGTAATGCAAAACAGCGCTAAAGAGGCTATCTTAACCTGTAAATAATGGGGTTAGAGGAAGATGTATAGAAAATTGGTTAGGTATTAAATTTAATAATTGTTTTTTTAATAAAAATGAAACCAAACATTTTAATCAACATATGTAAAATGTAATGCTGATTTAATTAAAGTTAGTAGCTTTTAACAATTTTATGTTGAATGAGCAAAAATAAACTAAGAGATAAACATATATGTATACCAACTCAACATTTGAACTTGTTTATTTTATCATCAGAGATTTTTAGCCAGATCAGCCAAATCGACGGTTGCTGTTACCGTTATCTCTTTCTTGTGTTGCTATAATCATTTATCTACCTTTTGCAGTGTATTAGTTTATTGTATGTACATACATACACATATCGTTCGTACGTTTTAACAGTGCACGATGTACGTAATTCACATCACGTTTTTAATTTAAAGGTATTAATTGTAACTTAAATATTTTGAAAAAAAATTACTTGACTCAGTGTGAGCGAGCCTGATGATGTGTTCATCCAGAACACGAAACGTCGCAAATTACTGAAGTAATTGCTTTCATCTAACCTCCTAAAAGAAGGGATTATTAATTTGATCGAATTTTAAAATTATACATACATTGTTTTGGATATCTTATGTACATATGTATTTGGAAACTAGCGCTGCGCACAATTTCGGAGAATTCCCGTAGTGCTGCGAGCAATTTCGAAGAATCCCCGTAGCGCTGCGAGTAATTTCGGGAAATCACCGGGTTGAAATAAAAGAGCGCTAAACCGAAACAGCGCTAAACGAAACAGCGTTAAGCGGGGTCTTACTGTATACAAAAAGTACTTAAAAGAAGCTGAAGTCTGTTTTTCGAATTAAATTGAGAAGAAGATTTTGTCGGTTCAAAATAAATAAATGATTAACGTGTGTACTAAGATAAATTAATAAAATTCCGGTTCCGTGAGTGACTTTTATGACAGCGAATAAAAAATAATCCAAATCCAATGCTCGCTTGAGTGAAAAAAACGTTTTCTCACCGGGATCGGCAGCCTAGAATAATTATTGATAACAATTCGTGCCACACAATAACTCACGAAAAATCAGTATTAATAAATCATTAAATGCGATATAAGAACCCGTTGTATCAAATGCTGTAGGTTGTAATTACGAACAGGTGGTTGATAACACAATCGATTTTTATCCAAAAATCAGCATCTCCAACGCATTGTTCGACGAGACCTCGTTGTTGTTTAAGTAGCAGGCCCTCCCAAAAGCTTATACGTTCGGTAGCGGTATTTATCAATCGTACTTGTGCATCGTTATTCCTTAATGAAGCGCGAACAAGTGATTGCAACGTGGTGGAACCGGTTATCACATTAATACAGAAATTACGAAAGAATCTTAATAGATTGGAGACAAAATATCTTACCCTGTGCCGAAAGAATTGTAATAAATTCGTAATTGTGTTATAAATTTGTATTCATTACAAGGAATGCCCTTAAAAATTTAGGAATCCATTCAAGATTCTCGACACCGACCGGCTCACGTAGTTGACAACTTCAAAATGGCCTCGCAGTCACCAATAAGGTCGGCAGAGGGCGTCAAAACCAGAAACTAATTTCTAAGTCGATACACAGGGTGCTCCGTTGTAAAAAATTCGCACGTAACAAATTACCAAGTACGAAAACGTATAAGGAGTTGTATACAATTTTAGGACAACAGTTCTCACCGACGGTATCAACATTTCGCAAATGCATAAAGTTTTATGCGAAGTAATAACATTCTGCTGAACTTTCATTGTTTATTATTTTGAAACGAATATACACATATTCGTTTCAAAATAATAAACATTGAAAGTTCAGCAGAATGTTATTACTTCGCATCAAGCAACATTGTTTAATACATTCAAACATAGAGTTTTATAATTGCAGGCTAGAAGCACAAGAGTCCATAAATGAGTGGTACCTCAGAATTAAACGTAGTGCTACTGATCGAAAATTCGGGAAAGACTTAGATTCGATTTTGACAGATAACTTTATAACTGGTTTACGCCGTGGTCCAATTCCAGATTGTGTTTGTGAAGAAGATCATGGGAAAACATTAAAACATTATATGGAAATTGCATTGAAAAAAGAAAATATGGTTATGGACCAAGCACAAGTAAACATGATTTCCAAAGACAGAAAGGAAGTGTACAAGCAAGGAGGGTCACAAATGGCAAAATCTTTACAGAAAAATAAAGAGGTTGTTCCAACTTGTTATGCTTGTGGTGAGGAAGATCATAATTTTAAAATATGTAAATTTTAATTAGTTAAGTGCAAAAATTGTAACAAAACAGGTCATATTGCTACAGTATGTGAATTGGTAAAAAAGAAAGAGGCTAAAGTAAATAATGTCGAGTTGGAAAATGACCTTTGCACATTTTATAGTTTAGTTAAGAGTTTAAGTACAGGCGACGCATTTAAAGTGGAGTTATTAATAAATAATGTAAAGATTGAAATGGAAATTGATACTGGGTCAGGAGTGTCAATTTTACCAAGTTATTTGTATGATAGATTTTTTTAAAATTGTGTACTAAAACAGAGGACAATAGTACTAAAATGATGATACTAGAATTGTTCCTTTAGGGAAATGCAAGGTATCGGTTTCACAAAAACAGAAATTGCATGAATTAACGCTTTTAGTAACACAAACTGAAGGTCCGCCTATAGTGGGTAGAGACTGGATAAGAAGTTTAAAATTATTTGAGCATTTTCAATCAGAACGTTTAAATAATATTAAGAAAATTGCCAAAATAGATGAGTTAATAGAATATTTTCCAGATATATCTAAAGAACAGTTAGGGTGTTATAGGTATGAGGAAATAAGTTTAGAACTTAAAAATAACTAAAGTCCAATATTTTTAAAGCCTAGGAACATGCCATTCTCTTTTAAAGATGCAATAGAAAACGAGTTAGAAAGATTAGAAAAGGCAGGTGCAATAGTCAAAATTGAAACTAGTGAGTGGGGGACGCCGTTAGTTGCTGTGTTAAAAAAGGATGGCATGGTTTGATTGTGTGCAGATTATAAATCTACTGTTAATCCGTATTTGAAAGATGTTAATTACCCAATTTCAAAAATTGAAGAATTGTTTGTAGCGTTTCAGGGTGGAAAATGTTTTTCTAAATTAGATGAGACAAGGAAAGTTTTAGCGTAGAGCACGCATAAAGGAATTTATGCAATTAAGCGCTTACTAAAAAACCTGCATGTGCTATTTTCAAAAAAACTATTGAAAAGATTTTACAAGGTACAAGTGACATAGTTAGTTTCCTAGGTGATATTTTAGTAACCGGGAAAGATTTTAACGATCATTTGAATAATTTAAAAGAAGTAGTAAAGTGTTTACAGGCAGCTGGTTTGTCGGTGTAAAAAGTAAATGTAAATTTTTTCAGGAGAAAATTAAGTATTTAGGACACGTAATAACAGCTGAAGGGGTAAAAAGATATACGCTTAAGATTGAAGCAATTTTAAAAGTTAAAAGGCTTGAAAACGTTACTGAAATTAAAAGTTTCGTTGGTATGATGAACTATTATGGGAAATTCATTAATAATTTAGCAACAACTTTGAGACCTCTCTACGATTTATTGAAAGCAAAGCAAAAATTTACGTGGACAGACGAGTGCGAAAGTTCGTTTAAGTTGGCAAAAGATTTGCCCGTTAGATTAACTTGTGATGCTTCCCAAAAGGGCGTCGGGGCGGTACTAAGCCACATCTTGCCAAACGGAGAAGAACCGTCTATTAGGTTTTGCATCTAGAGTTCGAAATGGGACAGAAAAAAATTATGCAATGATAGATAAGGAGGCACTAGCAATTTACTTTGGGGTAGAAAAGTTTTCGCAATATTTAATGGGGAAGCATTTTGAATTGTGTACAGATCATAAACCTTTATTGGCAATATTTGGTGAAAAAAAGAGCATTTCGGTAATGGCGGCTGATGCGCTATCCAGGTTGCCGTTACACATAGAAAAGAAGAGCATGAAAGCGACGAAGGAAACTATAATTACCTTAATTTTGTGCAAAATTCTATTTCCATAAATTTTAAACAGATTAAAATCGAGTCTAGAAAGGATTTAGAGATTAGTTCGGTAATAGAGTTAGTTAAGAGTGGTTGGGAAAACTATGTTCCTGATAACTATAAAAAACATTATTATATAAGAAAAGAGAAATTAACCGTTGAACAAGATAATTTGATGTAGATATATAGAGTAGTAATGCCACAAAAGTTTAGAAAACAAATTTTGAAAGAACTTCACGGTTCTCATTTAGTAAATGTGAAAATGTAGAGTAAGGCAATGGCGTATCTTTGATGGCCATTTCTTGATAAAGGGATTGAGAACGTAGTTAAGGGTTGTAGAGCATGTGCTCAAGCTCAGGAAAATTCTGAGAAAGCTGTTCTTAATTCGTAGAAGTTAACATATAGAGTGTTGGATAGGGTTCATATAGACTATTTAGGCCCATTTCAAAGTAAAATGTTTTTAATTGTAATTGATACCTTTAGTAAACGGCCGGAAGTGGTGGAAGTAACAAGCAAAAATGCGGCTAGCACTACTGAAAAGTTGCGCGAAGTATTTGCAAGGTTAGGGTTGCCTAAAGATTTGGTAAGTGACAAAGGACCAGAATTTACTTCCAAAGAGTTCAGATATTTTTGTAAGATTAACAGTATTAACTATGTTTTGTCACTTCCGTATCATCCCGCCAGTAATGGGGCGGCGGAAAATAGAGTTAAGTCTTTTAAACCCGATATAACGAAAGCTTTGTACGACACAAAAAATACGAGGGTACCAATATGTACATTAATGAGTAAATACTTATTTAATTACCGCACGACAATACATATGACAACGGGAGAAACACCCGCAAAGCTGATGTTTGGAAAAGAGTTAAACAATAGATTTGATTTGTTAAAACCTAATACGAGGGAAAGGGTGGTGAGTAAACCGATGCAAGATTATTCAGGAAATAAAAATTAACATTTTGTAGAAAGGGATATTGTGTTAGTTAGAGATTATAGGAATCATAAAAGACCTAGTTGGATACAAGAGAAAATTATTGAGAAATTAGGAAACAATATGTTTAACTGCCACATCCCAAGTTTAGACGTTCTTTGGAAAAGGCACACATATCATTTTTAAGATCAGTAAGAGATGACTATGATAGTAAGTGCGAGGGTAGAAACGGCAACAAGACTTACGATAGATTTATCAAAAATCGATGTTGAAAATGAACCTGTCTCGTCACATGTAGGTTCTCAAAACTCGAAACGTGGCTTCTATGGAAATTAGAAATTTCGTTTCTACTAAACGTTGCTTTGTCTGTTACCGAAACTTGACTTCAACTACAGCGCATTACTCACGTAACCAATTACAAAAAGCAATGTGTTGAGGGTAATTTGCGGAGTTTAAGGCTTGAACGCTTTGAATATGATACGGATATTCAAAAATTCTTCTCTTAGGGTACGCCACACTGTTTCTGGAAGCTTCCCGTTCAATTGTAGGAACAGTCAAAGTGGGATTGTTATTTACAAGATTAAATATTTCTTCTTTGGCTTCTATAACACGTCGTTTTCAAGCGCGTCCGGTATTCCTGCCCGGTTTTAACCTTAGGTCGCCAGTATCACGTTCACGTTAAACATCATTTACAAATACTGGATGTTGTCATTTAGGAAAACGTTCAGCGTAAATTCGTTAAGCTTCTGCTGCGTTTTGAAGCACTTCGCCATAAATTAAAACCTGTCTATTAATTCTTCATTCGAGAATTGAGCAATAACATCGATTACAGAACGATAAATAAAAAATAATATAAATTAACAACAAATAACAATTAGCAAACAACGGGCAATAAACAATAATACTAAAAGAGTAACACCACAAAAAATAAAGAATAGTTATTAGCTATTACAAAAAAAAGTATCACTAAAAAATAAAATGCTAGTGTATTAGACATGTTTGATTTCAGTGTGGACGTATAGCATTCAATTCTGTCACACTACAAACACATGAAATATTGAAATCTTCCAACGTTTTCAAAGCAAAACAAACAAATCAATTCATAAGAGTTTAGACATTCCATGGATTATAAAAGAAATTAAAAGGCATACATCGCCTATGCTAATCCAATAAAAAACCGCTGCAATGTGTTCGTGTATCATTTACTAAACCATGCTAATGCAACTAGTAGATTAGAAATACTAAGGTAGACTACATTAAATGATAACTGTTATTAGTATATTCACTCCTTCCTTATGACACTGTTATTCAGTTTACTATTAAGTAATTTATCAAAGTTGCCCGTTAGTTTTAGGGTTTGTAAATTTAACATATTAAAAAACATATATAACTTTACATGTGAGTACATATCTATTTTAAAAATTTTGTAAAAAAAAATAATTGTAGTTAATATAATAGTAAAGACTGGTGAATTAAATAATAAGGCTTATTTTTCAATCTTCCTCATCTCCCTCTCGTAAAATTGGTTCACCATCCAACTTTTTCAAAGTAGGAATTCTTTTGATAGCTTCAGCTTTATACACAGATTCATCTAAATTCTCATATAACGGGTTACCTAAAAATAAATAAATTGTAATTCTCTTTATTTTTAAAAATATGATCTTACCAACAAACAAGAGTTCTTCTAAACAAGGACAGTCTTGCAATGCATTAAATTGACCCCATTCTTTGACGAGATTGTTACTTATGTATAAAACCTTGAGTTTCTTTAAAACGCCAATGCCTTTAACTTTTTCAATTAAGTTATAAGAAATCCAAAGCTCTTCTAAAGTATCAGCTACAGGCTCCTACAAGTTTTCGTTAGTATTTTAAGATTTTTTCGTATTATGTACTTACCAAACCTGTAAATGCTTTTATATAATTTCTAGCTAAAGATAGAACTTTTAAATTTTTTAATCCTGCTAATCCGCTAATTTTGTCAATCATATTTGTAGATAAACTTAGTCTCCTAAATGCAAATATATAGTTTGTAATTATAAATTAAAAAAATTTATCGTACTTAACGCTTGTTAAAGCACTCAATGATCCATCCATTTTTTCTATCGGAAGCCATTGAAATTGAAAACCGATCTCTTCTGCTTGTGCAATGTCTTTTCCTGGATTTTTTTCTTCCCATTTTTTAATTGCATCTTTAATGGTTGATGCTTTAGCCATTTTATAAGATTGTATACATAAAAAACAGATTTACGTTGTTTATAAAATGGGATTGTCGTTTGTTTATAGGCGCACTTGAGAAAAAGGCAAAAATATGTAGGGGAAGGGAGGGTAAGATGACGAGCATAACAGTTTATAATTTGATGATATTTAACAAAATTATTCCAAAATTTTACTGTAGCTTCACAATAGTGTTAGATGTAGATCTGAATTTTTTGTTTTCATTATTAGAAGTGTTTTTAAAATAGAGCTTGTATTTGAAAAACTGTTTTTACTGCCATCTTACTCTTTAAGGAGGGTAAGATGATCTTACTAGAATAACAAAAATACACTTACAAACCTTATATTGTATTTGTATACATATTTTACATGCAAAAGTCAGAAATCTATGCTTTATGCTTAGCCTCTACTTTGTTTAGTCCAGTAAATTCAGCATGAGCTCATTTGCGGCGTACGGCACAGAAATACCAAGTCTCCGTTTTTCTAAACTCATTACATACAAGGCAAACCTCTTTGAGATTACAATCCTTATTATCTTTTTCTGCGTAATTAATAGAGATCGAAGAATCTGAAAAAAAATCTAAATGAAGAAATTTAACAGTTTTTCTTTTATTATCATTACTTCTTTTAATTTTTTGCTTAACTAGTTTGTTTTTCTCTTTTCCTGTTTGCATTTTAGTCTCTTTTTCTTTTGATTGTTTTTTTGCTTCTTTCACTGGAGTACTGAAAATATGTAAAGATGGTAATTTAGTCTCTTTTTTATTATTTCGGGAGCTGTTACTAGCAAGGGAGACAGGCCAAGTAGACGTATTTTATGATTTAGTTCAGCTGCGAAAAATAAGTTGTCTATGTGAGAAGAGCTAGTTTAAGGGGTAGTTTTATTTCTATCAAAAAATTCAACTTTACAAATAAATTCTTTTCTACAAGATTGCTTCTCTTGATTTTCTTTATCTTACACAGTCATTGTCATAAGCCTTTCTGGTACTGCTACTGACTCAAAATCAGAATCGCTGAATATTTGGGAATTTGGAAAAAGCAATTTGGTAGCTTTAAAACCATTTTCAGCTATAGTGAATCTAGCTATTTTACTATACGCCACATTAAATAAGCCAGCCACATCTTTAATAGAAATTGTTTGACCTAGATGTTTCATCAAAAATTGCAAGCTCAACTATAGGCAGTTTTAAAGGGGCCATAGAAATCAACCTTGAGTAGATGTATTCGATGGCTGGTATGAGGAGGAAAATTCAGAATAGTGATGTAATTTTCTCGCCATATATTGACTGCTTGTAGTGTTCCGTGTGACGAGTAGTTATCAATAAGTAGTAAAATGGGATTTTCATTGGTAGGCCTGACGTATGCTATAAGTTTTAGCAACGGAATGAACGTATTAGCATTCATCCATCCTACTTCATTACAAGTAGCTATTGACTCATTTGGAGCATTATTTAGAAAATCTGCAGAATTAAAAAAAAAGGTAAAAACAACAAAATTCTTCAATTGTTTGGGTTTTTTTAAGTTTATTTGTTTAAAAAAAAACACTTACATTGCTTGGATAATATCAAGACAGATGTCTTTTTGAATTTACTGTCAGAACAGGCAATTCCATAATGTTATTTTCCTCTTAGCAGTTACTTAATAAGTACCAATTACATAGATATGTGTAATACGTATAGAAATGGCTACATGAAAATTGGTAAATTGTCTTGAGTTATACATCTAAATATAATTTTAATGCGGTTTTTTGAGCTTCTTGAGAGAGTTTGTCAATATTCGGAAAAAAAGACGCCGTTTTCATCTGCAGGCATGAACGAAGACTGTGTTGGTTTCTCAGTTTATTTTTAATAAAATTCATGTTAGAAAAGGATTGATTGTTTGCATAAGTATTTTGATTCCAACATTGAAAGTCCAATTGAGTATGTTTTTAACTGATTTTAGAAGTTACTTTTTCCATTTGTTTTGTGCAGCAAGGGTTGATTCTTGTCTTTCCGAATCTAAAATCATTTTTAAAATTGTAAAATTTTGTACTTTTTATTTCGTCGGCTACACAACTTAATGTGAAAGCAATCTCTCGGACAAGATGCAAAAGTTCCAGCTCCTTTTTCAAATTAGTTTTTAAATATGTTTCTAGTCATCTCTTTATAGCTTAAGTTTTCTTGGATTGAAAGCATAATAATTCATCTTTAACAAAGTCATCTTTTGATTCTATATGAAGAACTCTGAGTCTATTACTTTGGTCTAATGCATTTTTAGCCGGTCGTTAACCTTGGTTGGAAAGCTCTTCGCGGAGTCACGATTTTTAAATGTGTCCATATTTTATTTACAATTTAACTAGCATTGACTGCATTCTCGTCTAAGAAGAATAACGGTTTACCTTCTTCTCGGTACTTTCTGATTTGTCTCAAGAAATTTGGGCTCTAAATGATAATTTCGTCTTTTTCTCTAAGAGCACCAGTAAAAAATCATTTTGTAAACGTGTCGTTAATCATTTTCCAAAATTTGTATTTTAATTAAACTTATTGCCGTTCTACTGGTACGCGGACACTATTGGTTGGATATTTCGACGTAAATCGATATTCACAGTGGGGGGCGTTTAGTCGATTGTGTTGTGAATCCATGGCTCCCGAACAAGAGCAGTACCAATGTTGTGTATTACGATATAAGCATTGAGGGTCAGGTATACTGGGTACTAATGTTGCTCTGTACCAATATTCATTTTAAGGTGACCGATTCTAGTACTGTTTACGGTAACCAAGTGAGAATCTTTTTGAGTGCAAGGTTTTTAAGATAAACAATCTTAAACTGCCTATCTTACCCCAGATTTTTGACGACGATCCGACTGGGCTATCACTAGCGACGAGTTAGCCGCAATAGCTAGTAAAATTCTTAAAAACAAGTCACCCGGGCTTGACGGAATACATTGTAATGTTCTACCTCTAATTTTACAAGATTCCTTTTCTTTTACAATTGTTAATTTCTTTAACTTATGCATTAAGTGTGATTACTTTTTTACCAACTAAAAAGCTGGTAAACTCATCACCATTTTCAAACCTGGGAAGAAAGATCTCATAAATTTCAACTTGTACCGTCTGATAACTCTGTTATCAGAAATTGCCAGACTTTTTGAACGTGTGCTTTTTAATAAGATTTATGACGACATTTCTTCACAAATTCTGCTCTATCCCAGTCAATATGACTTCGTTCCAGCCAAAACGACGGCTGACGCCGCACGAATTTCGTTGATGTCCGCATTCAGCGTAAGAAGAATCTTTACATTTGTAAGAAGACTTATCGCATTGGTTGTAATAAGAAAATTGAGGTTTATTGAGAGAATTATTGCTTTGGTCGTATAAAAGAAACTACGCAATAGTAGTAAAAAGTTATTCCATTCTGGTTGTAACTAGATGGTTAAAACCGTATTTATCATGGTGGTATGTATAAGAAGGTTCTTAGGTCAATTGCTAATTGTGATTTAGTTTTAGGAATTTGGTTAATTTTAGGGCTCTGGATAGATTGTCGGTCTAATATAAAATTAGGATACCAAATAATTAGTATCCAACTTGATTTTAGGAGCTAGCAGAATTTAAGAATCCTGATAAACCTTGAAATATCGATAAACGTGATATACATGCTTGGATCATCCATTATGATAATATGATAACTGGTCAAAATTAATTTAACAAACTAATAATAACACTAATCAGAAAGGTAAGTCAACTCCTTATTTCAATGTCGACGTAATCGTAACGGCGGAGATGATTCGAATTGCGGTGTTGTCACGATCAATATATTTGTTTACTTTAAATTCTGCTGTAACTAATTTCATGTTTAAAATTATTGTAAAACTGATAAGTGGTAATCGAAGTGTCAACTAATTAAACACCGTTTTATGTTACCTATGATTAAACATTAACAACCCTGGTCGTGTATAAATTATAAGAACGTAATTTAATTATTATACACAATTAACGATCCTAAACTTATCTCGATTTGCAAATCCGCATAGTACAGCTAATTGTGATTACTTACTTACTTATAAATCAAATTTTATTTTATTGCCACTTAATAGTAATCTGTCACAAAACGTGATTATAATTTTACTATAATAAATGTCATGTTTTTTGTAGGTTTAGTGTTTTCATAATTAAGTAGTAGATGAATTTGAACCTCCATTTCTTCAACTTTGAGTTAGTTAGGCTTATAGAATTTCTAGAGATGGATGGTTGAATATTATAAGTACCGTTTTAATTCAATTTAGTTTTATTATGCAGCTTAATAATTTTTTTGTATTGGTAAATTGGCCGATCATTATAATGTTTTGAGTTCTACTTAGAGCCCCCGTCTTTTATTTATACTTTCTTATTAGAAAAGAATAGCGATCGCAATTTTTTTTCATAAATTGTTTTTTGCATAATTTTACGTTTCAAGGTTTTCTGAATTATAAAAATGTATTTTTCACAAAAAAAATTTGGGTGTCTGTGTGTATGACTGTTTATGGTTCCATATATGTCTCACGAGTTTGGAGAAAATAAAGGACGCAGTGTTCCTATACCCATGAAAGGCTAAATACAAAAGCCAGGTGCTCCAAGGTTGAAACCACTGGTTTTTAGTTTTAGTCTGAAGATGATCTTAAACATTAAAATATTGACTAGTTACAGTCACAACTTACGACCTTTAATTTTCAATTTCAAATTTTAATATTAAATTATTAAATTGCTAGCATTCAATTTTTAGTAAAAACTTGCCACAAAGCATTAAAAATGACATTTCGATAATTCCGTACAAGGTTACGGCTTATCAAGAATTACGTGCTTCTGACTTCTTGCAGTGCGTAGAACTTTGTGAATAGTTCAATAAACATTTAAATAAATTAACTTTCTTTACAGACACAAAATTGTTACAAGCTTATAAGTCTTACAAACCTTGCACGGCCAACTCACACTAGTCGGAGATAAAAGAAATTAAAAAAATAGAATTTAAAGGGCGCCAGATCTTACTAAGTAAAACTGATGTTTTGATCAAGACAAAAGGTTCAAGCTTGTAACGAAATCAGGTTCGTAATGCTAAACGGACCCAAAAAAAGGTAAGTATGTATAACAACTTTAATTTCAGATCGTAGATTATTAACAACAATCACAAGAAATTTTGTAGTACATTACTCGATCCATAAATGCTAGAAGTATCAGCAAAACACAATATATAGGTTTATACATAGGGTGTCGATAGCGAAGAAAATTACATTGATAATGATCAATATCTATGATTCACAGCATGCGGAATACAAAATAATTAATGATAAATGGTATTAAAACAATTATTGTAATTGCGTAAGTTAGAACAAGCAAAATTTCTAGCAATGCAAGAGTAATTAAATAGGACTTAGCCACAATCCAGTACTTGCCCGAAAAAAACGTTTTCCTCGTTGAGTCAACCTAGAATATTTATGCACAGCAAATCGTGTCAACACATTGACTCACTAAACAAAAATCTACAAAATTCTTAATTAATGCTAAAAGAAATTAGGCATAAAAATCCGGTTATCGAATGCTGTTGCACTCATTAAAGTAAAAGTTGATATCGCAATCGATTAACAAGTAGTAGTATTAAGGAGTAGTATCTCGGAGAAAAGTTCTTGTCGAGACTTTGTTTTTAGCTTTAACGTAAGCCTTCCAGAATTATAATCGTTGCATGTAGGCGTTTGGTCGATATTAACTCTTCATCGATCGAGAATACATCGAAACATGCGACAAACGTGCTACCAAATTACCAAAGAAACTACTAAAGAATTCTAAAAACTAATAGGAAAAGCTTACCCTGTTATAAATAAGCTAATATGCCAGGATCTAAAAGTTGTAATCTCAAGCGTAAGACTTTCAAATGAAAAAAACGTAATTACTTGATATTATATAATTAGAAAAAAATTTAAAAAATAATTTGCCAACAAGCCTTAAAAAAAGAACGGAAACAACAATTACGAGAGTAAGAGTCTCAAACTTTAAGCAACAAAAAAATGGTTTGAGATTTAGGCATATATATTTAAAATAAATCAATTCCATTTATACTAGTTTAAGACAGACTTTTAAATGTATCCAATTATAGAATCATATATATGTCGGATTTACAAAATTTAATAAATTTTTACTTTTTGAAATCTTTAACTCTATGATTCTACATAATAGATCAGACAAAATAATTTATTATGCTTAAGTCTATTATATAAAGACGACACACACACATATCTTATCTTATTTTTGACAAGGAAAGCTATCCGTTTGAAACCCACTGATAAACTAAAAAAAAGGCGGCCAGTGTCTTTTTTTTGGAACGATATTTTTGTAGCACTTAAAATAAGAAGTGTAAGACTAGAAGAACGCAATAACTAGGAAAAAAACCTAAAACGTAATAACAGAAAATATAATTAATTTATAATAAAAATTAAACAAATCTTACCTCACATTGAGGGTAAAAAGAATGTATCAAGAATATAATATGATTGTAAGTTCGAATAAAAACGATTTTCTATGATCCTCTACAATAAGGTACCCAAAAGCAGGCGATATGAATACGGTACGAAAAACTGCTTCTGTATAATTCAGAGTAGTTGTTGATTTATCCCCACAAAAGAAACGTACAACTAATTAAGTACTAATTGACCAAAAACTTTTGTGTTTTATTTTTGAAACTTAACGTTGCAAAATTTAACTTGCAAGTGACATTCAATGTGTTAATCTTTCTTGAACGATAATATTTTTGCAGGTATTTACTATTTTATGTACGCACATATACAGGGTTTAATATTAAACAAAGTGAACGTTACAAATAGAAATGCGTTTCCGATTTATATACTAACTTCCATAAACGCCGATGTTAGCAAATTAAAATTTAAACATCACAGGCACGATTTTAAGTAGTTGATGGTTTAACGTCTTGACAGGAAATGAAGTAAAACGAAACTCGCTAGAAGGCATCCAAAATAGCAATCTAACTTCAGAGTAATAAATATGCAGGGTGTATTACATTTGGAAATTTATGCTAGTAACAAAGTTATCGTACTTCGGCAACCGAAAATCCACACATTTTTGTGGAAACAATATTTCATCCTTTGAACGTTGATGTATTAACTGCAGTGTCAAAGAAAAGAGTAATTGATCCAATATTTTTATACAATACTATAAACGCAGAACGTTACCGTAATATTTTGTGTACATTTTTCGAGCAGTTAGATGACTACAAACTTCAACTTTAAGAACATTTAAAAAACACAGTGTATAAGAATCAGCTGCGAAATAATAAAGACTTAGAACATTTACAACAGCAATTACTGATTGTACTCGAAATATTGAAGTTGATGAACATTGTAATGTTTTCTAAAATTTAAAGAAAAGAGTTAACACATGCATCGCTGCTGAGGAACAACATATTGAACATCGGTTACAAATTTTAAATAATTGTTACTACGAATTTTTATTTTAGTGTATTTCCGTTTTTTTTTAAAATTATTTAACCTTAATTGAAAAGCTACAAATCAAATGTCTCATTTAATAATTTTTGTTTTTGCCAACATCAACTCGACGATGTCATAAGAACCCGAATCCTAAAAGGTGTCGAGAAAACGAAAAATATATTTCTAAAAGGCCAATTAAAGCGCGTTTATGAAAAACTGAACAATACTTCTACATCAAACGAAGTGCGTGACTTCAACGTTATTATCCAATCAAAATCTGCTCAACACTCGACAGTAAATGTACAAATAGCGACAGTAAGTAAGACAACCGTGAACGCATAACGGAATCCGGACAAAGATGGCATGGTGCTGAAAACGCTTCAAACATTTCTGCTTGCAATGCGGCAAGAAAAACGTTTACACCTGCGACTGCAACTGTCCCAAACCGAAAAACGGACGAGACCGACGTGCCCCAACACATTACAAATCCTAACAAATTTTTATTTCAAAAAGAGAAAACAACCGTACTCGCAGTAATAATCGACACGCGGATTTAAGTCTTGGTGAGCAAAGATAACCAACTAGCGGATAATCAGCCAACCCGGGTTTAATTAACCAATGGAAAAATTGCTAAAACAACTGGATATTAGTTATTTGAAATAAACGTAAAGCTTCAGACCCTTATGATAGAATATCAGCTTTGGGAACACCTCATTACGAATATTTTGATCCTTACACCAAAACAAAGTCACAAAAAAAATTTGCCTTAAAATCATGACAGGCATCGCCACGGATGTTAACTAGAAGTCAAGATTGTCAAGCAAAGTGTCTATACAAACCAAAGACAAAAAAAGTTGGCTGTAAAAGAAAACGATTTTTGTGAAACAACGCCAGCGCGGAAGACTTAAATTAGTCAGCATCTTTTGACTGAAAACAAACTCTTTCAACTTGCAAAATGAATAACCATAAATACACTAGTCAAATAACTTACCCCGACGTCTGTGTCTCTCAGGAGAGAAAGGTGTATAATAAAACGGTTCTAGACCCTGTACTTTATGAGTAGAGGCCGGATTTTTAGGATCTTAAAAGTGAACAAATAAGATCCTATAATAGGTGCATAAAAGCTTTAAATAGGAACAAAAATAGGATAAATCCTAAATTGGGAAACAAAAAATAATAACAGGAATTATATAATAACACAAAAAAATTATTATATTTTAAAAATATTAAATAAAATTATATACTTATTTATAAGCAAATGAACGTAAGTACATACCTATAAAATCTTAAACTTAAGGTAAGAAGAACACAACAAAAACTATTGATATTTTGCACTTGCATAGCAAACTAAATACTTTTCTAAGTTTTCCATTGTGAAGTTGGTACGTTTTTCAGTTAAAACATTTTTTAAACTTGAGAACGACCTCTTCACATCACAGCTTGTTATGGGCGCGTACTTAAAAACTGAGAAATTTATATTTGAATCAACAAATTCTCCATTTAATAAATTGTAAATTTCTGATAGTTTTTCATATCCGGGATTTTTCAAGAGAGTACCTTGTAATTTTTCATAAGCTGTTTTTGATACTTCCCCTGGAGCAACTTTTAAAGATTGTTTTACATTTTCTATTATCTGTAGTGATTCTGTTAGAGGTAGCCCTATTTCTTCTAGTTTTTTTAAACTTGTTGGTAATATCGAAAAATATACCTTTATATATTGCAATTCATTAAATTTATTGTTTTTATAAATATTTTGTGCTTTTTCTATCGAATCTGATCCATCAGCTGCGAAATCCATAACGACATAAAATTTGGAAACCGTATTCTTTAGTATCAAGCTGCTCGCTAAACAAAGAGTATGTACTCACTTTTTTTATGTTTTCAAAATTATCGGCATAAAATATAGTAGATTCAATCCAAGTACCCCACCGGGTTAAAATTGGTTCGGGAGGTAGAGGAAGATCTGGTAGTTTTTCTCGGTATACCTGCACCCTCAAAGGTGCTTTCAAAATTTTTTTTTTACGTTTGATATCAAACTGTTGACATTTTTATACCTCGATCTAATACACAGAGAGAAATGCTGTATCACAATTTTGCACAAGATTGTGCATAACTGTATTGTTGATGATATTACTACAATTGTTTATATGTATACCATAGGCTTGCACGCTTTTATTTAATACGTTTGGATAAATAGGTTATGAAGTTTTATTTGACAAATTGTTTGAAAAATATTATAAACTTTAGTATGTTTTGTATTCGACAACAATGTGCTAGTATTTTGCACAATTTTGTTTTAGTTTCTCGTACAGCTTTGATAATTACAATAAGATTATGCAATTCTTTTAAACTCGGAACAAAGAAAAAAATTGAACGATAACGATAAGGGATAACGCGTTGTATGTAAAGACGCTGATGTTGACACTTACAGATTACAGACCGCATGCAGAGCGTCGAAGTAAACAAAGTTCTCGGAAAATATGTGAACTAACTTTAAAAATTTGAAGCGATAAATGTTTCAACCAATCACAATTAGCAAGTATATCCGCTTGAAAAAATGTCTACAATCAAAATTCCTTGATTGCGTTGGGTTTGTTTACATCTTTACCTCCTGTTTTCTGAAAAATTCGTAGTTATTCAGTCAGTTTCTGTCAAGACTTTTAAACGCTGTTATTTGAACCAGGTAAGTGTATTTATAACATTTTAAGTATAACCTTTGCATAACCTCATTCATCGCTTTAAAATCTGTATTTAATTCCAGTGTTAACTTAATTCTACGAACAACAGCTAATTTTTGCTGGAGATTTTTACATTACTTACTTTCTGTATTGTTTCAGCTGTTATTTATCAACATGAAATCGAAATTGAAGAAAACCATCATTTCGAAGCAAAAAACATTAATAAAAATGTGACTGCTAACTGCTGTAGCTGTAGCGGGCAAATCAACCACATTTATAAAAAAATCTGTGTGAATCGATAACAACAAGTAATGGAATTTTAAGATATCCCTCGACGAAAAGAATAAGTATATAAAATAAGTATACCATTTAAGATGAAATAAATAGTGCTTTTAAGATTTGTAATGTTTTATTGACAATTTACCCAATATATGTTATTTTTAAGTAAATAACATTTAACCAAGATGCATAAAGTTGTACAATAAGAAGCTAAACAAAATAATAATAATTTGCACAATATTGTGCAAAATTAACCAAAGAGAATATGGGTCTAGATAACGTAACGCTGTTAGACATTTAACATACCATTGGGTAAAAATACTTCAAGCATAGTTTTAAAAAGGTATCACAACATTGTGCAAAACTTTACTGCAAATTGTTAAAAAAACTGTACAATTTATTCTACACAAATGAATGCAATAAAACTGCACAAATTGGTCTTGTCACTTTTTCAGACCCAATTTGTGTACTTTTGATTAACAATTGTAGATAAAATATACAAAGATTTCTCTCTGTGTAGGCTCGCAAACCAAGTTCAGTGCATGTGCCATACATGTAACATGAATTAATTGGCTGTAAAATATTTTTCAATTTGTGCCAGATTTCAGCATATACGATCACCATCCGTTAAAAGTAATTTTATTTTACTGTACCTAATGCCATTGGGCCACAGGATAACTATTAATATTAAAATTAAAAAAATTACATCAGAATAACAAAAACGCTTCTGTATTACCTAGTGATTCGTTAACAAAACGAGAGACAGTCAAATGGTTTGTTCTTTCTAATGATTTTGAAGCTAATAAATATGGAGAACCTGCTTCATGGCATGACAACTTACTTACAATAAGGTTTGCGACATATCGTCCAGTAAAGTCAGTAGTTTCGTCAACTATTACACAAACGTCATGTTCACCAATAGATCTTTGAATATTGTTAATTGCCTAAATGTACTTTGTTAATTTAACAACTTTACATTGTTTTATTTTATGTACCTCATTGTAACAGGAAACTAAATAATTTTTACGTATTGTGCTTTCATTGGGCATATGTCTGCTATAATATCTCTCTAAAAAATTTTTAAAAGTTGGACACTTCAACTTGTTCCAGGGAATATTGGCAGCTACAAGAGCATTACAAAGATCACGATTAAATTGATCCTTTGCATTATCTGAATTAAGCGTATTAATTAAACATTGTTTCATCGGCTTTTTAATGCAACGTTGGTGCACGCTTGTCTTTTCATGCTGTTCTAGGTGTGTCACTTTTTTACAAAGAAACTAAAATAGTGTAAGAGAATAACAAATATTAATATTTTCACTATCAATTCACACCACTGTATTACAATTAATATAATACGTATAATTACACTTTTCACGCAAGATTTGCAGAACAACATTTCCTTTTGTGTATCAAATACTTGGTAAGTTCCATTGTCGTAGCTGCTGCCAAATTTTTTCAACCACAGGCTTACTTTATTTTCAAAATTATTCTTTTCCTTCGGCATTTGTGTATTTAAGGTTACTTCACAATACACGTTTATGAGAAGATTCACTGTGGATCCCGCCAACAAATTAACAAAACGAATCGAACCGAAGACACAGTGCCACATAACACGAAGGCATAACAACATGACAAAATAGGAAGTATTTAATGTAATAGTAGGACATTCGATAATTCAGCAAAAAATTTCTTATTAGTTTAGTTCAAATTTTGTTTTAAATGGAATTAGGACCTAAAATAGGATACAAACGATGTTTTAGGACGTATAAGATTGATTTAGGACTTTAGGACCTAAAAAAAATTATTAAAAACGTTTTATTTTGCATGTATTAAACTAATATATAGCTTTCGTACATTGGCCTTATGTCCAAACAAAAAGGCATTTTACCTAAAATCCGGACACTATTTATGAGAAATCAGTTAATAATTTAGGAAATTATGCGGGGACTTTTAACCTCGCTAACTTATCCTACCAACTGTTTAAAAACGTAGAAGACGATGCCTTCATTGTAAGCAGTCAACCAACACAGCGATAGCCTACTCGATTTTGAGATTTATTTGTTCTTGAACTTTTACTAAAAACAGATTAACTTAACCGACCCCAAAAATGACTTAGAACGTAAAATGCTAACTTAATTTTAGCTTTTAATCTTGGTTCATACGAATGTTGTCGTGGTTATGATTATCATACTACTATCATCCCAACAATACATCAAAACTTATTAATAGTGGATACGATATTAATAACAACGGGTTTTCAAAGTTACGTTATTAATACGGTCAAATTCTTTATAAAAATTATTCTTGTTTTTATATGCGCTACTTTCAATAGCCATGCTTACTTTTAGAAAGTAGATTTAATAAAAGTACTTGCAATTCGTTGCATCAAAAATATGCAGTGAAAGGATTTACTAAATAATGAAAATGAAATAAAAAACTATCACGGCAGTGAATACATTAAAACTGAACAATCTTCGTAAGTACGTGTGTGTGTGTGAACAATTAAAAAAAGTTGTGTACATTACTCTGTGTTATATTGTTAATTTGACAATAGTTATTTAAGCAGAACGAAGTGTAAAACTTATCAAATCTGGTTTTTTTCTTTATTTATTTTAATGTAGGTATTATTATGTTTACTTACAAAAGAAAAATTTCAAATCCAAATAGTTTTTAATTTTTTCGCAGATTAGTTTCATTTGATCCTAATGTGTAAAGGTCTATCGTTTTAGAATTTCGTTTATTGGCGGTTTATTTATTACGTTACATCGTTTACGTAGTTTTCAAGAACACATCATAAAACTTATCAAAATTCGCAACCGGTAGTAGATAAAAGTTTACGCATCTGCATACTAATTCTCATACTTGTGAATTGCTGCTTAAACACGACTCTAAACGTAAGTATTTGTTTTCTTTTAATACAATAATTTAATAGTCTATTAATTGAATTAAATTTTATTTGACATTTCTCGAAAAACCATGATTTACAAAAATTATGTACTTTAAAGTTTTTTAAATAAAGCGCATATACACATAAGAAGTTGATATATTTGAAATTGTTTTAAAATCAGTTTCTTTAGAAAACGAAAGCCTGTTGTAAATTTAGGTATAAACTGAAGATAACAATTCCACGTATATTATCAATAATTTTATATATTATCAGTCATGCATACATACATACATATGTGTCTTTGATTTTTGTTGTTTTGGTAATTGATTTGTTTATAAATATTTTTTTTATTATTATTATTAATTTTTCCTTGTGAGTAATGGTCATTGAAACTATTTAATCACAATTATTGCAATTTAGTTAATATCTAACAAAGATAGGTAAGTTAACAGTTATCAGGCCGTCAAATGTATAAAAATAAAAGCACCACAAGTGGCTCAATTTCAATAAAATTTGAGAATAATAATACAGAAATTAAGCTAAAAATAATTTTAAAATGTAACAAACTTTGTGTCCGGTTTAGTTTAATATTAGTCAAAATAATCTTTATATGAAGTAGTTCAATGTGTTGATGTACTGAATAAATCTAAACAAGAGTTTACACTCGGATTACTTTCAACATTCTGTTACACTATTTATTAGCACAAAACTAAAAATCAATAATATCTCAGTATTTTGAAATGGAACCTGGTTTAGTTAACTGAAGTTAAACTCTATAACGTACAGGTTGAGGAACTAATACCGTCCAGAATGCAAAACAATTACTCAAAATACTCTCTCACTTTCAAATTTTTTTCCTATCAAGATATTTTTTAGAGGGCGTCAAATCGACACGTCAAAAATCAGACCCTCACATGGCGCTGAGACAATCTCAAAATGGGAAAGTCTAAAACAAATTTTTATTTTTCAGTTTTTTTTGCAATTTTTTGAGGGATTACGTTAAGGAAAGTGAAAACAAACAAAACGTAACTTAATTTATAAGGATTTATTGAGTAGTTGCGGATAATAAGTCAGCGCCGGTTGTAAAAATGTTATTTTGAGAAAGACGCGTTTAAAGTTTTTTTACAATTTATTTTTAAGATATTCAAATAAATATCTAGTTTTAATACTTACAAATAGTCAGTGAGCAATTCCTGGAGCATATAAGAGTATTCCAGAGTCGATAAAGCCCTGTTCTTTTTTTAGTTGAGGAGATATCTTCGACAAACAAGCTTCCTTCGACGCAGCCATACAAGCGCTCTCAGCCATCGAAAAACCTTCTTCGTCTTTTCTGAGTGCATAATTGTATACAAAATGACCAATAATGCACCTCATCGCCTCCAACATCTTCAAAAGAATTATTCTTTCCTTATTGAAAATAGCCAACGGTATATTTGCGGCCAATTCCGTTACTTCTGGTGCAACAAACGTATATTTGGGGTTTATCGCCTATAGTGTTTTGTTAACACTTATTATTTTGAGTGTTCTTTTTCAAACATCTTTTAATTAGTTCCTCAATAGTTAATTTCTCAAAAACTGGTTTAATATATTTTTAGACTTCCGCACTCAGGGTAGGCTTATGTTATAATTTAATAATAATAGTTTATTATTTTGCCTTCAAGTACTTCCACCACTTTGGATTGCAATAGTGGTATTGAAGATGTTCATCAGTAGAAATCATGTGGTAAAATGTACTCCATATTTCTTTCTGAATATCAGCAACAGAATTTGGGTGTCTTTGGATGACTAGTCTGTAATATATAAACATTTGCTTTATTATTTGACCTGTCAAATTTTGTGTTTTAACAGATGAAGGTAGATGTGGGGATGCGACGGATTTGTTTGTTCTTTTTTTACGAGGCTACTTTTCTTTTGGTTGCTCTTTATCTTTTTTACATTGTTCTTCTAATTTTTTTAGCTATTTTTACTTTTCGTAATTGAGTTAAAAATTTTTTTACTTCCGTAAGTTTTTGTACTTTGAGATTGTCGTAGGGTTTGGCATTTGATAGATTTTTAAACGTTTTTGAACCTCCGTTACCAATGTAATACGCATATTTAGCATCATGGAATTTAATTGAGTTTTAAAAAATTTCAATTATTCTTTAAATTTGTATTTCTCCGGAACTCTCTTAGTAGTTAACACTGCAATTTTTTTTGTGTTCACTGTGATATCATATACCAAAATATTTAATTTTTTCAACGTAATCTTCACGTCTTATATGTTTTCGATAAAACAACAAAATTTAAAAGTTTGCCGAAATATTTGCCAATCACAGTTGAAAAGTTGAGCAGTGAACTGTAACCTTGCTTTGACCAAGTTCCGTTTCCCGAAATCATCAATTCGTTCTCAGGGTGCTCGGAGCCAGTTTTTTTTTAACATGTTACACCGGCAACACTGGCTGCTATTTGTACATTTTCTAACAGTCTGTAACAGGTATTTTACTAAACAAATATGTTAAATCTATGTGTAAGAGTGAGCAAAAGAGATCCAAACCGTTGCCACCAATGCCAAGCAATCTTATAAAATCAATACGACGGCGTACTTCAAATGATTTATTTATAAATTGACACAAACTTATCTATTGATCACCACCACACTCACATTGAATATTTATTTTAAATCCTAGTTCACGTATCCCGGTTTTTGTAAACTTCACATCGTTACCACACGTTTTACAATGCATTTGCTAACGCCGAAAAAACGAGGAAAAATGACAAGATGTAGTAAGAATGGCTTTCATTGAGCTTTAGCTGAAACACTGGTAAATTCTGTACTCTGTTCAGAGGTATGTTGATTACCTTTGAGCTCACGAGATCTTCGTACAGTCCTCTCTGATTTTGCATGAGTATTTTTACTGCCCATTTCATACTTATTTTTTCTCATTTCAAAAATGCACGAGTGCTTCAATACAGTTTACAATGTTAACTGAATACGTGAAGAAAGCCAACATGCTGGTAAACAGTCCACACATTTAAGAATTACGATTTTTTTTCTAAAATTTGACGAGCGGATTTTTGAAGGTATAAGGAATCGAAAAATGTAAAAAAAATGATTTTTTATACCTTATATATATATATATCATAGATTTGTAATAAGATGAATTACAAAAAATGTAAAAAAAGTTTGAAGACAAATGAATTGCCAATTTACCACGGAAGCTACTCGCCATTGACAATGCGACTGATTATAATAAATAAGTCAAAGCAAGTATTAAGAAGCTATTGGCTAGATAGTATAACTCAAGTAACAAAATTATAATTAAAAAAAATGTAATTAATTTTTCTTAAAATTTTCATCCTAACTGTTGTCCTTTATAATTTATTGAATGAAAACGTCTCTAGATGTCCATATAATAAAATAACAATCTTCAGTTTTACTAAAGTGCAATTGCTTCTGGATTTGGTAGTGTTAATTGTGTTGCACTTTTAATTAAAGTTTTCCAGTATCTGCATTTATTTTCAAACAGTCAATGACTTTGTGATGTACTGCTTGTTTTATTGTACAAATCTAAGCTTTATAGAGACACTTTATTTTGACTGATGCGTTTGAATAAATCTAACCTTAACCTAGCACTATTTTTTCCTCTTCTCCTACAAAAAGTCAGCTGCAATTGATAGGCATTTAGGATATTTCTTTAAATTCAACAACTAATTTTGCTTTGTTATGATTTCCGTAATGTATATTTACAGATCCTTAAAAGTCTTATATAAAATTCTATTTGCACTTTTTACTGCAAAACACACACTAAACTAAATTGAGATGCAATTAAACGACATGCTCTTTTTTAGTTCCAACTTAGATATTTGCTTTGACTTCTAGTTTTTATCTGAGGCTGGTTTCAAATTCTTTCTTTTAACTTATTTAAAAAAATAGTTATTTTTCTTTCAAATTTGTTTTTTGATAATTCAAAAAGAACCAAACCACAATCTTTATGGACATTAGCAATCGGTATTTTCTTTCTTGTTCTTAACTGTCGTCGTTTCTTTTCACTGATCGTTTTGCGTTGTTGCTGTTTCACAACGTAATTGATAAGGGTCTTTCTGACTAAAGTTGATTCTGCTGTGAATTTACTCACTACACGGTTATATTGCTCAGCAACATTATTGTTCATATAGTCAACATTGAATGAGATACTAATTTGCTCAAAATATCATTGTAGAGACCTTCTTCTCTTTCTTTTTCACCAGTGCAAAAGTATTTATCACAATTAATGTAGGGTCTTCTTGTATGATTTGGTATATTTCGTATATTTTTTGATAATAATTAAATTTTTTAGGCGAATTTAAATTTTCAGCGGATCAATATTCTACTGATTCTTTGCTTCTAAAGTTTTTTGTAATACTACTATCAACATCGCTTACTAATTGATGATAATGTCGTATTCTATAGATGTGCTTGATTGGGTCTAATTTTGTAGCAGACGGGTGTATAGGTTTTTCTTCTATTGCTTGATAACGAGCACATGTGAACGGTATTTATTTCTAATACCAAGAAAAAAAAATTGCTTCGCCTATTATGTAGCCTACGACAGAAAATGAATTATAATTCTTTCTATACGATCTTTTAGTCCAAGATGCATCGGCAACAACAGTTATAGGAAGCATTTTTATCTTCACGTCTTTTTGCAATACTTACTTCTTTTTTAGCTGTTTTTTTTATTGCTACCTGTAACACATTATGAACAATATCACTTAAATGTTTATGGTTTTTGGTATAAACACGATAAGGTATATGTAAGCAAAAAATTATTCCATTTGTGAGAATTCACACCCTATCTTTATACTTTCGAAAACCGCAACACGATTAATGTTTAATCGGATATTTTTGTTATTTATTTACTTAAACAGAATAATTAAACACATATTACACTTCATTTTAAAAACACTTATAAGGCTATATTTTTCATCGGCAATAGTCAAATAGATAAAGTTGCAATTAAATGAGTAATAGATGGGAAATTCATTTGTTTTAAACACCAATGAGTAACGTCAGGAAAGGCTTTATTTTGCTGTTTATTGTTAACATCAGTTATATATGTCAGTGGTTCATCATTTAACTCTGAAGGTTTAACATTACATATTATTCCAGATCGAGATAGAGTATCATCAAGATTTTCAACGGTGTGAGATTATTTCAGTTTTTGCAGAACTGCATGTAACGTAAATACCAAATAGTAAACGAAATTTACTTACTATTATCTATGTTATAATAATAAACTTATTAATTTGAAATTTTCATTTATGAGCTTCCATAAAATATTAAGTCAAAATTTTGTTGTTGGCTTTTTATTTATTTTTCTAATTCGTTGATACGGAAACGCTGACATCTTTTCAGCTGGCATAAATTTTCTGGATGCAAAAGCAATTTTCGTTAGGAATACGATGTTGCAAAACACATCCTATGCCGTCTTTAGATGCATCTGCATTGACCACAACTAGTAGCTTAGAGTCAAAATCTACTAATACCAAATCTGATGCTATCATTTTCTTAATTTTTTTGAATGACATATCTTGATGTTTACTCCATTTAAATTGAACATCATTATTTGTACATAGTGTGGAACAAATCTTTCATAGTAATTTACTAACCCAGCAAAAGCTTTTACTCGCTGAACATTCGTTGAACATGGAGGATTAACGACTGCTTCAACTTTATTGATAATTTTTCCGTAGCCATTCTTGCTTAATAATGTAACCTAAATATATAACTTCTGATTGAAAAAAATTTCATTTTTCTAAATTAAGTTTTAATCCCATTGAACGTAATTTTTCAAAAACATTTCTTAAATTATTCATACACTCCATGCACACATGAATGCAGATTTTTCACCTAAACATATTTGATTATAAACTATTTAAATCAAATTTAGAAAATTCTTTACCGCCTTGCAAATTTTGAAATATCAATATCAATCAATATGTGAAAGAGGATACTTAACTTCTTTCACAAATCTGTACTGGTACTAAAAGTGTGCCCCATTCTGAATAATTTATATGTGTAACAACTCTTGGTGCTTCTAAACGTTTAATTTTACTTTACCATTTTTTACGGGACTTTTTGGAGTGTAAACTGGTTAATGGCGAAAAAGTTGTGAGAACTTAGTTAGTTTACTCGATAATAAAAAACGCTGTTTTTTGTTTTTGCTGTCGCCTTTTTGGCGGCAGGATTGAGACAAATGCTAGCAATAGCAATCTGAGTAGTAAGGATGGCTTTAGCAACTGGGGCCAAGGCGAAAGAAGCCTCAAGTCACACCAGCAATCGGTAGACCATATCAAATCTTTTACCAAATGGACGGACTTCAGCGCAAGAATTAAAAAACACTCCACCATAAACCAAGCGCATGCCGACATGATCAACACAGAAAAAAAAACATTGGCGAGATGTACTGACAAGAATCATCGTAGCAGTACAATACTTGGCTGAGACCAATTTTGCCTTTCGAGGAAACTTGAGTAAACTGTTCGAGAGAAAAAATAGAAATTTTCTTTAGTTGTTAACTGATGTTTTAAAGGCAGCATTGGAAGCTAATGATCTTGATATCATGGACTGCAGGGGGCAAGGGTATGATAACGGTGCTGATATGAAGGCCAAGTATAAGGGAGTGCAGACGCGAGTAAAAAATGTTGGGTGGGCGACAATGTAAACAAAGACGCTATGACAATTTTTGGCCTAGTTCAACGTCTTTATACATTGTTTGTAGTTTCCACGAAAAGGTGGAACATTTTATGCGAACTATGTCTTGGCCTCACACTAAAATCTTTATCCAGCACGAAGTGGGAGTGCAGAATTGATAGTGTTAAGCCCATCAGGTACCAGTTAGGCGGAGTCAACCAAGCTCTTGAAAAAGTGTCTCAAACTACCAAAGATCCTGTTATCCGGTCAGAAGCCCAATCTTTGTTGCTTCATACAAGTTCATATAAATTTGTATTAAGTCTCGTTATCTGGTACGATCTTTTATTTTGTGTGAACTCAACAACTCAAACTCTACAATCAGAAAGCACTACTTTAGAAACAGCTTTAAACGAACTCCGGGGTTTAAAATCTTTTTTTCAAAATTACCGTAACACTGGCTTCAATTTGGGCTATAGAGTGAAATTTTCCATTCGTCGTCAATGCACCCCGAAAAGATTATTTGATGAAAAACGCCAGAAAAATTATCAACCGGTGGAAAGGACCAAAGAAGAACTTTAAAAAGAAGCTGAAAATAAATTTAGGATAAACTATTTTTTGTCTGTCGTAGATACAGCGCTGAGCTGCGTAGGGAATAGATTCAATGAAGTTGATTTTTTTTCCGAATATTTTGGATTTCTTTTCGATCCTTCCAAGCTGTCAAATTTGGAGGAAAAGCAATTGGAAGACAACTGTCAAAAACTCTCGAATTTTCTAAAAGACGGGGAACTTAAAGACTTGGATGCAGAAGACCTTTTTTCAAGTTAAAATTATTTCGATAAACTGTTCAACCATCTGTAACAAACGCACTAGGCGCGTTACAGTATTTGGCACCCTAATTTAACAACAGTCTATCGGATTATGCTAACAATTCCTGTAACAGTTGCGTCAGGGGAAAGGACCTTTTCGATTTTAAAATTAATAAAAAATTATCTTTGGTCAACTATGGCGCAGGAGCGTCTTAACGGATTGGCTACGTTATCAATAGAATGTGAAACAGCGAAAAAGTTAGATATGAATAATTTAATCAGTGTTTTTGCTTTGGCAAAAGCTCGAAAAGTACCCTTCAAGTAAATAGGGAGCTCTAAGAAACCGTAAGGATTATATTTTCGTAAAAAGAAATCACTTGCTTTAAAGACTGTTTACTTCTTTACTTCTTATTTCTCCTACGAAGTGTCTTTTCAGATCATTTTTACCGATGGAACTAGTTAGTGTGCTTTGGCGGTAATTATTTGTAGTCGACTAGCCTATGAAAAATTGAGTTGTAGAATACGGTAATGTAAATATGTAAACGAAAATTGTGTACGGGCGTTTGAATAAGAAAACACGTCAAGCCGGTCAAGCACATGCCCTATGTTTTTTATGTATTATAGGTACGTAAGTTTATGTCAAACGATTAAATTATCTCTGTTTCCATGTTTTATTTTATTTTATTGCCCAATTGTTAGTTTTGATTGATCAGATACGTGCTTCCTGTTTCCTGTGAGGATATATAAAGCTTATTTTAAAAGTTGTTCAAAAACCAAAAATTGAATAAAATGAGATCTTAAATAAACTTTGATTTGTATTTTTTTTAAATTCCTTTTCCGTTCCAAATTTGCTTTTATAGCATTTTCTTCCTCGACAAATTGATTGCCCCGCGCCCATTCCACCCGGCAAATTATACGTAATAGGGCCCCGCGCATTTTCTCGCGCCAGGCCCCGCTAACCCTGGGGACGGCGTTGAATTCCTCGTCGCCATTATTATGTATGTTATAATAATAAACTTATTAATTCAAAATCTGCAATAAAAGTACGTTTAACACGGATTACCGATGAGTGCTAAATACTGAAAATCGATCGCAAGATTATCACTCAATCTTGTCATTCCTAAAAAACTATGTTATTTCATTTTTTTTATTGCTTATTTTACTGACAGCTTACGTTTATAGTGTTCATTACTAAGAGTTTGATTGCAACTTGTTATTTAATTGTACAAAAGAAAGTATCAAGTTACACAGCATGTGTATTACTTCTTGTCGTCTAATAAGAGTACCTAATTCTGCAAATATGTATAATACATTCTGGTTTGGCTATACATTTATGGTTCTCTCTATCTATTTGTGTTTTTACACTTGGTCTTATACCTTCCGTCCTATTAAAAACCAGTCGCGGATGGTGGTCAAACCTACAAGAAAGTAATTTTTAGCATTAAAACTTGAAAAACGCGTTCTTAGTTAGTACAATATGTATTTGCCAGTTTGTCTACCTTTGAATAACCAAGATGAAATGTTACATATTTGCAATTATAAATTAATAATAAAACAATTTTTGGAGGTTCCTTGACCACGTGACCTAATAGTAAAGCCGCCACTGCTAAAAACTACGTTTTTATATTAGTTCAAACGTTGTCATCTTTGTTTGCAAGTTGGAAACGAGATTTGTAAAACACCTATGAAATTAGATCACATAATGAAGTTTTAAAAACCGTTTTAAATTGATAAACCTTGCTTTCTTATCGACCAGACTTGAACCTTGTTAAACTAGTATAAGCTGCACCTATAAAAAGGTTAATTTTAGTTACTGTCGTGTTAAAAAATTGTGTTATAATTTTGTATGACAATTTACGGTAGAATAATCAAAAGCCAACTGTGATCACGTGAAAAATATTAAACAATTTTGCTAATCTAAAAAAATGGTAGATACCAAAGGTTGTCGATAATCTAATCTAAAACAAACTTTTTTGAAACCAATCTTAGAATTTCTTTATCGGATTGTATTTTTCGCAAAAGAATCTATACTTGTTTTTTAATGCAATTTAATTCACGTTCACATTTCATTCCTTATGTAAACAGTATCTTTATCTTAATCATGTTGCATAGTAGTAAGTTAATAAGTGTTTATTAAACAAAAGGGCATTTTTAATCATAATAAAAATAACAAAGCAATGTGATAAAGATAAAGACAAATTAATCGTCATATATTTACAGTATGTACAGTTGAACCATTTAAAGATGGCAGGTATTTTTCAGTTGCGCGGTAACAAATTTAGTATTGGTATTAAAAACTTCACCTTAAAGCACTACTTGTAACTTATAACTTTGTAGGTACAGTCCCAAAGCAATCAGATATTGTCATAGCCATTTTATATTATTAGTTGTTGTTGTACCACCAATTATAAAATTTTAAAAAAGTATCAAAAAAAAAGTTAAACGTATTGGTTATTAATAAATAAGGAATTATCAACAACAAAAAAAATTAATTGTCTTCGTGAATGAAACATATTCATTTGTGTCACCAATCAAAAACTTCAACTAATAATGTTAATGCCGCTTGTAAGCTGTAAGCACCGAAAAAATAATGTTTATGGTTGTCAATAAAAGAATAACTTATTTAAATAAAAAGAATAAAGAAAGTAGTACTAAAACAGGCTTTTCTGATACTGACATTAAAGTTTTAAAAACTGCTTTATTCGATTGTACTTTCCCAGAAACAAACTATATTTGTTCTTTACTTTTTCTTTACGCACGACGACTTGTTCTTCTAGCTTCTGCGCATCTTATCTGCCATGCTTAATTGCACTAACACTACGCCAGTGATTTTAATTAAACAGCAGATTATGTAAAAATAAACATTGATTCAAAACTGACATATTTTATTACTGTTTATACACATATTGATAATATTTTGACAGTGTAAGTATATTCTAATAGAATAATTGATGACATTTACAAATTTTAAACAACAACAACTAACTTTAGAATAACATCTACAATTTGTTTTTAACGATAAGTGCGCTCAAAGGTTTTATAGATATTGATTAATAAACTTCTAGAAATTAATTAAAACTTAAGAATTCACCTGATATGAATTGGATATAACTGTAGTTATAACATATTTGTAGTGATTTTATTATTGTAAATTGTCTTTAAATTAATATTAATAAATAATACTAATTTTAATATATTTTAGGAATATTTCGTAACTGATAACTTGTAAACATGGAAGACCAGTTTATAATTCATGGGCCGGAACCAACTACCTTTTTAGAAGGAAAAACACTTGGTAATGTTTTCTATAATGCACTTTTGAAGCAACAACATCTACCAGTAGCTATGGTATGCATAAAAAAGAAACATTTATTAATATCAGATTTATTGCTGTTTATTATTATTTGATGTTTTTTTCAATCTTTTTTATATCTTTTTAGTATAGTAAGTTATAGTAATTCTTAACATAAACATTGTAAGTATGCATAAAATTGGTTTATAGCAGCTACTGCGTTAAACCTATCTAAACGTTCTGTCTTCCTTTCTATCTATGTATAATTTTATGAAATACTAAACGTTTTTGTATGCATGTAACTAGTCAATTTTAAAAAGCTGTGGATGTCTGGGGAATGTCCGGCAGTGGCGGCTTTTACATTAAATCATTCAGTCAATGACTAAAAAAAATTATTTTATTATTAATTTACAATTGCAAATATGTTTCATTTTGCTTATTATATTTATTTATTTGCTTTTATTAAGTAAAAATGCATTTATCCCTCTTGCAGCATTGATTACCATCCGCCACTGGTGTCCGGCCAGCCCAGGCCTTCCTGTAGGTAAAGCTTATAATATGAAGTCTTTCTTAGTACTAACCTAATTAAAAGTGGAGTTTTGGCTTGGACAATAATCAAACGCGTTATATACCCATATTACTATAAAGATGAATTTTAAAATTTCTATTAGTTTAAAGTAACCTGTTAAAGTTAAAGAATTTAAAAACCAGAAGCAAAAACATTTTTTGTATTAAAACACATTTAATTGTATTGTCTAAATAGTAAGAATGTTTCTAATACAAAATCTAAAAAATTTGCAAACCTTGACAAAAATTTTGCGCATGTAAAAGAACTTTGTTTAAATTAAAAAATTACTGTATGCATTACATTAATACAAATTTATACTAATTAAGGAAAAAAATTGTTGTATTTCCAAGGATGAGAACCAAATGTTTGCAAGAAAACCACAAGTACAATCCACGTGTAGTTGCGTTTTAAAAACTGTTGCCTAATTAAGATTTTTTATTTAATAGAACAGGTAATGTTAATTATAATTTATGACTACAGAAACACATAAAATATATAAAAACAGTATTTAAAAATGTTAGACAAAACAAGGGTAATTAAGCATGTGTATTTGTAAAATTCACACCTTAATAGATTGTTATGAATTCAATTGACGTCAAATATTACTAGGATAGACTAGTACTAAGGTACGTAGTACACGCGCAATGATACGATTTTTATATTTTCGTTGATAAAAAAATCACAATAAAAAAACATGTGTAGTGGTATAAATTGAAAGATACTAAACTTTATAATGAAAATGCATTCAGGTATTTAAGTTAAAAAAAAACTGAAAAAACATTGGTTATCCTTCAACTATACTGTGAAAATCGAATTCAAATTTCTAATAAGACAATAGTCTTTTATTGGCTGTGGTAACAGGTTTAGGTAATAACATCACTAAATTTAATTGGATAGCCTTTTGTATATCAGTAACAACCCATAAATAAATAGTAGTTTACGTAACAAGAGTCGAAACTGAGAAATAGCATAACGAACGTTAATCGGACGCGAGGCCGCACGGCCGAACGTTGCATGTGAGTGAGTTATGCTATGATTCTTTCGACGAGAGTAGTGTACATTATTTTTTGTGTTGCTTCTTATAAATTTACATTGTTTTTTGAAAAAATAAAAAAGAATCAACAGAAATATAATGTTGGTACTACACTTATTACTAAATCTGTCAAATTTGACATTAACTTTAACATCGTTTTTCATCAATTTTAACTGAATTTCAAGATTTTTAAAATGATTTATCTACCTGTCGCATACTCGTTCTAATATATTAATTGACTTTAAACACTTAATTTTATGTGGATTCCTAGTTTTCATTTTGCCACCCTAGAGCTTTTTTCGTTCATTACGTAACTACACTAACGAACGAATATTGACGTTTGCGATGTTGGTAACACAAAGAATAATTTACAATTTTATAACTTTTTCTTAGATATTAGTCCAGTCATTTTAGGTAAAAACTTACATCTTTTCAAAAATTTGTCATACAAGCAAGAGAATCGGTACACATACGCAGTCTTACCGTCTCATTAAAATGTAAAGTCCCCAAAAAAAAAGTTGTGCTAAAGCCGCAATCGTTCAAAATGGCGACCAAAATACAGTTTTTTGGTTTTTATTACTTCACCGTTACGTTTAGAAAAAAAAAATTTAAACAAAAGTTGTTTGTCATGTAATTATCCACATATTTTATTATAACTATTTTTTTGTGTGAACAACGAAACATGCACAAAATGGCGTCGTTTTATAGTCCGTATAGAAAATGTAAATAAATTCACTTATATATATCTTATGTGAAATCACATTATGGAGACCAATGTACCATTGTATTTGATGGATACCCAAACCAGCCAACTATTAAGAGTTGTGAACAAAGCAGAAGGGCTGCGAAAAGAACATCTGCAAATATACAAATAAATAACAATTCCTCAACAACAACAACACAGGCAGACAAACGTACAAGTCAGTCAAGCAGTAAAGCTGTCGTTGTTGGGCAGGACACCGATCTACTTGTTCTTCTTACTTCAAAGACATCCATTTCTCATACACTTTTTTCTATCGTCCAGCTTCAAAAAAAAGCAAACCAACATAATTAGCATTCCCCGACAAAAAAATGTTCTGGGTGAAATCTGTGATGTACTTCTTTTTGCACATGCAAATGTGACACCACATCAGGTGTGCACAATCAAGGAAAACTGAAAGCTATTACAATTTTACAGAAAAATGCAGACTTGCGGTCAATTGTAAAAGTTTTCAATCAGCCCCTGGCCTCACAAGAAGACATTGAAGCTACAGGAGAGAAGTTTTTAATGAATTTGTATGGTTATACGAAAAGTACATGTCTCAATGAAGTGAGGTACTTCAGATATAACAACATTATATCGAAACAGCAAGTGAATAAATCATTTGACTTGGCATCACTTTCTCCAACCAGCGCTGCGGCTATGCAACATTCTTATCGTGTATACTTGCAAGTACAACATTGGAATGGCAAATGGTCAAAAAATAATGATAAGTTAGTTCCCGTTAATTCTTCCATCCAATCAGCACCACCTGAATTATTAAAACTAGTGTCCTGTAATTGTAAAAGACTATGCTCTAACAAGCACCGTGAGTGCGTAAAATTCGGCCTCCGATGTTCGTTCACCGATGTGCGCTACGTGTCAAGGCTTGACATGCGAAAACTGTGCAGAAAATGATAACATTGATATTAAAGTAAATGATGATGACATTATCTAAATAACAACTTTTATATTTCCTATATTTGTTACTTGCGAACATTTTATGTATGAAATCTCCAGAACAATAACCAATTTTGTTTCCGTATTTATTTCATTTCAATTTTGTTTTACATAAATTTTTGTTTATCTTTTTAAAATATATTTGCTTATAACACTTGGTATACTGTATTATTTTCTAAAACCAACAGTTTCTCTCAAATAATTATTTGCTATTGAAATAGGTTATCAAAGTGATATTAAACACATTATTATTGACACGAATGAAAAGAAACAGACATTTTGTGCCATTATAGTTAGTTACACAAAAAAATGGTAATAATAAAATATCTTGATAATTACATGACAAACAACTTTTGTTTAAACATTTTTTTTCTAAACGCAACGGTGAAGTAATAAAACCCAAAAAACTGTATTTTGGCCGCCATTTTGAACGATTGCAGCTTCAGCACAACTTTTTTTTGGGGACTTTATAACATTTCAATGAGACGGTAACAATGAATATATGTACCGATTCTCTTGCTTGTATGACACATTTTTTTGAGAATATCTAAAATGACTGGACTATATATTATGAAACCTAAAATTTGTTGTTTTTATATCATACTAGAAATTTTATCAAACGTTCTCAAAGTTATTGTCAACTTTGAGATAATGACCGAAGGATGTTGAACATTCCAGACACAGATAATAGAAATATTGAAACGTTCGAGAAATTATTTACAAATGTAAGAGCCTTCTAGAAGCTGTCTAGAAGATATAGCAAAAAGTAGGGAACGCTCGAGAAAGATTCGCCGATGTCTATAAATGCCGAAGATGGAAATCGTAGGTCAGTTATTGTCGTAACGCGAATGCAGCTGTATTAAAAAGATTATGCAAGTGAAGATAAATAAGTGATTAGCACGTGCGAAGTTTTAAATAAATAACAGTGTACACCGAATTGAGTGAACGTGACTTATAGTGTAAACAAGTTAGTGGCTATAGCATATAATTGTTTTATATAAATTTCTGTAAGTTTTTATCCTTAGATATTTAAATTTAATTAGTTCGGTTAATTTAAAAGTGTACATATTTCTAGAATAAGTAAACATAATTTTTAATCGTTTAAATAAATTAGTTTTTAATTAATAAATACGCAACAATATATAAAGTGCGCGTGATAGTGAAAAATAAATACGGCGTTGTAAGCGTACGTGTTTTTAATATAAACAAATACCGGTTTAGATAAACAGAAGTTATCCGCGGACATTATTTTTTGAGTGATAGTAATATATAAATTGATGTAAGTGTTTTTCTTAAATACCGTTGAATTTTATTAATAATTAAATTAATTACTGTAAATATTTAATTTAAATAAATTCATTTTAAAATTTATTGTTATTGTATAAATAAACAACTTTTTAGTTTTGATAGAAAAACTCCTTGGTCAAAATACTACAAGCAGTTTGAAGCCGCAGCTACAGCTAATGGTTAGAGCAACAATCAGTAAGCAATGTTTGTATTAATAGTCTTACGTGGAAAAGCGCTTAGAATATTGTAGGCCGCCTCTAAAAAAATTACAAACTCTTAATTTCACGTATAGAAATGAGACATGAAGATGCTCATCTTGAACAGATGTACCAAACCCAAATAAAAAGTTGTGATCAGAAACCTGCGGAAAGACATCAAGAGTTTGAGGCTGACATCGCCAGATTGACACGGCTTGCGTATCCTACAGCACTAGATACCTTCTTGGAGCAGTTGACGATTCAAACCTTTGTAGACGGCCTTTATTGAAGATATAGTGCAATGTGTATTCCGCAATCAACCCGCTCGGGGAAGATAAGTGACGTGCTGGGATTGCGGAGAAGTGAACAATGTACGATGACGCTGTACTAAGCCCAAAAGAGCGTCCGGAAAATTAGAACAAGTCGACCAAATAAGGCAAAATTTGACCTCAACAAGTCATGCTCCGAAAATTACCTTTCACATAGCATCACCTATAGAGCAATTCCACAAAATTTATCTCAATCGCAAGATCAAAAAAAAAATGTTCTGTTACTAGTTGACACGGGAGCGACAAAAACTATCTTTATTCCGGACATATTACGGAAAAAATAGAAAACATCACCAGTAACAGTACGACTTCGAACGGCGACGTGCGAACAAATGTCTACTCACGGACAAATACAAGTGGCCATCATCGGTTTGGGAATACTTGACCATCTAGTAATGGTAACCGACATCACGAAATAAGTTATCCTGAGAATGGACGTTATGAAAAAGTAGGGTTCAATTTGGATATGAAGAAGGATGTCCTGAAAATCGACAATAAAAAAATTCTTTTTCATTTGTCAGAGAAGCACGACTGTCTTATTGAGTAAAGACGTGATTCTGTCTGTAAAGACTGAAAGTGTGGTAATGGCACGCCTGGATGAAAGCCTGCACGAAAGCTACATTTGCGCTATTGAACCAATAGAGGGCGACTTAATTGAAAAAGGATTATTCGTTGGCGGAAAAAATACGATGCCAGTAAAGATCTTGAATGTCAACACATATACAGTAACGTTAAAGAAGAAAACTGTGTTAAGCCAATGAATTCTAATGAAGATACGTCGCCGTGTGTCCACAATATCTATTGGACATTCTTACTTTGAGCCCATGGTTGTCCCCAGTGGTACTCCTAAGAAAGAAAAATGAATCAACGAAGTTTTGCATAGACCACAAACAGCTCAACAATGTGACCAAAAAGGATAGCTATTCTTTACCAGGAATTGACAACATTTTAGACACTCTGTCAGGATCTCAATAGTTTCTTATGTTGGATTTAAAGAGTGGTTACTAACAGGTAGAATTGGAACCCAAAAAAAAAGTCTGTGGCAGTTTACTATGATGCCCTTTGGTGTGTGTAACTCTCTTGCGACGTTCGAGCGTTTGATGAAAACCACCGATCAACAAGCATCAAGTTTGCAGTTTTCTTGGGTTGTGCACCTATTATAAACGATTTGTACCTGGATTTGCGAAGAATGCTAAACTTTTGGCAAAATTGGCCAGAGAAAGAGTAGAATTTAGATGGAATCAAGACTGCGCTATCCATCAACTAAAACAGCCCCTAGTCATCAATTTTAAGTTATCCAAGAGAAAAATTTCTTTTGGATACCGATTCAAGTAATGTAGCTATAGGTGCAGTTCTTTTACACTTCTACAAATATTTGTATAGACAAAATTTTTTAGTAAGAACAGACCATGCCGCTTTGAAATGGCTATTACAGTTTTGTAATCCGGAAAAACAAGTGGCAAGATAAATGAAGAGATTTCAATAGCATTAACTACGACACAAAACACCGTGCCAAAAGTAGCCATCGGAACGCTAATATCTTGTTCAGAAGACTATGTCCCGCAGACTGTAGCCATTGTTCTCAACTTGAAAAAAAGTTCGAGTGTGTTCGAAGAACTGCTACGGTTCATAACAAATGAGAACCTGAGCAAGTAAACGATTCCGACGTAAAAGTACTCTTGAACTGGAAAGCAAACTGCCGACGACCAACTTGGAAAGAAGCAAGTGTTTTGGACCAACACATAAAAGCATACTGGGCGCAGTAGAACTCTTTTTAAGTAGATGACAAAAAAAACTGCAGTTGGTAGTGCCGAAAACCCGACTGTCACAGGTGTTAAAGCATCTGCACGATTGTACATCTCGAGAAAGTTTTTACTGAGCGAACTACAAAAAAGGCCGTTTTCAGAATTTGATTCGAGAAACAAATTCATCCTGGTGTCGATAAATTATTCCACTAAATGAACGAAGCCTTACGCCATCCCTAATCAAGAAGCAGTTACAGTGACAGACGTATTAGTGAAAATGTTTTTTTGCAGGTTGGAGTTCCGTTGGAATTACATTCCGATCAAGGAATTAAAAAAAACCAGGACGACACCTCTCCATACAAAAAGTAATGATCGAACACCAAAGAAACTAGGATCAGTATTTGCACCTTTTCCTAATGGCATACCGATCATCTGTTTACCCGTGTCATGCTCTATCGCGAAATACGACTGCTATGCGACCTTCAATTTGGATAAAGACCGGAAAAAGAACGACGAGGAAGCTAGGCAAAGTGCATGAGACGGTTTATAAAAACACACAAATTGCCAGCGAAAGAATAAAGACCAGATATGATGTCAAGGCTTAAAACGGTAGGTTTCAACTTGGCAAGATAGTGTGGTTGTACAATCTTCAAAGAAGACGTGGTTTGTCGCTAAAGCTACAGAAGCAATGGGAAGGCTCTTATAAAGACGTGCAGCGTATTAATGACGTTATATATCGCATCCGAAAACCACTCAACGGCAAGTCAAAAGTGGTTTACATCGATTGTCTAGCTCCGTTTGCAGGCGATAACAAAGTTACGCAAACCCAGATAAGTTTATGAGCATGTACAGGGGTTTTGAAAAAGCTAGGTTCGGAGTTACAACCAAGGAACAACGAAACTTGTTCCAAACAAGAAACGATTACGTCATCACAAATTGCGTGAGCGAGGATCTAAAAATATCCAGAAGGGTTAAAAGAAGTTTTGACGGTTAGATGAACTACAAAGACAGCAACCGGCGGTCGGAACAGTTTTACAACTACGTTTATTTTCTATCTGGTCACCAAAAACTACTGACGTGCAAAGTCGTTATACAAAAAACTGTGACGAGCATTATGGGATCTCAGAAAAGAAATGAAGTTCTAAAATATTAAGAAATTGGCAGTACCCAAACTTGGTTGTGGTTTAAATCAACTGAATTGGAGAACAGTTTGAAATATGTTGGAGGTCGTCTTTCGAGAAACAGAATTTCAAATGTTAGTCTGCAGCTACCATTCAAATAGAATATCGGGTCACGAAAAGTCTATTGACTGTTACTTTTAAGGCCCAAAATGATGTAACTTCTTTGGTCATAAAAGCTTTATTCCAAAATTGTAAAACGCCAGAAAGATATATTGATTGTATTGTATGCTTTTTTCTATTAACTGAAGTAACAATACTGTAAGTAGTCAAAGGTACTAGATCTTTGTCTGAAACTTGCTTGTTTGTTTAATTGAAATGCGTTGAGTGTATTTGTTATACGATTTTTGATAATCTTTGTAAGTAATATGTATAAGTAGTGTAGTAATAAAGTCGGTAATTTTTTAGGTTTTATCTGTTTTTTCCTCTATATATAAGGGTCGTTTCAGCTATTTTCTACGTTTCTGGTATTTTGTCGTTATCAATGCATGTATTAATTAATTTTTCTAAATAATTTCCCATTTGCTTACTGATGAGAACTGTTTGTTATATTTTGAAATATATAGTCTCTTTTCTTTAACAATTTCTTTATTTACCGTGGAATGTTACTCTTATTCTGAATATTTTAGAGCGTCTATTTTTTTGTATTTATTTTTTAATTGTCATGTGATGTATTTATTGAGTCATGTCATGTCATGTTGTTTTGACCTTTCGTTAATGTTTTCTTTATATTGCTTTCTAGCATTTCTTTAAGTTTCTCTAGCTGATAGACGTGAGTTTTTTTCTTATTATTTTTTTTTCGGTTTATTATTAAGTTTAACTTTGGGTCTCAAAGGGTTGTGGTCGCTCACATAGACGTAGTTTAAGCGGTTATACATATATAATACCTAACCCAAAAATAGACTCAAGCAGTTTTTATAGTCTAAGCCACGAATTTGTCTTTGACTAATTTTATACTCGACTACTAAACATGTTTGTTTTTGAATTAAAGAATATTGTAACTGTAGGAAACTTATATAAAAATGTTAACATATTGCATGATTATTTTATTTAAACTTTTAGGTCAATGTGCACTCAAAAGAAACAATTTCTTACGAAGAAATTCTAACCTATAGTTCTCAGTTGGCACAAAGTTTGTATAACTGGGGACTTTCAACTAATGACGTAATTGCAATATGCAGCGAAAACAGTGAGCGTTACTGTATACCAGTGTTATCAGGTTTTTATACTGGAATAGCAGTAACACTATTGAACAATAACTATACCGAACGTGAGCGTTACCATTATTATAAAACATAATAGTTTAACAGTGAATTTTAGGAGAATTGTCTAATATAACGGAGCTAGCAGAACCAACAATAATCTTTTGTTCTCTTAACACTTTAAATAAAATTTTATTTTTAAAAAACAAATACGATTTTATTAAGAAGATTATCGTCTTAAATGATAACAGCGAAGTTTTGAACGTAGACTCTCTAAAAAATTTTATTGACAACAACTGCGACAAAGATTTTAATGCAAAGTTGTTTCAACCTACGCCTTTAAATAGTGACGAGCAAACTGCATTAATAATGTGTTCTTCTGGAACAACGGGAGTACCAAAAGCAGTTGAATTAACTCATACAAACGTACGAATCCGATTAATTCACAGCCAGTAATAATGTTAGATCTAAAGAATACACATTATTTATTAATATAATTACAGAGATACCAACTTTACCCCAATATTTCCATTCAGTGCTTCAGTTTTGCAACTTATGCCAATGTACCACGCACTAGGGTTGTCAATGACTTTGTCTTACATTCTTTCAGGATATCGTATAGTAATAATGGAAAAATTTGAGCCTCATCTCTTTTTAGATTCAATACAAACGTATAAAATTATTTATACAATATTAGTTCCGCCGCTTTTTATATTTTTAACAAAAAATCCTATAGTCTTAAATTATGATTTATCAAGTTTAAAGTACATTGGATCTGGTGGAGCTCCTTTAAAAAAAGAATTGTGCGAGGCGACCATTGCTAAGTAATATAATAGGTTATTATAATGTTTATGAATCATTTTAATGTATACACAGATTTGAAAGCATTACAATTATGCAAGGCTATGGATTAACAGAGTGTACTTCAGCAGTTATTATATCACAACTGACAAAATCAAAATTGGGATCGATAGGAAACGTTGGTCCACTAGTAACGGCAAAAGTTATAAATCCAGAAACTGGAAAAACGCTCGGTCCTAACGAAATTGGAGAGTTGTGTTTTAAAGGGGCGACAGTAATGAAAGGTTACGTAAAAAACTCAAAAGCTACTGAGGAAATAATAGATAAAGACGGTTGGTTGCATTCAGGCGACGTCGGTTATTTTGATGAAGATCGCGACTTTTTCATTGTCGATCGTTTAAAGGATTTGATTAAATATAAAGGTTTTCAGGTTATACTATAGTATTTTGATTTTTTAGGGATTTTGTTATAGAGCATTTTTAGGTGTCTCCATCGGAACTTGAACAAGTTCTCTTAGAACATTCTAGTATTCAAGACGTTGGAATTGTTAGTGTTGCCGATGAAATAGCTGGAGAACTTCCAGCTGCTTGTGTTGTTGTTCGTCCTGAAAAACAAATTACAGAAAATGAAGTCAAAGATTTTGTTACAGGTATGCCAAAGTATCGAATTTTTTAGTTTTTAGAGTCGTACTGATAATCAAGATTATATATTTTATTCTTAACTATTATAGTAATATCCAAATTATTAACTTATTTAATCGGCACTTGTCAAAGTGACAGTGATGTATTATATTTTGGATAAAACGGTATTTTGCTTGTTTTAAGTGACCTTAAATATGTTATTGATACTAAATTTGATAATGATAACTACAAAAATTATAAATTCAAAAAAGAAATTATTATGAATAACTTTTTCATACTACCTCGAGTATTAGCTAACCTCACCGGTTTGCATATGTATCTAAGTTTTAAATCATATTTTAAGTTTTAACATTACAAGTATATTAATTGATACAGTGTTACTAGAATTATCTCGGAACTTAAACGGCAACGACTAACTCAGTTTGATTCGGTGATTGAGTCCTAAATTTTGAGGTGTTAAATTATAAAGCAAATTAAAAAAACGTAAAAATAATGGAAGATTAAAATGACCGATACGGTTTAAATCTGTCCAAAGCTAAAAGAAAACAAATGACAAAACTTAGGTTGTAACAACAAGTATATTTATTTTTTCACAGAAAAAGAGGTTAGAAAAAAGCAACAAGGTTTACATAAATGCGGTCAAATGGTTGATATCATAGACAATAATTGTTGAAGCAACACATCATACAAAGAATTAAACTTGTCGGCTTAACTTTTACGTTCCAAAAGCAATTAAATTTACATTTGTAAATTGTAGCACAAAATTACAAATCTCGATAATTCAGAGAACCAAAGCGCAGCGTCTAATAATATATTAAACACTAAAACAAAGTTTAATGGTTAATTGTGACAACAACCTGATAGGTACGTACAATCGTGCGTGCAAACGACTGACAACGTAGATGACAAAAATTAAATTAAGAAAATATAATACTTACAGTTTAGTTTCTTTTTAAAAAACGCGACTAGCTAGTAGCACCTTTTCAGAAATGTCTAAAATTTGCTGAAATATACAAAGTTGTACATACGATGTTTTTACAAGTAAATTTCTCTTGGTTCATACGATTAATGAAAAAAAAATCAAATGCGCCCTTAAATCCCCCAAATTAATTACATTATTTCCTTAAGTGGGCCGTTCACTACGGTTAGAATTTTATTTGGTAAAGATTCTTTATCCTCCTCTGTGTATCATAATAATTAATTTCGAACTTCTTTGCTTAGGAGGTGTATACAAAACCACTTTAACCTATTTTTGTGGCAACGTTTCGTGCTATAAACGAGCACCATTAAACCAAGAATAGTATCAAGTGGAACAATCCACCGGCCGAAAACATAGGCAACTATACGAATTGTAGTTACTTAATAAATAAAACATTAAACATAAAAAAGTCAATAATTAAAATTCTTAAATAACGAAAACATAATCGTTTAACAAACACTTGTCAAGTGTCAAGCGAAGAAAATTAAAATTATTTACTAGAACTTTATTCAATACTCCAAGGTTTTGATATCTTCAACAAAAGTAACGTAATCATGAATTGTTTTTTTTTCCAATAAATGAACCAGTTTTACTATCCCCACATTGATCATTGATGGAACACGTGTGGATATCCACAAACCGCTAATGACAATTACGGAAAAATTAAATTACATCACAAAAATAGAAACAATGCTTACCCTAATAGAGACTTTTACGATGGATGGATGCATGTGAATAATTAGAAATAAAACCTTCTTTGGGCGCACATAACTTTAGATGATGTCGTACCTATTTTACCGTCCCCGTCTTCCATCGAACTTCGATGTCAAACTTTTTCGAATTGACAGTAATCACGTTTAATGTAGCGGGAAGTGGTCGTTTCGAGAATAAATCTTATACGGTACAAACATCATACCAAAACGCTTTTAACATAACAACAGAAAACATTTTAAAAAAATCTACTATTTACTATAAATAAAAGAAAATTTAAGAATCACATAAATAAATAAATATAAACAAAAATGAATAAATAACCGACAATTATTATTATAAACAAAAATATACAAAAAAAATTAACTTTTATAAAAAAAAATTATTAGAAACGTTAAAAATGAACGATGAAACATCTAAAAAAAAAAGATTTGAGATTAGAATAGTTATAGCACGTTATAACTCGATTTAAATATTTAGTTTTTTTCTGTAGTAACTACTTTAATTTAAAAAAAAAATAAAACGTTGTAGAACAAACTACAAACTAAATATGTTTTTAGAAAAATTCCATCTTGTTAGGTTTTGATGTAATTCATTTTGAAACTGCACAAAAATACATTTTTTTCTATTTCATTTTTGAATAACTCATATTGTACGAATCCTCAAGAGCTGTTGTGTCTCATTTTACAGAGATTCAAGGTGTATACCAAATTCCTTGTTCATGTGGTTTAGTCTACATTAGTGAGACCGGTCGTTCCGTCATTACTCGCATTTCAGAACATGATCGTTGTATAAGGAAAAGGCACATTTCTAAGTCTGCGGTTGCTGAACATCATTTCACTACAGGTCACAAGATAGATTTTGATAACGTTTCGGTGATTGCCAAATCTCCATTCTTTTTTAACAGGAAATTTCGAGAGAGCATAGAAATCATCAAACACCCCAATAACTTCAATCGTGATCATGGTGTTGAACTATCCCCTCTTTGGTTCCCGATCATTAGTCCTTTATCGAAAACACGCCCTCGTTCAACCGTAACCCTATCAGAGTCGAGCTTAACTAACCGTGACGATACTTCTTCTTTATATACGGAGACTATTTGTTTTTAAGTCACTTCTATAGAGTTTAGAATCTGGCTTGGTTCACAAGTTGATTACCTAACTCTGTAGTGGTTCTTTGTTAGATTTTCGTTTGCTTTTTCGAGTTTATCGTTTTCTTTCTTACCTTTTCTGAGTTTAGAATCTGGCTTGGTTCACAAGTTGATTACCTAACTATTGAGAAGTGTTTAGTTAGATTTCGGTTGCTTGTTTGAGTTATTCGATTTCTCTCACGTGGGCGAAACGTTGGCAACTTCGGTTACAACATTGACACGGTCTAAACCCGGAAGACGTTCTTATCTTAGTATAGACTCCGGCCGTGGAAGCCTTCGCTATTACATTAACAATCTCTACGGGGAGAATATTTCTTCCAAAACCTCCGTATTTTCCAAACTTCGCCACAAACTCGTCAAACTTTTGTGCACTTTAACCTTTCTTAATCGCTGTCGTGACCACAACATCATTCCTGCATTTCTGAGAATCAAGTTTCACATTCAGACACATTCTTCGAAAAACATCTTACACCGTGCTAGTCGTCTAGCGTTGGTACGCGAACGGATTAAGCAAACTAGACGAGAGTTAGACCCCATTTCGAAACAACTCTTTTACCTTCATCTTGAGTTGGCCAGCACTCTTTCACCAGATGATTGGAATCTTTTTGACAACATTACTTACCAGCAGTCTGATACCACTCTACGACTAACTACTGAAAGTCACCTCAAGAAGTTTCAAACATTGGAATCCAAGGATCGTAAAGTTTCATCTACTACTAACTCTTTAAAGACGGTTGTTAATTTATCTAGTTTGGTCCTCACTTCAGAACAGGAATCGGTGCTATCTAAGGGTTTGAATTTTGCTGTTGCTCCCAAACGTATTCCTAAAGAAGATATTTTATGTGCTGTCGAGTCTTCTATAAGACACCTTCCTCGCCACATCTCAGATCCCATTCGTATTAACACTGGCAAAATCCTTGAATCTTCTAAAATTCCTAAATCCAACATTTCTAGGTCGGAAGAGTTAGCCCTAAAAAGTCTTCGTAAGAACCCTGATGTTGTTGTTCTTCCCGCCGACAAAGGCAATGCTACTGTCGTCTTGAACCATATTGATTATGTTGCGAAAATCCATTCTATTGTGTCTGAGGAAACGTACGCTCTTCTAACTCGTAATCCCACTTCGAGGATTGAACGTGAGGTCAGCCAAATCATCAAATGTTCCAATCTACCTCCTGAAACTAAACGTCGACTTACCCCTTCAGATTCTAAGCCTCCTCATCTATACGGACATCCCAAAATTCACAAACAAGGTATTCCCTTTCGACCTATTGTTAGTACTATCCAATCTCCTACCTACAAACTAGCCAAGTTCTTGTCCAACATTCTTTCCGAGTTTACAGGTAAAACCTCTTCTCACATCCTCAACTCCCAGCATTTTATTCAACGTCTAGAAACTATAAAACTTGAACCCCAAGATCTTCTCGTGAGCTTTGATGTTACTTCACTTTTTACTAAAGTTCTTATTAAGGATTCGATGGTTATTATCATCGAACAGATTCTGTCTCAGCATGGCAAGGACTTGAGTTTGGTTCCTCTTATTGATAAGTGTCTATCCTCTACTTACTTTCAATTTAGTAACAAGTTTTACGAACAGGTTTCTGGTGCTGCTATGGGTTCTCCTCATCTGTTGTAGCTAACATTTTTATGGAACCTTTTGAAACGGTTGCTTTGGAATCATCAATATTAAAACCCAAGGTTTGGTTTAGGTATGTTGACGACACGTTTATTCTTTGGCCTCATGGTCATCTCGAACTGTCTAAGTTTCTTAATCATCTTAACAATCAACACTTAGATATCAAATTTACTATGGAAATCGAAAGTAATTGTTCTCTTCTATTTCTTGACGTTCTTGTGACTCGTAAGCCCAACGGACTTCTGAGCTATTCTGTTTATCGCAAACTCAACCATACCGACAGATACCTTCATGCTTCGTCTCATCATCATCGTGCACAGAAACATTCTGTTGTTGAATCTTTGGTTCATCGTGCCTTTTCTATTTGCCAACCTGAGAATCTAGACACGGAACTCCGTCTTACTAGAACCTTAGTAAACAATGGTTATGTAAAGCGAGATATTCATAGAGTTATTAATCGTTGTTTACATCTACGTACTCGATTACCTAATGACATTTCTACTCCCGAATCCAATCCGAAATTGGCCTTTTTACCCTACATTCACAAGGTTACAGATCAAATAGGGAAACTTCTTCCTTCTCCCAAGGACAAATTTCCTACACTTTCATCTCAAGGTGTATACCAAATTCCTTGTTCATGTGGTTTAGTCTACATTGGTGAGACCGGTCGTTCCGTCATTACTCGTATTTCAGAACATGATCGTTGTGTAAGGAAAAGGCATATTTCTAAGTCTGCGATTGCTAAACATCATTTCACTACAGGTCACAAGATAGATTTTGATAACGTTTCGGTGATTGCCAAATCTCCATTCTTTTTTAACAGGAAATTTCGAGAGAGCATAGAAATCATCAAAACCCCAATAACTTCAATCGTGATCATGGTTTTGAACTATCCCCTCTTTGGTTCCCGGTCATTAGTCCTTTATCGAAAACACGTAACCTAATCAGAGTCGAGCTTAACTAACCGTGACGATACTTCTTCTTTATATACGGAAACTATTTCTTTTTAGGTCACTTCTATGGAGTTTAGAATCTGGCTTGGTTCACAAGTTGATTACCTAACTTTTGAGAAGTGTTTAGTTAGATTTCGGTTGCTTGTTTGAGTTCTTCGATTTCTCTCACGCCCTGATGAAGCCCCTTACGAAAGTGGGCGAAACGTTGGCAACTTCGGTTACATTGACACGGTCCAAACCCGGAAGACGTTCTTATCTTAGTATAGACTCCGGCCGTGGAAGCCTTCGCTATTACATTAAAATGGTAGTGTTAAAATATGCTTTAAAACAGAAAAGTAGGATTATACTTATTTTAAATAAAGATTTAACCAATCGATAGATAAAATAAGTACCGTATTTGTTATGCTAAAAATCTTGTGATATAGATTGCGTGCTGTATGAATTTCGTTCCTGAACGCTCTAGTCTATGCTTCTTTCTTTTCTATATCTTTTCGTTTACTTTAGGTTTGCTCGGGATTGTCGCTTAAGTGTTTTTTTAATACGTCTTTTTTTGTTGGTTAGAGTTCCGCTTTATGCAAGTTTTGGACACACTCGATTGATAATACTTAGCGAACTGTGAAAACTTCTTTCATTTACGGTTTTTTTCGATAGGTGTTATTTTCGATATAAGTTGCGTAGTGTATTATTTTTTTCCCGAAACGCCCCCTTGCTACATTCAAAGTGTTGGCTATTTTTTTTTTCTGGACATACGGATATGAATTAATAAAAAAAGCATTTTTGCTAATTGGAAGAAAGATACATACATGAAACCTAACGTTCGCGTCCAATAACACCTTTAATATTCGCTTTTATCCACGTTATAAATGAGTGCATTAACTTTTATTTTTGTGACTTAAGTTGTCATTCGGAAGCTTGATGCATTCGATTACAACGATTTAGTGTTTGACTTACGAACAACTTATTTGTGATAGCATCGTATATCTAATTATTTATTTTCTTCTACTTCTAACAATTTTAGAGGACGTTAAAGGCATGCCGTTAGTTAATCCAATATATCTGGACAAACCTGTGTAGATCAAACGCAAATTTGATTGTACAAGTACGGGTTGCATTTAGTGCGATTTGCTTCTGATTGCGAATTCACTAAATTTGCATGAAATCAAAATTTAATTCTTCGATTACTTATTAATCTACACTGTCATACTGTACTGCGATAATTTTATGTATAGAGTGTTGCTTACCCTCAAGGTTATTTACTGTGATATTTATCGACAAATTCTTAATTATTACTACATACGTAATTATACATCGCTTCTTTTTTTAACCTGTTTTTTTCTTTCTTAAAAATAAATATATTTGTTGTTATAATTTGTGTTTTGTTATTTGTTCTCTTTCAGTGTTTAACATATTTAAACGGTATCTGCAATTAGTACTTTCACACCGTTTTGGCGTTTTTTTAATTACTTTCTGATTAGCACACCGAGAATCACTTGCGACTCTTTCGCCAAATTGTATTGAGCTAGTCGCCTGTCTTTAGGTTACGGGTAAATTCACGTAACATATTATAAAACAAATAAATTCAATATTTACTTTAGAATAACGTCCTGGTACTAATTTCCATAAAAGCAAAACATGCATTGATGCAATGCAAAGAATGGACATAACCACTAACAATATTTGTACTTTTAGATAAAGTGTCTTATCCAAAATATCTCCGAGGAGGTGTTTATTTCGTAAATAGTATACCAAAAAACAACACCGGTAAAATAGATCGAAAGGAATTGAAAAAAATGTTCGAAGCATTAAGAAGTTAACAACAATCGTTCCTAAACAGTTAACGGTCAGAATTTATATGTTTATGTTTTGTTACTGTTTTTATTATTACCATTGCAATTAAGAGTTTACTTTTTTCAAATAAATATATTTAGTTTATTCAAGGTAAAACCGTAATGCATAGACCTATTTTAAATCTTTGCATTAGGGAATCAAACTGAATTTGAAGTTTATTATTAATTTTTAATATCTCACTAACTTAATTGCATTAACCATAAAAAATCGTATTAATAAAAGCGGCGTATAATAATATAATTGACGCAAAAAATATTATTGTTAAAGCGAATATCAATTTATAAACTGCAGTAAAAAATAATAAAAGCTCAAGAACAACATATTATCTTTGGTTGCAAATTCGTAGTAATTGTTACATGCAGTTATCCTAACGTTATTGTATAAAACTCTGTATTTTGTTATCGGTTTTTATTAAGTATTCGTTTGTTGTTTGAAGCAGTGTATTATATTAGATTTTCTACATGTATTTAGAAATAACTTTTGTAAATTTAAATTAAGCGCACTAGTGTTAGTTAAAACTAGATTTAAGCTTTACCACAGATATGTAAAAATATTTGCAATTAAAATTATTATTAAAATTGCAGTTGTCATAATAATAACGTTTGGTTTTGTTCAGTTGCGTAGCCAAAGGAAAGTTAGAGGGTTAGAACCATCTCCTCTTCTTAGGACTTTGACTTCACAAAAAACAAATATATATATGTATATATAATTGATTATAAATTTTGTTCCCACTGCATATTTTGACTTGTATTTTTTCAAACATTCTCGTATAACAGCTGCCCGTGAGTACTTCTTGGTAACCAGATAGAAACTGGAGCATCGATCATCATGTAGTTGTAATACTTTGCCGACCGCCGGTTGCTGTCTTTGTAGTATTTTTTTAGTGTTTAAAACAGGTCTTATTGCTCTTCGATTGTAACTCTAAACCTAGCTTTTCCAGAACCTCCTCATATATTTATAAACTAATCGAAGTTCATTTCATAGACTTGATTTCTGGTTATGCTTGTTATCGCCAGCAAACGCGGCTAGACGATTAATGAAGATCACTTTAAGCTTACTTCTAGGTGATTTTCGGATACGGTATATGACGTCATTAATGCGCTGCTCTCTTATTTCCTCTGCAGCTTTGGCGACAAATCACGTCTTCTTTGGGGATTATACAACCACACTATGTCACCTGTTTGAAACCCACCGTTTTAAGCGTTGACGTCATACCAGGTCTACATTTTGTCGCTAGCAATTTGCGTGTTTTTGCAAACAGTCTCATGTACTTTCTCTAGCTTTTTCATGAACTTGCTGACGTATTTCGAGTGTAATGGCGGGCAATGATGAAGACGGCGATGATTGTCCCTCTGGAAATTTAAGAAATGCTCGTAAATGTGAATTTTGTAACTCTAGTATTCGATCTGTTATTAAATGTAATGGGTGTAATAATGTGTCCATACATTCTAAGTGCTTTGAATTAATTTCTAAGTTAATAAATGTAAACAAAAATAAGTGGTTTTGTAAAACGTGTGAGTTATCAAGTTCTGAAAAACCGGTAGATGAGATTAATTATGAAAGCAATAAGGAAGCCCAGCAAGAATTACTAAAACGTGAGTTAGATTTAGTTTATAAGTTAAATATTGAATTAACAAACGTAAACAAATTATTAAATCTAAGGTTAACTGAAGTAGATAAAAATTATCAACAAATTACTGATTTTCCAAATTCTAAAATAAATTTAAGCGAACGTAAACAGATGGCAGTTAAGAGTTCGTATAGTGAAATATTGCATAAAGGTAATAATCAAATTACCCCATCAATTATTTTAAAACCAAAAACTGATGGAGTTACTATAAGTGAATTTAAAAAGAATGTTGATCCAATGTGTATAGGGCCTGGAATAAACAAATTACGAAAAACAGACAAAGGATTGTTTGTAGTAAATTGTATTAATCAAAATTCAATAGAAACTGTAAAAGAAAATTTAGAAAAATCAATTGGGAAATCTTTTGATATAATCATTCCAAACAAAAAAAATCCTTGCATAAAAATATACAACGTTGAAGTAGATGACGACCTAACCAACGAAGAGCTGCAGAAATTAATTTTAACACAAAACAATTTTAATACTTTGTCAAATGTTTATTTAAAAATTCTACGTCGTATAAAATACCACAAATATGAAAACATAATTGCTGAGATAAATCCAGATCTCTTTAAAAAAATAATGGATACTAAATACTTATTTATAGGATGGAAACGATGCTTTGTATCGGAATATTATAACATTAAGCGTTGTTACAAATGCTCGGGATTTAATCATCTATCTAAGGATTGTAAAAAAAACGAAGATATATGTCCGATTTGTGCACAAAACCACAAACTTAAAGATTGCCCGAAGACGTCGAAATCCTGTATAAATTGCACTAATTCGAATTTGAAATACCGTACGACGTTGGATACGAATCACACAGCACTAGATAATAAATGTTCTACGTATATACGCGTTATTGAAATAATTAAGGATAAAACAGTGTACTGTGAACAATAGCAATTAATCCAAAGTAAAACTAAAAAAATGTGTTTAGTTCATCAAAATGCACAGTGTTTGAGGAACAAAATTGTAGAATTTGAGCTACTGCTAAGTGAAGAAAACGTCGATGTGTTGTGCGTAACTGAAACCTGGTTTAAATCTTTAGAGTTGCAATTTGTAAAATTTAATAATTATAAAATTGCTAGTTCTTATTGCAGAACAAATAATGAGAAAGGTGGAACATTAATCTTGGTAAAAAACAATTACGTCGTTAATAATTTAATAAATATTGTAAATTTAAGTGTAGAAATGCAAGCGGAGTATTCTGCAGTAGAAATCATAAATAATAAGGAAATAATATGTGTTATTTGTATTTATCGATCTACCAGTGGCAGTACACATGAATTTTTGACAAGTTTTGAGCAATGTTTAAACATTCTAACGATGACTAATCAATACACTAAAATAATTATATGTGGAGACTTTAATATTGATATTTTAGAAGAAACAAGTACTAATACTTATTTGCTAATTGATCTCATTAACTCTTTTTTGTTTGAATCTGTGTTTAATGAGCCAACACGAATTACGACTTACAGCGCATCAGGCATTGATTACATTATAACCAATTTTAATCCAAAAATTCTTAAAAAAACTGTTATCAACAATGGCCTTTCTGATCATTGTGCTCAAAAAATTATATTTCAAGTTAATTATAAGCAGTTAAATAAAAATGACATTAGCTATCGCTGTTATTCCAGAAAAAATGTTCAAACCTTTAATACGTATTTATTTAATGAAGACTGGTTAAGTGTATATCATGAGGCTAATATTAATGATAAATATAACAACTTTGTGAACATACTGAACTATTATTTTAATTTGTCATTTAAATTAATAACCAAAACAAAGCAATTCTCCGGAAAATCTTGGTTGACTAAAGGTTTAAGAGTTTCTGGTAATAAACTGAAATTACTGCATAAGCTGAAATGTATAAATAAAATTGATATGGTTTACTATAATAAATACAAATCTCTATATAAAAAATTATTAAAAACTGCAAAAGAATTCATTTCAGTAAAAAAATTATAAATTCAAAAAACAAAACGAAAAGTATTTGGAATGTTATAAACAATAATATGAATGTTCAAGACAAAATTAACACTGCATTATTAGTTAATGGAGTAAAGACAGAAAATCCTTATGAAATAGCGAATGCTTTTAATAACTCGTTTTTGAATGCACCTAAAAGTTTAGTCGGTTCACAACCATCTTCCGCTCCTTCTTATTCTGATAATACAATTTGTAATAATAATATATATACAATTTTTATGTCGCCTATTAAAAAATCAGAATTATACAATATTCTAATGCAATTAAAAAACACGTTTTCATGTGGGCCCGATAATTTTCCTACTGTGATTGTTAAGCAATGTTCTGAAAACATTTTAAATCCCTTATATCATATCATCAATGAATGCTTAATACAAGGAATATTTCCAGATAACTTAAAAATTGCTAAAGTCAAAGCTTTATTTAAAAAAGGTTTGACAGATCATGTAGATAATTATAGACCGATTGCTTTGTTATCAGTATTTTCAAAAATTATTGAAAAAGTTTTGGCAACAAGATTAATTACATTTTTAAATAAACACAAAATTTTACTTTCGCAACAAAATGGTTTTAGACAACATAAATCTACTATGACTGCATTCATAGATATTGTAAACTACATATATAAAAATTTGGATCAGAACAATAAAGTAATGGCTGTCTATGTAGACTTATCTAAGGCTTTTGATTGTGTAAATCATGATTTGTTATTATCTAAAATAGAGCGTTATGGTATTAGAGGAAGATGCAATTCGTTACTTAAATCGTACTTATGTTTTAGAAAACAATTTGTTTCTTTTAATGGAGCTAATTCTCAATTAGGCAGTTTAGATTTCGGTGTACCACAAGGTAGTGTATTGGGTCCGTTATTATTTTTACTATATATTAATGACATTGATTCTTGTTTGTCATGTAAATTTACTTGTTTTGCCGATGATATAACTCTACTGGCGGCAAATGATAATATTGATAATGTTTTATTGCAACTTAACAAAAATTTACAAGCGTTGAATTTGTATCTCACTACGAATAATTTAACTCTAAACCATACTAAAACATTTAGTATGCAATTTTTACGAGACCAAATCAGTACAATTGCAGTACTCTGTTAAATATTAAAAATATAAATGTAAAGCAGTTATCAGTGTTCAAATTACTTGGTATATATATAGACATATCTCTAACTTGGGATGAGCATATTAGCTATATTTGCAAAAAATTTCAAGCTACTGTTATGCCATTCATAGATTAAGGCAAATTATAAACTTAGAAGCATCGCTTACTTTTTATCACTCTCATGTGGAATCGATAATCCGATACGGTATTATTATTTGGGGAAATGGTAAACATTGTCAACGTGTTCTTTTACTTCAAAAACGAGCATTGAGGTCTATGTTAGGCTTAAAACCAAATTCACCATGCAGAGAGCTTTTAAAAATTCAACATTTTAACAGTATATTCAGTTTATATTCTAGAAACCTTAAGTTTTGTTTATATAAATAGAAATCAGTTTAGAACGCTAAACCAGCACCATTTATATGATACAAGGTATGGACAAACGTTAGAATATGAAATCCATCGCCTCACGTTATTTCAGAAAAATATATTTTATATTGGAGCCAAGTTGTTTAATGTTCTTCCGTTTTGTTTAAAAATTGTGTAAATGTAAAAACGTTTAAAAAGAAATTAAAAATTTTAATAGATAATGCTTTCTATTCAATTGATGAATATTTTAGTTTTATTTATAATTTAAAATAGTAATTTAGTTTTATATGGAAAAATATTTTAGTTTTATTTATAATTTAAAATAGTAATTTAGTTTTATATTATGATATTGTACTAGCTAGTTTTAAGTTGAAGTTTATGACTTGTCCTATACCATGTATTATTGGTCGATTGGATTATAAATTATTATTATTATTATTATAGTAGTCTTCTCTAAAAATTTCTTTTTTTGGTCTTCATCCAAACTAAAACTTGCATAGCATTCGTATTTAGCGATCAAGTATAACTCAGGATGGTGTATGGCTTGTGTCTACGCTTTTTTACTGAAATATTTTCTGATGCGCAGAATGTGCATTTAAGGCACCTTTTTGCACTTTTCCTAACGTTTTCTTTACGCCAAAATGTCCTTCCGATGTATCATAAATAATCCGCCAGATACAAGTATTTACCTGGCAAGTATTCCACTTTAATTGAGGTAAATGTACATGACAAATTTGTTTATCCATTATACTTACTTATGATCTGCTATTATTTTAATCTGGCGGCCATATACAAAGTTGTGAAATTTTTGTGTAGCATACCAGATAGCCAATAATTCTTTTTCTATTATCGCGTATCATTTTTCAGTTTCATTTAAACCTCTAGACGCGTACGTTACAGGTCTACTTTCTTGTAACAGACAACAACCATTTCCATTTTGAGACGCGTTTGTGTGAATTGTTATTTATTTTTTGTCATCAAAGTTTAAATAGTATGTTTGTTAATTTCATTTTTTATTACTTGTAAGGTTATATCATGCACATCTAACCATTGAAATTCTATATTTTATTAGGGCACACAATGGACTTGACATTTCTTCTAGTTTAGGAATAAATCTTCTGACATAATTGACCACACCTAACAATTTTTGTAAATGGCGTTACAAAAGTTGTGAGCTTGCTCGATTCATTACACAATTTAGCTTGATAAAACTCGTCTTTAAAGTTTAACACAGTGAAATATTTTTTACCAGCAAGCTAATTTAATTCTTGAGGGTCAAGACATAATCGCAGCGTTTTATTTGGTTTCTCAATGATTACTAATGCATTTACCCATGCACTAGCCTGATCTACTTTTGCAATTATCTTTTGACTCTCCAATATTTTTAACTTAGTATGCAATCTTTTTTTAATTACTGGGGGAACCTGTCTACAAGGTATAACAACCAGAACGCTGTTCTCCTTTAAACCTATTTTACAAATATCTTTAATTTCTCATAGACCTTCAAATATATCTTTATATTTATTAACAAATTTTTCTTTACTACTGTTATTTATATTGCCAACTTTCTTCATGAGGATTAACTCACAACAAGTAGGTAAATTTATTATTAGTTTCACAATTAAGTCAATTATTAAAAATTCTATATCAACTTGTTTATCAGTACTTTTACAATGCAGCTTTACTTTGCTTTCAGGTTTGAGCTTTGTGCCGCCATAGGCTTCTAGTGTTATGCTTGTTTTTACTAGCGAATTTCCAAAGTACAATTCTTTATACACTTTTTTTCGGAATGATGGTTACTTCAGAGTCTGAATCTATTTAAATTCAACCTTTTTACCTGTAATCTCTAATAGTTCTGTCCAGACATTGTTTTTTACCACTTCTCCTATACTTATTACACTATGTACGACTAAACCTTCTGTTACTTCTTTAACTTGTTTAATGTTTGTTTTACATGCAGTAGTAAGGTGGTTTTGTTTTCCACATTTATGACATGTCTTGCCATACGCTGGAAATTCTGCATATCCATGTGTTTTCATACACTTTTGGCATCTATATTGTTTCTTGAACTTTTCATTATTCTTCCTACCGCTGTAACTTGCTTGTCCTTTTTTAAAGTTTTTTAAAATATAAGTTCTTTTCCTTATTATGCATATCTCGCTTGTATTGTTTAAAGTTAAATATTGAATGTTGAGTAACTTTTTTTGTACTCTTCGATCATTCGTACCCAAAATTATTCTGTCGACGAAAATAGAATCTTCTTGTGTGTCATATTCACACGATTGTATTAATTTATTTAATTCACTAAAGAAGTGATCAAAAGGTTCATCGGAAGCTTGATTAAGATTGTTGAAGACAAACCTTTCATGAGCTCTATTTTTTCTTGGAGCACAATATTTTTGAAACTCACTAACTGCCTTGTTGTATTTCTTTTTATCGGTAGCTTCTTCAAACTTGAAAGTGTTGCATATTTTAACCCCCTCACTGCTAATCGTGTTTACTGACAAGGCAATTTTAATTTTGTCAAATTTTTCATTCTTTTTTGTTGCTACTAAATATGTTTCAAAATTTCGAAAAAACCGTTTGAAATTTTCATTTAAGTTACCTTCAAATTTCATTTGATCAGACAATCTGCCAAAATTATCTATTTTGTATACGTCTGCTCGCCAGTTGTATTTTATTTAGCGATTTTTTATAAATCTTTGTAAATTCTTTTTACCAATCTTGGTTCTTTACGACTGCGCCATGTAGTAATCGTTGTTAATTATTACCAATATGATTATTTTATTTAATTGGGAACGTATTTATTTTAGTTTTCTACATATACATTTTTTTACATTTTAATTACAAATTGGTAACTTAGCAACACTAACTCGTATCCTTATGACAATTGCAACAGCAAAAAGGAATAGAAATTTTGTAACTAAACTAGGCAAGAAAGTTTAGCTACTCAAAAGTAGCAAATGATTAAAATTTTGAGGAAAAGGAACAAAACTGACCACAGTTTTTATTTAATAATGTGGTGATCCTCTCTATTGGTTTCACACTCCTTTACTATTCGTGACAGCGTTTTTGGCAGGTGGTCAATTTCCTCTTGCGTTATTGTATGTCAAACAACTTGCAATTCATGCCGGATAGCTTTCTGTGTTTGTGAAGGCTGCGCTAATTTCCTAAGGCTTCTACCCATAACAAGCCACACGTGTTCAATAGGCAAAAGGTGAGTTGATCTGTGTAGCCATAGTCAGAAATTAACATTAACAATTGTGGTATAATAGTTTAAGTAAAGTTAACATTGTTAGTAAAATTATTCAAAAACCGAACTTTGATGTTGCTCAGTGTTGTAATCATTTAAATAATTTGAATATTTTTTTGAAAGCTTATCGCTCCGTTTTAATGATCTATTGATTGATGCCAAAGAAATTGCATCCAGCTTAGATATAGAACCTAAATTCAAAAAACAAAGAGGACTAAGACCTCAAAAAATAAAAAAAGAAACATTTTGATTCGAATGTGACGATGAACCGATCTACGACGAAACTTTGAAGTTCAAAGTTGATTGTTTTTTAATGCGATGTAATCATAACATCAGTCCTAATTATTTTTTTCTTACTCTAATAATTTCGCGTTTTTATAAAATATTGATAAATTTAAAAATTATTCTGAAAACGAACAATTACAATTATGTCAAAAAGCTGAAAATTTATTAAACGACAAAACTCGCAATGAACGAGACATAACTGCCGTGGAACTTCTTAAAGAATTGCAATATTTACAAAATTTTGATGAAAACGCTATTACGTCTTCAGAAGAAACTTTAAATTATATAACAATTAACAACTTAGTGGATTCTTTTCCTCATACGAGCATAATACTGCGTATTTTATTAACAATACCGGTTTTTGTTGCTACCGCAGAACGATCTTTTTCAAAACTCAAAATAATAAAAAATTATTTAAGATCGACCATGGGGCAAAACGGACTAAGTAATCTTGCTATCATTTCGGTAGAAACAGACTAGCTTAAAGAATTAGACACCGAAGACTTAATTAAACAATTTATAAAAACTAAAGCACGGAAAGCTCAATTCACTTAGCTAAAATATTAATAACAATATCTAATACCTGTATATTAACCTTTAAAAGGTTGTAACGTTTCCGTTACTGTTATTACTTGATTTTAAATTATCTGTATTAGTTTAACTAAATTTGCGTGTAAACCTTCCTTTACTTTTATTCTGTGGAATTCTTACTTTTCAAGGGCGTTGTCAACCTTGAGATGCATTCGGTACTGAGTCTCTGAGGAGTACAGAAGTAGTACTTCATTTGTTGAAGTGATGTAGTTTCTTTATCTTAACTAATATCTACATTATCTTTATTAAAAAAAAGTCTGTGTTAATAATACAGGTATGTCTTTTATTTCTATTTTGTTGAGTTTATCTAATTCCCAGTTTCTATTTGTTTTAGACTTTTTTTTTTATATACCGATTTCGATTTTACCTTTAACTAAATTATCATTATCTTAATAATTCAAATGGGTTTGGTATGTGCAATAATACAATAAATACCAACGATCCGAATCGATTTTCGTAAAGAAAATACGCTTCATCATCGTTTTTATGGAAAATTTCCCAAGGTTACCCGTCAATTTCAACTTTGGACGACATCAACCTTGCATTCTATTGGAAATTTGATCCGTATGCGTGAGTTGTCTTATCTCTACCTTCCTTTTCGTTGATAAAAACTGCCTTAGCAACCAACTTAAGTTTTCTTCTTGTTAAATAACTTGCATCTTAACGTAACTTGTTAAATACTAAATAATAAAATTTTCTCTAATTAATATCAAAATTACATTTGCATACTGCAATTATATAAAGTAACTATATTAATATTGTTTTCTTACTATATGTAAAGAAATACCGGTATTATCTTAATTTTAAGTTTAATAATTTAAATGACAAAAGTTTCTATTTTTAGTTTTAAGTAACTTGACTGAATTTTATATTATTGTTTTTGTTTTGTTTTTGAATATAGGATTTTAAATATTTTGAGAGTGATTCAATGAATTTTATGTTGTGTAACTTTTATTGCAGATTAAGACTTTTAATAGTTTAGTCTTAAAATGAAACTATTTGGCATCCCTGACATCAGAAGTTAATTGACCAATTTTGACAATTTTTCTAATTGTTTGATTGATTTCTTGTATTGTTTGTTAGCGCGCTCTTCTCTTACCTAAATTACCTGAGTTGCGGCTACAAGGTGACATGTTGCATTATTAAAATAATATATTGTTTTGTTTTTATTTGTTGATTAGTTTCGTCCTGTGATATATAAATGAGTATTTTTAATGTTTTAAATATTTTTTTTATTTCTTGTGCTTTTGTATCATATATTACATTTGAAACTAAAATACAAAAATTTTGAGCTATAGTACTGTTAGAATATATTTTTGTTTTCTATAAGTTTATAATTATGTTATGTACCTCAATGAAAAAATACTTGTATTGCTTATGGCTTGTATTTGTAAAATATAAAAATGATAAATTTATGAAAATACTTTTTAAAATTATTCTTTAATAATGGATAATGATACCTAACTTAACCCGTATCTGTACTTACAAATGAACGTAATACAAATTTGAGGCAGTATTTTAAATTTGCACAAGGGCGCCAAGAGTGCTAGGCGCGGCCCTACATGTGTAACGACCTTTTCGTTAGTCCGATATAGGATTTATTACAAGAGCAAATAAGTTGATAAACTCCATTCCTCGAAAAATAATTAAGTGGATCAATTTTAGGAGAAAAGATGCTATTTAGATTAACTAGACTGGTGAAAAATAACTTAACATCCGGAATTATTTTAATAAAATTGAAAATATTTTGAAATTGAGATAGGTATGGCAATGTGTAAAATTTTGATTTGTTGTTTGTAAAATAGGTATTAAGCCTGTCTGACAAGTGATGTTAGGTTTAAACTTTAATTTGTTGTATAAGTGATTGATGAGTCGTTCCTGAAAGCAATATAGATAATGTTGTATAATTCGTTATCATTCAAATAAGTGTTGAAAAGAGGCTAATTTGTGTCAAAGAGGGCGGCAAGAATGAAAATTAATAGTATTGACAGTGGTCGTTGGTTTACGATAGATTTGAAAGGTTAATTTACAGTTAAGTAAACTGATTTTTAAATCTAAGAAAGGGATTGATGTTATAAATGTTGTTGAGAAAAAAGAAAAAACTATCTAGTAACATCTCGGTCCCATTGAAAATACAAAAAATATCATCGACATAACGACTCCAGAAAATAATGTGGTTAATGAAAAATGTGCTAAGTTTGATGTGGTTGTCCGTGAATACAAATTGATATAAAAGAAATACATAGTTTTGACATATAATTTCTTAATTGTGATTAGAAGAATCGGTAGTAACTTTTAGGTATTAAAACAGAAATTTAGGTTATTTATTTTCCGTATCACTTCTTTTTGTAAAAGGTTTGCTTGTTGTTGTTAATTTAGAATAAGTTTTTATACAATTATGTAAATATTGTTAGAAAAGTTTTTTCATTATTTCATTTTATTCTTTTGCGCCTGCTCTAGCCTTTAGTTCATTGCTGGGGTGGGACATACCTGAAACAGGTCCCCTTTGTGAGTTAACCCGCACTTTTAGTTAGTTTTCAATTTCAACAGTCGTGTTTAAAAAATGTAATAGCATAAGTAATTAAGTTAAATTCATGTATTTAAGACAATAATAAAAAGTGTGTTTGTGTAATAAATTGTTTTACGTAAATGTAGCCTTACAACTACATTAGTAAAAAAAGAAAGGTGTAGCTCGAACCAGCTACCATCAGAGCTATCGAGGTTTTATTACTACAATTTTCCAATTCAAAAACACTTGTATTTGCTTTAATAAATAATTAAAAATAGAGTTGTAGAAGTAAATAATGTGCATTGGCAACTCATATAAAATGTAATTTTCATACTCGTTGGCAATGGCTACTATTTTTTACTCGTTCTACAATTTATTGTACAAGTTTTCTAAATTATGTTTTTATAATGCTATCATTAAGCTGTACGAAAATGATTTTGTTTTGTACGAAAATAAAATTGGTCAAAAGGAATGCACAACTTTGCTTAACCGACAGTAAACATACAATGTTTCGTATTATCTGTTAGTTTTAGAAAAAGCATTTCAAATACTATAGATAAAAGAACATACATAATTTTGAAACGTATATATTAATGTAATTCGATTGTATTTAATTTTACAATAATATTAATTTACAAATTAGAATTGTGCGAAATGACAAATTGAAGCAACTGCCATATACCCAGCTATCAAAAAACCAATTCCCCAAGCAATTCCTCTTGCAGGTTGTGGCACGACATGAATTGCATACACGTAGGTATGAATACATCTTGCTGCTGTATAAATTCTAAAAAGCATTGCTGCTGTGGTTAATGATGGATTTGTCATGGCATACACATAACCAACTGCCATGAATATAGGTATGTTTTCCAAATCGTTTAAATGAGCTCTACAATACAGAAGTTAGTAGAATATTATTGCTTACTAATATCTTACCTTCGAACTCGATCTACATCTTCGTGACTTTTTTTGAAATTTTTGCCAGGCGATAACTTTGCGTCCTCAGGAGAAGCTAACACCTACAACGTTGATATTTAGAAACCTATATATAAAGGTTTTTCACATAACCCGTTCGTTAAAAATTTTTATACTTCCAATCATAATTTACTTTTGATTTGTTTTTTGAATATTAAGTAAATGGTTATTGGCTTTATAATTAAAATATATTCAAGAACGTAACACTTTCGGTTATGCCGGAAGTGCTATACTTTTTACTAACTTTTTCAATTTTACGTGCAATTTTAAACTAATTTTGTTCATAGCTCATTATCCCAAAAGTCAATAGTTTTTGAGATATTTAGATGTTTTTGAGAATTTTCACATTTCTAACATCAACTTTAAAAATTCATATCCTGTCAAATTATGAAGTTTAGACTGCAATATTTCTATTACTATTTATTAAAATTACCATCTTTTAAACAACTTTTTGTAGAGGCCAAACACACATACAGTGTTAACTTTGACTTTATATCATGAACACTCTGTATGTGTATTGGATCTTTACAAAAAGTTGGTTAAACGATGACGATTTTAATGAATAGTGACAGAATAATCGCAGCCTAAACTTCATAATTTGACAAGATATGAATTGTTAAAGTTGATGTTACGAATGTGAAAATTCTCAAAAACATCTAAATATCTCAAAAACCGTTGACTTTTGAGATAATGTGCTATGAACAAAATTAGTTGAAAATCACAAGTAAAATTGAAAAAATTTGTAAGAAGTATAGCATTCCATATAAAATAAAAAAGATGATGTCACTTCCGGTATAACCGGGAGTGATACGTTCTTGAATATATTTTAATTATAGTCAATAACCATTTACTTAAGAGTATGATTGGAAGTATAAAAACTTTTAATAAACGAGTTACGTGAAAAACCCTGTATACATAGGTATATATACATAAAATGAAAAGTTTTCATATCTAAAATAATATTGTTTACATTGTGATAATGTCACATATGTTGCGTAAAAGTTAAAGTGTATAGGTTATAATTAAATAAACAAAAAAATTATATAACCACCGAGAAAAAACTACAAACGGTTAAAATAATATAAATACGGTTTACTGTATATATTTTAATGCATTTTTGTAGTTGCAAAAGCTTAACTGATTTTTTTGGAGGAGTAATTACATTACAGCAAAAGGTTAAGTTTTTTATTAAAAATTGTTGATAATTTACGTTTTGCGCTACCAGTGCTTTTTCAAAATCAATTTTTTTTATAACAATCAAAATTAGCAATTAAACTTAACCATTTGCTGTAATTTATAAAAAATAAGGAATCATAAACCTACAGCTAAAATTATTTTTAATCAATTACTTACCTGATGTTTTTTTCGTTGCATACCAGTCAATATTGACATTAGCATCATTTTTAACGTCAATATACATATATAAGTTAAATAACAAGTAAAAACAGGGTTTTCTAAAGACATATTTAAAACTGCCATTGCTTGGTTTATAACTACTCCTGACACGTTGAATGATTAAACTAAAAGTATGTTTATACTTAGAAGTTTTATCAATTAGTTATCACGTATTATTACAAATGTAATATAGATTACATAAGTCTAAGATTACTTTAAGTAGTAGCATAAAATATTATAAACGCGATAAATTGGAGATATAAAATAGTTTATGACAATTTTTTCTTCTGTTTTACAAGTTGACAGCACTTAAACAATAGTTTACTATAGTTTTATACAAGCATTATTTAGATTTTTAAATCCTACAGCATAACTGTATGTTGATGTTATTTAAAATGTTTGTACATTGTTATAATCAACTTAAGATTAACCTTATCAAACGATATATTATCAAGTTATATACAAAAAACAAATAAATACACCCAAAATTTATAATTAAGTTTTGAATTGTTTTAAATAAAATAATAGCTTCTCTACACTGTAGTACAAAGGTAGTACTACAAAGTAGTACAAAGGTTTGAGTCGAATCGAAAGAAAATATATTATTGCAGCAAACAGAATATCTAAGAATTTTAATTTACAAAACAGACAGTTGTCATGTGCATAAAGTTAATATTTTTGTACAATTTCATATAATCGAAACAAATAATTTTATAAAAAAACGTGTTTTTTTAAAAAATTTGCCTGGTTCTCGTACTTTATAAAGGTTTATAAAAGTCTCTGGGACATCTTGCTGCAGATGAGCGGACGTCCCAAAGTCATTCCATTCTGCGTACGTCCTATGGATGTCCACGGAACGTTCTTTTAGCACAACTGTGTACATCCTTAGGGCGTCCTTATGAGACATTCTTGCGAATCTGCATAGGATGTTTACGGGACGTCAATTTTAAGTGGTTATAAAATACGTAGGTGGCATTTTTCTTCCTCGCTTTCTAAATATATATAAATTGGAAAAATATTTATAAACAATAGTGATTACGAAAGGTCGAGTATGATTGATAAAATTTATTTATCTCTGTCACAATTTGTAGATTTGTATAATAGAAACAAATAGCAACTAATAACATGTTTATCGATGCTTTCAATTTCAAATGCTTTCAAACGTGTGTTGATGAGATGCGTTTTCTGTGGTTTAATTCATATGCTTTTAAGCAATGTATCATACTCGAGCTTTTCTTATTACTATTATAGTAGTCTATTTTTACCAACCTAAGTATATCCATTTTGATTTGTTTTTATTTTAATTTTTGTTATTGTTTTTTATTTTTTTTTCGGTCACGATATTTAAATTACTTTTCTGCGACTTTACGTGATCAATAAAAATTAGTTTATTAAGTAAAATACAAATTATCATTACATAAAACTATAGTTTTTTAATAATAATCACAATTATATTAAATCAAAATGGATTTAAAGATTATTTCATTTTTTTGGATTTTAGCCTTTTTGGCTCTCTTAGCCCTAGTTTCCTAGTTTTCTGGTTTTGTGGCGTATCAAACAATGCAACCACACAGGAAAGAGGTAATCGTAATGTAGAATTAATACAAGGAATGTATTTCTGGAATTTTTATGTAGTTGTCAGAATTTATATTTATCTAAATTAAATAATCGATAAATTGATATTTCTTATTATTTTGTAAAATTATCGATTGATGTTTTTATTTGACTCAATTCCTGATTAAATCATTTAATAAAACATAAGAGATAAAAGAATATTATAACTGGTCCAAACTTGTTTATTTAATCGTTTTTAAAAAAATATTATTGCAAACACGTCAGTCTCCAAATACATTACCTCCTTTCCCTCTACCTACGTTGTATTAAGTTTATTATCACTGCTTACTCTCGATATGTAAGAAGGTTGTAGTAGATTAAATAAAACCCACAAAATGAATCGTAATTTTTATTTGAATTTGCCTCGTTAAATTTCAATCGAAATTTTGCCTGTTCGGTGGGACCTGCCGTAGGAAGTGAAGAACAGAACGAAGAAACCTCTCCGGTCTTTTAACTGATTATTAATACAAATAAACTACATAATTTTGATATACAAAACAACTGCTCTAAAGGAACATCTGATATATTATATAATAATGTGTAATAGAAATAACTATTCTTTAAAGTACTTTTAGCAAGTATGGCAACACGGCGAAACTAATAGAGGTTTGGCAACAAAGCAATGTAAACTGAAAATTGAGGTTAACTAGAAAGTAGTGTTTTGACGTTTATGAAAATTTTACTAGTAAACTAACTTCCTTTGAAGTAGTTATGTTTAAAGATGCACAATAAAAAGAAGGAAATTATGAATTAATAAAAGTCAACCACATAAATGCTTTGTATAGCTATGCCACACATCATATCATTACGATTAACAGGCGACGAATACATTACATTTGGGTTGAATCAAAATAACACAGTAGCAAATTAAATTAACATGTAATTATGTATGTTGCTCATTTTATTGTAACCGTTTTCATATAAATGAAATTACAATGTCGATCTAGAACTTAGAATGTCATGATTTTAAATAAAAAGTTCCGATAAGCAGGTACGATAACAGGTTCAAATCCCGACACATAAAAAAAACAAGCAAGGACCAAAATACACATATAACAATAAACACACAATAATATCAAATAAATGTCACAAAATGTAGGGTCTATTATTATGAAAGCGACCTACGGTGACTTTAATATATATATCAAAGCAGGCACTTGTTTATATCATAGATTCAAGATGCACTACTTCACATAAAAGCACAGGGTCCCCATAGTATAAAAACTACCTGCAACCACATGTATGCCCTTCATTGTAAATAAATTCACATAACGATCTTTGTACCGACTACCGTACATACCCAAGCAGCACCATATATTTCAATAACATTATATAAACGTAATTCTAATATTTGTCTGTTGAAAATCTGTGTTAAATATTTGTAAGTGTAGACTCATATTTAAAATATATTTGGTATAACAATGTTTTATAATATTTATAACGAATGTAACATAAATATTTATATAAATTTTTTTTTAAATAATTATTCTACAACGTTTAAAAAATATTATATTTATATTTTAAATTATTGAAAAACAAATATATTGAAGAAATATTCAGTAAATAATTATTTAAAGCATTTTCGAAAGTATAAGAAAAAATATTTGTTAAATGTATCTTTTATAATTTTAAGTAAGAAAATTACATAAAGTACAGATATGGTTTTAACACCTTAACGCACACTTTTTGAAAAAAATCATTTTTTTTTATTTAAGAAAATAAATTTTTGAACTTTATTTTAGACAAACGTAATAACAAAACACAAAATAACTGTCTATAAACATCTTTGCAGTTTTATGATAATTACATACTACACCACAAAAAAAGTTTTACCACTAAATCAATAATAATTATAAAAAAGGAATAAATATCAAATCTGAAGCTTTCGCGATTGTTATGTTTATGATTATAAGCGACTTTCGGCTTAGACCGCGTCGTAGTAAAACACAGACTTATTCTTGGTCATAGTCTCTTCTTGAGAGCCAAAACAAGAAGTACTTATTGTACTTACTAAGGAAACTACTACCAAAAGTTAAAAATATTACAGCAAACTAAATAGTAAATTTACATTTACAGAAATTTTACTAAAATAAAAAAAAATATGTTTGCTATTCAGTTTGCAGTAATGTTCTTAATTTTTAGTAAATTTTCATGGTAAATTTGCAATTATTTTTACAGTGTATAACCAGTTTTTAACAAAGGTAATACAAATATCACAAATTTTGTCTTCAAGACAAATGATGCGCACTTTGCATTTATTTTACATTTATAAGTAAAAAAATATTTTTAGTTTGTAATTCAATTAAAACACAATAGTTTTTCTTACAAGCAACACTTAGGATTAATATTATTACATACAGATGTAAAATATCTTGACTTTTTCTCATAAAGGATTCACTGTAACATTGTAGTAAAAACTTTAACATTAATTACGTTTATTGAAACATTTATTTTTCTTTGCCTACATTGTTTAAGAACGCTCTGAATTCAAATAAAATTGTCCAAACTTGCTTGTATTTCTTAGTTTATCGTAAATTTTCACCTAAGCAGGTAACTAGTAAAAACATATTTGTGCTAGCGTTACTCATAGTTTATAGCCGAGGGCAAATCTTTTGTTTTGCAAATCCTACTTAGGCTTAGGCGCATCAAGAAAGAATACGAATGCACCAAGATTTTACCTGTATTTCAACCATTCTGTATTTTACCATCGATCACTACAGTTCACAATTAATTTGCGATACTTATAAGTGGGTGTATTTATTTGTGTGAAGTAACCAATAAGATCCAGTAAAAGTACAAGATTGGACCGACGTATAAACAGTGGTTAGGTAAGTATGTTTTTATTCAATTTCTGTGTAATAGGTAATCTTTTTAATTTTGTATCATAGGATCTGATTTGCATCATTAAGTGTACTTTATCCCGCTCTTTCCACAAAGTTTTTCTTATCTCTTGATGCGTGGAGCCCATGGTTCATGTTAGATATTTAGGGTTCATGTTAGATATTTAGACTTGCTTAAGTAGTATTTATTATTTGTGATAAGGTAATTACATTTATTTGGCTAACGAAAAATGTCCTCTAAACGCTGCGTTGCTAAAAGTCGTTTTATCAAAAAAGAAATTTTAAAAGGTATAAACTTGTTACATTTGGCAACTGGTAACAACCTGTTAAATATATCAGATAAGGGTACCATAAATACCGTATCATGTGGTACGAATTCAGTACAAGAAACAAAATATGTACGGTTCAATATTAGCACAGATGAAATGATAAATCAATCGGAATGCAAAACTAATGCTTCTTCTACATCTACGGTATTTGAAAGTACTAACATTAATAACACTTCAAATGATTTAATTATATTGATAAATGAGTTTGCTCGTGACACAAATGCATCCCATTATCAAATTAATTATTTACTGAAGTGGTTGAAAAAGATTTTTCATATGCTCTTATGATTACAAAATTAATACATTTTATTTACAGAATTGATTCAGCTGAAGAACAAATGCAAGCGAAAATCTGAATGACGACTAAAATTAGTTTTTAGTTTGTAGATATACCTATTTATATTTTACGTTATCAAACTTGTAAAACGGGTGTTTATTATAATATTTCAAACATAATCTTAGTTGATAAGTAACTTTTTTCTTTTGTAATATCAATAAGTTTATTTTGTAAATTGATTTCGTATCAATCTTTTATTTAAAAACAATTCAAAAGTATAATAAAAACATATTTAAATAATTTTTGAAATTATTTTTAAAATCTGACCAACAAATGTTGCATAAATATAATTTTAAAATGTTTAGAAAATATTATTGGGAAACCTTATACAAACAATTAATTTAAATGATTTCCATATATTTACTTAAAATATGATATTAACATTTACGCTAAATATTTTTTATACGTTTACTTAAAATATTTTTAAAATATTTACTTGAAATATTTTGGTAAAATTTATCTCAAATATTTTTTATATATTTTCCTAAAATATTTTTTTAATATATGAAAGTGTTACATTTGAATGTTTGATTGATATTAGTAAATAACATTTATATAATATATTGTGCTGCTTGGGTATGGTTATTTCCCGTCATGAATGTATGAATATCATAGTGTAAAACAATTCTAACTTCTAAACATTTGAGCAATTCATAAAACACACGAGCAATGATCAAACAAAAGAAAGTTACAATGAAACGTGCTCCGTCATTCGGGTACAGGACTCGAGCAAGTTGATATTTAATGAACAAATAAAATTTCAATTGTAAAATAAAATCGTTTTGTTTAAACATGATTTTAAAAAAAAACAAATTGGCACAGAAAAAAATAAAAAATAAATAACAAGTAACGGGACCATAAAATGGCTACCCACGCTATCTTTTCAAACAAAGGAAACAAGTGTAAAAACTACCCTGCAACCGCCTAAAACACAAATAAAAATTTACAAAGATTGACAAAACAAATTTACAAATTATACAATAAAACTTTTCAGGGTAAAACGCGTATTGCTATCTGATTCACCCCTAAGATCCCGACCGCTCCCGGACTTTTTATTTTTAAAACCTCCCACCCTTCTAAGAATTGTATGCGCGTTTTCGGATTCTTAGTTTTCGTTTTTTTTGCTAGATGACGCCTGTGTAATTTTACACGTCTTTAAAGATTTGAATTTAAACCTAAACTTGTCCATCTCAAGGTCCTTTACGAATTACGCGAACACTAAAACATTTCAACATTAGCCGATTTAAAAAACGGGATGGAAAAGGTACCACTAATTATAAGCATGGACATTATATCGTACTTAGTGCCGACACACAGTCAGTTTCTACATTGCAAATTAAAGAGGTTGATTGTTGGAAAGGTGTGTAGTCTGCTTTTATACATGCTTTTTTAATCTAATAATGCACTTATAGCTTAAACATTTACTTAAATTACGCTGTTTTATGACAGAAAAACCGGTGTTTAATTTTAATTGTAGTACTCTGAGGCAGGATTTTTTCAAAGCTTTAGATGCAAACAAATTAAAGAGGCTCTTATTATTATTGAAAAGTGTGTTTCTGCTTTTATACATGCATTTTTATCTAATAATATACTTATGGATTAAACAATCCCACTAAACATAAAACGTATATGAAACATTTCAAATCTGCAGTAAAACTGTGCGAATGTAACGATTTTGTCGGAATTGTTACGTCTTTATTTATTAAAAACTAATTTATTTAAAACGACTAAAAATACGTTTACTTAATCTAGAAATATGTACACTTTTAAATTAACCGAACTAATGAAATCTAATAATATTTAATAAAAACACTTACACTATAATTTATGTATAACCGTTGTATAATACTATCACTAACACGAGATAAGATAACGTCCTCGGATAGCCTCACACTTGTTTGTTTACACTATTTATCACGTTCACGATTATTCTCGATTTATTTATGTAGACACACGCGCGTGCTAATTACTTATTTATCTTCACTTGATTAATCTTCTTAATACTGCATGCATTCACATTCCAGCAATAACTGACCTACGATTTCTTTCTTACGTATTTATAGACATCGGCGAATCCTTCTCGAGCGTTCCTTACTTTTCGCTATATCTTCTAGAAACTAGATAACAGCTTCTAGAAGGCTCTTGCATTTGCAAGTAATTTCTCGGACGTTTCAGAATGTTTTTGCGAAGTCTCAGAAATGTTCTTTACAAAACGTTTTAATTAGAATGTTACATAATCGTTTCAAATGAAACGTAGTGTTGCAAAAATTCTAACTTTCCTGCATTTTTGTGATAGGTGTGTACGTACCTAAATAGTAGACATCAACATCACTCCATATTTTGAATTTCCAATATACAAATTTGCCTTTAACGACTTTGTTTCTGTTCGACTACCGCTCTGTTACAATAACGATTTTGGTGGCACTGCTATGAGAAAACGCGTTAAACTAATCAACCAATCCGCGTCGCCTCTGCGGTGTCACGTGTCAACGTTGCGTTCGCGTCTGCATTAGCCGTTCCATGTGGTTGTTGGTAGAAAAAAATGTGTTTCTGTTCTGTACTTGATTAAAACGAAATAGGACATAGAAAATAATTCAAACTATGCTTTGGTAAGTGCACCTATCTTTCATTTCGTTTTCATCTAAATGTGTGTAATAGTACGCTGTTTTGAATTTTATAACTGCTGTTTTTGTGTGTTTTTGGGTTCTAATAATTACTAGTTAAAGCAGTGGCGGCTTTTCTATTAGATCATTTGGCCAATGACTCGTCAAAAAAAGTAATTTTATTAACTAAAATTACAGAAAATTTGCGTTTAAATCAAATTATGAGCGTTGGAATTTCATGCAGTTAAATAATTGTCAATTTAAACGCAACAGATACGAAAGCTTGCGAGTTTACCCGAGGCTGATATTATACCTCATTGAGGCTGATACGTACGAGTGCCCGTAAGTATACTATCTTGAAGCCGAATTGTAAATGATAGTTATTGTAATCAAGAGTAAGACACACATAATACAATTTTGTGCGAGTTAAAAAAGAAGATAAGTGCAAGTTTAAATGCTTTCGTGCGGTCTCCAGCCGGGCTGCCTACTCAGTGCAATGTGCAGTGCAGATACTTACGTCATTTTACCATTATCTTCGCAGCACGTGTGCGTAAAACAGATGCTGGAATGTACATTTCTTATCACATTGACAAAGTTTACAGTCAATTTTCTTAGTTGATCGATAATATTCATTTGTAAGAGACGACTTATCGTTTTCGTTTTATAATGACGGTAATACAAGACATTAAAAAATTAATAGTTTATAACACTTTTACACGTTTAGAATTTAGTATTTATCATCAGCATTTACTTCAAATTCGACAAACCAGTAAACATAAAAATAAAGAAATCAACAGTAATTTTAAAAAATCTATGTATGAATCGTTACACAGGATTTCGGGATTTGAAATAAATATTCTACTCTTTTGTATGTGTTGAGAAAGAATTGTAAGCAAAATGTAATTAATATGCGCGCATGTTTAGTAACACAAATATATTAAGTCGTAATGTAGACCGCGTATAGTACAGACGGTATTATAACTGTATTCATTTAGTTAATCTTGTAATATATCTTATCAGTACAAATTATAGTGTTTCAACCACTGACAACCTGCTTAATAAAGTTTAATAGTATGTTTACTGTTTTCAAATGATTTATTAATCATTATGGTGTAAAAATAATGTTACGGATTTATAGCATTAAAAAGAAAAAGTAAAATACAGTCGTTATCGGCGAATCACATAACAAAGTGTATGAATTATGCTATTCTTGGTAGCGTCAATATTCGCCTACAATTGGACAGCGCTTGCCGAAAGTCAATTAAAGACCACAATGAAAATGTTTGTCAATACATCCCCAAACAGCAATGTAAGCTTGTATCAAGATTGCAGCAAACTTGTCGTGACAACTATAAAACTTGCAGCAATATTGTCGTAACAAGTTTGGAGACTTGCAGCTAGTTTGCTGCAAGTTGACTAAGGAAGCAATAACAAGCTTGTGACCTTGTCGCGGTACAAACTTGCAGCAATATTGTCATGACAAGTTTGGAGACTTGCAGCAAGTTTGCAGCAAGCTACTCAAATTTCTCAAGCGTGTGTCGTCAAAGTTGCCAATATTACCAATATTCCTGTAAACTTGCAGCAAGATTCGTAAACTTGGCAAGGAAAAAGCAAGCTAAAAGCAAACTTGCTGTAAGTTTACATGCTATCTGGGGATCTTTAAATAAAATAATTGTTTGAGTTTACTTATTACTACAGAAGAAAGTGAGCGATGTTTCTCTACATTAAAAAGAATTAAAACATTTCTACGCAATCGGCAATACTATGAGCCAAAAAAGATTGTACGCGTTTTTATGCTACAAGTATAGAAAAATCTTGTATTAAAAACTTTGTAAATTTTAATGAGCTTGTTATTGATCTTTTTGGTAATTGTAAAAATAGACGATTATCTTAAATATAATTGATCCTAAATGTAAATCGCGTTACTGTAAGAATATTTTTTTAGACTTTTTGGAATAATTACGGTGTTTTTAATGACCCTCTTCTATGATTGACCACCAACCGCCACTGAGTTAAAGTGAAAATAGCAACTAGAAAAATATTTGGGAACCTTACAGATGCTGAATATAGACATGAGATGTCACGGTGGTTTCAACCAGTTATATTTGGTCTCAAGAACAGAAACAACCTCAAAACTTGCAGCAGGTATAATTTTTTTTTAAATTTTAATTAGGATTCTAGTAATATGTTCATTTTTAGCAAATGAATGATGTTGCACAATAAATATGTTTTTAACGCTGCGATCCCACACAGCACAAGCATATCTAATGGATATGAAATGTCCACACCAACCATGGATACCGGAGGTGCACCGAACATCCATATTTAATATTATGGAGCAAGGATGGAGGTCCACTGGATATATCATTCCGTCACGGAAAAAGCTTCATAGGATGCCCATAGGACCTCCAGGTAGATATATAAACGTTTTACATCCATATGGAGATGTATTAAACAGTCATATGAACGTGCAAAATACATACATATGGAGATTGAATGAACATTTTGTAACGTTTCCGTTACTGTTACTATTTGATTTTAAATTATTTATATTATTTAATTAAAATTTGCGTGTAAACCTTCCTTTACTTTTATTTTGTGTAATCTCACCTTTTAAGGCGTTGGCATCTTGAGATTCATTCATTACTCAGCGCTTGACGGGTATTTAGCGTTTGACTTGCGTGGCACTTGGAAGCCATGTAATTTCTTTTATCTTACCTTATATCTACATTATCGTTATTTAAAAAGTCTGTGTTAATAATACAGACTTTTTTTTTTGGGTACCGATTTTATCTTTAAATGAAATTATCGTTACCTATATAAATTGAATGGATTGGGTGTACGAATAACACCGTCAATGCCAATTATCCAAATCGATTTTCGTTAAGAAAATATACCTTAGTCCTAAATTTTTGATGGGAAAATTTACCAAGGCCATTCGCCAGCTTTAACTTTGCATTCCGGTGGAAATTCGATCCGTATGCGTGAGTTAAGTTTTATCTACATTCCTTTCGTTGATTAAAGACTGCCTTATCAACAAACTTGGTTTTCTTCTTACAAAATAACATATTTGAACGTAACATTAAATATAAATGCAAAAGAATAAAATTTCTCTAATTAATATCAAAATTACATTTGCCTACTGCAAATATTTAAAGTAGCTTAATTAAAATTGTTTCTCTTAGTTGTAAAGAAGTACCGGTATTATCTTAGTTTTTAAGTTTAATTAACTAAATATTGAAAATTTCTCTTCTTAGTTTTAAGTAACCGTAATGAGTTTTACCTTATTGTTTTTGTTGTTTTGTTTTTGAATATAAGATTATAACTATCTTTTAAAATTGAATCAATGAATTTTTCCTGTGTAACTTTTTATTTCAGATAAGACTTTAATAGTTTAGTCTTAAAATGAAACTATTTGACATCCCTGACATCAGAAGTTAATTGACCAATTTTGACAATTTTTCTAATTGTTTGATTGATTTCTTACATCATTTGTTAGCGCGCTCTTCTCTTATCTAAATTACCTGAGTTGCGCTACAATTTAATAAAAGTATAATAAAGATTCATTTTTTTATAGAACCTTCATATGTAGGTAAAATATATGTACATATCTATGTATTACCAAAAAATATGGCCACACGTCAAATAAAGTCAATACAAAATGCCAATATAGTGATATTTTCCAGATGCAATAGAAGATATAGCTGCACAATGACGAGGAGTTCGTAACAAGGTACGAGCATCAGTTGAAACATCTAAATTTTGTTTTTTTAATAACACTAGTTATTTTGAAAGGGACCCTAAGGTTATATTTTCATTAATTGCCCAATTTTGCAATTGTGCTCGAAAAGAATCTGTTTTATGAAAAGGTTCAGTATTTTTGAAGTTATCGTCATCACTTTTTATATTGTCTATAATAATTGTTGACTCATTTAAATTATCATGTTCAATAGGCGTATTCAAATTATTTATATTATTTACATTTACATCTTCAATCAATAACTCCAGTTGGTCCACAGAAAACGTGTTTTTTCTATTCTCGTCATTATTTAATGACCACTTGTTCATTTTCACTCAAACACAAACGACCTTTTTTATTTACACATTCTCTCATTTTTCTTAACCTTTTATCCAATATTTATATTATAGGAATCCAAATACTTACTAGATTAATGTACAGCAAAAGTAAATTCAAATATGCAAAAATACCTTGTCTTTACCCAATAAACACAAATCAATGGGTCTGTACTGGCAATGTACTCCTTAGCCGGCACTCAGAATGCTGGCAATGTACTAAAATGAAGTACACTGCCGGTAACCAGGTGACACACCGGCCGATATATTGCCGGATAAATCTTGCCAATGCAGAAATTGCATCGAACCAATATCGGCAAGTTACGTATATTAATACAAGTTAAATGCAGAATGCGAGTGAAATCTGTGCAATATAATATGTACTTTGCCATTACATAAATACTGCACAATTTTAAAAGCATTGGCAATGTTAGCAACTTAACACAAATTAAATGCATACAATGGTATTATCATTTTTAATTTAATTAATAAAACAATTTGGAAACTCAACATACATTGTCCATATATGTACTAAAAAAAAATTAAAAAATATAAAAAAACCTATTTACATTATCATTCTGTGCTTATGTTTATTGGCGTTTTTCGTACTCACTACTCCTGGTGTTTATTGCGTGTTGTAAAGCTGCACCACAATTTGAATTTTTTCTTATGGATACTGTAAAATAAAAATTACATTGTAATGCTACTCAAATAACTTATGCACTTTTTTAGCAATTTTTAAACTAAATTATGAAGTTTTTGAAGTAATTATAAAGAATTGCTTTGTAAATAGTCGTGAAATAAAATACAACACAAAAGTCAAGTTTGGCAGTAATGCACTTGAAATCACATTACGTTAATATACATATAAAGTTCATGTTTTAAGTTTTAACCTATAAACTATAAAATACTCTGAAGCCTCTTACCATAAATTAAATTTAAAATATTTTTACAAATTTGTTTTGCTTGATCCAGACCAATTACTTGGTTAAAACATGTCTCGTTTGCTGTATCTTTTCATCCAACAAAGTAGATTGAATCGATCTAAAAAAAAATTCAATTAAATACAACTCAGCAATAAGAATAACGAATTGGGAAATTGTAGATAACTCACAAACTAGCTCTTAGATTACAAATTCCAAAGTCATTTTATATTTGCGATAAAACGTGTTAGTTTTTAGGTTATATATTTATTATTAAGAAATAATATCGGTTATATTTGAATTTAATACTTACTTATTTTGTTAATCCATCCTAAATGATGAAAAACCAACAATTTTTTTCTAAATTTTAAAGCATAAAATGGTTTGCATACGATAAATACAAGATTTTGTGGCTAAAGCTAAACCAAAAGCTATTGAAAAGCTAAAGAAAAGTGACAAAGCCAAAGGTAGGGAAAGAGCAACGAGCTACTTCACGGTGACGGTGACGAGAACCGAACAAAATCGAATAATCTGCGAATAAAAATGTGTTTTAAACGTAATGGCAAAATGCGTTGTTTATAGTACTGGGATTTACGTACAGAATGTGTACTTTTTATGCACTACAAAAACCATAAACGCATTTTGCCTTTAATCGCTGTAATGGCATTGTACACTGCCAGACTTTCTGTGTTTATTGGGCACATAAACGTATTTGCGTGTGCACTAATTCAGTGGCGATAATATAGTATACGCGAAAACCTTGGCGAAAACAAACGAACAACGAAGAAAGTTTAAATTAAACCGCGCCAAGTATTTTTTTTTTACTTTTTCAATTTTTTATTAAATTTGTTGTTGCATGTTAAATATTTACTACAAATGTTAAATTTTAGAGAATATAATTATTTCTATATAATTTTGATAAAAAATAGCAACTCACAAAATTATGTAACATGATACATAAAAAAAAATGTTTCCGAACATAACACTTAAGATAATCCTATTTCACAGATATCCATGAATGTATATAAGGTGCATATACAGTGGATATTAAACTACGGATGTACATCAATGGATATTATATGGATAAATATGTATATCCATTGCATCTCGCGTGCTGTTTGGGATGGACTACGCCTTAGATGTTATGTACAATATTGAAACATTCGCGAAGTTTTTGTAAATTTCGAGAACGTTCCCGTACTTTTTATTCACGCCTAGAACGTTCACGAAAGAATATAGAGGATTCTCGAATGTTATGTTATTTCAGTAATTCGAAGCCGGCAGTGTTAAGATTATTCAAGTTTAAACAAATAAGTGATTAACGCGTGTCGAGATAAGTACAACCTTGTACGTGACTTTAATGTAAATAAATGTCAGTGTTTAGATAAATAAAACTTATATCCGCGGACTTTATCTTTCGGTGAGTGTACTATGTAAATTAGCGTAAGCGTTTGTATTAAATATCATTAGATTGAATTAGTTCGTTAGTTATAAACATATAAATATTTTTAATATAAATAAATTCGTTTTAATAATCGTTACAATATATTAAAATTTTTTTACTTTAGTAATTTCATTTGTATTCCGAAATATCTTTCAGCTGGCGATAACAATCTGCATAATAATAATTTCTAACTATACGTTTAATGCAAATTATATTGTAACATTTTTAATAAAGAGAACGTGTGTTAAAAATATTAATCGCAGTAAATCCAAACAGTAATTTCAAAACATTATAGCAATGTTTCCTGTGAGATCTTATGATATGTTACCTGAAACATTTCTGAGGTAAGACATCTTGGCTTACATAAATGTAGCAGAAACATGTCAGTTTACTTTCGCGAAACATTTGAAAATAAAAGTGAATGTTTGTGAAATGCAACGGAAACCAAAAGTTGTTTAGTGCGTATAAAGCCGTACGCAAACAGCCTAAAACTTCAAAATACTCTGTATGCAAATGGTATAATTGACCATATTCAAGCGTTTTTTTGGACTTCAGGTTTAACATTTTTGGGTTGGTAAAACTGATAAATTTTAAATCGCCCTCAAAAAATAAAAACTTTTATTGGTTGTCAACAGCGACCTCTCTGATTGTTGGGTCATAATGAATTCCAGTGATTTGTCAAATCAAGTTGGTAGCAAATATGGACAAAAAGATTTGGTTGTTATCATGAGGTTATTGTTGCTACCAACCCGATTTGACAAATCACTGGAATTCATTATGACCCATCAATCAGAGAGGTCGTTGTTGACAACCAATAAAAGTTTTTATTTTTTGAAGGCGATTTAAAAATTCATCAGATTTACCAACCCAAAAATGTTAAACCTGAAGTCCAAAAAAACGCTTGAATATGGTCAATTCTTGTGAACTATTAAGATGTGACTATTTATTATTAATGATTTATAAAAGGTATCATAATCAGAGCTATCTCAGCATTTATATGTATGTTAACTTTATCTCTACTTATGGTGTTTTGAAAAAATTTAGACTCCATTTATCTATTTTAAAAGAATAAGTATGCAAAACAAAACCTTGATTAAAAATTTATTATAGTTCAGTCAAACTACTACTCATAAATAGTAAAAACAAAAAATGAATTAAAATGAACGAGAAATAAAAAAATTAATATTTACAATTAAAACTATAAAATAGACTTAATAAAACCCTTCATCTTCTTCATGGCCAACATCAGGATTGGTAACAGTATTAACAACTGTTGCTAACATATGTCTTGGTATTTCGCTCCCCCTCACTTGAATTGTATAACAAGCATACTCCATTTTTTGGAGACTTTGCTTCAAAACATACACTTTTCGACCTAAATCCTTGTACCCAGAACAGTTAATCCCTGTAATTAAATATTATTTACAACAATGGAATCAGTTAAATGTAGTTACTTAGAAAACCGGTATAGATATCCTTCACATAGTTGCAAATCTGAAAACACTCTTCAATGTTTCCTGAACCTAAGCTATTAATACATTTCCTTAAAAGCTCTCCTGTAAAATCGCCAAGTCCTAAGAAAAATTCCATAGGTGGAACAGTCATACATACTTCTGTATTAGTTTTATCATCATTATGGTTATCAGAATTAGAAATACTATATTGAAATTTTGTAATTAAATTTTTCCATGGTTCTATAGAACCGTATCTCAGAAATTGATAGTACAATAATGCTTCTATAAATTCCTGTAAGCCTGCTGTATAAGCTCGTAAATACAAATAAGGATCTTGACCATGCAATTCTATAGAAAGCAGTTTAAAGTTTTTCTCTATAAGTTGATTTAATCGCAGATCTGCTTCGTTATAAATTTGTTCTTTCTTTTTGTCTCTGAAAATAATAATTACTTTCTTCTTGTTAAAACAATGTAGAGTTCTTACATATCTGTAGCAGCGTTGTGCAACAAAAATATAATTCGTTTACTTTCAATTGTGATGTCTCTGCTTAATTTAACAATTCTTTCATAACGATCATGTTTAGCATCGAGTTCTAATGTGTATTGTCTAAACATCTGTATTACTTTGTTGTTTTCATCAACGTGTTCTTCGAGTTCTTTTCGTTTGTCTCCAATTGAAAGCTTTGAATGATCTTTCTTGTATTTATTATAATTACCATTTTTATGACCTATTTATAAATGCGTTATGTATTGTATTAACAGTTTAGTTTAAATTACCTCTAGACGCCGACATTTTAATCAATTTGTCAATATGTTTACCTCAGTTTACAGTTTTGGCTTTAAAATTTAAGGTTAAAGTAAACCAAGAAGTAAACGGGATAACTTGGGCGTAGGAAACCGTAAGAAAACGTATTGCATGGAATCAATACACACAGTGAAACATTTTAGCAAAGAAACATTAAATTATGTACACATTTTAGTTTCCATAAAACGCTATCTAATTTTAAGTTTTATTTTTTAACTTCTCGAGTACTGTTGTACACCTTGTAAATTGTGTTTTTTTGTATTTTTTTCTAAGCAGTGTTGCAGCATATACTTTTTTCTAGTATCTAGATACAAATACAGATATTTGAAGAAAGTATTTACTGTCAGATATATTTTTAATAATTAATTCAATCTTCTTCGTTTAGGAGGGGCATATAAAACCACTTTAATTTATTTTTGTTGCAACGTTTCGTGCTGAAGGTTAGCACTTCAATTATCTAAATACATTTTAAATTTAATACAAAATATTTCATACATTTTTATTCATAACATTAAAAACTCATATGAATTAATTGATAGAACTAGGAATACATTGGTACCATCTGATTATAAGATTATATCATTTGATGTTACATCTTTATTCACCAATATCACTAAAGAACTTACAGTTAAATTACTAAATGAATATTTGGTTGAGCTAAAGAGCCATACCACATTAGAATTAGTTGAAGTTGTACAAATCATTCAATTCCTGTTTGACTCTATAGTTATTTTACTTATAATCACAAAATGTATACTCAAAAATTCGGTACTGCCATGGGAAATCCGGCGTCTCCTATATTAGCTAATCTCACAATGCATGATCTGCTAAAATATGTTAAAAACAAACTGACTTACACTCCAACATTTTTACTATGCTATGTTGATGATATCGTTGCATGTATTCCAGAAACTGAAATTAATAATACCTTAAACGTTTTTAATAGTTACAATCCACATTTAAAATTTACTTTTGAAATAGAAACACAAGGTTCTTTACCATTTTTAGATGTTAGACTGATCAGGGATGTTAGTACTAATACGATAATTACGGAATGGTATACTAAGCCGATAGCCTCTAATAGAACGATCAATTACTTATCTAAACATCCACACCACCAAAAGATTAATATATACTATTAAGGCTATGAAAAATAAAATTATAGGTTTGAGCAGTCCTCAATTTCATGAAAAAAACTTAGAAACTACAACTATCCTAACAATATAATAAAAAAAATACTGCTACACACTAACACAACTAAATACTATTCCACCACCAGTTAACCCACCTAGTACTAGCCTTAACACTACCCTTAACGCTAACCTTAATACTAACATCACTTACACCAAAATCATAAACGTCCCAAATCTAACACAAAGAATCATTCCGATACTAACAACACCTAACATCAAAATAACCATGTATAACACTAACACCATTTACGACATGCTGTGTAGTAATACTAAAGATAGAATTAACACTATAGATAAACACGACGTAGTGTATAAGCTTGACTGTACTGGATGCAATGCGTGTTATCTTGGTCAAACTAAACAGAAGCTAAAAAATCGGATGGCCAACCATAAATATGATTGTAGCACAAAAAAAGGCGATACAGCTTTGGCCGTACATCATATAGACACGGGACACAATTTCAATTTTATCAATCCCACAATTCTAGATGTGAAAAACAACTTGAAAAAGCGCTTAGTTTCCGAAATGCTATACATCAATATATATAATAATAATATTAATTTTAACAACGATACAAACAATTTAAGCAGTGTTTATAATAATTTAATATCCAAAATTGTGAGATAACTATATAGGTTAGATCTATCGTTATTCAGTTTTGTTGATCTTTTTTTTATTCTTATCTTTCCCTTGACATTCATAAATTTTTGATTACACAACATTTGTCAATTGTTTGTTGAACGTTTATGTCCTACGTTATATTATAAATTTTAATTATTGACCATTGTATGTTTAATGTTGTGTTTATTATCAACTACTAGCTGGTAAAGTTGCCAATGTCCTTGGTCGGTGGATTGACCCACTTAATTTTATTCTGTAAGTTTTATGTGTTAAAAATTGTCTGTTTATTTCATTCTGTTGTTACTATGTGTTGACTTACAAGTTTAATAAATTACAGTTGGCCTGATGAAGTGCTAACCTTCAGCACGAAACGTTGCCACAAAAATAAATTAAAGTAGTTTTATATGCCCCTCCTAAACGAAGAAGATTGAATTAATTACTAAACGCACAGAGGAGGATAAAGAATCTTTACCAAGTATATATTTTTAACAAAATCATAACAACTGTATTAAGCAAAACATTACATTACATATCAACCTAAAAGTCATATAAAACAATACAATTTTACAAACAAAGTTTAAGTTGTTTTGAAACCGACATTCGATTTCGAGTGGAGACCTAATAAAGAAATTACACAATTGTACTTCTGAAATAATGCAAAAACGTTTTTATATTGTACAAGACTTTGTAATTTCTTTCCATTGTCGTGTAAATATTGCAGACTTTCCAGTGGTATTGTAGACCCAATTTGACCAAATTTATTATTGCTGGTAGATGCACTTTTTAATTGTTCAGAAATTCATCTTCTTCTGAAGTCGATTTATCCGTTAGACACAACTGGTTAAAAATTATTATTCATTTTATATTATTTATTGAGTTACAGCAAAAAATGTATTTAGATACAGATACCTACAGCTACATTTTTTTAAAGTATCTATAGATATGTCGATACTCAAAAAGTATCTAGATACTTGTATTTAGATACGTCACAACAAGCATTAGTACATACCTCGTTTGCAGTGTACTGTAATGCTTTATTTAGTCAAATCATTCACATAGGCTACTAGCTTGTTGCATTTCCCTACCAAAAATGGCACATAGAAACCAATAGAGACAAATACAATATTCAATAGGAATCAATACGGTACATTAGAATCAATGAGTTTCGTAGAAGTGTCTATAGGTTTTTATAGAAAATTTCTAATAAGCGGTATTTTAATTGGATTCTATAGGTTTTGATGTGTGCTATTATTATGAAATACTGAATTAGTAATTGCTCTTTAAATTTTAACAGTTTTTAATGGTTTTATATCTGGAAGTCAAACATTAAATTTGAATTGGTAATAACTGATTAAAATAATTAAGATGTGTTTAAAATAGAATTGTATATTTATAATTTTCTATACTAGAAAACATTTAAGAAGTAATTGTTAATCAAATTAGAATATTTAATTACTGATTAAAATAGTGACAATGAAAATTTTAATGGTTAAAAGTGTTATTTATGGTTTTTTATTTGAAATACTGACTGATACTTATGTACTAACGCGCATCTTAGCTTGCTCACAACATTAACATTACGAGTCAATTACGAGCCTGAAATATTATGTAATGTTGCAGAAACATTGCTATTTTTTATTTCAAAAACAAATATTGATATACGTAGAAAATATTTCAAAAATTGCTTTCAGAAACATTGCATGAAATGTTACATTGAAAGAACATTTTCGCATTTATAAATATTGCAGAAATATTTCAGTAATCTTGCAAAATATTTTAGAAATGTTACCAATGTTTCATGTATGTATTTCTGCAATATGTCTGTAGGATCGTCGTGTTGTATGGGAATTTTTATAATAATAAAACACCAATATCATATAGATATGTTTATTTTGCAAGAACAGGTACGTAACTAACTATGTTAATGTTCTAATTATCCTTATCAATTTTATTATTTATCTGTTATAGAAAAGTACGTTTATGTAGTGTACTGCTCAGATGTTTATTGATCTGAATAACTGTGTACTAATATTCATATTTGTTGTAAGATCTGAATGCCCATCGATCAGAACTTTTGCCTATCAAGAACACTATATAAGCATGCTGAAGTAGGTGAGGTGATTGCAATATGGTAAGTTTTTATAAAAAATAAATTAATTTCTCAGGTGCATCTTGGTAAGGGAGTTTGTTTGATTGTCCATAAATTCATTCGACAATGCGGTATCTAATAGGAAAAACGCTATATTTATTAAAGAAATTGCATATGATATGTTTGGTGAGGACACACTAATCAATTTATCAATTACTGAAACTGCATTAGATGCTACTAAGATGTTAGCGATTGAAGGTATTACACGCAGATAACATTTTAAAAACCAGGTTCACAAAATTATTATTTATTTATTCTAATATAGCAAATTTAAATATGTATCATCTTCATTAGGTTTTATATAAATCTTTAAGCAAACAAGTAACATTTATTCAAATTTTGTTTTAATTTCTTCTAACTTAAATTTTTGATGAAAACAAGCAACCATTAAAGGCATTGAAGCCGGTGCTGAACTTGATTCTGCAGAATAATATACATGATTAGTTTTCTTACATAACAATAAAAAAAACAAATGAAATTATTGCAGTTCGTGTTTATTTGGGATTTTCACTCACTCACATTAACACTGCAACCACCACTGGTAAGTAAATATTGTTTGTATCGACGTCTTTTATTTTAATTTTTCATTTTTCAGCTGGTATTATCAAGAGAAAATTTGAATATGACCGACCTATTTGTTGGGATTAATAAGGAATTCCTGATTGAAATTGAAATAAAATGTTTTAATTTGGAGTTCACAATAAAAATATTCATTTATAATGAGTAAGGGTTTTTATTGGATTCGATGGGTCTATCTGCACTAAAGGGTATTTACCTATAAATAACTAACGGTTTTCTATTTATTTCTAACGGAATAGCATAATAATTATATAGGTATTTTTTTATTCGATTTTAATAGTTTTAAATGTTTAATTACTAAGACAAAAACGTACATAGACATTTATTGAATCCAATTTTAAAAAATCTTATTGGTTTCTATGTGTCATTTTTGGTAGGGTTATAACTTACTTTATTAGATTGGTTAGTTTATAAGATGTTATAATATTATGTAATTGTATATAAGCAGTGCTGGGCAGTAACGAATTATTTTTTTTGAAGGGAAATAAATCTTTTTATTAAAAAAAAGAAGTAGTTCAATTTGTCAATTGAATAAAAACTTTTTACACGTTACTTTTGTTTATCAAGTATTTTTAATTTTTAATTGTAATTGAAATACTATTTTATATTTTGTATTCTTGACATTTTGTATTCTATATATTGTATCGAGTATTTTAAATACAGCATATTAACCTAATTTATATTTTGTATCTTAATTACTTAATAAGGTGTATTTTGCCCACCTCTATATATAAGGATATAAGCACATATAAGTTAGATTGGTTGACTACCACCAGTTTGCTACCGCTGACTTTTACAATTTTTTACGATTCCTTACTACATTTTTTCCACTGTCATTTATAGAAATATTTGGTTAGGTTTATCAGGGGGGCGTAATCTTAGAATTAGTTTATTTAATAATCTCAACAACCCTTAATCTCTATTAAACATGGTATGATAAAGTTGAGGTTTTATTATTTTTTGTAGTTTAATAACTATAGAAAAGTTGCAACTTTAATATAAAACCGTTTTTAAATTCAAGACATTTAGTTTTAATTTTACAGATTCGATTTATTTTAATTCAAAATAGGGCTGGAAAAACTCGTCTGGCGAAATGGTATATGAATTTTGACGATGACGAAAAACAAAAGTTAATTGAAGAAGTACATGCTGTAGTTACAGTTCGTGATGCAAAACACACAAACTTTGTTGAAGTATGTGTTTGTTAATGGTGAATTATTATAACACTCTTTCTGTTGCAGTTTCGTAACTTTAAAATAGTATATCGTCGATATGCTGGGTTATACTTTTGTATTTGTGTCGACGTCAACGACAATAATTTATCCTACTTAGAAGCTATACATAACTTTGTTGAAGTTTTAAATGAATATTTTCATAATGTTTGCGAATTAGACCTCGTTTTTAATTTTTATAAGGTGTACACTGTTGTTGATGAGATGTTTTTAGCCGGTGAAATTAGAGAAACGTCACAAACTAAAGTTTTGAAACAATTATTGATGCTTAATTCTTTAGAATGAATACATACTATATGTAAATATGTATATGTTGATCAAATCCTGCATGTCTTAGTATATTTATCTGTTAGATTGCTGTTGTAAAACTAATTGTGGCAACTGTGTAGATAAAAATAATTTTTCATAATTTGTAAGATATTCAAAAAAACTTGATATTATTTAGTATAATTTCAATCTTGTACGAATTTTACATTCCAAAATAAAATGAAGACTATACTATTTGTTATTACCATATTAACTTGTGTGCAGAACTACTTGTAATTAAATATTTTGTTTAATCCATAAGTTTAATCTTAGATCAGTTTAATTCATAAAAATGTTTTACTGTGGTTTTGTTTCATCTTTTTCTGCTATGATTTCCAACTGAAAATTTCTGTTATTCTATTTTTTACTAATAACTTTTTTTAAATAGTTTTCTTTTGTCATAAAAGTTAATTAACTTCAGTTATTAATAACGCAAAATGTTGTAATTGCGAGTACCGTTTTGGAGAAAAAAACCTAACCATTCAATTCAGGTAGAATTTTTAATTTCAACTAATTGTGTACTTTTATTTTTTTGCTCTAAAACAATTGTAGAAGCAGGAAGTTTGATAAGTAAGATTTTACATGTAAAATGCCATTACTAAGCGGTCAGATCATCAGCTGGTTGTACAGTATAACTACATAAATGTTAAATTATATTTAATAAATTTAATTGTTCGGCATTTTGGCAGCAGCTTTTGCCTTAGCTTTCACTTAGTTGTGTTTGTAATGATTAAATCAGTAGTCTTTCCTGTACCAGATAGGCCTTTTTGAACTGCACCTGTTTTAATACTGTACTTTGATTTAGAATTTAAAAAAAATTCTAAAAATATTTGACAAGGTTAACGCTCGAAAAGATATTTTGCTCTTTTACACTTTCTCTCTTCACACCCGTAATTATTTGTTTGGTCTCTTCTCTTTTTGCCAAAATCGGCGTAAATGTCGTATTGGCCGAGCGTCTCTGGTATTAATTTTATGCTTTACCACGTTGCTTCCTCCTTTAAAACCACTCTCCAGCGCAAACACATTTTGATACTGTTAGATCAACTTTTTAAATTTAGCCAGCTGGTCTTGGCTGAGGTTTTGGCATTTAGAGGTAAAAATGTCTAATAGATGTTGTGGGCACGCTTCGGCGACGTATCTTTATTAGTATTCACGCAGTTCACAATTTGAAATATTGGCGTGCATTGTCACGGCCCTCTTTTTCAACGTTAGTAGATCTGAGTTGACATACAAGATGCTTATCGTGTTTTAGCTTGTACTAAAGTTCTGCCAACGAGTAGTCTTTTTTCAACTAAGTCGACCTCCATTGGACAGCGCAAATGTAGTTTTCTCGGAGATTTCCATCTAGGCGGGTCATCACCACAATTTCAGTCCTTGCAGGTAGTCAGTGAGACCCGCGCGGCTGCCTTCTCTGACGAATGAAAAGTAATTTCTTCACAGTCAATCTTCTGGGCATCGTTCTTAATATACAAATGGAATCCATACTTTATTATATTCCCAGGATAACTTCTTCCGAGATATTGGCTACCCTACCAGTACTTGATGGTCGAGTACTCCATTTTCCAAACCAATGGTCACTTGTGCTTGTCCATAAGTGTTGCATATATGTATTGATATGAAGTGTGGCATTAGACGTGCGCGTAGGCAGAGTTCCCCAAGTCATGGATGAACAATATAAGTTAAGTTTGGGAACGCGTTTTTAATTAATAAGTCCAAATCCACAACATGGTGTCAGGTGTAAACAGGTGTACATCTTGTAAATGATGTAAATCGTAAAAATGATAAAAACAAAGTTAAGATTTAGTGTAAATCTGTTCTATTGCCTTAAAACTGCGATCGCAGGGCAAAAAACTGTGCCCCGGTTCTGGATATCTGTGGCATATAAATCTATATCTATTAGTTTCTACTAAGCTGTTTAAAAATTGTACCAACATGTAGTTTTTGTTTTGAGATGCACAGTTATCGGAGAAAATATAGATAGCTGTTACTTCAGGTCGTATGAAGTTATTAAAAAAGTGTAAAAGAAGACTGGCTACTTCATTTTGTCCTTTACCAGCCAAGGTTTCATCATAAATGTAGAAGTAGCTTTTTCCATTACTGCCAAGATGTACGCAAAAATTAAACACCCAAAGTTGAATTTTATAAAAGACTTCACCACTCGATGAAACGGGTAGGGGTAAATTTTGCTGGAAATCAAAAGTGATCACTTCAAATTTTGGATCATTTTTTGATAACTGTGTTTTATCTTTCAAGTCGGTATAAAAGTGGTCTGCCTTAACAATATGAATAGACTTTTCGCGCTCCAAAACTTTTTCAGCATCAGAGTTGGCTCCATTAATTTTATTTGTTAATTTGTCGCACTTTTGGCAAGTGTCCGACTTTGGTTTGCCAAAAGTTATGTTATAGTTTTCCACAAAGAATTTTCTGAAATATTCATATTTAACAACAGGCTTAATCGGTTTGTTTTGTAATTTTAACGCATACTGGTCCGGCTCATTTTTTTCCAAATATAGCTCATGCAGTTTAGATATATTTAAGAGAGGCGAAAGATACCACTGATGTATATTATCTTTTCTACTATAATGCGACTTGTATCTTGGAAAACTTAGAATGTGTTCGCGTATTTTAGTATTAATATCTTCATGCAATTTGTTTGGCCGCTTCTCATGTCTTCCTCTTCTGTCTGTAGGAGGTGTACTATTTCCATGGGACAGGTGCTTCTGTAATCGCTCAAGTCTGCTCTTACTTAGTCCATGTACACTTAAGAAAGCCTTCTTACAAATCCGTATCTCCTGATTAGCGTGCCGAATCTGCACACATAATTTTAATGATTAATATTGTCGTTAATTATTAAGTATGGCATAAAAGAAAGTACTTACTCTATACAAATAGGTGGAGCTTTTAGCTTGTCCCTCTCCCGAGCGCGGTCTTTGACGGTTTACTGAATCTCTTTTAATCAATCCATATAAATACGCATCTTGCAAATCTTTTGAAGAGATTCCATAAAAGTTAGTGTAAATAGCTTTGCATCCCTCGGGCCCAATATTTACGAAACACTTAAGTTTGCAGTTACAGTTCTCACCCATTGTTTTTTCTTTAACTGACGTGCCAGCGATGTTAATATATTTTTCGCCGTGGGTCCTTTTCAATTTTCGCAAGCTTCTTTTCCATAAAGATTTGCGCAATAGTCGTTTTTTTCCGCATTGTGGTGTAGCGGTATTCGTTACAGGCTGTTGCGCATTAGATTCTTCCTCAGCGGAAAAATCAGAACTGGAAGAATTTATTGCCGCCAAATTTTTGAGGTTATATCGACCTTCCGTTCTGTTTTCGGGCTCATAATCTTCATCACTATCAGTGTGGGTACCTTCAAAGGGATCACCAACTGATAATTCACTGTCTGACATAGTTTTTCACTTTTTTACACCTCAGAAACACGCACAAAGTACAACAGTCAGGCTACACCAATACATAAACACGTATAACTTTTTATTTGTCAATACTGTGCAATAATAGGCCAAGTCCAGGACTTGACCGGTTATTGCACAGTATTTGATTGCAGGCAACCACCAAAACACCTATATGTGGCGTATTTTCTAAGTTTTAGGTCCGGTTATTGCACAGGAAGAAAGAGAATTTTATACTGCACAAAACCGCGTTCCTAACTCATTTTGCCCAAAAAGTGGACTTGGCCGGTTATTGCATTGGACCCTTCAATTGTTGGTATATAATATCACGGTTAAGGAGAGATTACTACGAGAAGACAATTTGAATTTAGAAAAAGCCGTAAACATTTGTAAAGCTGCTGAATTATCGCATAAACAAGTGCAAGAAATTGGAATGGCAGAAAAAGAATCCGTCATGCTGCACGTTAATAGAAGAAACTTGTCTGGTAATCGTAACACTAAGTTACAAATTAAAAATTCAAATAAAAAAGACAGACATTGTTTTAAATGTGGTAACGAATGGTATCCAAACCATAACTGTCCTGGTAAAGGTGTCTCATGTAGGAAGTACCATGAAAAAAATCATTACGCCCGCATGTGTAAAAAGAAGAATACTTTCCGGCGAGGTCAATTTATTCACGTAGCGCAAGTCGAAGGTTCAAGTATTACACCAAATCAAGAAATCGAGGAAATATTTGTAGGTAACATATATTCAAGCGATAATAATACAAATGAATGGTTTGAATCTTTATTTATTAATAATAAGGAGATTAAAGTAAAATTAGATAGTGGCGCTCAAGTTAATTGTTTATCATATAACCTTTATAAAAGTTTAGATTTAAATCCTAAATTTATTGTTAATAATGACAAATTTAAACTTACTACACTTGATAGTAAAAACACATTTGTTAAAGGTGTTTGTACAATTAAATGTTATTTATCAAATAGCAAACCAGTTAACATTGAATTTGTTATTGTATACTCAGATTCTGTTACAATTTTAGGTCTTAAAACATGCATTGACTTAAATTTAATTCGTAGAAATGTTTTAAATATTAATATTAATAATGTTAATGACATTTAAAAAAAAATTGAGGGAATTTTTAAAGGCATTGGTTGTTTTGATAATGAATATCATATTAATTTACATGCTAATGCGATACCTAAAGCTGACCCTCCGAGGCGAGTTCCTTTAGCAATGATAAAGCCATTTAAGTATGAAATAGATAGAATGCTGCGTCAAAATGTTATTGAAAAGGTAGACGAACCGTCTACGTGGGTCAACTCGGTAGTTATAGTTAAAAAGAAAAATAATTCGTTGAGAGTGTGTTTAGATCCGCGTTATTTAAATCAATTTATAATCAGAAAAAATAAGCAATTGCCTACTGTAGAGGATACTATTGAAAAATTAAGCAACGCGCGGTACTTTACAACATATTAGATTGTAATAGTGGTTTTTGGACTGTTAAGCTTGATGAAGCTAGTTCCAAATTGTGTACTTTTTCTACACCTTTTGGTAATTATCGGTATAAAAGACTTCCATTTGGTTTATCTGTTTCTACGGAAGCATTCCATGAACGAATGGAAGAAATATTTAAAGACGTTGAAGGAGTATCCTTTTATGTAGACGATGTTGTTGTGTTTGGGGAATCAGTTAACGAACACAATAAAAGATTAGAAAAAGTATTGGAAATTGCAAAAAATAATAATATAAAGTTTAACAAAAAAAAAATCAAAAATTTGTAAAGAACAAATAAAATTTTTGGGTGTCATAATAAATAAAGATGGTGTTTATCCAGACCCATCAAAAGTTAATGCCATTACGGAAATAGTATCTCTAAAAGATAAAAAAGATTTAGAAAGGTTTCTTGGATTAACAAATTACTTATCTAAATTTATTGTAAACTATTCAAGCATTACAGCGCCATTGAGAACCTTGCTTAAAAAAGATGATATTTTTAGTTGGCAACAAATTCATGAAAGTTCTTTTAAAACAATTAAAAAGTTATTAACTAATGCTCCAGTTCTACAAATTTTTGATATCAACAAAGAAATAGTGGTCTCTGTCGATTGCAGTTCAGAAGGGGTCGGTGCATGTTTAGTTTAGGATGGCCGTCCCGTTGCTTATGCTTCCAAAGCTTTATCTGATTGTCAGAAACAAACGCTCAAATAGAAAAAGAAATGTTTGCTATTGTTTTTGGTTGTAACAGATTTCATAAATATATTTTAGGCAAAAAAGTAAAATTTGAAACCGATCATTTAGCATTAGAAACGTTATTTAAGAAACCTTTAAATAAAGTCCCTATTCGCATACAAATAATGATGCTTAAAGTTCAAGGGTACGATATTGTTGTTAAATACGTTTCTGGGAAAAAAATGTTTATTTCGGATTTTTTAAGTAGGTCATATTTAACAAATGTAGATGAGAATGACATTTTAGATGATGATCAATTTAATAATGAAATTGTTTGTCATGTTAAGGCTACTTTCGAATATTTGCCAGTATCAATAGAGAAAAGAGAATTAATTAAACTTAAAACTAAAAAAGATCCTATGATGCGTAAATTAATAGAATACATTCAAAATGGTTGGCCACAAAATAGAAATAATGTAGATAATATTGTAAAACCATTTTGGAACATAAGACATGAGTTACATATAATTAATGACATAATTTTTAAAAACGAATTAATTGTTATTTCAATGTCATTGCAAAATATGATGCTAAATTTAATACATGAAGGACATTTTAGTTATCAAACTTGTATACGAAGATCAAAAACTGTTTTGTATTGGCCAGGCATTCAGGCACAAATTGAAGATGTTTGTTTAAATTGCCAAACGTGTACTATGTATAGAGTAAATAATTTAAAAGAACCTATTCAGTTTCATGATATTCCTTCATAACCGTGGCTAAAATTGGCTACTGATCTTTTTGAATTTAACAAATTGTATTATGTTATCGTTGTAGATTATTATAGTAAATTTATTGAAATTGCTAAATTAGAAGATTTGTCGTCTAATACGGTTATTTTACACCTTAAGTCAATTTTGGCACGACATGGCATTTCCTTAGAAATTGTCTCAGATAACGGTACGCAATTTTCAAGTCGAGAATTTAAAACTTTTTCGCAACAGTATGGTTTTAAACATACAACTTCATCTCCAAATTATCCACAATCCAATAGACTTGCGGAGTCTAGTGTAAAAATTGTTAAGCAATTATTGAGAAAAGCGTACCATGATCATTCTGATCTATATTGGGCCTTATTAAATTTTAGAAATTTACCTAAAAATGGAATGCCATCGCCTGCTAATCTGTTATTTAATAGAAACTTAAATAATAAAATACCAGTTTCTAAACTTTATCTTCAGCCAAGAATAAGTAAAAGAAATAAATACCAAGATCGAAAAAATGCATTTCGAATCAAATCTTATTATAACAGAAATGCGAAAAGGTTAAGCAAAATTCAAAACAACAAAGCAGTTGTTTTCAAAAAGAAAGTTGACGATAAAGTTTGGACACCAGGAAGAGTGATTGCAAAAAGTTCTTTTCCGCGTTCATATGAAATCGAGGATGATAACAGTAGTGTGTTTCGCCGAAACAGAAACCAAATTATTGAAACTAATGAATTAAATATTAATAATAAAACCGAAGAAATTAATAATTTGAAAAACCAAGAAAACGGGTCAAATCAAAATAGTGAGGAAGAAACCTTTTTGCAAAATCTTGAAAATTATAAAACAAAAAGTGGTAGGGTTGTTAGAATTCCAGAGAGGTTAAACTTAGATTTAGTTAACCATTGTTTCTAATTTGTTTTGTCATATATTAGAATGTATATTTATTAGACGAGGGGAATATTGCATATATGTATTAATATGAAGTGTGGCATCAGACGTGCGCGTAGGCAGAGTTCCCCAAGTCATGGATGAACAATATAAGTTAATATAAATACCCATTCACGGGGTTTTTTTATATAATATAAGTTAAGTTTGGGAACGCGTTTTTAATTAATAAAAGTCCAAATCCATAACTATAAGTAAGTATTTCTTCGTCCGTCGTCGTTCAAAGTCGTACTGTTACTGCCTTACTGGTGGTCTTCTCATTCTCCCGTAATACCATCTAGATATAAACAACTCCTAAAAGTTAATAAGAAACTGAATTACTTAAGAATAAAAATGTGTTACACTTACGAAATACGAATTTTTTCAAATGTAAGACTCAAAAATCCGTTTTTCGTTTCACACCTTCGCACGACTACTAAATTAAGCCATTTTATTTTAAAAAAACTTTGCACGTATCTTTCTTTATCTCCTTTGTTGATTTGCTTCCAATTGAGATAATTTCTTTCTCTAATTATAACTACATATGTATTAATATTACTTCAAGGTAAAACTTAGTAGTGTCTTCCACGGCATTTAAATCAGTTTACGTGTTTGTTGGTTGTCTAAATTATAAACACAACGTATACACTAAAACTAACTAAAATAGAATCGGGAATTTTTTTATTTCAATTTTACTAACTAATGCTTTAATTAATGACAGGATCTTGCAATCTACATCATATTCTTCCACTTTTTTGAAAAAAATTATTTCAAAATAGTCGATCACTTCACAGTTTAATAACAAATAATATGGCAAAATTTACCGAAAAATAGGTATAAATAGAAACTGAGTTTTTTTTACATAATTCTGTTAATTTTTAATGTAACAATAATTACAATTTTCATTAAAATAGTATCAAAATTTAGGTAAATACAAATAAAAATTCAGAGAAGTATTCACAACATAATTAGTCCTACTCGCATTTAAAAATTCACTATTATATGATGCTCTGTATATGCAATAGCTGTCTTAAACACGAAACATATATGTAGAAGCAAATACATTTTATGTAAATAATAATTTCGTCGTAACTAAATTAAATTATAATCTTTGGAGTCGTTTTTATTCAAGTTTGTTTATTATAAATTGTACTAGAAAACTGTATTATAAAATGTCGTTTTGCAGTTTTATTTGCTTTATTTAGTTCTAAATTTAGAGTAGGATTTACGAGAGATTTTATTTTAACTTTTTTTTTCTAACGACAGTCTTACAAATTCATATTAAAAAATAGATTTTACACTATTTATTTGCGTTTTTTTGATTTACGTAAGACAAATATGCCGTTTAACTTAGAACACGTCGTACACGTGTCCTATTGATCAATTAGTACTGAACCGCGGTTTTTAATAGCGCAAACCCTTTTCTCACGTTAAATCTGCATACGAAAATCTTGTAGTAGAAGTGGTGACGTCACGTTACAATTTTCTATTACATATAAGACTTGAGCTTTAATAATTGTAGCATAAACATAAAAAAATGCCGATTTAATATACGTTGTTTTGAACAACAACCATATTAAATTAATGTTTTAGAGTAATAAAAAGTAGATGATACTTATATTCTATAACTATGTTTAAACATTTTAATTTATAATAATTTTTACCGTTTTTTTTTGTTTAATGAACGTCTGTGAGACTCGCGCTTTAGAATCTTTATGGACCATCCGCAACTTTGTAACAGACGCAGAAATGGAAAAAATTGCACTCATCTTTATACATGTAAGTTTTGTGAAAATTTATTGATTTTAAAAAATCCGCAAAAAAAGTTATGATTGATTATTCTGTGAAATGTGGTTATTGATCGGTTTAACTGTATATATTCATTTGTTGTTAAATTGAATTGAAAATTCTGTGGTGAAAGGTCGAAATAATGGAAATATTAAGTTTTTTTAAACATAAGTGTGACATGTTTAGTAACCATGAATTAATTTTACAGGTGCATTTTGATAAAGAAGTTTGAGAGTTCGGATTAATAAGGATTCTCGATAGAAAATGAAGCAAAATGTTTTAATTTGGAATTCATAATAAAAATGTTAGTTGATATTAAGTTTTTTAATCGTAATTACTTATTAGAAAAGTATGGGTTTTTGTTGCTTATAATGGGTCTATCTGCATTAAAGAGTATTTTTCTATAAAAAAATTAACGGTTTTCTATTAGCCAAAAAGGACAGAACAGGACAAAAACTAATGTAGAAACTTATTAAATCCAATGAAATAAAATCTTATTTGGTTTCTGTATGACATTTTTTATAGAGAGATCTATGTTAATATAACCAAAAAGCAAAAAATGTCTTATTAAATTTTTCTAGAATTTAATTGGTACATTTATAGAATCTAACAATGTGTATATTTAAACATTTAGTTTGATGTTGGTAACTTGTTGGTTGGCTATTAAGTTCACTATGCATACGGCTGTTAATTATGAGAATTTTATTATAATCAAATTCTTATTTTTTTCGGCTGGTAATGATGAATTTATAAATATAGCAACTCATCTACTTCGTTTATTAGATCGAAATAAAAAAAGAGTTTCAAAATTGTTTAAATTAAAAAAAAAAACAAGAACCAAACCAAGACAACTGTAATCACTACTTCGGTTGATTTAAAATAAGAAATAGATATAGGAAGTAGAATAATCCCAATTGTTAAATTCAACAGTTGTTGACAAGTAGGGTTTACAGAAATAGCGTTTTTAACTTCTTTAGGACATTATCTACATATTTTGTATTTTTACGCATTTACTACTGATTCTCTACACGTGTAGAAAATTATTTTTTACGTCTAAAATTACTATTTACGTTATTCAACTTTTAAAAATTATTTCCTTTGAATTATACCAGTGGCACAGACGGCAATATTTTGATTTGCACAAGTGTACAACGTAAGCTAGACACAAAACGACGAACAGTGCTTACATTAAAAAAAACCTATAAGTTTTAAGTTTGTTGAATTTCATTGATCTTGTAAAAATGACTGCACTTTTGTGTACGGTCTACAATTTTAACGGTACACCGTATATTAGTATACATGGTGTATCTGAAATACGATTACAAACTCAAGAACTAGTTTCTTGACCCATTTTAACAAAATGTACTTTGTGTACACGATCACGTTTATCTTTGGTTGTAACCAAATAAGACTTCAGATAATCAAATGCAAAATGTAGTTTTCTTAAAACTGAGTTTTACAATCTGATTTTTTTTGGTTTCGATTTTTCAGTTGATGCTAAGTGATTCGTGTACACGTACCTTCATAATATGTAATTTAAACCCGTGATACTATTTTAATGTACGGTGAGTGTAATTATAACCTCCACACTACACGTAGACTGTGGGTTGAGCAATATCCTAATAGACAGTTGCCTTTATTTTGGCGTGTGTGCAAAAATTTAGAAAAACTAGAGGTGTTCTTTTTAACGCGGTGGTCGAAAAAACCACCCTATGCATTAGCATCAGAAGAAGAATAATTTTTTTCAATAAAATCAAAACTTGGATATTTGTTTTTCTTAAATGTACGTGCAGATACTGTAAAGATCGGACACAAAGTAACATTTTAGAAATAGACAGCGCAGCTAACGCGTTCCATAATACGCTACATCGTGTTTTAAGGAATTATTCTTTGTGCCCTTACCATGTTCAAGAAGTCCAACCGACGTTGATTTTGAACCGCGATTTAAGTTTTGTGAATGGTTGCAGCCCAAGAAACTTTTGACCCTGACTTTAGTGTCAAAATATTATTTTCAGATAAGTATTGTTTTACACGAATGGAAGTGCAGAACTTTTACAACACGCATGTTTGAAATGAAGAAAACCCTCATACAGTTCAACAAAACAACTTTCAGTGGCGGTTTTCTATTAATGTTTGAGCTGTTATTTTAAAAAATAGTTTAATTAGACCGTTTATTTTACTAGCAAGACTTACAAGCGACATGTACATTTACAAGAAACTTTTGTGCAATACTTTGATGACTTACCCTTTGATGTTTGCAGAACAATGCGGTTTATGCACGATAGAAGTTCTCTGCATGTAAGTCGCCCCGTTTGCGATTTTTTAAATATAATGTTTACGAGTCGTTGGATTGAAAAAAACGGCACTAGACGCTGATCAGATATTAACCCTTTAGATATTTTTCTGGAGAGAGAACTGCAACATCGATTTTTTGCAGCAGAAAATGCAATTAAACAGAATGCTCAATTACTGACTCAAGTAACGAACAATTTTTGGCAACGTTTGTGTTTTATCTAATGGAGTAGGTATTATCTAGTGTACTAGAAAAAAATGCGCATAATAGCAATTTCATTTAACCACAATAAATACTATACTATTGTTTACAATTTTCCGTTTCTCAGAACCAAAAAAATAGAAGAAATAAAAATTATATTTAAAAAAAATCTGGGATGCCATGGAAATATAAAAGCGTGACCATGTATTTACATATATTGTTATTTCTATTTCAGGTTTATGACTGGTTATTTAATTTTGTTTTCTAAGTGTATTCAAGGCAAAAAAGTAGAAATGGTAAGGTGGTTTTAGGCCGGAAATAGTGCTCATCAACTAAATGCCCTGTTTAATGTAAATAACTAAAAACAAGTTCTAAGTAGTACGATTGCATCACACCCGAATACTGCAAATTTTAAAACAGCACAAGTTTTGCTCTTATAAACACCAATGCCATTAAGAGTTGCGTGAAGATGATTTGAAGATGAGAAGTGCGTTTTGCTTTTAAATGATTGAAAAATGTAACGCAAATTAGAAGTTTTTAAAAAATATTTTGTTTATAGATGAATGCGCGTTTATACTACATAATAAACCAAACGTTCGCACATTATAGATACATTTTTCTTACACGAATATCTAACAGAATAACGCTTCTTGATTTGTGGGAGAAGGAAACTGGTTCTTCCGTCAAACAATTTTTTTTTCTTTGAACACTTAAACTAAGTAAAGTTTAATGACACTTGAATGTAAGTACCCTTGTTTGGTTTTATAACCCTATGGCTTTATCGATTTTTTTAATAGTGTAACGATTATTAAAACTAATTTATTTATACTGAAACTATGTACACGTTTATAACTAACCGAACTAATTAAACCTAACGATATTTAATCAAAACACTTACACTAATTTATATAGCATTATTACTTACACGAAAGATAAAGTCCGCGGATAACTTCAGTTTAACACTTATTGTTTACATTAAAGTCACGTACGATTTTAATTTTATTGTATTTATCTCGAACACGGGTTAATCCCTTATTTATTTAAACTTGAATAATCTTCTTAACACTGCCGACTTTGAATTACTGAATTAACTGACCTATGATTTGTTTGTACCGCATTTATACGTTTTGACCAAACGTTTGAGAGTTTTTTATATTTTGCGGTGAACGTTCTGGAAATAGATAAAAACTTCGTGAAGGCTGCCAAACTTGAGAATAATTTCTCTAACGTTTCAATAGAATTTTCTATTTTCTCGGTTTTAGAACATGGAAAATTGTAAACAATATTATGGATGGATGCAGTAATTTTATTACTATACGCCGTTTAGTCCGCTCCGGTTATAGTATACTGTTAGTAGGTTTTTATTTTCCATCTTTAAAACTAAACTTGTTAATATAAAATTTATAAATACAAATTGGCAGGCTATAATCTAAAATGTATATAAGTGCAATAACTTAAGTAACATTAAAACTATTTAATTAAAGAGAAGTAAAATAACAGAGTCTGACTGCAAACATTGTCTAATCTATAGAAGTCGCTTATAATGTAAACAATAAAAACCATATATCATTATTGAAACGCATAAAACTTTTATCTGTGTAATATCTACATTATTGTACCGACTACGCAAAATAAATTATTCTAATTTTTTAATTAAACAGCATGCAACGACATTTTTTATTGCACGCTCAATTATATTAAAAACTATATTTTAATATTATAAAACATTAAACAATTCTACACGTACATTAATTCAACCGAGCACCTTTAAGAATTTTTACGACTAAAGGTATTAAATCTTTTTATACCCAAAAGGCGATTATGCGGAAGAGGGTAAAAACCAAATGCTTATTTCCAATTAAAGAAACATAATCACTTAAATTGTTTGGTTGAATAACGCAAAAAATAATCATGTAACTAGTCAATATGTATTTTTTATTATAAATACTAATTTACTAAGAAGAAAAATGGTTAGTATGCACTTATGTATAATTTATAACATACACAAGAATATTTAGCAATACATAAAAAAAAACTTAGTCGTTTGCAGATCGTACCTATAATAGTATATTAAATATTAAGAACATTCAGGGATTTTTACCAGTCGAAGACAATCTTATCTGAGATCGGTAGAATGGTGATGCTTATGCTATTTTTTGCACTATAGAATAGTACATTTCATTACTAGGCTTGAAAGAAGGCTTTACCCGTCTGAATTTGTTTCAGCTGACACGGGAACGCATGCGAGAACGGAAACACTCTTTTTGCCGTGTACTAAACGGTATTTTTCATTATACCCGTCTATAATACATAAAAATGAAGATACATATGTTTGAATTACTCTTCTTTAAAACAACACACATTGAAGTGTTCTCAAAATAATTGAAAATAATGATTGAAAAACGTGGAACATTCTAGATGCAGATAACTAAAAAATATAAAAAGAGAGTCAGTTTTTCGAATCAAGTCGTTCAGTAATTTGAGATTGTGTAAACAGATGATTAATACGTGTCTCGCGTGTGTATAAATTAGTCATTTAATAATAAAAAATTCTGTGGCTATTAAAATTTTGTGTTACACAAAAATTGTATGTTAAAAGTGATTGTATTTGCAAAACTATTTGAATTTCTCGAGTTAATAAAAAAGGGTCAAGAATCAATGAATAAAAATATGGAAGAAAATGTTAGAAAAAATACAAACAAGTATTAAAAACAGAATAAAAACTATCCAAGAACAACTACAAATTAGTGTTAAAAACCAGTGTTAACACCGCGTAACGCTTGAGTTTATTTTATAATTAAATTATGTTGAGAATACATTTTTCTTTTAATACGCAAAATCCATTTTTTGAAAAGCGAGAATTATCGCAAAAGGCCAGTACGTAAATTACGCTTGCATAGAATGCACATGTGCCTTTTGTGTCGCAGAACATTTAATTTTGGTGTCGGAAAACGTGGGGTTTTGTGTTGTCGTGCAGAAGGGTCAAGAGGTCTTCACCGTGGATCAACAGCTAGGCCTAGCAGAACCACGACGACTAACTGGAGAACGGCAGCGCAAAAACGTAAGTAAGAAAATTTTATTTTCAACAATTAAAAGGCGAGCAGAGTTAAGATTAACGCGGTCCGCAGCGACATTAATGGTCCTTCGAGCCGGATTATTGAAAAGTGGTAATTAGCAAATATTAGTTGTAACTATTGTAATATTTCCACCAACGCAAACCTTATCAGGAAACCAAATTCGTACCTGTCTCGCTCTAACAGCACTTAATCGGCAATATTCTTTTTTCTTGCCGCTATATACATCATTCGACGTCATCGCTTTTGGGACTTTTCGCTTATTCGATACCGGTCCGTATTCCGCATATCATATCGCAACTTCGTTATTATTCTTATCGTCAAACTCAGGCGCCCTTGTAAGTTTGTTAACATTTTTGCGTTATTACTTTAGTTTGCATTTAATTTTATTACAATTATTTATTATATAATAAAATGTCGAACAAACTAAACAAATACGTATTACAACGCAACATTGCGCTCAATAGATTAAAAAATGCATTAAAATCCGCGATAGCCGTTGATGAAGATGAAACACAGAAACTAGTATTTAATGCCAGATCCTCATTGGTAGATTCAGTTTACAACGAATTCCAAACTGCCCATAATGAAATCGTTGGCTTAATAAAAGAAGACAATTTTGAAATTCACGATGCAATACGCAGTGAAGCTGATGCTTCATATTTTAATATAAAAGCAGCATATTACAAATCAGTTCAGTCTATTGCAGAATCAAGTGGTAGTAATTGTGCAACCAACCAAAATCCAAATAAGTTTAACGTCAAGTTAGCAAAAATTGTTATTCTTAAATATTCTGGTAATTTAAAAGAGTGGCAAGCTTTCTTTGATTTGTACAACTCGCTAGTACATGAAAACCATTCGTTAAGTAAAATCGAAAAGTTTCATCACTTGATGACTTCACTAGTTGGCGAACCTTATAATCTAATTAAAGGTCTCCCGATCGTAGAACACAACTACGATACAGCTTACGACAGTCTTAAAAAACGGTATCAAATCAAAAGGCATTTAGCAACAGCTTATTATCAACAACTTCAAAACGTGCAATCTTTGCAAAAAGTATCCGCTAAAGACTTACGAGTAATTTTAGATACTTTTAACGAAAACGTTGAAGCCTTAAAGTCGCTTAATTTTCCTGTCAAACATTGGGATTTTTTATTATTCAATATGTTGTTACAAAAGTTGGATGAAAAAACGCGCACCGTTTTTGAGATTGAACATAGTAAATACGATTTACCATCATACAATCAATTGATAGACTTTTTAGATTTAATTATTTAAAAGCTTTTGACTCAGTGCAGTTAATGCCATTAAGTTCAAAACCAAAACAAGCTCTTAATAATCCCAAAACTAATGCGTACAATTATAGTAATCGACGTTCTCTAACATCTAATTTTTTAAACACTACAAATACTTTTCGAAAGGTAACGCCTAAATGTTCGTTATGTAGTTCCGCACATGTTCTATATAAATGTTCGCAATTTGCCGCTTTGTCTGAAAAAGAAAGGTTTCAACACGCTATTAACAATAAATTATGTAAAAATTGTCTGAGAAATATTGATGCCACGTCTCGTTGTAATTCTAATTCGAAATGTAAAATTTGTCAAGGCAGTCATCATACACTATTGCATTTAAGCTATTCCGAGAAAAGAAATTTGGAAAATCAAGTAATAGATTCGACGCAAGAGATAGTTCCAAGCAGCTCTAATCAACCAGAATCAGAAATAAGTGTCATGACTAATACCTTTACGCCCAAGCTTACAACAGTACTTTTGTCTACAGCCGTGGTACACATTAAAGATATGAGAGGCAACTTTCAAATCGCACGTGTGCTCATTGATTCGGGCAGTATGGCAAACTTTATTTCAGAATCATGTCTAAATAAATTGGGATTAAAAAGTACTAAAGCAACACTTACAATTCAAGGATTAAATAGTATGTCCTCTCAATGCGCCAGTGGGGTAACATCTTGTCATATTAAACCAACGGAAGAATCGCAACCCGCTTTCGATTTTGAAGCCGTCGTCGTTAAACTAATATGTGCAAATCAACCGCAGATTCCTCTTAAGTTAGAAGATTGGACTCACATAAAAAATTTAAAACTGGCAGATCCACAATTTAATGTACCTGCACAAGTGGATTTACTGGTTGGGGCTGTGTTAACTCCTTATATATTAAATAATACGCGTATTGTTGGCAACTCACAACAACCTGTTGCTATTGATAGTATTTTTGGATGGGTACTACAAGGCAAATCCAATAACTCACAATATAACAACGATCGTTCTTCATTCCAAGTGTTAAATTATTATACATCGCTACACACTCCATTAGATCTAAGTTTACAAAGATTTTGGGAAGTAGAGCACATCAAATCAACTTTTCCAGTGTTGACATCAGAAGAAAAAAAATGCGAAGATCATTTTAAAAATACAGTCGAACGCTCCGAAGAAGGTAGATTTATTGTGAATTTACCGTTTAAACAACCAAAACCATTTTTGGGTCACTCTAAGTGTCAAGCATTACGTCGCTTTCTTTTATTAGAAAAAAGACTTTTTAGTGATTCTGCTTTAAACGCAAACTATTCTGAATTCATGAAAAACTATTTAGAGTCTAATCATATGGCACTAATCCCAGATTCTGAACTTATAAATGAACAAGCTTATTACATTCCGCATCATTGTATACACCGACCAGAAAGCTCGTCTACCAAACTGAGAGTTGTTTTCGATGCGTCCGCTAAGGCGTCAACAGGACTTTCGCTAAACGACACGTTAATGACAGGACCTAAATTGCAAAAAAATATTGTTTCGATTCTATTAAATTTTCGCGGTTTTCCAGTCGCCTTCATTTGTGATATTAAACAGATGTTTCGACAAATTTCTGTCGCACTCAACCAACAGGATTATCAAAGGATATTATGGCGTTTTAACAAAAATCATCCAATTCGAGAGTACAGATTAAATACGGTTACTTATGGAGTATCTAGTTCACCTTACTTAGCCAACCGCGCAATACAAGAATTAGCAACAACCTATCAATCGCAATACGAAAACGCATCGTTTGTACTTTAACACGCAATTTATGTTGATGATATAGTATACGTTGCTGAAAATGTTCAGTCGGCAATAACACTGCAACACGAGCTAATCTAATTAATGAAACTGGGTCAATTTGAATTAAGCAAATGGGCGAGCAATTACCCTGAACTTTTAAACACCTTACAGTCGTCAGAAGCGACAACTATTTTTGAGTTTAATAAAGAAGATCCACTTTCAGTTAAAGTTTTAGGACTTAAGTGGAACCTGGTAGACGATACATTTGCTTATTCACATTTACCACGCGTGCAGACGCCAACAAAACGACATATACTTTCTGAAATATTGCGCATATACGACCCTATAGAGTTTCTGACGCCATGTATATTGTTCGCAAAAATTATCATGCAGCAGCTATGGGTATTAAAGATAGAGTGGGACGATCTCCCTCCTAGTCGCCTTATAAAAGATTGGAAAACACTAACAACTGAACTAAAACTATTGTCTGAAATCGTTATTACAAGATATTGTTTAAACAATGATGTTTCGAAGATTGAAATACATGGATTTGCAGACGCATCTCAAGTAGGATATTGCGCCGTAGTGTATCTGCGAAAAACGCAACACTCTGGATTCGTTACTGTGTCGCTTATGTGCAGTAAGTCAAGAGTCGCCCCTTTAAAAACTATATCAGTGCCACGACTTGAACTTTGTGCCGCCGTTTTGTTAGCAGATTTAGTCAGTTTTGTAAAACAAGCTCTGATTAATATAGTCATTGACAAAATTCACGCATGGTCGGATAGTCAAACCACGCTTGCGTGGCTAAGATCATCGCCTCATACAAAAAAGTATTTGTTGCAAACAGAATTACTTACATACAAGACATAATACCAGAAGCAGTTTGGCATTATGTGCCTTCTAAAGAAAATCCCGCAGATTGTGGTTCGCGAAGAATGACTCCTGCTGAGTTAGTTTCTCATTTGCTTTGGTGGCAAGGCCCAACTTGGTTGTTGCAGTCGTCTAAAATGTGGCCTAAACAACCTTCAATTAGTAATAGTGACGATGACGAAAGTAAACAATTTGTTTTAAATACGTTTGCTGAATTGCATGTTATTGATTTTTTGTTGCAAAGATTTTCGCCATTAAAGAAAATTCAACGCATATTATCATACGTACTACGCTTTATAAAATATTTAAAACCAAATACTACGTCACGCGAAACTAATTTAAGCGCTCATGAACTTGAACAATCGTTGATTGTAATTGTAAGGCACGTTCAACATAATCATTTTTCTGATTTGTTTAAGGCTATTGATAACAACAAATTATTACCAAAAGTTTTTAGAAAATTAGCGTTATTTATTGACCAAAGAGGTTGTCTTAAGGTGGGTGGAAGACTGCGCAATTCTCACTTATCATTCGATGCAAAACATCCACTTTTGTTACTTAGTTCTCATAGATTAACCAAGTTAATCGTAGAAGACGCTCATAAAGAGTTTTTGCATCCTGGATCTAAAACGTTGCATTACCTATTGCTACAAAGGTTTTGAATATTATCGCCACGCAAGGCATTTTATAAATGCATTTCAAAATGCATAAATTGTTTTAAGGTGAAACCTAAGTCGTATGAGCCGGTTATGGCGGACTTACCCAATCTTCGTGTATCGCAAGTGAAAGCTTTCTCGTTTGTCAGTATTGACTATGCTGGTCCTTTTAGCATTACGTTATCTAGAACGCGTGGAGCAAAAACTTTAAAAGCATATGTATGCATTGTTGTTTGCTGCGCTGTAAAGGCTATTCATATCGAATTAGGTTCTGATTTGTCGTCTGATGCTTTTATCGCTGCCTTCCGACGATTTATTTCTCGTAGAGGTACGTGTTCTATGATACTTAGTGACCAAGGAACAAATTTTGTAGGAGCCAGTCGTCAATTTTTTGAAATGGCAAAACTTACTTCAGATAAACTAAATTTAAAATGGAGCTTTAACCCCCCAGCCACTCCGCATTTTAATGGATTTAGTGAAGCCTGGGTAAAATCTATCAAAATCCACATTAATCGTGTTATAGGTACTCAAATTTTGACGTACGAAGAGTTCTACACGTTTCTCACGCAAATTGAATCCGTATTGAATTCGCGACCGCTTTGCGAGATCAGTGCAGATCCAAACGACTTACAGGCGTTAACGCCTGCGCATTTCCTTAATTTAGAACCTTTAAATGCTACTTTACCTGAACCTGACTTAACACATTTAACTCTTAATCGTCTTAGCCGTTGGCAACTATGGCAACATATGAACTATGACTTCTGGAAAAGGTGGAGTAATGAATACCTTCACGCGTTGCAACAGCGTGCCAAGTGGTTCAATCGTACAAGAGATATTAAGATTGGGCCTCTCGTAATCATAAGGGATGAACAAAAACCTCCTTTGAAATGGGAATTGGCCAGAGTTCTTAAGTTACACCCGGGTTCTGACGGGGTCGTTCGAGTAGTAACCTTTAAAACTTCTCGCGGCGTTTTCCAGAGACCAGTACTTAAGTTGTGCCCTTTGCCTAATCATTAGTTTTGTTTTTAGTTTTTTTTTTCTTTACTCAAATATGTTTGCTTTTGTTTATCTACAAAAAGGTTTTTTTTCTTGTTAATTTTTTTGCTTGAAAATCCTATAAGAATTTTGGTGGGTGGAAATGTTAACACCGCGTAACGCTTAAGTTTATTTTATAATTAAATTATGTTGAGAATACATTTTTCTTTTAATACGCAAAATCCATTTTTTGAAAAGCGAGAATTATCGCAAAAGGCAAGTACGTAAATTACGCTTGCATAGAATGCACATGTGCCTTTTGTGTCCCAGAACATTTAATTTTGGTGTCGGAAAACGTGGGGTTTTGTGTTGTCGTGCAGAAGGGTTAAGAGGTCTTCACCGTGGATCAACAGCTAGGCCTAGCAGAACCACGACGACTAACTGGAGAACGGCAGCGCAAAAACGTAAGTAAGAAAATTTTTTTTCAACAATTAAAAGGCGAGCAGAATTAAAATTAACGCGGTCCGCAGCGACAACCAGATTAAACTTGTTCACAAAGAAACGAACGTTGTACTTTCAAATTTTGATAGAAGTGTTTCTTGGTCAACATATTACAAGAAATTTGAAGCCGCAGTTATAGATAACGGTTGGAGCAACGATCAGAAAACGACGTCTCTGATAGTGATCTTACAGGGAAAAACGTTTGGAATTTTGCATTCTGTTCCTGACAACTTTCAAGACATTTACGAATTTTTTTTTATGATTAGAAAAGACATATGTAAATGCTCATCTGTAACAAAAATATTGAATTGAAATAAAAATACGCGTTCAGGAAACTACAGAAAACCTTACGTTGGGTTTAAGGAGTGGTTACTGGCAGGTAGAATTAAAACTCAAGGATCGCAAAAAAACGGTTTTTACGATTAGAACGGGTTAGTGGTAGTTCACTGTGATGCCTTTTGGTCTGTGTAACGATTCTGCAACGTTTGAGCATTGATGGATACCGTCTTACACGGGTTGTTTTAAAAGACGTGCTTGGTTTATATAGATCGTGGTTGAAAGATAGTTTGAAGAACATTTGAACAATTTAAAAGAAGTGTTCCAACAATTATGTAAGGCAAATCTAAAACTGACGCCAAAAAAATGCCATGTGTTTAAAAGAAAGTGTAATACCTTGGCTACGTCGTATCTAGAAATGGAGTAAAGCCTGACCCAGACACAATCATAGATATGCAAACATGGTCAAGACGAATCGACAAACATCAAGTTTGTATTTTTTTGGGTTGTGCATATATTATAGACAATTTATATCTGAATGGCAAAACCTTTGACAAAATTGACCGAAGAAAGAACATTATTTAGATAGAATTAAGTATGCGAAAACGTTTTCCATCAGCTAAAACAGGCCTTAGTTACTTTGCCGATTTTAAGTTATCCAAGAAAAGATGAAAATAATGTTTTGGATACGGATGCAAGTAATCTGGCCATAGGTGCAGTCTTTTCACGGGTGCAACACGACCAAGAAAAAGTTATCGCGTATTTTAGCAATGTTTTGTCTAGGCCACTGTGTCGCTAGAGGAAATATGTTAGCCGTTTTACTAAGGACGCACCACGCCGCTTTAAAATGGCTATTTAAGTTCCGTAATCTGGAAAGACAAGTAGTAAAATGAATTGAGAGACTGAAAGACCATGACACAGCACACCGTACCGGAAACAGTCGTCGAAATGCTGATGCTTTGTCTAGAAAACCATGTCCGCTAAACTGCAGCCATTATTCGCGACTTAAAGAGAAGATTGAATCCTTCCAGAAAACTGCTATGGTTGATGACGAGTGAGAACTTGAGTAGTTGCATCGCAAATAAGAAACCGATTCAACATTTACACTTTACATCAGGAAGACACTTTGGCGTAAAAAACACATTAGGGAAAGTTCAAGAAAGATTCTACTGGGTGAATTGCAAAGAGAACGTCATGGAGTGTTGCCGTAAGTATACGTCTGCGTATCAAAAAATAGTCCAGTGAAGAAATGCAAATCACCAATAAAACAGTACAACATGAAAACCTTTTTAGAGATTAGTGATTGACATCAAACAACTGTTTCCAGAACAATGGATTATTTCACAAAATAGACAAAAATTTACGCCATACCCAATCAAGAAGCAGCTACAGTTGTAGTTTGGAGTACCGTTAAAGGAGGGAATTCCTATAATTTTAATTTATTTGACAATAATTATTAAAACAACTAATTTTAACAAAATTCGATGTTTAAAAAGCACTTGTATGTGTGAAACGTTACAAATTATAATGTTTAGAAAAAGTAATTAAAAATATATTTTTAATTCGAAATTTGCTGTATTATATTCTTCCAAAAAAACAAAACTAAAAGTATAAAATACCAACAGCATTCTTTCACTTTAATCAAATATTGCCTAATATTTAAAACTTAACAATTCCAATGAATATACTGGGCATAGTTTAAGACGGTCTATGGCAACTATGTTGGTAAAAAGTAAAACAAATCTTCTAGCGTTAAAATAACATGGGGGTTGGCGTTCTTTAAGTGTAGCTAAACGCTACGTTGAGGAGTTGATGGAAAGAAAAGTTGAAAGAGCCCGACAGATATTTAACCAAGCACTGAATATTTCTAATGTACCTTCGATTGTAACGTCAGACAAAAGCATATTAGGGAGTTCGACTAAAACTACAAATATTACTAAGCAACAATTTAAATTGTAGGTACTATAAATATTAAATTTAATTAAGTTCTAGTTACAAAAAAGACAGATTTTCTTCGACTATACAAGACGGAATATTGCGGCCTAATATGTGACTTTCAGTGACTTTTTTAGAATTATATTGATATTATAGAGGCATTGACGTAGGATTGGACGTAATTCTAAACATTACTTTTAAAAGTTGTAATTTCATGTAAATAAAAATTTAATTATTTTTTACTTTTTAGTGCATTTTTTGAAGTCGGTTCTTTTTTCATTTAAAAATTTTAATTTTTATCTTTGAAGTGGTTTTAGTCACTAAAAACTTTAAAAATGCACATCGTTAAAGAGAATTTCATATCGATGTAAACTTGAGAGTTTAATCATTTTCTAATGGACCCCATTTTATCAGAATTTGACTAAATTAAAATGAGATCACTCCTAAAGTACCTTCTTTCTATTAAGAAAGAATCATCAAAATCGATCAGCGTGGTAAAGAATGGTTGGTGAACATACATACAAAAAAATATTCCAACGGATTGAGAACGGACCTCTTTTTGTTGAAGTCAGTTGAAAAACAAACGCACTAACTAGGAGAAAATTGACTTAATAATGTAAAAAATAAATATAAAAGTAAGTTTACTTCTGTAACTATTTGTAGCAAAACGTTAAAACACAACAAAAATTTAATTAGTACTTAAAAGTAACTATAAAAACTAATAGATAACAAAATTTAAAAAAAAACTTAGCGTTAGCTAAGCAAATATACTAATTTCATAACGTTCAATTTACAAAAATTCTATTCTATACAAACACACAATTAAATTAAACAATAAAACAAAAAAAAACAAATCAAAGTAGACCGAACGACTTATTTATCAATTGCTTAAGTTATGTTATACAAGAGCATTTATGTCATAAAGTCAGTGACTCGTTGCAGTTCGGAGCAATATAGAAGTTAAATTTGAAAAGTATATTATGTGTATTCATATATTATAGTTTCATAGTAGGTTTTTAATCTATTAAAATTTTCTCATTTTTAGTTAAGAATAATTAAAATCGAGTTACTAATTTTTCTTGTATACTTATAGGTTATTCTGTTTCTAATAATTATTTATTACATTTGCTAAAATGTATTCAAAAACGGTTTATTAGATATTCGTAGTGAAACATTGCTAACATTTGTTGATGTTGACATACAATAAAACCCTGCTATTACTAAAATCTTCAGTACGAACTAATAGTCTTTTGTGTTGAGATTGCTTGCAATAAATCAAACCATGCTTTGATCAATCTAAATAATTTTATTTTCTTAAAAAAAACTGACCGTTACATTTTTAAGTATATTGTAGGTAATAATGGGCTGTACGTGTAAATTTATTAAACAGAATTTGTTTATCATAATTTTACTTGTTCAACGCTATATTTTTTTCATTTTGTTTGTTAATTATCTTTCCCGCTACGTACTTAAAATAACAATCAAATCACAATAAATTTAGGATTATAAGTCCGTCATAATAAGATTTATTAATATAAACTCTTATGGAAAAATTTAGTCAATAATCAATAAATTATTCACCGTTAATTATGTCAGTAAGATGAGAAACCAAAACTAGTAATACTTTTTAATTTATTAAAATAATAATTTACTTAAAAAATTGGTTTCATCAAAATTCCTAAAAAATTGGCATCTTAAATAGCATATTGAAACGTTCAGCTTCGAGAGCATTCACTAAACTATATAAAAACGACACAAATAAATCATAGGTCGGTTATTTCAGTAATTCGAAGACGACAGTGTTAAGAAGATTATTCAAGTTTAAATAAATAAGTAATTAACGCATGTCGAGATAAATACGACGAATTAAAATCGTGCGTGCCTTTAATGTAAACAATAAGTGTTAAACACCATATTCGTGGATTTTATCTTTCGTGTAAGCGATAGTGCTATATAAATTATAGTGTGAGTGTTTTTATTAAATATTCTTAGATTTAATTAGTTTAGTTAGTTATCAACGTGTATATATTTTTAGTATAAGTAAATTCGTTTTTAATAATCGCTACAATAGTGTCAGCGTAGAATCCACGATTTTTAGTGTAAATATCATTAAGTAATTTAATATCCCTCCCGTAATAAAAACATTGATTGCGTAAATAAATAAAACTTTAGTTCGCGTTTCGCGTGTTTGTTTACAACGTGTAATTTTAACTGTTTCAGTTTGTTAAAGTAGTGCATTTAAACTTTATATTTGTGTTATATATAACTTATGCCGGTAACTCGTTATCAAACTAAAATGGATGTAAAGTTATTTAAATTTCTCGAATAAACAAAAAATGGTCAAGAATCGATGTATGGAAAATTGGAAGAAAATTCTAGTAAAATGAATGAAAAACTATCCGAAAATACTTAGAAAAGAGAAGAAAAATTTCTGGAAAATTCAATAAGTTTAAAAAAAGAAATACAAACGAGCATTAAAAATCAAATAAAGACTATTGAGAAGCAAATACAAGTTAGCATAAAAAATCAAACTAAAATTGTTCAATAAGAAACCCAAGCAGATATGTTAAATTTTAAAGAAAAAATATGCGAATCTATGATGACAAAATAGAAGCAGTAGGATATAGAATGAAACTGCCACGGTGAAGGCAACGTCACGAGCGAAAATTTAATAATAGATCATCGGGAAGAAACCACTCACAAGTTTAAAGTTGTACCTCTAAATTTGATGGTAAAGTTCCATACTACAAGCAGTTTGTAGCTAATGGTTAGAACAACAAACAGACGGACAAGTACAAGTGACCGTTAGTTTGGAAAATGGAGTACTCGACCATCAGTACTGGTAGCCGACCTTACAGCAGAAGTTATCCTGTGAATAAACATGATAAAGAAGTATGGGTTCCATTTGGATATGAAGAACGATGTCCTAAAGATCTACAATGAAGAAATTCCTTTTCATTTCTTAGAGAAGGCAGCCGTGCGAGTCTTATTAAGTGAAGACGTGACTCTGATGCAAGAACTGAAAGTGTGGTGATGGCACGCGTGAATGGAAATCTCCGTAAAGGCTACATACGCGCGATTGAACTAATGGAGAGCAACTTAGTTAAAAAAGGAATACTCGTTGGCAGAACTTTAGTACGAGTGAAAAACATGATGTTTGTAAAGATCTTAAATATCAACTCCGATCCAGTAACGTTGAAAAAAAAAGACCGTGGTAGGCCAATTTACGCCAGTATTTCAAATTGTGAGATGCGTAAAATTCAGCAGTATCAAGATATGTTCGTGCTGGAGAATGGTTACAAAAGAAGAACTAACGTGATGAAGCATAAAATTATTACCGGAGACGCTCGGCCGATACGACAACATCCACGCAGACTTCCTTAGGCAAAAAAGAAGAAACCAAACAAATAATTATGGATATAGAGTAAGAAGGCGTGATTGAACCTTCAAATAGCCTATGGACGTCTCCAGTGGTACTCGTAAATAAAAAGGATGGATCAACGAAGTTTTGCGTAGACTACAGACAGCTAAACGACGTGAGCAAAAAAGACAGCTACCCTTTACCCAGAATTGACGATACGTTAGACACCTTTTCAGGATCCCAGTGGTCTTCCACGTTAGATTGAAAGAGTGGTTTTTGGCAAGTGGAATTGGAACCTAAAGATCGTGAAAAACAGCTTTTACGATTGGTACTGGTTTGTGACAGTTTACTGTAATGCCCTTTGGTCTGTGTAACGTTCCAGCAACGTTCGAACGTTTGATGAAGATCATCTTGCGTGGATTGTCTTGAAAGACGTGTTTGGTTTACCTAGGCGACGTGATCTTGGTTGGAAGGTCGTTCGTTTGAAAAACATTGGAACAACTTGAAAGAAGCGTTTAAGCGACTCAGAAAGAGCAAAATTTAGATGAAATGAAGACAGCAAAAATGCTTTTCATCAACGGAAACAGGCCCTAGTCACATCGCTGATCTTGAGTTATCTAATAGAAGATGGAAAATTAGTTTTGGATACCGGCGCAAGATACAGATACAGGTTCAAGATGGACAAAAAAAGTTATCGCGTATTTTAGCAAAGTTTTGTCCAGGTCAGAAAGGAATTATTGCGTGACTAGGAGTGAGCTGTTAGCAGTCGTTAAGTCTATAGAACATTTTTACAAATATTTTTATAGACGAAAATTTTTGATGAAAACGGACCACGCCGCTTTTAAATGGGTATTGCAGTTCCGTAACCCAGAGGGACAAGTGGCAAGATGGATTGAGAAACTGCAAGAATATGACTATGACACAGAACACCGTGCCGGAGCAGTAATCGGAATGCTGATGCCTTGACCAGAATACCATGCCAGGCGGACTGCAGATAATGATTTAAAAAAAAGTCAAATGTCTCCGGAGAACTACTATGTTTGATGACAAGTGGAAACCTAAGCAGTTGCGTCGCGAACAAGAAAACGATCTTGAAATAAGACTACCCCTGGACTGGAAAGAAAACGGCCGACGACCAACTTGGGAAGAAGTGAGTGTTTTGGACAGAAACATCAAAATGTATTGGGCGCTGTGGGAGTCTTTGATAGTGGAAGACGGTCTTCTTAAGCGATTCCTAGAAAGTGTGGAGAGCACAGAAAACAAACGACATTTGGTAGTGCCAAAGAGCCGGGTGTCAGAAGTGTTGAAACATCTGTACGATGGTACATCAGGACGACACTTTGAAGAAGTTGGGAATTAGGAAAACTAGGACAACGCCTCTCTATCTTCAATCGGATGGCATGTTTGAGCGGATGAATCGAACAATGGGAAAATACTTAGCTAAAGTAGTGTCCGAACACCAAAGAGACTGGAAACAGTACTTGCACTTTTTCCTAATGGAATACCGATTATTCGTTCACAAAAATACAGGCCAAACACCATCATGTTTGATGCCCGAGCTTCAATTTGGACAAAAACCGGAAGAAGAGGTTGGTGGAGAAAATTACGTCAGCAAACTGACCAAAAAACTAGACAAAGTACATGGGGAGGTGTGTAAAAACACAAATTTCTAGCGACATGATGAAGACTTTCAACCTGGCGACATGGTATAGTTGTATAATTCCCAAAGGAGACGTGGTTTGTCGCCGAAGCTGCAAAGGCAATAGGAGCGCCTTTATAAAGTCGTGCAGCGTATTAATGACGTTATATATCGCATCCGAAAACCACCCTGAGGCAAGCCATCATTTGCTATCATTGACGATTCTGATATATAGTATGTTAAGTTGTTTAACAAATACCATTTTTTGTCTCCCAAAAATGAAGCTACAGATAGAGTTTTTTTGAAGTACGCTAATAGGAAGTTATACATATTATATATGTAATTAGAACAAAACATAAATAAGCTTATGAAATATTTCCCAGTGCTGATTATCTCCGAAAGCGTGAAACGGCCGTACAGTGATTCTCTCTAGTGGCAACTTTTGCAGTTTTACTGATATAGTTTGTTAGTGGATTACAATCGTGTATTACTTGATACAATTTTCGAATTTATGCGATTAGCAAATCTAACTACCAACATGCACCAATTTGTTATTTATTAACTTCAGTAAGTAGAAAAACAAACATTTTTATATGTAGATGATTGGTTGATGGCTGGAAGTGATAAAAATGAAGTAACCAAGATGAAAGAAATGTTAAATAAGCATTTTAGAGTAAAGTATCTAGATCAAATCAAGCACTTTTTGAGTATGACTGAATTTTAAGATGTTTTTAAAAAAAGTAATTTTAATAGATCCAACGGTTTATTTAGAAGCTGTATTAACTAAATTTGATATGTAAAACTACAGGACAGCATCAACTCCTATTGATGTCAATTTTAACCATGATACATTAAAATGTGATAGATCTAAAAATGCTGATACTGAAAGTAAATTTAGAATGTTAATTGGATCTCTTATGTATGCGATGTTGTATTTGAAACCAGATTTATCTATGTATTTCAACATTTTAAGTCGTTACCAAACGTGTCAGTGGGAACTACTTAGGACTTACGACACATACAGAGTATCTTAAATTTATCTTTAATCTTTAGTAGTAGTACTGTAACTAAACATGTTATGTATGATATGTAGATTTGGATTTGGAAGGAGTGTATAAAAAGTCAACATGACGTAAAAACAAAATATAAATTTTCTTGAAAAAGTATTTATTAAAATTATAACTTTTGTTTTAAAATACAACCAATTTTTTTTTAATTACTTGGACGAACCTGATGGAATGTTATTAGTGTATTTATGTCCGGATGAATCTTTGTGAGTAGCAACCGCAAATGCACATGAGTACTAATTTCTAGTCGATAAGGCTCATACTGGCACTGAATTCACGTTCTATTAAATAGGAAAATAAAAAAGCAATCAACAGCTTATGTACAATAACCCATAATGCTGGATATAAAATTGGGATCCGTGTTTATAACCATAAGTTGTCGTATCTAAATTGGCTTTAGCTCTTTATTTTTGGATAATTCAATAATTTTATTTATTTATATTATTTTATTTATAACTTTTGGATAAGGTTAAAATAAAGTGCATTCTTGCAATTTTAAAAGATTTGAAAAATAGTCATCATCATTTTCCAAACAGAATTGAGCAAATAATCTATTATTTAAGACACTCGTTTTGATTTTATTAACTGATCTAATAACATTTAGTTTTAACTATGCCAGAAGACTCGGTGTCGTCCTATCATCTTTTGTCCAAGACTTGATGAATTTGTTGTATGCACTTCACATCTCGCATAACACAGAACTAAATTGTTAATTAGATGCACGATTTGGTTATAGTTTATATTATAAACTAGTTGGTGCAAGTATCGGCTATATTCCGTTTCTGTATAAACCTATATATATATATAGGCCTGACTCACCGCGATGCCATTACTTGTATTTTATGCACCTGTCTATATTTATATTTTACTTGGGACGTAAAATTCGCTAATAATTTATTCATTGTTATTTACTTTAACTTCCATATTAATAAAAAGGTGTTACAATTTTCTATTTTATATTAAACTTTGCGCGAACCCTCTGACGTCCAAAATTTAAATTGATTTGGGGGTCCCCAAATCAATTTAAATTTTCCAAAACCCCCTGAATGATCTCGGAAATCTTTGGGGAAGGGATGCAATAATATATGATTTCGTAAGCGATTGAAACATGTAAATATATGATACTATTTCACGCGGATACAAAAAAAAGTAATAATGTTAATAATATAATAATTTAAATATTTCATATGTATTTAGTAAAAATATTAGTACTGACATGAAATTTTTTGTTTAAAAACTGATATGTAATAATAAAATAAAGTCAATTAACGAATTTTAACTCAATAGGCTTAACTAGAAACAAAACTCTTCAAATACATTTATAAATTATTAAGAACTGTTTTTTTGCTGTAAATGACCTATAATAATTAATTACTTGAAAACTTTTTTTAAATTAATATTAATTATACAGTATTCAGACTCAAATTACGTAGTTACTAACTATTGTTTTGTTTGATTATTACAACCTTTAGGAGACTAATTATATTATTTCGACACACCGTTACACAGTTATTAATTAGCTAATTAATTATGCAAAATGCGCAAGAGGCACGTTTTAAAGCTATGCGAATTCTTAATTTAAAACATTAAAACAGTCAGTTTTCAAAGTAGTCGATTTCATACAAAATCGCACTATGGTTTATTGATCTACTACTCGATATTTGAATAAATAAATTATTTCAGTTGAACTGAAATGCGGGCGTCGGCTATAACTCTTCTACTTTTTACTTTAAAGGTTTTAATGTCTTCCCTACTGATTTAAAATTCCTTTTCTGTTTTTTAGGCTTAAATCAAGTATAAAAAAATTAAAAAATTAAGAGGATTAATATTTAAAAACCAATAAAAATGTAATTGTTATTCAAGCATATAACATTTTTGAACAAGGAGTAATTACGGTTCGACGTAGTGAATAATGAATAAAGTAATTTGTTTTCTAATACAGTGCACACTGTTTAATGTAATCACATTGGAATGAGTTGTTCTATAAAGATATTAGTATATCGTGCTTTTTCTATGCGTCAACTCTAAAATCAAGACCTAAAACTATAAATATTTTAAATAGATAAGCAATGTTTAAAGCAAAATGCAGGTCAAATTAAAACTGTACAGGAAGACATTTAGAATTGCGATTAAACTTACAAAATTTGAATAAGTTTTTTTAGACTTTACTGCAGTTTGACAGTAGTAGTGAAAATTTAAAGACTTTTTGCGTTTATAACCAAAAACAGTTAATAATGTTAACGACTAGCAAAAAATTACTGGAGTAGTAAATATAATTTTTGTATAAAAAAACTTTGCTCAGCTACTGCTTTAAATCTACTTATACTGTGCGAATTTTAAATACCAAAATCCACGTGACCTTGTAGCATCAGCATCACACCATGTGATATTGGTATTTTGCATAACTTGAAAAAACTAAACTAAAAGTCAGTCAATGGCAGAATATAACGTTTCTATCAAGACAACCAATTATTAAAAAAAATAATGAGAGTGTAATAATATTTAATTAATACATTTGTAAAAGAAGAACAAGTTAAAAAAAACTGCATAAAAAAGCTACTTTACAATTCTTTAAAATGTTCACAGTTATTCGCCAAACACAATTGCATACGTTTTTTCAAATTATGGTAACGTTCACTACAACTTGACAAGTTATTAATTTTATTTTGTATAACAAAATTTTGCATTGTGTTAAACTATTCCATAATACCATGTCGAAGATTTACAAACACATCTTAAGGTATATTTGCATTAGTAACAGCTACCCTAAAGTATCAGATTTAAGATTGCAAATTGTAGATTCAACAATCATCAGGATTTTCTAAACAAACACGAAAATAGGCTATCAAGGTAAATGCATCTTGGTCTGGTGTAAACATAATTGAACGTTTGTTAATTTGTTATGACAAACTATTATAAACTTATTTTTGCTAGATATTCATATCAGTTAGTTTTATTATAAATTTTTCATAAAATGATAGCAAATAATATGAAAAACATAAATAAAACACAATAACAAACATTACAAGTGCCGCTGATAAATGAAATAATTTGTTGTCAAATCTTAAAAATATAATTAGTTCCTTAACAATTAAAAGTTCCTGGTCGCGTAGCTTATTTTTGATGTCACCACAAAAGCACTTGTCCATTATGCGCATTAATAAATTTAAAAACGCCTAGAAAATGAAATAGCAATATTTTTGTAAAAAATGATAGTGGGTCAGCATTCAAGCTTACTCTTGAAACCTTATCTTTAAATCATAATTAAACCGTTATTAATCTCAAGTTAGAAAAAATGCTTTTATCGAAAATGTAACTGAACAAGAAATGCAGTTATAGTTCACGTATAGTTTTGCAAAGTTCATAACAGAGATGATCGTGTATAGAGTAGAAGTATGAAATAACATTTATTTTTAGCAATTGTTCATATTACATGTTTGAGGATTCTGTTACGTGTAATAAATTTTTACATTTCGTACTTAGTTTTTTTTAGTACCGCACTGTAAGCGACTGCGCTATTGGCGCTATGATATCAGCCATTTTTGTTTGACATTCGCTGCGAGTAAGTTGATTTGGTAAAAATTTTGAGCGTTTAATCATAAGTATTTTCGATTCATTTAATTTCACGTCGTCGTTTTACTATTGCGGTTTTAGCAAGTATGCAACCTCATGCCATTTTTCTATTTGCCAATTTAAAGTCATTTTAGTAAGTTGGCGGAGGCTCGAAACCTTTGCTTTTGCGCATAACTACAGAAAGTGAAAGCATTAATTCATTGTAATGATATTCAACACTTATGAGACCCATAAAAACCAGGTACAATTAAAGTTAGGTTGATGACCTCAAAAGTTACATTTAAAGAGAAATTTTGACTCACAGCTGTCTATAACTGTATAGCTTTTTTTCTATGTTATATACTTATTTTACGCATTCAGCATTATTAATTGTATTAATTTTGCAACTGTGTTACATACTTATTTGCAAATCTTTATATTAAGCCTTTAGTTTTATTAGTTGTATTACTGTTTATGCTTACTTAGACCGATAGACCTAAGTAATTTTTTCAAAGCTGGTGGTGATTACTTTAAATTGTTAAATGCAAACTTTCATTCATAGACTTGGGGGTATATTTCTAACGTAGCAATTAGTATTACATGTAAGTCTTACGTTTATAATATTTTTAACAATCACGTCTCACTATTGAGAATTTAATTTGCATGTAATTATTGCAATGTTTGTTTCGCTTTGGTTCTATTTTACTAAGTTTTATTTGTTAGACAATATACAACCAATTTGTTACGTTTGTTACGTTAACATTTTTGATACGGTTTTCTGTGCTGTGCTTTTGCTTCGGGTGTAAATGTCATTTACAAGTAGAAGGTTATCATTTCCGTTTCTAACATTGAGGAAACAGCACGTGATTTAACGTCATGTTAATATATCTACATTATGGGTATAGTGGACCATCTTCGTTGTTCATGAGTAAATCAATTTGGATGTATTATTTGTGAAATATATTCTTTAGTAAGAATTCAGTTTTATTTTACGTCGCAATTTAATTTTTCTTATATTATCCCACCGAATTAGGTTACCTCCACGTGTCTGCCATCTTAAAACTTATTAAATATTTTCAAAATATTTTATCCTTTGGATTGATTAATTTGAACGTGTACAGATGCCAAAGTTAAACACAACACAAGCTTTAATGGTTAATTTGGAGTAAAGAGTGTGGAATATTCGTAAGATGAACAATTAATCTCGAAGATTTGGTGTCACACTTGAAGCACATTTGGAAGCTTAGCGGATTTAGTTTAATAATAATTCTGTGATGAACTATTTGCAACTTACTTGTGATAGCATTATATATCTGTTATACTATCTGCAATATTAGAGAAATGTTTTGGATATGCCATTAATCAATCGCATGTCAAAAACTGCAAGTAAACTCTTTCTAGAATCTCATACTTTGGTTGGTGTCGAACATAAATATGCCTGACCTAGATATATATTTATCTTATCTGTAATACAACTACAAAGTTAAGGAGTAGTTTCCTTGTGGCGTTAAATAACAATTTTTCTTTTAAAGATTTAGTCTATAGTAGTCCAGTTTTGAGATATTTGCAATTAAAGCTTTCAAGCTGGTCCTTACTATTTAACCAAATGAAAAATTACTGTTGATTGTAACTATGCGGTAAATGGTAAGTAAATGCTGTAAAACCCGTAAAACGTATTGATGTATATTTGTAATTATAATCTCCACACTACACGTGCTTAGATAGTGTTTTGAGCGATATTCTAATAGACAATGAAACTGTTCTTCCTACTTACAAAGACAGTAGTCGAGAAACACTACCGCGTGTATTAGCAGCGGAAAAAAAATATTTACAATAAAATCAGAAAATTTAATCTTGGTTTTCTTATGGCCCCTTGCACAAAACAAATCAAAAATCTAGCAAGTGATTATTTCTGAAATCGATTGTTACATCACTAATAAACTTGGTTTTATTGGCTATGTAGCACTGGTTTTGAGAAATAATCAGTTGCTACATTTTTGATTTGCTTTGTGCAACCCGCCCTTAATGTATGTGCAGGTTTTGCAAATTGTAACAAATCGGTCACAAAGTAACCCTAAAAAAATGGATTGCAAAGTTAACGTGTCCCATAGTACGGTGCATTGTGTTTTAAGAAGTTATTTTTGCTACCCTTACAATGTTCAGCATTTGGACTGTTTAGTAGCCAAAAACTACAAAAATACATGTTATCATATTTATTTTATTTTTGTAGTGTTTTTTATTAATTGAAATATGACTGAATTACGTAACATTACCTACATTTAAATATCTGTAAATACGTTATCTTTTAGGTATTATCTAGTGTACTTGAAAAGAATGTGCAAAATAACAACTTGATTTAACCACAGTAATTTAACTAAGTCTTATCCAATAACAATGTTTTGTATTTATTTAAATTTTTGAGGTCAGCAATGTAACCGGTCCTGTTGTTGTGAGGTGATTGCGTCCACGACACCCTAGGTAGCTAAATAGATAAATGAGTATTCAAAACACAATTGAGATATATAATTATTGGTCTGTACATTTACTAACACAATATGAATAAAAATTAGACTTTCAATTAAAATAGATAACATAATACAACAAAATAACAATCCATGAAATGAAATCGAAATTTATTCTAGGCGGCTCTGTGTATCTCTTTTGTCGAATCCGCTGGCAGCGCTCTCTATCGGCCTATGTACGACTCTTTGGAGGTTGTTTTAGATAAAACACAAATTAAAAATGTAGTTTTTATACCTGTGTTTTCCGGTAATTCATTAACGCAAATCCTCTTGACAGCGATGCTTTTTCTTGAGTTTATCTGGATAAATGGAACAAGAGATTTAATAAGTAAATTTCTAAACAATCTCGTCGAATTGTTCAAACGTTGACCTCAGGTGCTTTTTAAATGCAATTTGAATACTTCCCGTACGTAATACGGTTTCTGGACTTTACAGGTCGATGCGGCGGATTATTAAAAATCAAATAAATTTCATTAAATTCATGTCGGCTGAACGACGATTAAAATAGGGGCGACGTTTTCTATAATTCTATTCTTCTATATATAATTTCTAAGTTGCAACTGGACCGTACTTGCGGTGTAAATGACTGTATAAAATGGAATTAAATATATTTCAATATGTATTTATGAGGAATGTACTACGACACGGTAACAAAACGGATTTCTGGTGTATTTGTTTATGTCGCAAGTACGGAGTTATATAAAGTTGTTGTCGTACAATTCGAGAGATGAATAAAACCGCTTTAAGTACTTTCGGCGAGTACTAAGGTACTCTACGAACGAATGTCTAACAAGGATAACCAAATACAACATTACAAAACACAACAAATACTGAATATACAGACGGATGAATAAAAATGCTTCAAAAAAATTTGCTGTTTGCTACGACAGTTGAAACGCAGGTCCCGAACGTTACAATGGTTGGTCAGGATTTTATCAGGTCAGACAAATGCTCCAAGTACACGCGGTAATCGTTAATTAGAAAACTGGTTAACTTGCGGTTCAAAAGGCGGTTTTTGGGATGTCCGAGGTGCCTTCAGAGACGCCGCTTGGACGACGACAAAAAAGATATCATCCTAAACGGCGCAGCCGCTTTTATATCCTTTTTCCTTTCTTCGGTCCCAGTTTTAAAACGGAGATCGTGTTGTCGCTGGTGGGATAAACAAAAATATGGATAAAGACTTTGCACCATTTTAATATTCGTTTTTAATTTGATCAAAATGGTGGTTTATTTTTATTCGCAGTGTCAACAACCTTAAGAGACTTAATTAATTCAACAGGTCCGTAATTTATGATATTTTGCTTAAAATTTAAATTTTTTTAAATGTTAGATACTTTCTGTATCTATGTTGTTACGATTAATTTATACAGATTTGCTTATGTAACTACCTGATAAAATCACTAGATTTGCGTTGATTCGATTCTTATTCTTCAGTTTTTATCAAATTATATTTTCTAACTTTGTTATGTAACGTTGACTCTCAGGTAGTTTTTTAGATAAAAAGCGCCCTAACAAAAGATGCAAAGAGATTAATCAAACAATTAGAAAAATTGCCAAAATTGGTCAATTAACTTCCGAAATCAGAGATGCCGAATAGTTTGATTTTAAGGCTAAACCATTAAAGTCCTATCTGCAATTCAAAGTTACACAGGAATAATGTATAGATTCAACCTCAAAAGATAGTTATAATCCTATATTCGAAAACAAAAACAATAAGGTAAAATTCAGTAATGTTACTTAAAACTAAAGATAGAAATTTTATCAGTTTATAATTTAATTAATTAAACTTAAAACTAAGAAAATACCGGTGTTTCTTTACATAGTAAGAAAAACAGTTTTGAATTGAGTTATTTTAAATATTTGCGGTAAGCAAATTTAACTTTTATTTTAATAAACAGAAAGCTAAACTTGATTGCTTTTACATGACTAATTAAACAAATTTGAGTCGCACATTTATTTAGAGAATATTAATATTTAAAATCTAATAAGTTAGGTTCAAATGTAAAGTTATTTAGTAAAGATAAAAACCAAGTTCGTTAATAAAGCCAAATTTTTAATTAACGAAAAGAATGTCATTTAAAAGAATGCAACGCTAATGTTGGCGGTTACGATAATAATAACCTTGGAAAACTTCCCATCAAGAATGGATGACAAAGGTATTTTTTTCAAGAAAACCAATTTGGATCATTGCCATTTATGTTTTATTGATATACCGAATCTATTCAAATTATAAATGTAGAGACATAAAAAAAACGGTATAAAAAAAGTTTAAAATGTTAAAAAATAAGAAATTAGATATATGTATCAAAATAAAAATTGAAGACAAACCTGTATTATTAACGCAGACTTTTTCAAATAAAGATATTGTAGATATAAGGTAAAATAAAATCTACATGACTTAAAAATTGAGTCACACAAGCGTACCACTCGAACATTAAGTCTTGAATGCATTTCCAAGACTGACTTCGCCCTAAAAAGTAGCAGCTCCACAATATTAAAAATAAAGGAAGGTTTACACACAATAATTTGTTAAATCAATACAAATAATTTAAAATGGAATAATAACAGTAACGAAAATCTTACAGTTATTTTCTTACAAACAATCAGTTATTATATACTTTACTTTTTAATTGTTTTTTTTATTATTCTGTTTTAATGTTGCTACTGCAATAAAATATATTGGTTGTTACATTTGTGTTGATTGATTTGTATATCTTAAGTGTGTCAAGTGTAAACGGGAATCTGTAGTACATAGTTCTTCCGTTTTTGGGTTTTTTTTAATTACTTTATAATCGGCACATCTAAGATCAGGGTGAATCCTATAAGTTACACATCTACGACTTTCTAAAGCTGTAAAATATGTAACTTGGTAATACTGTTGATTGATACATCCGTTACTCAATAATGAATGCATATAGTTTGCTACAACTCTATGAACCAACATTAGAATTTACTTTTTATTTTTTAAAGAAAACCTAATCGTATCCCAGCTAATGATTTAGTTATCACCTCCCAAAAATAATATTTTTAGTTTGCCACAACTCAAGATCTATTTTCATCATTAGTATTTAGGTTACTACTATATTCTAGTTTTGGTAAGTAAACTAAATATAGCATTTTGAAAGATTTGTATAAGCTAGCATGCCAAAGACGGATTTTTTCTTATATTGTACAAATCGATTTACTTTTGTGCCAGAAATATCTAAATTAAGTTTAAAATTTTGCTATATGTTAAATAAAGATTAAATGTAATGACTCAATGTGAATGAAAACAAAATGCTGACAACCACAGTAATGCTACTACTAAATTTTAAAAATTCTATTAGTGTATCTTAAAAACGGTTAATATTATTTTCTACAATCCTTAGAATAATAAAATGCATCTGCCGTCAAAAACTACAACATACTTTTTGATACAATTTATAAAGAAAACTTGGAAGAATCTTATCACAAATGTCTTTAAACCGTCCTAAGTCAAACGTCTCTAAGACGTCTTGCATTAGATATTGTTAGGATGCCTTTTTTAGAACAACAAGCGTTTAGGCATAAAACAGACGTCTTAAAAGTATTGTGTGCTGTCTGGGTAATAAATAAATATAAGACAATTTCGATTTTGACCGTTTATGTCTACTAATAGAAACTAAAATTATTCTTTTATATATTTAATTGTTAATTTATATTATTTTTTATTGATAATTGCAACTAACAGCAAAACTTTAGTTTTAAAGAGAAGTAATTTTGTTGCTATATAAATAATAATAATTAATAATGTAACTGCGTTTTGACGTAATATTTATATTTTACAAAAACTATATAATAGAACAAACAATAATAATAATAATAAAAAATACAGTTTGATTTTATTTTTAATTATAATTGCACAAAATGAAAACTAAAAACTTTTGATAGCTTATACTTAAAATACATAATTTGCAAAAGTATTTTCTTTAATTTAATATTGCATCTCTCTTGTGTAAATATACTAATTATTATTTTATATTTTGTTTGTATGTTTAAGTTAAAAAAAAGCAATTATAAAAAACCGTCACTAATGATTTTGTTAATTAACATCAGTTCGATTATTTCAAATATAAGATAAATCGTACGTTAGTTAGTAACAGCTAATTGATTATTTTTATTCTAATTAAAGATTTAGTAGATAATTGTGCAATATTTTTAAATACACTTATATTTTAACTAAAATATTTATTATTCAAATTACCAGTCTACCAATAATAAATTCGTTAACTTTTAAAATGTATTTTTTACATATGTTTCGAGTTTAAAATTATAAAGCTCATCTTCAAAAAACTATAAAAACTTTACTTATAAAAAGTTAATATTACAAAATTATTAATACGACAAAGTCTACTTCAACTACTAATTTAGCTAAGACTCCAGTATTACTGGCAATCGCTATCGTAAATGCTTGCATGAGTTCTAATGAAATTAAGGATAATGTATCTTAATAAAATTGTATTAGATAAAAACCTTGTAACGTTGTAATGTGTAACATTTAACCTTGCAAAATATGTCGACAGCAGTGCAATTATGAAAAATCATAAATATTTTAAAATTGTTAAGGGAATTTATTGTTATTGGTTAATTATTAAAATTATTCAAATTACCAGTCCACCAATAATAAATTCGTCAACTTTCAAAATGTACTTTTTACATATGTTTCGAGCTAAAAATTATGAAACTCATCTTCAGAAAACTACAAAATTTTTAACTTACATTTTTTGAAAAATGTCAAATATGAAAATTTGTAACTAGATAATTTATTAAAAAATGTAAGTTAAAAATTCATCACAAGTTGTAAATTTTACTAATTCACCTACCTATAAAATTAACAAATTTTTAACTAAAATATTTAATTTTGAAATGAATTCTATTTCTACTTACTCAATAAAAAATACAAAAGAATTAATAGATTTTTTAATTAATTTAATTTTTTCTTTTGATACAATCTTAAATCTTAATATTGTTCCTTTTGATGTTAAAAATCTTTTTCCTTCAGTTCCTCCTAGAGATATATTACTTATAATCTCTAATCTTCTTTTGCTTTTTGATTTTCCTAATTTTGTAACAAAGGATTTATTAAAAATTACTAAATTTTATTTAAATAACGTTTTCTTCCATTTTGATAATTAATTTTTTAAACAAAATCTAGGTTTTCCAATGGGTTCTTCTTTATAACTTATTTTTGCTGAAATTTTCTTAAACAATTTAGAAAGTAAATATATTTTTAAACACCAATTTTCTTAAAAAAAAATAATATTTTAGAAAAGATATGTTGATGACATTTTTTGTATTTTTAATGGTTCTAATCTTGATGTTAATAACTTTTTAAATTTTTTAAATAATATTCATAATGGAATAAAATTTTCAAAAAATAATAAGTTTAACAAATTCTACTAACAAATTTTTTTCTGTTCCTTTTTTACCAGATTTTCTTATTTTTTTTTAGAAATGAAGTAAAGGTAACGATTTCAAGATTTCTTTTTCTAATGAAATATCTCTTCGGAATCTTTTTTCTTGTAATATTCTCAATAATAATAATAATTTAAATAAAAGTGGAATTTAAAAATTTATTTGTCCTTGTAAAAAAATTATATTGGTATGACACAAAGATCTTTTCAAACTAGACTTAATGAACATCTTAGATATTTAAAAATTACTTCAAAATACATGAATAATCCAAACTTAGTAAAATTTGCATTTAGATAATCGTCATACTCTTTTTTCTTACAAATTATTTCATCCTTTTAAAAACATAAATAACAAAGAAATTCTTGAATTGCTAAAGTTGATTTATATTAAAATATCAAATCAAATTTTTTTTGTTGAACGATCAAACCAATTTCAATTATGATTTTAAACTTAAATTTTCTTCGATTTGTTTGTATATTACACCCTCCTTTTTTTAACAATTTACATTTAACATTTTGTAAAACTTACATTTTTAATTATCTAGTTACAAATTTTCATATTTGACATTTTTTTAAAATGTTTGTTAAAAATTTTTTGTAATCTTAACTTTTTATAAGTTATAAATATTTTTTGTAGTTTTCTGAAGATGAGTTACATAATTTTAAGCTCGAAACATATGTAAAAAATACATTTTGAAAGTTAACGAATTTATTATTGGTGGACTGGTAATTTGAATAATTTTAATATTTAACCAATAACAATGAATTCTCTTAACAATTTTATAATAATTATGTTTATTTGTATATTTTTCATAATTGCACTGCTGTCTACATATTTTGCAAGGTTAAATGTTACACATTACAACGTTACAAGGTTTTTATCTAATACAATTTTATTAAGATACATTATCCTTAATTTTATTAGAACTCATGCAAGCATTTACGATAGCGATTGGCAATAATACTTGAGTCTTAGCTAAATTAGTAGTTGAAGTAGACTTTGTCGTATTAATCTCATCGATGCGTATAGTGGTTATAGCTTCAAACTCAGAACGTTTAATAATAATTTTATAACTTACGTTTTACTTGCAATTTACAATTTAAATAATATTTACGTACTTTTAGACTTAATATATTTTTATATTTTATTTTACTAATTATAGTAGAAACAATTACTGTCTTTGATTCATGTCTTGCTTTGCTTTAGTATAGCATTAAATACTACAGTTTATTTTTTAAATTTATTTCTTAAATTTAAGTATATTATTAAAACGAAATTTGAGCTGTAATTTATTGTTAAATAAAAAATATATATATTAACTTTTTTTTGTATAATAATTTCATTGATTACTAAGATTCAGAACATTAATAAACTAAATTACCAACAGTATAAAAAAGAAGAAAACCCATGTTAAGATTATGCGTAAAAGTAAAATAGCTAGATTTAATTTACGAATAAATCGTACAAATTTAATACTAAACAAGGGATTTTTAAGTGCGGTGATAAAAAAGTTTCAACGTTAAAAAGTTACAGTTCAATGATGAGAACTGCGGTGTGACAAGAAATACGACGCCTAATCAATAAGTAATGTTTTATAAGACTCGTCAAAAGATGTCTGGAAATTTCTGTCAAATAAACAAATAAATAATCTCAACTTGAATTGAATTGTGTATAAACCTATAGAAGACCACTCGAATGTTATTGCACAAGTATAAATTACTTTTTTAATATAACAAAATAAACATTAAGTTTGTTTTTAAATCGTTTCAAATTAATACATTTTTATATTTAGGTTCACTGTTTTAATTGATTTGTATAATTTTTAATGTAAAAGCGTATGTAAAATATTAAACTCTAATAAAGTAGGCATAAAATACGTAAATTAGTGATTTAAAAGTTATATATTTTTTGTTTAGAATCTTTGATAAATTGATTGTGGGTAAAACGAAATCTGACTACGAGAAGACGATATTAGATACATGATTAATGTTATGTTCTCTTAGGTGAAATGTGTGTCTGTCTATAAATCTCTATTGGTATGCAAATAGAAAATTTATTATTGAGTATACAGTAGCACAATAAATGATTTATGTTTTATTTATTAGATTCTCGCTCTTGTAAGATTCTATTATGATATGTAGCAGTTTTCAGATACAAAAAAAAATTAAGTATTATAATCTATTTTAATATTTTGCGTATACAAAGTTATTATAGTATCCATTTGGGTGCTGTAATAATGCATAACTTTTTCATCGGTAACTTTGATATGTTAAATGTCAACTATAAATTTATTCATTTTCATTTTTTCACTGCAATTTCCATAGTTTATATTCATTAAATTAGTAAGATTCATAAATTCGATACATACTTTTATTTATAACGTTACTACTGAATATTGGTGTTGTTTTGATACTTAAAAGTTCAAATGGTAACTGGAAAGAAATTTAAACAATTTACTTAATTTTGAGCTTTTGGTTGAATTGTTGAAGTATAATCTAATCTATCTAATATTTAGATAGAATAAGCATTATAATGATCCCCTCCACTACCTTTCAAACAACTTGAAAATTGTTTTTTTTGGTAACACAAATTTTTTTTTGTATACATAAACATAACTTTGTTATGTTCAAATATTTTTAAATATTCAATTTATTGATTGTTAAAGATATTTAACCTTGTTAGCTATGTCTTAAAGAAGGTCCGTTATTTGTTTCAATTACCTTAGTTGCTTCATGATGTAATCTAATTTTTAAATAACATTTTATAATAAATTCAAGTTTTGCAATATGGTTTATTTCGAGATCATAATCTAAGAAATGTAACACTAAAAATGGAATATATTTTGCTCACAAAGCTGTGAAATGAGTAATAGGTACATTAATTTAATAAATCTGGAGTTGCCTGGTATTGAGTAACTTTTCAACACAAACGCAAATTTTTTTCATGTCATCGGATGGTATACTTAAACTGCCTCTGTTTTTTCTATAAATTAAATAGTATATGTTGCCTATACTTCAAACATATACTATCCCAAACAACACATTGGTACAAAAAACGTCTAAATGTCCGTCTAATAAACGTTAATAACGCGTTTAAAAACGTTTTAATGTCTAATAAACGTCTATTAGCCGGACATTTAGACGTTTTTTATACCAATGTGTTGCTTGGGATCCTTAATTCGTTTGTTGCCTATCTTTACAACAAAACCGCCTATGTATGTAACATTTTCTGTAAAATTTGATAATTCGCATTTGAAATTGATTGCAGGAATATCTTCATAATACGGTTAGAATTAATATTGGTGAATGTATTTTTAGTAACAAATAAAATGTTTCTATTATGTTGAGCAACGACATTCTCTTCAATCAGTTTAATTTTATTGTGTAAATATAATCTTTTGTAATTAGATATAAATTCTTTTGTTGTTGTTTGGTTACTCCATCCTCCTGAAAATATACCAAAAATCAGATAAAATTAATATAGAACACAAATTAATTAATAAAATATGTACTTTAAAAAAATGTCGAATAATCTAGGTGACGAACTTGTAAATTAGCAAGTATTGCAGTGAGTTATCTGTTATCTACGTTTCGCACAAATTTAATAACAAAATAGTAGATATGTACATCCCCAAGACACTAGTTTTTGTGTAGTGAAAAATATAGATTTTTTGTTGCATTCTTTCAACGATTGCAAATTTACAGCAGGTTTAAAAATACGCGCATTTTTCTTTCTTAGTAGAGTTTATGTTCCACTTTCAAATAATTCATTAAATAAATGATTAGTAATTCTGATAAATTCGGCTGTTGCAGATGCTTCTTGAGATTCTAGCAGTCCTAAGTCATCATTGCAGGATTGTATTGCATCAGCAACACTATTACTTAAAGTTTGAGCTGTTATATTTACTTTTATGATTTGTTTTTTTACTAGTAAAGGTTTAGATGTCAATTTTGTGCCTGCTTGTAACCCTGTTTTCGCTTGTTCGTTATGCAGAAGTTAAAGGTTGAAACTCCAACAAATAGGTTCATCATTGCCATTATAAAGTATTTTATAATGTTCGAATAAATTTCTAATTAATTTGAGCATATGATATGTTTATATTACATGTACTTTTTCATGTGGTATTTCTGGATAAAAAAAATTATGGTTTGAGGTCATTAATATTCAAGTCAGCACCTACAACAGATGTAATTAAATAATATAATTGGTAAAATTCAAATACAACCTAAGTAATTTAACAAAGTTATGTGACACCAAGGTCCATCACATGTTAAAGAAACACACTTAATACCTACATTATCTAGTTTGGTTAAAGAAAGTTTGGCTAAGCCTGCTCGTTTCTTAGCGGTCATGCCTAACAAACAACATTTACCAGTAGCTATAAAATAACCAATTCTTACTAGGTAAATAATTACCCTTAATAAAAAAGTAACCAATAGGTACCTTGCAAGGCTTCACTTGCTAAAAGTAAATTGTCTAAATCAGTGGTTCTGAAAGTAGACCTTAGGGACCCCCAGAGGTCCCCAGTATCTTGATTTGGAGGTTCTAATAAATAATAGAAAAATTATGACACATTTTTATTAATACGGAAGTTAAAATAAAAAGAATAAATAAATTATTAGCTATTTTTACGTCTTAAGTAAAATATAAATATAGACAGATGCATAAAATACAAGTAATAACAGAGATCGCGGTGAATCAGTCCTATCCATACAGGTTTATTCAGGAACACAATAGCCGATACCTGGACCAACTAGTTTATAATATGAACTATAAAAAAGCCATGCATTTAATAAACAATTTAGTTCTGCGTTATGCTTGTTGTGAAGTGCATACAACAAGTTTTTCTAGTCTTAAACAAAAAAAGTATAATTTTTTGTATTGTTACGCAGATAGTGTACTTTTGTTACGAATCTCTTTTTGATTCAAATTTATTTAAGCAAAGTAATACTCTTGTTTAAGTTGATTTAAAAAATTATATACCACAGTTATGAGTACGATGATCTCTTAATATTCATTAAAGATTTCTTTTTTATTAAAAAAAGATTGTAAATTTTTCTAACACAAATTCTATTTCTAAAGAATATATTATTAATCATTTTGTAAAAGAAGTTAAGACATATTGTGTTTTACAATTTAATATAACTCACCCTAACAGTTATAGCTTACTATTTTATATTTTTGTTTATTTGGTTTACTTCCGAGAGTAACCAAATCCGCAAATATTTGGAATTAATGTATATTACTGTATTATTATAGTCTGCTATTAATTAATTTTTTAATTATTTATTTTTCTCAGAACATTAATTGGTACACAATGAGTACCTACACAATATGTGACATTTACATGAAATTTTATCCTTACATCTCAAATAATTATTTCAATAGACCGTAACATTGCAGAAAAATATTATAATTAACAGTGGTTTGTTGTAAATAAAAATTTTGATATATGTTTTTCCTGTATCTTTTAAGGCCCTTTTTTTCAGATAACAGTATGAGTGAGCCGAAAAAAAATGCAGACAACACAATGTTAAATATATAAAATTGGGCTTTATTCCTTTACCAGGAAATAGTACTTTTCCTATGTGTCTTGTATGTAATAAAACGATGTCAAATGATTCAATGAAAGCTTCTAAGGTTAGAGAACATTCAATAAAAAATCATAGTAACAAAAATTGTTATTTGTTATACAAGGCGATAAAATAAAATTTTATCGTCGTATATAACGTTATATGTCTTTCTATAACACAGTTTTAAAAAAAGTAAAAAAATCGATTGATTGAATCAGTCACGTTCTAAAATCTCAGTTGTCATTTTGTTTATTAGAATGTGTGGTTCCTATACGCTGCTTGTGTGTGCTTTTCTCAACATAGTGCATGTAAAAATGTGTGAAAATAATTGGGAAATCGATTTTGAAGAAAAAACTCTCAGATGTGAACAAACAAGCGTTAGAGACATTGGGTAAATTATTGCCCCAAAAATTGAGATTGATATATCAAATAGAATATACGTGCTTTCAAAAGTGGAAAAACCTAAAGAATCTAAATAGTGTGAGTGAAAAGATACTTTTGGCATACTATTCAGAAGAGTCAAAGAAAGTGAAGTCATCAACATTCCTGTAACTCTACGTCTGTACTTTTGTCACATAAAACAAGTTGTCTTCCAAAAATCGATGTTTTTAAAAATGTAAATTGTTGTTATTAATTCGAATAAAAATAAAAAATGGTTGAATATATGTATAAAATAAAAATTAAAAAATTGAAACACTTTATCTACTATTGCTGTTAAGGTGCGACTTGACCTGTTTATTTAAGTTTTAGAAAGTACACTTTAACATTAGCTGTAAAAAAAGATAACGATTTAGCGTTTTTTTCAATCAAAGAAAAATATTTAAAAACACCGAGATTGCAAAACTTTATAGGGACAACATCAAGATAGATAACGATGGATTCCGTGTTTCTTATAGTATTTCTTTAATGATTGCAAAGTGCGGATAGCCGCACATTATTGGCGAAGAACTTATTCTACCAGGTGTGAGTGAGGTAATACGTACCACGTTCCACAAACCAGCTTTCGATAGTAGAATTCCAATGAGTAATATTACTGGACGAAGAAGGATCGATAAAATGGGTCAGTGTGTAAAAAACTCTTTACGTGACTACTTCAAAATATCTGAATTCTCTATACAACTTGAAGAATCAACATTACCAAATTACGAAGTTACATTTTTAGCTTATGTAAGATCTGTAAAAAAAGAAAAATTTTTCCAAGAATTGTCATTTGCTAAATGTTTAGAAACTGATATGTAAGAAGAAACGTTATTTACTGAATTAAAAAGGTTTTTTCATGTAAAAGCTGTAACCTTGACTAATATCTCCGTTGTAAGTGTTGCTTTGTGTAATTGCTCTTTCTATAAAATATATGTAAGTAGTTTGCGTCCACTTTTTTTAATATCCAATTCAAATACTTTTAGTAAAGCTCAATTCCGTTTATTCTGTCTTTTGACGTAACTGTAAAAACTCATTTCATCTTTGTTTTCGTGTTATGCAATGTTATTACCCAGATATTTCCGCAATCTTCTACATTATCTATCTTAAGTAAACGTAATTTTTTCGCCCAACATCCTCCGTGCAACGCAATTACAAAACTTACAAACAAACGAATAAATCATGTTAAAGTTCAATTTGAACCAACGTGTCATCAACCAAATTATTCATTTGATTAATACGTCTTTTTTGTTCAATTGTAACAAATATACTAAATATAACAAATAGTAGTTTTGTAGATTATTATTTAGATAAAAAAATAGCGTTGCTAACACTAGATATTTAGTAAATGTTTTAAATTACATACATTTTAAAGTAACTGCTAGTTTTTATTTAATTCAGATGCATACAACTATGATGTAGGAATTTTTTTCTTGGGAAAGATTGTAGGTATTATTAGTATAACCTACATTTTGATTAAATAGAATAAGTAAAAGGCTGAAAGCTTACTGATTTGTAAAATTGAATACAATTAAGAAACTATACAATACTAATTAGAAAGAGGCGCAAGTCATTTTCCGTGTACTCAATAGGTGATATTGCATTAACTCGAATTATAAGGCTTCAGGAGGTTATTAGCTGAATATCCTCATCTACGATGTGACAATTATGATTCTGTTAAATATTTGTTAATATATTTACAATCGCACATTGTAATACAATTTATATGTGCTTGTTATCGCCAAAGACGCTTCAATACATTACAGTAGACAAAGCACTTGCATTTGTTTAGGTGTAGAATGCACACATATTTCTATAATTTTCCATAAAGAATTTATTTGTAATTCAAAACGTTACTAATAAAATAAGCAATTGCTTTTCATAGTTCCAAACATAATTTAATAGATTATAGGCCCCAAATCTTTTGTAATTAAGCTCCAGTAGTGTGTGTTTGTGTATTTAGACAGTTGTTAAGTTAACTGAAAACAGCATCGTCTTTACGCAAATAGTTGTTGTCAAAAGATAACTATGACACGTGGAGTATGAAGGTGGAAGCTCTACTTACAAAAAACAACATATAAGAATATGTAAATGGAACCAATACAATGCTGTTAGCAGGTACATATGACGACTGGTCAAACAAAAATGTCTCGAAAGAATATTGGTTGAAAGCTGATAAAAAGGCGAAAGCAAATTTAATATTGTCAATTCAACCATATGAACTAAAACAAATTTGTGGATGCAAAACGTCAAGAGACGTATGGATTAAATTGAAATTCATATATGCTTTAAAAGGTCCTGCACAAAAAGCAACGTTGTTGAAACAATTAATGCTTCAGAGATTAAAAGAAAGTGGTGACGTGAAGAACATTTGGCAAAATTTTTCGACGCTGTTGATAAGCTCGTAAAATATGCATGTTAATGTAAACAGTGATTTTATAACTATCATGTTTTTGTATAGCCTTCCTTCGACATTTGAAAATTTTTGATGCGCGATAGAGACACGTGATAAACTCCCCAACGCCGAAGATTTAAAAGTAAAAATTATAAAAAAAAGTGAAGCGCACAGACAAAGAACTAATAATGTTGTAATTGTCATGGCCTCTGGTAACGATAAAATTAATGAAAATTTTCAAACAACAAGAAAAGAAAATCAAAAACAAAATGTGGTGTGCTTAAGTGTTACAAATGTGGTGCCCCTGGTCAAAAAGCGAATGCATGTAATGAGAATGAGCCGTGACTGATAAAAGAAAACCTAATAAATCTTATGTTGCAAGTCATACAATTACTAGTATAGACAGTGCGAATAACAAAACGTGTAATGAAAATAAAGTTTAATTTTTGGACAGTAGTTGCAATGCTCATTTGTGCGGTGAAGAAAAGTTGTTCAGTATTAGTGAGTCTCCAAAAATTAAACTAAAACTAACGCGTCTGCTGAAGTGAAAAGAACGGATGTTGTTCATATTTCGGTGCGAGTGATAAAGGTCATCGACTCATAAAGTTCAAAGACACTTTGTTTGTGCCTGATCTTCGAACAAACCTGATTTCGGCTCACAAAAATTACAAACAAAGGACACAACCTTTCGACAAAATGTCGCGTATGTTCGTGACAACTGTGGTACTGTGATAGTAAGTGCCGATCGTGTAGGAAATCTTTACCATGTCCGTAAAAATCCTGAATGTGCTCAAACTGTTTTGTTCTGAAATTTGGAAATGGCATGAGAAATTAGGACACTTGAACGGCAAGCATTTAATGAAATTGGTTTGCAAAGGTGTCATATCCGCAAATGGTGTTAAAGACGCCGATTAATTAATACGATGTGAGATGTGTTTAAAAAGTAAAATGACCGCTTTATCTTTTGAAAAAAATAGAGTACGGTGTAATGAAACTTTAAAAATTGTTCATTCGGATGTGGTTGGTTCATTTAGATTGAATCGACAGGTAGTGTAAGTATTTTGTGACGTTTCTTGATAATAGCCGAGGTTTACTTTTTAAAGAAAAGTGCGGTGTGTTTGATGCTTTCATACTTTATCAGAAATTAGTAAGACAAACTGGAAAGAAAGTGAAATGTCTGCAGTCTGATAACGGTGGAGAATATTGTAACAACATAACAGTCTAGTTTACATGCATCATTTTTGTCAAATGCGGTTGCTACCGCTTGTCACATACGTAACCGATGTCCAACTAGTAGCTTAAAAGGAAAGATTCCTTATGAAAAATGGACACACAAGAAATTAAAAATAAACAATCTTCAAACGTTCAGGTCAAAAGTGTTTGTATTAGATAAGAATCCCCTGAAAAATAAGTTTAAAGAGCGGTCTATAGAAGGTGTGTTCGTGGGATATTCTCGTGATGGAAAAGGATTTCGTGCGTGGATACCAAATTTACGACAAATTACCAACGCTCGTGACGTAAAATTTTTGGGTATTACCGGAAATGCAACATATGATACGTGTGAGTTAGATGATTGGTTAATGTCAACAGAAGAATTCGACAAAATGACAAATATAATAGCGAAGACTTCCACGGCCGAAATCTATACTAAGATAAGGATGTCTTCCGGGTTTGGACTGTGTCATTGTTGTTGTAACCGAAGTTGCCAACGTTTCGCCCACTTTTGTAGAGGGCTTCATCAAGGAGTGAGATAAGTCGCAGAACTCAAACAAGCAACCGAAAAGCAACTTGAAAAGCAAACGGAAATATAACAAAAAACCACTACCGAGTTAGGTAATCAACTTGTGAACCAAGCCAGATTCTAAGCTCCGTAGAAGTGACTTAAGAAGAAATAGTCTCCGTATATAAAGGAATGGACAGTTAAGCTCGACTCTGATTGGGTTACGGTTGATAAGGGGCGTGTTTTCGATAAATGACTAATGACCGGAAACCAAAGAGGGGATATATTGGGGTGTTTGCTGATTCCTATGCTTTCTCGGAATTTTCTGTTGAAAAAGAATGGAGATTTGGCAATCAACAAAACATTATCAGAATTTATCTTGTGACCTGTAGTAAAATGTTGTTGAGCAACCGCAAACTTGGAAATATACCTTTTACTTATACAACGATCATGTTCTGAAATGCGAGTAATGACGGAACGACCGGTTGTAGACTAAACCACATGAACAAGGAATTTGGTATACACCTTGAGATGAAAGTGTAGGAAATTTATCTTTGGGAAAATGAAGAATTTGAGAGATTTTGCCTGTCGAGTTGAATATGGGTTTAACACCATTCTTACGAAGAAGATGTAGGGTAAAAAGGCCAATTTCGGGTTGGATTTGGGAGTAGGAATGTCCTTAGGTAATCGAGTACGTGGATGTAGACGACGATTAGTAACTCTATGAATATCTCGTTTTACAAAACCATTGTTCATTAAGGTTCTAGTAAGATGACGAAGTTCCCAGTCTAGATTCTCAGGTTGGCAATTAGAAAAGACACGATGGACCAAAGATTCAATAACAGAATGTTTCTGTGCAGGATGATGATGAGGCGAAGCATGAAGGTATCTGTCCGTATAGGTGGGTTTGCGATAAACAGAATGACCTAGAAGTCCGTTGAGCTTACGAGTCACAAGAACGTCAAGAAATGGAAGAGAACCATTACTTTCGATTTCCATAGTAAATTTGATATCTAAGTGTTGATTGTTAAGATGATCAAGAAACTTAGACAATGCAAGATGACCATGAGACCAAACAATAAACGTGTCATCAACATACCTAAACCACACTTAAGGTTTTAATATTGATGATTTCAAAGCAACCGGCTCAAAGGATTTTATAAAAATATTAGCTACAACAGGTGATAGAGGAAAACCCATAGCACCACCAGAAGCCTGTTCGTAAACTTGTTATCAAATACGAAGTAAGTAGAGGATAGACACTTATCAATAAGAGGAACCAAACCCAAGTTCTTGCCATGTTGAGACCGAATCTGTTTGATGATAACAAGCAAATCCTTAATCGGAACTTTAGTAAAAAGTGAAGTAACATCAAAGCTCACGAGAAGATCTTGTGGTTCAAGTTTTATAGTTTTTAGACGTTGAATAAAATGCTGAAAGTTGACGATGTGAAAAGAGATTTTACCTGTAAATTCGCAAAGAATGTTGGACAAGAACTTGGCTAGCTTGTAGGTAAGAGATTGGATAGTACTGACGATAGGTCGAAAAGGAATACCTTGTTTGTAAACTTTAGGAAGTTCGTATAGACGAGGTGGTTTAGAATCTGATGGGGTAAGTCGACGTTTAGTTTCAGGAGGTAGATTGGAAGATTTGATAATTTGGCTGACCTCACGTTCAATTCTCAAAGTTGGGTTGTGAGTTAGAAGAGCGTAAGTTTCCTCAGACAAAATAGAATTGATTTTCGTAACATAATGAATTTGGTTAAAAACTACAGTAGCGTTGCCTTTGACGGCTGGAAGAACAATAATATCAGGGTTTTTACGAAGATTTTTTAGAGCTGACTCTTCCGACTTAGAAATGTTGGATTTAGGAATTTTAGATGATTCAAGGATTTTGCCAGTGTTAATACAAATGGGATTTGAGATGTGGCGAAGAAGATGTCTTATAGAAGACTCAACAGCACATAAGATATCTTTTTTAGGAATACGTTTGGGAGCAACCGCAAAATTCAAACCCTTAGAGAACACCGATTCCTGTTCCGACGTGAGAACCAAACTAGGTAAATTGACAACCGTTTTTAAGAAGTTAGTAGTGGATGAAACTTTACGATTCTTGGATTCCAATAATTGAAACTTTTTGGGAAGACTTTCAGTGGTTAGTCGTAGAGTGATATCAGACTGCTGGTAAGTAATGTTGTCTAAGAGTTTCTAATCATCCGGGGATAAAGTGTTGGCCAACTCAAGATAAAGAGATTTTTGCAACTTATCTTAAAATTCAGTTACAACAACGACACGGTCCAAACCCGGAAGACATCCTTTTCTTAGTACATAATATATTACCGCCGCCAAGTGTAGACGTGTACCGGTTTGTGTTATAAATACATACATATATTCCATACATTTAAATTATAGTATTAAATAAAATGCCAATAATAAGCAAGTGCAGTGTATGTAAGTTAGAATTACATGTAGAAAAAGAACTAAAATGCGATGAATGTGGCAATCCAATTCATACCACATGTTCAGGATTGACCCGCGCTGAAGTGCAATGCTTAAACTTAAAAGATCGCCGAATTAAATACGTGTGCGAGCTGTGTAATTGTAACAAGGTACAAGTAAGTGATTTAATTAAAATCATAACTGAGCTCAAAAACGAAATAACTGCGTTGAAAAAACAATCAATCTCACCTTTAAGTGAAGCCACCTTTAGAGAAGATTTGATAAGTGAATTGAATGAGCGCAATGTTAGGGCGCGTAATGTTATCGTCTATGGTTTGAATGAACCGGACAATGCTAATACGTCTACAGATATCGCGCAAGTAAAAGCTATCATGGATAAAATTGCCCCAGAAGTAGCAAAAGAGAACATTAAGGTATTTCGCATAGGGCGTCGAAGTTCTAATTCGAATCGCCCACTTAAAGTTGTTTTAAACGCCAGAAAAGATGCTATCGCAATGCTTAAAAATAAGCGTCAATTACCAAAAGACTTAAAAATATCTATATCTTCTGATGAAACCGTTATGCAAAGAAGTTATAAAAAAACCATCAATAGCACTCTTCAAGAACGAATTCAAAACGGAGAAACTAACTTGACAATAAAATACATTCGTAACGTACCTACTATTATTTCTACAAAAAACTGAAATCCCACCCTAGCAACGGCAACAAATCTCTTAATATAATAAATTGTTATTACCAAAATGTACGAGGCTTAAGGTCAAAGATACAGTGTTTATATAGCGGTGTTTGCGACTGTGATTATGACATTATCGGCCTTGTTGAAACTGCGCTTATACCGGAAATATCCAATTGTGAAATGTTTCCAAACAACTTTACTATCTACAGGTGTGACCGTAAGTTTGGTATAACTAAACAAAAGTGGGGCGGAGGTGCGTTAATTGCAGTAAATAATTACATTACCAGTGAACATATCGATCTAACCAATATAACAAATGTTCTACCAACTATTGATATTGTGTGTTGTAAGTGTATTTTTGCTTTTGGTTTATTATTTATTGTTACAATTTATATACCTCCCAGCACTACATTACATGATTTCCAGTTGTTTTTTGAGTTGCTGGAGCAGGAGAGTTGGTGTCAGGGCGATGTTTTAATGCTTGGTGATTTTAATATCCCTAATTTTGTTAGTGGTTCTGAGATAGATAAGAAAGCGAAGGTGATGAATGAATTTATTGATATATTTAATTTAACGCAATTTAACAATATTTTTAACTGTAAATATCGATTGCTTGATTTAGTTCTAAGTAATTTAAGATGTGAGGTTTATCATGATGATGTACCTTTGATAGCGGAAGATAATTATCATCCCGCATTACATATAGTTCTCTATTGTAAATCTAAACAATCAAAGTATGTTCCTTTTAATTGTACTAACAAAAGATTTAATTTCAAAAAAGCCGATTATAATAACTTATATAATTCTCTTCTTGGTGTCGACTGGTCTTTCTTAAAAACAGTTTCTGATGTTGAGATTGCGTGTAATCAATTTTACAATATTATATACTCATTATTAAATTCTTATGTTCCTGTATATGCAAACAAATCTTCCGGTTATCCCAAATGGTTTTCACCTGAACTCATTCGTAATATCAAACATAAAGCTAAATCTTTAAAACGGTATCATAAACATGCTACAGAAACTGATTTATTGGAATTCAAAAGACTAAGAAAACTTGTCAAATCTCAAATTACTGTATCATACAACAAATACTTGACTGATGCTCAAAATTCGATTACTAGTAATCCAAAATACTTCTGGAATTTTGTTAACTCTAAACGCAGCTCATCGCGTATTCCTAACAAAGTAAATTATAATAATAAAATATTTACAAACCCGCAAGAAATAGTTGATGCTTTTAGTAATTATTTTGGCAGCGTATATGCGCCTGTAGTTAATAGAGATATATCTCAATTTTACTATAATAATAACTTTCCTAACATTTCTATTAGAAACATCACGTTAGAAGAAACTATTGCGTCTACAAGAAAGCTAACAAATGTACGGCTGGGCCAGATCAAATACCAAGCTTTTTAGTGAAAGATTGTGTTAGCGTATTTTCTGAACCGTTAACTTATATATTTAATATTGCACTAAATACCAACACGTTTCCAAACGTTTGGAAAGTAGCTACTATATGCCCAATTTTAAAAAATGGTAATTCAGCTGATATTACCAACTATCGACCTATTAGTATATTGAATAACTTTGCCAAGGTATTTGAAATGGTCATTTATTCTCGTATATATCCTGCTGTAAGGAAATTCATTTCCCCAGACCAACACGGTTTCATGGAGCAGCGATCCACTGTTACTAATCTTGCATGTCTATTGCATCATATAGCTAGTGAACTTGATAATAATGGACAAGTCGATGTGGTGTATACTGATTTTGCCAAGGCGTTTGACCGTATACCACATGATGTTATCCTTGCAAAACTCAGTAACTTTGGTTTCAACAGCAATTTACTATTATTTTTTCAATCCTACCTTGCAAATCGAATCCAGTTTGTTACATATAATAATTATTTATCTCGTCCTATTTTATCTTTATCAGGTGTACCCCAAGGATCAAATTTGGGCCCGCTTTTATTTTTGTTATATATTGATGACTTGACATATAAACTTAAATTGAAAAAATTATTTTTTGCTGATGATTTAAAAATATTTTCCAGCATTTCTTCTATTGCAGACTGTGAACTAGTTCAAGAACAATTAGTTATTTTGCAAGATTGGTGTTACGATAATGGCTTATCTCTAAATATACCCAAATGTCAAATAGTTTCATATACGCGAAAAAATCAGTGGATTCAATATAATTATAGTATTCACTCTGTTCGATTGAACAGAACTGATTCTATCAAAGACTTGGGAATCCATTTTGACAGGAAGCTTACGTTTTATAAACATGTCTACAGTATATCTCGTTCTTCAATGGGGATGCTTGGGTTCATCTTTAGAAACTGTAAATCATTCTCAAACATGACAGCTTTAAAATCCTTGTTTTTTTCTTTGGTACGTAGCAAACTTGAATACTGCAGTTTGATCTGGGATCCTCAACATAAATATGAAATGAATATGTTGGAATCGATTCAAAGAAAATTCTTAAAATTTTTGGTTTTCAAAACTGATGGTGCTTATCCTGCTAGAGGTTTTTCTAATGATCAACTATTAGAACGATTTGACTTTCAATCTTTTAAAAGAAGAAGATGTAAAATCGCTCTTACTTTTCTTTTTAACTTACTAAATAATAAAATAGATTCCTCTTATTTATTATCTTTAGTAAATTTTTTAGTGCCTAGTTATTTTTCTAGAAAATCAAATACGTTTTATATTCCCACACCACGTACTAATGTTTTATATAGATGCCCGATTCTCAACTGTAGCCGGATATATAACAAGTTGTCGAATTGCGTGGATGTCAATAATTGTAGCTTGGAGTTATTGTTAAAAGCATTAGATGATGCGTAATTTGGTTTTTAATTTTTTCCTACCTTTTTCATTTTCATTTTTGTTTTATTTTTCCATTATTGATAATACTAATATTAGTTTCGTAATTATATATGTACTATATAGCAAATATAGGAATGTTCAAATTATATAATTTTGTGTAAAATTTTTGTGTGTACACTTGCATTTTTTTTTTCACGTGTGTATATTGTCCTATAAATGGATGTAAATCTGTTGGATAATAAACTTTTATTATTATTATTATTATTATTAGTAAAATGACAGATATTTCAAAATCTGTAGAGTTTTCACCGCATCAGTCAAAAGTAATCGAAGTCCCCGATGAACAACCTATTATAAAAGTGCAATTTCCCAATAACATAACAAGAGCTTCTGGCAGATCGCGTTTGTTGCGTACCGGTAGCTGAGGGCGACCAAGGAAACTATTTTAATCGCGTAGTTCTGTATCGCAAAATACAGAAGAAACTCAAATTGACGAAGTAGAACGGAACGTTGATGATAACGTTTTTGTGAATGATGCGGAAGTTAGTGTTCAAGATGCTTTAAAAAGTGACGCGAGTGATGAATGGAAAGACGCGATAGAAACCGAAATGTTGAGTTTAACCGAATATGACACATGGGAAACTGTCAAGGAAGATAACTGCAGAAACATTATTGGGTGTCGCCTACAAACAAGTTGGATTGTGATGGTGAAAAACCGCAAGGCTCGACTGGTAGCTAAAGGCTATAGTCAGAGATACAGTGTTGATTAACATCAAACGTTTGCCCCTGTGGCTAGGTTAGAAACATTAAGATTACTCTTAGGTCTTGCAGTTCAGTTCAATTTAAAAATCTATCAATTCGACGCGTTGTAGCGGTATATTTAAATGGAAGTTTAAACGAAAAAGTTATGATGAAAGTGCCCGATATGTTGTATAAAATGTTAGAAAGAATTTTATCAAGACAGACTTTAGATATTGAAATTTGAGCAAAGTAAATGCTTCAAAATTTACGTGTTGGGGGCAATGCGTGTAGGTTGAAGAAAGCTCTGTATGGACTACGTCAATGGTATACGAAGCTTAGTGAAAAATGTTTGAGTTTAGAAATAAATTAAGTGTTTAACAACTGAACCTTGTTTGTTTTACGACCATTTGGATAGAAGTTTAGTACTTGTGCTTGTGTATGTTGACGATATTCTTATCGCTTCGCGAAAGCTAGTTATAAAAATTAAACAAAGTTTAATGAAAGACTTTGTAATTAAAGACCTTGGTCTTGCAAAAAATTGTCTCGGTTTTGAAATTAATCAAAGTGAAGCTGAAAGGGACCTTTCACAAATGGGTTATGTACTAGAGTTATTAAAGCAGTGCAATACAGTGGCAACTCCTTCTGAAGTTTAACAAGGATAGTGATAATTTGTCACAAGACTATCCGTTTCGTGAATTAATAGGTGCTTCAATGTATTTGTCAGTTGGAACACGTCCGGATATTTCATTATACTATATCTAGCAACGCATGTGTCACTGGAACTGTGTAAAAAGACTTTTACGGTACATAGCAAGAACTGCAGATTAATATATACATAAAATAATAAACCATTAATTGGTTATGCCGATGCAGATTGGGATGGTTGCGTTGTAGATCGACGATCGTACACGGGATACGTGATTTTACTTAGTGGTGCAGCTATTTCGTGGAAATCGCAAAAACAAAGGACAGTTGCGGTATCATCTACAGAAGCTGAGTACGTCAGTCTATCCGAAGCAGCTAAAGAAGCAATTTATTTACAAAGTATGTATCGTGAATTGAAGGTATATGATATATATGCAATGTGACGTTGTTCGTTGATAACAGAGGAGCTGAATGCTTAGCTAACAACCTTGTATTTTATGCTCGTACGAAGCACATTAATATTAAGCATCATTTTGTGCGTGATACGATTAGTGACGGAAAGTTTGTTTTGAAGCACGTTTTAAGTAAGAATATGATAGCAGACGTACTGACGAAACCCTTACCACAAAAAATGCATTGAAAGACTTGGAATTGGTAGCTGGAAGCACGATTGTGAATAATGTGTGGTTTGAGAGGGCGTGTTAAATAGTTAAATACATTTAAAATCGCACACTGTAATACAATTTATATCTGCCTGTTATCGCCAATGACGCTTCCATACATTAAAGCGAACAAGACACTTGCATTTGTATAGGTGTAGAATGCACACATATTTTTATAATTTTTCATAAATAATTTATTTATAAATTAAAACGTTACTAATAAAATACATGTATACCAACTTTAAAGCAAATACATTTAGTCATTCTCTGTATACGTCTGTCCAGTTTTGTATATCACCCTGTATACAATAAATACTCACTGATTAAAACAATTTATTTATGTAACCTAAAATAAACAGTAAAACGCACGAGGCTCTAATTTATAAATAGGTACCTACTTTCGTAGCTAACTAAATCTAATTTGCATTCTACCTCTAATAGATTTAACAATGTTTGTCTACTACCAATGTAGTCTAAAAAAGCTTGTAGTTTGAACAACTTCTTTATATTTATATATTTGTATGATCTTCTCTGTATTTTAACAACAACGTAAAACGAAATATTTATCTGTTAACATTTTCTTCAATTCTTTTTTATTGCACATCTTGGTTTGTTTCTATTTTAAAATTTCAAAGCCTGCATGACAAATGTCATTCATGAACAGTTATTCGAAGGCGATACAATACTATGGTGTTTGCATAAAATTGTCTTTATTTTTATGTTTGTTTAATTTAGAAACCAGATCAGTGCAATCACTTGTATCAACTTACCTGTTCATAACTGCTTGTCCGGTAATAAGAAACACAAAAAATAAGCAATACAGCATCGGCATGATTCGTATGCTATATAATTTAGATTTCTATTAAATTTGTTTGGTAAACAAGACAGCAAAAATAGTATTTGTTTAATTACGATTACAATAGGTTAAAAACTTACCCATTTAATAATGTATAATGGCCTTATACATATTTATTAATTGTTATTTTGCAAGTATAGGATATTGTACTTATTATACAAAATGCGAAAGCACTGTCAGAACATGTGCTACACATTTTTTGTATCTATCTCTATCTATCTATCTAATTTTTGTATTTGTAAATTTAATTAACATTTACTTTAATTTCATTTAACTTAGCTTAAAATATAATCAAAAAACACTTGTAACAATTTTAATAACAACTAGCAAATGTTTCCACTTAATGTATTTTTTGAATTTTGCTATTTTAATATTGTAAAAACCTACAACAGTTTATTTTTTCACGCTATCAAAAAATAAACAACTTACTAATTTTAATTTTTTTTATAATTAGAATTTGTTAAAAAAAAACAATTTAATTTGTTACTTTTTTTATTATCTATTAGCAAGAGAACGGTATTACCGTTTATTTAATTAAACCACTATTAACTAACTACTTTTTTAATGTTTTGTTATATTGCCAAAAATCAACTCAAATGTAACTAAACAAATTATTTTAAAGAATTGGTACTTGCATCATAACAATATTAGATAAATATATTTTTAAAAATATTTTAATTATATCATTATTACATTAAATATGACCATTTTGAATTAACATGCATTTTTTGATGCAAACACAAACAATAATAAAAAAACAAACTAAGTAATATCTAAAAAAAGTGTTTTTAATTACTAAATTTAAGTTATGTAATTTAGTAATAAAGAAAATTGCAATGTGCAATAGAAATATAAAAAAGAAAACGCATACACAAAATGTACCTTTTTAATATAAAGCTTTATTTAACATTAATAACCAAAAAGCATACGTTATTAATTTAATTGTTTTTGGTCTCAAATATAATGCTTTTGACATAACGCTATTGTGTTGCATTTACTTCAAAGTTATACAGAAACATTAACTATAGTTTTAATTGTAGAATTGTAATTAATTGTGTTTTCATACGACATAATCTATTTTTAGCATTTAATTTTAGCTATTAAACCCATCTCAACACTTTTGTAAAAATAATATTCCTGATTTAAGTGACCCGGCGTCGTTGTGACACAACTGAACGATGAATAAGTTTTCAGTTTTGTATATTGTAATTATACAAAATTTTTAATAAATATTAATTATTTTTAATATTTTTAGGTGCATAAAACTAGATAAAATAAACGTACATAATATATATATTTTAAAATGTGAAATATATAATCACATAATTACTATATTTAAAAATATATCATATTATAAATAAAAACTGCGCTCCCGTTTTCTTTCATAAACTTTTATCATAAGCTGTTTGAATGTTTAAGGAAAAAAATATATTAAAACGATTATACGTATGTATATAGCTTAAACATATAAAACACACAATATTTTCTTATAATTAGAAACAACTATAATAAATAAATATAATAATTGATTTATTCCCTGCTTCATTAAACACATCATGTAGCTATGTAAGTTTTGCTCTTAAAAACATCAAGTTAGTACTTACTAAAATTGAATGTAAAGCTGATGCACATAATTACTTCTAAGTGAGTATTGTTGCATATTAAATTTTATAATTTCAGTAAAGCGTTTAAAGTTTTTAGTAATTTATAGGTCAATTGTTAGTAAACGTTTTTGTATTTAATAAAACTTTGTTGCAAAGTTTTAATATAACAAAATGTAAAAGTTTGTTTTATTACTTTGTACGTAGGTAATATATTTCCAATTTTATTACATTGAAAACATTATTTGTTAGACTTTCGTTTAAATAAATATATTTTAATAATTCCTGCAAGCGTTTATATTTATTGTTTTAAATGGGGTAACAAAATGCAACAATTACATTTAAGTTTATTTAATAATCAAAAAAGCATATACTTATAAAACTTAGTTTTTTTAGTATTAAAGCAAGGGTATGTATAACACACTTCATTTATCTTTTTAAAAATTCAATAAATGTATCATTAATTATTTTATGCGTCAGCTTTTACACATTTAAAAAAAAATGCAGTATAAACTAAATACAGTTTTTTGATTGATGTATTTCCGTATTTTAACATAAACTTAAGATGACGACGTTTATGTCAATAAAAAAACTAGTTATTGCTATTGCTTTTAGTAGAATCATACAAAACTTATTCTCAACTTGATTACACACTTAATAAAAAAATTGTTAACTATAAAATTATTAAAGAATTGGGTACTCATTTTATTATTTTTGTGTTAACATGTTGTTTATTACATTATGTATCACTTTACATTGGGCAATCTTTCAATTTAATTAAAAATCATTATGGATTCTTCCACTATCTCAAATTAAACTTTTTACATTTTGTTTTTTAGAAAAAAAGTTACATAGAGTTTTTTATAAATACGATTGTTTTTATTGCATTTATACTAAGACTCGTTCAATGTTTCTTTGCGTACTATCTAAACTGTGGTAAATTTGCTATAAAATAATACTTTGCAATGGTTGTTTACGATTTCAACTAAATTTACTGTCAAAATATATTATCTTTTATTATTATTATGTTACGGTAAAACGTAAACCTGCATTAGGTTAAAGTACAAACACATACTTAATCATCTCAAAGAAAGTAACGGCAGCTTAAACTTTGCAGAATAAGAAGCAGCAGGGTAACTTATAGAATTTAGCTTGGTCTTTGATGTGTTGATTATAATTTATTAAAAAAAACACCTAAACAAGGAAACATATAAACTACAGGTGCCCATTATCACCTGACAATGCTTAAGGTAGATAAATCGAGTAACACAAATCTAACAGCAAGTTTATTGCAACGGCAACATAAAAAAACTAAAATAACAATTAAAATAAGAAATATACACCAATTAATGGTTTGCAAACAATATCACAGTAAAGCTAGTATTAACGGACCCTTAAATTAGTCAACATCTCGCACACATAAACAGTAATTGTCTTAACGTTGCATTTAATAAATTACAGTAGATGAATACAAAAAAGTTGCAGTGAATACATAGTGCACCATTAAAACTTACTAAATAAGTACATAATGTTGCGTACGTTAATCGAGATAACAGGCGTAGATGACACCAAAACAAGTAATTAAATATAAAAAAAACATAGTTACTCAGCGCTTGTAATATTCGATTAACTAATGGCACATCAAAAACATTCCCTTAAAATTGTCAACAATGAAACTCATACATATACAAATAAGCTACAAAGATTTTCATACGATGATTTAAAACCAAAGCGCGCTAAGCTTTCAGACGCCGTTTCAGTTGTATTAATAAGTGTGTCACCAATTCTTCGTAGTTGTTTGCCCCAGCAGAAGTTATATAAACGTTGGTTTCAATTTGCCCATCTAACGTAGGTTAGTGACTGACATGATTGACAACTAATACTGTTTAGTTCTTGTATCTGTGTATGCCTTGTTTATCGATCCTAAAGAGACACTAATTAGCCAGTCATTAAAATTTTATGAACAAATTTGCTATGATAATAAAAGACTAATTAAATTGCGCCGTAAAATGGAAATGCATTCTTACCTCAGCGAATCTTTAGCGTGGACGTTCTAAGATACTTAAAATGTACATATTACTGGGCATGGCGTTAGCACACGTGTTGTTAGAAACGGAAATACTAATCAGTAACGTTCATCTCGTAGATGACATTTACAACTGGTCAAAATTTATACAGCACGAGAACACTTTTGTTAAATCTAAACAATGACGGTTTAATCGAAGTAGATGGAATCTGATGATAAAAATTAAACTTGCTAAGATTTTAGACAGGAACGGTTTTAAATCCTTCTGGTAGGAGTAGGCGACAGAAAAACACTACTTAATGTGTTTTTAAAGCGACGTTTCGTAGACTAATGTGTCCACTTCTTTAGGCCACTGTATTTAATAAAAACCATAATAATTACAAGCATAAATACAACCAGGTAATTATGAACAAGTAGGTAGTTGTTTTGATTAATTCAAAAAATTAAAAGAGAAAAAACGACATAATCGTGCAATGGAAGCTGACGGTTCGCACCGGATTTTACATAAAACCATATAAAAGCGGATGTAAAGTATTTATGAATGGCTATTTAATAAACTAATTAAATTGCCACGTCGAGCGTTAACTAACGTTTCATTAAAAAAGTATTTTCAAAAATATCAAATTCCCAATTTTTAAGCAAAATTTATGCGAAACGCGTTTCCATGTAAGATTAGAAAATACAAGAGAGGAATTGTGAATGTTGATAAAGCGCACGCAGAAAAAACCCATTGGGTAGCATATAAAAAAGTAAACGCTAAGATTCATTATTTCGATAGTTTTGGTGAATTACCTCAACCATTAGAAAGAGAACCAGTGCATATTCTGTACCATTTTTTACTTTCCTATAAAAAAAGTATAGCGATTTTTTCAAAAAAGTTTTATTTCATAATTTTACGTTTCAAGGTCTTCTGAATCAAAAAAATGTGTTTTTGACAAAAAAATTTTGAGTTTCTTTGTGTACCTGTGTGTAACGATGTACCCACTATAACTCTCGAACCATAAGTCCTAGTAACTTGAAATTAAGTATAAAGCTGGCTTTTTATATTCTCACTGCTTTGTTAAAAAATGAGCTTAATAAAGAAACTGAAAATAGATGTATACGCCATTTTAAACAGTTTTTCTAATATAATTTTGTACGTATGTAAATTATTCGAATTATTTTTATAGTTTCTTATAGAGATAATTCTTCCTAACAATTTATTCAAATAAAAAAATTTCTAAGATTAACAGTTTATCAGATATTTATATTGTCATTTAAAATGCATTCACAAATATAATATAGTTTTGAATCCTGCCAGCGACGATTTTTTTTTACTGATTTACTAAAGGATAAATAATATCGAGGCGCACAAATATAAGGGTTAGTCGATATAATTTTAATGAAATCGAAGAGAAAAATTTCAACAAAACTATAACCTGCTAGGAAATCAACATAACCTAAAAAAATATGTAGACATTGTTTTATGATTCCTTATAGGAAAGTCGTGTGGTGACCACACCAGTTTTTTTCCAAACGTTCCAGCTGGATTTAAAACAGAATCTCTGCGGCAACCTATTTATTTACCGGTGGCAGCTAAAGTGATCGGAAATCTAACGATAAGTTTAGTGGATCAAAATAGAAATTGTGTTGATTTAAGATGCAAAGAAATTACAATCAAACTTTGTTTACGATCGGGAGATTGAAGACGTCATAGGGTTGATATACGAAAAAACACTTGCAAAATGTAGTTTTGAAAAAACAGTTTGTATTAAACGGACACCAACAAAAAAGTACAAATGTAATGGCAAGCAAAGTTATACAGGCAATAAAAAAAATTCTGTCGACAGATAACACGTGAAAACCAAAACTTTTTATTGCAATTAGGTTACAAAGTAATAACGTAATAGATATTTTAAAACTCTCACTTTGTAAGTAGGTTAGTAAGAGTTGATAATTCTGTGGTAGGTTACGAGTATCATTTGCATCAACCTTTTGGATCGACTAGTTACGGCAACACTGACAAAATTCGTATTTTTATACCGGAAATTACATTGCCATGTAAAAGTTATTTGTATGTCAAAGGTAGTTTAAGAAACGTAAGAGAGAACGGTGCGGTCATTAAAGAGGCAAGCGCTACAGCTTATTTAGCAAACACTCCGGTAGCGTTTATGTTTAGTGATATACGATCTTGCATGAAAGGATATTTTTTATTTATAAAAAACGAAATTGCAAAGTTGGAAAATGCCGGTTATAACAAAGAAAAGTATTATCTAAACAGTTTAAACGATAAAAAAATTTTTCATACAGCGTACCTCTGAAGGCGTCATCGCTGAAGATTATAAAAAATTATAATAAACACGAGACAAGAATTGGTACTCATCCGTAATAGTGACCATGAAGATGTGATTGTTCAATCCGATTCAGAAGCAACAGAAGAAGAGCAAAAGTTAAATATAGAATAAATTGTTTGAAGAATTCCTCACGTGACAGTGGGAATAAAAAAACAATTAGCATTAACAAAATTAGCCGATAAAAATTTATATTTGAACTTGGCGTTTAGAAGTTGGGAAATTTACAAATATTCATCTTTGCCAAAAACCAACAAACAATCTTAGGCTATTAAGACAACACCAGAATTAATAACTTCTCAATTTATTATTATCGGATTTCAAACAGGTCAAAAAAGAAAAACAATGAAAAATATGTCTACGTTTGACAACTTAAACGTTACTAATATCTTAGGATATTCTAAGCGTCAACTTTGTCAGCAATCGTTACGCAATAATGTATGATATGTGTGCTCGTTTTTAGAACACCTATTATTATCAAGATTCCGAACCTATGTTAACTCCAATCGAGTTTAAAAGACACGCTCCACTTATAAGAACAGTTTGCAGACACCAAACTAACGTTTTGCGGAGTAGAAATAAAGATCGAATATACGACAAAAAAGGAAATACCAAAAGAAACGACTGCGTATTGCTTAATAATTCACGACAAAGCTTTTCAGTATTTTCCTTTGACAAAAAATGTAAAACAGTCTAATTTAAATTATAACTGTGGTAACATTACTATTTAAGTTGTGACATTTGAAAGTAATCGTATCTGTAGATTTTGATCGCGAGATAGACAAGGTAATTAAAAATCAAAACAATGGCAGGAAAATTGATTATTGTTTTTAGGGTAATATAGATTTTATTGTAACATATATTCAAGGTTGGAAAGTAAGCGATTAAGAATTTATACCAAAAGAATTGGCTACGTACGACTGTTTCCATCGGTTGAGTTATTTTGTTTTTAAATCGTGTAGAAGTTTTCCATCATTGCCGAAAAAGTGTTAAAACACTGTTAAATGGCTTATGTCCTATCATCATTGTATTGATTGGAAAAACGGATTTGCGCACGGCTCTCAGTTTGACAACATTATTAGTAGGTTGTGTCCTTCAGTTAAAATGGTGCTCGTAAAAAGAAGAAAAAAAAACAATATTTTTGAGAAACATATTCAAAGTACTTGTTCAAGAATTAGACGAAAATGCATGTCATTTGCAAAGTAGTAATGCGGCTTGCACGTTTCACACTAATAGTCTGAGGTGTGTACCTTATCAAACGTGGGTTTTTTGTATCAATTTCTGTTCACAAACGTACAAAGTGACAATATGTAGTCATTCCTTAAATATTACTGTTAAAATATTCATTAATACCATACACATTTATTGGAATAATTTTTCAAACGCAGGTACGTTGCAAAATTTCATGGGAAACGTTATATTAAAAAAATTCAACTTAATTTGCCAATAGTTAGAATATGACGTAGTTCTTTGAAGTACTCCTGTCGGTTCGTACAAAATAGACGTTACGGCTCATGCGAAACAAACATTGTGGGCATGAAAAAGGCATATTTCTAAGTCTGCGGTTGCTGAACATCATTTCACTACAGGTCACAAGATAGATTTCGATAACGTTTCGGTGATTGCCAAATCTCCATTCTTTTTTAACAGGAAATTTCGAGAGAGCATAGAAATCTTCAAACACCCCAATAACTTCAATCGTGATCATGGTTTCGAGCTATCCCCTCTTTGGTTTCCGGTCATTAGTCCTTTATCGAAAACACGCCCTCGTTCAACCGTAACCCAATTAGAGTCGAGCTTAACTACCCGTGACGATACTTCTTCTTTATATACGGAGACTATTTCTTTTTAAGTCACTTCTATGGAGTTTAGAATCTGGCTTGGTTCACAAGTTGATTACCTAACTCTGTAGTGGTTCTTTGTTAGATTTTCGTTTGCTTTTTCGAGTTTATCGTTTTCTTTCTTACCTTTTCTGAGTTTAGAATCTGGCTTGGTTCACAAGTTGATTACCTAACTTTTGAGAAGTGTTTAGTTAGATTTCGATTGCTTGCTTGAGTTCTTCGATTTCTCTCACGCCCTGATGAAGCCCCTTACGAAAGTGGGCAAAACGTTGGCAACTTCGGTTACAACATTGACACGGTCCAAACCCGGAAGACGCTCTTATCTTAGTATAATCTCAAAATAAAGTCAAAAACAGAATAACCTTTAACGATATGTTAACGACCAGTGTTTGGCCTCAGTATATTGTGCAAATGTGCGCCAGTCACCTTGAAGTCAAACGTATTTTTATTACCTCCTGCAACACTTACAATTCTACAACTTAAATAGCATGTGTAATAAATTTTGTACTTTTCATACAATTAAACCGCATTGGTAATTGTGTATCAGTATTGCCATGGACGTCATAGAATAAACATGGTGGTGTAGTAATAGCTCAATGAAATCATTTATTTACCTCCTGCAATAGCAATTGTGTGCAAAGGTCATTTCGAAGTCAATTGCGTTTCTAATTACATCCTACAACAATTACAATTAGGTGCGAGAGTCAATTTAAAATAAATTGCACGTTTGATTACCTCTTGCAACAATACCAATTGTGCGTACTTTGAGTGCAAAAGTCACATTAAAACCAATTGCATTCCTAACTACTTTCTGCAACAATTACAATTGTTTGACATTGACACTGTTAAATGCAGACTTTGGGTGCAACAATCACTTCGAACTCAATTGCATTTCTAATTATCTCGTGCAACAATAACAATTGTGCGGACGTTACTCGCAATCGACACTGTTAGAACCTCAGTAATAACAACGTAACCTATTTCCCGATTCTCCAACATTTTCCTGAGACAACGTTAAAGTCGCAGTGATCTTTGTTGTTTTAGGAAGAGGTTGAAAAACTGAAAAATACTTATTACTAATGCCTGCAACACAAATCGTCCACGCCACTACCGCTAAGAACTATTTTTAAAAACGAATCGACTATGGGACTAACTTCAAAGCAGTTATAATCGACCACTAACAAAAAAGAAAAATAGTTAAATACTTACTTACCGTATTTAAAGTCGCAATTAAAACTTGCAAAAAAAAACACAACTAGCGATCTAAGTTTTGAAAACGCACGTCAGTTGTTGATAAATAAATGGTGCAGTGTATAATGCCGTTAAATTAGATGCTACGCCCGCTTTTGTAGGTAAAATAACTATACAGTGTTTTCAATATAAAATGATATACATGACGTTATTGGAAACCGTTGGACATACAAAATTGGTTAAACAAAGAAAAAACTGCGTATTTGTCTGCCTAAAAATAATTTAGGTATATTTTATTTCAAATCAATACCGTTCCGTAGATATAGAATAAAAAACAAAAATGTGCATTTTCTAAAACCCGCAGTATTTAGTTTATAATGGAATGGAAAGTTATCAAATTTTCAAAATAAAATTAAGAGGATACGGCAATTTTAAAAGTGGCATCAAAGCGTATTACCATAAAATTTTGTTATTTTCCATTATTATGATTTAACATACACATGACTGAAGAGCATTTTTAACGAGGATTTAAAATGGATAAATTCAATATGGCATAAATAAAATTAAATGTTTTTGATACTATTTTTAAAATCACCGTATTCTTTTACCTTCATTTTAAAAATTTGATGACCTTAACTACTATATTAAAAAAAATATTGCGGTTTTTCAAAAATACACATTTTTACTTATCACACTGTATCCATGTAATAGCACCAATTTAATATAAAATAAACTTATTATTTTTGCGTAGGCAAATATGCAAATGCTCTTTTTGTTAATCAACTTTGTGTCTCCAACGGTTTCAATTTCTTCATGTACATCATTTTATACTGGACAGTGGACACAATGTATATTTTGTTTTAGAGAGTTGAGTATGAGTATTACAAAAAAAGCGATTGTGCACAATTTAAGAGAGCTAGAAAGAAAAACAAAATTAACAAATTTAGATTAAAAGTACTCGCGATAACGTATATAATTACAGAAGCAAAACTATTTATTTCTGTCGTCGTTTGACATCTCTTAAAATTTGTGTTACCAAGGTACACTATGATCAAAATTGCCGACAAAGTAAAGTTGAAGTGATCAAAAATTAAACGTAGGCTTACCTTTAATAAATTTACAAAACGTATTTGAAAAAATGCGGCTCTGTTATTAAAGTAACCATTTTAATTCCAGATTAAAAAATAGACTTTTATGGGTATTCTTGTTTTAATAAACGTATTTACAAAGGTGTGTAAGCAACTATTGTTCAATTATTGATATGGTCTAACCAAAAAAGACTTAATTTTTAGTGAGAGTTTTAAAAATACTATATACATTATACGTTACAATTAAATACTAAAATGTGAAGTTGGTAAATTAATTGATATTAGTATTATGTATTATTGTATGTACGTTTATGAAAGATTTGAATTTTATAATAAAATAGTTTCTACAGCATATCTACTTTAATCATAAATCTTATTAAGTAAACATGCGAAATGTTTCGTTTATTGTAAAACCGACTGTTACATTGTTAAATATTTTAGGATTGAATTTTGTTGCTTATTATTTTCTTAGCATTTGCTGTAATTCGTGACTTGCTAAATTGAAAATGTAGCTGAATAGTGATTCTTTATCACGTTGTGGTTTATATGTAAAAACTTGCTTTTATGTGTAAAATTCTTATCAAAGACATCAATCAATTTTCGAATTTAATAAATATTATAAAAACCCCCACAATTTTGAGTTACAGACGTTTATAATAACAGTATAGATTTGCTAAAACTAAATATCTTAAATAAACGTGTACAAATGTCACTTCCAAAGTGCACTTTTATGAACATTTTAAACGAATTCAAACACTACTTAAGTAATACATAAGATACTAAATATTCCAAATAAAATCCTTATTGCTATCTAAAAAAAATATAGTGATGGCCCTGTTCTTATCGACTCTTATTGAATAAAAGTAAGACATTTATTAGTTGTTATAAATTTTACGTTATAAATTATTATTTTACGTAGTTTCTTATCTACGTACCCTATACTTAATGTTTTTTGGTAATAGATATTTTAAAAATATGATAATAAACTTAAAAATGTTGTTCAAAAAACGAAACACAGAGTAACACGGTGACCATTACACCTATAATCACAAAAATTGCAATAGTTTGAAAGTGATTAAAAGTAATCACAACAAAAAGCATTTTTTTATTAATGTAACACTACTTACCGTTACAATAGTAAGACTTGTTTTTATTTCATTGTTGTCCACATGCCTTTTTCGCTTTTTGATTTTACCTCTTTAGTGTTATATCATATCATTACATTACTGTAGATGCTTGAATAATTTATTGTTTATCATATTACATAATATAAAAATTTGTATTTTAATTAAACCATTAAAAATTAATAACATATTAATACTATTTTATTTAATAATTTCTTATTTAAACATCAATACATTTATTTGTTTTAATTTTTAATAATAATAAATGTAATATTGTTTTTAATAATATTGCAACACGTAAAATAACAAACGGTAAAGATTTTTTGAGTTTTGTAATCTTTAAGAAAAATATTGACTTTAAATTAAAACTACGATTTGATTTTTAAACTTAAACTTAAGCTGTGTACATATTTTTCATACATTTATTTTTTTATTTAATATAATTTTATTTCTCAATTTAGTTATAGAAAGAATTATAAGTTATCTTATTATACTAAAATACCCAAAAACCCTTTAAAAATGTTTATATGTTTACATTACTGTTTTTTATAAAAGCTGTATAGTTTAATGCTAAAATGTTTTAATAAACGAATTAATTCTATTATAAAATACAAAATCTTAATCTATGTTGACATATAATTAAATTATTAACTTTTAATACGTATGAGCAATTATTAAATAATTATATAATTTGTAATTGAGTGTCTTATACTAGATACCACCTAATTACATTTCAAACTCATTTTTAATTAGTCTACACTTATCTGTTATTCGTGCTTTCAACTTCATGATATATTTGCGGGTTTGCTTTTACAAAAGTTTTTTAAATATCTCCATATAAAAATAAAGAGTGTTTTGGGAATCTCGGTGGTCATTCAATGGGTTCTCTTCTATCCATCAATCTGGTTAAAAATACGGTATTTAGATAACCACGGATGGGTCTTGCAAAATGGAAAAGAATATCATCTTGTTGAAACCAAATGTTTTTGTTTTAAACATCAGTTTCTATCAACCCAAAAACAGTGTAACAAAATTTGCAAGTTTTTGTTAAATACTTACTCTCTCTATTTAGATTTTCATTGACTTTCCCAGGACGTTAGTGTGGCTTTGTCTCATCCAGCATAAATTTTTGTCTGCCCAATAACAACAATTTTGTAGCTTTACTCTATGCAGAAGATTGCTCGATTCCTATTCTCACAGTGTAAATTCAGTAAATCTTGATGCGCTTACGTCACTTTAAACACAACGGTTTTGCGAATTTTTATATTATAATTGCCAAATTTGTTAGTATTTCACTGATACAAACACGTCCTACAAGTTACTTATAAACATTTTTAATTATCATAGTTTAATTTCAAAATTAAATTTATTTACATTATATCCGATATTAAGGTGTTTATCTTTCGGGGTGATTTTACAATGTTAGGAACCACATGCGCTGTATTTGGTTGCAATAAGAGTTTGATTGCAACGAAAAGTATAAACCTCAATATTATATAACACAGGTTTTCAAAAGACACTGATTAGTGTTCTTTAAAATTAGAAATAATTGGATTAGACGTTGTAAAAGGGTTGACAAGGTAAACCTTAACACCAATGTAATTTGTGTCACTTACTTCACACCAGTGAGTTATAAACAAAATTTTTAAAACAAATTATTAAATTTTCGAAATAAAACTGGTTAATATGAATTTTACTAAAATTATTTTAAGTCTGCCCCAGAGAAAAATTGTGAAGAAAACAGCTTTATGTATTACCAAAAAAAAAAAAATTAAACACAAAATGTTTTGATAGTTTAAAAAGACGCAAAAATAGACATTTCAACACACAAAATCAAAAATATCACAGTTCTTCGGCTGGCGTAGAATCTTCAAGCAAAATCAAGTCATTAACTTCGTACAAGAATGAGTATAATGTTATGTTATGTTTTATTTTATTTTTTGTAAAATTTATTACATTTATATAATTTTTTTTTATTCATAAATAGTTTATGAAGAAGTTAGTATTTTTAAAAAAATACGACGATTGGTGGACTGTAGCAAAAAATTAATTTCTCTTAAATTGTAATCTCAATTTTTTGATATTAGCTAAACTAAAGTACATTCTAATGTGTGATACTGACTAAAGTTTTGAAAATATCATGTAGTGTGTATATTTTTTTGCCATTAGTTTTTGCATATTTGACATTTTTAAATAAAATTATATAAATAGAAAACATTAAATATAACAACTTTTATATAAACTTTTTTATCGCATTTAAAGATGCTAGATACCAATAAAGAAATCAATGTTTGTTTAAAGTCTGTGTAATTGTCAAATACTATTGGCAAAGCTTTAATACGAAACAAACTTGGTATAAATCCACAATTGGCAGGCGTTAGCCAACCAAATGGAGATATTTCAAGCAAGTGTTCTTTTGAAAGTCTTTTAGATCTTTAACTTAAAAAATGTTGCAAATGGTTTAAAATATGCATGCTATTAGCAAGAAAGATTACAAACCTTAATAGTTTGGTGTGTTTCTATACAACGATAGAATCCTTCGATGTGGAGGATAGGCACCACTCAGAAATAAAACTCTGTCGTAATTGTGGCTACGTTTCGTTGGCTATTGTGCCAACTTCATCAGGCCAATCATCACAGTAGAATGTTTAATTTCTGCCAAATATACATAAAATTAAAACCATGGACAAAGGAGGAAAGTACGAAGACATATAACCTTATACGACACAAACATAACCCACACATAGGCTGAATCTTATTTTTTTACTTTTTGTTTAAATGAAATTAAACATCAGATTATTTTTTTTAATTATGACGTTTAAACATAATTTCTTATGAGGGAAATACAATAGCAGTGCCATCTCATAGTATCTTCAGCAGTGGGCAAAACACTCTACTAAACTTCCACAAACGAATTCACAGTCCTGTAGCTAAATATTAAGAAGTGATGTGATTACTATGAATGAAATACAATGGCAGATCTATCTCATGGTTTAAATTTAATATGTAGGAATAATAATAATTGAATGGCTATAGAAATAGGAAAAAAATCAGCTTTCAAAGTTTCCATTTCTATAGCCATAGCTGATTAATAAATAAATGTTTCAATTATGGATACTACTGCCCTTGTTTATTAGATCAAAAGTTGTCAAATTTACAGAAATGAAATATTAAGTTTTTTAAGGTGCGGCGTTATATGAATTGTAGTAAAAGTAATAAGAACCAAGTTTGCGCGTGACTAACTATCCTTGAGTTTACCTCTCTATATAACCTATATACTTTGACAATGCGTTTAGATTATTAATCTGTAGTAATTCTATAAACTTTTCACAAAATCTGCATTATTTTCATTCAGTTCTTAGAAGAATGTTAGTTTATAGAAAAAAGGTTTTTGCGTTTTGAAAATTGTGGTACTACTGCAGACTAACTTATTTTAATTTTGAGCGTTACCTGCTTTGTAGGGATAATAAGATCTGAATAAATGAATTTTTTCATTTTGTTTTTTTCTCTTCGAATCGTTATTAAAATTATTATCTAGTACTTTTTTGTTAAGTAATAACATATTACGTTTGACGATTTTTTTAAAATCTTACTTTAACTCAATGGCAAAATAAAAGTCACTGCACTCATGACGCATTTCTTAGTAATGCTTAAATGTAATGTGTTACGATGATTTTTGGGTTACTTAATTATTGGAGACTAACTCAGTTGGAACGGCATGCGGATCGCAGGTCCCGATGTGCTGATTGTAACTTAAGATTAAAAAAGCGCCAAAACGGTTAAAAACTAGAATAGAAGTCACATTCCTATCGTAGGCAGAAAAGGAACAAATGACAACACACAAGTAGTAACACGAATATATTTTTATTTTATCACAGAGAAGTTAGAAAAGTAAAACAAAGTAGATTTACATAAATGCGATCAGTTTTTGTATGTAGGTATGGTTCACAGACAATAATTGTTGCTGTAAACTCTCTTCGGTTAGGCAACAGGTCGTACATAAAATTAAACTTGTCGGCCTAACTTTTACATTTCAAAAGAACAAATTTACATTGGCAAATTTCATACACATATGCAATATCTCGATAGTTAAGAGAACTGGAGCTCTTTAATTCGATATTACACACACAAAAAAGTTTTGTAATCAATTGTGACAACACTTGATATGTAGGTACAGTCGTAAGTGCAAAGGACTGACAACGTATATAAAAGAAAATTAGAATAGAAAATACAATATTTACAATTTATTGATAAATATTTTGGTAAGTAGGCCTTCCAATAGAGTGATGATGGTAGCAATTAATCGAAAGTTTTGATATTTTTAATCAACGTAGGTGCAACACTTTTTTCACTACGTTTTCATAGAGATTTTCCTAATATGAATTAACAGGTGTTAATATTTTCGCATTAATGAAATGCGTGTGGGTATTCAAAATAGCTAAGGACAATTACAAAAAAAATCAAATTAAATCACAAAAATAGAATCAATTCTTACTCCAGAAAGATTTTCACATAAGCAGCAAATGTATTACACCAATTTATAACGTGGATGCGCGTGAATATCAAAACCTCACCAGGCGCGTACGTTCGAAGATTACAGTACCACAACGCACCGGAAAAATAATTTTACCCAAGTTTATCCAAGTCTTCACTCTTAATGTAACGAAAAGTGGGCGTTTCGGGACAAAACATATACGTTACGAAAATAACACCGAAACACTGTCTTTGAAAATGATTGACGGACGTTTAAATTTGGCGCTCATCAGATAATTTTATAAAATTGGTACTAAGTATTAACACTCCATAGACGGTGCGTAAAATATTTTAGTAATATTTAAATTAATGATACAGTAATTAAGATATAAATTTATTTTGTCACTTTATTTATAGGACAGAACACAATTTCAAATACTTATAAAGTTTAATATAAGTTAAATTAAAGTGCAATTAATAAATGCAAAAGTTATAGAATTAATTTTACAGTATCTGTTTAAAATGCTGTCCATCTAAATTTAAACACAAGTTCACTCTTTTTTTAATATTGTTAAAAGCATTATGTAACAGTTCCGGTGTAATACTGTTAACAGCTTCTGTAATTGCATTTTGCATTTCTTCTAAAGTATGTAGACGCTGTAAATGTACTTAATTTTTTTTTAAATCAAACATAAAGAAGTCCAGTGGGGTTAAATCGCATGCTCGTGGAAACCATGTATTTTCACTTATCAATCGGTCACCGAAGAACTGTCGTAAATAATTTAATGTTATTCTAGCAGTGTGAGCGGTGGCCCCATCTTGTTGGAAATAACAATGCTGTAACTCATCATCATGTAGTTCATTAATAAACGGATCCAAAATTAATTCTCTATAAGTGTTTGCATTAATATTTTCATTTAAAAAAATCGGATTCTATGTTGTGACATTGCCAATCACACTTCAATCTTTAGCGGATGAAGTAATGTTTCTAGAAAAATATGAAGATTTTCTGCTAATCATATTCTACTATTCTGAGAATTCACAAATCCACCAAGATGAAATCATTTTTTATCACTAAAGAAAGTTACATCTAACACATCATCATTGTTTAAGGCTTTGTTAAACCTTCGAGAATACTCTATTCGACGTGGAAAATTAGTAGGCAATAACTCTTGTGTCACAATCACCTTGTATGGGTGGCAAGTTTTCTGATATGTAGCAAGCAATAGACTTGTTTGATGTGACAATTGTCGCAGAGATTTCTTTAGACCCACTTTCATTCTCTAGCCAATATCTTCAACTGCTTCTTCTGTTAAAACAGTTGGCTGGCGGGTAGATTTTCCTTTTAAAACACTACCCGTACTACAAAACGTTTCGACTATACGACAAACATGTTGTGCAAACAAATCTTATCGTAATACGTCATTGTGAAATTGCTCGTGAAACTGTTCATAGCAATTTTAGTAGGAACAATCCCATGTTCCTTGTTCATTGCGGATTCTCGAACGAAAATAACCCTCAATAATAAAGGTGTTGTGTTCTTCTGTAATTCTTACCCCAAAAAGGCTTTCACATAAGCAGCAAAAGTACTACACCTATTTATAACATAGATGCGTTTGAATATTTACAAATGAAAGGCTCGCCGAGCGTTAATGTTAGATCATTACCGTACTACAGACAATGGAAAAATGGTTTTACCCTAGTTAACAGCCTGTTGTAGCAAAAAGTGGACGTTCCGGGACGAAACTTATATGGTACAAAAATCACACCGAAACACTTTTAACATAACAAGATTAGAACCGGCAAACAACAAAAAATGTAAATTTAGTAATATGTGTAGCTTGATTTGCTCTTTAAAATCGTATCTCTAGTTTATTTTTTTTTCTGTATGAAAACTCGAACTATATAATTTTACACACAAAAGATTTTCTTGTTTGTTAAAATACGGTATAAAATATGCAAATAAAATTAATATTGTCTTAAAAATTTGAAAAATTAGGAACAGACGAAAGCTTAATTAGAAATGTTTGAAGTATAAACCTATTGTTTAAAACGTTTTAAATGAATTCGTTTTTAATTTATCTAGTTTACTACATTATTGATCTAAAGTTTTGTTATTAAATTTATTTATCAATTTATAATTTTTTCTCTCAAAATAAGTTTATTATTTATTGCAGAAATATGAAAGCACGGCGTTGAGCGCAAATTTTAAAAGTGACTGTGTACTACAGATTAAACACGACTTGTTAATTAAAACTGCTTGCAGTGTTAAATTATTTAGCTTTATTTATTACGACAAATGCTATCTATGATAAATATAAAGTTACACGTTTTCCCAAATATAAACAAAATTGAAGTTAATATTTTAACTGACGCAATACAAATCTACTAATTAGAGAAAACTAAAATATACATATCTAAATTCACTTACCATGAAATTAATAATTATGATAATTAATACTTAAAAAAACTTATTTAATTTACCTAAATGTTTACGTAAATAAATTAAACAAAACTAAACGTTTAAATGTTTTGCAAAACGTAGGATTATTTCACTTAAACTTTACGCTATTATAATACAAGTATTTATCGCTTCGTATGTACAAACTATTGCTAAAATGTAAAAATATAGAGGTAATTAATAGTTCTAACCGACGGTTTTAATAGCGCATACATTGACATCAATTTCTAAGAAATAGTCTCTTAAACAAAAGCTTTAAAGTAAATAGATAAAATATAATTTTTTTATGCTTAACTGTCATACACTGTAATTTTTTGTTTTTGTAAAGAGTTTTTGCGCACTTGTCAACATAATAATAAAATACATTTATTGAAATATTAATATATCCTGTAAAACTTAGGCGTTTTTTCCATCGTGGTAAAAAATTGTTTCACTCGGGATTAAAAATGCCCACTCGTGAAAAAAACCGCCCTATTTACCTAAGAACTCGGTAAATAGTAATTATTGTTTTACTACTCAATCATTGTTTAATTGTAAAAATATGTTGATATTTTTTATTACGTCATATATATTTTTATAAAAGTTATTTCAATAGTATATTACATTTAATACAGAGCATAAACGTGTCACTTACATGTACGTAGAAAAAAAATAGTAACAATTTATAGTAAAGTAGATAAAAACACTGCGTTAAAGCGTTTTCAATTATGAAGAAATGAGCTGCATAATTTTTCAATTTTATAATAATATAAATTTTTAAATTAAATGCCATGACATAGAATTTACACTATAAGAGTTATGGAGTGTTTGTCGTTTTTGACAGCAATTGTAAGAAATAAATAAATTTAATTTTGTCTTCAGTGTTATTCTAAAATAGCACTTCTTTAATTTAAGTGCGTTATCAGTTTTATTTAAGTAGGTATATAACTACTGATCTTTCTCCCAACAGATTATTATTCAATTAGGAGATACAAATTAACACTATTTGGTAGTTATTTTGTAAGGCGACGTTTTATGACGCTATTGTTTGCACTAGACCGGCTTAAGGCTAATCCTTATTTTATTTTTTTTTATACAATTAAAATTTCTTAAAATGTTATTAAGATTTTTTAACAACTTTGCATTTTCTACGGAATTTATAAATGTTTTTTTTTTAAACCTTAGCTTAAAATGATCAGTTATTAATGTTTTTTGACAATTTGTTAATTGCAAGACAAATAACTATTGAATACTTAATAATTTTTACACTAGTAATGACATTGTTGACTGATAATGGTTAGTTACACTTAAGACTTAAATAGTTTTCCAAGACCTAAAAACTATTTATTTCATAGTTTTTTAGGTTTTAGTTGTACTGTGGTGCAATCAGTAAATTCAAAACAGAAGGCAAATAACTTTTCTTTTTTCTATTTTAGTAAACATGTTATTCGTTATCCAAAAAACGTAGAGTTTGGTTCATACCAGTGAATATTTATCTTTTGTATGTATTTACATATAATATTACAGATTACCAATCAAATCCATTATATTCAAGCATATTTAAGTAGTAAACGACTTACAATAAAATTCTAAAATTGTAGGTCTGCAAAACAAACGCAACACTAGAGATTATAAAACACTAGAATGTACTTTGGTTACTATAGTAATTCAAGTAATATTGTATCATATGGTAGTAGTTACACATACATGCACTACATTTTTAAAAATTATTTTAGAAAAGTAATTGTTTATAATAAAACGTCGTAATATTTACTGAACGTGATTTATAATAACAAAATTTTCCTTGATTCTTCACTTAGCAGGGGCACGAAAAACTTTATACTATTTTTAAGGCTGAGTTTCGTGCTACACGTAAACCACTAAAAATTTATTAAAACTTTGTAAGTTTAAGATAACGTAAGATTTAAAGAAATAACTAATACACTATCTTTGTAGCATAAAAGAACTTATAAAAATAGATTATAGCGGCACTATCCAACAAATCCTGAACATGGGCAATATCGAAATAATCACATAAAAGCATAAAAATGTCAATCTATAAAATTTAAAAATAACCAGGGGACATGAAACGTTTAACAAACAATTGACTAGTAATGTATTATCAAAAATTATTGAATGTCAAGGCAACAGAAGATAAGGATTAAGGTAAACTAGAATAATTGAACAGCGATTGAATAACCTACATAGCTATCTCACAATTATTGAAATTAAATTATTATATACACTACTTAGATTATTAGTACCATTATTAAAGTTGATATTATTTTTATGTATATTAATGTGTATCATTTCAGAAACTAAACGTTTTTTTAAATTATTTTTGACATCTAAAATTATGGGATTATTAAAATCAAAGTTGTGACCTGTGTCTATATGATGAACTGCTAATGCTCTATCGCCTTTTTTGTGTTGCAGTCGTATTTGTGATTGTTAATCCAATTTTTTACCTTTTGTTTAGTTTGTCCAACATAACACACATTACAATCCGTACAGTCTAGCTTGTACACTACGTCATGTTTTTCTATTGTATTAGTTCTATCTTTAATGGTACTGTACAGTTTGTTGTAAATAGTGTTAGTGTTGTACATAGTTAACTTAATCTTATTTGTTTTTAAAATCGGAATAATCCTTTGTGTTAGATTTGGGACGTTTATGATTTTGGTGTACAGCTTTTGACAAAAGTAATGTCCCTCGGACACATAGGCAACCAAAACATCAGGTTCACGATCGTAAACGAAGATTTAAAAATAAAAACGCATGAAGGACGATTAGATGTTGCGTTTAGCTAATTTGCAATGGTAGTATTGCTAACTGCCAAAGTGATTCACAATAACAACTTTGATAAGGTGGGATTTGTATTACCTATAAGTGACGTAGCATAGCAAATATATTTACAAAGCTTAAAAAATAGATATTACCTGTATTAGACCAAAAATCTTATTAAATTCAATTCAAAAACGCAAATAATAAATTGCTCTACGGGCGACAATATTACAAAATAATGTTCACATGTATAATTAATAAAAAAATAGATATCTTGTCTTTAATATTTAACAATTTCGTTTTAAGCGGCAATTGTGAATTTTGAATTTGTGACAATAAATTAAAGGCGCATTATATTTGCATAATTTGATTACGGTTTCCGACAAAATAGATTCTATATGGTCTACCTATTTATATTACCTTTTTGAGCTGAACAGCCTAGATTCTATATCAATCACTTAAATTAGCCAAAAGAAAAAAAGTACTTTGATTTTGAACTAAAAAAATAAAAATTTTATATAAAGGAAATAGCTTGGAGCACCTTCGATAACGTAGATAATGACCAAAAACGAGATAATTTATTGTTAATACGTTTCAAAATACTTAAAAAACTATTTTATTTCTATTTGTTTTTACTTACTTTGCAATACACAAAATTTGTTATTTACTAGTCATTCAAAATATCAGTTTTTTATTTATTCTTTAATAAAGTAAAATATTTTAATGTTTTTTCTATAAATTTAGTTATGTTGTTATTCGTAATATCGTAGTTGTAAATTTTTATTGTATTACTGAATGCATTCAAAATTATTTTTAATTGATAAAAATCTTTCTTTTTCAAACTATATAAATATATTCTAAAGTAACATTGCAATAATACAATAAAATCTTCATCCTGTAAAAAATGATACATTAATTAATAGATTATCAAAATAATGCATCATTTACAACGCTGTAATAATTCACACAATCGTTGCATTTAGATTTGATACCGCTAGATAAATTTATTGTGCTGTATCTTGAGCAAAAATCAGTTGTATCACAAAACATCAAAGTGCTGACGCGAACTGAGATTAATGCTTATAGAATATACTTTAGCTTTAGCTATATCAATTGAATCGATTGAAGGTTTCTTACCTAAAATGTAAAAAGTGGTTTATGAGTGTATACGTGTAATTATAAGTGAGAAAGAAAACGTCTAAAAATAAAGTTATAGATAAGCGCATACCATACTGACGCCTATCAGTATATCTTTTTTTTACCTTTTTGAACTTTCTTTTATTTGTCACTGTTAAAATGTTTTGTTTTAAAATAAGTCTCTTAAAACTAGACTTCTGGGAAATCGCTAGTATCTTTGGAGACCATAGGAAAAATAGTTGCGCTATGGGAGATCGGTGTTCCAGTTACTGAAATAGCAGAGAGGGTTGATTTGCTCTTGGGGTGTAGTTATTTAACGAAATAGAAATTTTAATCATTGAACATCATTTAATCTTGCTTTTGTGCTTAAAGCGTCGCCATATAAAGTTTGTAGTATAAAATCCGTATTTTTGAAATATCTACAAAGCTAATAATAAAATGCTGTGCTGTTTAGTAACAATCACCCGTTTTTGAGAACACTAGCTTTTTCTGGAAAAACGCTGTATATTTAAAAAAAATTATTTCTATTTCGTGTTTCAAGTAGTCATGCCATGATTATCGCTCAAACCTATAAATTGAATGTTGCAGAAAACTAATTTTTCGTAATCCTAATCCAGTATTTAGCGCTCTTTATTTATTATTTAAACTGGACCTGCACATAGAACTTTATTTCTTCCGTTGGTTTTTAAAGAAAAAATGAACGGAATATTATGCAAACAACCATCTTTACGTTTACAAAGAAAAGGAAGATAAAACACAAAATGTTCTTTAAGATTAAATCTGATTTTTACTTTAGCTAATCCACGTATTTTTATGAGGGAAAATCGTTTATAAATTTCTGATTTTGTTTTAATGCTTACTATATTTCATCACAAACATTTCTTTTTCTCAAAAGCGGAAGTGTGAAGGAAATTTTTGTACTGTTGTATATGTTTAATAATTCTTTAATAGCTTTTTTCAATAATTGAATAATATATAACAATATGCACGACAAATTTGTTTGGCGCGGTGTCCAGCTCACAAAAACAAGATTTTTTTATTCTATAAACCTATGTAATCAAAGAAATAAACTTTTCTCAGGAAATAAAACGATCATCGTTTAGTGTTAATTAAGAAATACTTTAATAATGAATGCATACAACTAACGCCAGGGCATTGCAAACTATTATTACTTTTTTGGCAATCAATTTCAACTGATTAAGCGTTCATAGCATTGATATGAGACATTAATTTGTTAATTTGATGGGAATGATTTACATCAAAGAGTCGATTGTATGCATTGGTTAATATTAATTCATTTATTGAAATAGAATACTTCAAGATAAAAATTGAGACATTTGCTTATTGCAGGAAATTTTTTGAAATTCCTCATATATTATAACGACATTTAGGTTTTTATTTGGCGTCATAATCGAATTAAGGGAAATTGCACTTATATTTTACGACTCCCTTATTTTTTGTAGTCAACGCAAGTTTGGAGATGGATCCGAAGGGAACAAAAGAGAGCCGAAAATAATCGTCTCTTACAAACGAGAAAACGTACTGGACGACGCCGGATTTTAAACCATAATAACGAGAACAACATAAGGCAATGTTGCGCAGAAAGACCATTTTGCACGTCTACCATGATTAGAGATAATCTACAGCTTACTTGGAAATATCAGGACTGAGGTTAGGAAATTACACAGTATTGAAATTCACAGTCGCATTCCTGCCAGAAAGCCACTGATAACGAAAGAACATGCCCGACGTCGAGCACAATTTTGTCAAGCCAACGCAAGACGAAATTGGCAGCTTGTAATTTTTAGTGACGAAAAAACATTTTGCTCTTCGGAAGATTTCTAAAAAACACTGTGGAGAGCCAATAGTACCAGATACAATTTTGAAAATATCCAACCCATAAAACGCATTAGACGTATAAGTACAGGTTATTGGAGCTGGATGAGCCAAGCATGTCCGGGGGAGCTTGTCCAAGTAAACTCAGGGTTCCGTCTGAGGAATATGTGTCCATACTAGAAGATGTTATGTTACCATCGGTTAGAGCAATTTATCCAGAAGGCGAAATAGTTTTTGTTCAAGGCAACTCTCCCATTCATCGAAGACGAATAGTTCGAGAATGGTTCGAACAACATCCAGAGATACACGTCATAGAGTGGCCAGCCAGGTCTCCAGATCTTAACCCCATTGAAAATCTCTGAACAGCTGCTGTGCGTGAATGGGAAAATAACATCATGATTTGAAATATAGACCAACTTCACGCAAATATTATGCGTACTTGGAATACTCTACACCTGAATAATATTGGTAATAATAAGATTGGTAAATACATGCCTGCTCGCATTCAAGCTTGTATTGAATCCGATTGATACTACACAAAATATTAATTAGCCTTTATTACTTTTCCTTGTTCAACTTAAACAAAAAATTAACACATTAATATTATGTTTAATTTTTAATGTTAGGGTGTTAATCATTAATTTTTGGTTTAATTTGCCTTTCTCTTTGCATAGATAGTTATATTGTTACTTACATTTATATTACATGTCCATAGATAATTGATATGTAATAAAACAATAATAATTTAATTTTTATTAACCAAAATATAAATGAGTTACATTCATATTTTGATTAATGCTTTACACGTAAATTTTTTTGATGCTAATTTCTCTGTTTAGATCAATTTTATAACTAAATATATAAATTAACTACAAATCGCGGGACCACGACCATGTCGTGCCGATTACTTTCACATTGATTATCAAATCGCGGTATGATGTATCTGTAATTAAAATATTTTGATTATCTCATTTCCATACTATTTCAATCTTCCATAAACTATTAATGTTATGTATGGAATATCATTGAGAAACGTAAATCTTCTCTTATATGAAAAGTAACTTGATTATATTTATACACCACAATTATGTAACTTTCATCTGTTATCTTTAACTACCTAAATTGTTTCAATTTAGCCATAATATATTTAAGCCAAAGGATGGCAGGCCAAATTAGTGACTGCATGTTAATATTTCGATCTTCAATTAGCCAATTATGTGAGAGGTTGGTGACATTTGTCAGTTTATTTCTTATCTTCAGTTTAAGTCATTTCTACAATTTAGTGCAATAGAAAATTCAATCAACTTTCATATTACGAATTGTATTTTTTATAAATAAGTTGTAATTTTTAGTATAACTTAAATATGGTTACATGTTATATTGCATATATTGTTCATATTACCTTTCATTCCTGCAGAAACATCTTTTCTGTAAATTCACTTTACGTAGTTTATTCATCTTAGTTAAATTAATATTTTTTCTTTACATTATGTTTCTCTTTTTTGCTGCGATGTATTTTAATAAAACGATACCATATTTATTCTTAAGTCGATTGTCGTTTATGTGATAAATTATTTTTATGTGCAAACATCTATTTGTATATCTTAATCATCTCAATGCCTTGCATAACTATAAATTGTACTTATTGCTTTTAAAATAAAAAAAACATGTTAGTAACTTCGCGTAATAAATAATTACACTGTGTAAAGAAACCACTGTTCAAATTTCAAAAATTTATGTAACTTAAAGTTGACTGCTTTAACGTCACAATTTTTTAGTACAATGTAATTAAAAACAAATGAGGAATAAAACCGTTTTAAATATAGTAAACAGACAAAGATGAAGAATATAATATTTTATTTTGAGAGTTATTAAGAATAAAGTCTTCCATTTTTGGTCATTATTGGTAATGTGTCTATCTAATTCCTTTATATAATAAAGTAAATTTATAACATGTAAATCTGCTTTTGAATGAATTGACCATTCTGTTTAAATTGCATGAACCAGTGTCCCAAGTGAGTAAATACCTTAAAACTAGAAAAATCTATACAAAATTAAAAATTGGTGTAATACATTAGCGTTCAACCAGTGGCTTTGGTTGCAGTATTGGTAACGCTCCTAGCTATTTCTGTTTTTTAACAAAATAATATTACCACACACAAAATTTAAATTTTTTTAGTTCAAAATCAAACTACATTTTTTCCTTTTGATTAATTTAAATGTTTGATATAGAATCTAGGCTGTTTAGCTCAAAAGGGTAATGTGAATAGGTAGAAACCGTTTAGAATCTATTTTGTCGGAAACCGTATTTAAAGGAAAGTAAATATAAATGCGGCTTTAATCTATTCTCAAAAATACAAAATTCAGAATTGGCGTTTAAAACGGAATTGTTTGGTATTAAAAACAAGCTATCTATTTTCCTTACTAATTATATAATAGACTTGTGTAATTTATAATATATAATTATTGTAATATTGTCGCCCGTTGAGCAATTTAATATTTGCATTTTTGAATTGAATTGTTAATAGATTCTTGGTCTAATACACGTAATATCTCGTTTTTTAATGTTTGTAAATATATCTACTATGCTACGTCACGAAGAAGTAATACAAGTTCCACCTTATCAGACTACCTTTTCAAATTAGCGCAACGCAACAACCGTCCTTGTTATTTATAAATCTTCGGTTACTTTGGTTGCCTATGTGTCTGATGGACATTACATTTGTCAAAGACTGTACATAATGTTAGTATTAGGGTTATTGTTAAGATTAGTGTTAAAATTAGTAATAGATGGGTTTACTGGTTGTGGGTTAGCATTAGTTGTGTTAGTATGAAGCAGTATTTTATTAATTCTGTTATTCGGTAGTTGTTATTAGCCAATATTTTTTTTAAAATGTTAAAGTTCTTTTTATGGAATTGATGACTGCTCAAACGTATAATCTTAAATGCTTAAATAAGTAATTGATTGTTCTATTTGAGGCTATAGGCTTAGTGTACAATCAGTAACTATCATACTAGTGCTAACATCCCTAATAAGCCTAACATCTAAACATGGTAGAGACCCGTTTCTTTCCATTTCAAAAGTAAATTTGAGATGTGGATTGTAATTGTTGAAAACGCTTACGTTATTACTAATTTCTGTTTCGGGAATACATGTAACGATATCATCAACATAACATAACAAAAATGTCAGTGCGTACGTGAAATTGTTTTTAGCATATTTTAGTAGATAATGAAAGAGATTCATTCAATAATTTTTGATTATACATTGTTTGTTGAACGTTCCATTTCTTTGGTTATTTTTAAATTTTATAGATTGACATTTTTATGTTTCATTTTTATGTTTTTATGTGATTATTTCGATATATGTTATTACGTAATTGCTCATGTTCAGGATTTGTTGGATAGTGCCGTTATAATATATTTGTGTAAGTTCTTTTATGCTAGAAAAATATTGTATTAGTAGTGTTTACATCTTATGTTATCTTCGACTTACAAAGTTTTAATAAATTTTAAGTGACCTGATGAGGTGCTCACGTGTAACACGAAACGTAGACTTAAAAATACTATAAATTGGTTTTTCTTCCTTCCTAGGTGAAGAATTAAGAAAAATTTTGTTGCAATAGATTAGAGAAGAATTAAGAATTTTACCAAGTGATTTATTATATTTAGCTTGATTGAAATGGAGTGTATACACTTTAAAAACACCTTGAATTTACAGACCGACCACATGCCGATAAAAGTTTTATATAGACTTGCTTTTTTCTTGGAGCTATGCGCGTCACACTGTCTTATTGCAGCATTTCCAAACATTTAGAGAGACTGTAGCGTTCAAAGTACAAAAACACAAATTTTTGCTACAGTTGAAGAACAGTTTTTAGGGACACAATTTAGAAAAAGATTGTTTAATTAAATCACTATCAGTTTTTAATGTTGCCACTCTCACAATGCCGTCTTGTCCTGGATGTACCTTAACAACTCGCGCCATACGCCAACACAACGGAGACAAATTATCGTCTTTGACAGCCACTAACATATCCTTGTTGAGCTGGTTCTACTGATGCTTCCACTTAGTCTTCGTTTGCAGTTCTGAAAGATGAATTTTTGACCACTGATGCTAAAACTGTTTTTGCATTTTCTGCAGATTTTGATATCTAGATAATTTATTGTTGGTTGTATCTGTGAACGATGCGCCGGGAACAGACGTTAATCTTCTGTCGATCAAGAAATGAGCGGTTGTTAGAACATCAAGATTAAGCGGACTAGAATACAAAGGAGTGAGCGGACGAAAGTTTACGATAATCTCGACTTGCCACAACACTGTAAAAAAAAGTCAAATTTATTTTTCCAATCACCTTTTGTAAATGAGATTTAGTAGACTTTACCCCAGCTTTCTATAATCCACCGAAATGTGGTAAGTAGGTGGGCATAAATACTCATTTTACCTCATAATTATCCGCTTCGTTTGAAATATTTACGTGCTCATAAAACAAAAATTTTCGTAATTATATCAATTCAGAGTGAGCACCCACAAACTTTTTACCAATTGTATCAATTTAGAGTGAGCACCCACAAAATTTTTACCATTATCCGAATACATTGTTTGTGGTCTTTCTCTTCTAGACACGAATCTTCAGAAGGCACATCATATTTTGCCCCTGAGTGATCCAAAACTTCTCTCTCAAGGAGCGCATTACCATCTGGGGACCAGCATATATTAAACGCGCATGCTCAGCATCGAATGTTTTGTATCAAAATCAAACTCAGATAATTCTAAACGACCTTTTATCCGTAGCAAGTTATGACTATCTATAAAAGGACCTAATTTACCCACGTTAATAACCTTATGCTTTTTCAACAATTCTAAGTTAACTAAGAATGAGTATCTTTGACTTATAAACACTAATATTTTTTTAAAATAGTTAATTTTTCGGTACTAAATCAGGAGGAATTTTCTCTGATTTGTCATAAAACCAATTTTCAGAATCTACCATAGTCTCAATTTGAGCTACCCAATTTGATACAAAAATTTGAAATTGATTAAGAGGTGAATTTATCTAGCTAAACACAACCTGTGAGTCACTCCGCATACAAATAGTGTCGGTTTGAATGGTAAGAGCTGATTGAACTTTCTTAATCAATTTTGACAATAGAAATGTAGCTGATAACTGTGGTTTTGAAATAGTAAGTGCCTTAATAAGTGCCATATTACGTTTTGCACACAACAATAAAACATGTGTTTTACCTACAGCGTTGATACTTTTCACATAAACATAAGCGCCGAAAGCATTTTGCGATGCATCTGAAAAGCCGAAATGAATCCTGACAACACACATGTCTATGAAACAATACTTTAGTCAACCCCAACATTTTCTCCTTGAATTTGTACCACTCAATTGCCAAATCTGCTGGAATAGAATTCTCCCATGACACCTTCAACAACTACAGCATTTGTATCAATATTTTTAATATGTTGACACTAATACTGAATAAGCCAAAACAGTCGAAAATCTGTGTTACATCCCCCAATATTTCTCACTTAGTAACAACATCACCTTTACTTATAGTTAAATCTACCTTGTATGACAGCACGTTTTTCAAACAATGCCAATGTAAGCCTAATGCTTTTGTTTGAAACAAACTTTAGTAGCTCAAATTGTGCACCGCTTAGTACGTCTAACAACTGGTCACACAACTTAGCTGCTTAATGTTCAGACGATGCTCTTGAAATCAAATCGTCTACATAAACATCCCGGTTAATCACAGGTAATATTTATCCCTACATTCCAACGTTAACTGCTTCAAAAATGTAATGGTTAAAAATGGACTTCAATGGACGTCAATCCAAAAAATTCTTTGGAACTGTCGGTGTTCCGACTTAATCAACACCTGTCTATACATTTTGGCTACGTCTACACAAAATACAACATTCTTTTCCCTAAATCTTAATATTATTGATATCAGATCCTCTTGGATTTTTGGTCCCACATACTGCAAATCGTTCACTGACTCACCAGAATCTGAATTTGCGGATCCGTCGTACACTATATGCATTTTTGTTGTTGAGCTGCTTTCTTTGTTTACAGAGTGATATGGCAGATAGTAACACTTCTCCTCGGGCTCATCTATTCCTCGGTCCTCGGTCATATGCCCCACCGATTCATACTCGGACATATACTAACAATATTTTCTTTTCAAATTAGTGTCCCTCGCCAGTTTCTTTTCTAAGCCATACAATCGACTTAACGCTATTTTTTTTGAGTCTCTAAGTTCGGCGAATGAATTTTTAAAAGAAATAGCAACTTCCAATCTGCCATCCTTTGCCTTATTTAAGTTCGTCACAAAAAGTCTTTCACACTCTCTTTCATCAACGCTCATTCCTTGTAAAGCTGTATCTATTGTTGGTTTTTCCCATAACCAAAATTTAGTTAACTGATTTTGTACATTCTGATTGCAGCTTAAATTACACTAAATATTTTTAAAACTGTTATCTAACTTAATTTGGTCACCCTGTATGAAGTTCCAAAACACGCCAGCCCCAATCAGCATGTCAATTTTTTGAGGCCTGTGTAAAAGTCCGACAGCAGTGTTTTTGCAAGTCAATTTTGTGAATTCCGACGGATTGAACGGTATATTCTCTTTAGTGTAAATGATAAAAAAACCTTTTGTGCGGTGTCTTGCTTGGCCGAAATGCCATTTATTTTGTGACAAGTTCAAGTACATTACCATTTTTAAGTGTCCACCTGGTACAATTATAAATGATCAATCAGTTTTGGTTTTAGTGTTTTCAAGCTTGACAAGAAAATACGTTGTAAAATCTTGGACACAGGTTGTCCTAGAGCAAATTATGTTTATATGAGATTTCAAAATGTTTAAGCATTCTTATCTTGTTAAATAAATGTTCCTTATTGTCAGCTTTAATCAAAAATTTATCTATGTGTTTCTTATCTAATCTCAACAACTTCTTAGGCTTAAACTATTCGATTTCAAATAAGGAATGACACTTGGAAATTTACTAATGTCAACTCCTTCACCTAGGTTTATAGTCGATTGTGGCAGAGATTATTTTCTCTATAATGATGAACTTTTATACCGACAAAGTTCGTTGTTGAAATACGCTAGGATGCTGAATTTACAGGTCGTTTTAATTTCTTTACTTGAACAACTGTTATGTTAAAAATGCTTTATTGTAATGTTTGTCTCTTGTATAAAATTTATTCTCGATACGCTTACTTTTCGTTGTTAAGTAGAAATAGAATGTAAAAAAACGGTGTCTCCCACTCTAGCCTTTCATCGTTTTGACGCCTTCTTAAAATCGTTTTATAATTTAACACTGGAACAACTGAGTTAGTCGTCGCTCTTTTAGTTACGGAAACAAACCACGTAACACACCACTTCCCATATGCACTGAGTGTAATTGCCTAGATTTTGTTCGTAATAGTGAATCTCTAGCAACAGCACCAATATTTATGATTGCTTCCTAACAATTTCGCAACCAAGGACACCACATACACACGTACTTGCCTTATTTTATTAAATAATCATGTTTTTCTTTAATATAAAAATTAACTAATTTTTGCAGTCGGACATAAAGCTTTGTCTGTAATTCGTACATAATTAGGCATTATGGACACGCTCAATTTATAAACTTTTAAGCTTGTCAATAAAGAATAATATTATGTACTTATTAGATAAATACCTATTTTTATTTCATTACAATATAAATTAGGAATTACAGAAATAATTTAAAAAATGGTAATAACTAATTGAAAATTTTAACAGCACTTAAGTTTCAAATAAAATGTTTGCATGTAGTTTTACAGAGGATATTTGTTTTTTAATTTTTTTTGCTGCAACTAAAGATATTAAAAAATATTCAGCTGTAATTTTGTGTAAATGCAAACTATGTTAAAAACACTTAAACATAAACAATACATTACACATTTTTGCGGTACATTTTTCTGATTTATATTCTATTACAAGATAATTTCTAGATATTGATATCGAAGTTCAACAATTTACTTCTTATCGAGAAAAATTTTTACGGTAGTTCGTTTACTTTTCTAACCAAAATTTTATTGTGATTACTAATAAACAATTAACAAAATTACAAAAAAAGTGCGTTATCAACAATTTGGGTAGGCGCAAGTCAACGGGTTTGATAAAAGCAGGTGAGCATCTTCCGATGAGTTTAGTTCCCGCGTGGGAAGCGTTGAAAACGTTCACGGAGTTTTTAAATAGTACGAACATCCGCAAAAGAGACGCTAAAAGTTTAAAAAAGTTTTCTTCTTTCAGCTTTATTATATAAAGTTATCAAAAGTGAGTAATTAATAAATAAGCTTTATTTATAGGTTAAACTGTTGATAATTTAAACATAAATAATTTAATATTAGATCATTCAACTTAATAATTATAATTTATTGGTAAGCGGTAAATTAAATTCTTAAGTTTATTTAACTTATGTAAGTCTTTTTTATTTTAAAATTACAGAAGATAACGTAAACGTAAGTAACACGAATAAATTATTTAACGTGGTTAAACTGTAATTGAAATGTTAAAGTTAAAAATTGTTGAAAATTTAGATCAAGATTAAAAAAAATGTAAATATGCCCGCATGTTTGTCACACTTATTAGATATGTATCATGTGTAAGATAATTTTAAAGTCGATAATTAAAAAGGTCATGTAGAAGCGTAAATTATTTGTCAAAACAATCGTAGCGTACAGATACCAACAACAACGAAAAGTGATAAATAAGATTAAAAATGTCAGCTTAAAACTATGCTGCGAATTGGTAAATGTATAAGTAGGTTTAGAACTAAAACTAAACGTTGAATTTTTAAACTATTTGAGTTTAAATTGCTAATTTAAATATTTTATTAATTTATTAAACACATTTTTTCTACTTGACGAAAACGTTTCTGCAACCGTTACTTCTATTTGCACTTTTACATTTTATTTATATTACAAATGACCTATTAATTATATTGCTGATACCTAAAAGCTATTTACGTAAAACACTCTTATTTTTATGAATGATTGATAAACTTTGCTGTTATTTTTAAATTAATAACTTGATTAATCTAGTTTTATCTTATGGAAAATAACCAAAGGAATTTATGGAAAATTTCCAATATACTTTATAAATAATTTTGAAGAAAAAACTCTCATTGATATTTACATCCATTGATAAGAATAGTTTTTTATCATTGGGGCGGTGACTGTTTCTTAAATAATGATGATTAAAAACAATGTAATTGAAATCAATTGATGCAGTATATTAGATGACAATAATTTAGATTGTAACACATATATAAGTTTAAACAAATGTTGGTGTACGTGCCGATGTTGCCTAATCATAGAATCATATATATTTCTTGTAATTTTTTAATTGCTCTAATTGTTAAATTGTCGGAGAAAACGTTATTTAAAACCGTCTACATCTTAACCAATTATGCTAAATATAGAACATCTGAAATATATTAAAAATAGATGTTATTACAAGATAAAAATAGGTATAGTACTTTCAACAAAACTGCATAACAGTAAAATAAAATATTTATTGACTTAAAATAATAATAACATAATAAACACAATAAAATATGCTACAAAAATACACTTTTTAAGAATACATTTTATATTCACTTTTTTGTAATTCCAAGAGTTTAGTTATAAATTTAACTTCTTTGACAACAAAAAAATTTATTAATATTTCTAGAGTTGAAAGTAGTTTTTTTCTAAACATTTAAATTTAATTGATTTTTTTTGTATTTTGGTCATTATAAAAAGAAGGTGAAACGATTGTATAATTAGTTTATTTTGCTAGTACAAAATTGAATATTCAATTTTTAGGTTTGGCTATAAATTTGTATTAAATCAGATGTTTCTAAAACATGAGTTTGACAAGGTTTAAAAAACAATTATTTCTAGTTACTCTACAATAATATATAATTGTAAACTAATATTATAAGTGTTATTTTTATTATAATTATTGTTATATACGGGTTATTTTCTAAATATAAAAATCTCAACTTCAAAACATTTCTATTTCTATGATTTCTTTAATATAGAAAGTCTTGCTAATTATAAAAAATAAGTTTGTATTTTTGAATTCAATATAAATGATTAAATCTTACCGCAGAATAGTTATACAAAAAGCGTCAGTTTATGCACCGAGTGAAACAAATTGAGATATATACTAGTACTAAAAATTGCACTTGTTTTTATATCAATGAATTGACTTAAAATAATTATGACATGAAGAAATTCAGGTTATAAAGAAATTAATAATTAAATTTTGCTTAATATTTAGTTAAACACAGGACATTCTGGATCAGAAGGATTTAATAATTATAAGTTGTTTTTAATTTCATTATATTACATCTGTTGGTATTGTTAATACCTTACATTAGAAAAATGGAATAAGTACAGAAAACAATAAAACGCGTTTTTATTTGTACGATTACGACTTATTTTTAAAAGCTTTAATTATTAGTTTTTTTTAGTGTTCAACATTTTTGGAAACGTTTCCAATAAACCAGAACAGTTTTTATTTTGTATTTTGTAAATAAGTAGATTGAATTTGCGGTTTTTTGCATATAAACGAAGCTTTAAAACGTCGATGAATTTTTGAAAGCAATATTTTGCAAAACAATAAACCTTTTATGCACCTATGACTTGTTTAATTGCAATAATATCTAAACATAAATTTATTATGCTGTATTAAAGCTGCCTACTTATTACTTCATACAATCAAACTAAACAGAAGTTTTTTTGTGTTTTTATACAGATCATTTTTTTAAATTATAAGTATAAAAAACTGCAAAAAAATGTTGAAAAATTGAAGTGTAGATTTTACAAACAACCATAGTTATATACAGGGTTTTTCACGTAACACGTTTGTTAAAAGTTTTTATACTTCCAATCATAATTTAATTTTGATTTTCTTTATGATTAGGTAAATGGTTATTGACTTTATAATTAAAATATATTTTGAAGAAAGTATCACTTCTTGTTATACCGGAAGTGACATCAACTTTTTTATTTCAAATGGAATGCTATACGTTTTATTAATTTTAGATGTAATTTTAAAGATTTTGTTCATAGCACATTATCCCAAAAGTCAACAGTTTTTGAGATATTTAGATGTTTTTAAGAATTTTCACATTTGTAACATCAACTTCAAAAATTCATATTGTAACGAATTTATTACTTAAAAACTAATTTATTTAAAACGATTAAAACTACGTTTACTTATTATAGAAATATGTATACTTTTAAATTGACCGAACTACTAAAATCTAATAATAAAAACACTTACACTATAATTTATGTATAACTGTTGTATAACACTTAAGATAAGATTAGATAACGTCCTCGGATTTGTTTACACTATAAGTCACGTTCACTCGATTCGGTGTACACTGTTATTTATTTAAAACGCCGCGCGTGCTAACTATACGTATTTATTTCAACTTGATAATCTTCTTAATACTGCATGCTTTCACATTCCAGCAATAACTGACCTACGATTTCCATCTTCGGCTTTTATAGACATCAGCGAATTCTTCTCGATCGTTCCTCACTTTTCGCTATATTTTCTAGAAACTAGATAACAGTTCTAGAACGCTCTTGCATTTGCAAGTAATTTCTCGGACGTTTCACTGCCCCCTTCTTAGGACTGTTCTGTCCCAGAACAGGAGTCTGGATGCGACACCGGTAAAAGGGATCGTGGCGATAGCGGCAGCTTCCTCCATTTCGGCAACTTCCTTGACCATAAAAGTAACAGTCAATGGACTTTTCCTGACCCAATACTCTCCTCGGTTGGTAACTACAGACCAACACTTGAACGCCTGTTCCTCGGAAGACGACCTCCAACATGTTTCGAACTGTCCTCCAATTCAATTGGTCTAAGCCACAACCAAGCTTGGGTACTGCCAATTTCTTAACATGATGGAACTCCATTTGTCTCTTGAGACTCCATAATGTTCGCCACAGATCTTTGTATAACGGCTTGACACGTGAGTATTTCTTGGTGACCAGATAGAAAACGAAGCGTCCGTCACCACGTAGTCCTAAAACCTTTCCGACTGCCGGTTGCTGTCTTCGTAATTCATCTAGCTGTCCAAACTTCTTTTTAAACACGACTGCAACCCCTTTGGACATGTCAAGCTCCTCGCTCACGCAATGTGCGATGGCGTAATCTTTTGTGTCTGGAACAGGTCTTGTTGTTCCTCGGTGGTAACTCCGAACCTAGCTTTTCCAGAACCTCCGTATAAGTTCATAAACTTTTCGAACTCCATTTCTTCGATTGGATTCCTGGTTCTGCTACTTATTACTCTGGTTCGGACCTGAACTTGCGGATTGTGGTTATCGCCAGCAAACGGGGCTAGACGATCGACGTGGACCACTTTTGGCTTGCCTCTGGGCGGTTTTCGGATGCGGTATATAACGTCGTTAATACGCTGCACGACTTCATAGGGCCCTCCCATTGCCTTTGCAGCTTCGGCGACAAACCACGTCTCCTTTGAGGGTTATACAACCAAACCATATCGCCAGGTTGAAACCCACCATTTTGCGCCTTGACGTCATATCTTGTTTTCATCCTGTCGCTGGCAATTTGTGTGTTTTTACGAACCTCTTCATGTACTTCGTCTAGCCTCTTTGCCAGCTTGCTGACGTAATCTTCTCCAGCGACTTCTTCTTCCGGTCTTCGTCCAAATTGAAGATCGCATGGTAATCTTATCTCACGACCGAGCATGACACAGGATGGTGTTTGGCCTGTGCTTTCGTGAACGGATGATCGGTACGCCATTAAGAAGAGGTGCAAGTACTGATCCCAGTCTCTTTGATGTTCGGACACTACCTTGGCTAAGTACTTGCCCATTGTTCGATTCATCCGTTCAACCATGCCATCAGACTGAGGATGGAGAGGCGTTGTCCTAGTCTTTTTAATTCCTAACAGTCGGCAAACTTCTTGAAACAGCCCAGACTCAAAATTGCGGCCTTGATCGGAGTGTAATTCCAACGGAACTCCAAACCGGCACAAAACGTCCGTTACTAATACGTCTGCGACTGTAGCTGCTTCCTGATTGGGTATGGCGTAAGCCTCCGTCCATTTCGTGAAATAATCCATCGCCACCAAGATGTATTTATTTCCCGAATCGGATTCTGGGAACGGCCCTGCGATGTCAATCGCTACTCTTTCCAAAGGGCTTCCTACGTTGTATTGTTTCATGGGTGCTTTGCGCTTTCTCGCTGGACCATTTCCTGAAGCGCAGACTATGCATTTACGGCACCATTTCATGACGTCCTCTTTGCAGTTCATCCAGTAGAATCGTTCTCGCACTTTACCCAACGTCTTTTTAATGCCAAAGTCTCCTCCTGATGTCCCATCGTGGAGATGCTTCAACACTTCGGTCACCCTGCTTTTCGGCACTACCAGCTGTAGTTTGTTTCCCGTGCCCTCGGCACTTTCTAGGGATCGCTTAAGAAGACCGTCTTCTACTATTAAGGAGTCCCACTGCGCCCAGTACGCTTTGATATTTTTGCCCAAAGCACTCACTTCTTCCCAGGTTGGTCGTCGGCCGCTTTCTTTCCAGTCGAGGAGTAGTCTTATTTCAGGATCGTCTTCTTGTTCGCGACGTAACTGCTCAGGTTCCCACTCATCATCAACCATAGCAGTTCTCCGGAGGCATTCGACTTTTTCTTCCAGTCGCGAACAATGGCTGCAGTCCGCCGGACATGGTCTTCTGGATAAGGCATCAGCGTTCCGATGACTGCTTCCGGCACGGTGTTCTGTGTCGTAGTCATACTCTTGCAGTCTCTCGATCCATCTTGCTACTTGTCCTTCTGGGTTACGGAACTGCAGTAGCCATTTTAAAGCGGCGTGGTCTGTTCTCAGTAAAAATCTTCGTCCATACAAATACTTGTAGAAATGTTCGATGGACTTAACGACTGCTAACAGCTCCCTCCTAGTCACGCAATAATTCCTTTCTGGCCTAGACAAAACCTTGCTAAAGTACGCGATCACCTTTTCTTGTCCATCTTGAACCTGCGAAAGGACCGCGCCTATGGCCATATTGCTTGCGTCGGTATCCAAAACAAACTTTCCATCTTCTCGTGGATAACTCAAAATTGGCGAAGTGACTAAGGCCTGTTTTAGTTGATTAAAAGAATTTTCGCAGTCTTCATTCCATCTAAATTCTGCTTTTTCTTCGGTTAGTTTTGTCAATGGTTTGGCAATATTGGCAAAGCCGGGGACAAATCTTCTATAATAAGTGCACAACCCAAGGAAACTTCGGACCTGATGTTTGTCGATCGGTCTTGGCCATGCTTGCACTGCTCGGATTTTGTCTGGGTCAGCCCTTACTCCGTCTCTAGATACGACGTGGCCAAGGTATTGGACTTCCTTCTTAAATACGTGGCACTTCTTTGGGCTCAGTTTGAGGTTAGCCCCACGTAATCTCTGGAACACTTCCTTCAAGTTGTTTAAGTGCTCTTCAAACGACCTTCCAACCACGATCACGTCGTCCAGGTAGACCAAGCACGTCTTCCAAGACAATCCGCGCAAGATGGTCTCCATCAAACGCTCGAACGTTGCAGGAGCGTTACACAGGCCGAAGGGCATTACAGTGAACTGCCACAAACCAGTTCCGATCGTAAAAGCTGTTTTTTCACGATCCTTGGGTTCTAATTCTACCTGCCAGTATCCACTCTTTAAATCTAACGTAGAAAACCACTGTGATCCTGACAGGGTGTCTAGCGTATCGTCAATTCTGGGTAAAGGGTAGCTGTCCTTTTTGGTCACGTCGTTTAGCTGCCTGTAGTCTACGCAAAACCTCGTTGATCCATCCTTCTTCTTCACGAGTACCACTGGGGATGCCCATGGACTACTTGAAGGTTCAATCACGCCTTCTCTCTCCATATCCGTAATTATTTGTTCGGCTTCTTCTCTTTTCGCCAAAGGAAGTCTGCGTGGATGTTGTCGTATCGGCCGAGCGTCTCCGGTATTAATTTTATGTTTCACCACGTTAGTTCTTCCTTTGGAGCCACTCTCCAGCGCGAACACATCTTGGTACTCTTGGATCAACACTTTAACTTTAGCCAGCTGGTCTTGGCTGAGGTTTTCGCATTTGGTGGTAAGAATGTCCAATAGATGTTGTGGACACTTCTTCGGCGACGTATCTTCGTTCGACTTCACGCATCTCACAATTTGTGATACTGGCGTGCATTGGCCTACCACGGTCTTCTTTTTCAGCGTTACAGGATCTGAGTTGATGTTTAAGATCCTTACTGGCATCGTCTTTTTTACTCGTACTAAAGTTCTGCCAACGAGTAGTCCCTTTTCAACTAAGCCGCCCTCCATTGGTTCAATCGCGCGTATGTAGCCTTCCCGGAGACTTCCATCCAGGCGTGCCATCACCACACTTTCAGTCCTTGCAGGCAGAGTCACGTCTTCACTCAATAAGACTCGCACGGCTGCCTTCTCTGACGAATGAAAAGGAATTTCTTCATTGTCGATCTTCAGGACATCGTTCTTCATATCCAAATGGAACCCATACTTCTTTATCACGTCCATTCCCAGGATAACTTCTTCCGTGATGTCGGCTACCAGTACTTGATGGTCGAGTACTCCATTTCCCAAACCAATGGTTACTTCGACTTGTCCGTGAGTAGGTATTTCGTCGCCCGTCGCTGTTCGAAGTCGTACTGTTACTGGTGATGTTTTCTCGTTTTCCAATAAGATGTCAGGACGAATGATGGTCTTCGTCGCTCCCGTGTCAACCAGTAACTGGACGCTTCTCCCATTGATCTTGCCATCGAGATAAATGCTATGCAATTGCTCTCTAGGCGATGCCATTTGGATTGTAACCTCCGGAGTTTGACTAGATGAGATTACTTTTTGTTTCTTTCGCTCGCCTCGTTCCAAATTTTCGAGGGCTTTTCTAGTCCTCTTCTTAGGTTTGGTACGATGCCGTTGTACATGGCCTATTTCATCGCAGTTCAAAGCTGTCACTCCTCTTTCCCGAAGTATTCGTCGCGCTATCTCCTCGATGCTTTCCAGTGTCTGCGCGGGTATTTCTGTAGCACAGCAGAGTCTATGACCACCTCGTTGCGATGCTTGTTTTGCTGCTTCAAACTCCAAAGCATGCACCAAAGCGTCATCCAATGTCTTCGGTCGAGCTAACCGGAGAGTCTGCTGTGTTTCGCTGTCTCGGAGGCCATCTACGAAAGTTTGAATAGCTAACTGCTCCAGGAAGGTATCCGGTGCTGTAGGATACGCAAGCCGTGTTAGTCTGGCGATGTCAGCCTCAAACTCTTGAAGACTTTCGGCAGCTTTTTGAACCCGACTTTTAATTTGAGCCTGATATACTTGTTGAAGATGAGCATCCCCATATCTCATTTCTAATCGTGATATTAAGAGTTCGTAATTTTCTTGCAGGTGGTCCGGAATAGTTTGTAAAATTCCAAGCGCTTCTCCACGTAAGGACACTATTAAAGACGTCGCTTTCTGCTTGTTGCTCCAACCATTAGCAGTAGCTGCGGCTTCAAACTGCTTGTAGTAGGTTGACCATGGAACTTTACCATCAAAATTCGGTGGTACAATTTTGAACTTGTGAGTGTTTTCTTCTCGATGGTTCATTATTAAATCTTCACTCGTGACGCTTCCTTCACCGTGACAATTCATTTGCTTCATTCTTTCTTCAATCAGTTTTATTCTGTCTTCTAATTTGTCCTCTATTGCTTCTATTTTCTCATTCACAGATTCGCAAATTTCTTCTTTCAAATTTAGCATATCTGCTTGGGTTTCCTCTTGCGCAATTTTGATTTGATTTCCTACACTAACCTGTATTTGTTCCTCAATAGTCTTTATTTGATTTTCCATGCTCGCTCTTATTTCTTCTTTTAAACTTCTAGCATTTTCTTCCATTTTTCTTGAACTTTCCGACAGTTTTTCTTCAATTTTCTGTGAATTTTCGCCCATTTTTCTATTCATCGATTCGAGAATTTCAATTATTTTTGAATCCATTTTAACTGCTTGCAAACGCGTCACCGGCATAAATTTAAATATAACACGAATATAGTTTAAATACACTACTTTTTAAAATGCAGTTTTTGTATAACACAAAATTTTAATAACGATCTACTTATTAATATTAAACCACTAGTGTACGGAAACGAATTTAACTATGATTACACTTTATAAATAAACACGCGTATCTCGAATTTAAGAGTTATTGTCACAATCAATGTTTTTATTATGAAGCAATATTAGATTACTTAATGGTATTTACACTAATAAAAATCGCGAACAGCTTTATCTATTTACACGTTTTCCACGGGTTTAAAACCGAACACCTGATACCAATTTGTAACGAATTTATTACTTAAAAACTAATTTATTTAAAACGATTAAAACTACGTTTACTTATTATAGAAATATGTATACTTTTAAATTGACCGAACTACTAAAATCTAATAATAAAAACACTTACACTATAATTTATGTATAACTGTTGTATAACACTTAAGATAAGATTAGATAACGTCCTCGGATTTGTTTACACTATAAGTCACGTTCACTCGATTCGGTGTACACTGTTATTTATTTAAAACGCCGCGCGTGCTAACTATACGTATTTATTTCAACTTGATAATCTTCTTAATACTGCATGCTTTCACATTCCAGCAATAACTGACCTACGATTTCCATCTTCGGCTTTTATAGACATCAGCGAATTCTTCTCGATCGTTCCTCACTTTTCGCTATATTTTCTAGAAACTAGATAACAGTTCTAGAACGCTCTTGCATTTGCAAGTAATTTCTCGGACGTTTCAATATTTTGTCAAACTATGTTTAAGCTGCGATATTTCTATCACTATTAATTAAAATTATCATTTATGATTATAAGCGACTTTCGGCTTAGACCGCGTCGTAGTTAAACCCCCAGACTTAGGACTGGTCCTAATCTCTCCTTGAGAGCCACAACAAGAAGTAGAACTTGTCCTCAGTGTCATTTACCACTCTGAAGATGTAATGTCGCTTGCGTTGGAAACGTCAGTTTGTTTGGGTTCACGAACGACAATACGGCAAAGGCCAAGTTCTACTTCTTGTTTTAACTCTTAAGGAGAGACTAGGACTAAGCCTAAGTCTGGGTGTTTAACTACGACGCGGTCTAACCAGAAAGTCGCTTATAATCATAAACATAATAACCGCGAAAGTTTAAGATTTTATAAAATTATCATATTTTAAACGACTTTTTGTAAAGGTCCAACACACATACAGAGTTTTCAAAATATAATGCCAAAGTTAACAACTTTTACATGCTTTACCTCATTTTTTAAATAGAATGGCCTATACATATTAAGATGGTTAAAAACACAATGAAATTCTGCATCGATTGATGTAATGGCTTCTTATACCCATCTTTACCCGTTAATGAGTTATAAGAATTAGTTTTATATTAGTACAAGTTTCAATCAAAATGCAGTATTCCAGGTAGTAGGCTGAGTAATACATATGACATTTGTCACTAATATGCCAATATACATTACTGTTTGATACAATCTAATTCTAACAATTATGCAGAACGGTTTAGAATGATGGCTCTCTATACCCATCTTTAACTGTTAATCAGTTATAATTAGCGTCCATTTTAATTAAAATCACTCATTGTAGAAACTTGCGGTAAAAAAGTAGCCAAGAAATAATCCTGGAAATAAGTTTGTAAAATGACCACCGGTGAGGCGTAGCCGCTATCTTGAATTAAAAAAGTGATGCTTTCTAAAACTAAAACAAAAGCAAGTATTTTTCGTTAAATATTTTTTGCCCTATCTCCGTAAATAAAGTGGCGAGAAGTGTGTGTGATCAGTTCTTGAATATATTTTAATCATAAAGCCAATAGTAATTTACGTAATATTAGAAAAAATCAAGCTTAAATTATGATTAAAAGTATAAAAGTTCTTAACGAACAGGTTACGCGAAAAACCCTGTATATGGTTTGATAGTTTTTTTTTTTTTATTCAAGAAGTGGTTTGTTTTGCGCCCCTGCACTGTAGTCTCCTTGGTCCTTTTGTGCACCTTTGATTTATGACTCCTTCAACAGTTCTGTTTTGTCAATAAATTCCAGAAGTTTATTCGAAGGGGCATTTTTCAACTTATCATCGGTTAGTTTTAGTTTGCCGAGAATCGTTGTGCGTTGCATTTGATATGCTTTGCATTTGTTGATTAAGAATATAGTGCTCTGTTATTAGTCTCGTAAGTTTCTTCAATTTTTGTGGACTCATGCTTGATAGTGCAGTTTGAGTGTTTGATTGTGGCTCTGTAAGAAAGAGTTTTGTGTGCTTCATTCTTGAAGAGTTTTTCCATAGTTTCTTATGCTCCGCTGCTAGTTTGCTGCAAATTATTTCTTTTCTGGTCTTGTAGGCAATTCCGAAAACGAGTTCAGGGCCGATATATGTCCCTGTTGTGCCCTTTTTAGCCAGTCCGTCTGCAATTAGGTTTCCTTTTACTTTCTGGTCTTTTGGTATCCAAATGAACTGCACTGGTTGGTGAGTTATTGAAGGTACCTAACTCGATTTGTTGTATTGCGTTAATTTATTTATAATCTACATATTCTATTTTGTTTTTTGAATAATTATTATTATTTTTAATTTCATCTAAATCATGCAATTACTGACATATTTTCTTTTATAAATTTTTCCTCGCAAAATAGGTAAATTTTCAAGCATTTTTAGGTTTATTTATATTTCATTTATATTTCAATTTCAAATTAATACCAAATTTTGACTTGACTAATCGTGTAAATAACATAAAAACTTGCAGTTAGTTAAAATTGCTAAAATAATATTAACTTATTGTTTTTTATACTATCTTTATTTTTATTCTTTTTCTTATTATTAAGTTTACAGCTTGTTAATTCTAGTTTGTCCTTTCATCTTTTTTAGGCCTTTTCGGGTATCTCTTTTCTCTTAGTCTCCCGTCTCTTGCTATCTTATCTTGTCTGTGCTTGTTCATTCTTGGTATGTGCTGTTTCCACTTTTATCTGCTTTGTTGCACACAATCTTTTATCTTCTGTAGTTTGTATTTTTTCTCATCTTTTCGTTTTTTATGTGATCTTGCAAAAATTTATTTGTTATTCTTTGCAGAGTTTTTATGTTAGTTAATTGTGTCCGCTCTTGCTTCTGATGCATATGTGAGTACTGGCCTTAGTACTGATTTCTATACTCTTATCTTTATTTTAGTATTTAAGCATTCGGTTATTTTTATAAGTTTATTAGGTTGCCTTTGTACTTTGTGCTTTAGATTTCTACTACTCGTTATTTCTATTCCAAAGTAGTTGAAACTATGTATTGGATCAGTTTTTTTAAATATAATTTCAGTTTACACCGCAGTAGTTCTTTGGCAATTGTTAGGCATTAATATTTGACTGCAAAAATTTTTAATTCAAACTGTTGCATAAATTTTATAATGTAATACTCTGTATATTTATTACCTTAAAGTTATATTTCTATTTTTAACGCCCTTTAAGGGGCTTAGTTTTACTAAATTTCATGTCAAGACGTCAAACCGTCAACTACTTAAAATCGTGCTTGTGATGGTATAACTTTTTATTCTTCATCGGCGTTTATGGAAATTAAAATATAATTTGAAAACGCATTTTAAGTAGTTTATACAGGGTAAGCTTTTCCTATTACTTTTTAGAATTCTTCAAGAATTTCCTTGTTAATTTGATAGCATGTCACGTCACGTGCATGTTTCGATGTATTATCGATCGATGAGGGGTTAATATCAACCAAACACCTTCATGAGACGATTATAATTATGGAAGGCCTACGTTCAAACTAAAAACGAAGTTTTGACAAGAACTTTTCTCGGAGATACTACTCCTTATGCGTCAGTCAATTGCGATATCAACTTTTATTTAATGTGTGCAACAGCATTTGATAATCGGGTTTTTCTGTCTAATTTCTTTTAGCACTAATAAACAATTTTTTAGATTTTTGTTTTTGTGAGTCATTGTCTTGACACGATTTGCTATTAATAAATATTCCAGGTCGACTCAACAAGGAAAACGTTTTTTACTGGATTGTGGGTAACTTTAATTTAATTACTTTGTCGCTCTCAGAATAGTTTCTCACGAAATTTTGCTTGTTCTAACTTACGCAATTTCAATAATTGTTTCAATACTATTTAGGTATTTTCATTAATTATTTTGTGTATTGGATGCTGTGAACCATAGATATTTGTCATGTAATTTTCTTCGCTATCGACACCCTATGTATTGTGTGTTTCTGATCCTTTCAGAATTTTTGGATTGAATAATGTACTACAAAATTTCTGCTGCTCGTTGTTAGTAATCTACGTTATTAAATTAAAGTTGTTATATATATTTATCTTTTTCTTTTTTTAGTTACACGAGAACCACTGTAACAAGGATTACGAACCTGATTTCGTTACAAGCTTCGACCTTCTGTCTTGATCGAAACAGAAGTTTTACTTAGGAAGATCTGGCACCTTTTAAATTCAATTTTTTGAACTTGCCTTATCTCCGACTAGTGTGAGTTGGCCGTGCAAGGTTTGTAAGACTTATAGCTTGTAACAAAACGTTTTGCAGCTGTTTAAAAACAGGTATAAAAATACAGTAAACTATTCTTAATTTTTATGAAAATACTAAAAGATTATTTGTTGCGATATTAGTGTCAAATTATTATTTCGACTGGCACTAGACATTGAAATTCTTAGTTTATATGCAGGATGCCTATTATTGAGTTTTTTTGAATCTTACAAAATATTTTATTGTTAAAGCAAACCGTGTTATAATAATCGAAATCAATTTCTTAAGTATATTCGAATTTGATTTTTCAACGTTCTATTTTTGTGACTTTTATCGGTAGTTGGTATCTACTTTGAATTAATGTTTTAAATATTATAGGAGATAATTGACATTACTCGAAAGGCAAGTGATCACGTAAAAAGAAAGTATCAAACATTTAAAATCTATTAAAAATCGAATTTGTATCGAAGACAGACTAAAGGTTTAATATTTGCAAAACATACATTTTTTATATGAATAATATAAAACACTGTATGTAATAAGTAAATTAACCATTATGTTACATGCAAAAGCTGTTATTAAGTTACCTGTATGAAAAAAACATAAACGTGGTATTTGTCGGTGCTTTCAGTGAAGATGTGTGTGGATTATACTCAAAACTCGGTGACTATTTGAAAAACTTGAAAAAAAAAAGAAAAACAAACGTCGAAATCAAAATACGCCAGGAAGGTTTATAGCTCAAGAAGTACTTCTGAATATTTTCAATTAGAGAACACGTACGAAGATGTTCACACTATTAAAACCTCTAATCATTAAATTTTAAACCATAAAAAAATATTGACTAGCGAACAAGTTAATGGAGTAAAAGCTACGTTATATAAACAATTTAATATTTATTGTGTAAAAAAAATTAAAAAAAATAAAATAAGAAATATGCAACAATAAACAAAATGTCACACACAAAATATATAAAGACAAATTTATATTAACATAATCGGTTACAATAAAACAAAAAATAATTAAAAAGACATAGAAAAAATATATACGAGATGAAACTTATTGTTTAAATGTAGTGGAGAGTTTAATATTTGATTTAAACTTGGCTAAACGTCTTTAATTGTAAAATGCAGCAAGTTGAAGCGGCGGTACGTAAAATGGCGTTAACTCATAGTAATATAAATTTCATTCGAAGTCTTTTTGCAGTTAATAGCAAATTAAACGGTATAAATATTACTACAAAGCAAAGATGAAAAACGAATAGGAAGATCTAACTTTTTCCATCCATAACTTTACCGGTAACTGTGTCTGATGAAAGATAACATCGGTTAAGCAAAGCGAAAGTGAAGCATTAAAATTTCTACTTACATATTTCACAAACACATACACACACACACACACACACACACATCCATTGTAATTGCAAGTTACATACCGTGTGTAAAATTGGTTTACGCGCACCATAGGTATTTCAATATTAATTTTTTTTATTTCTGATAGTGTTATTATAAGCTTATAACATCATAGTTACGATATCAATAAGGAGGGTCTTAAATCTCTTGCTATAATTTCGTCGTAACCTAGCAACCTGACAACATCCAAAACTATAATCAACGATACTCGATTCGGTATTTTTAAAATGAACAAAATTTTATTAAAACCTATCAGAAATAAAATTTATTGTGGAAACGCATAATTGTTTCACACTTTTCACAATAATATCAAAATTCTTAGGTAGTAGAATTTGCTCTAAATTTGTTAAACTTGAAGTGGATCGAATTTGAATGATTAGCCTCGCTAACTAACGCATTGTTTGACGAATGAAATCGTGTTGTTGGACACTAAATTTTTCAAATAATAGAGCTCCTAATTCAATAATGAATTGATCTTCTCTACAAACTATACCAACATCATCATGTTTTAACGTTGATAGTATATCTTTTTGAAATTCTGCTGATGTATTAGTTTCCGACCAACTAGACAAAATTGCGCAACGTTCACCTCTCACGTCCCTACGGGAAGTGTTATCGCAGATATTTTTTTTATTGGGGCAACTATTTTTAACGTGGCGCCATAACGTTGTTAGCAAAAAGAACCCTAGGCAGTTTGGGCAAGGACCATAATTTGATAACCCAATTGATCTGCCTTTTGAAGAAAGGTGCTTGCTTAAAATAAGTTCACCCTTTTTCATTGCCAGTATTTGGCAATTAAGGTAATAGTCACCGGCTCTAAGCAAACATAACAACCCCTCTTTTCGTCTTTCAGAGTTTTTATCGATAGTTAATAGTTTCGCAACTTCAATTTCTTTAAAATGTACCAACTCTAAGTGCCTCGTAACTGTGCCGATCAATTTGTGACAGAAGTAACAAGCATGTCTTTTATCATAAACACGACTTCCAGAGATGGTCTTTTTTGCACTATTAACATAAGCAGTTGTCTCTATTTCGCTATCACTACTGTTGTCAGGAATTTTGAACTTATCACAGATTTGAAGCGGAAACACAGGAGACTTAATCGATTTGGGGACCTCTTGCAATTGGCTCGCAAGCTCTAAAGGAGAAACCGGTAAGTTTGATAACATTATTGTTGAAGGCTCGTCACACAATGTAGAATTAGCAAGTATCAACTCTTTGCGTAAATTTGCGTAATCATCTTCATCACCTTCATGAGAAGAGGAATATGAGGAAGGCACGTATTCACTACTGGATGATTGATACGGTTCATCATTACTTTGGATAGATGCATCATCGTCTATATGATCGTTTGTTATTGGTTCCTTTAGGACAATATTAGATAGTATGGTAATCTTATTATTTTTACTGTAGCTGGTGTTTTCTTATTTGTTGGTTTTCTCTTCTACATCAAATAGAGTGCATGTTACTTGTGTGATATATTTTCCCTGTTTGTACCAGAATTTTTGTTTATGGTATGCTCTTCAATATTTACTTCAGAATTGGATAGGAAAGGTCTCAAGTTCTCTTTAACATTATTTTTTGTGGTATTAAGTTCAATACTATATTTATTTATAGCGGGCGAAAATACCGTGGTTTTAGATTTCGTTTAATCCTGTTTCACATATGACAACTCGTTTTTTTTTGACATGTTAGTTATATCAACCAATACCTCGGGATAACTGTCATTTATAGCACTACACAAAGTTTTCTTTTCTGCCTCATTGATAGATATCGTTTTTCCATTAAACATACACTCTGTTTCCTTAAAATTCTTTTTATTAACAAAAGTAACTTCATTATAACGTTCTTCTACATTGCTAGCTTTAATATTACTTGTACTACATTTATTGGTTTCATTACCGTCCTCCCCAGCCAGAATTTTTTTTCTTCCTCTAATGTAAGAAGAAACTGAAACCTTTTGAAGCGGACAATAGTTACTTTGAAAATAATACTGGACACCAGTATTTTGTCTTCAGCCCCAAATGTATGTATGAGACATATTAAATATTTAAATATTACAGTACAAGTAAAAGACTCATTACAATTCATTGTAATTTAGCTGCGTCTTCCAAATCTACACTTTTAAGTACTTTAGACCAATTTTTATTAGAAATATATAGATCGAAAGTAATTATCATTAAAAAAAACTTCTGCCATTGATATACGCTTTCCACGGTCAATGAATGTTATACACACATTGTTCAATTTAATTTTGTTTTTACGTCAAAATTATATTACTCATACCAGTACTAACTATGTTGGTAATGTAAATTGAATTTTTTTATATACATACGTATTGAGATGATAAATATAAAAAGGAACAAGTGCAAAGCAGGTATATGCAAAGTATAGAGAAATAAAAATGATAAACTTATTGGGGATATTATTGAGATTAACACCTTATCACAATTAATAATATTTATAAGTTACATTTAGTAAAGTATTTGTTTAGATTAGTACCGCAACTTAAAACAATAAATTTTTATAGTTTGATTGCAATATTTAACAAACATTTTGTAAATAATAAAACCTTATGTATATACATATTAATTTCATTAATTTAATATTCGTATTGTTTTTACAGTTATACACAAAGTCTTATGAAGGCAACTATACATCAATGTCTGTTTTATTAGTATTTAAAAAAACAGCAATACTCCTTAATTTAATTTGAAACAGTTAAGAACTATAGAGAATTAAACTTATAAGTTTATATAGCAAACAAATATTATTTTAAACGGACAAAACAAAAACGAAATCTAATTTTGGCCATTTAAAAATTATTATAGAAGTTCAAAGTGTCGCATGCAGTAAAACTAAGAATGTGTTGCTTATAAATGTTCAACTTTAAGACGTTATTACAAAACGGAGACACCTATAGAAAATATAATCACAGATAATGAAAATTTATGTTTTAATGACGCATAATTAATTGTTATTTTAGTAATATGATAAGGTAAGGATGTATAATTAATAATTCCTCAAAATCTGATTCTTCTACTGTTACGACATAGAATGTTTTCCTTGAATGTTCTTTCGGGCTTACGACTTTTGTAAATGAGATGAACAATGCATCTACATTAATGTTTGTACAGATTATTTTATGTGATAAATAAGGTTTGATTATATTATGTTTTTCAAATGTTATTATTAATTAAAAAAACATTCAAATAGTGGGACAAAAGCTAAAGCTTTTATTACATAAGAAACTGGTTAATACATTATAAAGTTACAACTCTCTCTGTAAGTATTTTACAGATAAACCAACATAAAGCCTTTTAAAGATAATGTTCTATTGAGATACCATTCATCTCACAATCTTAATCATCTACCTGTGTATATTAAAACATTATGGCGTATTCAAGTACGTATATATTTACACACAAGCCGTCTTTATTTTTAAAATATATTTTTATTAAAACAAAAAAACAGTATGAATTATAAACATCGAATGTGGCGGAAAAAACTTCTCCCTCAAACCTCCGTTCTTACCAATTAAAACTAAACAGTATTTCCAACTTAAATAACAAGCCTACAGTTCGGCTGTTCTGACAATTATGATATTTCACGATCATGACTATCTTACAACAATTTTATAATAAATAAACACATTACTTAAAACAAATTAATCTAAGCTTAGAAATCTTACACATTTAACACAATAATTAATTAATAAATAATAACTACCTGACTGGTAATTAATCATTGAATAGTTTTGATGAGCTAACCAGGGTTTAATTTGTCCTGGTTCACAAACCGTTTCAAAATTAATTTGTGTTACTTGAAAACCATCTATGTCACCGACAATGTATTTACCATTATCAAGCACTTGTTTGATAACATATGATTTCTGATATTTAAGTCAAAACTTTCGATTATAACCTGTATGCATCATTAACTTGGTAAATAGTTGGTTCTTTGCGTTTACTATCATAGGTCTTTTTATTTTGTTTTTGAGCTTTCTTCTTTCTAACAGGATTATACTACTAATTTGTCAAGTTTCTGTCTACATCAAACATATTTGTTATATTTAGAAGTTCTTTCTAAAAGACCGTAATGGTCTATATGAACTGTTTGGTAAAAGTAAATCACTTTTAGGAATACGGTGTAAAAAGCCTTCGCTGTTTCCACTATTTTGTGTATAAAATATACATTTTAAGCAATTAGAAATATAGTTTTTAACCTTGTCATGAAAGTTTGGAAACCAATATAATCTAAAAACACGCTCTACAGTCTTATCAGTCCCACAATAACTAAAATTTTCATGACACGGCCTAATAAGATTTTTTCTATTTTTTGCTTATTTTTAGAAATTGCAATCTTAACTTTGTTTTACCGCTAAAACCTGCTCAAAACTGTTACCTTCTAACGATATAATATCATGTGCTTTGCTTAAGGCATCTTGCACTTAATGTGGTGAATTCATAATTTTGAAAAAGCATAGCCTGTTAGATTTTGTATGCACGATTTATTTACGAAAACGCCCGAGTGTATAAGGGCAGTTCTACAAATTCTTTTGGTAATTTTAGATATTATGGTCAGTTAGTAAATATATTTCTTAAAGTGTACACGTGTTTACTTATCATAATTCTCATACTGGTACACGCTAATCTACAGTTAACTCGAATATTTTAAATAAGCCAGTCACAACATATTTGGTCCTTAGAAACGGATTAATAAATTATCTAATATCAAATTCACCGAAGATAAAACGAAACAAATTCTGTTACTCAACAACAGTACAACCGCAAGGAAAAAGCCGAACATTACAGCTGCCCAGACAAGTCGTAAACGTTGGATCTTGTTCACCAAGGGTACCATAAACAAGTAATTAAACTGGTGCACTACATCCTTCTGAATTCAATAAAGAACGGCGTGGCGTCACAACGAATGTAAGTTGTTTTTCTCGATTATCCTTGTTTACATTTCTTATTATCGCCTAGAACGATGTCAAATTCAAAATCCATCGAGATTGCTTTGAAAAAATTAAACGTCAAACGTGGTGGTTTAAAAACGCAAATTACGTTACTTAGTAAATATTTAGAAACACTCCATTTAGTAAATACTGCAACTATTACAAATTTGCAAAAACGCGTAAATAAATTTGAACCCTTGTTAGATTCATTTGAGATAGTTCAATGTGAAATTGAATTACTAGATGAAGATATTGATAAAAACCTGAAAGAACGCGAAGATTTTCAAAATTCGTATTACGATTTAATAGCACAAGCAACCGAAATTTTAGAAAAACATGCAATAAGTGCTGGTATTAATGGCAATTCTAACGGTACTACAAATTCTGTTAGTTCACAAGACCAAACAAGTAGGGTAAACAATGTTAAACTTCCGAGAATAGAACTACCACATTTCGACGGTAACTTTACAATGTGGCGACAATTTGCCGACAGTTTTACTTCTATTGTACATAATAATGTTGAATTATCTGATTGCCAAAAATTAAATTATCTTCGCTCTAGTTTAAAAGGTGAACCCGCTAATATGATTCGTGCCTTAGACACTACAGACTCAAATTATAAAATTGCATGGAAATCTTTGTGTTCGCGATATAATAACAAAAGGAAAATTGTGAATAATCACGTAAATGCAATTTTAAATCTTAATAATGTTGCTAAAGATTTTCATGTAAAAATTAGACAATTCATAGATAACCAGCAAAATCATATGCAGTCTTTAAAATCGCTTGATCAGCCTATTAATCAATGGGATGCAATAATTATCCCAATTATTCTAAACAAGCTGGATTTTAAAACTGTCAGCGAATGGGAAGCATACTTGAATGATAATGATACAACAAATGAAAACATTCCTAGTTACTGTGAATTTATCAAATTTTTAGAAAAATGTCACAGTGTGCTTGAGGCAATTAATTCGCATTCAGCTTCCTTTGCTAAAATCGAAGTCAAAAAACCAGTTAAGGTATACGCTACTACAAACGAACAAAGTTGCTTAAATTGTTACGAATCTCATTCATTACAAAATTGTGAATCATTTTTAAAATTAAACTCGATTGATAGAATTGAAAAAAATAAAGGTTTAAGAGCATGTATTAATTGTTTACGAAAGGGTCACTTTGTAGGAGAATGCCGCTCAAGTAGATGTAGAGTACATATGTCACAAAAACATAACACGCTGCTACACATAGATAATGTAAAACCTTGTAACAGTAATGAAAATAATTTAATTGAAAATCCTCCGACTACTAGTTTATCGAGTGCATTACATCAAAATCTCAAAACACAAATTTTGTTATCGACTGTTTTAGTAAATGTGGTCAATACGAATGGCAAAATCAATACTTTGAGATGCCTTTTAGATTCAGGCTCACAATCACATTTTATAACTCAGCGTGCTTGCGACCTTGTTGGATTAAATCTGCATCCCACAAGTTTATCAGTGATTGGTATAAATCAAAACGTATCGTCTATAAAATTCCAGACTAATTTAGAAATTCACTCTCGATGTAATAATTTTAAAACAAATATAAACTGTTTTGTCATACCGACTATTCCTAATCAAATTCCTAATTATACAATAAATGTCGACTGTTTTAACATTCCTTCAAACATTAAACTAGCAGACCTTTGGTTTAATCAATCTAGTGAGATTGGCATGCTTATTGGAACTGGTATGTTTTGGAACATCTTATGCGTAGGGGTAATTAAGAATTCGAATGGCGTTGCTTTTCACAAAACCAGGTTTGGTTGGATAGTATCGGGAGAAATTAACTTTTCAAATTCATCTATTACGTCTTCTTTTCTCTCATTAAATAATTTACAAAACGAGCTACAAAGATTTTGGAAGGTAGATGAAGTTGATAATAACTTCCCTTTTTTAACTCCAGAACAGGAATATTGTGAAACCTTTTTTAAGCAAACAACAACGAGGCACGCAGATGGTAGATTTATAGTACGGTTGCCACTTAAAGATAACATGGAGAATATGGGAAACTCTTATGGCATAGCAAAATCTAGATTTATTTCTCTAGAAAGAAGTAATTCAGATTTAAAAAACATGTACACTGATTGCATCAATGATTACAAATTTCAAAATCACATAAAGTATTCAAACAATGATGACAATTTATTTTTTCTGCCCCATCATGCGGTTTTTAAAGAGTCTAGTGAAACCACTAAGCTTCGTATAGTTTTTGACGGATCTTGCAAACCAGAAGTAGGTTTGTCTATAAACGCGTTACAATTGGTAGGCCCAACACTACAGGATGATTTACTTTCAATTTTAATTAGATTTCGTGTACATCAGTTTGTTCTTACAGCTGATATCAAACAAATGTATAGACAGATATGGATCCATCCTGAAGACAGAAGGTATCAAAAAATTATTTGGCGTGATGATCCAACAAAAAATTTAGATCACTTTGAATTAAGAACAGTCACATTTGGAATGGCTTCCGCTCCTTATCTTGCTACCCGTTGTATTATTGAAACAGCAAATTTAAACCAAACTACATATCCATTAGAAACAGACATAATTAATACAGATTTTTATGTAGATGACCTTCTCACAGGTTCAAATTCAATTCAAGAATTAAAAACCATAAAACAAAACATAACGTTCATATTAAGTACCACAGGGTTTAAACTAGTTAAATTTAAAAGTAATGTCAAGGAAATCAACGAAAACAGATCGAGTACTAAAGTCAAACTCTTACCAGAAGGTATAAATAAAGCATTAGGAATTCTTTGGAATTCAGAGACAGACAGCTTCCTCTATTCTTTTTCGAACGCATCTCCCAGAAACGCAACAAAACGAAATATTTTATCTTTAACAGCGACGTTGTTTGATCCCATGGGTTTACTTGCCCCTATTATAATAGTTCCTAAGCTGATTATACAGCAATTGTGGCAATTAAACATTGACTGGGACGATACTGTTCCTTTAGACGTTTATACAAGGTGGATAAAATTTACGGATCAACTTAAATATGTTAACAAAATTATTATACCCAGATGTATCATAGTTCCGAATGCAAGCAAAATTCAGTTGCACGGTTTTGCAGATGCTTCAGAAAAGGCGGATGGTGCAGCACTTGACAAACACCTCATTTTGGTATCACGTAAAATCCAGTAACAACCCTGCCGATTTCATTTCACGAGGGGTTTCGGCCAGTCAATTAGTAAATTTAGATTTGTGGTGGAAAGGTCCTACGTGGTTGACTAGCAACAAACCTCCAACACAGCCCTTAGAATGTTTACAGTTAAATCAATTGCCCGAGTTAAAAAAGATCACTAAGTCATACAGTTTAGCAACTCAAACTAACCCTATAACCATTGAAAATTTTTCTACTCTAAATAAATTAAAACGGGTTACAGCATAGATGTTAAGATTTCTAAAAAACTCTGCAATTCCAAAAACTGAAAGATTAAAGGGCCCTTTAACTTGTAAGGAACTAGACAACGCATTATTAAAACTAATTAAATTAGAACAAATCCGATCGTTTTCTAACGAATATAACGCATTATTAAGAAATGACGTATTATCTTCCAAAAGTTGTATTTTATCATTGACACCTTTTCTTGATGAAATAGGATTAATAAGAGTTGGAGGTCGCATTAAATATTCAAACTTTTCTTATGATAAACGTCATCCTGTTCTATTGCCTAAAGCTAATCATTTAACTAAATTAATCATTTTAAATGAACATGAAAGGCTTTTACATGCTGGACCAACAGCAATATTAAATGCAATTAGAGAAAGATTTTGGCCTGTAGGAGGTAGAAACATCAGTAAATTGATAGTTCGAAAATGCATAAAATGTTTTAAATTCAACCCAAAAAACACTATACCGATAATGGGTAATTTACCTAATTCAAGAGTACGCCCTATGCCACCATTTTACACCACTGGCGTTGATTATGCGTGTCCAATATTAATCAAGGACAAAATCGGCCGAGGATGTAAGTTATCAAAATGTTACATTAGCGTTTATGTATACTTTTCTACAAAGGCTATCCATCTTGAACCAGTCACAAGCTTGTCTACAGATGCATTTTTAGCAGGTTTTAGACGATTTATTTCGAGGCGTGGCAAACCCTCTCACATCTATAGTGATAATGGCACAAATTTTCATGGCGCGAATAAAGAAATTAATAAATTATACGATTGGTTGCAATCAGTAAATTCAAATATTATTGAAAAAATTAATAATGAAGGTGTCGAATGGCATTTTATTCCACCACATACCCCACATTTTGGCGGCCTTTGGGAAGCGGGAGTTAAAAGCACAAAACACCACCTTAAAAGAGTTCTAGGCGATGTCCGATTAACCTTTGAAGATTTGTATACTGTCCTATCACAAATCGAATCCATATTAAATTCTCGACCTTTATCTCCCTTCACTTCCGATCCCAATGACTTACAAGCACTGACGCCCGCGCATTTTTTAATTGGACGATTGTATACCGCACTACCAGATCTTAATGTGCAAGATGTAAAAATGAACCGACTCGATAGGTATCAATTAATGCAACGTTTAACACAACATTTTTGGAGCCGTTGGTGTAAAGAATATATCTCTCAACTACAGCAGCGGCATAAGTGGAAGAAAAATGCAAACAACCAAATCCAAATTGGGTCGTTGGCATTGATTAAAGAAGATCACATGCCACCAGCACGATGGCAACTTGGTCGTATTGTTGAGTTACACCCAGGAAAAGACCAAGTAGTTCGGGTTGTTAGTGTAAAGTGCGCAAATGGAGTGTTTAAAAAACCCGTGGTGAAATTATTTGTTTTGCCTATAAGTGATGATTAAACAACTGGTTATAAATAATTAGTTTTATATACTTCGGTTAACATAATGCGCACGTATTTTAATTAGTTAGATAAATTATTTTTATTTGTTGTGTATTTGAAAGCTCGATACCTTTCAAGGTGGGCGGCATGTTAGATTTTGTATGCACGATTTATTTACGAAAACGCCCGAGTGTATAAGGGCAGTTCTACAAATTCTTTTGGTAATTTTAGATGTTATGGTCAGTTAGTAAATATATTTCTTAAAGTGTACACGTGTTTACTTATCATAATTCTCATACTGGTACACGCTAATCTACAGCTAACTCGAATATTTAAAATAAGCCAGTCACAACAATAGCCTATCTAGACATTTTTAGATTTATATCTGTTTTAATGCGTACATCACAAGCAAACATTTCAACTCAAAAATGTGATATTTAGTTTCGATTGGGGTTGTACGTTTACTAAAATACAAAACTGGTTAAAATTTGCTTGAGTTTTGGCATAGGAATAGCTCCATATATAATACAGGACTAGAAACTAATTTCGTTTTTAGAATTTCCAAAGCCTGTTCTTCGTCAACTGAAAATTGATATTTAGAATTCTTTTTAAGAAAATAGTAAAAGAGTTTGCCTATTAAGGAAAAATTAGGTATAAACTTTCTAAAATAATTTGCAGAACCAAAGAATTTGTGAATATCAGAAATGTTTTTTGGTGTAGAATGATTTGTTATGAATTCAATTCTTGCTGGATTACGGTTTACTCTAAATTCACTTACACAATAGCCTAAATAAATTATTTTATAATTTAGAAATTTGCATTTGTGGAAACGGAAGACAAGTCCATGTCAAGTAGTTAATTCAAAAATAGAGGTTAAAATAGCAAAGTGTTCTTAAAGTGTCTGCGTCGCAATTAATACATTATCGATATACAAAAACACCTTATTCTGTCAAAATGAATTCTTCAGAGTTTCGTAAATGAATCTTTGAAAAACGCGAGGTGCATTGGTAAGTCCAAATGGACACCTTGAATATTAAAATTGCTTTTGCTATCCTAATGTGATGAAACCCATATTTTAAGTCAAGAGAATGGAATATTTTTTTGTTTAGTAATAAATCTATATGATCTATCAGTTTGATTAATAATTTATCTAAAATGGTTTTCAATTTTTTCCTCTTAGAAAATGATAAGCGTCGAGGTCTAAACGAAATCGATTCCTCTTTCTTCAAAATTATCGACATCTCAAAATTCTTCAATACACTACTTTCATCAAAATTCCTAACATAACAATTATTCAATTTTATGTTTTTGATTTAAATCTAATCATAGATTTATACATAATATCGTCTGATTTGTACAATCTAATTCTATACTCTAAATTTTATTTGAAAAATCATTAAAACTATTGTGTATGTAATAACTACTCCACCATTAGAAAAATTAATCGTTGAATTCCGATTTGAAATAAAGTCTCTACCTAATAAACAATCAAATGTCATAGTATTTTCAGGTACTACATAAAATTTTATGTCAATAGAACATTGAAAACGCTAATAGTAGTTCCAAAACCTTTTAATAAAACTAATTTAGAACTGTTGATACCGTTGTAATCGCTGTCATCAAAATATTCTTTAATTGGCTAAAATCTACATTTTTTAATAAACCAATAGCGCTGCTACCTGGGTCTAACATGGTATTTAGGTTATATGTACAACCAATATTATAAATAGTTAAACGACATTTGTGGTGCTATCGGCAGAAACTCTAAGAATTCTTTTGTCGCGACAATCTCTTAGCTGTTGGTTCATCTTACCACATCGGAAACAACTTCCTTTTTCTCTTTTCGGTTGTCTGCATTCTTCTGTCTTATGGTTACTACGATAACAATTGAAACATTTTTTAATTCGTTTTTGACTAGTACTGGATGTGCTGTGATATGTGATTCTACAGACCTGCAGTCGGATGACTGTTTTGGTCACTGCTGGTAAAACTCGACATTATTTGTAACAGTCTTTCTGTAGATTGAAAGCATTGCATTTGAGCTTAAGATTGGAGTACTGTGTTATCGAAGCCATCAATAAGGTAGTCGATTAAGTCTTGCTTGCAAACATCAGCGCGATTGCTTAACATAATTTTATCACAATAATAATCTGCAAACTTTTCATTTTTTTCCATCTTCTTGCTCGACTTGCTTTATTAAACAAATTTTGCATGGCATTGTTAAGTGCTTCACCTTCAAATGATACCATTTGAAAGCAGCATCTTTAAACTTTAATACTGCAAACATGTGCATTTCTGTATAATCCTGCATCAATATCATTGCTGTTCCCAGTAAAATCAGATATTAACGTGCACACTTCTTTGTTCGAAATCTTATTAACATTTTTAATAACCACACTATTTGGTCTTGAATTATGATTAAACTAAATAACTGCATTTACAGTAGCTTGAACTTAGCACTCATCTGTAAAGCTTTCGGTTGGGATTTGCATGTGGTTGAAAATAATCTTAAAATATTTCGTCAATTTCCAATTTAATTTCGTCATTCGTATCCCACTTCTAAATCTGTAGAAGGCGTCTTGATTTTTAAAATCTATGTTTATTAAAACATTTACAACATTGTACAAAACGTTAAACGCTAAAACAACAAATGTGGCGTTAAAAACTTCTCCTTACAACCTCCGTTCTTACCAACTAAAACTAAACAGTATTGCCAACTTAAGTAAAAAGCCTACAATGGATTACTTAAATTAACATCAAAATTGTAGAAATAAAGCAGATTGTTGAATCCGATCATAAGAAAGGCAAATTTGCTTGACGCCTTATATTAGTTAAATTTTAAGCTAGTTTTTAGTTTAAGAAATGGTAGTAACACCATTTTCATACCGTTTGTATTGTTATTTTTTTTAAGTAGGTATAATTGATTTTTTTTTGTATAGTAATGTATATGATATATTTTGCAAAAATTATAAATGTTAAGTTGGATTAGACACTTACCTATATTTTTCATTAGTAGTAATCTAAATTCAGTTAAAAAAATACTTTGAAAAATATGTAATATGAGTAAAAATGTTTAAAGTTTAAAGTTACTAAAGGTTTGGCTCTGTTTAAGAATATGTCGATCAAAACAAGTTTTCCACTACGTATGTTAATAAACTTTTAGATACATTGCTTTAGCTACAAAAATTACAGATAAATTATGAAAACAATATTAAATGTAATTGTGTTTATAATTTTTTAAATAAAATAAGTTTTAGTAAGTATCGTTTTTTTGCTGTCATATTAATTTAGAATATACGGTTAAACATTTTTATTACATAATTGTTTATATTATTTTTGCACTATTTACTAATAAACCTTTAAAAATAGTTTATTTTTACGTGATGGTGTGTTTATATATTAAATATATCTTTCGATGTGTAGGGTAAGCACTAGTCAAAAATAAAACAAGTCGATTTTTCTGGATACGTTTCGTCAGCTATTGCGCCAACTTTATCAACCAATCTATATTTAATGGTAATTATAATTTTATTATAAAAGTATCATAGTAATAAACATGTATTTTGTTAATTGCAATAAAAATTATTGACAAATGTTAGTATCATTGAGTAAACCTTCTATATCTTTTAACTAAGTAGGATATTATACTGTTCTTCAATAGGAGCGGCAAATAATCTACTTTTTTAGATAACTGATATATATTGTAAGTATCAAATAACACAAAAATATTGAACATAACAGCTAATATCATTTTAGGCACAAAACAACGTAGAAACTTAAAAGAAAAAGTTAGAGTGGAGGATACTAACACGGATGGCATAGTTAGTGAATAGTATACTAAACTCATAGCATCTAATAGAACATAACTAATGTTATTTACACCAACATAATAAATGTTCCAAATCTAACCAAAAGAATTATTCCGAAAAATAACAACTTATAACACAAATACGATATATAACATGATGTAAAGTACAAGCTAGACTGTACATTAGAACTTGTATTAACAACCACATCTATGATTGTAACAGAAAAAAATTGTGAAACTGCAAATTTGCGGTATTTAACGCATAATCTTTTTAGTGATTATCTAGACATTAGAAAAAAATCTCTAAATATCGCCTAGGTTGACAAATATTCAAACTAAAAAGAATAGAACAATTTAGATTTTGATACCGGTTAGAAAGCAATTTAAGTAAGCTAAGTAGTGCAAAAAAATAGATATTGCAGAATTTATAAAGATGTGACAGAGGATTACAGCACTAACTTATTAAAATTGAAAGGGGAAACAAACATCTAGGCAAACGTTCAGAAGAACGTTTCTAAACCAACAATATGTTTTAAGCATATGAAACGGCAGAAATGTTACCCAACAGCCAAAAACTGTTTAAACTTTTAGCGTTAGGATTATTGACTTTTGTAACTGTTGAAAGATCAATTTTGTTCTAAAAACAAACAAAAATTATTTCTGGTAGAACGTTAAATATAAAACAAGGCAGTCCAATTAGTGCCGACGAAGTTTTCCAAAGGTTTTGTGCAAAACATGATGGACTCCAGAAGTCATCTCAAATAAAAATATTTAATTGGGTTGCATTAGGAATTAACTTTTTAAAGCTAAAAACGTTTTTTTAAGAACTAAAATCTGGTTTAGATCGGCTGTCCAAAATTTAAATAATAAAATCCAAACAATCAATTACTCGAAAAAATAGTTTTAAATGCGAAACAAAAAACTCTGGTCAAATCAAATGAATACACGTTAAGTTATCACTGTCACCGACTGTAGTTTCAAGATAATCGTGTTTAAAAATTTGAAATGTGTTAACGGTATCATAAAAAAATAATTTTAGGCACTATATAATTATCGATTCCTGGCTAAGAGATTCGTTAATTATTGTTTCCAAAAACCTGGTTTGTTGCTGTCTGCAAAGCATTCTGATCTGGCGATATCTTTTTTTTAGATGTAACTGTGCAGGTTGCGTCCGCAGATGATCCCCATCGCTTCAATCCTCTTTAGAAATTCAGTATGTCTTTTGTTAAACATCGTGAAAGCTGCATAGGCCGCAATCTCTACGTTCAGTTTGCCGCATGAAGTGATTTTAGGACTTATTTTCTAAATCAATTGGTTGATTCGGCTTTGATCAAATCCTCCAATACACCGCTCTAGAAGATCGTCCTTTTTATACAGAGGGTATTTGATTATCGAGTTGTTATATTAGCAGGTGACTTTGGGCATACATACAAGCAAAAATTGTGAAACTAAAAGATCCATTAAAACCTTTATTAAAACCATAATTTTTAGCAAAATAAATTGTAAATTACGGACCTGTAGTCTCATGAAGTTGTTGCCACTACAAATAAAAAAACTGTTCTAAGCAGTGCAAATGTCTTTTCAGCGATTTACTGACACCAAAAATAAGAATAAATACAAAATAATGTTATCGGTTAATGCGTAGTTGAATTACTGTAGTTAAATGAGGTTGCTATTCTACACATTCTTTTTAAGTACACTAGATAATACCTTTTCCATTGGATAAAACACAAACGTTTAAACATCGTCAAAAATTGTTGGTTACACGCGTAAATAATTGCACATTCTGTGTAATTGCATTGGCAGCTGCAAAAAAATCGGTTTTGCAGCTCTTATTTACGGGAGTTTTCTATACTTCACAATTTAAATAGCTCCAGAAAAAAAATCTGACGGATTTAATATCTGGCATACTGGCTGACCAGAGTCTAGCACAGTTTCTTTCAATCCAACGACCCGTAAAAATTATATTTTAGAAATCGCAAACGGGGCAACTTAAACGCGGAGAATCTCTATCGTGCATCGTATATTGTCTGCGAACTTCAAGAGGCAAATCATCAAATTCTTTCGCAAAAGTTTCTTGTAAAAGTACAACTCATCTTTCTTCTGGTAAAGTAAACGACCCAATTAAACTATTTCTTAAAATACCCGCCTAAACATTAATAGAAAGTCACCAATAAAAGTTACTTTTCATAAGGGTCATTCGAAACATGCGTGTTGTGATATTGCAACACTCTGTTTCGTGTGAAACAACACTCATCTAAAAATAATATTTTGGCGTTAAAGTCAGAGTAAAAACTTCTTGTTGCTGCAACCACTCCGCGCGGCCTATTTCTCTAGTGCTACTTCGTGTCTGATTTTTTACAATTTACAATATCTGCACATACATTGAAGAAAAACTAATATTGAAGTTTTGATTTTATTGAAAAAATGTATTCTTCTTTTGTTGCTAATACATGTGGTCTTTCTCGATCACGGTTTTTGTAGGTAGGAAGAACACCTCCAGTGTCTCCAAGTTTTGAAGGCCATTGTCTAGTAGGATATTTCTCAATTCACAATCTACGTGTGGAGTAGAAGTTATAACTACACTCACCGTACATTAAAACAGTATCACTGTTGTAAATAATAAAGAGAATTCTAAATAATATAAAGTACGAGTGCGTTTACACGAATCATTTAACATCAACTAAAAAAATCTGTTAAAAAATCGAGACAGAAATAAACAAAAATTTTGCATTTAATTATTGGAAATCTTGTTTTGGTTACAAGTAAAGATAAACGTGATCGTGTACACAAAGTACATTTTGTTAAAACGATGCTAAAAAATGACTACCTGATTTAATTATTTTATTAACAATTGATTTTGTAAATTATGGAAAATTAAAAAAAAATAATTAACACAAAACATCAATACGTTTCACGAATTTTACAGCATTTACACTTATCATTCACCACATAGTTACAATTAACAATATCCAATTGTTTAGATAGTCAAGATATAGGTATAATGACCTTCAAAACGTTCGCCGACAAAAGTATGTAATCGTTATAAAAGGTGTCTAACATTCCCTTGAGATGCGAGCACTTTTCATTTTGTCGGCGAAGTTAGAATTACGGTTAACAATTAGTTTGTCTACAGCTTCGCAGTAAGCTTGCCTTTACCCCCGATTTTTTTTTGTTATTTTTACAAGCGCAAATTTGACTGCCCATTCTTTTCTGTACGTGTCTGACGCACTTTTTTTTGACAACAGCTGTATTTTTATATGGATTCGATTCTACAATTTGCGAGTAAGCTTTGGAATTGCCGTCTTCTACGTAGCCATGTAACCCTTTATAACGTTGAATCATTTTGTCCATTTTCTCTATTTTTTCAGATTATCCTGTGTGATTTATTTGATATTCGACTGCATGAATGTCTATCAATTTTTCGTATTTATCCGTGCCCTTGTTTTTGCTCCAAAACTGCCACTGCTTACAGTACAAACTTTTGATCAGTACATCCAAAGGTGTACGACTGTAAAATTTAATAATGAAAAAAAAAAACGACGAACAAGGAATTAAAGCCCCGATACTTTTAAGTTCTACCCCAAAAAACAACTAAATGGGTTGATTTTGGATCACCTGTTTCTTTTCTAGTTTTGTTGATTTCTTCTTTGGCAGCTTCACGGGGAAAATCTTGTGCAAGGAATTTAACCGCGCCATCAAAACTTTTTATTAGTAGATTGTACGTACTGCGGTAGTGAAAAGTCGGCATATCCATCAGTTCACAAAACATGAAGTCTAATCTCAGTAGCTGCGTAGTGAAAGAAAAATTCCGGTTTACTCTAAAAGTATTTTTTATGAGAAGGCAGGACAGAACGAACGAACGGGCAAGTCTCAGAGTGCTTTAGTGCTAGCGGTTCTAAACTCCACATTTTTACTACAAATTTTACACTTGATGAAAGTTGCAATTGCGAAGAAACGGTAAAAAATTGATGACTCAATATTCCACAGAAGCATTTTTTGGCACATTACAGTTCAGTTTCAATTTCTTTGCTGACGCACTGAAACTCGTAGTATTACTTTCCATTAACTTTGGGTTTATTGGACACTTTTTTCATGGTCCTCACAATTCTTTACGTTTACTACACCCAGAACTCATTAATCTCACTCAAAACAACACTAAAATGTGACTCGTTTTGCGAGCGGCAAATAAAGTTTTTGACGTTACTTTGTCAATTTTTAACCAATCAACATAAAACTTTTTGGAAAACAATTACTTTTAATTTTTGCACGAGAAAAAATGATTCTTTTAATCTCTTCAGGTAGGCATCACCTCTTAAGCGCGATGCACAAAAAAACGTGGGGCGGCGTGGTCCTCTGACTTCGCCACCTATATCCGCTTCTGATACAAATAAATGAATAAACTATATAACTTTTTTTTAAATTTTTCTATGCTGTGATTACTACTATTACTCTTTTTCTGCGTGAAATTTAGCCGTAAAGTATTTTTCGGTTCAATTGCAGACATTGGCTGCAAGAATCGTACGATCGCTCGTCGCAACAAAAAGGTTAATTATAAGATTAGGATTTCTTTGGAAGAGATAATGTAGCGTCAAATTGGCCAAACGCTGTAATTTTTATTTAGTTGCCTTTAGAATCAACAGATAGCAAAATAAAAATTAAGTTTATGCTAAGCAAATATAGTGAACTAAAATGGCAAAATGTCATTGTTTAATAGAGCCACGGTAGTCTATATGCTGCTGGCATTTTCATGAAAATGTTAAAAAATCAATTATATACTTTACGTGTTGTTTAGGGTTAGTTTGTTAAAATTGTTATTTTATTATTTTATGTTTACTAGTTATTACACATATATGCAAAAAAATAAACGTAAGACAAACACACTTCAATAAAGAATTTGCATTAAATTAATATGAATATACACATATTAAATTGTTTAATTAAAACAATTAAATTTAAATATAAAACATGCTAATATTTATGCAAAAAAATTGTAAAACAATAATATATCTTAAAAAGAACAACTTGATAACGTTTGTGAGTTTGAACCGAAATAATTATAAATTATTTATATACTTCTGTAATAAATGATTCAAATAAACTCTTATACATTACGTTTAATATTTTTGCAAATTTAGTAAGTTTATTAGAATTCGTAACGTTTAATATCTCAAAAAAATTATAATAATCAATAGCTATTAAAATAATTTTATTGTGATAAAAAAGTAAGCAAAATTTAAATTAAAAATCGAAATCATTATTAATTTTAGTAGCGTAAAACTACTTTCAGCAAACGTCTCTACCGCTTTTCACGTCTCGCAAAAGCAATGGCTGGAATTTTACGACCCGTTTATGGCTTACAATCATTATCTTTAATCTAAGTCACACATTGCAAAGAACTTTTAAAAAGTAAGCTACACCATTTATTTTAAACTTAACCGTATAAAATAGCGACTGTTGGTATTGTAGCTTTAAACATCGATTTAAAAATGATTTTTCCTTTTTTTGTAATTGCAAATAAAAAACATTACTAAAGTTTTAGACATGTTAAATATTTAATCATTTAAAACATTTAGGTGCAGTTTTAATAAAGTTATTGTTAAAAAATATATTATTTAAAAATATAACTAAAGATATTTAACATTTTTAGAATAGTAACATGCTTAGTTCTTTAATAAGATGATAAATTTTAATTCGTTTGTATTTTTTTTGTTAGGCATTTTGTATGTTTAGAATACACGTAAAATGTATTATATACATTTAGATAAGTAAAGTCAATTCTTGCTAACACAACAATAAAAATAATATGTTTGATTTAAAAACTACTCGAAATTAAATTAATAAATGACAACTTCAAATTATTTAAATTTATTTATTAGTTGTTTTCAAAAATATGTAATTAGTGTACTTTGTGTGATATGATTTAATTCAAAAATACTTACAAATATGTTATATTATATCTTACTTACTTACGTAAATAACCATTATAGTACCAAATTCTTCACTCTAAACGTATCATTTTTACCATCTAAAACAATAACAAAAATAATCTAAATAAATGTGTGTGTACAAACCTAAAAAATATTATAATCAAGCAAGTAAAACAATTCAATTAGGGAGATAGTAGATGTAATAGTAATTTTACTAGTTTTTTTGTAAATTAATAATTTAATAATAAAACGGTTTGTAATATTTATAAATTAAAATGTAGTAGTTTAATTTTTTTTAATTACAAAAGTTGTAGCAGTTCTGCTACATTTAATATGTAATTCTTTAAATCATATTTATTTTTTTTAATAAATTTTTTATATAAAAAATACTGTTTGCAAAACAAATAAATTTAATAAATTAAGTATTGAATTTTAACCGTAATATAAAGTCATAAAACGATTGTTTTAAAGTTTTTTTTTTTATATTCTAACCTCATAGTATATTATGCACCAAGATTGAGACGTCTATTATTTTAACGTAAGCCAGTCGCGTAAGTTAAACATTTTTTGTTTAAAATTGTTATAGAATTATCAAAAAAATTTAAATATGTTTACTATTAACTAGTAGTTAAATAATAAAATATTATTTACCCGCGGTTAAAAAAGTGCTACTTCAAAACCTACTATCAAAGGTAATAATGATTGTCTATACCAGCAATTCTTAACCTTTTAGTAGTTGCAGTCATCTTAGATTTCTTATTTATTTTTTAACTACTATAAGGTTGTAATCTCACTTTTGTGGCTTTTTAGAAATTGAGCAAGACCTGTAGGTTTTTGAGGTTTTTGTAAACTTGTTAGTATTGTGTGACTTTGAAGTTGTGTTATATATATTTAATTTAGTTTTTGTGTAAAATTATAGTAGTAATTTACCCTACAAAATAAATATATATACTATTTAAAAGAAGTTTTAAGTTAAAAAGTATGTGCAATTTGATTGCGGTATGTGCTACTGTTTTACTGTCGCTGACAGATAAAATTAAAATTGAATAAATAGAAACTAATGATTTTACTAATTATACTATATTAATTTGTATTTCATTTTTGATACAAAAAATATCTCATAAAAATACTACTTAAGTGCAAATAATACTCTTAGTACTAAAAATTTAATGTCGTGTATTTTATCTGAGTAGAGTAATAAACTATTATAGTAAAGATATGAAACATAATACATAAAAATCAGATAAAATGTATGTTAGCATACGTCAGCAATGTTTTAGTACCCAAAAAATTGCTATTATTTTTAAAACTAAAAGTAGACTTAAACTTTAATAATATTAAATAATGAATGTGATTTAATGCATTGAATTGATTGAAAAAGCAACAAATATTTCTGATAAGAGCAGAATCTGAATCTCAATCATTTTAAGTTTTTTCTCTAAAGCTGCTTTTAACATAGTTACTGAGCAACAACTTTATAACCAAAACCGGCATTTTAAATAAGTAAAACTATTTTATTTGTTGACATTTATTATTAGCATTTTTGCTTAAAAATACCAATATAAGAAAAAGAATGAAATTTTTTGTAGCGTCACAAAAAATCTCGTTTTATTAACTATTTAATTTTTTTATACATGTAAGTAATAATAATAATTTTGATAATAGTTACAAATATTATCACTATTTATGCATTTGTTTCGTATAAAAATAAAAATAAGTATATTGTTTAGCTAAATTGTAGTTTAAAAATTTGGTTGTAATTCTAAAAATATAACAAATTCTTTCTTATTATTATTATTTGATCAATTTTTATTAACTCGATTTTTCTTTTATTTATATTTTTATGTGTCAATAGTAATTTATGTGATTAGCGTCAAAAGTGAAGCATAGTATATAACGCGGCGCAAGATCGTAGACCGAGCGCTGCATGAGACTGAGTTCTGCTATAAGACTTTCGACGAGAGTTTCATTTTATGTTGTTTTTAGCAAAATTAAATCTAGTTTTCAAAAAAATTAAAAAAAAAATGATATTATAAACAACAAATTTAATGTTGGTACTACATTTATTACTAGTAACTGTCAACTTTGACGATCAAATCAAAAAAACGATATTTTATATTAGTATACGTCGCATACGCTATAAAAAATACTACCAACTTTAAAATATATATTACTGTAGTCTTTATATTTATAAGGTTTTTAACACGTTGACTGCGGTAATGTAATATGACACATTGTTATTTGTGCGTTACATGAATCTTGGCAGCATGTACTTTTTTTGTAATAATGACTTGAGGGGCATGTATGGGGTGCTAGGGAATAAGAGCATCTAACAGTCTGTATGTAAACCATATTACAGAAACGTCTTGAAAAAGTTAGTATGTAGAAGAATACCTTCCCACGGTTTGAACAGCTTATGCCTCTGTGGGTTTGTACCGCACATAGACAATATCAAATATTATGATTGCATTTACAGGTTGAAACTCATACAACGTCTTGTAAATAGAACGTATTAAAATTTTATCATTAAACATTTTATGAAAATACAGAAATATTGTTAAAAAACAAATACATTTCAATTATGGGCCTCATTAAAGCATAGCAAACAAACTCAGGTTGACCAGGGCAGCCTTGACAAAAAGACATGTTTTTTAAAATATCATTTCATTACCTATAACATTTTTTACTTCTGCGAATAACCGTGTGATATAATGACATTTGGTCAAAATAATTGACCTATTTCTTTACAGCGTTATAATCTAGGATGACTTGAGGTTTCATCTGCTCTTCCCAATTTCTGTTCTTTTTTTCAGTTTGAATCAAGCTGGTGTCATGGTGTGGATAACTTGTAACTATCAAAACCTTGCGTTTATCTATCTATCCTCTAATGCTTCCTTGTTTTTTTCTTTTTTTTTTCATCTTATTTTTCAAATTTTGTAGCAACCCTTTTCTTTTGGAATTTAACTTTCCACAATACATGATGTTATATTGAAATAAAGCTGTAACGATCGGTAGACCTGAATAAAAATTCTCTGCATATAGTATTTTACTAGACTTGCTTTGTATTGCCTCTAATAATTTTACTACAACTGACTGTAAGTGTCCTAAGCTAGTAATAATGACACCCTTACCGCTGTATACCATTACGTTAAACGTATAGCATTCTGAATAACAGAGTGTTATCCCATATTTGTGACTTTTATTATATATTGACGGAACGTTAATCTCTCGCGAAATGGCACCATAGACTCATCAATAACGAGCACGTTTCCAGGTTGCAATACATTTTGATTAATATAATTGTTTTTAATATTTTGTCTATTTTGTATAGTTGGCTTTCACTATCATGAGTTTTATTATTTTCGAAGTGAATAAGTATCAATAGTAACAGTAAACAAAATCATTATGAAATATAGGTTTTTTAGTCTAATAATAGTTTATCTGAGGTATTTGTTTTAATCTCCTTGCTATTGTTACTCCCAAAAACACCTAATTTTTATAATGTTGGTTAGTCTCCATTTATGCAAACTTGACTTTCTGGAATGTCCAAGATAACCAAGGTAATGGATGAGTAGCATAATTGTTTGTTTTCACAGCGATTATGTAATCTCATTATCGATGAAAAGATTGAAAGCATCTAATGGTGTTTTTATGTTTCCTCTATTTATGTGCTCTGCAATTGTATTTTTTTGTATAATATTTAACGTCTCTTGCAGCATTTTCTTCTTTCAAATCAGTTCACAACTCTTGTTCTTCGGTAAACTGTGTAGCGCAAAAACTGGATAATAAATAACAATTTTATGGTTTTCGCACGTGGGTAGTTTCTTATAAAATTCTTTGTCGCACAGACGTAAAGAAAAACACATGTAGCGCAGTTAACGTGTTAAAACGGTTTTTCTTTCAGTTTATTAGAAATCTTTTAATGTATATTTAACTAAATATACACATTGGCAGCACAAAAAAAATTTATAACAGTGAGTTGTATACTTAATTGTTTATTTAGGCCTACTAATTTTATAAATGTAAAATTGTTTCATATCAAGAGTTTCGATTATGGCTTATATTTTGACACCTGCTTGGCATCTAGCATAAAATAGTAAGTACCCACGTGCCCTGTTTTACAATTAGTTATTATTTTAAATATACAAGTAACGTTTCTTTTGTAAAATGCAAAAAGCCACGTTTAATATTTCTTTTAAAATATTATTCATAGATTGTAGATGTTTAGTTGTGTTTAAATTATTGTAAATTCTTTACTTAATATTAAAACATTGTTGTTTATTTGGCTTAAAAAATTGGAAAAAATTAATCTTTTCAAATTACCAATTCCTAAGAATAAAGTATACACTAACATTTGGTTCAGATTTTAGTTTTTATAAAAAATTGCAGTCTTTTATTGCTCTCTACTAGGTGTATCGACTATCCCCACTGTAGAGAGCTTTGAGACATCAAACAACATTTTGTTAAAGTGTTTGCAACAAATCAAAAAAAAAAATGTTTACAAAATTATATAAAACTATAGATAATGTTCCTAAAATGGTATTATAACTTAATTAAAAATAACAATACTTGAATTACTAAATTTTATGTATTTATTTAGTTACTGCTTAATTCCACATTAACGTGGAAGCGCGTGTTAAATTAATTAAACAAACTATTGTAGCAAATCAAATAAGAAAATAGTGTTGTTTTAGTAAACCTGAATTGCGAAAACTTTTAAATAAATTAACATTGTAACTTATTTACAACAAATCATATCTTTGTACAATGTAAAGCAAAACAAAACAATTCAAAGAAAATAACATTTTAATTAAAAATAATAAAACTAATGATTATGTATTTTGATTGCTTTTTTAGTTGTTATTAAAGTACTTATCTTTTTAGTTGTTTTGTAAAACAACTTTTCAATATTTTTAAATTAAGTTTAACTTAGTATTTTTTTGTTGACCTAAATTTACAGTAGCTTATACATATTTTTAAAATTTTTTATTTTTGCAGTGTTTTTTTAAGAAATTGATTAAATTACAAGATAATATAGTTCTACAAAACAGAGTTGTTTATTGTATTTTAGTGATTCTTTTTATTATTAAAACGGTTTTGTTTAAAAAATGTTTGAAAAAGTTTAACATAATTATACTAACGTTATACGTAAAACAAATTAATTACTAAAGCTTTTAGGGGAACGTAGATGCGTTTAAAAACAAATTAAAATTATTAATAATATACTTTGTCGAAATATTACAAATTTTGATATTATAGAAACTGCAAATTATAAAAATAATAATATATTCAGTGACATATTTTAAAATAATAGCGTTATATAGATCAGAGCAAAAACTAATATTTTCTGTAAAAACTAACAATGTTAAATATTATAATTTAATCATTTTAATTTTATTTAAACAATTATTTAACTTAAAGTGCAAAATTTTAAATAAAGTATAAATTTCAACAACTAATAACTTAATTAATTATAAAATATAAGATAATGAGATTTTTATCACTAAGTTACAAATTGAAATTCAAAAAAATTGTGCATAATGCATAAAATACTAGAATTAGCAAATATCATAAATTTAATAACCAAAAAGTGTTTATATACGTCAGAAAATAAGTTTGTCGTAGAAAAACATGAAATACGTAGTATATTGTTTTATGAAGATTAAAAGTGGCATTTTTTTTTGTCAAGCAAATTTAATATAATAAATAATAAATAAACTGTGAGACAAAAAAAACACTTTTAATCCGAATGAAACATACTATTTTTTCTCTAACCGAAATCAATCATTTAACTATTAATTTGTGCTTTGAATTTATTATAATAAAATAATATAATTGGGGCAATAAAACAAAGTAGGTAGTAGTCATGGACATGTTGTCAAACATTAGTCGCCATATTGTTAATTGAGTTTATTTGTGATTTTTTGTGGTGCAATTGGTTGAAAACTTTGTAAAAATGGAATCTAACGAAGATTTAGGTATACCTAAGGAGACACAGGACTATGCAAAAAAAATTTCTCAAATTAAAAGTACCAAGTTTTAATTTAAATAATTACTTTTACTACTAGGATTAAAAGTGACAACTTTAGCTCCTAGGATTAGAAGTGAATATTTCTGTTGCTAAACGTCAACTTTAGAGACTCCTGACAGTAGAAAAATGTAATACTTTTGTAACGGTTGGAGAAAATGTAATTTTTTTACTCAAATTTTCTAGTTTGCTATTCTTATTCAATAATATTTTGATTTTTTTGAGTTTTATTGAATACATTTTTTATATAATTTTCGAATGGTATCTTTTTGATATGTAATTAGTTTCCAAAATTGCTTCTTCTCAAAACTGTACTAGCAGGACTGATTGAAATAACATGCATATCTTTTTTTTAACCAGAGTTGCTGTATTTGTTAATTTTTGTTCAGTGCCATTACTTTTCAGAAATTTATCGAAGTTGATTAAATATTTTTTTCTTTTGTTAGACTGTAAACGTTTATTGTTTTTTATCTAATTATTAGCAAAGTTTATTAAGTCGGTAAACGTGTTTAAAATTTTATAATTTTTTTGAAAAGTTTAATTTTGCACCACCTTAAAGTAATGTCTATTAACGTCACAAATTACCTATATTTTAGCTGTCGCTTGCCTAAAAACTTCATACATTCAGATGTCCCAGTTCTATGTTGTGTTAAGTTTAATTTTTGCAACATTGTTTTGCATAACATTACTACAGTGGCGTAGCTGGGCTAGATAAAGCTAATGTGCGCAGTTACTCTCGGGCTCTTAAGGAACCACCTTACATAATGAAATATGTAGGATTTATAAAAAATCTAAGTACTTAACTTCTGTAAAGTTATTATGCTCTTTTATTCTAAATAGATACACAACACTACATTATAAGCATACACATAATTTAAGTTTTAGCTGCTCTTGCTTTGACACCGGTAAACTAACGAATAATTTTTTGAATATTAATACTTCGGGACGTTTTATTTTTGATAAATAATATTGTTAAGTTGGATAGACATTTTTGCGCCATTTAGTTTCACTAATAATTTTTTTGTAATATTTAATTTAGAAAAAGACCTCTCTGAAGCAGCGATTAGAACAGGAACGTTAAAGAATGAAATGAAAGCTGTACACATTTTTCTATAAAATGACGGTAGATTGCGTCTAAAATAACTAGTTTTGTCTGATACTACGGTACTACGGTACAAGAGCGTTTGTTCAATGTACTCATTTGATGTCAGACGCAGACTTAAAGTAGATAGAAAAATAGCTCCAAAGGTATGTACAACGTAGTTCAGGCTGTCCATATCCTTGCTTCAGTTGAGCAATTATTACATGTAAAGTCAAATAAAAAACATTAATTCAAAAATTATTTTTGAATTAGTCAATCTTTCCTTATAGTTAGATTTACATAGTTTACTCTCTATTTTTATCATTTGAGAGCAATTGCTCATTTTAGATGTTTATCTAAACCCACATGTGTAGTTTAATCGTGTATCCACTTAATGTATGTCTGACATGCAAGTTTTATAAACAAGAAAATTAATTTTCTGTCTCAAGTTTCTTTAGTCTCCCTTACATATAAAAACTTGTTACATATACTAACACATCACCTAGATTCTATAAGTTAATAAAAACACACAAAGACAATCATCCGTTAAGAGCATTGGAGCACCTACGTATAAACTCTCAAAATTCAATATATTCAATAATATTTTATATTTGTTCCAACATAACATAAAAAATGTATATAAACTAAACTTTAAAGACCATTTGACATCACAAGAAATTCTCATTTCTAAAATGATAACAAAAAGAAAATAAAATGTTTATATTAAAAAATACTTGTTTTGTAAGACAAGAGATTTTTATTCAATTATCAAAAACTAAACGCAGTCCTTAAAATGTGTGAATGAAATTAATCTTGGCCGTGCAAACAGAAAGGTTAAACGACAGTATATACACAAAAAAAGATATTTATTTAATTTAGTTAATTAGTAAAAAAAAATCAACAAAATAAAAACTTTGGATGAAAAAATAATGGTACGATCTTATCTCAGATTAGTAAAGGACCTTATCAACAGATAATTACAAAGTCGTCTAATTTAAAAAAAGTTTATAATTTACGAACTTAGTTCTGTCACTAAACAATAAAATATGAATTTTGTTTATTTAATAAAGCATAGTTTTAAAAATGCTAAGTATGTTTTTTGGAAACAAAAAATTGACTATTGCAACAGCTTTTAAATATGCACCAATTTAATAACATTTGAAGTAATGTTTAATTATTAATTTAAAAAAACGTTTTGATTCTATTTAATTTAGTACTTTAAAAGGCTTTTATTTTACTATTCGATTAAACTTGTATATTTTACATGTGTCATAAATACTATAATTTATTTAAAGAAAAGTAGTGTGTTTATTTTACGTTAATTAATATTATCAATTACGTTTACTTCTTTTTATAAATTTTTTAATTTGTTTTTATATAATAAAATTTAATTCTTTGTATAAAGCTTATTATTATAGTTTATGAAAGTTTCTTTATTCGACGTTCTTTACTACTAATAACAATGCTTCTTTTACTATTTGCAATCAAACTTATAATCTAAGATAACGCTAAGCATACGTGTAAAGACATGCAAGTAATAAATAAATAAAAATAAACACATTTGTACTTATTGATCATTGCATGCTATAAACTCCGTTGCACAATAAGCAACTCAGTTATATATTTGTTATCAGATCAAATTAATTAATCTTTATGAACGACTATTTTTGCACTCAGCAAGATTAAATTCTGTTTTTAATTATAATTCGACATTTTTTTAATTAGAAACATTTTTGTAATTAAATATCCTTATATTTTCTTCTGTGTTTTATAATGTAATAAGATGAAGTGTTAACAAACTTAAAAACTGTTTTTATACACATAACCTATACGTTAATTTAAATTTAAATAAAAAGTGAAAACTAATTATCTATATATTTGTTTTTATGCTTTTTTAAAATTATTTGTTTTTGTTAATTTATTTTTAGGATTGATAACAGTTACAATGTAAATCGTACTATTTTAATCGTTTGTTTACAGATGAGTTAAAACATTTACACAGATAGACTTGTGTTTGTTTGATTTAACTAAATAACAGTTAGATTTCAATGTTACTGATTAATGTTTAATGAATTGTTTGTTTTAATTTAGTTTTACCTTCAATTATTTTGTAAGGATAATTATAGCTTTAGATGTAATTCTCGGAAAGAGTTTGTGAAAAGTATTGTTTTTATAACATATAAATTTAGAAATTTAGAAACTTATTTCATTTTATAAATTATAGTTATAAAATTCGGTTTACAAAAAATTCAAAGATTGACGACTATGTAAATAATAAAATGGTTTTAATAAACAGAACATTAAAGTTAAATTAGACAAACTAAAAATAGTAAAAAGTTTTATGAATTGGGATATTTGTTAATTATTAGAATAACTTAAATAAAACTAAAAAAAAGCAAATATGGGTGAATAGTTGTATTCGCTTATTCCTCAAAATTAAACTATATGTACTAGGCGCTTCATCAGTTTAATTATATAACGATTGTGATTTTATTAATGCTTTTTTTTAAATATTGTATAGAAATTAATATTGATGTTGTTTGTTTATATACCCTACTGTTCATTTATTTATTTTTTATGTTGCTATAATTTACTCATAATGCTTAGGATACGAGATGCGTAAACATTACTACCGGAACCTAATGAAAGGGTGTTATAGATTTATTACACCTTCAAAAATGATGTAATATTTTTCTTCATCTTTTTGTTTTGATTTGGATAATAACAAATTTTCAATTTCTTTTTGTGCATGTGTTTCAACATATTTGGGCATTATCTTAAACATTCATTATATGATTGTAAAATTAATTATGACAAAAAAAAGATTACTAGTTAAATTATTTATTGGTATAAACTACTAGATAGATAGGTAGATTTAGTCAAATATAAACTAAAATAATTGTTTAGTTTTAGTTTTATTATATAAAATAAAATATTGTATGCACTACTGATGTTACTGGATGATAACGCCTTTAGTGAACAAGCGATAAAAGCACTCTATTTTTAGTATTTTGTTATGTCGGTTTTTCTAATAAAGTTACTAATTGGACTAATGTAAACAAATATTTTTTTAAATATTGCTACTGGTTAAAATCATTTATATCAAACAGATTAATGCTCTAAAAAACGTATAACTATTGAATATCAAGCAAGTTAACACTTTTTAAAAACGTGAAATCATACTGATAATAGTTAGGACTTAATACGTTATTTCATCAGAAAGAGTTGACAAAATTATGTAAGAATCAATAATAAACCAATTTTTCAAAAATTTGGAGTTCCTACAGTTTTTCCCTAGGTTACAGAACTACATGCCAAGCTTTTGTTTTTGTAAAACGGTCATACACTTTAAAATATCTACAAAAGATATAACGCATAAAACTTAAAAAGACAATGTACAGTCTAAAAAATTGAATAACTTTTATTTCTGAAAACGGATTTTGTGTCAAAATTTTACTTTCTTCAATTCCAAACTAAAACACTTTTAGAAAATAACTGATGCGTGATCGCCGCGTGCCAACTAAATGCATTAGTGGCATTAGCATCATATTGGTCGTTAAGATTGTAATGTATACCGGTTAAAGTGTTTTTTTAATTATAGTTGTATTTTTCACAGTAAAACAAAAAGTATGAAATCGTTACAAAATCTTATTACGCTAAACGTGGTGTGCTGAGCGAAGTACATATGTAGTAGTAAATAGCTTTATTTTACGCAAAATCCCTAATACTGGTCTACAAAAATCTAAGATATAACAAAAAAACTAAATCAATTTTAAAAGAATTACTGACGAATCTTACAGCATAATCAGCAAAACACCTAGAAAACAAATTTGGCTACTACGGCACAATCTGGAAGAAACTACTTTCGTGAATAACAACCTTCTGAGATTAAATGTCTAAAAAAACAATTAATTATATAGTCAGTAATTTATTATTTTGGTTGTTATTAAATAAAAAATTTATGTGCAGTACATTTTTTAAACCTACAGTAACTCGTAATTTAGATTACTAAAATAGGTAAAAAATATACAAAAGACGAACTAGATAATTCAATCTCATTTGGTATAATATGAAGATGTGTTCAACTAAACAGCAAACTTTAATTTGAGTAAATTCATTTGACATAAAAATTGTTTTAATTTATGTTATTATAAAAAATGCAATATGTTAAGAATGTTAATTAAAATTAAACATAAATGTACCTAAATGTGAAATAATAATAGTTGATATACTTATAAGTATCACATTCTATTAATAATTATACCAGCAAACAAACTAATACAAAGTAGATAATAAAAAAGTGCGTGTTCCGTTTAGAGTAAGCAATATTACAATTTTTAATATAAATTGAATCTGAATAGTACATTGATCACTGATCCGGGAAATATTCAATTACGTTTGTGGAAATATTAAAATTCAAACAAATGTTTTATATCAAATAATAAAGCTGTTTAAAAAAATAATAAAAATTAATTAGAAAAAAAAGCGTTTCATTTAATATGTACCGATTAAAATATTATTGCTATTAAACATAACGACAGTTAAATGCAACGTGAGTACAATGCTTACTTTTGACTTTTATTTAATCAAAAGACAAAATTAATATTGCAACTATGTAAGCATAAGAAATCGAAAAGTTACTTTTTTTTTGAAAATTTTTGATTAAATAAAATATGTGATTTCATCGTTAAATTTTTCAATAGAAAATGTATATTTATTACAAATAATTGTTTAATATGTTTTCGATAAAACATAATTTTATAGAAACATATCTAAAAATTCTACTAATTGTAGTTTTCTTCTTCGCTGGTTAAATTTTTATGTGACATGCAAGATAATAAAATTGAGGTTGTAAAAAGCTCAGAACTTTTTCTAATAAAAGGTTTTTTACTGAGATATATGTTAATACTGTACTGCATATATTTACGCAAAGTACCGTAGCAAAACTACAACTTTATTCTGAATTTTACCAAAAAAGCACGACAAGCAAATTTTAAGTAATGTTGTAGTTGATACTCTGATGTTGACTAACTTGGATAACACTTAAAATATGTAAATTTGAAACATGATTTAATTGTTTAGTTACATTTTTACATTCACTGAGGACACTAATTAGTACAATGAACTTCTATTATGTAAATTGCACAAATTTAACTTATTCTTTAATACTTTATTTAAGTTTACTTTTTTTTAATTTATAACGACTGATTACAAGAACTATAAAATAAAATTTACAACGCAAATATAGTCGTTGCTAGTCGTTGTCGTAGTTGTATGCATCTGAATTAAGTAAACACTGGTTACTTTGGAAGGTAATAGCTGATTAAAAACTAAAACTTATTACATATTCAGTTCCGGAAATGCAAATTTTTTTAAATCTAAATACGTACTTACAAAATTATTATTGGTTAAAAAACAGTTGTTTTGAATATATTAAATTTGTTATAATTAAACAAAAATACGAATTAATCGGATAAATAATTAGATTAATTATACATACAGAGTTTTAAATGTAATTTTAACATGCCAACTAACTAACGTCAATCGATAAACTCAATTGAGCAATTTCTTCATAACACAAATAAAAAATAGTGTTATTTCTGTTGTACTCACAGTTTTCTCTTTTTATTCGAATAATAAAACGTATTTTTTAAATTCGTATGGTTTTAACGCAGAAATCACCTTTGGGGGCAATGACTACACTTTTTAACTACATAAAACATAAAAGTAAAAAATTATTATTGCAATTAACCCTAGGATGCAGAACATGTTCTACATACCACTTACACAACACGGGCCTAAAAAGCCCGTTGCTATTAGAAGATGTAAATGTGAGTAGTATTTACATTAAACTTTGTTACATGCAAAAGTTGCTGAAAAGAAAATTGTCTGGATAAGGTAACATAAATGAAGAAATCGCTGGTGCTTAGTGAAGACGGTCGTAGATTACTTTAAAACAAATCCGTAATTGATTTGGGAAACTCAAAACGTAAAATTAAAATAAAACAAAAATTAAAAACAAAAGAGCTTCTGGACCTTGCCAACCAACAAACACGTCCGGTGTTGTACACACTATTAGAATCTATCTTTATAGTGTGTAGTCACTAAATTCGAAAACAAACAAATGAAATTGATTCGTAAATAGGTTTATAGTAAAAACTCTGTTACTTTAAAAAAATTTACCATTTATTACAGAAAAATGATCAAAAAAAATCGAAATGCAATGAACAAAATTTCTCGCACAGAATAATAAATTTATGGTAAAATAATCGGTTACAATAAAAAAATTAATCAAAAAGAAAAACAAACAAATGTTACTGAAACATAAACCTGAATTTAAAAAAAACCAAAGCAATTAAATACAAAGTAAAATTAAATTCAAAGGGTTTTGAGTCCGTAAATATACATAATTATGTCAAAAGCGGGACCAGTAATTTTGAAAACTGAAGTGGAATATGCCATTAAAAGTGCGAAAAATGAAAAAGCTGAAGGCCCTGATAATATATTCGTAGATCTGTTAAAACTCATACTCATTAACACTATCTATACGACAGGCATCATCCCAAAAGAATGGCTTCTGTCGACTTTCATAACAATTCCAAAAGAGAACAATGCAAAAGAATGCTCTGAACATAGAACAATAGCTCTGATGTGTCACACTTTGAAAGTATTCCTCAAGGTAATACATAATAGGATATATAAAAGACTTGAAGTAGATATAAGCGACACACAAATGGGATTTAGAAACGGACTGGGAACCTGGGAAGCCCTGTTTGATGTCAATATGCTGATGCAGAGGTTTTTGGATATGAACCAAAATCTTTATGTATGCTTTATAGATTTTGAGAATGCTTTCGACAAGATCCGTGACATCAACATAATAAGTAATCTTCAAACTTCAAAAGTGAAAGAAAACAAGTTGAGAGATGAAATTAGAATATGCCGAGATGTTCGGCAGGGTTGTGTACTTTCTCCGCTGCTGTTCAATATATACAGTTAAACCATATGCCAGGAAGTAGTACTACAAGAAAGCAGTGGAATTACAATCAATGAAGAGATAATAAATAACATACGTTTTGCTGACGATACGCTCATAATAGCTAACGATGCGACAGATTTGTAAAATCTCGTTGAAAGATTTAATACCTACAGCAACAATTATGGTCTAAAGCTTAATCTGGGAAAGACTAAATTTATGGTAATTACAAAAAAACAAGACATGCACACAAAAATAACAATATACAACAAACAAATTGAAAGAGTCCCATCATACAAGTATCTAGGAACAAGAATCACGGAAAATAACAAACAAACGAAAAAGTAAAATCAAGAATAAAGATAGCAAGACATACGTTTGTAAAACTGAAAAAGTTTATTTGCTGTCGAGACGTAGATGTAAACCTCAGAATGCGAATGTTGCGATGTTACGTTTTCTCCACACTACTCTATGGTGTGGAAGTATAGACACTCAAAAAAAACATCAGAAACATCAAAACTTTTGAAATGTGGTGCTATAGAATAATGTGAAAGATATCTTGCAGAGAAAGAGTAACCAGTTTGGAAGTACTGCGAGAATGGGCAAGGAATGTAAACTTGTAACAAAAATAAAAAAGAGAAAGCAATATCTGATTTCTAACTTCCGATAAGAGAAAATACTGGAAGAAGAAGATATCAAAATAACTCGCAGTTACATAAATACAAAAAAAAACAAACGACATGCAACTTATTTCTTTCATTTATTCGACACTTGAATAGTTGTTTTAACTTGGAATAGAATCCGTTAACCAAAACGAGATTGAAGTACTAAACTTCCCTCTTTCACCAACTTTCACCACTATTTCACCAACACATTTTAAACCCATAACCTGTTACTTTACATCGCGAGAAAGTACGGCACTACCACATCTTATTGTATTCCGAGAGAGAATTCATTTTGCTTAGACGCGTAGTTCATTATTTCTAAAACAAAATAACAAAGAAAAATTAAGATATCTCTGGCCGATTTTAGTTCTTTTGGATTGTCTCGTTTGTTTTGCCTTAGTGTGTCCAATTAAATGTAGCCCGATGACTCTGGCTCACATGTTATCATTAATGCTAATGATGCTTTATAATAGAAGAATATAGATTTCTCTGCCCATAAACGCCAATTATCGGAGTTTATAGTACCGTTTTTAGAAAATCTAGTTTTGTCCGTAAAGAAAATTGAATCAAAGAAATTTGCAATGTTTCTGTGTCGATTTAAAACCCAGTTACAAAATTCCATTTTTGCCTAAAGTTTTTAGGAATAAGCGCATGAACTTCTTAAAGATGGTACGGATGCAACTGCTGTTCTCTAAGAATTCTAGATACCTTTGATTTTGAGTAATTAAACTGGACAACCAATTTTCGGACACTTGAAGAAGGATTTGTTTCTACAACATTTAAGATGTTTTCAACACAGTCACCATTAATTTGATTTCCACAATTGTATCTAGCTTTGTCAAATTTTTCTAACATTGTTTATTTTGGATTAAATTTCTATCATTCCATAAGTAAAAAAACTGGTGTCACCACACGACTTTCCTGTAAAGAATGATGAAGGAATGTCTACATATTTTTTTAAGGTTATGTTGTCATAAAACCATTTTGAAGTGATATGTACACGTTTGTATTGATGCTATATTTTTTTTGAAATTTTTCTCTTCGATTTCATTAAGATCATATTTTTGTTAAGGTTTTTTGGTTTTTTGCTTATTGGTAACTACAATTAAGAACACAGCTTTTTGACTAGTTTCCTGAAACAAATAAAAAAGACACAAATGTTACACAAATTTAAAATTTTTGTTCGTACAATTTGTTTATTCTATTGTTGGATAAATAATTCAGATGCTCACCAATAATATGAAACAAATACTAAAAAGTAGGAATTTTGGAAAGATAAAATATACACATTAAATTGTAACTCATATCTAATAAACTGTTAATGTTAGAAAAAAAATTTTACTTGAATATATTGTTAGGAAGAATTAACTCTATAAGAAACTGTAAAAACAATTCGAATAATTTACATACGTACAAATTATATAAGAAAAACTGCAAGAAATGGCGGAAACGCCCACTTCCGCTTTCTTTATAAGACCCATTTGATAGAACCGAGAGAATATGAAAAGCCAGCTCCATACCAAATTTCAAGTTACTAGGATTTTTTTTTAAGAAAGTAAAAATAAAAATAGTATTTACCTATCTTACTCAAAAGACGATCCACTTTTATGAATGTTTTCTTATCAAAAATTCTTTTATTAAAAAACTTTATTTGTAAAGTTTCTTGGGTTCTAAGGCATTAGATGATGCAAGTTTACACATTAAATGCATGTAGGCATATTCAACAAACGTAAACTCTATTACTTAGTAACTAACCACAAAGAAAAATAAAGAGAAACACAGATTTTAATGTACATTATTTCTTGTGTTGCCCTTTATAAATTTACATTCTTTTTTAAAAAAATAAAAAAAAAACTAACAGAAATATAATGTTGGTACTGCATTTATTACTAAATCTGTCAAATTTGACATTAACTTTAACATCGTTTTTCCTCAATTTTAACTGAATTTCAAGATTTTTAAAATGATTTTTCCACCTGTCGCATACTCGTTCTAATCTATTAATTGACTTTGAACACTTAATTTTATGTGGATTCCTAGTTTTCATGTTGCCACCCTAGAGCTTTTTTCGTTCATTACGTAACTACACTAACGAACGAATATTGACGTTTGCGATGTTAGCAACACAAAAATATCTTTATATAAATCGGTACATGTCAAGAAAACCATAGCAACAAAAAATAAATTCTACGAAGATAACCAATACAAAAAAACCATGTTGAACAAAAATTTTTGTTTTCGTAAACAGTTTAATTTATCAATGTCTATTAAAAGTATCTTTTTTTAGTTGAAGCTTTAAGCTGTCTAAAAATATTATTGTCGTGTCTATCGTAAAGGGAGTAAAAAATAACATTACTGTGTCAGCGTCAGTCTGTCTCTGGTGAACTAAATAAGCCAAATGTAAATACAAAGGTTTCTGTTAAAGTAGGTTACCTAGTAACTATCATATTAAAAAGATATTTTAGATTTCATCTAATACTTCAAGAGTTATTTTAAAACAAAAGAATTTTAGGGGCGTCCGTTATAAGCCCGTATCTTTGTAGAAAGGACCGTAAGAAAAAAAGTGCATAAAAACTTGTTATGTTATTTTATCCGTCCTATCTGAATCTGAAAGTTGTTCTAGAACACCTCTATAGCTTCAACTGTTTATTTACAGGATTTTTAAGTAATATTTGAGTAGGTTAATTTCTTTTGCAGTACAAGTAAAATTGACTCCATTTTTTTTACTTAACAAAAAAAGGGTAAAAAATTTAATTCGTTTTTGAGTGTATATAATTAAAATGACATTAACTTTAAACATTTTATTTTGCAATTAGTTAAAGTTATATTTTTACTTGAAAAGACTTGTTAAATGTCTTCCTATTATTTGATCAAACTTTCAGTTACGCCTAAATCTTAATTAAATCATTTCAATTTCAGAGTAACTTAAACGCAATATAGATGATTGTTCATTTGTTTGTCAATTGGGACCAATTTAATTTCGTTATGACTCATCCTTTATAAATATGCGGTCTAATATTTTATAATGGTATTTTCTTGTTAAATCAATAAATGAAGAGTTCTGTTTATAAGATTACTGTTAGTTTTGTTCAATCAAACAAAATTATTATATAAATTATTGTTATCTAAAAAAATTTTAAATTTTAAAAATTTAAGATAAAAAGTATGTTTTTTTTAATTTCACTTTAAAACAATGTGACATGCAATGTTTTTGTTAAATGCAATTTAAAGTAGAGTAATATAGTTGCAATTTTTAGCAAAGTGTTAAACATAAATTTTAAAATATAAAGTTTTAGTTAAATAAACATAATTATTTAGTTTGACACTACGCTCGACATGTCAATAGTTTTTTTAGAATTGGTTTTTTATTAATTTAGTTCAAATAATAAAGAAATAATACATAAAATCATAAATAAATGTTTCAAAAATGTTTATACTATGCTTTCTACATCTCATAAAACCAACTTATTCCAGTTTTGAAATGAGTAGTACTTGTTATTTACTACCTACTTATTCAATAAATGCACTCAATTCTTATCATTGAATTAGCCGGAATTACTTTTTAGTTTATCTATTTTGTTATCTATTTATTTAATGTAATTTTTTTTACATTTAAACAAGTATGTTATTAATATATAGGCATACTCTGCTCTTTTGCACAAACATAAAAAAAATCTACTCGGTATCTTATTCATGTAAAATTAATTCAACAGCAAACCGTCGAAACTATGTTTTGTGCAAAAATTGTTATTGTATTGCTAATTACCAATGTTGTAACATCAACTAAAAATTCAAAAAAATATGCATTATTGTTATGAAACACTTAAAACTCAAAATATTATATAATTTAAACTACAGTGTTGAGACATTGAATTAGATTAATTGCTGGTTCTTCGTTTTTAACTTTTTTGCATTTTATGCACCGCGTGGCACATTAAAGAATAATATTTTTTTTGTTGCTGTTATAGCGTTCTTGTGTGAATAAATCACACGTAGACTGAATTCATATGTACACTTAACGTTTATTTTAGTATTTATAATTTTACACAATTTATACGAGATAAATACCATTTACACAAAATAGTAAATTGAATTTCCGCCTAATGAATGCATTGGCATCCCTTGCGTTCTAATACGGACATGCGCAGTTTTTGGATTGACGTACCGGCCGCTTTAAAATATTATGATTTTAAAATTGTATCTTAAAACTAACCTGAAATAAAAACAATAATTTGGTAAAAGAAAAAGGTTATTTTACACTTTCGCGAAATTGGCAAAACCCATAACTGATGCACAGATCGCTTCAAAACATGTCCGTTGAATAATCGAACAGTCACTGAACGTATTACACTATCATCACTTGTTTGGATATGCACAACTTTTCCCATACACCACTGCAAAGGAGATGCATTCTTGTCCTTGAGCAACACCAGAGAGTTTAATTGTATAATTTCTGGCAATCGTTGAAACCAAACTTGTTTTTGTATTTTTTCGTATATCACAAGATAATTATTGGAGATGGTTTTACGATTTGAGTCCGGTATTTGGTATAAGGGCTTGCCAATAAGAAAATAGGCTGGAGTTAAAGTTGTGAATTCGGAAGGATCGTTGGAAAGAGGTGATAGGGGTCTAGAATTTAAAACTGCCTATATCTGAATTAATAGGGTGCTAAAGTCTTCATAATTTTCTAAGTAACTTACTTAAATGTGTTTTAACCGCTTTAACGGCACTTTCCCACATACCACCTGGATGTGGATTTTGTGGTAATATAAATTCCCACCGAATACCTTGATTTGTAGAAAAATTAGCAGTAATATTCTTTAATTCCTTTGATTTTAAAAATGACTAAAATTCTTTTAATTTGTTTGCAGCACCAACAATTTTTTTTTCCATTATTCGAAGAAAAAGAAATTGGAAAGAAGAAGAAAACGTTTTAGCACTGCTATAAAGGCATCAGTAGTTAAAGATGTAACTTGGTCCAAATAAACAGCTCTAGTTACGATACATACAAAAACGCAAATATACGATTTTATTAATTTAACCCCGCGCAAAATTTGTCTTTGATCAAGATCGGGCTAATCTACGCCTACGCAAGAAAATGCGGGGTTTTTGAATTCCAAACGTTTTTTTGGCAAATCGCCCATTAGAGGCTCATACCGTCTGGGTTTGCCACATATACATTTAATACTAGCTGTACCCTGCCACGCTTCGCAGTGGCACATTGTGATTGAATGGTTGACATTCGTATTAATTAATAATTGCTAGTTTTAATGTAATTATATTTATATACATTAAACGTGAGGTTAATCCAAAATAAATAATATAATTACGTCCACGTGTTAGATGTAATAAAAAAGATATAACCACTCACTTCTGTTAGAAATCCACTTGAATTATAATAAGTCCTTTTATTTTGCCTGTCAGTTAATAATATTTTTACTGTCAATCTTTGATATAAAATATAACCTCTACTTACGATTTGGTGAAAGGCGCAGTTCGATCACAACACTATCACACCAAAAATTCTTGATTTAAGTGAATATTTAATTCAGATTGTATAATAATCAGAATCAGATGCAAATTTTTTTGTAAATAAACAATGTAATTGGCCAATAACTGCTTCGTATAACCGCCAACTGCTGTGGACCACAATGCAAAAGCGTGACGTGTTAATGTTGAAATTGTAAATTTTTTGTCATATGAAAAGTCGGAGTTCCTTATTCTACCATCATATAATTCCTTCAGCATCCAAAAATGGGTTTAGAGACACAATGTTAGATGGAAAAATTAATAGTTGACTATTTTTTAATAATTTTACTTTGCGAGAAAACGATTCTCCATGACACAATTTTATCCAGGTGTGTAAAGAATGATTAAGTTCTAAACTAGTTAAAGCGCTGTAGCACCGTGACGATAATTGCTTAGTACAGTTTATTTTAAAACGAAAAATCCAGGCAACAATACGTATTAATCTCGTTAAAGAAAAGTATTTGTCAATAACGGCAGAATTTTTAATGTTTAATAAAGTTGAAACACTACTAAGCGTTGATTTGAATTTTTAGGCTATGAATTCTGAGAAAAATTTAAAAATGATAGATCATGCCACCAAAGAGAATTTGACATTAATTCTACCGCAGCTACCCTACGACAGATTAAATCTGCGGGGTTTTACTTGAAAGGAACGTGACGCCAGGTTTTTGCACTCAAAAGCTCTTGTATTGCAAGAATTCTGTTTGCTACGAAAACGTTGTATTTGTTTGGCGCGGAGTTAATCCAGTTTATGGCTATAGTGGAGTCTGACCAATAATATATATTTTAAAAATGCATGGTAATCGAGTCAGTCACTTTTTTAACTAATTGCGCTAATAATAGAGCAGAACAAAGCTCTAATCTAGGAATGGTTGTAGTGCGCAAAGGAGCGACACGTAATTTAGAAGATAATAATTAAATATAATGATTACCCTTACGATTTGTAGTATTAATTTAGATACAAGCACCAAATGCTTTAGAACTACTATCACAAAAACCGTGCAACTCCAAATAGCCGACATTAGTATTAATTACACATCTTGGAATTTGCAAATTACCTAAAATAGGTAAGTCTGTTTTAAACAGTTGCTATTGAGAATTAACATTTTTAGAAATGCTTTAATCTCAAGACAATTTTAATTGACATAGTCTTTGAATTAAAATTTTTCCTACAATAATGAATGGGGTTAATAACCCTAATGGGTCAAAAATCTGAGAAACCATTGAAAGAATTCCCCGTTTGGTACTGCTGTAGTTATGAAAATTGGTACTAACCTTGTATAATAGACAATCTAATGTAGACTTCCATATTAAACCATGTTTTAGCATTTTCGCGCTCGCCTACAGGAATAGTATTTAAGTTAGTAATTAATTGTTGTTTTATTTTTACAACTTGTTCTATGGTATCTCCTTCCGTTAAAAGATCGTCTATGTAAAAATCTGATTTTAAAGCTCAAGCACCACTACTAAATGTACCGGAATTAGTATTTGACGATACATTTTTTCAATATCACCCATTAAAACAATTGTGTGCTGACGAAATCGTAATAATATTGAAATTAAATCATCTTGCAGTATGGGACCCATAATTTGGACCTCATTAAGAGAAATATTTGTGATAGATTTGGCACTACCGTCAAAAACTATCCTTAGTTTAGTAGTCAACGAATTCTTTTTAAAGATGCGTGGTGAAGCAAGTAAAATGGAGTTAAATTTGAAAGAGAAATGGGGGTGTCAACACCGTAAATTGTAATCAAAGCTGATTGCTCGTCTTCTTTTTCATCAACGATCTTTTTCATGTGTCCTAATGCAATATATTCTTGAATAGATTTGCTGTATTCGGAATGCAAACTAGAGTCTACTAGAAACCTTTTTTCAAGTTTTGGAAAACATTCAGTAGTAACAGCCTTGGAATTGCCTAGTAACGATAGAAATGAATTGAAACGTATTGACACAGAAAACGACCATTAGATGTTTGAGAAACAGTACTTATAAAATGCTCCTCATAAAATTTCTCTGTTAAAGATAACGTGGATAATCGATTTTGAAGTTCCACTTTCTCCAACTTCCAAAATTACTGAACGCTGTCTAAAGAATCACTTGTTTGCGTATATTTTGGATTTAAAAGGATTAGAAACTACCCATCTAAGTAAGATTTTTTGTAAAGTGGGTTTATCTTTACCTAGGTTTATTTGACCGTGTTTAATAAATTGTAAAAATTACTAGCTCCGATAAGATTATCAACTGGTTGTGATGTATTGAAGTTACTATGAGCCAATCTTATGTTTTCAGAAACACATAGTAGTGATTTGTCGAATGAACTAGTAGGCAAATTTTCTGAAATTTTTGGAACGACAAGACATTGCAAACAAGTTTGACAAGAAGATGTTTGAATTTGTCAAGCATTAAACTACTCGTTATTGGCACCTTTTATCCTGAGATTTGCTGTAGACAGAAGAAAGTCCGGAAGCGAATTGCTAAATTGCGAAACGGAAAGCGACGTGGGTTGTGAAATTTCGAGAACTACAACACCTTTAGAAGTTTCACTATTTAATAAAGTTTTTTTGTTATCATTAGATTCAGAATTTGTATTAGAAATTTGAGTAAAATGCAAAAGAGTACGATGCTTCTTACGACATATTCGTCAACCATATTATTAGAATTGCAAGTGTTTTTGCTGAAATGTCGTAAACAATTCTTACAAAAACGCAATGCACTTACCTTGTCAATTTTTTTTTACTTCGATCTGTAAAAACTTAGGACATTGAGTAATAAAATAATCGCCGTTACAATTTTGACACGAAGTTTGTGATACGAGTAAGGAATGTTGTTGTACTTTAGCAAACGTATTAGTATTATGACTGCTACCATGTCCGTTTTGATTTGTTTCCATTTCTTCTAAAAGGCTATAATGCTGTTTTAAGAAATTATTTATATCGTCTAAGGTCGGAATAACATTTAAATTCGGTAAATTTTGATTCAGTTTCTGCGTCAAGTTTAGACATTATAATATAATAAATAAATGACACACACTCATTTACTGGAACGGATAAATTTTGCAATCCGCGTATGTGAAAATTCGTCAGAATGTTTTCTAAGCCCTGCACATTTACGAATAATATTTTTTTTGTTTCTTTGTGACTAAATGACACGTAGACTGAATTCATATGTACACTTAATATTTATTTTAGTATTTACAATTTTACACAATTTATACAAGATAAATACCATTTACACAAAACAATAAATTGAATTTTCGCTTAATGAGAGCAGCGAAGACCGAAAGGAAAGTGTTGGTTTTTTACACCACTGGCATTCTTTGCGTTCTAATTCGGACATGCGCAGTTTTTGCTTTAACATACAGTAAAACGTAAAATTGTTACATCATTGTTACAAGTCAATTTTTACTTTCCAGGACTGTACAACAATATTTAAACGAATCGATATCGTACATGATAAAATATTTATTACTATTGTATTATATTAACTCGTCTCTCAAACAGTGTTTATTTTAGGTTTTATTTTCTGATTAATGTGCATTGTTTTGTTTCTTTCGAGTGGATTGGTTCCAGTTTAATAGTAAGTTACTCAATATAAACTCAATTTTTTACTACACCGGTTGAGCACTTGATTGGGAAAAATATAAAAGCATAATAATTGCAACAAATTTTAGCATAACAGTATATATATTGTATGTACTGAATAAAAACCCTTAAATTACTACTATTACTATTACTATTACTATTACTATTACTATTACTATTACTATTACTATTACTATTAATTGCAAAAAAAAAAAATAAATCTGAAAATAAGCTGCTTCCTCTGTACAAAAATGTATACAATCATGTACAAAGAATCTGTTAAATAACAATAAATAACAACAAAAAAATAACATAAGTAAAACTTCAAAAATAAATTAATTTAATTTTTAAATTATTTAGACGTAAGCTTAAAAATTAGTAATTATGTAAAATTAATTTGAAAATCTAATTAAAAAAAAAATTAATTACATATGTTTGAGTTCCAATTGTATTTAAATAAAACTGTTTAATTTTGTACAACTATGTTTTTTAACTGCAGGAATAATGTATGATATTATATAAAGAAACTACAATGTTCTTAATGGATAGTTCAAAATAGATTGAAACATATGAATGGTTGAAACCATGTATTGTTTCGGGATAATTAATATTTCTTTTTTGTTTAAACTTTTTGACATTTTTGCTTCAATCTATTATATTTACGTACGCCATTAAGTGTGGTTTATAGCAGGAGCAAGTGATTAATGTAATGAAAACTTAAAGTTTGGGTATAATCAATTAAATAAGTTTGAAGTGCAAGAAACTGTATTAATGTAGTTAACATATTACTAAATACCAGTCTATAATTTATAATTAAATCTTGTATCTTATTAAAGGTTTATTAAAACTTAATTTGTTTGTTACATATGTATAGGTGTATTAGTTTTGACAAAAAATATTTTTTATAAATTTTTAAATAGTTTATAATTATTGAAACATAAGAATATGTAAATCTATTTTAAATTAACAATATAATAATTATGTAATTTTATTAACTATTTAAAATAAAAGTAATTAGAACATATACTTTAATCTAAATAAAAATGCAAGCAAAATTGAATTCATGAATTGTTTAATATTTTTAGGTACCCAATTTTCTTATTAAGTTTGATCTAAAAATAAAACCATTAATTAATGCACGTTGCATGATTGTGTAGAGTACTTTATTTTAATGAGCAAATAGCTTTCAATGGTTAAAATAACATTTACAATATTGGATTTGCTAATTCTATATTTTAAACATACACTAAAAACTAGAAATAATCAGAAAAGTATTTTCTATTTTTAGGATAATTTTAAAGATAACAATAATTTATTGTTAAAAAAAAATATTTATTGATTTGATATATTATGTTATTCGGTTATATCATAAGACATACCAGTAAAATAATAAGCAAATAAAATTATTTGCTAACAAAAAATCGAGTTCTACGTGCAAACAATTTTATTAAACTAAAATAAAAAATATTTGTGTAAGCAAGATACAGCTGTACGTTTTCAGTACCTATAATAAAACTTAGTCTTCTAAAAGGTTTTTTATTGTTGTTCTGTTTTGTAGCTCATTCAACTATTAATTTTTTGTTTGTTTAATTATAACAAAATTTATATAAAAACAAATGTAATACAATAAACAACTACTAAAGATTGTATTATAACGGTTTTTATTATTTTATATCACACTTAAATTTTATTAAAAATTAATTGTTGAATACTATTAGCAACAAACGCCATCCGCTAACTTTTCTAAAGTTGAAATCTACCAACAAAAATCTTTTAAATTATTTGATTTATGCTGAGTTTTATAATAAATGATTTAATATTTAAATCATTATTTAATTAAGCGTTTATTATTATTGCGCGTGCGAAACTGCGCCAAAGGAGTTGTTTGTGTTGGTAAACTTTTGTTGTATCTATTTACGTTTATTTTAACAATTTTAATACCGAAACAACAAACAGATTGGTATAAAAAACGTGTCTATTACACGTTTCAAAACGTTTCAATGTCTAATGTGTTGCTTGATTATTTACTATCCACGATGTTTCCAAATTGGTAAATTTATGTGCTATCTAAATTAGAAACTTGCTTACTATAGTACCTATAGTACAAATCAGCTATAGTAGTTAGATTTATCACAATAAGATTGGCCAAACTGTGAAGCATATTTTGTGTGCATGCGTATTTTATATTAAAATAAATGGAGTTTTAAATTGAACACACACACATTGAAAACTTAATGATTAAATTATTTATTACATAGTATGTCTCTTGACCATTTTGAGAATGGTCATTTCTGAAAACGTAACCGCTTTACTTCGGTTATTATCGTCGCTTCGTTTAAGTTTCGCGCTGTATCACGATTATTATTAAATTAAATCATGTTTTCTAATGCTAAATATGTCTGGAGTAAATGCGTGAAACTTCTTTCTAAATCTTCGTTCATTATTGAATTTTGAGAAATATAAATATAACGTGTTGTCAAAATATACATTAAACATTAAGAAAAGTACGCTAACTTAATCAGTTAATGGAAATTAGCAATAGAAATTAGTGTGCCCCTCCCGAAATGTAATGACCATTTATTTAAATGATTATTTATGTTAATGATCATTAAGTTTTATGTGTGTCTATTAACTTTTAAATTAAATTAAATGAAAACGAATGTAAACGAATTTTAAGTTAAATTCTACATTTAATTATGATTTAATATAAACGCACTATGACACAACAAGAGTATCGTATCTAACATATTTTAGGTAAGGTAAGTTTGAGGTCATTAGCTCATTTGCATAAAATGTAAACTTTAAATATTTAAACTGGCTTAACAAGTATGTTAACAAACTAATTTTTGTATGTATTGGTATCAACACAAGAGAAAATGCTATTATACGAAAACTAATACTCAAAAAATAGAAAAAAATATCAAATAAGCTACCGACACAAAACCTGGCAATATCGGCGCATTCCAAGTTTAACCAATTGCTATTCCAGTGTCGTAGGTATAATACCAATATAAAGATGTGCCAATTGTTAATTTGTTACCAGATAATTTGTAAGTCGAATTAATATAAATGATGCCAATCTAATTAGGTACGTGTTATACCTCGTTATTTATGTATTTGTTAAAAGCACGAACAAAAAAGAACTTTCACTCATTGATTTACTTAGTAGACATCGCTGAGAACGTTTGATTGTTCGATGTACTAATCAGATTAATCAATTTTGTTAATCGCGTGGCGTTCTCAGTTAAAAATTCTAAAATGGCGTCGACATGTTACTTTTGATACGTCTAACTTTTTAGCGAGTTTCTTGGGGCTACAACATAACTTTCTTGAAAATATAAATCATAATTGTTTCTTTGAAAATAGGAATATTCAGCTAGTAACCTCTAGAAGTCTTACGATCCGACTCAATAAATTAACACCTGTGGAATTCGCCTTATCGCTAAAGTTTTTTTAGTATCGTATAATAAAATTTCTTAATTATAATTGATTCTCTAATTACTAGTATAGCCTTCAACATGTGTTTATGTGGAATTCGCTCTATTACGTGTTCTATCCAATCAAAGTGTAGATCATTTTAATTCATTTTACTTTCAATCGTAACTTTTAAATTATCTTTAATAATATGTAACCGAGTTTGTCTTGAGTACGCCGACGTTTTACCATTAAAGTTTCTTTAATTACTTGCATGTAATCAAAGCACAGTACGCCGTATATGTAAACATGCATACTATGTATGTCTCGTCACTAAAATAATAGGAAGTAGTAAACTTTACTACTTGTTACAGGAAACTTTGGTGGGGTAAGTTTTTATTACTCATTATTTGTTGCCGGCGTGTTTGAAACTGCCGACTGCACTACGTTACGGTTAAATCTACGTGAAATACGGGCTGTCTATGAGTTTCTTTTTATGAAAACAAAAGCACCTAATATGTATGTAAAACTAAGACTCATAAAAAATTGTTAAAGTTCTAAATTGCAAAATGAACAATTTTAAATATCTTTAAAAAAGTTTCCAGAAATAACAAGAAAAAATAAAAGGCATTTTTGTTATACGAGATACGAGAAATAGTAGGCGCAGCTCAAATTACTTGAGGAAAAGACATTCTCAATTGAACTTTTCTTCTAATAATAAGACTATGAAGCGCTTTTACCAATACATTTTGAGAACAAGTAAACGGTACCAGGGTAAATGCAGTTCTGCAACGGTAATAGTAACAGATTACTGTACAATATTAACATAGGAAACTGTAGATATTATTTACAAGAAGCAATGTAATATTTTGTCACATACATATCTAATTTTAAAAAAATAAAATAGATATTAGTATATGTTAAAAACATTTTTAAGAATATCTAAGTGAAACTAAGGCTAACTTGATCATCTACTATTAATAAAATTAATATTTTTAAGTTTTTTTATTTTAAAATTTGTATACAATGTTTAATAGCAAAACAAGAAGTTTGCGTTATTGTTTCTGGTTTTGATGACAATCTTGTTTTTTTTTTACTTTATTTTGTTGCATAAAGTGCTATTATAATGTTTAATTAGAAATGGAAATAATCTGTGGTTAATAAAATCTAAATATTTTTTAATTGTTTAATGTTTTTTTATATAAGTCAAATCTCATTAAATTGAATGATTTATTTGTTTATTAATTTGTATTATGTATTTCTTTTAGATATATTAGAACAACACAATTATATAAACTGTGTGTTTAATCTACTGTTAGTGTTTTTTCTAACACTAAAAGTTTATTGGGAGATTACGAAATCTTATATAACCTTTTAAATTTGAAAAATTAGTTGCATAATATAAATATTCCCAATACAAGTACGCTATGCGAAAGCTGTTAGTGACATACCAACATGTTCTTAAAAAATATATGTATTGGCAACAATGTAAATTTTGTGTTTGCTAGCGCAGGTAAAAAAATACCTGTCTCAAGTTGTTAAAAAAGTTGTAAAAGTAACCATAGAGTACGTTCTTATCTTTCACAGTGTACAGATGCAATTTACTTAGTTTTAATAAATATATACAAAAATTACCAAGTGTATTGTTCTGTTCAACTAAGTGTAAGAAGACGAAAATACTCAAATAACTAATTGAAGAATCAGATAAGTGTTCTACAAAAAAAAAACTCTTTAATGAAAGAATCAAATAAGTATTCTACATTAAAAATGGTCCTTCGAGTCGGATATTAGTAGCGTAATAGGAGCACGAGAAACTTAAGTTCGATAAGTAATTTAAATTCGTCGTGTTAATAATTTTGCAATTTTTTGTGAAGTGTTGAATAATTGTGAAAGAAAATCAAGTTCTACGAAGAAGCAAAAGGATTAGAAGCAGGTATCCGTAGCAGCAGGGTGTACTTCTGTCTTTGTCCAATAAGGGTCGTTGGCGGCTTGCTGGTCCTTGTCTTCTCTGTACCGACACGAAATAGCGGCGTGATTACCTGTAAGTACCTACCTGTAAGTGTTTTTTTTGGTGCTGACTAAGTTTTCGTTGTGTGGTTAACGGTACGCGACAAAAGTTCTTTGTGAATAATTTAAAATTCTTTGAAATAAGTTACGGTGAAGTGCGTTAATATTCTCAATAAAATGGCGCAACTTAAAAAACTACTTCAAAAAAGAAATTCAGTTAAAACTAATATTATCAAAATATCTAGTTCTTTAAGTCAATTTGATAATGTTGAAAATGTAACAATCGATGTAGAAGAAATTGATGTAAGAAAAAATACTTTAACAAAGCTGTTCGACACTTACAACGATATAAATGATGATATTTTGTGTATAGACGAATCTGAAGTGGATTCCGACGATATATTTGAAATGTATGAAAGTTTACTTATAAAATTAGAAAAAATTAAAAATAGAGTTAAAGCGCAATCTTCAAGAAACAATGTACAAATTGTTGGAGAGTCGAACAGTTCCAGTCAAGGGATTAAAGTAAGATTACCCGCGTTAGATATACCGATATTTGATGGTAGCGACGTTACGCAATTTAATACGTTCTTTGAATTGTTTCAAGCTTTGATTCACAACGATCGTAGTTTATCAAACATACAAAAGTTATGTTATTTAAAGAAATATCTGAAAGGGGAAGCTTTGAATTTAATTTCTAGTTTGCCAGTTGTCGATTTTTCATATAATACTGCTAGAATTAATTAAAGATAGATTCAGTAATAAAAATTTAATAATAACGGCACATTTAAAAATCTTTGACATACAATCAGTTTCTGGTACGTCGTCAAAAAGTTTGCGCGAATTTGTTTCAACCGTTCGACAGCATACAGGGTGTTTACGCAACCTCGATGAACCTGTTGACGGTTGGAATTCCATTTTGGTTTATATGTTATCTCAAAAGGTAGATACTTATACAAATCGGGCATATCAATTAGATCGAAATCAACAACATCCCGCTAATTTAAAAGAGTATTTAGAATTTCTCGAAAGGCGCGCCAGTAGTATGGAAGCTTCTAACTCAAATATAAATAATTTTAAAAATAAACAGAAGTTATCGGTTAATATCGCAGCCGAAGCTACGCATTCCGTTAACAAAAGCAAAAATAAAAGGGGTAAACAACTTGTTGCAGTTTGCAATTATTGTAATATGGAACATCATAAAATTTACGCATGTTTAAAATTTAAAAATCTTCCTGTTCAGCAAAGAATCGATTACGTAGATCAAAAAGGTTTATGTAAAATTTGTTTAAATGAACATTCTGGAGAGTGTTCGTATAAATTATGCGTTTTATGTAATTTATCACATAACGGGTTACTTCATATTGATCAAGCAAGTAATACGGTATTTAGTAACCAAACAATTGTTAGCAACTTTTGCACAGCTCAGGTACTTTTACCTACTGCTCAGGTAAAAGTAACTGCAAACGATAATAAACACATGATTGTAAAATGCCTAATGGATTCTGGGTCTCAAGCGTCTTTTTTAACGCAAGAATTTGCCGAAAATATAAACATCAAATTAAACAAAACAAATTTTAAGAATAATGGAATTGCCGATGGAACTATGCATGCAAATCATAGCGTAATTTTAGAAATAAGTTCCCTTGTACATAATTATTCTAAAAAACACGAATTTTTAATTGTTCCAAAAATAACCACAATGTTACCTCAGCAATCTTTTAGTAATAAGATAATTAAGCTGCCAGATAACATAAAATTAGCAGATGTAACGTTTAATGAAACATCACATATTTCGATGCTGTTAGGAGCTGACATATTTTTTGATGTAATTCTTGATGGCACAGTAAAATTAGGGCCTAATCAACCAATTCTTCAGAATACGTTATTTGGATATGTACTTAGTGGTTCAGTGATTCATAAATACAACTATAAAAGAAAATCTTCAAAATTTGTCACACTTCACGCGTGTAACGGAAATAATGATATAAATTCTAATTCCTTCGAAGCGTTAAATAATTTAATCGAAAAGTTTTGGGAAGTAGACGGGTTACCGGAAAACAGTGTAACTTCCGAACATGATGTTTGTGAAGCTATTTTTAAAAGTACTTTCTCAAGAATAGATGGTAGGTTTCAGGTAAAATTACCCTTAAAAGTAGATCTAAAAAACTTAGATTTAGGAGATTCGCATTTTTTGGCTTTACGACGTTTTGAAAATTTAGAAAAACGATTTAATTTAAACCCAAAATTGTTTTTAGAGTATTCCAAATTTATTGAGGACTATATTTCATTGGGTCATGCAAAAATTGTTAACTTAAACGATTATAACGTAAAAAAGCAACCAGTATATTTCATGGCACACCATCCAGTCATACGTGAGGAAAGTAAAACTACAAAGCTAAGGGTTGTTTTCGATGGGTCAATGAAAACAAGAAATAAAATTTCTCTTAATGATATAATGTACAACGGTAGAATCGTACAAAGTGAGTTGTTTGACATGTTAATTAATTTTAGAAGTTATAAATTTGTTTTTATCGCGGATATTAAAAAAATGTATCGCCAGGTATTAATCAATCCTGAGCATAAATCGCTTTTAAACATTTTATGGCGTTGGAATACTCAGGAACCTATTCGTTGCTTGCAACTACAAACTGTCACGTACGGGCTAAAGGCGAGTCCGCATTTGGCGACAAGGTGTTTGTTAGAAGCTGCTCAACAAGAAGTAGCAAAATATCCTTTAGCGTATAAGGCGGTAGTAAACAATTGCTACGTTGATGATTTTTTATGTGGGTCAAATACAGTAGAAAATGCTGTAGAAATTCAAACTAAATTAAACAATTTACTTAAAACAACACATATGGAGCTGCACAAGTGGTCGGCTAACCATCCAGCATTACTTGCTAACATTCCCAACAACAAACATCAGGTAAATAATATTGAATTAATTAAAGAAGATTATCTAATAAAAACGTTAGGTATATCCCTTGACATCAAATCAGATCATTTTAGTATTACTTGTCCAATAGTAAAAATTGAAGACATATTTACAAAAAGGAGTATTTTAGCATTTATAGCTAAATTATACGATCCCTTAGGTTTAATCGGCCCAGTCATTGTTTGTGCAAAAATTATTATGCAACAATTATGGTTAGCCAAGGTATCGTGGGACCAACAAGTACCTGAGGAAATATCTCAAAAATGGAAAAAATTTGCTAATTCTTTAGTTAATATGGACGTTATTCAAATACCGCGTAAAATTCTAACAAGTGAATCGAAACACGTAGAACTAATTGGGTATTGTGATACATCCATGCACGCGTATGGGGCTTGCGTTTATTTACGACAAATATTAAATGACAATGAAGTACGAACAACATTAGTTTGTTCAAAGTCGCGAATTGCACCTTTAAATAAAAAAGTCACCATTCCGAAATTAGAGCTTAACAGTGCAGTGTTATTGGCCAAATTAGTCACTAGAATATATAGATTATTAAAAGACCGCATAGATAACGTATTTTTATATACAGATTCTACAATATCTTTAGCGTGGATTAGCAGTAATTCGTTAAAGTTAGAGGTGTATGTTGCGAATAGAGTTAAAACAATACAAGAACTAACATCCTCCTTTAACTGGCTTTATGTCAACACTCGTGACAACCCAGCCGACTGCTTATCTAGAGGTATGGATGTAAACGCTTTAAAAACACATACATTATGGTGGGACGGACCGTCGTACTTAAATGAAAGTGGATTTAATCACCAAACAGCAAAATGTAAAATACCGTATAAATTGGCAGATTTAAAATTAAACGTTTGTACTAAGACAAAAAATAATTTTTTTGTTATATTTGAAAAATTTTCTAGCATAAATGAACTTAAGCGAGTTATAGCATATTGCATAAGGTTTCTACATAATCTAAATAATAAGAATAACAAAGTCATCGGTAACTTGTGTACAAAAGAAATTAATCATGCGTTTAAAGTTATATTAAGAATTACTCAAGAAGCCAATTTCTCGCTAGAGATATCTCAATTAAATTTGAAAAAGGCAGTAACTTCAAATCTCAAATTGTTAAACCCATTTATAGATGGGGAAGGACTGCTTCGTGTTGGGGGAAGATTGCAAAATGCACTAATTCCATACAAAAAACAACACCCAATAATTTTACCTAAAAGATCCCACGTAACTGAAATAATTATTAGGAATGAACATTTCAGTTTACTTCATGCGGGAACAAAACAAGTATTATGTAGTCTAAGGGAGCGTTTTTGGGTAATTAATAGTAATAGAGAAATTAAAAAAATATTACATAAATGCGTAGTGTGTTTTAAATTGAAGGCGCAAGCGTCCCAACAATTGATGGGTTCGCTACCAGCAGACAGAGTTAATCCAGCAAGACCATTCCAAAAGGTTGGTGTAGATTTTGGGGGACCATTTTATATAAAACAGGCAATGCTAAAGAAATCAATAATAACAAAAGCGTACATGGCATTATTTATATGTTTTGTAACAAAGGCGGTACATCTAGAAATTGTATCAGATATGACCACTGAGACTTTTTTAGCAGCATTAAAACGTTTTATAGGAAGGCGTGGACGGCCTACAGTTGTTTACAGTGACAACGGTAGTACCTTTAAAGGCGCAAATAATGAACTAAAAGAATTGTTTAAATTGTTTCAATTAAAATTACACAAAGACAAAGTGGAAAATTCAGCTTCTCAGTTAGACATTCAATGGAATTTTATACCGGCTTATTCACCGGTTTTTGGCGGACTTTGGGAAGCCGGCATTAAAGCAACCAAGTACCATTTAAAACGCGTGATAGGTAAAAATCACTTCACGTTTGAACAACTAAATACTGTTATAGTCCAAGTGGAAGCCATACTAAATTCGCGCCCATTAACTCCGCTTACAAACGATATATCAGATTATACGTATTTAACTCCAGGTCATTTTTTAATAGGCACAGCTCCGACTAACTTGCCGGAAACTGATTGTACGTCAACTCCGATAAATAGATTAAAATTTTGGAAACAATGCACACAGGTGCAGCAGTCTTTTTGGAAATCTTGGTCAAAAAGTTATTTATTGCAGTTGCAAAATCGACCAAAATGGCAACATAGTTTACCAAATATTAAAAAAGGGGTATTAGTTTTACTAAAAGAAGATAATCGTCCTTCATTAGATTGGAAGGTAGGGCGAATCACAAATGTTACTGAAGGCAAAGACAAAAAAGTACGGGTAGTTGAAGTTCTTACTCCTACAGGTTCTATTCTTACATCAATATCTAAAATTTGTGTACTACCTATTTATTGAATTTTGTTTGTTAGACTTGTTATTATTAGAAATATTAGTATGTAGTTTTGTATTTAATTACAATAATTTGTACCATATCAATAGTTTTATAAAGAAAAAAAAGTGCCCTCGAGGCCCAATTATGTTAGTGACATACTAACATGTTCTTAAAAAATATATGTATTGGCAACAATGTAAATTTTGTGTTTGCTAGCGCAGGTAAAAAAATACCTGTCTCAAGTTGTTAAAAAAGTTGTAAAAGTAACCATAGAGTACGTTCTTATCTTTCACAGTGTACAGATGCATTTTACTTAGTTTTAATAAATATATACAAAAATTACCAAGTGTATTGTTCTGTTCAACTAAGTGTAAGAAGACGAAAATACTCAAATAACTAATTAAAGAATCAGATAAGTGTTCTACAAAAAAAAACTCTTTAATGAAAGAATCAAATAAGTATTCTACAAAAGCTACTGGATAAGTTGACAGTGAGTCGAATGTGAGTTCTAGGAACCGACAAAACCAGTAAAATTAAAAAATAACAAATCCAATTCAAGTTAAATTTAATAAAAAACACAAAAAATTTTGAAAAAATGAACTTATTGCATTAGATTAGATTAGATGTCAATAACTAATTCGGACCACATCCAAAATACAACACTGTGCATATAGTTATTTCATCAAACAAAGTTGATAGTTATGAAATAAATAATTAAAATATTTTAACGTCGTAAGAGAATGTAACAAGCAAACGTGTTAATATGATCGAGATTATTAATCGCCGATTAACAAACGAGTTAGTTTAAAGTTGTTCCGTTAATTGTATATTAGTAAAACCGATAAAGTTACAAAAAAAATACAGTATGCAAACTAACTTGTCGTTATATGTAGTAATCGTGCAATATCTTTAAACCATGGATTGCGTTCATTCATAGGATTTCGTTTATTAATTCAATTCTGCTCGTTATTGCAAGTTATTAACGATTTATTTTTGATGTAGTATTATACGTTAATATCACTAGTAAAAGACCAAAAATATTTAATTATGTAATGTTGAATAAAAAGGGCGTTTTTATTAACAAAAACACTGTTTTGGTATCTGTTGTTCTGCATAGTGTAACATTGAAATCTCCAGTAAGTTTCATACTCTTTGCTTAAGACAATGCTAAATTTAAGCCAAATAATAGAAATTTTTTATATTTGCAAAGAAGTTTTTTTTTAATTTTTTTTTAAAAACAAAAAAATGCAAAACATGTTGTTGTTCATGAATAGTAATTTTGAAAAAAAAAGTTTTAAAAGTGAAAAATATTGCAGACAATGTTTATTATTGTTTTCAAAACTTGTAATACTGCGTCGGCAGATACAAATGCAAAGTGCTGTATCTCGGAAAATTTTTATCGTAGAAACTTGCGGTAAAAAAAAATCACTAAAGTGACAAAAAAATGCTGAAAATGATTTTTAGGTTTCCAAAATGGCCGCCAGAAGGCTTAACCGCTATCTTACACTTTTAAAGTGTTTGTTTCTCTAAAAAACACCTACTGAATGTACCAAAAAAATATATGCTTTTTAGAGCTAAGCTTTATTTAAATAATTTATGTTTCACACTTTTTGACAGTTTTATTAAAGTAAAGTGGTGGGGGGTGCTTCAATGTTTTTTGTAAATAAACAGCTGTAATTCCTAAACGACTGAACGGATTTTAACAAACTCGGTCTCGTTAGAAAAAACATCAATTGTTTTATCAAATCCATGTTACCTGTGATATGTCTGATATTTTGTGATAGTGCTAGAGCGCGTTTTTTGATTTAACAGAAAATTAAAAAATTCACTGAAAAATTAAATGCAATAACATGACTTTGTTCTATAAAAATATAGTGAAATGATACAGTAACAACCGTATCTCAATATCTTATGTCTATTTAAAATAACGAAAAAAGAAAAATGCGGAATTGGCTCAAAGAGTATACAAAGTTTGATAAGAATTTTTCCGCGTTTAGTGCAAAATTTGCGTTATACTGGCAGCTTTTAACCTAAAGTTGCGAAGACAGTTCTCTAGAACAACAGAAAACCTTAGTTTTATAATAGTAAAATGAATTTAATTTATACTGCCTGACAAAGAATTTAACTCAAGTTTGAAAGCTTGCTTGTAAATTGTATTAAAAAAATATAGGCCACTTACTTTAAAAAAATCATTAATAAAAATAACATTTTTTAAAAGTTATAAAATCATATTACAGATAAAGTGAGTTTAATGTAGCAATAAATGCTTTTTTCAACGAGATCGAGTGTGTTAAATTCGTTTAGTCGTTTGGGAGTTACAGCTTTTATTTGTAACTCAAAATGAATTCACAAACATAATATTGTTACGAATCTTGCCTGCGGCGATTTTTTTTACTGTTTTACTAAAGGGGTAAGTAATATCAAGGTGCACAAATATAAGGGTTGGTCAATATGAGCTTCATGAAATCAAAGAGAACACTTTCAAAAAAATTATAGCATGCTAGAAAATCAATGCAAACGTGTACATATTATATATTCAAAATAGTTTAATGGCAACATAACTTTAAAAAAAATATGTAGACATTTCTTCATCTTTCCTTATAGAAACGTCGTTATATGTTTTTTGTTTGACGTAAAAATGAATAATTTGGTATTCCCATTCTGTCACAATCAACATTATATAGAATATGCCATTTTGTTTAAATTATTACATAAAAATAATATATTTATAAAAAGTTGTTTTAATATACTGTTACTCTAATTAAAGAAATAGTTTTAAGTTTTCAAAAAGTTTGTATTAAAACAATGTATTAATTAAATTTATTTAAGCTTGCAAACGTTAGTTTAAATTAAGGACAAGCTATTCAATGTGTCGTTTATGTAATATTTATAAAAGAATACACGTTGTGTGTTGTTATTATTATAATGAAACTTGAAATTGGTTTAATAATTACAAACTTCATTGCATGGCTAACGTTATTACAAACATGTATAGTTTTTGAATTTATCCAGTAATTTTAAATTTAAATTGACTTTATGATGATGTTGCAATGCATAAACGTTTTAAATATTGTCTGTTTAATTATATCTGCAATTATTATTTAAAAAGACACTGAGTACGACATTGTGAGCTGTTTGCATTTTTTAATGTCCTAGTTAAAAATTATCTTTTATGACGTTTTTGTATACCCGATTAACTACGTTTATGGCCTCTTGACTATAATTTAGTTAGTAACAATAACTGCACTATGTTAATGTATAACTTAAATAACAAATAGTATTATTTATATATTTTGTAGGAAATGATTGTTTATAAACTATACTTACATTTTTAAACATATTTTTAAACTATTAATATTGCTTAGGTAATATCATTTATAATAACAATCTACGTAGAAATGAATTAATGTTAAGGTTTTTATATCATAATGTATTTGTAGTATGTTTATGTACTTTTTAGTAGAAGTAGATATCTTTATTTGTATAAAGTAAATAAAATCTCTAACAAATTTGTGTTTCAATTAGAAGTTACCTGATTTGTTAAAACTTTCAAATAAATTAGTTACATTTATGTCAAGTTAACACACCAACATAGTTTTATGTTTTTTTTATGATTGAAATGTTTAGAAAAAATATTGTAGAAAATATGCAGACATAACGAGAACACGTCTGCTTTGTTGGTATAGCTGTTGTAGTTTTAATATTGCAGAGCATGTGGTTACAAGCATTTCTATTGTATTCTTAGAATCTATACAAAAATGCTTTATTATGCCTATATCTTCTTTATAAACTTGTAACAAACTCTAATTTTAGATTGTATAATTAGAAACAATTCAGATAAAGAACTAATTTCTATTTTTAGATTAAAGTGATTAAGCTTATTAAAGACGTTCTGTTTGTTATCATCTTATATAATATGTAGTATTAGAATAATGATGCACCTGTTCAAAAGAAAGTAAAATAAGTTTTTGTAAAACGGTTAAAAAAAGTCGTTTAAAAATAATGTAATACGTTATACTTAAGGAGTATTAGAATTTTGTAGAACAGAAACTATGTTCTTGATACAAACATAAATTTGTACATTTAATATTTAATTTGATGTGTGTATTTATTTATTTATTTTGTTATATTAATTTGTTTAATAAAATGATTGAATATTTGTATACTTATAAGTGATGTTCCAATAAATAAAATAATTCATATTAAACAAGATTAATTTTTTTAATATAAAATTTATATAATATTTAAGACAGGGTTATTTTTATTTCAAACACGTTATCATTAATATGTTATCATTAATATTAAAAACCAATTAAATTTTTCAACACTCGCGTCAGGAATTGTATTTACGATATGATCTTCATTTAGAATTTGGATAATGCTATATATACAATTTTAGTAAGTTGTATTTAGTAAATGTAAAATAATATACAGTTAAATTAATAATGTTTTTCATCATACAGAATTTATCATTCGTCATTGTTAGTATTAGTGCTCCGTAACTATCTCTTGGAGCGATGTCCACAGTAGCTCAGTACTCGTAGGCAAACATGGGCCGGGGTTGATGTGGGTAAGATAAAAGAGATAATAGTTAAAGGTCAAAGGTATCTTCATCTTTCTGGTGAACAATGGTTCGATAACAATAGAGACTGGGAGAATTTAGAATTAAATACACCAAGGTCAATTTGATTCGGTTATAATGTAGTGGTACAATGACGAATATAATGGATAACAAATGCCGTTATAAGTTCATATAATGTGAAATAACGTATAACCTTTGTGAACAAAAGAAATATCTTATTCTACCTTGTCAAGCCAGCTGAGCAAAATGGTTAAAGTATTTGACGTTAAATAGCAAAATACAAAATTATTAGAATATAATCAATAACTGTATAAATAAGCCAGTAAACGGAAATTAAAATATCTTACCTTTAATTAATAACTAGCTGATTTCTTGCGAAAGAATTCCAACTGGCGAGCTATCTAAACAAAAGAAAGTAAACCGAAGTACCATAGGAGAAACCAATGCAAACATGATAAACAATTACTAACTTGGGACAGTATTCGAATGCTGAGTTACATTAATTAACAATAAAAATATTTAGTTTATAAAACAAATGATCAAGATAAAATAGAATACTATTAATTGCGAATTACAAATGAAGTTAGAAAGCAAACTGAATTTATAAAGGCGTGTCAAATTAAGACATTTTAGCCAAATCATAAACAAACATTTGTAAGTAGCAACATGAATTCAGTTCAAGTTATTATGTAGCAAAATAGATAATTTAATACGTTATTTTGTATTTAGTAGTACAATTTAGGTAACTAAATATATTGAAATTAATGTAGTTAACTTAACGTTGGGAGTAGTTTCAGTTGTGGGGCCGTGACTCCAAAGAGCACAGGATAAGGTGGCGAACAGATTCCAACGACGGTGGAGCAATACGTAGTGATTAGCAAAGATATTTAAAATTGAGGAAGCGACGATCAATAACGACAAAAATCAAAAGTAAAACTATGTGTACCAACATACGTAAAACCATAAGTAATACGCTAAGGGATTAATTGGAATTAATGTGAACAATTCAAAGAAAATCTTGTACTCACCCCGGGGAATTTTTGTTCGCAAGCGTAACATAGTAATTTTGTTGTAGACACTTTGTTAAATGCATAAATCCGTAATATACGATTAATGAATATTAGGAGTACCAAATTCGTTAATAATTATATGATTAAATTTGTTGGAAATTCACTTATAACCGATAAGATATCGAGTTTTAGTAAAGAACACGTGAAGGATCTGCACGGCATCAACGTAATGGCGACTTTTTTCGTAAAACGAGAACCCAAGAAAACCCGAGCTGGATATATGAAACGGACTTAACGAAACAAAGCTAGTTTCATTACAATTCCGTATATGTAAAAAAAATCACGTAGGCTTTCTCAATGTAAATCATATGCAGCCGGCTAGAAAATCTGAAAACGAAACCGTACGCAACAAAAGTGAAGATTCCGTGAGCGAAAGTTTAATTTATTATTGGTTAATTGGTTTTAATTAATATGTTAAATTGTATGAATCGTGTATTAAATTGAAATAAAAATAGGTTACAACATACATCTTTACAGGTAAATCTTAATTGTTAATTATCTATATAAATAAATTTTTTTAGTTACTACTACTATGCCAACTATTATGAATTGAATCATCAACACCCTCTTGCAATTCATTATTATTTAAACTAAATTATTACAACATTTAATAGGTTTCTAAATTACTTAAATTTGACAAAATTGAGAGGCTCTGTGAGCATATCAGCCAGTTGTTGATTAGTTTCTACATATCTTAAAACGATGATGTTATTATCAATACAGTCTCTGATAAAATGATGCTTAATATCTATGTGTTTGGTTGTTTTACATTCATAAATTGAAGCCATTTTGATACAAAATTGATTATCTTCATGCACAACAACAGGAAACACATTTATATCAAGTATTTCATGCAATTGTCCTAAAAATACATTTTTTTGTGGTACAATCTGATAAAGCAATATACTCTGACTCTGCGTTGGACAATGATACAGTACTTTGTTTTTTAGTTTTCCAAGAGATAACGTTATTTGACATTTCGATTGTAAAGCCAGTGATACTATTTCTATCACTTGTATTATTGGAAAAATCTGAATCAAGAAATGATACATTCTAAATATTAGAATTGCTATCTTTTAAATATTTTAATCCAAAATCTTTAGTTGCTTTCAAATAACGTAGAACATGTTTTAAATAATTTTAGTGTTCTTTGGTATAATGATTTTAAAATTGACCAAAATATGTAATAGCATAACATATAAATCAAGTCTTGAGTCAAGCATCATATACATTAAACAACCTACGAGCTCTTTATAAAGTAAATTCACAAGATTATAATTTCTACAGTTAACATTAGAAACCTTTAAATTTTTTACTAGTGGTATTTTTAATAGTTTACAATCATCCCTTTTAAATTTATTCAAATTCTGTAATCTTAAATTTCTTTGATAATACTGTTGTTACCTTCAAAATATCGTCAACATAAATTACCAAAAAACTAAAACTTCTAAAATATAAACTTGGATCTTTTCATGATCTCTTGAACACCAGATTATTCAAAAAACCGTAAAACAGAGAATTCTAACACTTAGAAGCTTGTCTGAAACCATACAATGATTTTACAACTTTACATACACTTTCATCAAGTTTGTGAAGACCTTTAGAAAGATACACAAACAAACTGCTGTACAACTAAATCAAATTTTATATACAGCGATAATAACAGTCTGATTGTTACCGTTCTTGTTACTGGTGCATACACAACTTTATTGAGAACACTTTGCAGAAAACCACGAGCCACTAAACGAGCTTTGTTTATTAGTTTACCATCGATTTCCTTCTCGCAAAACACATTTTAAATCAATTATTTTTTCACTTTTAGGACACTCGACTAATTTTCATGTCTTGTTTTCTTCTAGTGTTTTTATTTTATCCTTAATAGCTTTGTTCAATTCCGGATCTGCTTCGTGCTCTTCATATGTAACTAGTACATCTGAGACCAGTTGGCTTACTGATAGAGCTGTTAATAAGTTTTCTTTGTCACATAAGTGATAGTCATTTAAATAAGTTGGTCTATGTTTTAATCTTGTAATAAATTACTAGTTTCTTGTGAGTTGTCATATTGTACACTTTGCTCACGTGCTTAATGTTTATTTTCAATATCTATGTCAATTACTAACATTTCCTGAGGCTTTTCATTAAAAATCACATTTCTCTCATTAAATATTTTATTATTCTCTTAATCCCATAATCTGTAACCGATGTCCTACTATTACTAATTTTTGGCTGTGTCAAATTTAGATTTTCTGTCTTCCCACAAAACCATAAGTTCCATGTAGGTTCGATAAGCATTCCCAAATATTCATTTCTAAAGCATTCCAATAGTAGTTTGTGTATGGACTTCTAATAACACACTTAATTTAAAACGTATTCTATAAGAATGCCTATATAAGAAGAATAAAGTACTCTAAAAGATTCTTTTAAAAACACTTCTATAGGAATACTATATTTAATTTAAGAAATAAGTGCTTATAACAGCCTTAAAATGGCAGTTGATTGGAATCACTAAAGTATTAGAAATGTAGCATTCTAATGGCGTTCCCATATTGATTCTATAATAATGCATATAGAAGGAGAATAAAGTACCATAAAAGATTCCTTTAAAATCACTCCTATAGGCCTTCTATATTGATATAAAAAATAAAGTGTTTATAGCAGCCTTGACAATGTATTAAAATTCAAGTATTACGATTAACATGATAACATTCTTTTAGTGTTTTAGTACCTCTAAAATCGGTTTAATCGTTCTTTATTTGAGATAAAGAAATATAATTTTTAATATCAGAAAAAACCGTTTGTACAAGTTGCTAAATTGTAATACCTAAACAAAAATAACTTCCTGTAGAGATTAAACGCCCACATCTAAATTTTGTTGATAAAGATATGTATGCAATAAAAAACCTATGCATTCGCGTTTGATACTGTAAATGTAAATAAGATTGTTGATTTCTGAGAATTGTGACGAGATATGTACCGACTACCGGTACCGAGTTTGATTCACCAGAAACGCTTCTAAGTAAGTACTTATACGCTTACGGGTATATGCAGTTTTACGTTTACGAAAGGAAGACGACTTCGGGCTTATTTTATATTTGTAAATGTGTTCTTTTTTTGTGCTGAATTAAAGAAGGAAAAGCTGCTGATTTAAGTAAAAGTAAGTACAAAAAGAAACAATTGACAACATATCTATTTTTGTACGATCAGCTTATCCACGTTTTAGCGCTTTATTGTTATTGTTTATTTTTTACTTGGCATCCAGTTATTTTTTTAGAACAGGGGTGGCCAACCTGCGGACTTAAATTTAAAAAGCATTGTAATAAAAAATTTATTTTATTCATAAAAAGAAACATATTTTTGATATGAATCTAGTGAAAATGCATGCGACTGATAATAGATAATAAAAAATAATTAATCGCATAATTTTGTTATAGAGTTAACCCAAAGTTGATTCAAAGGAGTTCCTATAGATGTTATTAATGAGGTGTTCCAATGGCTACGTCATGGCAAAGCAAGATTCAAAAATTAAATAATTAGGATGATGCAGCAAATTACAAATTCTCAAACCATTGATTTAAAATTATTATAGTTTAGACAAAGATACTGTACAAATTTCTTAATAAAAAATGACTTAAAACTAATCATTTCATGCTTTTTGTGTTTCTTATGGTATGCTATTAACACTCCAGTACTCGCGTGGGATACACACGTATCCCAGGCGTATCAAAACTGCTCTAGCGCGTCACGTGATTGAGTAGTTATTCATACGTAACAGTGAGGTAGTGATCTTGTGCTTTTGATTTAAAAAAAAACTGTTTTTATCTTTGGGATACGATTGTATTCCACGCGACGCCTATCGAATCCACGATTTCAACAACAGCTATTTGGCTTGTGGTAAGTCTGATCAATTTTTATTACATTTATTAGACCATTGTAAGGGATTATTCCATTGTTAAATCACAGTTTCTATTTTTTATGAAAGAAAACATTACCAGTCAAATGTCCTATAATAGAAAGCGACTTTTCTTTTTTAGTTGGTAGTCAATAATGAACATCCACACCCTAATTAGTGGTTAAAATGACTGAAAGAATTGGAATCTGAAGACGAAAATTCCGAAATAGAAGGAGACGATGATTATTTAGATGAAGACCATAATTTGGATGAAGGTGATTACGAAAGCGAATCTGAACAAGATGGTGACGACAATGATGAAGAGAACGTAGTGGCCGATTAAGATAAAAATATCACATGTTATATCGGAAAGGACGATACAACATAAAAGAAGAAATGTCCGTCCGTGACAAGAACAAAGGTATATAATATTTCGAACATAAAACCGGGTGCAACAAATTCATCCGTTGACAAGAAGACAATTTTGGAATGCCTAGAATGTTTTTTTAGCCAAAGTATGTTAGAAATTATTGTTGAATGCACCAATATATATATAAACCATCTAAAAGACAACTACGGTCGTAATCGAGATGCAAATCCTACAGATTTTACCGAAATGAAGTCAATGTTTGGAATACTTTACCTATTAGGCACTTATAAATCAGGAAGACAACAAGTAAAAGATCTATGGAACACAGATGGTACAGGTATTGAAGCTATTTATTGCACTATGAGTTATCAGAGATTTCGATTTCTACTTCGTTCAATGCGTTTTGATGATATAGGTTCACGAGTGGAAAGGCGAACACCTGATAAACTGGCCCCTATACGGCGAATTTTTCAAATATTTGTAGAGAATTGCCAAAAAATGTACGTACCCGAACGTTACCTAACCATTGACGAGCAACTTATTTCATTTCGAGGCCGTTGTCCTTTTAGGCAATATATACCGTCAAAACCAGCTAAATACGAGGTTAAAATATTCGCCTTGGTAGACGTGCAAAGTATGTACACGGTAAATTTGGAAATATACCCTGGAGTCCAGCCAGAAGGGCCATTCAGATTATCTAATAAGCCAATTGATGTTGTGAAGCGTCTAGTGTCAGTTGTAAAAGGAACGTGGCGAAATATCACAATGGACAACTGGTTTACCAGTTATCCTCTGGTAATGGACCTAAAGAAGGACTATAAACTTACCGCGCTTGGAACGATGAGGAAGAACAAGAAAGAACTGCCTAAAGAGTTTATAAATATTTCAATTAGAACTGAAAAAACATGTTTATTTGCTTTTCAGAACGATTGCACTTTGCTTTCGTACGTTCCAAAAAAAAAGAAAAATGTGCTTATTTTGTCCACTATGCACAATGATAATAAAGTTGATGTTGAGACTTCCTTACCACACATGGTAAACGACTACAATAATACCAAATACGGGGTTGACATTGTAGACAAGATGTGTTCAGGGTATAATGTAGCAAGGAATAGCAGACGTTGGCCACTTACCGTTTTCTTGAACATTTTAAACATAAGTGGAATTAATGCTTTGGTGTTATATAAAACAAATAATGAAAATGACAAAATTTGCAGACGAAAGTTTTTGCACTCTCTCGCCTTAGACTAACATGAAAGCTGAAATTCAAAGAAGAGTGTATAATAAAAACATTCCGCGGAAACTAAAAGAAAAGTGTCGTATGCTGGTGGAAGAAGATTTACCACAAAATGAAAATGAACCTCGAAAAAAGGTTCCGCGAAGCCTGTAATAGTCAGTGTTTTTATGTCCACGGGCAAAAGATAAAAGAACCAGGAAATTTTGTGGATTATGTGATAGATGGGTTTGCATTGAACATATAAAAGAAGTGCCCGTTACGTGTATCAGTTGTGGAGAACAAAAAGACCTGGAGATAAATTAACCTGCTTCATACTAAATATCAGCGTGTTAAGTTTTATTCTGTCGTATGTTTTTCTTTCTTTTTGTGCAACAGTTATGTGAAAAAATAGTTTAAGAATTATAATGTGTTGAGTTATTGATATTTCAATATATTTTTTTGTACTTAAGAGCGACATTTCTGTGGGATACACACGTATCCCACGCGACCCAACTTGTAGCGAAAGTTAGCGCGAGTACTGGAGTGTTAAAACCCTGTAAAAGCATGCAAATCAATTACCTTTTAGTCGCTAACTTTGTCATGCTATTCTACAACATAGGAAAGTACTACATTGGCACTATTTTAAAGCATTCTAATGGAACGTGAAAACTTCTACCTTTGGCCTGCTTTTGTACAACGTCTAATAGGACTCTATAAGCACTAACTGTACAGCATTCTACTGGAGTGTCAAAACCTATCTCTAAACATAAACCATTCTACTGCTACAGGAAGGCTTTCAGTAATATCAATACTGCCTCTATGCTTCTAAAAGCATTATTATGGAACCTATTTGGTTTTGTGGGTTCTTTTGGAATTAGGTTGTAAGCGTTGCATCCAAATAATTTAATTTTATTATAGTTTGGTTTATAACCATACCAAATTTTAGATGGGGTCTTCTTGTTTGGTAGAACATTAGTTTGTGTTTTGGTTAATAAATGAGCTCCTACGTTGACTACTTCACATCACTGTGATTTTTTTCATTTTGAGTCAAACAAGAGGCATCTTGTTTTTTTCCATAATAGTGAGATTAAATCTTTCTGCAATTTTATTCTGTTCTGGGTTTCTAGCTATTCTGTACTGAGTCTTTATTTCATGATTTAAATACAAATTTTTAAACTTTGTTTATTTATATTCCCACCATTATCACATCTAAATTTTTCAATTTTTGTGTTAAGTTTAGTTTGAGTATACATGATATACTTTTTGAATTTATCAATAATTTCGCTTTTCTTGTTGATAAGATAAATAACACAGAAATGTATGTATTATTTTCTTTGGTTTTAGATCGTCTTTGATTGGATAAAACGGTAATTTTGTTTGTTTCCCTTGTAAGCAATTTTCACAAAGAATTGGTGATAGATATTGTAATTTCCCATTAGCTTTTCTCTAAATTTTAATTTTTTTTCCTTTTTAATGAACACTTGCTTATCTTTAAATAAAATTTGCAAACTATTTTCTTTTAAATTTCTAACAGATAACAAATTATACCTTAAATTTTTACATTGCCAAACATTCTGCATTATCACGAGCCGACGATTATCCGTTTTAATTCTAATGTTTCCACTTCGTTTTGCTTAAATGCATTTATTTTCTTTAGCAATTTTTATTTTTTGTATTTATTTTATCTATATTAAATTTGTAGTGTCCTAGACTTGTGTTTACAAGATGATTTGTTGCTCCACTATCAATTATAAACTTTTTCTTTTTTTCATAGGAGGTTTCTCTTATTGAACCTTCATTTCCATCGCTTACATTGCTTTCTTCAGCCCTTATAAAAGTTATTTCTTCTTCATTATTATTTAATGTGCTGGCTTTGGTGTTTGCTAAATTTACTTTTTTTAATTTATAAAGTTTTGAACATTCAAATTTTTTATGTCCAACAATTCCACAATTGTGACACTTGAACGGGAACGTTCGATTCGCATTGCCACGCTGATTTTTTTTTAATTTTTGGGGTTTATAAGTACTAAACACCATATTGTTTGTATTGATGTCATCGACTTTCTTCTTCTGTCTTCATTCTTCTATAGTCAATTTGTTTTTTACCTTTGGATTCATCTTGATAAAACATAATGTCTATTGCAGTAGTTACAGGTTGATATGCTTCAAGCATTGCAAACAGTAGTTTTGAAACAATTTCTGAGTCTTCAAGTTTTCCACCTGCGTTTTTTAATTCATACACTGTTTGTTCGAACTCTGTCAAAAATACGTTCAATGCCACTTTTTCATTAAACTTTAAACTTCTTAATTTTCTCTGCAACTGAATCCGAGTACATCCATAATGTCTTTCGTTGTTGTTTTTGTCTTAACCATTTCCAACATATTGTCTAACAAACAGTAAACAATTATATTTATTGTTTTTTCATCTTGTGGTATAAATGCACTAAGTTCGATAGTTTCATTTAGCGGATTTTCCGAAATCACGTTTAACGCATTTGCTTGTTCTAATAACAATTTTATCCGAAATTCCCAATTAGAATATCCAGTCCCATAAAATGGTTTTATATTTACTAATTGTTGGTTTCCAGTTGTCATTTTCAACAATTTTACTGCACAGCTTTAAAACTTTTTAAACTTACGATTTTACATTAACAATTTCCGTCAAAAAATCTCCATAGGACATAGTATAAACTAAACCCAAAAACATTAGTTATGTAGGAAATGCTAAATTTAAAATTGTCACAATAGCATTTTTAGGTGGTTTTGTATAACGAACATAAGCTGATACCAAACTCGTTAACAATGATTAAACATTTACCTTTTTTTTCATAAATAAATTTTAGCCGCGCGTTTTTCTATCTACAATTTTGCTATAGGTTTACAGGTATTTCTTTCATAAATTCAATTTTTGTTTCAATATACAGATTGAAAAGTTTCTTGCTAATTAGGTTTGTACTGTACCGTTTTAGAAAGTTGACTGTTGCTGAAACAACATGTTGAATTTCAAATAATGTTCAGCAGTTATCCTTATTTATCATGTCGTAAATTCTATGCTTGATTTTTACTTTTACAATCGAATCAACACCAACACAACAACAACAAATCAAAAATAAGCAATTAGCTTATGGCGTGTTTTCTTTTCGGGGCTTTTAGGTAGTTTTCCAGCTTTTAAATTGGTGAAGATTTGTGATACTGTAACGATGTTGATTTGAAGTGCATAAGTTACTACAAATTTTTATTCAATTGTTAAATTTATTTAAATACAAACTTATTATTTTACAAGTACAATTATCAATCAGTTTTTAAAATTTATTTAAGAAGTTCTAAACTTAAAACTGAGATATTTTTCTTTATTATTTATATATTGTAACTGCTAAAAAAATTTAATATACGATGTTTACTCAAAATAAATACAAGAAAAGTTTGCTTTAAAGTTAAATAGAAAATTTAAAAAAATAAATTTGAAATAATTTGTTTAGAGTTGTAAAGCACTTAAAAGTTTAAAATATAATACACTTGTATTATTATACATACAATAAATTTTAATTTGAAATACATGTTTTAATTTAATATAACTACAATAATAAAACAAGAATTGTTAAAAAACTTGTTAAAATTTTGTTTTCTAACAAACAATTACAAAACATACAAGTATTTAAAACAATCAGTAAAGGTTATTAATTATGATAAATTTTACATATAATGTATTTAACAATTAAGCATAACAAATTTACATAAAGTTTTTTTAAATACAGTATTTGAATTTACCAAAAACAATTGTCTTTAAATTAACAAAAAAAAGTAGTATAGTTATCTAGCAAAATGTGTAACTGCAAGTGATAATAATCAGTTAATTTACATAACGACGGTTGTCATTTCGGCATTGACAAGTTATCAATCACAGCCATAGTTAAAACTACCTATAGCAGTATAAATGTAAAAAGCGACGTTCAAGAAGCAATGGATACTTATTTCTGTTTGTTGGGGGTTTCAGCATAATGTTAAGTTTAACGTATAATTGCAAGTGTGTAAAGGAAACATTTTTACTGACGCTGGCGTTTAATTTTTTACTGTTATTTTGTATACGCTAAAGCTCACTCTGTTTGCCCAAGAGTTTCATCGATCGACATATGGGCAACTGTAAGTAGTAAAAATTTAAAAGTTTGGCAGTATACTAATGTTGATGGAGGACATCCGGTTAAAATCGGCACTTCTAGTTATAGCGGTAGTTGATGCCAACTTGCTTAATTTAGATCGAACACTCTGTACATTATTTGATATTTGTATTTGGTGTACAATTCTAGACACATTTGATGTATGATATGCTGCACCTACGTCTTATCAATTTTAACAATTTAATTTTTCTGTTAAAAATGGCGTTTCCAGACCAAGACATAATTGTAAATTTTTCGTATAAGAAAACCATTATTATTTAATATGCTTTAGTTTTCTTGTACAAAAAGATTGACTTTAGTAGTTTTCGCATGATGTTTTAAAAACCATTAGTTCATGGTGGTAAAAAAAAGAATAAAAATTAACAGTAACAAAACCATATTTTTATCATATTAAGTATTGAAAATTAGGGAAACTTTGTATAAGGTAGTCTATTTCAAAAATTTGTATTTTTTTTAATTGGCAGTTTATAATTTTTTTTAAAGGTTCGGTTAATACAAGTTGGTTATGAAGGCGTTTGAACAAATCAAGCGTTAGAAAATCTTACAATTTATTTAAATATGTTTATTATTATTATTGATGGAAAGTAAGATAAATTTTTTAGAAGTTACAATAAATAGAAACAAAGTCAATCTTCTTGTGGAAAAAGTCATATTAAATAATTTCTCATAAAAAAAAATTACATTTATGTCCTGTTCTACAAGATTTCTGTCAAAAAATATGTTAAAATCGAAGAGACGTAGGGTTAGGATATTATACATAAAATATGTGTAGAATTCTACGCCAAACCTAAATGTGAAATAATATATAAGATGTTCTATCTTAAATAAGCAAGTTGAATGTCCCCTATCGACATTAGTATACTGCTAAAGCTGCTGTTATATAATACAATGTTTCCAAACGCTATGCAATGTGATTGATTGTACTTTCAGTTTATTTTAATGAAGGGTTGCTTTTTTTAATATTTTTAAACGGCCTAAAATGTTCTTTACAATGATACCAAACAGTTTCTTACTATACTATACAATATGTTTTTAAATTATTTTTCTGTATTGTGATAAATCCGAATAAAAGCATCAAAATAGACGTAGTAGTCTAGAAAACAAGTAAAACATAGTGGTTAATTAGTTTATCCTTTAATATTCGTATTTTTACTGTTAGTGACAACATAGATTTGGTTTTAGTGTGTCAATGCAACACAAACATCGGAGAGATGCTATGAAAAACGATGAAATTCTCGGAATTCCATTCGCAGTGGTTGATTTACGATGTACCTAAACATAATATGACTAAAAATTAGTATATAAACTACATTACGGTGACCAACAAAGGCAAATAATATTTTGTGATTGGCTGATTAATCATAATCAAGTAATAAATGCCGTAGTTTGTTGCAATGACTCATGTTTTACAAGAAACACATAAATTCATGAGAGATACGATCATGGAGATGTAAAACTATCTTTTTTCTATCAACGTATGGTTCGGCGTTGTAAATAAGTTTGTTTTCGGTCCTTAAATTGAATGAATATAATGAGTTGCTGAATGGTGTACAAGTAGCTGTTCGGCGTAATACGTGGTTTTATCTAGAGGGGGCGCTTCCACACTATTCAAAAGCTGTTAAATATGTTTTATGCCAAATGTTTAGTAATCATCGAATACGAAATGGTAGTTCTGTGTCTTCGACAGCAAGGTCGCCCGATATTTCAATTTTGACTTTTTTGTTTAGGGATACCTTAAACAAACACTTTATGTTAGCGCTCTCGACAAACCATAAAGACTTCAAAAATTGACAAATATGTTCGGACATGTTACAAAAAGAAATTTATTAAGAAAAGCTCGATTATGTATTAAAAACAATGAGGAACATACTGAAAATATCATTTAATTAATATTTTTTGTGTTAAGGTCATTAAGTGTTAATGTTGTGACGTAGATAGTTTGTCTGTTATACTTTTTTATTTGTTTTCCAAACTACTGTTTTTTTATTGCATTTATCAGCATAAAATAAAATAACTTGAAAAAATTATTGTGACTAGAATCATCATAATAATAAGTTGTTTAGTATGATTGTAAAGATAATTTTAAGCATGTTAAGAATAATTTAAAAAATAATCGTTTTAGTGCTCTTAATTATTGGTGCAAATGGTTTTTTTTTATAAAATATGTAGCATTATTAAAACTAAATGTAGAGTTGTTTGCTTAATAAACGTATTTTTTATCTTTTATAATAAAATAGATGTATGATTGAACACGTAAAATCAATCACATTGTATATTCAATGTTTATATAAAATTAAAGCATGAGATCATAAATTTTTTAGTTTGCCTACACATAAAAAATTAATATATTATACTTATACATTTTTATTTTAATAAATATTTTTACAAGTAATAAAAAATAGATGTATAAATTGAAATTTTTTATTATTTCTTTATTTAACTTTAACTTAAGTTTAGAAACTATGTGTTATAATTCAAAAACTTTTGTTAGAACGTTTATTCTTACTGGCTGATACCGCGGATACAGAACAATAAATATTTTTTGCTAATAATAAATTGGCGTGAACTTAAGTTTACCGCTTACTTACTTACGTACTTACTTAAATTTTGTTGGGTCGTTTTATTTAGCTTGTGGGACGTTTGCGTTTAATGTCTTTAAAAGTAGTATTGGTTGGCACTGTAACTTGGATTGGATCTGGAAGAGTAGGAATTTTGTTAGACGTTTTGCTTGAGGAATTGCTACATTAGAATCTCTGGAAAGTACTTTTCTATTCTGTTTGTTAGTGGTTTTAAGGTAATATTCTTGATTTGAAATTTGTCTCTCTTCTAGTGCCTTAAATTGCTCTATATGCTTTTTCTATTGTGTTTTCCTGTGTTTCACATAAGTAAGTTTTTTCAACTAGAACTTTTACTATCGTCGATTCTATCCAGGTTTTTTTAATTATGTTTAAGTAATCTCGGATCCATGCCTTATGTCCCTCCTTAAAATGTTTGTATCTCTGACCTTTTAGTGTTTCTTGAACGTTCTTTGAGGTAGTTAATGCATTCTTTTGTTCGGTTGAGTGCAGTCAATGATTTATGTGCATCACTTGGCGTTTGTTTACATGGTCTGCAGGAATTTGGTCTAATTTTGGTCACCAGAAATATGATTTTGCTATTAATTTGATTTTTACAATTCTAAGGTGACTTGAATGTAATTCGTCCATCAATACGTCTTTCAATTTGTTCGCTGTTTATTTGGTTTTTTTTGATCCAATACGGTTGCAAATTTTTGACTTCTATGGATTCAGGCTAACCAAGATTAACGTGATGTAATACTTTTATCAATATTGAATTTTTTATCGTTCTTTTTACAAATTTTTTGTTATCGATTGGTATCCCTTCTAATATCATCAAGTTTATTGTATCGTTTTTGTTGTTTGTACTCTGTGTGTTTTAATTGGACATCTGGTTAGCATATCTGCAACTTTATTATCAATTTCTTTTACGTGGATAATATTGTACGTGAATCCATATAAATATAGTTCCCAAGTATGCACTTGATTTAAACTCATTGATGGAATTGCACATTTTTTACTATATAAAGTTGTAAGCTGTTTGTATCACAATTTGTTGTCCAGTCAAATAGTGATGTAATTTTTTCACTGCCCAGGATATTGCTAATTCTTCTTTGTCCAATAAAGATTAATTAATTAATGCTATTCCATTTCTCGATGCATCTGTTGGCAATATTATTTCTAACTGCGGATTAATAGGTACCAATACGTTGTCGGATGTTATAATTTCTTTAATTTCCATAAATGGTTTTTCACATTATCATTCCATACAAATTTTGTGTTTTTTTTAGTAAATTGTAGGTTCCATAATACTTGATATATTTGGAATAAAATTTCCATAATAATTTACTAAACCTAAAAATGTTTTTATTTGCATATGATTTGTTGAGCTTCTATGATTGCTTTCACTTTGTTATCAGTTTTTCGGAATCCATGTTTATCCTAAGTATCTGATTCCAGTTTTGCAGAATTCACATTTTTCTTTCTTAATTGTTAGTCCTGAGCTTTACAATTTGTAAAAAAGATTTCTTAAATTCTTTTTATGTTTTGGTCTTGTTCTATCTGTGATAATTACATTGTCTATGAAATTTGTGACTCTTTCTAGGCATGGAATGCTTGTTCAAACGTTCTCTCAAAAGTATAGTAGCATTTCCAGGTGTCACTCTAAACAGTAGTATATTTACTTTAAATAGTCCTTTGTGTGGTGACCAGATTATTAGCTTTGCTGATTCTTTGTCAAGCTGAAATTGATTATAAACATTGCTTAAATATATTTTTGTAAAACTTTTGTTATTTGCAAGTTTTAAAAATATATATTCAATTTTTGGAAGAGGGTAACGTACGTTATTAATGACTTTGTTTACAGTGGCTTTAGAATCTTTACACAGTTTAATCGTTTCATCAGCTTTTAGTACTGGTACTAGTGGTGTACTCTAGTCAATTGCTTCGCTTGGTGTAATAACGTTTTCTTTCTGCGACCTATCAATTTTCTTTTCAATCTTCTCTTTATATGCAAAAAACAGGACGTAGTTTAAAAAATATGGCAGTTGCGGGTTCTTTTGTAGATGTGGTAAAGGTTTTATGATTAAAACAACATAACTTTTCGTCAAATAAATCTGTAAATTTGTTTAGTATGCTACCTACATTACTATCTATATATATTCAACATGTTTGAAACTAATTTAAAATCAAATTTTTGTAAAAATTCTCTGACTAGTAAGTTTTTATTTTCGCTTTTTACAACATATAAAATAAACTCACAAGCAATAATATTCTCACACCCTAAATTAACATGCATTATTGCTAATTGCAAAATTGGTGGTCAACGCCACTTACGTGGATAAAAGAGCCACTAATAGTGAATTATTATATAGAAAACTATGAGAGAAATTACATTAGAGTGTATCTTCTACTGTTGATGAGCCCCACAAGGGCAAAAAAGCCGTCTAGTAGTTCACTCTGGTGGCGTTTGCACAATTGCATTGACATTGCTTTACCCCTAATGTCTTTTTACGTTGTGGTTTTATCCCGCAGAATTATTCAAAGCTGATTTTGAATTTCGCAGCTGTTAAATCAATTTTTGACGTGTTACCGCCGTTATAACCATTTACAGTAAATTTTAGTCACATAGTAAAATTACACTATGAGATAACTCTGCCATCAAACTCTTATTAATCGTTATATAATTATTTCTAATGTTTTAAGATTGTTACCAGAATAATGTCTTAGTTTTATATTACTTACATAAACAATTTTTAAAATGATAAAAAATCGGTCCGTTATAATTGATACTGCACTATAATCTACCTGCATTGATAATTTTATGCTACTATAACGTTGGCGTTGATATGAACTGTTTCTAAGTTAAATTTTCTGTGTTAGATACAATTCTGTGATTTTTTACTCCTAAATACTTTGGCTAAATGATTTATACGATTATATAGATTACATTTATACTTGCAAGTTTGATTTCCAGAACCATTTTCTTCCATTTGATGGCCCCGTTTTTGATTGGAAATTTATGTGGGAACCCTTGCTTGTAGACTCTTGTGTATCTCTCAGCTGACATTGTCACTTGTTTTGCTAATGATATCTGTACTAGTTTATCAAGTGTCAACTACACTTCTGCATTTTTTTGCACAATCTATCGCGTACTCTTTCCTTTTTTAATTCACAAAGGAACTTATCCGTGAGTATTGCCTTCAGGTTAATTCCAAAATTGCAATGTTTTTAGAAATTGTGGATTTAGGCATACTATTTGTTTACTGGTTCTGAGTCCTCTTGTAGAGCTTCGTAAAATTTAATTCTTTCTTTGTACACACACTTTGTCTCCAAAAATTGGAATTTTAGCACTTTGTACAGATTCACAAACATTTTGTCGTTGGGTAGTGTTTTGTACGTTTCACTATCAATTAGGCTTAAGAGAACTGCTACACTAAAATGTTTTATTATTTTTTTATTTAACTTAAGGTTACAAACTATGTGTTATAATTCTAATCCTAAACATTTATTAGAACATTTATTCTAATACATACAAAATAGGCTTGCGTAAACGGGAACGTCTGTTAATAGTAATGGTTGATACAGAACAATGAATATTTTTTACTAATATTATAATTTAAATGTTTTTTCTTGTCTTTATTTAGTTCATTTTTCTTTACCGTTGTTTTGATTAGTAAAGTAAAATAAAAAACTTACAAAAGACACTAATTACCTCAGTAAAGTACTTCCTTAAAAATACTATCACTAAACAACAATAATTATAAAAGCTACGACTATTAATATAAAGAAATAAACAATATCAATTGATATTTAGCAATTACGTAATGCATTTAAAACGAATTTATTAACATACGTTAGGTAATGTTCCAGAGTTATCGAAGGTTACTTAAATGATTCTAATATAAAAAAAATTAGCACAAAAGCTAGAGATAATCAGAAACTATTTAAATAAGACAGTATTTGACCTTCAACAAATGCGAATCTATAAATCAAATTTAAATATGTGCATACACGTATAAGTTTTTGTTGTATTATTTTGAATTCTACGTTTTAATTTAAAACATATTCTCGTACAAATTTGTCTATTTAATCGTTAATAACGCGTTTATCGTTTTTTAAGTGCGTTTCTAGTTTATAAACTCTAAAAAAGTTGCAATAAAGTTTTTTATGTGAGTTGTTAAGTATTTTGGTTTATATTAAGAATTTCGTTTTATAGAGATGGTAAGCTTTTTTTATATAAATATATTATAATAAAATATATGTTTTGTAAAGCCACACAACGATTTTCGGGTAACCCGTTTACAAAAAGTATTATTAATAAAATAAAACAGTTTTTATCACTGTCAAATAACATTATTTTTTTATTTAAACAGTTGAATATGAATGCAAAAAATAAAGAATCTTTAGATTGCTTTTAGATAAAAATCGTTTTTTTTTGTTACTTTTATTCTTACTAAAAGCGTTATATTTACATGAGCATATATGAAAAGTTACAGAATTCAAAATGGTGTATTAAAAAGTTTGGAAAAGTAGTATTTTATTATATTAATCAATATTAAAATCAAATACTTTTCGCTCTATATAATAATAATAATTTCTTTAATCAGTTATAGAAATTTGTGTGAAATTATCTCACTTAAATATAATAAATTACAATTAAAATTTACATTAGATTGATATCACAAAATTATTTTTTCACCTTTTTTTTAGTTTTTGCAATACATCGTCTTACATAATATTTTAGTTTGTTAGAACATGAGAACAAGATTTTTACGGTTTTTAATAAAACTAACGCTTGCTTCTTGTTTCCGCTGACAAGAGAAAATATTGATTTAAATTGAATTTGCACCCAGAGAAAAGTTTTAACTAAAAGCATGAGATAACTAACTATAGCTCATATTGCAACATACTTGTTATTTAAAATGGCAAAGTTTGTTATTGGTATTTGTTGTTAATTTAGAATAAGTTTTTATACAATTATGTAAATATTGTTAGAAAGGTTTTTTCATTATTTCATTTTATTCTTTTGCGCCTGCTCTAGCCTTTAGTTCATTGCTGGGGTGGGATATACCTGAAACAGGTCCCCTTTGTGAGTTAACCCGGACTTTTTTGGTTTTCAATTTCAACAGTCGTGTTTAAAAAATGTAATAGCATAAGTAATTAAGTTAAATTCATGTATTTTAAGACAATAATAAAAAGTGTGTTTGTGTAATAAATTGTTTTACGTAAATGTAGCCTTACAACTGCATTAGTAAAAAAAGAAAGGTGTAGCTCGAACCAGCTACCATCAGAGCTATCGAGGTTTTATTACTACAATTTTCCAATTCAAAAACATGGTCTTCGATGCCGGATTTCAAGAAATTGCAGAATAAACGTTACAAAAATTCCAGTAATTAGATGATCATTTTACAAGGAATGCGATTGCAAAGTACAAACCAGACTTGGAGACAATAGAAGCTGCATCCGGATTAAGGTCAGGTATAAGTTGTTTCTTTACCTCCTTTACGAGTAACCGGATTCCTAAAAACGTTTCATTGAAATTCTATTTTTAAAATTTACAGTTAAGCCTTATTTGTTTTTAGAGGATATTTTACATATTAGAAATTACAGTACTAACTAGCATCTTTTTATTAAGAATTACAGATATCTCTATTGCATTATTTTATTTATCATTTACAAAAATTACCATGCTGACAAACGATTTGAAGTTATATTTTTAAGAAAGAAAAAAAAAACTATTTGCTTTCACAAATTTTCATTATTTCGCAAATGTTTAAGTAAAAAACATTTCAAATTACAGATACATTGTCTATATTCGGTTGACAGCTTTGTTAGGAGTATACCTACATTTCATTATTTATTTCCATTTTATTTCAATTTGCTAATTCAAAATGGCCAATAACAAAGAAAAGGATACTAAACGTTTAATTGCTAAACTTGAATTGTTATTGGGTGAATTAAATGATTTCACTGAATTTACAAAGGTTGTTCAACCCGAAGAAACGGACCCATTTATATGGGAACAATTAGCGTTCAGGCTGGAACAAATAAAACTTATCCCCACGGAATACCGTGCATTATCTGCAGATGCCACAATAATATCTTTAAGCAGTGAAAATATACTATCATTTTCAGATTTTCAATCAAATTACTTTCGTGCAGTTGCACAAGCTTCATTGTTATTAAAAAATAAAGATGTTAAAGAGCAGCAAAATATCGCTGATCAATCAGGTAGCGGTCTTAATTCCAGCTTTATAAATAATCATTCAAATGCAAAACTGCCTGTACTGAACATTCCAGTATTTTCAGGCCATTACACTGATTGGTGCAGTTTTTTCGAATCTTTTTCAGCTTTAGTAGATAACAACCCTAAATTATCAGAGGTAGAAAAATTTTATTATTTACAGAACTCTAAAAAAATTCTGCCAATGATATCGTTCAGAGTTAGGTGCTACGGCGGCAAATTATCAAATAGCGTTAAATATGCTCAAAGAACGGTACCACAACGAAAATTAATAATATTTTCCCATTTGGAAGCGATCTTTGAAACTCAAAATAAACAAAGAATCCTCCAATGAGCTTAGAAAATTACATGATAACATTACGCGTCACCTTCTGCGCGTTAGACAATTTCAAATTAAGTGACCAGCAATTCAAAGCTGCAGTTGTCGCTTACATAATTCGAGCAAAGGTTGACCCGCTTACAGCCTCTGAATACAGTAAATTTAAAATTAAAATATCCCTACTATTGAAGAAACGCATAAGTTTTTACTTCCAGGTGCGAAATCTTGAAGATGTTTGCCAAATTCCGCTAAGATTCATACAAATCAAGCCGGAAATTGAATAATAACAAAAATAAATTCCAAGGCAACAAAAGTAATATCAAACAATCATTCATGGTCGCAAACAATGGTAATTATTCTTGCACCTTATGCAGAGAAAATCATTTGCTTTATGCATGCCCTAATTTTTTAGCTTTCACTGTACAGCAAAGGTTTGACAAAACCAATGAATTAAAAATTTGCAAAAATTGCTTAAAACATAGCAATCAGTCAAGGTGCACCTCAAAATCTAAATGTAAACACTGTCAAAGGGCACATAATAGTCTTTTATGTTTTACAAAGTGTTCCAATCCCGAACCTACGCCAAATATTAATGAGGTTCAATCAAATGAGTACAGTGCTCCTTCTACTTCAAATGCTTCACATTCCGAAACTACCTTAGCTTGTGCAAGTGTGCACACAAATCAAGTTTTACTCTCCACGGCAATTGTTAAAGTAAAAACTAATGACAATAAATGGATTCATGCTAGGTGTCTTTGGCATTCAGCATCACAATCCAATTTCATTTCAGTGATCTCTCATCTAAACTAAAGCGTACTCCCACTCCGGTAAACATATCAGTAATCGGTATAAATGCGAGTGCTTCCCAATTAACGGGCGCTGCAACAATTAAAATTGCATCCTTGCATAATAACTTTGAAACTGAACTTTCTTGTTTAGTTATTAAAAAAATTACAGAAAACCTTCCAATAAAGAGTTTCAGCAATTCAAACATTGCCATTCCATCTAATATTAAATTAGCTGATGACAAATTTCATAAATCAGCCCCAGTAGATGTTCTACTTGGCGCGAGTCATTTTTACACTTTAATGTGCATAGGTCAAGTTTCATTAGGTAAGCACAAACCAATCTTGCAGAAAACTCTTCTTGGCTGGGTAATATCGGGTACTCTTGTTTCTCGAACTAATCATCCAAACACTAATTCAGATGCCAACGTATTTTATGCGAACTGTGCTACTAGCAACTCCTTTCTAAACTCTGATGACCTCCTTCATGATTCGATCACCAAGTTTTGGCAGACTGAAACGATTGAACCCAAGAGCAAATTCTCATTGTTATCTAGAGAAGAGAAATTTTGTGAAACTCATTTCGCTAAGACTATCTCTCATGACCAAGCTGGAAACCCATTCCATTCATTTGCAAGCTTTTGTAATTGGGCGATTCCAAACAGCGAGCCTTAGATCGTTTCTATAATCTAGAGAAGAAATTATCTAAGGATGATTTTCTTCGCGAATAATATTCTAAATTCATACACGAATATGTTGAATTAGGTCATGTCACTAAAATTTCCACGAAGAAGACGAAGACGGGTCAACAAGAAATGGTATAGTCGTTATTTCAACATTTGATTGCAACTTGGTGCATTAACAATATACCAAGATTTTATCTTCCATATCATGCCGTGATTAAGTCAAACTCCCTTACCACAAAATTACGTGAAGTATTTGATGGCAGTGCCAAATCTGATACAAATATCTGCATAAACGATACTCAAATTGTTGGTCCAATGCTTCAAAACGATCTTTTTTTCTATTTTGCTACGGTTTCGCCAACACAAAATTGCACTCACTGGCGACTGCGAAAAAATGTACAGAATGATAAATATTCAGCCACAATTAAGAAAATTCCAATGCATTTTTTGGCGTGATCAACCAAACGATCCCATCGATACTTATCAGTTAAATACCGTTACTTACGGTACAGCTTCCGCCAGTTATCTGGCTACTAAAAGTTTACAATATTTAGCCAATCAATACCAAGAAACATTCACAAAAACTTCCAATGTTCTTAGATCCTGTTTTTATATGGACGATTTACTTTACACTGCAGAAACAGTACAAGAAATTCTTCAGGTAAAGGACGAATTAACCCAAATTCTTTCATCTGTCGGCATACCCTTAAGAAAATTTTTATCCAATGTTCCAAAAGTCTTGGAAGGTTCTTCTAATTCCGATACTTCTCTTTTAAGTATTCCACTCTTTTGCGTGACTTGCAAATTCCTCGATGTGTCATTCCGATGTCATCCAATAAAGTAGAACTTCATGGTTTCTCGGACAGTAGTTCCACTGCTTATGGTGCTTGTATTTATGTAAGGTGTCGGAATGGTGGTGAATGTTCTTCTCGGCTACTATGTTCAAAATCGCGTGTAACTCCCTTACGCGTTATCTCAATACCACGATTGGAGTTATGTGCAGCGGTTCTTTTAGCGGAACTAATGCAAAGAGTAGCACTCTCATTAGGTGTAGATACCAGTCAGATATTTCTCTGGACCGATTCAACTGTGGTTCTAAACTGGATAAACTCTGCAGCTAACAGATATAAAACATTTATTGCAAATCGAATAGCGTCAATACAAGAACAATTTGACACCCGCTTTTCGCACCATGTTAAACCGGAGGCAAATCCTGCGGACCTCGTATCGAGAGGCATTTCAGCGTCTAACATTTTAATTAATTGTCTGTGGTGGAACGGGCCTGAATTCTTATCTTCTACAGACGAATTTTGGAAAATACTTATTTCTCTCCTAATCCCGAAACTTCAGAATGTAAATCGAGTTTTACGGCAGCTATACAGCCAAACACAGATACGGAAAAATTGATTTATTTGAAAATTTTCTTCGTTTTCCAAATTACAAAGAGTATTAGCTTACGTGAATAGATTTATTTCCAATTGTAAGGTTTCGTTGGTTTTCCGCATTTTCGGCTCCTTAACTACTGGCGAACTACAGCATTCTTTCAAATATTTTAGTGAAAATCTGCCAACGCGAATCTTTTTCCAAATGAAATTAAGCAATTGCTTGCAAAAATAAACTAAAGGCAAAATCAAATATATTGTCTTTAAATCCGTTTTTGGATAAATTTCAATTATTGAGAGTAGGAGGGCGAATTAGAAACTCTGAATACAAATTTGAGAAAAAACACCCCCTTGCTGCTTCCAAGCAATCATGCTCTTAACACGGTTAATTATGAAACACTATCATATTACTTTATTACACTGTGGCCCTCAACAATTATTGGCCTGCGTTCGTGAAATATATTGGCCTATTTCAGGTAAAGGTTGCGCCAAGCTTACAATCAGAAACTGCGTAAGATGTCTCAGGGTTAGTCCTGTTTCCAATAATCCCTTAATGGGAGACCTGCCCTCTGGAACGTTTGGAGGCAAACTCACCGGTATTTCATAATACTGGCCTTGACTATGCTGGTCCAATTTTTATTAAGGACAAGAAAACGCGAGGTTACAAGCTTATTAAAGCATACATATGTTTATTTGTCTGTCTAGTTACTAAGGCTGGTCACTTAGAACTTGTCACAGGGCTGTCAACTGATGCCTTTTTGTCCAGCCTAAAGCGCTTTATAGGACGTAGAGGTAAACCTCTACACTTTATTTAGTGACAACGCGAAAATTTTGTGGGGCAAATAACCAATTAAAGGATTGGTACAAATTTGTACAGCACCCTGACACTCAGGATTCTATAAGTTCAAATTTAAGTCAGCAAGGTATACGATGGAAATTCATTACTCCCAGAGCACCTCATCAAGGTGGCATGTGGGAAAGCGGTATTAAATCCACTAAACTTCACTTAAAAAAGATATTAGGTAATACCAATTTAAATTATGAGGATTTCAATACAGTTTTAATCCAGGTCGAATCAGTCCTAAACTCCCGACCATTGTCATCAATGTCCTCAGATCCAAACGATCTGAACCCTTTGACACCTGGTCATTTCCTAATTGGTAGATCCTTTCAAACCATACCAGAGCCTTGTCTATTGGACTTGAAAGAAAACCGCCTGTCTCTGTACCAACGTGCACAATGCTTAGTTCAACACTTTTGGAAACGTTGGAATATTGAAGTTGTTCCAGATTTACAGCGAAGAACCAAATGGTTTCAAAACATGCAAGATTTACTCAAAATCGATTCTCTGGTAATCATCCGAGAAGACAACCAACCTCCTCTATCTTGGAGTCTTGGTAGGGTCGTCGAGATACACAGAGCTCCTGATGGTATCATCAGATCAGCAACAGTGAGAGTGTCAGGTGGAAATACGTTAAAGCGCGTAGTGCATAAATTGTGTGTGTTACCAATTACTTAACGCGTAGTGAAAACAGCATTTAAAGAGTTTTCTCTTGTTACAAGTATTGTGGTCTTTACTCTATGTTACCCTGTTGAAAAACATAGTTTTTCAAGGCCGCCGGTTATGTTGTTAATTTAGAATAAGTTTTTATACAATTATGTAAATATTGTTAGAAAGGTTTTTTCATTATTTCATTTTATTCTTTTGCGCCTGCTCTAGCCTTTAGTTCATTGCTGGGGTGGGATATACCTGAAACAGGTCCCCTTTGTGAGTTAACCCGGACTTTTTTGGTTTTCAATTTCAACAGTCGTGTTTAAAAAATGTAATAGCATAAGTAATTAAGTTAAATTCATGTATTTTAAGACAATAATAAAAAGTGTGTTTGTGTAATAAATTGTTTTACGTAAATGTAGCCTTACAACTGCATTAGTAAAAAAAGAAAGGTGTAGCTCGAACCAGCTACCATCAGAGCTATCGAGGTTTTATTACTACAATTTTCCAATTCAAAAACAGTATTTATTGTTAATAACTACGCTATGAAATTTATGCTATTCTAAAAAAATTATTAGCACACATTATTAATTTTCATTCACATAACATATTTTTATTTAACGTATCGTATCAGGTTCCATGCACGCACAAAACGATTGTACTAAAAATGTTAGGTATTTCTGGCACAATTAGTGCATTCATTTTGGTGCAGTTGTAAGTAACTGTAATATATGTTTTCTTTAAATATTTGAGTATCTTTGTAAAAATAATGTAAAGTTATAAAACACTTATTTACTTGTTTTTCCATTTAAACCTAAATTAAATAAATTACTTTAATTGCATTTTTACCAAAGGTGCAGAGCTAATGCTTTTAATTTTTTTAAATATTAAATGGTCACAGTCTTAGTAAAAATTAATCTACATATATTTATTATTTGCTTATTTACTTTTTTATAATATTTATAATAATAAATGTTTTTTGTGATGTATAATCTGTAAAATACTGTACTAAAGCTGTTAAAATTTGTTTATTTGATCGCGAGGTATAAATTTTACAGCTATAAGTACTTTTAAATATTTTCTTTTATTGATATTTGATCTTAAATCTATGCTTTTATTTTTTTAGGCTTCTTTATTGATGTAAATTTAAAATTTAATATTATTTAATTTTATATTATTTAAAATCTACACAATGTCTTATTAGTTTTGAAATGTATTTAACACATAAAAATATTTTAAAAGCACTATTTTAGTTAATTATAAAGAATGCTTTATTCATGTATTATTTATTGATAAATGTTTAAATAAGTTGATTAATATTAAAAACCGAGTTGCTCTTGGTTAACCATTTAACTTTAAATTATAAAAACAAAATGTAAATTTTCGAAGATTACTGTAGTGATTAAATAAATTTAAGTTTGCAATACTGTAAACCCTATCTAACTGTAAACCATAACCTAACTAAATATGTTACAGCTGTTTATAAAGTAGAACAAAATTAACGAACTTTTAATAAACTCTTGTGCATTATTATCAATGGTACAGTTATTATAAATTTTGATTGTAACCGTACAATTATCACCAATAGAAATAGGTAAGCCAGGAAGTGTTTTGATAGTTTTTGTGCTTTCTGATTCAGATTGTACCTCTACAACATTAAATGTTTCTTTTGCTTCAGTACTACCAATGCTACTGCTATTCCCACTTTCACAATCGGTTGAAGTTGAAGGTTTGACAACCGTAGATGTTGCGAAATGATGTGAAAGCTTTTGTGCAACTTCGAACTTCTTCGTTATTGTAGCATCGATATAGCCCTCAGCAACTGCTGACGATTTCCAGCCTCCATGTTTTTTTATTGTTATTAAATCTCCACCACGGTTTGCTAATTCGGAGACTGAGCTACGTCGAAAACAGTGACCTGTATAATCCTCGGGATTGGATAAATTCAAATATGTAGCAATGCTTTTTGGCATTTGTCCTATTTTATTTATTCCTATTGGTAAAATGCTACATTTTCCTTCCCGATATGTAAGAAAATACCGATCGTGTGGTGTATATGCAGGTCGAAGCTGATAATATTTTTTTAATTAAATTTAGTAAGTTCAGTTATGACGAATACTCGTGGGACATTATTTTTAGTTTTAGGAATAGATACTATCATCGAATCCATCTTAAACTCAATGTCCTTAATACTTAACAACATTAGCTCTTCACGTCTGCAAGCACCTGAGTATCCTATAATTAAGGCATTTTGAAAAGTAAAAACATGTTGTACATATCAATGAAGTTAAACCAGTTTTTATTAAATTTTAGGTACTTAAACTGTCACTAATAAAGCGTACTGCATAAACTGTGTACTTTAATACATGTATCTACTTACTTTCATTGCAAGATAACGATTATCATTGGCTTCAACAAGAAACTTTTCAATATGTTTGAATTCCAGAACTTTAGATTTTTTAGGCACATAATTTTTAGAAATTCTTTTCAAAAAAACAGTCACTTTTAGAAATTTAGAAATGTCAATATTTTTGTTTATGTTAAGACACGTTTTCAACATGGAATAATTGGACCACATAGTTAAAGACTTTTTCAAATGCGTCATATTTTGAAAATACGCATACCACATTTTCTGTAATTGAATTTACATTGTTTTGATCGCACCAAGTTGTAAAAATTTTACATTCTTTTGCACGGGATTTTGTTGGCAACAAGTTATCTAAAGCTTTATTAGCTAGTTCTTTTACGTCAGGCGGAGTACAACTTAGAGATTCCATTTTTAAAACTTTTTATTAAATTCAGAAATAATTAAAAATTTCAAATTTGAATTGTCAAATGCCACAATTACCAACATAAAAAAAATCAGAAACAATTAAGATCTTTATTTATTAAAAATTTTAGAGTAAATGCACGCGAAATAGAAAAAATAGTATGAAAAACACATGTCACAACTTCTTTTTGCCGCACGAAGACCAGGTTTGCAGACCGACTGAAAGGAGGTCTGCAAATGGTCGAGACTCATTGTGACATTTGTTTTTCAATATACTATTATTTACGGATGAATGTAGGTTTACACTGCATAATGATCCAAACGTGCCAAATTGTCAGGTATAGGCTACGGGCAATCTACACAAAATTGTACAAACCAGAACCTAATATAGCTCCAAATGTTATTGCTTGAGTGAGAATATTAAGTCATCACATTATAAAACTATTTTTTTACATAAAAATCCGCTCCGGCGGTGACCAAAGTTGCTAGAAGCAACCAAGACATATGGTTTAAGGTGAATGGTTAAATGCACTTGTTTGTTTTTATAATTCTATGGCAGTATTGATTTTTTTTATTTGTTTTATTTTTTTTTTATTCTGGGAAATGAAAAATTGTAAACAATAGTATGAATAGATGCAGTATTTTTGTAACCTCAATTCAAAGGAGGAGAACGCTTTGAAAATAGGGACGCACTAAAAGATGAAATTCAAGTGATATGCCGAGCTATTACCATTCGTAAATTAGCCTAAAAACGAAAAAAAATTGTTGAACGGCTAACTTATTGTACAGTTCAAGCAGGAGGCATTTTTGAACACCTTATACCCAAATAAGTGGTCGTTCTACCAAGCAACGGATCGACAATGTTAAAAAGGACCTTTACAGGGCCACAAATTCTCAATTGAAATGAATTTTTCTGCACGACGATTATTCGAGCAATCTTCCTGCGTTCGACCTATTGGTACCACAATGAGTGTTCGTAGATACCTATGTAAATTTATGTTTGATTAATTATTTTTTTTCTAGTCTGCTACAGAAAATTTTCAAATGTAATTTTTCTAGTCTTTGTTCTTCAAATTTCCATTTCCTCAAAAATAAAGTTGCATAATGTTGATTTGACGGACTACAATTTAATTTTAGCATCCATATTACTTTAAAAACCGAAGATAGCCGATCTGAATCGCATGCGCGAAAAACCTTCAAAATTTCGAATTTCAAATGCCTGTAATTAATTTATTAATTATCAAATTATAATCAAAAAATTGTTTTTAGAAACGTGCCACTTTAAATCTGCGTCAAAATTTTTGCGATTTTTTAATTTAAGAAGCAGGAAAAAAATAATTTCAATTTTCCCATGTGAAATCCCATGGGATACCCCTAGCGTGGGACACAACGTATATCAATTATTTACTTTTTATTTTTGCAGTACATTGTCAACTTTTTTGATAAATATTGGTATGTGATCGTTTTTGGAAAAAGCTGCAACAGAATAACATGTATATATAACTTATAAAACAAATAAGATGCATTTATAAATACTTAAGGATAAATTGTAATTAATGGGTGTTATTTTATACGCACTATGAAGATAATTCAATAATATTACATAAAGAAGTTATTGTTTCAGAATCATTAATTTTGACTTAAAACAGTTTTAAAGTTTTTAAAATAAAAATTTTCATTCAAAAAATACAAGATAAAGTTAACGCCATAAGAATTTATTGCTGTTGTAATATTTATTTTGTGTTATTTATTATAAAATAGGTACAAAGTGTTTATAATTATTTTTGGAATATGGAATTTTATTAAGTAAAGTTACGGAACTAACCAAAATTTCTAACAAGGTAGCAAGACTGTGTAGATTGTTTTTATAAAATTCTAATGTAATACAAAGTAAAAGTATACATTAATATTTATATGGCAATGACATTGACTTGTATGGAAATGATTTTGATCTGTGCGGAAATTAGGTTGGTAATAATGAACAACGTTGCTTAACCGCTAATAAACATACAATGTGTCGTATTACCTGTTATTCGTAGTCGTTAGGAGAAAATAATTATTGTATTAACTAATTTAAAGTGTTATTTTAATATCATGAACAAAAGTGGTGTAAATAATTTAGAACTTTGTAATGTATTACATTTTACGTATTCATACAAAAGCTTTTTTTTTATAACTTTGTTGCATCTCTAAGTAGTGCTAAAAAATAAAATATAACATTCTATTTATAATTTTTTGACTAGGTACAAAATTTAAAAATTTAACTGCTTAATGTTATGTAATGTTGTAGTAATTATTTTGTTTACCATTGTTTTTATATGCCTTCTTTGTTTTATGATATGATTCAAAACTAAAACAAAAGTAAATTTCTGTTAATTATAAACATTTTTAGTCGATTAAAACAAACATTTCATTTAATTTTACACAATATTATTATTAGTCTAAAAAATTAAAAAAATATGTTTAGAAATAAATAACAATACATTGTTCTGTACTATAATTTACAGACATAAATCAAAAATTACAATAAAAATAAGTTAACGTTAGTTAACAATAGACTTTTGATATAAAATTAAATTTAAAAATTAGCTTTATTTAAACAATTAATTTAGCACGAATTTTTTTCTCACTTAATTTTTTTCAATAGTTATTACAATTGACTTGCGTAATAAACAGGATATTGCAGGAATGCTAATTTTATTGTCAATCAGTTTAAGTGATAGAGTTTGAGTTGCATTTTTAAACAAATTATGACCTAATCTAATAATAATAATAATAATAATAATAATAATAATAATAATAATAATAATAATAATAATAATAATATTTGAAGTAATACAATTCAAAATTAAAAAAATTAATCAAATTATTTGCTATGAGTTCACCCGTAACAGACGGCTGTGCTTATTAAAAATAGTTTTTTATGTAACAAGCGGCGAAAGTTAACAATAGCATAACGAACGTTAATGCAGCGCTGCATGAAAGTGAGTTATGCTATGAAACTTTTGACTGAGTGACATACATTATTTTTTGTGCTGCCTATTGCAAAATAACATTTTTTTTTAAAATTATCACATTGAAAACGTCATACATTTGATGTTGGTACTACATTTATAACTAACTGAATCTGTCAAGTTTGAAATTCAAATGTTTTATACTTTTGATAAATTCAATTAATAAAAACTTGAAAAAAAACGCATTTATAATGAATATTCCTGATCATATTAAAAAATCTGCTGAAGAAGCTGTAGCTAGTTTACTTCCAACAAAATCTGCTAATCGTTACAACGATGAATATAAAAAATTTATTAAATGGTGTAACGACAACACTATTATTGAATATAGCGAGGTAGTTCTATTAGCTTATTTTAAAACAAAATCAGAAACTTTAAAAGCTTCAACTCTGTGGACCACATATTCAATGCTAAAGTCTACATTATCTATAAAACACAACATAAATATATCAAAGTATTCTAAACTTGTGGCATTTTTAAAAAGGCAGAATGACCTCTATCAGCCAAAGAAATCGCGAATATTTACTGAAAAACAAATCGAGACTTTCCTTCAAACAGCTTCAAATGAAAAATTTTTGCTTATTAAGGTAAATATATCTTAAATTATGTTAATCGTTTAATGAAATATTAAATGAGAAACTAAACTATGTACAACAAAACTATGTACTAAAATTATTTACAACAAACTATACTAACGTAATTAGTATTAGATCTTGTCTTCTTTAGGACCCTCCTAAAGAAGACAAGATCTAATACTAATTACAACCTAACAAACAGGAAGATAAACTACTTTACCATTATACTAACGTATTTACAAATTTACAACCATATTTATTTTGCAGACTGCTCTGATTATTGCTATTTCTGGAGCTTGCCGAAAGAGCGAATTAACAAATTTATCCACAGATGCTGTACAATTTTTAGAACATATGTTAGTAATAAAACTGTGCGATACCAAAAACAAATGTAATCGGACATTTGTTATAAACAATAAACCGTGGATAAATATTGTTTGTACGTATTACAATTTAAGACCACCTAATATCGACCACAAACGATTTTTCATTTATTATTGTAATAATAAGTGTACTCGGCAACCAGTTGGAGTTAACACATTTGGCAGTATGCCCCGTAAAATAGCAGAATTTTTGCAGTTGTCTCTTTTACGAGACACTGCTTCCAAAGAACCAGTGCTACATTATTATCTGGGAAAGGAGCAAGTTTTTTAAATGTTAAACGTCATGGTGGGTGGAAATCGTCTACAGTTGCCGAGGGCTACATCGAAGACTCCCTCCATGACAAAATTACAATAGCCGACCAATTAACTTCAGGTTCTTAACAACCCTTCACTTCTTGTAATGAATTATCTTCGACAGTTTGCGAAAAGGTTCGACATATAAGTGGTGTTGCATCAAATGAGCAATTAGCCTCAGAGTCAACATCTTTTAATACCGAACGATTAATATCTGTTGGTGAAAGTGTTGGGCAGATTACCAGTGTTGCCTTAGATGATGTTAAGTCAGGCATAACAATTACAAACTGTCAGCATTTTACTATAAATTTTAATATTAATAAGTAATTTCTAATTTATTCGTATTGTGTTCAATTATATTTACTGTATGTTGTTTTCTTTTTTCGCAGTATCAAAATTATAACTTGAATTAATAAATTTTATTTTTGTTAATAAACTCCCATAATTATTATGATTATATAAACTAATAAAGTAAAATACAATTCATCGAAATTTAAGAATATCATATAAGGAATCATGTTGAAGTGTTAGGTTAGATTGTATTTTACATTGTACCAACTTCGAAATATATAATACTCTAATATTTCAATTTATAAAATCTTTGAAACTGTTTTTTTAAGTTTAAAATACATTTCAAAAAATTTTAAATAGATTTGCCACTAGACACACCTTCCTGCTTAACTAATAATTGACTTTGAAAACATAGTTTTACGTAGATTTCTAGTTTGCATTTTGCCACACTAGAGCTTTTTTTGCCCATTACGTAACTGCACTAATGAACAAATATTGACGTTTGCGGTGTTGGCAGCACAAAAAATATATTTATGGGTGACAATATAATTATAAAAAAAAAACATTACTATTACTAATCAAATATATTAAGAAAACTCTTAGCTAACAGCATTTTTAAAATATTATTTTTGAAACGAATCAAAGATAAGCACTTTAAGCATCTATAGAAGGCGAGGTTTCGTGCAGCTAAGTGCGCACTTCTTTAAATAAATTAATTAAACATTAGAACAATTACGCACAACAGTAACAAACGTGGACTTAAACATACTATAAATTTTTCAAATTCAAGATTGAATTGACAAAATACTACGGACATAGCTAGGATTTATTTATCTTGGTGATAAGATTCTTGAGTTTTGAGTATCATTGTTAAAATTTACATCATTACTATGCTTTGTTATGAAAATCATTGTGTCCTGTTTCAACATGGTGTAGTGTTAACGTTGATTCAGTTTTTTTCTTTTTACAATCATATTTGTGCTTTTTTAACCGGTTAAATGTTTTTTTGTTTTGTTTGTCCTACGTAACATTTACTGCAGCTTAAACAGTCAATCTTATAGACATCACTACGTTGGTCAAACATGTTAGTTTTATCTGTGATTTTTGTGTACATCATGTTGTAACGGTTATTTTGGTTATAAGTAGCTAATCGCATGTTGGTTGTTTTTAATATTGAAATGATTTTATTAGTTAGTCCTGGTACGTTGATGATAGAAGCGTAAGTTAAGTTTGAATTAGAGGTGTTTGGTGGTAGTAAAATAGTGTTAATTATGTTATTGTTAAATAGTATTACGTTAATTATGTTGTTAGGATAGTTGTTCCTGCGGAGTATCTTTTTAGAATGTTATAGTTTTTATTGTGGAATTGTGTACTGCTAAGTTAAATTATTTTTTTATTGATTTAATAATATTTGTCTTCTTCTAATGGTGACGGTGTTTTGATAAGTAATTAATAGTCTTATTAGACGCCATTAGTTTGTTGTACTATTCTGTGAATAAACCGTTTGTGTTGGGATCTTTGATAAGTTTAACATTTAAAAAGAGTAAACAACCATATTTTTCTAATTTAACCGTAAATTTGAAGTGGGTGTTATAGTTATAGTGTAGTGTAGTAATTGTTGCTCTTGTTGATGAATCTTCGTAGTAATTGCTCAAATTTTCTAGGTTCTACGTTGAAGTATTGTTTTACATCTGAAGTACCTTAAAGTATTGTTTTACATCTCAAATTTGATACACGTACTTTATTGTATTAGTTGTTGAGTACTTACTTAATAAATTGCAGTGGCCTAAAAAAGTGCACATTTAGTGCGCAAAACGTCGCCAGAAAAAAAAGAAACTGAAAAGTTTTTTATGCACCTCCTTGAATGAAAACGTTAAATTTATTATTGAAAAAATAACGAATCGCGGTACAAGATTAGTCAATACAATTTGTCCTTTAAATTATTTTGCATTTTTTTTGGAGTTTTTATAAGTTTGGTAGTACAATAGTTACTGTTTTTAAATATCGGAATTCACGCGAGCTTTGACGTGAGCGTTACTTTCGCCAGAAAAAAATCTGAGTTACTCCCAAGTTGCGCCTAAAGAAGTTTTACTTCAAAAAGTATTTGGTTATTAGCAAATGTAAAGAAATTAAAATTAACTAAAAAATAAAAATACACAATTATGTGCCAATTTTAACTGAATTTCAAGATTTTTTAAACAATTTTTCCATCTGTTGCATACTTCTAATATAATAATTAACTTTGAAAGTACAAAAAATTAATTAAGGTAGTATTGTAACTAACTGTTTACCGGTGATTTTTAACTAGAATTTAAAAAACCAAAATATTAAAAAACAACATAATGATTGTAAACGACAAACAAAAAAAAAATCTAAAAACTATATCGTGTTTAATCGCAAGCGTCAAGCACGTAACTAAAATATTTGAGCTGTTACTCTATTAGGATGGTGGTTTAAATAAAATTAACAAATGATTTCAATATTAATTTTTATCAACAACAATTAAAAGTAAAATTAGATTACTGCAAAATAAAAATCAAAATAAATTATAAAATTTAATGCTAATATACGTATAATTTATAAAATATTTTCGTTATAAAAATAATTCTTACAATTAACACATGTAATTTATTAAATGAACAATGTCAAACATATTAAGTTATAAAAAGTTTTGGTTTAACTGCTAGTGTAAATTTTTTACTCATTAGTAAGTGTTGCCTGCGAGTAAGTTAATTTTACGATAGATAATAAAATCTTTTTTTACTTGTCTAACATGCCAGTTCTTTGTATACTTAAGTATATATAGAAATATTTAAGGTATTTTTTTTCACATTTTTTTAAAATTTTATTAAATTAAGTTTATAATAGTCGTGTAAATAGTTTGTTAAAAATAAGTTTATATAATTAGGTACATCTATTGAATAAAAAGTAATTAAAAAACAGATCATGTTAACGTATTACAAAATAAAATCTAGTCTCCTAGCTTTCTTTGCTGCGAATAGGTCAATTACTTTCTTTATGCCAATATTGATTTGGCGGTGGATTGACATTAAAATCAACTCAATAAACTTTACCTGGCCGGTGCAATTTTTCAAATAAGTTTTGATGCGTTTTCAAGAACAGAATGACCTTTTAGGAGTATAAGTTGTAAGAGGCAGTGTCGTCAACATTTGCAAGTATTTGTGGCTATTTGGAAATAAGACCTGTCTGCATTCTCCAAGAGCTTCAATAGCAGATGTAGGACGATTTATTTCCGGTTTATTCAGCCATTTTTGCTTCTATAGGTCAAATTCTGATTGTAAACAGTACAGTATAGTTTTTATAAAACGAGAAATGGTGAATTCAAGGTTATTCCTGCAACACACAAACGGAATAAAAATGTTAAGGAATGATAATGTAGTGTTATGATCCTTGAATCTTCTCCGAAGTTGATTAAGGAAGTCATCTAAAAGTGGGATCAGAATAAATTTTCTAAAATAAGTTTCAGGCTCTGTTGTACCATTGCTTGGTCTATGCTGTTGCCGTAACGCTTATCTTAGAACCTTTATACCTTCCTTTAAGGGTGTTAATACATCTTGCGCAGCATTGAAAATTTTTATAAAACTTAAATCCACATTTGGCCAATGTCTTCAATAGTTTTTATGATTAAATTGACATACTGTAGAGCAACTGACAAGTTACACAGCTGAGATTGAGGTATTTAGCAAATTGGTAGTGTCTATGTGTGTAAACTTATGACAAAACTACTGCCAATAACAGATTTTAGAAAATTATTTGCTTTTGATGAAGTTTGAGAATTCACATCAATGCTCAGTTTTTCTAATGTCTTGAGCATAACTTTGAAAATTTTCTGAAACCTAATTAACCCATCATGGTTTTCGACCCATCGAGTCCCACACACTGCCGTAAGTGCATGTCGTTTAGTTTCTGGGAAGTGCTTTCCAATACTGTGTACTTTAGACAGTAGGTTTGCTTTGCCATTGTAGGCTGAATTCGGCAAGAACGGCATAGAGCAAAATTTAAAGAATGCGAGCTACAATGCACATATAGTGATTCTGGGTAAGACTCGCGGGTTATTGCTTGCACACCACTAAAACAACCTTTTATGGTGGAGGCGTCATCATATCCTTGTTCAATTAAGTACTGACAATCTATTCTTAAACGTTCTAATTTGGAGATAATTGTGTTAAATTCCTCCCCGTAGTACTCGCAACTGCGTTAAAGTTTAAAAACTCTTCACGCAAGATGAATACATTATTTTTGAGTTTTGTGTGTTTTGCACATATTAACATCTGTTCTTGTCGAGAAACATCGGTGGTTTCATCACCCAATATTGAAAAACATTGAGAAGCATTTATTTCTATTTTTTTCGGAACAATTTTGCCACAGATTGATATAAGTTCATTTTGTATGGTGGAGATTAGAAATGTTCCATTTAACATTATAGTTTTCGAATGCTTTATTAAATTTTTATTTCCACACTTGTCTTTTATTTGTAGGACAAAACAAAAAGGTCTGTTATTAACTTCGGATATAGAATCATCAATTTTAATCGGACCTGAGTCACATGTCCGGCAAGGGCATTTCCTGTGGTCCACACAATTTGATTTTTTTAATAACAGGAATAAGTTTTCTTTGATTCTCGGTTATTTGAGTTTTTGTGATCATTTTTGACCTCGCGGCAGTATAATTCAAAGTATACTTGCTGAACGTTCAAAAATAAACACCATAGTTTGCTACATGATTTGCCTTCTAAAATAAATCTCACGCTACAGCTAGCTTTTTCCTTCTAAAGCAATTTTAAATGTTTCGGCGTTCTGTAAAAACGTTTCTCAGGATTCATTGCTTCTACTTCTACTCAAATCTTTGAATTTAACGGAAAACCACTTTCTATTCGTCTTCTACTTGACTCATCGCGGTTAAATTTTATTTGCTCTAGTTTTTGTCAAAAACTAAATTTACAAACTGATGATCCTTAAAAATGAAATAAGCAAATCTTACGCGCATCATTTTAGTTTTTATGATTTTCTTTCATGTTTAGTTTTGGATAAAATAACTATCTAGTTTTCATGTTGACCGCAATAGTTTTAAGATCCCAGACAATTACCCTAATGAAAAAAGAGTTTCACCCAAAGAAAATGCTTGCAAAGAGCGTTTTGTTAAAATTATTTTCCAAAACTTTACTGGTCAATTTATCGTTTCACAACGTTGCTCAAAAAAGATTTTTGATTGTAGAACGTCGTCTTAATCTAGACCTTTCAAATCGTTATCTTTTATTTATGAGAGTATTAAATTCTGGAACACATGGCAGTGTCAAGTTCAAATACTTCCGTATCTTCATATTACCTTTTCCAATTAGGTGTGTTAAAAGAAGACAGCCTTACAAAAATACTTCGTGTTGTTTTAATAGATCTTTTTAATGGATTTGGCTTATTCTTTAAATGATCTTAAAATGGTTAGTCTAACAATACAACAAGATTTATTTTGTATATTAATTCTTTTATAAGCACGTCTATACTCTTTCAGTTGATACTGAATAATTGTATCGGCCACTTCAGAGGATTTTATGGAAATCTTTGACAAAATTGTTTAAATCTTTTGATTTGAACACAGTAACGTACGGAACTACCTCTGCATAAATTGCAATTTGCTGTTTGCAACAATTGATAATCTTCTAACAGACGCCAACTGTTTGCAAGATTTCTATAATGTTAAAAATGTTTTACGCAGCGATGGCTTTACTTTTAGAAAATTAAACTTTTGATTGATTTTCTTGATTTAAAAATACACCTTGGCATTCGTTAAATCGGAATTTTAAATATTTAGTTTCTGAATTTTTGACTAAAAAGGTAACAAAACGTATCACACTTTTACAAAATTGCACAAATATTTGATCCGCTAGAGAGTACAAAAAATTTTCTCTAACAACTTTGGTTAAAAATATCCTGGGACGATTCTATCACAAAATATTTTAACAAATTGTATTGTAAAAATTTTTTAAGATCTTGCTCATTATCTCCACTTTTTTCTAATCTAAACATTCTGCAATTTTTGACTCCTGCATATTTTCTGATTTAATGAATTCCGAATCAATCGGCATCAACTCATGCAACAACTTTATCAGCGTATATGGAAACGCTAGACCAAAAAATATATTTCTATTTTTCAACACAGTGTAAAATGAAAGTCCAATCAATTTGATTTATAAAGTCGCATGTTAGTTCTTATCAAAGAAAACAGCCTTTTACTACTTTGTTGGAAATTTGGCTGTATAGTGCAAGTACATCCTGGACGAGATGGTATGAATAGAGTGGAGTCTATACGCACAGTACTGTAGTGTGTTATGTTAAAACTGTTTTGGTGTGATTTTCTTAACGTATAAGTTTTGACCCGGAACGCCCACTTTTCGCTATATTGAGTGTGATTGTTGTCAATTGGGGAAACATTATTTTTCTGGTGCCTGTGGTTTCATCTCTAAATATTCACTTGCACCCACGTTTTAAATGGGTGTAATACTTCTGCTGCTTATAGGAAAGTATTTCTGTGTTGACAATTGGTTCTATTTTTGTAATTTAATTTGATTTTTTTGTAATGTCATTAGCAATTTTGGACCCCCCACACGCATTTCTTTAATGCGGAAATATTAACACCTGTTAATTCATAATGGGAAAATTCTATAATGATGTCACAACCTTCGCTGTGTTGAAAAGATTGTTGCACCTACGTTGAATAAAGATATCAAAACCTTTGATTAATTACTACAATTGTAACCGTATTGAAAGATCGATATACTAATATACTTATATTAATCTAGGGTAAACATGACGCATCTGGTTTTTTCTCATAGATCTTATGAACCAAAGGGAACTTATTTGTAATAACGCTATATATATGTTAGTGTTTATTGCAACGAATTTTAGGAAATTCTGGGGAGGACGTCGCTAGCTAGCCGCATACTTAAAAGAAATAAGTTGTAAGTATTGTATTTCTTATTTTAATCTACTTTCATTTACGTTTTCAGTCGTTTGCACGAATGACTGTACGTTATTATCACAATTAATTATAAAACTTTTTTGTGTGTAATTAAATATTAAACAGTGCGCTCGGGTTTTCTTAATTATCGAGATATTGCGTATTTGTATTATGTCTACCAATGTAAATTTGTTCGTTTGGAATATAGAAGTTAGGCCGACAAATTTAATTTTATGTACGACGTGTTGCCCAATTGAAGGGGGCTTGTATCGACAATTATTGTCTGTGATCTATACCTACATACTAGCAATTGATCGTATTTATGAAAATCTACTTTGTTTCTTTTGTCTAACCTTTCTATGATAAAATAAAAATATATTCGTGTTACAACTTGTGTTTTGTTATTGTAGATTCTTTATTTTTTATTAAAATAGTACATGCACAATACAATCTGTTTGAGACTTCAGAAAGCTGCCAAGTAAACTTCGGCAATGTTACTGACTAATTCCGATTTAAACAAGTAAAGTATTGGTAATGAACAAAAAGGTACATCACTTTACTATTTTCTACATACTGAAGTTGGTTTTTTCCAAGTACACAAAAAACATTTTTAATCGTGTTATTACAAAGTATACATAAAATTTTTATTTAACAGTAAAAAAACATTAAATATTGTAATAGTATTGAAATTTGTATTATAAATTGGCGATACCAAACAAACTTCAAAATAGAAAATAAATTTAATTTAACCTAAGCAACTTGATTTAAAAAATTTGTTTTGAATTGCCTAATTACCACTGTTAAAACTTTATTAATTAATGTTTAAACAGTTTAGCAATCGACAACTATTTGTATTTATAAATACATTTTTGGTTTATGTAAAAATACAAATTCAAAAGGAATGAATCATATACCATATACCAAAGCTCTAAAGTAAACAGTTTTTATTTGTAAATTTATTTTATATATATTTATATATATATTTTATATTTAAACGACTTTAATTGCGTTGTTAATATCTTGGATGTAATAATAAGAAAACGAAAACAATTAAAAAATAATTTAAATGTAGAATCGCAATGTACATAAAACTTTTGTTAAATTAAAAAGTATGATACATATAAATCAAAATTTTTACTGTTTAAATATTTAACGTAATTAAAAAGTTTATAGTTTAGAGAAACATAATCTATTCCGATCAAAAAGATAGAACAAATGCCATAACAACGATTTTAAATAATAACAAATAAAATGCGAAAGAAATTGACACAACAAGTCTATAAATAAATGTGAACTAGATTATATTAGGAAACAAGAATAGCATATAAATAAAAAAGATTTGATTGTTACAATAACATTAAAAAAATGAATACTTTTTTAAACACGTATATAAAATATATGTAGATACACGTGGTTTGCTAAAGTACAATTCACTCTTTCTTAGCTTATAAAAGACAAGCGAGTATACAGAAGTGCCAACGTTATTTTAGACAACTACAAAATTCTTAAAAATATATACATTAATACTGTCATAACTTAAAAAAAATTGTAAAAGGTGACAAATTATAGCTTTTTTTGGTATCTTTTCAAAAGATATGCTATGACAGTATTAATGTATATATTTTTAAAAATTTTGTAGTTATCTAAAATAACGTTGGCACTTCTGTATACTCGCTTGTCTTTTATAAGCTGAGAAAGAGTGAATTGTACTTTAGCAAACCACGTGTATCTACATATATTTTATATACGTGTTTAAAAAAGTATTCATTTTTTTAATGTTATTGTAACAATCAAATCTTTTTTATTATTTATATGCTATTCTTGTTTCCTAATATAATCTAGTTTACATTTATTTATAGACTTTTGTTGTGTCAGTTTCTTTTGCATTTTATTTAGTCTTATTTAAAATCGTTGTTATGGCATTTGCTTTATCTGTTTGATTGGAATAGATTATGTTGTATTTCTCTAAACTATAAACTTTTTAATAACGTTAAATGTTAAAACAGTAACAATTTTGTTTTATATATATCATACTTTTTAATTTAACAAACGTTTTATGTACATTACAATTCTACATTTAAATTATTTTTTAATTGTTTTCGTTTTCTTATTATTACATCCAAGATATTAACAGCGCAATTAAAGTCGTTTATAAATTTGCAAATAAAAACTGTTTACTTTAGAGCTTTGATATATGATATTAGTATGTGGTTCATTCCTTTTTAATTTGTATTTTTACGTACACCAAAAATGTATTTATAAAGACAAATAGTTGTTGATTGCTAAACTGTTTAAACATTTATTAATGAAGTTTCAACAGTGATAATTAGGCAATTCAAAACGAATTTTTTAAATCAAGTTGCTTAGGTTAAATTGAATTTATTTTCTATTTTAAAGTTTGTTTGGTATTGCAAATTTATAATACAAATATCAATACTAATTCAATATTTAATGTTTTTTTACTGTTTAATAAAAATGTTATGTATACTTTGTAATAATACGATTAAAAATGTTTTTTGTGTACTTAGAAAAAAGCAAATTCAGTATGTAGAAAATAATAAAATGATGTACGATTTCGTTCATTACCAATACTGTACTTGTTTAAATCAGAATTAGTCAGTAACATTTCCGATGTTTGATGCAATTCTCTGTTTATTTGGCAGCTTTCTAAAGAGTCAAACAAAGTGTATTGTGCATTTAACCATCAACTGGTGAAGTGGGGTTACTCAAACTTCAGCAAAACTTAGATTCGTTACCGCGCAATTATAGGTGGTAGAAGAGCTACGGCTTTAACTGTAGCTTTCAGTCAGTCTACGCTAGTCACTCTAATAGTACGTGTGTGTCAAAATTGTGGTGTAGGGTTTCAATATTTTTGTCTTATTCAAATTTGGGGTGCATCAAACCCCACCTCACCAAATAGCTACTTCGTAAATTTTAAATCGTCAATTTTGTCATGACTTCTTTTTCATCGCAAAATAAGATGAAATCGGATGATCCGCGTTTTGAAAAGTGGGCTAAAGGTGCTTTGGACGACTTTGAAGGTGATTTTAGCGGAAATGAGGAAGTGTTCACGAAAGTATTTCACAAGAAGAGCTGTCCAGTAATGAAGACGTGAGTGTTACTGCTCAATTGAAACTACCTAATTTATCTTTGGATGATGATGAGGAACCGCCTATTACTAAGAGGAAGAAAAAAAGACCTAAATACTATTACGGCAAGAACAAGTTTAAATGGTCGGCAGATGCTCCAAATCAAAACAACATTATTACTCATCTTCCGGGGATAATCGGCCCTGCCAAAGAAATTGGGCAGTATTGTACTCATTCTTCGGCTTGTAATCTCTTGTTCATTGACGAGATACTTGAAAAAATTCTGCTTCGTACACATGAAAAATTATCTCAGGTTCGTCAGCGGCTGTCCGAACCCAATAGACTAGATTACAAAGAGCTGTGCATTGTTGAGTTCAAAGCTGTGTTGGGAGTTTTGATATATTCATCAATTTTCAAGTCTAATCACAAGGACCTTGAAGCGTTATTCGCCACTGATGGAACGGGGCGCGATATATTCCGTTGCATTATTTCATTGAAGCGTCTTTTGATTATATTAGCATGCCTCCGCTTTGATAATGCTCTGGATAGGGCTGAGAGAACTACAACTGATGCCGCAGCTACAATCTCTGGGGTGTTTGAAAGGTTTGTGAAGAACTGCCAGGCATGTTATTCCATTGGAAAATACGCTTGCATTGACGAAATGCTTGTGGGATTTCGAGGCCGTTGCAAATTTCGAATGTACATACCAAACAAGCCCCGAAAGTATGGTGTTAAGATCATGGTACTAAATGATGCAAAGACTCATTACTTCTTAAACGCATATATATATTCCGGCAAAGACAGCGATGGCAAAACCCTTTCTGAAAACGAGAAAAAACTGGGTAAACCCAGACAGTCTGTCTTGCGTCTAGCTACTCCCATCAATGGAACAAATCAGACGTAACGGCGGACAACTGGTTCTCATCTATCCAACTTGTTTCAAAGCTGAAGAAAAGAGAGTTGGCATATGTAGGGGCATTGAACAAGGCAGAACTACCGGAAGAATTCCGACCTTCTAGAGCAAGGGAAGAAAAGTCTGCGCTATTTGGATTCACCAACGATCTCACCATAATGTCCTCCGTTCCAAAAAAAACAAAGTCGTTCTTTTGGTTTTCTCAATGCACCACGATGACCGCATTGATCGACAAACTGGTAAACCTAAGATTATTATGTTTTACAACGAAATAAAAGAGGGTGTGGATGGTCTAGACGAAAAGTGCACCGTGTATTCCACAAGTCGGCGGACCAATCGTTGGCCACTTGCAATTTTCTACACTTTGCTCAGTGCGCAGAGTGCGCTCAGTAGAGGGTGGTTAAAAACACTATTCCTTTGATTTTTGCAATGAAAATTTTTGTTGTGTCTTTTGTCCATGATCTTTTTTACCTTTCTATCGAATTGTTATTGTTTATTTGTGTATTCTTTTTTTTATAAAAAATAAAATGTACAATGTGTCAATTTTACAGCGGTTTGTGTAGTTCGTACGGAAACTATATTTTTTCTAGTAAGCCGCATTTTTTATGCAATTTTTTATAATGCGATTGTTTACTGATCAATAACATTACCCAAAAATCAATAATAAAGGCTTTTTGATCATCTGTTTTCTCAGAAACAAAATTTTAGTTTGGGGTTTGTCAAACCCCACACCGGATACGTGACAAAAGTGTCACCTCACCAGTTACGGGTTAATATTTCAATGAAAAATAAAGAATCTACAATGACTAACATTTATTAGCCTCAACAGTATTTTTTATACAATTAAATTGGCTTTGCTTCAAAAGCTACAGTAAGAACTAGATTTTTTGTTATGGTATTATAGAGCGTGGTTATTTTCAGAGGAACACTATTAGTATATCGAAAACAGTAACAGATAGAAAGTAGATAAAGTCGACAAAGTAGTGTAATTTCATATCTTCTTTACTATCCAAAATAAACGTATTTTTGTTTTAATTGCCTTCTATTTAAAAAAAAATCAAACCTGCTAGTTCCAAAAATTTACTGTACTTGTCTGTATTTATCACAAAATAGTTTTAAAAATTTGTTGCGTGTGAGATATCCTAACTAAAACAGGAAAACTACTACTTATGCTCTAGTTTTTAAGTTGGGAAGCATTTATTATTAAAAAATGTAGTAAATGCAAACCTACATACATTGCAAATAAAAAAAAAAGTTCTTAATATACATATAGAATAAATATTACCTAATCGACGTGCAAAATGAGCAAAAAACTAACTATTTTTATGATCGGGGCACTTGTAACAAATAACTTAACTTAATTGCTGGCGAATAACTCAGTTGAATCGGCAAGCGGATCGTAGGACTCGATGTGCTAATTATAACGTAAGATTAAAAAAGCGCCAACGGTTAGAAACTAGAATGGAAAACCGCGTTTAAATCTATCCAAGGTTGAAAAAAAAACAAATCACAACACACAAGTTGTGACACGAATATATTTTCATTTTATCACACAAAGGTTAGACAAAAGAAGCGAAGTAGATTTACATAAATACAATCAATTGCTAGTATGTTGGTATAGATCACAGACAATAATTGTTGATCGGCCTAACTTTTACATTCCAAAAGAAAAAAATTTAGATTGGTAAATATAATACTAATGTAGAACATCTCAATAATTAAGATTAATATAAGTATTTTAGTAAATGGATCTTCCAATACGGTTACAATTGAAGGGTTTGGTGCAAAAAGGGTATAAGTGTATAAGTTGACAATTTGAGTTAGTGCCTTTATTATCGTTTTTGCAAAAACCATTGTGAGGTTTTACTTTAGTGTGTTATGCTACTTCTCTAAAAATGTCACTGCTAATATCAAAATGCACTTGTATCTTTTTTGTACTAACAGAGGGTAGGTTTAACTTGACATATATGCGTTTGAATCAAAAATGTAAAAAAATCACTTGTACCCTTTTTGCACCAAACCCTTCAATTGTAGTAATCAATCAAATATTTTGATATCTTTATTCAACGTAGGTGGAACACTCTTTTCAATACAGCGAAGGTTGTGACATCATTATAGAATTTTCCCATTATGAATTAACAGGTGTTAATGTTTCCGCATTAAAAAAATGCGTGTAGGGGGGTCCAAAAATGCTAATGACATTACAAAAAAAGCAAATTGAACCACAAAAATAAATTACTTTTTTTTGGTATCTTTTGAAAAGATAGAATTTGGGTCATAAACTCATAAATAAATTCAATAAAAGATTCAGATAAACTTTTTTTACTGTTAAAAAACACATATTTTTGGTAAGATTAGAACGTCTTCAGAATTCAAACCGTGTTGATATTGTAAAGTAACCAACGTTTCGCCTACTTTCGTAAAGGGCTTTATCAGGCTGTGAAAAAAATCAAAAACATAAAGAAGTAAACAATAACCTAACAAAGAATCACTACATATATCTTGTTGAAAACGGCAAAATTTGTCGTAAATTGAAAAAATGACAATATAAAGTCAAAAAATTAATGTAAGTATATAAAAAGTTTCATTTTTATCTAATTTATTAATTTTAATTTATTATTTTACAACTAAAAAAAATTTGTAATAAAAAATATTCCACAGAACTATTGACTGCTTTGTAAACACAATAAAAACAAAAACAAATTATATATAAGTTTTTATTGCAATAGATGTCAATTTTAATACCTTAAGAATTGCTTTAAAAAATGCATAAAATGTTTTAATCTATATTATAATGAGCTCGATAAAACATTCCAAGCATCTAACGTACCTTAGGGAGAACAAACTTTATTACTCTTAGTAAAATTTATTTAACTTAAAATTACGTGTGCTAACTTTAAACATTTTTTTACGCGAATGAAACCCTACAAAATCTTTAAAAATATACGTCTTATTTTTAATATTTAAATTACTACTTTATTGATAAAAAGTACTGCGAAAAATCTAGCAGCTCATAGAATTTTGTTTGTCTTCAAAACATACTCTACTTATATATTATATATAATTTAGCAACAGTTTTAGGTAAGACTAAGGAATATAAATGGAAAAAAAAAACGATTAGTTTAACTATTTACTGATATCTTCTTGCCAGTTTTGCTATGTGTTAAAACTTGCGTTCGCTTGCTCGTTGCGTTGCTGTCAACTTCTGTTGGAAATAAGTCAACCAACAGTGCCCAATATTACTAAAATGTATATGTACGTTGTTAATACATGCGCAAATACAGTGTATAGATGTAGTAATAAAGAGCGCTAAGCGTGGATAAGTCGTGTGGTTGTACTCGCGCATTTACCTCTTAAGTTGTATTTTTTCCTTTATTATAATAAACTTTGATTACACTTCGTTTACTGTTAGGCTATGAGCTCAGGCCGCCTAGAGAGCTTCTAAAAAATAATAGTGTGTAAAAGGTAACTTTCGTTGCGCGAAGAATTGCATTTTAAAAAATGGCTACGACAACAGGTTTCACAAAGATTGAAAAATTAACAAAAAGCAATTATGAATTGTGGAAAGTGCAAATGAAAAGTGTACTAGTTTTCAATGATTTGTGGCAATACGTCAATAGTACAGAAGTGAAACCAACAGAAATTTATTTTAATCGGATAAACAAAGACTCGAAAGCGTTGACAATAATTTTTTCCATTTCGAACGGGCAGTTAAATCATGTGAAAACATTATGCACATCGAAAAAAGCATGGGATGCACTTCAAGCGATATTCAAATCGCGTGGCCCGATAAGAAAAGAAGCTTTGTATAAGCAATTGTTACGCATGGAAAAGCAGCCGAATGTTACCATGGCGCAATATTTACAAGAGTTCACACGCCATGCAGAAGACCTGGAAGAAGCAGGAATTGAAATTCCAAATGAGTTGTTAATGATAGTTTTACCATTGCAATTGAAACGCGTGATGAAATACCGACGCTTGAAAATTAAACTTATTGAAGAGGAAGCGAGACAGAATAATCGATCTTCAAGAACAAGCGATTTCAAAAATGTAAGCACTGCTATGATTACAAAAGGTCATTCATACCAAACGAAACAAAATAATGCTTCTGGGAAGTATAAACACACGAAATCCGATACGCACTTTAAACGCAAATGTTTTAAATGTAATAAATACGGTCATAAAAGTCGAGATTGTAAATTAAAATTTAAATCTAAGAAAACAAATATGGTGAATGACGCGATTATAGTTATTGCATGTTATACGGAAATAGATAAATTAAATTCGTGGCGCAACAACGAATATGTGCAACAGTAAACAAAATTTTGTAACTTCTAATGAAAGTGGACAATTGAAAGTTTATACCGCCGCAGAACATTTTATAGAGTCCACCGGAAATGGACACGTAAATTTAAATGCAAAAATAAACAAACGTTTTACCAATAAAGTAAAATTAAAGAACGCATACGTTTTCGAACTTTGAAGCAATTTACTTTCTGTTTTAAGTGTTACCGACAATAGTTATACGGTTACCTTTATGAAAGATATAGCAACTATTAATCGGAAGGATGGTTCGGTAGTTTTTACAGCAGCAAAACGTGATCAGCTTTATGCAGTAAACAAAAAGAAACTGTTGCATTGGTACGTAACAACGATGTTGAAAACTTAGCATCAAAGGTACGGACATAAATGTTATCGATTTGAAAAGAATGGAAAACAAAAATATTGTTTATGGTATGAATTTGCATTCGAAAATAAAAAAATTAAATTCTGAAGTGTGCACGAAAAGTAATTTTCATGTGCAACCGTTTAAACAATTGACAAATTGTGAAAAAGAAACTTTGGGTTTATTGCACACGGACATATGTGGACCAATAAAAACTGAATCATTATGTGGCGCATACGGAAGTTGTTATGCTTTGAAATAAGTCCGATGCTTTCCAAGCTTTCAAGAATTACAAATCAAGAGCAGAAAAACAAACTGGTCAGCGCATAAAAAAAGATGGAATGGATAATGGAAAAAAATATTTATCAAGTCAGTTCCAGAGTTTTCTTGAAGATGATGGAATAGTACATTAACTGAGTGTAGAATATACACCTTAGCAAAACGGCGTTGCAGAGCGAGCTAGCTGGACGTTGGTCTAGATTTCTTATGGGCCGAAGCAGTAAATACAGCTTCCATTTTGAGAAACAAGTGTGCTACTAAATGTTTAAATGGGACCAATTATAGGCAGTAAAGATATTGCATTAAATAAAAGTCAAAGAAGAAGAAAATTTCAACCGAAAGGTGATGAATACGTGTTGGTAGGTTATTTAGATGAATCCAAAGTTTAACGTTTATGGAAACGAGGAACAAAGTTAGTCGTGAAAACTCGAAATGTAATATTTATCGAGAACATTGCACCTAATGAAACATCACCAAAAGAAATTTTTACGCTGCCACATTAAACAGTCAACGAAATGACGTATGAAAAGGACGATGAAACATACGAAAATAATACAGAACATAATTTTAAAATAGAAGTTGACGCATATGCTCAGGACAGGGCTATCAAAAGGATAAAGAAGAAGCAAGTCATAGTGCTCGCCGAGGACCAGGTCGTTCAAAACTCTTAAGAGATGGTCGCCGAACTAGACCGTCAAAGATCTACAAAACTAAGATCAAAGAATGTGTAGATCCTAAATCAGTAACAGATGCTTTGAAACAGGAAGACAAAGAAACATGACTAACCGCAAAAAAAACGAATACGACATATTACAACAAAACAAGACCTGGAATCTCGTACCAAGCTCAATGAATAAGGAGTTCTAACAAACAAATGGGCGTTCAAAATAAAAATTTACAAAAATGGAGAAATTACGAAACACAAAGCAAGGCTACTGGCCCATGGAAACGCTAAAAAATATGGGATCAATTATAAAAAAGTTTTCGCACCAGTAACAAGATACGAAACAATCCGTATGTTATTGGCAGCTTGTGTAAATGAATAAATGGACGTACATCAAATGTATGTATTTTCTGCACTATTTGTGTTTTCTCTGAGTAAGTACTGAATAACAGCTGTAATTTATTAATAGAATTTCACGATGTTCACCGCTGAACAAGACACGATCATTGTAATGGCCCATTTTCGAAGTGGTACTCGCAATCCCGATGGAACTTGGTCGTATTCTTTTCAAAGTTGCATCGATCAATTCAACGAACATTTCCCAGAAGCAAACTTTACTTATGATGCTTTCCGACAACGTAAACAAGTTTTAGTTAATCGATTTTTAAATAAGAATTGCATTTGTAAGGCGAAAGTTACAGGCAGGCCTACTGTACTTACTGCACCTGTTGTCGAAGACATTCGCAATCGCATGGAAAAAAGTCCAAATAAATCGGTGGCAAAATTATCTGCGGCAACAGGTATAATATCATTTTAAATTCTACTTTTTTAAGATACAAACATTTCATTTTTAGTATTGTCAGTAGGAACTTGCCACAAAGCATTAAAAAAGAATCTTTCAATGACTCCGTACAAGGTTACGGTTTATCAAGAATTACGTGCTCCTGACTTCTTGCAGTGTGTTCAATTTTGTGGATGATTTAATGAACAATTAAATAACGATGACCTATTGGATTTAACTTTCTTTACGGACGAAGCATGGTTTCATTTAAGTGGATATGTAAATAGACAAAATTATCGCACTTGGGCAACCGAAAATCCACACACTTTTGTGGAAACAACATTGCATCCTTTGAAAGTTGGTGTATGGATTACAATGTCAAGGAGAAGGATAATTGGTCCAATATATTTTTACAATACTGTAAACGCAGATCGTTATCGTGATATTTTCGGTCAATTTTTCGAGCAGTTAGACGACAACGAACTTCAATTTGGTTACTTTCAGCAAGATAATGAAACGGCTCATACTACTCTAGCTACAATTGAATTTATTCAACAATTTTACAATGAAAGAATAATAAGCCAAGGGTTGTATCCTCCACGGGCTCCAGATCTTACGCCACTAGATTTTTATCATTACGGACATTTAAAAAACACAATATATAAGAATCAACTGCACAATATTGAAGACTTGGAACATGCAATTACTAATGTTATTCAAAATATTGAAGTTGATGAGCTTCGTAATGTGTTCGAAAATTTAAAAAGAAGAGTTAACACATGTATCGCAGCTGAAGGACAACATTTGGAACATCAATTATAAATTTCAAATAATTGTTATTACCAATTTTTATTTTAAATAAACAGGTATTGTTGTTAATGTGTTACTGTTTTTAATTAATTACGTAACCTTATTTTAAAGGTTACAAATCAAATTTTTCATTTAGTAATTTTTTTTTACGTTATACCAATCCAAGTAAAGTTGGTTGCCTAACATATATGTCACGTGGGATCCAATCATTTATGAAGGCCCTGTAGTTGCTTCATGACCTATCTCCTATAAGAAGGGATCATTAATTTGATCTTTACAAACCATAATTATACTTTTTTTGAATAAAAATTTTGTTAAACAGAAGCTATAGAAAATAGATAAGTACAAAAATTTTGACAAAACAAATATTCAAATGTTTAATTAGTATAAAGGATACACAAATCCTTAACTGTACGCAAAGGAAAATCAATAATATATCAAAGTTTTGCATAGTTATTTTATTCGTTTACGTTGTCTGTTGCTTTCTCTAATAAGAAACCAGCAATAATCTTCCATTATGACGAGATCCCACCTACCTTGATATCGTTTTTCTCAATGTTCATCAGAAAAGAAATCAAAATGTAATTGCAAAACACAAACTACTCGATCTTTGGAACTTTAAATATTTAAAACAGTTATCTTGTTTTAGTGTTTTTACAAATCAATCCTAATTTAATGTACAAAAAAGGTAGAATTACCAAATTAGAATCCACTAAAGGTAAAATCACTAAATCAGAAGTCACTAACAGCTCACTATTTAATATTAAATTTTTCAGAAACAATGTTGATCCGTAGGTGCCATTCTTTTATGTAATGTAAAACACAAAAAACAATGTTTAGTAAACTTTCCTTGCAGTCTCAGTAATAAAGAAATAACCTTAGTCACCACAGACTTGCTAAAAATGACTTCAATATTGAATAAAACTTACATACTGTCATGAAAAAATTCCGATAAATTGCATATAATGGATATATTATTACACAATTTTAAATGTAACAATATCAAGGGCAAATATTTAAAGAGAAAGATTTTTGCGAATAAACGCAAAATTCTTTAAGATAATGTATTATTTATTAAAAGACTAACAAATTCGTACTATTTTATTTCAAATTTATTAAATGGTTTGAAGTTCATTGTTTTGTTATTCAATATTTAAAAGAATGTAGGTAAATAAATATAAATTCTTATCTTTGTCTTTTGTAATCCGGTCTTATTATCGGTTTTGAAAAAATACTTATATAGTTAAACAGTTCAGTAGTGCGCTATGAATTTTGCCTGGTTACAAATTAGCGCAATCAAAAACGCTTTAGACTGTACATAATATAATTTAACTGTAATTATTATTTGGAGAAACAACTTCAGTTAAATTTGATACTGTCTTCAAGGAATTCAATTGTAAAGTACTAAAGTTAATTTTTTATTGATGAGACACGTATGCTTCTTTCAAGTGCGTACTATGCGTATTTAAGCAATTGCAAGAATTTCATTATACCGCAGTATAAATAATTGCTAAAGTCGTAATTTTAAATTTTCAAAATATTTTGTTTGCTTAGTAACCGGTCAATCAATGAAAAATATTGCTTATTTTAATAACATTTTTGCCCGTGTCTAAACTACTATAAATTTGACGATTGCATTTGATTGCACAATAGTTGCCGGATTAACTAAGTCACTTTTTTTTTAAAAAACTAAATAATAATAAGCTAAAGTAATTTAAGCTACGAATTATAAACACATGTCCCTATAGATATAATAATTACTTACCATTTTTATTTTGAGTTTTCTTGATTTACAGTCACTTCAATCTGATGCAAGTTAAATACTGAATGCCGCATTTGAGATTCTATTGTTTAATCTGCTATTATCGCATGTGGTGGAAGAATTTTTTAAGTTACATTGATAAAACTAGGTGCAACAACTGCAGCTGGGATAAAAAAACTTTCATCTTCTGTTGATGGCAACACAAAAATGTGGTAGCAATTCTACAACATTTTTATTTAAATTTATTCAAACATAACATTGTATATGTTTGTGCATCAACAACGATGTTTTATAAAATATCACAATGAAAGTACTTTTAACCACTATTTACCAGGGGTGTTAGTTGAAATTTGCCGGTTTTACTCATAGATGTCGCTAGAGATATGTGTACATTTCTATAATTTCGCATCTATGTAATATTTTTCTATTGACATTAATCTTGAAAAATACACAAGTTACAATCTGCCAAAATAATAGCATCATAGTTGTTTAGCTCAGTGAATATGTCGAGTTTCGTTCCAAGTAAATCGCATTTGCGGCATTCGTTGCTTTTCTTATTTCATCAAACGAAAAAAGCAGTTGAAGCTCATCAGTTGCTGGTAGAAACTTATGGTGAACATGCTCTAGTGATTAGAACATGTGAGACATGGTTTCGTCAGTTTAAAAGTGGAGATTTCGAATTAACAGACAATGAACATCCTGGTGCTGCGAAAAAGTTCGAAGACGAGGAATTGCAAGCGTTATTGGATGAATACCTAATCTAATCGCAACAACAATTGGCACAAACACTACATGTAACCCGAGGAGCTATTTGCCAACGTTTAAAAGCCATGGGAAAGATCCAAAAGTATGGAAAATGGATACCACACCAACTGAACGATAGACAAATGGAAAATTAAAAAACTATTTGTGAAATGCTGCTTCAAAGGTTTGAAAGAAACACTCTAAAAGCATTGAATTGGGAAATATTATCGCACCCGCCGTACTCTCCAGACCTCGCCCCGTCCGACTATCACATTTTCGCATCGATGGGACACTCACTCGCAGAGCAGCGCTTCGCCAATTTTAAAGAAGCCGAAAAATGGCTCTTCGAATGGTTTGCCTCGAAAGAGAAAAAGTTTTTTTGGAATGGTATCCATGGTTTGCCTGAAAGATGGGCAAAATGTGTAGAATCCAATGGTCAATACTTTGAATACAAAATTTTTGAGATTCTCTTTTGAATTAAGTGTTTCCTTAATTGAAAAAACCGGCAAATTTCAACTAACACTCCTGGTAAAGGTAAACTTACAAAATTATCTTGCATAGTGTACAAGACGTTATGTAATTATTTCCCTTTTACAAAAGCCAAGAGCTGAATTGAAAGTGTTCGCTCTGAAAAAGTTAGATAATATTGTAGACAATTGCTCCGAAATATCTAAAGCAATTAGGAAAACTAAAATTCTTTATGAAGATAAAGTGTTTCAACAACATCAATTAGGCTCTTTAGTTGCTAATAAAGTTTATTATCATTTGGGGTCTTATGAAGCCTTTTTAACTTACGGTGTTGGTGCTGATGATGTTAACTCTCGTAATGAATATGTGAAAATCACTTTGGTTAAATGCATTGATTACTATACACAGCAATTTATTGCTTTAGCAGATGGTGCTGCTCATGTAAATCCAATCGATACCTGTCTCAAAATTATCGTTAACCGTATATGTTTCAACGTTGCTTGGACGATGGCCAATATGGAAAAACACTTGGTTTAGCTTTAGAGACAAGAAGAATGGATGTTGAGGCAGTAATAACACAGTCTGACGATGTTGCTGCTATGCTTAGTTATGCTTTTCAAGTAGCTATAAGTTTAATTAAAAATCGCGGTTTTCGCAATTCTGCATTGCGTTTTTTGGTATAATTATATCGTAACTTATCTATTCCCGATTATGTTAATACGTGTCAGTGTTCAATATGTTTAGACGACCCGTTGCCAAAATTTTAGACAAATTAGTTCAAGGGCATCAGGAAAGTCAGTTAATAGCTTACCGAATTGTTTTCGATTTGTACTAGTCGGCCACTCAACAGTTTTTAGGAAGAATACTACAAGCACTTAGAACTGCTTCACCTTTACCTCATTTATTAGAAGATAAATTAAAACCGAAAGCTCTTGAAACAAGTCCAGCTTCGTCTAGTATTACTCATCAAGAAGAAAACACCGAGTTTAAAGTTAAAATAGACTGTACATATGATAGTTTGAGCAACAGTGAAAAAGAACATCAGAGACGTATTGAAAAGTTACATGGCATATTGTCGGGTGAAATATCGATCGAATTGCACTTGCAGTTTTTGATTCGATCTAATCATGCTGATTTACTTATTTTTAAACAAACTAAGGAAACAGTTAGAGTTAGCATTTGTCACACAGTCACTGTGATTGCTAATAGTTTCATGCACAGTGGTACAACTAGTGATAATCTAGAATGGCTTGCACGTGCCACTAATTTGACTAAGTTAACAGCTACACCTTCACGTGGTGTGATACATAGGGGTCACAAACAGGAAGCCTTAACTTTAATGCAAAGTTATTTACCTAAAGAAGTTGGCCCTAGTTCTGGTTATTTCGAAGGTGGGGAATTGCGTGCTCTTGAACTTCTACGTGCAAATCACGAGGCAAATATTACCGATTATTTGCTAGGGCAATTAGAAGATACTCAAAATGAGATGGTTTGAGGAAAGTAACTAAAAAATGCAGTTGCTATTAACTGTAAGAAACTGTTAAAATGTTGTTAAATAAAAGTCAAATTAACAAAATATGTTTTACTGTGTATTGTTTTAAAGGGAATCTAGAATCAGTTTGTAACAATTAAAATTAAACAATATGTAGTTAAAATTACACAAATTACATTGAGGCCATCCTCAGGCGATTATACTAAAAGAAAGAAAATTGTAATTAGTGATAAACTATATGACTAATTAAACGTATAATACCTACATATGCACAAACTTTTGATGACATACCATTGCAGAAGAGTAATCAAAAAATCAAAATTATATTTATACCCATAATTGACGAATAAATAAATTGGTGGTTACATACTTGATGTTAAATATAAGACAATGTTGTACTGTAGTTTAACAAGTCAATGAAATATAAACGTTTAGATGTTACACAAAGCAACGTTATTCGACTTTGTTTAGAAGCTATGCAATTCAAATCGATAAAAGTTTTACAAATCAAGTAGATGCTCAAAAATCACCAATAAATATCAGAACAAATTTTATTGCTGCTAAACATATTCCTAAATTAAATTTTAAAGAAATTACAATACCTACTCTTAAAAATTTACAAGTGGACTTTTCTTCGTCTTTAGCGGATAATTATAGATCGATTAAAAAACATTAAATCTATGTAAAACAAAAATGTATATATTTTTTTTTAATTTATAATGGCCTATAAACCTTTTTACACATTTTATAATAAAACAATCACTTGTAATGGTAAACTTAAACTGAATTTGATTGTCTCAATGTTCGCCGCTAAAACTGTGGGTGTTTTAGAAGCTTTAAAGAGAAGAGAGTTACATGCGGTTAAACTCTATTGTATAAAAAAACCATTCGAATATTCAATGAAATGATTTGGCCTCTCGCGCAAATTTAAGAAATAAATTTTAGCAAATTTTGTTCAGATTATAATTAATCTATAGCATAAAAGACGATATACAGTATCTTTATCCAACTTAGCATATTAAAAAAACCTTTTAAGTACAAAGACATGCATTTTTGATGATAATTATAACACAAACAGTTTACAATAACTGCGACGTATGTTTAAGAGCTTATTAGTTTGAAAAAGAAAAAAGTTTTTTAAATTTTTATTCTATTAAAATTTCAAATAAAATAAATAATATTTATTTTTTGGTGCGTTTTTTTTCAAAAATTAAATAAAACTAATAATAATAATAATCTTAAAATTATAAAAAAACATTGTTTAAAATCTATTTTTTAAATTTATTTATAGAAGTTTGTTAGAAACAAAACACTGTTAATATCAAAACAAATTTTCGTTTTTATATAAAAAAAAATAATGAGAAAAAGCAACGAATCGTTATAAATGTAATAGATTTTAGACTATAATAAGTAAAATTTTGAATTTAACACGTAACAAACTACAGTTTCTAGATAACTTTATAAACTGTTGACAATTTTACAAATCAAGCCTTTTAAAATAAATACTTGACAAAACAAAAAAATTTATTAGCAAAATTTTTTTAAACGATGAAAATGTTTTACAAATATGAATGACTTTGAAAGTACTTAAATGTGATCAAAGTTTAGAAACAAACATCAACATATTTGTTTTAAGTAAAACAATTTGTAAAACAAGCAGTAAAAAACTTTTAATCTCAAAAACAGATTTTGAGTTAGTTGATAATTTGTAAAAAAATCTGTTTATTCGACTGTTTATTTTTATCCATATTTTAACACAAAATATACGTTTTGCATTTAAACAGCAAAAATATTTTCACAATTTTTTTGCTTTGTTTATTCTAATAACCAATGTAACCAACATATTAAAAATTTAAAATATGTTGTTAAACACATATTTCCTACATTTCTTTAATTTTAATTTGAGATTTTGCCTACTTAAATTGTAATTCATTAATTTAAACTTTATTCAAAACTAGAACAATAACATTAGCCAAAAATAACTGTTATATTATTTTATTATTTTTAAACGTTTTAAATTTGAAACTGATATAATTCTAAGAAACTTTAAATACTTAGTAAAAACAAACTATTTATGCTGACTATTTCGATCAATTTTAAACAAATTTTAATATAAAAAATGTTACTTTAAGTAAAATACATTAAAATGTAATTTAAGTACAAATTTATATACCTCACAAAGTTAAAATTCAATTTACTTGAGATTCACTTTGTGTCTTCAGCATACCACTACATCTTATAAGATAAACATTCTCAAACGTCATTATTTGCAAAGTTCTAAGCAACTATTCAACAAAACTTTTATCTTTAATATTATATGGTATTAGGAATTTCATTAGCTCTACAATTTATAAAATTGAAATCAAAATAAAAAATCGTAAAAATAAAGTTTTAATTTATTTTAGATATTTAGACTATAAAAATTTTGATTATCTCAATTACTGTTGTTTTTATTTTGTTACCATTATTAATGACTAAAGTACTTAAACCATATATCTTAAGTTGTTATTTCAGTAATTTTTTGACTTTTGATTAGGTTGTTATTAAATTATAACTTTTCATAATATATAATAAACAAAACTAAGTATTTAAATAAATAAATTTTAAATAAACAAGATATTTTTCAAATACTATATTAATTTTTAATAGATTTTTTTTAATCAATTTAAGTCACAAAGGAATCGAGAGTTTTAGTTTATCTTTACCATCTTGTATATATATGTAAAAAAAACTGGTGCGGTCACTACACGACTTTCCTATAAAGAATGGTGAAGGAATGTTTACATTTCTTTTAGGTTATGTTGCTATAAAACCATTTTGAAGTAGTATGTATACGTTTGTATTGACTTCCTAGCATGTTATAATTTTTTTGAAATTGTTCTCTTTGATTTCATTAAGATATAACCGAAATATGGCATATTAAGCTTATGTTATCATATCGACTAATCCTTATATTTGTGCGCCTTGATATTGCTTACCCCTTTAGTAAAATAATTTAAAAAAATCATCGCAAGCAGGATTTAAACCTGTATTATATTTGTGAATTCATTCTAAATTATAAACTAAATATCTAATAAACTGTTAATGTTAAATTTTTTTGTTTAAATAAATTGTTAAGAAGAATTATCTCTACAAAAAACTGTAAAAATAATTTAAAACTGTAAAAAATGGCAGATACATCAACTTCCGGTTTACACTGTTGTGGTGGATAGACCCATTCCGTTTTTTTTATCAGACCTATGTATCTTTTAATAAAATAGAGAGAAAATAAAAAACCAGCTCCATACCAAATATTAAGTTACTAGCACTTTTGGAGTTATCGTAGGTACATCGTTACACACAGATACACACAAACACACACACGCAATTTTTTTGTCAAAAAAACATTTTTCCGATTCAGGAGACCTTTAAACGTAAAATCATGCAATAAAAATTTAGGAAAGTAAAAAAGTGCTAAAAATATTAGGTACTAATTTTTTTTTAAATTAATATATTTAAAGAAACTACATTCAATAAATGGCGTTAGATATTATAAGTTATTAACATACTATTATTATCGTTTCTTATTCATGCTTCAAATAATTCATTTTGTTTAATCCATCCACTCGAATATTATTTCTGTTAGTTTTTTTATGTACATCATATACATTTTAAACAGTTACAACGTATACTGTATTTTAAGATTTATTTTCGTGATACTATACTTTTGTATTTTTGTTGTTCAGAATATTTGAAAATAAATGTACACCTCTATACAAGTTGTTTTACGTAGCGTAAATATAAAATTAAAAAAAATAAGTAACATTTTAAAAAAAAAATTGAAAGTTTGGAGATATCTCTTGCTCTTTAATTTTTTTTTTTAGATTAGTAGGTTAAATATTAACTTGTAATTCTTTTCGACTAACGGATAGGCAACTTTGCTACCGCTGACGTATGAATTCCTGACCTACAGAGGTTTGGTTGAGTTTTATGCTGTCAGACGGCGCAAGTTGTAGTTCATTTTCTATAAACATTTCCAGTCACTTTTGATTTTTGTTACGGCAAGATTTGTCGTCAATCGACATCTGGCTTATAAATGCTTTTCTTTTAGTAAATTCTTACTTAATATTTGGTCGGTGAGACGACTCACGAATATTTCGAATTACCTTTTGAAGATCATATTGTACGTTCGTATTTACACGTGGTAAACGTTGTTTGAGATGCAAGCTATTTCTTGTTATTTTAGCTTCTATGGCATACTTCTGTAATTAAGCTTTTATGGCATACTCCTGTAATTAAACTTTTAGAACATACTCCTGTTATTAAGCTTCTATGGCATACTTCTATAATTAAGCTTCGATGATGTATTCCTGTACGTAAGTAAAGGTGGTTTAGTTTCGGTGGAGTTGTTTCCAAGGCATTTACTTTTAAATTATTTTAACAGTAAATAAACCAGAGAAAAAACGTTCTATTGACCATAACTCGATCGCGCGCTGTTGGGGTCGTTCGGATCGTCTTCTGCAATAACGAATTAATTACTTGGTGAATTGCAACGGTACATTAAAATATCTGCTTTCAGGGTTTACTTTAAACTTGTTAGTTTTGTATTTTCTGTATTGGTGTCAATAATTATAACGATGCCAGTGGCGTAGCCATAGGAGCAGTAAAAGCTTTATATGCAACGACGATTCGACCCCTATTTTTCTTCATTAGAGTCGGTTGTCGTAGGTAAATAATACAACACAAAGGAAATTAATAAACGAAACTATCATTTTCTTGCTTGAACAAGTGTTTTATTATATATGTACTTTTGGGGATTGCGGATCTGGTATTTCTTTTTCTCTAGCTTAGACGTTCAGTACATCACTTATCTATAAGAAAAGGTGACGGATAGGACATTGGCTTATCAAAAGAGTACTTTTTTCTAATCATTTGACCCACGACCATTTGCAGCAAAGCTAACCGAACGGTAAGCTAAACATCAAAGATTATAATTTTTTCTCACCTCCCCAATTTCTACGTTACAAGATTTTACACTCAATTCGTTTATTGTTATACCAACAGAACAACATTTCAAATTGTTATTAAGATTTACTTTAGTTTTTATTTTAAGATTTTAGTCGTACAATAAAGATAGTTTTGTTTTAATTAATTGTGCTTTTTCTAACAAACTAATATTTATTAACTCAAACAATTTTTTTCTTAAAGTTGCAGATATTGGATTTACACCAGAAAACTGTAAAAGATTTCGTTTATTATTTGGGTAATCTTTATTAAATGCACGGCACATTATTTTGTATCTTTCGTTAACATAAAACAAATTTAAAATATCTGCGTTCAATTATACATAGTTTGGTAAAACTAAAAGAGATGCAGTATCTTACAACTCATCTTGTGTAATAATAATAAATAATAATTTTCTATTAAAAAAAACATTTTTTTATTGAACACTGTTTGAATAACTGATACTTAATTAGATTATGTTCAAGTATTTCACTATTGGAATCCTGCTATTTTTTTGTTTTATATTTATAGAAAAAGAACGTCATAAATACCTGTTCCTCACGTGACATCTATGTTAGGCAACAAACATTGCTTCGATTACTATAATGATAAATTTGATTTGTAACATCTAAAATAAGATCAGTAATTAACTAAAAATACATTCACAACAATGCCTGTTTATTTAAAATAAAAATAAGTAAGAATTTTTTTTTAATTATAATTAATGTTCAATATGTGGTAACTGTTTTCTTTAAACTTTGTAAAAATTACAAAACTCATCAATTTCATTATTATAAATAGCATGTAATAATGTAAGTAATTACATGTGCCAATTCTTTAATTTTGCACAGTCGATTCTTATGATGTAAAAATAAAACAGAAAAAATAATTTTTATAAATGCGAAACCAGAGTATCTAAATAAGAAGGATAATGAAGTCCTTGAAGATGTAATTGGACAGCATGAATTGCCAAATTCATATTTTGAAAACTTAAAAATAATAAAAAAGTTTATAAATGTTAAAAAGTATACATAATCCTTGAAACTAAAATTGAAGAAAATTATTTATTGGATGGAAACAATACAGCATGTTTGCAAGATTTGAGGTCGTACGTTGTTATAAGTGTTGTGGTTTTAATCATTTCAGTGATAATTGCACCAAACTATCAACTTGTGCAAAATGTGCAAGTAACTAATGTTTCTAATTATAAGGAGAAAACGAATATAAAATGTATAAATTGTTTTTGAACGCAGTAAAAAAACAGGATAAAAATCGACTACAATCATTACGCTGTCCTTATTATAACCGTTACTTACATCAAAAATGAAAAAAACAAATTATGCAAAATAGCAATCAAAACCTTTTTTCACCCACCTACGGAATTTAAAAAAATTACTTAACAACAACTTAACAATAAATTGTAAATATGAATTGATAATAAAATCTATTGGCAAATGTAGGATGGTTTACAGGAGTCATCGTAACGAAAATATTTTATCCCTAAAAATGCAAATATAAATCACAGAAAATTTCTTGAACTAATCAAGTACCCATATCGGCAATGTAATTAAGAAAAAGAAAAAACTTCATGAAGCTTTCAAAAAGGGAAGAGATTTTATTTCTAAGTAAAACCACAATTAACTCAATTACAAACATAATAAAAACAACTTTGCAGAAAGTAATTGACGCTAAAATGTATTCTATTTAAATTGATACAACCTAAAATATATCGGTAATCGATCAAACATCAATTATTATTAGATTCGTAGATGTCACAGTGTACAAAACCCTATTAACTATCAAAAACACACATTCTACTTGGAGATCAGTTACAAAAAAATAATATTAATTCAAATTATTGGGTTGGCAGTACTACTGACCCAAGCGATTCGGCAATATTCAGGAAGATACACTACAATCAACTGTTTCAATAACTTAATTACAATATTAATAATTCGATCCAAGTAATTTCTCATCTCACTTAAGTGCTATTAGATTTTGCAAGAAAATGACTGCACGTTAAAGAATTTGTGCCTGATTAATTAAACATAAAAGATTTTTCAGATAATAATACTTTCCAGAAATGCCAATCATGTTACACTCTTTGTTGTTCTATTTTTTGCATCACTACAGTTTATTTTTGTCTGCTTATAAAAATTTGTTTCTTGTAACTAAATTTTTGTTAACGCTATCTGTAACTTCTGTTGCCTATGAGAGTAGTTTTTTTAAGTTGAAAATAATTATGAATCAGTTAGGAAGCACGCATAAACATCTAGAAACATGTATGTTAATGGCCGTAGAATCAAATATCAAATGTCTTATATAACTAATGATAGAATAGTAAATGCATTATCTGAAAGAAGCGAAACAATGTCAAAAATATTAAAATCTTAGTTGTCTAAATTTATGCTGTCCTGGCCGCACCGGACGAGTCAATTTGCCCCTGCTTCAATTATTCTAATAGTTGCCTATAAAAAATCTTACGGGTTCGATATTCCAGAAAATGTTCTCAGAGAAGTTGCTTATTGACATTGTAAATAAATCATCTGTAGATAGCTAGAAACGAAGGTAAATACGTTGAGTTAGTTTAACACCCGCGAAATTCAAAATAAGCTTTGAAAAATTTGTCGAGATAAAACCACAACGTAAAAGGAAAATGGGGTGAGCAATGTCAATACAATTGTGTAAACGCCACCAGAGTGAACTACTAGACAGCTGTTTCGCCCTTTTGGGGCTCATCAGTAGTAGGAGATACACTCTAATGTTGTTCCCACAATTGCATTGACGCCCCTTATAGCTTTATAATTAAGTTCGACGAAGTTACCATTCAAAAAGGTTTGATGGCGGAGCCATCTCATAGTATAAATTTACTATGTGATTAAAATTAACTGTAGATAGCTATAAACGAAGGTAAATACGTTGAGTTAGTTTAACACCCGCGAAATTCAAAATAAGCTTTGAAAAATTCGTCGGGATAAAACCACAACGTAAAAGGACAATGCGGTGAGCAATGTCAATGCAATTGTGTAAACGCCACCAGAGTGAACTACTAGACAGCTGTTTCGCCCTTTTGGGGATCATCAGTAGTAGGAGATACACTCTAATGTTGTTAATTAACAGTTGAATCGGCAGGTGGATCGCAGGTCTCGACGTACTAATTATAACGTAAGGTTAAAAAGCGCCAAAATGGTTAAAAACTAGGATGGAAAACACGATCAATTACTAGTATGAAGGTATAGATCACAAACAATAGTTGTTAAGCCAAGTCCCTTTTAGTTGGGCAACAAATTGTACAGAAAATTAAACTTGTCGGCCTAACTTTTACATTCCAAAAGAACAAATTTAGATTAGTAAATATAATACTAATATGCAACATCTCGATAATTAAGACAACCCAAGTCCATTATTTAATACCATATTACACACAAAAAAAGTTTTATAGTTAATTGTGACAACAACCTGATATGTACGTACAGTCGTACTACTCTCGATGTAGCAAAACGTGGGTATTCCGGAACGATACTTGTACGATACGAAAATCAACTAAAACACTTTTAAGAAAACAAGTATTATGCACACACGCAACAAAATCAACTTAACCATACCATCTCATCAAACTGAAAATTTAAAATGTTAATAACAAACTTGTGTCACGATAGGCCGCATCAAAATAACATATACAGCTTATACAGTTATTTTTAGATTATACCAAATTTAAACATATAACAACTGTCTGTAAAAACTGCAATTGAAATTATTACGCAATTCAATCAGAGTTTAAAAAACATTAACATATATAGGGTAGGTCTACAGAAAGCGAATTAAATCAAAATTAAGTTAATTGTGATTAAATTTAAAATTGTAATTTACAATTGAATGTTCACCACAGTTTAACTATTTACACAACAAATCAATTTTAATTTTGGTTTAATATTTAATTAACCTTTTGTAAATCCACCCTTAATAATGTAATAATTATTGTAAAATATTTTAAAATTTGACAAAATTCATCTAAAGACTGAATGAAATAAAATCAATATGAAACATCATCTATACAGGGTATAACAAGTGTAACTAATAATAATAGAGGATAGATATGGTAATTTCCAACACATTTTGTTCATAAACGTGTAATTACGGACCTGGTTTTTCGTTATAAGAAAAAAAATAAAATGATTAAAACTGTTGGAGTTCAAGTTTACTATTAAGTATTAAGTTTCTGAATACAAAATAAAAAACATTAAAGAGATATGGTGTCATGCTAAAATTAAGGTTATTTTAAATTCTTAATAACGACAGAAAAAAGTAAAGTAAGCTGTCAATCGGTTATTTTGAAACCATAAATGTAGAAATTAAAAAGTAGAATTCATAAATAATACGAAAAACTATGAAACTAAATTGAACAAATAACAAAACTAAATACGGAATACCTAACTACAAAAATGATTTAATGTATTTAAAACATCGGATCAACAGTAACACACAACTGAAATAGACACAATCACCCCTAAATGGTCAGAAAAAGAAATTTTAGCTACATAGTCTTATTTTATATTAACCAACTTTCTGAGAGTGTTCAACAATCTACAGTATAACTAAACAATAAAATATTTTGGGGGCATTCTTGTACTTTGTAGATGTCGTTTACTAATAAACGATCCTGAATTGGTTCATTGGCTTTTCTTGCTACGAATTTACAATAGAGTAACAGGGACGTCTTAAATTTTAATATCAATTTTTTCTTCTTCTTTACTTGTTACACCCTGTATATATATAAACTAAATTTCAAAGTTTATAATTATTGTGATTAGTATTATTAGCTCAAAAAAGTTTTAGAAATAAAATAATTAAACAATAATTTTTATGTTTTTGTTTCTATGTTGTGTAATTTAATTTATTTATTTTAATGATTTATAAATAACAAAAATGTTTTTGATTTTTTTGGTAAATTATTTATGCAATAAAATTATTGATGTTGTTATATATTACTAATTAACATAATAATGTTTGAATGCAGTGTTTACCAATTTTACTTGGAAATTATTTTCATTAAAAATTGGTATTTTTAATTGATAATACAATCAAATATGTATAACTTATTTATGTAAAAAAAAACTTAACTTAAAATTTAAACTATCTAATATTGTAATAAACCAGAATGTTTTAAAACTTCTAAACACACATACTTAGCACCAACATACATAGCAAAACGATTAATGTAAAAAATAAAAAACCTAACAAAAAATCTTGCACGTTTCTATAAGAACAAAAAAGCAAAAAACCCAAATACGACAAATGTTTGATTTATTACTAAAGACGTTTAAAATGTCACGAACCTTAAACTCTGTGTTACTAATGTTTTTATTTAATTTTTTATCTTCAGTATTTCTTGTCTGACAATTATATTAATAATAATAATGCTATAAAATACTACAATTGCAATTAAACGTATTTGATAAAATAAAATGTGTAAATATAAAAACATTTAAATTATAAGAATATTTACTACTTACTAGTTATCATATTTGTACTGTTTCTATTAGTGTAGAAATTAGGTATGCGCACATGTTTTGTATTAAAACTTAATTAAAAGTAACAATACTTAAATTACTAAAATGTATTTATTTAGTTATTGCTTAATTCCACATTAACGTAGAAGCGCGTGTTAAATTAATTAAACAAACTATTGTAGCAAATCAAATAAGAAAATAGTGTTGTTTTAGTAAACCTGATTTGCGAAAACTTTTAAGTAAATCAACATTGTAACTTGTTTACAATAAATCATATCTTTGTACAATGTAAAGTAAAACAAAACAATTCAAAGAAAATAACATTTTAACTAAAAATAATAAAACTAATGATAATGTATTTTGATTGTTTTTTTAGTTGTTAATAATGTATTTATCTTTTTAGTTGTTTTGTAAAATAACTTTTCTATTTTTTTAAATTAAGTTTAACTTAGTATTTTTTTGTTGACCTACATATACAGTAGCTTATACATATTTTTAAATTTTTTTATTTCTGCAGTGTTTTTTTAAGAAATTTATTAAATTACAAGATTATATAATTCTACAAAACAAGGTTGTTTATCGTACATTTCAGTGATTCTTTTTATTATTAAAACGGTTTTATTTATTCTTACAAAAAAATGTTTCAAAAAAGTTTAACATAATTATACTAACGTTATACGTAAAACAAATTAATTACTAAAGCTTTTAGTCGTTATTGTACGGAGCGTAGATGCGTTTAAAAACAAATTAAAATTATTAATAATATAATTTGTCGAAATATTACAAATTTTGATAAAATATAAAAACTGTAAATTATAAAAGTAGTAATATATTCAGTGACATATTTTAAAATAATAGCTTTATATAAATCAGAGAAAAACTAATAATATTTTCTGTGAAAACTAATTTTAATTTTATTTAAACAATTATTTAACTTAAAATACTAAATTTTAATTAAGGTATAAAGTTGAACAATTCATAACTTATTCAATTATAAAATATGATATAGTGAGATTTTTTTCACTAAGCTACAAATTGCAGTTCGAAAAAATTGTGCATAATGTATAAAATCCCAGAATTAGCAAATAGCATAAATTTAATAACCAAAAAGTGTTTATAAACGCTTAAAAAATAAGTTTGACGTAGAAAAACATATAATGTTATTTTTTTTTTCAATTTTCCTTAAGTCTGCTATCCTTATTCAAAAATATTTTGATTTTTTGAGTTATATTGAATACATTTTCTATGTACTTTTTGAATGGTATTTTTTTGTATGTAATTAGCCTCCAAGATTGTTTCTTCTCAAAACTGAGGACTGATTGAATTTTACTTTCACCATTTTTTTTTCTTAAAAATTTTGTTTAATACTTCATGAACTTGACAATTAAGATGCTCTATGAACAAGTTTATTAAATTTGATTCCAAGATTTGTCATTTTCTCATACTCATATTTTACTTGTTGTGACCCCTTTTCAATATTTTAATGAAATCTTACACTATGTAAAGTCATAACGAATCGGACATAACCGTTTAAAAGTAAACTTTGTAGGAAAAGGAGATTGTTCATTTTATTGATTAATAGTTTTTTTTTCCTCATTAGTTAAAATTTAATAATTTTATTTTGTATAGTTAGATTTACATAGTTTACTCTGCATTTATTCTTATCGCTTAAGAGCAATTGCTCGATTTAGATGTTTATCTAAACCCCCATGTATAGTTTGATCATGTATTTACTTAATGTATGTCTGACATGCATTTATATGATTACAAGAAACCAGATGATGATATATATATAAAACTAGTCGACTGGGTAAAATATCCTGAAACAAATGTTAACGCTCAATCAGTATCATTACTCATTAGTATCAGACCAATTTTAACGAAATTTTTGCAAACAGTAATAAAATCTGTATCATAAAATATGGACGATGTCAACCACACAACATATTATTTCTAAAAAATGCCAAATGAATAAGCTTCAAAACTTTGTTTATCCTAAAAAAAATAAAAATAAAACACCGATAATACCACAACTAGCACATTGGAAACCAGTGAGCCTAAACCATGTGTGGGCACGCACGGCACGCCTCGTACACTTTGCACACGCAAAAGTAACGCCACTGTTTTGTTACATTGCTGAGACACTATTTAAATATGCTGTAAGCTTTACAGTTTTTTTGGACATAATTTCTGTTGATGCATTGCTAAGAAGATTTTTTTTTCAGAATTTGTATCAACGATTTGGACAATGTTTTCTAAATTCTTACATAAATGAGTCGTACGCCATTGCCTAAACTCATACATAGTTTGTTGATGTAAGGCTTTTGCTATACGCATCTATGTATCCATCATTTCTTCAGTTAAATATTACATAAAAGTTCCATTAAAAATAAGATTTATGCTACTACGTTTTGTATTTGTTTTTTTAAATTTATTTATAATATAATTTTGCAAAATTTTAACTAAGAATGACTGTTAAAATAATAAAAATGTATTTTGTTTAAAAGGTATACGTTAAACTACTCAAGTACTAATTTTAATCAAGGTAGTACTTACTAGCCTTACATGTTAAAACAAATGATTAAAAAAAATTAATTTTAACAAAATCACCATAATGATTAATTTTATCTTCAGTTTCACAACACGTTAAAGTCACTTTGATTAAAGTTTACTTTAATGGTTTATTTTATTTTAAATTTATCAATTAGCTCTTATGTAAGGTACTTTAAAACATGCTGACAATGTAGAACTTTTATATTAATAGCTAATTTGTTCTGATTTATTAAGAATTTGTAATTTGAAAAAAGAAAATTTTAGGTTCAGTGATAAATTTAAAGCTGATTATGAAAACGGCCGTACATTTCTGACTAATAATTTTTGCCTTAAGAAGTATCCATATATTTTAGTAACGCTTTTTTAATTATTTTATTTTATTCCAAGAGTTGGTTCGCTAGCGCTCCTGCACTGCGGTCTGCTGGTTCCTTTTGTGCATCTCCGTTTTATTACTCCATCGGCAGTTCTGTTTTGTCAATGAAGTCCGAAAACAAAAACAGTGCCTTGTTATTAGTCTTGTGAGTTTCTTTAATTTTTGTCGACTCATGCTTAATAGTACATTTTGAGTGTTTGATTGTAACTCTGTAAGGGAGAGTTTTGTGTGCCTCATCTCCTCATCTCTAAAGAATACTGTTATAGTTTTTTATGTTCTGCTGCTAGATTCAGGTCTGATATACGTCCCTGTTGTGTCCTTTTTAGCTACCGCATCTGATATTAGTTTTATCTTAACACTCTGGTCTTTTGGTATCTAGATGAGTTGTGCTTGTTGGCGAGTTGCTAATATTTCCAGACTATTTATGCATAACATATTCAGTTTTGATTTTATTACTTTTGCCTGTCAGACAAGATCGATATCGGATTTCGCGTCGATAATGTTCGTAACACACCAGTCGATAGCAGCAACTTCAGTTTAAAAAACGAGCGCAGAATTACCCAAGGATAGCAAAAATTGCTTTTCATGCTGCCTGCTTCCTCCACCAGTACCGTTGTGATTTTTGGCCTCATCTGTGTACCAGATAGTTCTTTTAACGCCAGGATAAATGTTTTTTGTCCATTCGTCTCGTGATGGTACTATGACTTTAAATTTCTTCAAGATGTGATAAACTTTTGTAAAGTATTGTTTTTCCCGGTAATTGACGTGTGTTCAATAATCTGCAGTCTGTATGCTGCTTGTCTAGCTTCTATCATTACAACTAGGTGTAATGGTGGAAGTTAAAATAGTGCTTCCATGGCTGCTGTGGGCGTGGTTTTTATTGTTCCTCTTAGTAACGCTTATGTTTAATTGAAAACAAACAAAACACTTAATTATAAAGATGTAAATTATTATGCAATCTGTAACCAACTTTTTTTAGAGCGGATCAACTAGGACCAACAAGCTCGCTAGTGGGCTTGAATGTTTAAACTATCACAAAGAAAAAAAACTTGGGACATATGTAGTTTAGAAACCAAGTGGCCTAGAATAACCCGCTGAAAGCAGATTAGGTACAGGAAAAACAGAAGCAAACAACAAAGAATATTTAACAGATATCAGCATTTACTTAAATAACCAGCTTTAAATACATCAAAATAATAATAACATGTTGCTGTGTACGTACGTTTGCACTTTACTGTACCTTATTTATATAAATCCCAGTTTGCTGGATGTAAACTCGCAGCCGTAGCTGCATATTAAGCTGCTTAATAAACGACCAAGCTGAAAATGAATAAACGTATACAAACAGTAGAGGTGTTGCATGAATCGACACTAAAATTTAAAACCATTAAAATTCTAGTGAGCTGAGGACTACACCAAGAAAATCGTCAATTGTATCACATACAAAAATGATTGATCAAGTATAAAAAAATACTGAAGGAGTTAAACGTAGAATCACATTAACGACTTTAACCATTGGCACAGATGGAACGTAAACCCAATCGTTAATTGTGTTCGATAAAACTGGACTGTATTTGAATTCATTTCAATTATAAGAATATAAAACAAACAAGCAACACTAACTTAACTTAAATCTATATTTTTATCTGTTCACTACCACATGTTAGGCGATACTCCTGACTAAAAACACATCAAGGTCTCTTATGTAACTATTCACCAAAGTGTCAAAAATACGTGCATTTTATTTCAAAGCGGACTGGGTTTGATTCACGATAGGCAAAACAAATCTTTAAAATAAACGTTTAATTACATTCTGCGACGTTTTAATTTAGACGACCCGCACTAGGTTGTCTTGCCCTCAATGCAGCTCCTGAAAACGTCCCATTCGCCATAGACACGTAGGCATGTGATCGCTATGCGGAATTACCAGGTCTACAACATATAACTAGTTAGTATTTCCTCGTTTCTATTTAGTTTTCTTATTCAGCAATGTTATATATTTTTTATGGCATCTTCTAAAACGTTTAAACCATTTTTTGCACTCATTGATAACGAGATCCTAAAGTAGCCAAGTGTTTAAGAATCTAAATTGACAATGTCTAAATTGACAGTTAAAAATCTTAAAGCCCTTATTAGATGAAATTTCACTGATTTGATTCCCGCTTCCCCAGAGTCTCCCGAAATGAGGAGTAAATTTCTACCCAATGTCCCAAAAAATATTCGTTCCTAATAATAATTTTATACCGCGTTCTATATAAAATTTCTCGTCCACTAACCGTATATTCGCGGTATTTCTACTAATGCAGCTGCATGTGGCACTGTTGGAACATTTTGTTTTGTTTTTTGTTCTATAACTAAGAATTCAAACGTTTTAATAAAATCTGAACATTTCAATTTTAATTTTACTTTTACTGCATATACGACGCCTTTCGCTATATCTCCAATTGTACTCACACATACCGGTATTTTATACTTTTTTAACAACAAACGTTTGCATGACTCTTTCGTAATAAAGAATGATTGCAAACCGCAATTTAATAGTGCTTGCAAATCCTTCTAATTTCCTTGACCGCCATCAACAGTAACTACCGCCGTCGATAAAATTACCTCTTGTGTTGTTCATATCTTATTCGATGAACAACTATTTCTAGTCGCTGCCATTGCTACTGTTTCCGATTTGTGATTATGTGTGGCAATAAAATCGCCGCTACGCGTCGTTCTCTCCGCTGCTGTTTACGACCACGCTTAAAGCAAACCCATAATTTACATTGCCAAACTAAATGCCCTTTATTCATACACTTTAAACATAAATCTAATCTTTTTAACGTGTCTTTCTTCGAGTTAACCGATTGCGCAACAAACTTGCACGTATGTATCGTCACAAAAATAACTTTTTTTTTCTGTACGTACCGCCAGCAATACAACCCATTCTGTTACGTTTTTCATACCATCCGTGCAAACACCTTCTAGCCCTTTTCAAAAATTCTTTAAATTTCTCTAATGTTCGCAATTGGTGTTTTATTTAACCGCTCTTCATTCTTTATAAGTAATTGCTATCAAGTTTGTTTTGCTAAAATTTGAATTAAATCGCATCCTACGAACTGGTATCTACATTTAGACTATCTAAACTTATTAAATTTACCCTTAAAATGTCTAAAAAGTTGCGAATATAATTATATGTCTAGTTTTATGATTTTATAATTCAATATATCTCCGACTTACTCGTTTATTTTCACACCGTTTTTTTTTTAATTTCCTAAGCAATTTGGTAATTTGCTTCTGTTATTTCTAAACTTTATATAGCTACAGTCGCTGCACCTGTCAACTGCCCGCATAAATGCCTAAACTTTTCTATTTCGGGTAATGTATTATTATTATTATGAATAATTTCCAAGAAATTATCACAAAAACTAATCCAATTTCGCTGTTCGCTATTTAACAATGACAACACTAATTAAGGTCGTTCTATTTTTGCTTCCTTGGAAGCATTACTTTTATTCCGGGAAACAGGAAAGCAGTTTCCGTTATTTTTTAAAAATTCCTTACCTTTATGCTGCAAAATAAAAATTTGTTATTTTCTGATTGAACTCTTTTAAAATCATTTAATATACCCTCAAATTTTACTAATCCTTGTAAATTTCGTTTATAAGATTCCCGTACCGTTCTTAAATGCTTTATACTCATTTTGAAAATTAATACAAATAATTTAAAATGATAAAAGGAAATAAGAAATGTTGGTACCTGATTTTATTGTTTTATTTTGTGTCTCTCATTAAAACGCTGGCCGTCTCGCTTGTTCTGAACCGTTTTCGTCAATGCTGATTAATCATTAATCATCTATGCCTACGCCCTTTCCTCGTCTTCTCACTCGTTTTTCCAGCTTTGTGTCGGACCTCACGTTTTATTTGACATACAGTTTTGCTTACTACTTTTTTTCAAGAAAGAAGAAATCACAAGAATAGAAAACAAACAAGCAACACCATGCCTACTTGCAATAACCGCACCACACTTAGATAATTGATAAAGTTTTGAAAATGTTTCTACACTTGAGGCAAATGAATGAATTAATTCTCAATACTCTTCATTGCATTCACGAGATGTATTGCACGTTATAGCCGATCTTCCCAACCCTTCTTGCAACCAGCACGTATCTGACTGTAATCGCACAAAATATTTACACTATTCATTTACTTGGCTGATTGCAGCAACAGTTTAAAAATGAATAATGAACAGGAAACGTATCTAGCGACTATTATTAAAACTATTAACTACTGGTCAATAGGAATTTCCAAACCGATAGCGCCAAATTTTTTTCCGTATACAGGGTATTTCTTGAACAAAATAAATACAACCGTATCAATTTCACTTTAGCTATCACGTTGTTAGTAATAGTATATTATATATCAAGGTTAAGAAGTGCATCATTACAACCTAAGCGATAGATTATATCGCGAGACGCGAAGCGTCGAGGGATATAAATCGCGCAGGTTATAATGAATTTCTCAACCGTGGCATATATACAATTTTTTCCACTACTAGAATTATTAAAACCTTTCTACCTGTTACTAAATCAAATTTAAAATTTAAGATTTTAATTTTAAATTAAAAATCAAGTCAGTGACAGTTGTCATTAGTTTAATAGAATTAATTTTGACGTAATTCTTAATTGTGATTTAAAATACAAAAATAAACAGATGACGTAAGTTTTTATTGCTAAAGTTGTTTAAATTGTTTAAAAACATTATTATTTTAAGCATTGATTATATCTAAAACATATTTATTTCAATAATATTCCAATTTAATTAAGCGCGAACTTCAAAAAACTTACTTTTTAAAATCAAATTAATTTATTAATTGAATGATTTAAAAACTTAAATTAGCATTAAATAAAATCTCTTGCTCTTGGTACGCAGTTTGGTAAACTTTTTTTCTTTGAAACTGTTGTAGTATTATCAGAAAATGTAAATATGTTCATTATTAACTACTAGTTAATAATGAAATATTATTTACCTGCGCTTAAAAAAGTACAACTTCACGACTTACTATTATACGTAATAATGCAAGCGTATACAACTAGTAGTGGAAAAAAATTATTATTGTTAAAAAAAAGTTAATAAACAGAATTAATGTTACATGCTTGCGATATTTTATAGGACTAACAAATAAATTTTGATGATGATGATTTCTCATAAAAAAATCCTAAAGCAATGGTGTAAGTCTAACTAAATAGGAAAAGAATATACAATTTTAAATAATTAATAACTTAAATCAACGCATGCAAGTTTTAATAATTGTAGATTCTTTTAATACGTAAATTTTAGTATATAAAACTGTAATAGTTCCAACCATTGTAAAATAACTTAAGAAACGATTGTAAAGAGGATTTAATATGTAATTGTTTTTCAGTAGTTTATAAAGCGACAGTAACACAGAACAAAACTTTACGTTTCATTACTTGTGAAAACAAAAAACTTTATTATTCATTAATGGTATGTTAACTACACTCTGAACCTTAATAAAATTTTTACTTTGAGATCCATTTATATTTTTAATTACAGCTATCCATAACAATTTCAAATTCTTCAAAGTTTATTAACACATTTATTTTCTAAAAACTTATTTTTACTTTATTATTACGTTTAAATGTTTTTAAACTTTTATATGAATCTGTTCTTAGTAATGATTGTAAAATTTGCAAAACCATTTATGACACTTAAACGTTGCTGTCAAATTGATTAAACACCCGTACTAATTACGGTCACTAATTTAACATTATATCTTTGCACTTTAAATTTCTAGGTTAGAAAATTATATCTAAAATTTAATGTATCAACGCGTTAATTATAAAGACATATAAATTTCATATGTATTGAGTTTGTTTTCAAGATATATTTAAAAATTATGTTAGTACGATTTATCAAACTAGTTAAAAAAATGTAGTTTCGGAATAATTATTTTGATGGAAATTAAGTAAACATTTTTTAATGGCCTTAAACTACATAACATTGCAAAAGAATGGCACTCTAAAATAATATTATATTTAGTAGGCAATCGTAATAAATCTGGTATAAAACAATGTTACAACCCAATTTGATTCTCATAACATAACTAAATGCCAAGTCAGCAACAGCGGCGATGGGGGTGAGTTTAATTACTCCGATGAAGATGTCGAACGGTCCAAAATTCTAATTCGGTAGAAGCGCCACCCGGAAGAAAAACAAATCGGTGTGGTTTTTGTGTTATAAGGATAAGAATTAAGGTTGAGGTATACCGAGACCCCCAAAATCAATTACAACTCCTTACGTTAATCTTAAACCCTGTATGACGCATTAACAACAATTTGTATCTAGATTTATTACTGTTCAAAATAACTAACTTACTTCAAACAAAATCCAATTTGACTAAATTACTTTAATCTTATTTCTTAGTGCATAAACAAAACTCTACAACTGTTTTGGCTCACAGACAAACTTTACATGTTACCTGTAACAGTGTTGGAATTGAGTGTCGAAGACAAATTAGGTCTAAAGTTTAGCTAAACAAGTAGAGGTTGCGAGATCTTTTTAGTAAAACATTACTGCTGTAACCAAAATTTATTTTTTACAAAACAATTACAATATGGTTAAAAATCCAAAATCATGTTGTTTTAAAATCACAATCCCACAGCGACCACAGTATTTTTTTGCCACATTTAGTTAGCAATATTAGCCTCCCAAAAGTATTTATTAAATCAAAACATAACCGAAATAGCCTTCTTCATCTTCTTAATTTGTTATTTCTTTGCTATCCCGGTTTTACTTTCAGTGGAGAACTTATTTTCAGCTTTAATCCATTTAGGAACATATGGATGTAGATCCCACTCAAGTAGTTCTGGTACATTAAGTGAATTAAACATCAGATCACTGACATGTTCTATTAAAAGCCGAGTACGAAGCAATGTTCTTATTAACTTTATGAGTGAAAAATCTCTTTCACATTCAGCAGTTGAAATTGGAACAGTTGGAGTTTAGACATCTTAGCATCTTTTGAAGCCTAGCAGCGTTCAATTTCGGGCAGTTTTTCCAATCTCAATATTAAAAGCGTGGTGCGTCTTTAACGTCCTAGTTAATTTTTTTGGCAAATTGATTTAATTCTTGAAGACCAAACAAAATTAGTTTGTTAGCGCTATCTGGCCAATGCTTGCAATATAATGACTTGACAATACGACTTAGCTCACTATCTGGAAAGCGTTTGCTGATTTGTTGCAGTCACAGATTTTAAAAGCATCGCTAGTACTAAGTTCCAAGCGATGAGCAACAGTGAAATGGATTTATCAATGGAAATTCGTTTTCATTCGAGTAGCAACTTCCGAATGTCTTCCAGTCAAATAGGATGCCTCGCCAGTCCCAATTCCTGTCATGGTTTCTTTCAGAAGATTTTTGTTAAATTCACATTCACATTCATTTCAACACTGTGTTTGTTATATATTCAGCAGTTTCACATCCATTGAGATCAACTAAGCTGAAAAATATGTTTTCAACCGATTTATAGAAATCACCACGTAAGTAGATTATCAAGGATGCTTCTACACTTAGACTAGTGTTTTGATTAAGCCAAAGCGCTTTCGCATTTCACTAGCGATAAACGCAGTTAACTTTTGGCAAGAATGTGCGCGATCTCAAGATTTGACCAACTTCTAAACCGCTTTTTTCCTGCAGTAGAAAAATGCTGTCCAAGCTGCTTTAACTAAAGTTCCACTTAGCAACTGCTAAATCTGAGTTGAATACTCGAGTTGTTAAAACAGTTTAAAAAAGTTTTTCGAAAGCTGGTCTTCAAACAGTTCCGTGACATTGTGTGAAGCAGATGTGCGGTGTTTGTAGATCTTGTTGCAAAGAACTTAAATAATAATAGACCCTCATTATTTGTAAGTAATCACTGATATTACCACCAAGGTGAAGATTTTTTAAATATGCATAGTACCTTTGCTGTGCTTGTTGTTATTTTGGATTTAATTCACTGTCTGGAATTGTTGTTTGATCGAAGACAATCCTTAAATCGGATACATAGTAAGCAGTCTAAGTAACTGCCATTTAAGATAATCCATGAATAATATTTGAGCCAAAACTCCTTTTGCTCAGTAGTCCGCAATAAATAGAAGAATCGGTTTGTTTTTTGGCTAAAAAGTGTGAAATAAGGTTATTTTCAAAAAGAAAACATTCAAAAACATAATCATGCTTGTGTTACCTCTTCCTCACTATCAACAACTGATAAAAATCCATTGCATCACCTCGATCATGATCATCAGAAATACGATTGGCAACATTATCATTAACTTTAAGCAGAGTTTAATTGACCAGGTACTTTTTGCTGAGCGTGAGCGGTATTTTTAATGGAGCTGTTTTCACTATTTCGTCCTTGTCGCTTGCCACTGAATGCTGCCAAAATATTATGACATCGTTTGGGGGCTTTCTTTGATTTATTAAGTTATCGTTCACGTTTGGGCATATTGTTCACAGTTTGCATTTTCTTTCCAGTCTAGTATGATTATAGATTATAGAAAGTTCGCAAAGTAACAACTTTTCAAATCTTTACAGTGAATATTAAATCGAAAAACGTTTTCGCATTAAATTAATTTGTTGAACGGCATTTTTGTAATAAACTGATATAAATTACCTCCAAACTATTCGCATGAAGAGCAAAAAGACAAACGCACTCTCACAACACTGCACCACAGACAACAATTAAAGCAAATTTTCGTAACTAAACTAGAACTACAGTCAGTTGTTGCAAGTACAGTTGTACAGTGGAATAAGAACTTGTTTATTTATTTGGTCGACAAAATGTTAGGTCATTTAGGTGTGTGGGTAGTACATACCTAAACACAAGAAATACTTCGACATACATTTTTCGAACTGCCATGCAATCATTCCTCTACTGTCAGCATGTCTCAGAAGCATATTATTATTTATATTATTTAATATGCCTGTATCATAAAATTTAGTAGAAAAATATGTATAGGTTTTCTGTAAATGAAATTAAATACAAATGGTTCAACTGATAAACGGCATTTAACGGGACTCCGCAAAAGTTCCAATGATAAAAAAAGACACCTATTCTTATAAACTTGGCGTTAATTTGTTTTATTTAAAAAGGAAAAATGTAATATGCTGAATTAACTACATTTAAATAAAAGACTTCCATCTGTTATATAATATACGCACTTTACTTACAAGTACATATAATACTTACACTTACTCACGAATTACGATTGTTGATATCCTATTTTAAAAAACGCCAACTAGTCGTATTAGGAAGCTTGATCGGAAATAATTTTTGTTTTTTGAATATATACGTACAATTGCCTCCAAAAAAGAATGAACAGTATTTTCGGCAGCTTGTACGCAGTTGTGTATTGCGGGCAACATACATTCATTAAAATAAATATTAATGTTTTCTAAGAAAAATATTGATGTAACATATTTATCTTTGTAAAATTTAATTATGTCGCTTCGAAATTGCTATTTTACCTGCAAGTAAACCTGAGTATTTTGTATTTTTATATTAATTATTTTCAAACGAATGCGCAAGACATTCGAAAACTAACGAACGTGCTCGAGAGCCGTAGGTTCTGAACTTCGGTTCTGAATGGTAAATGAAGGTTATTGTAGTCAAGAGTGAGACAGGCGTATTAAAGTTTCATACAAGAATGATACAAGTTAGAAAAAGAACGTATTTCTTTCGAATGAATCTCGTCATAAGCCGAAGGTCAACCGCTGATGCAATGTTTACATCGTTTATCTTTTGGTCGTATTTCGTATCAATTTCGTATCATGTATGTTTAATTTGCGGTACGTTTTTCTTTCTTGCTTGCGTAGAAGTGCATTTAATGATTTAGATCTTCGGTCAATAAATAATTATTCTCTTTTTTTAATACATACATGCGCTGTTGCTAATTGTAATACGTATAATCAGTACCGGCTTCACCATTTAAGCAAAACATTAATTTTTGTAACACATAATAATGATCACTGTTCTTCCTTTAGATTCTTCAATCTAAATTCCTTAAATCGTGCATATTATAAAACTAAAAGTATCAAGAATTTTAGGAATAGTACCTATACACAATTCATATATAATACGAATTTGAATTATGTTATTTTCTAGATAACATCTTTTTAAAAATCCCGCAAATCACAAAATTGATGATTATCAAACATGTATAATTTCATAACTTGAAATATTTTTGAAGCTTTTACATTATATCCTATACATTAAAAATATTAATAAATAGTAACAGTACACGTGTTCTATTTTGTATTTAAAGTGGTAACTTCATAATAAGGTATCAACTATCAAAATTGTTTATATAAATCAGAAGTTTACTCCAAATTTATTCCAGTATCTGTAATCGCTCAAGTTCCTACAGTAGTCAAAGTAATTCACCATCAGTGGTTATTAGCTATTAATTGATTCATGTCTTGTAGACCGCGATTCAAATGAGAACATAAAATTAATGGATTAGATGTTGTAAAAAGGCTGACAAGATGAACCCCCAACACCAACATACTTTGTTTCACTCATTTCACACAAATATGTTATGAATGAGATTTACGCAATTAATTATTAGGTTTTTTTAATAAAATTGATTAATATAAATTTAAAAGAAATTAATTTTTTTCTGCCTCAGAGAAAAATTTTGAAGAAATAGGCTGTTCCAACAATAACATTTATGTTACTAAGAAAATTTATCAAACAAAACTGTTTTTATCGTTGAGTAAAAAAATTAATGCATCAAACAACAAACAAAATTAATTTTTGTGGAGATTTTATTTCGTTGAACTGAAAAAAATTTAAAGTTTTATGACGCTTAAATGTAATTTCTTACTTATAAATCATAAAACAATTAACAAAACTCATTAATAAAAAAAAATTTTCGATTTTGAACACTATTGCCATTGCTTATTGTTGCGGCAAAACACCAAATTAAATATTCTTTAAAAATACATTTATTCAATGCACGTTTACATTTCTTCTTTAAGTTTTTGTGGATATTTAATATTTAAACAACTAATCTATAACTCATTCTTCTTCGACTTTTAATGCAAGAATGCAAGTATGCCTCCTACCCCTGGCGTTTACAAAAACATCCCTCAGGCTAGCGCAGGCGTACAAGCTTATACAAAACTTTTAAAAAATAAAATGTAAATAACATTTAACACTTATTAAATCAAAAGTTGTCACGTAATACAGATAGATAGTACAGTACGAGAGCAAGGTCTACGCGTGATGTCAGCTCGTCACATGATCTCGGCAGAATAAATCGAGCGATCGAGCAATCTTCTACATTTAATTCTCTTTGTGATATCGCAATCAGGTTTAACAATGCACAGCTATGACGTCACCGTGAATGTAAAGCAGTATAGTCGGTAAAATTTTTCAAGTTTCGAATTAGCGCTTTATTTCACTAAGACTCCGTCGCCTTTTAACATGTGCAATTTACAAAGTAAATTTTTTAATTCAGTATGATTCAAGTAAAAAATTGACGTTCCTACTTTACTTCTTGTAAATGGCACATGTTAGAAGGAAACGGAAACATCTTAGTAAAATAAAGGGCTAATCCGAAACTGGAAAATTTAAGTTTTACGAACTATAGTAAAATTTAACAAGTCACTTCGAAATTGTTGTTTTGCCTGCAGCTTAGAATGACCTAATGCAATGTTTACATCATTTATCTTTTGGTCATATTTAATTGATTTTATTATAGTTTTGTTTTATAATTGTGATGTCATATCGTCGCTTTGACGGTGAATAGTCGTAACCCACATAAAATGTAAAATTGATTTAATACTGTTAATAAACACTAAACAGCATAAACTTATATTTAGATTATAAACATTATTGTGCAGGGCTTGGAGTAGCACCCGAGAAAGCTAGTTTTTATAAACACATTTTTACTTCAGAGTTTAATATTGGTTTCCACCGGCGTAAAAAAGATAAATGTGATTATTGTACCGAGTTTAAAAACAAAAATGATAGTGATAAGTTAAAAATGCAAGATGATATTAATGCGCACTTAGCTAGAAAAACAATCTATCTTCTAGTTTACTAATTGAAAAACGAAAGATGATGGGCCTGCGTAAGCTTTGCGAATCTGATTCCATCAAGTCTGCCTATCACGGATTTTATGAAACACAAAAAACCACTGATGATGTTCAAGTTGAATCCGATATCGACGAAAACTGACAATTTGAATCCGTGATATTTTGATACTCTGTTTTTATCAATAATAAATTGTAATACAAATAATTAAAAAAATAGAATAACCAAATTTATTGTGATAAATGAAGCCAAGCCACATGACATGCAAGATGATATTAATGCGCACTTAGCTAGAAAAATAGAGGCTAGAGAAGCAAGACAAGTGGACAAAAATAGAAGAAAACTTGATAAGTCGTTTGTGTGTCTTGCTGTAGATATGAAAAAAAAATTCTTTTAACACCTTTATGACAAGTAGGAAAGCTATACTATACATAAAAACTAAAAACTTCTAACTTCACCGTATACAATTTGGCAACCTCCCAAGTTGATAACTTTATGTGACATGAGGGTGTTGGCACCAAAAGTTCCTCAGAAATTGCAGCCTGTTTGTGGAAACTTTTAGCAGCCTTGGGACTGAAGTAAAAGAAGTTACATTCTATGCTGGCACAGCATCGGGGCAAAATCGTAACTGTCATTTTACGAGCTGTAAATTTGTTACCGATTGAAATTATAAACCAAACATATATGGAGTCAGAGCACTTTGAAATGGAGTGCGACAGTGTCAATTCTGCTCTTGAAAACCGTGCTAATAAAATAGATATTTATACCCAGAGGGTTAGTCTAGTAGCGCTCACTGCAAAAACTAAGAAATCATTTTACAATGTTATCGAAATGAACTATTCGGATTTCCTAAATTTTAAACTTTATTTCAAAACTGCCGTAACAAACAAAAAAAAGTGTGAAAATGGAAGTGCTCTAAATTGGTTAAAAGTAAAATCCACAAGAAGCAGTAACCTTCCCTAAATGAAGTTATACCTAAAATCTATCTTCTAGTTTACTAATTGAAAAACGAAAGATGATGGGCCTGCGTAAGCTTTGCGAATCTGATTCCATCAAGTCTGCCTTTTATTATGTCGCTTCGAACTTGACATTTTACCTGCAAGTGAACATAAGTACTTTTTATTAATTATTTTCAAACGTTTAAAATTTCAACGAATGCGCAACAAATCCGAAAACTAGCAAACTTACTCGAGAGTCACAGGGAAGTGTTGTCCTTATATAATGACACATAATGTATAGGTTCTGAATGGTAAATGAGGTTTACTGCAGTCAAGAATGAGACAGACATATTAAAGTTTTATAGAAGTCAGAAAAAAAGTATTTCTCCGTAATGAATCCTTGCCGTCGTAAGCCGGAGGCTACCCGTTGTCTAATACGAAGTTTACATCATTTATCTTTTAATCGTATTTCGTATCATATATGTCTAATTTGCGGTACGTTTTCTTTATTGATAGATTCCCGTTTTTGCTTTAGCAGGTATAGCCATTAGAAGTACGAAATCCGTCGGTCGACGCGCATGAAGTAGTATGAACTGAAAACTAAAGACTCTTAACTACAAGGTGCATCGTATAGAAAATTGCATTTGCGTTTTATTTTAATTTAAAAAACTAGTATAAAGCATAATCATGAATTAATGATTATAGAGGAATTGCCATAATAAAGTACTAAAATACAGAAAAAAACTATAATTTCAAATATATTTATTCGGTTCTTAAATCGCGTTTGAAAGAATTTTTGTTAAAATGTCAGTATTATTCTGAAATTGAAGATAACTTACATTTGATCTCTTTGTTTTGCTATTATCCGTGGCTGGTGACGAATGCTATAGAAGGGTCATTTAAACTTTAAAAAACCTATTCTTATTTAATAAAAGATTTATATTAAAGATCAATGTATCTCTATCTTTGGAAAGCAAAATGATTATTATCGTTTATAATCTTTTTAATGTAAGTAGCATAATTTTGTTTAATATTTCATGTAACCGCTTTTATTTAAATTAGTAGCATCAGTTCTACATTCTAATGAGCCATGTAAAAATATTATATATACACAAAAATGTTTAATCGGGTAACCGTCTTATAGACCGCGATTCAAATGTGAACATGTCACGTGTTTCTTTATGCGCAAGAAAATCACGTGACCTTCGGTAACGGAGTCGTTTATTTTCATTCTTCACGCAGGTCACGTGACATGCTTGCTTGCTTGCGTAAAAATGCAGTAAATGATTTTGATATTTAGTCAATAAACAATTATTCTCTTTTTTTAATGCTACGTGTGCCGTTGCCAATTGTAATACGTATAATCAGTGGCGGCTTCGCCAATTGGGCAATGACCCTCCAAAAAAATACTAAAAACTTTTATTTTGAATTTACAATTGCAAATATAATGTAACGTTCAAATTCCTGTGTGGAATTCTCAGTGCAAGCCAGATACATTTGGAATCGAACGAACTTGCTCGCGGGTCATCAAAAAACGTTGTTATGATTGTATAGGACAGAATAGAGTAAAGAGATCTTAGAGTTTTATACGAGTTAGAAAAGGATTCATTGGGGTTATAAACCCAAGGTCATCTACCTACCTAATTTAATGTTTAAATGATTTAATTTTTATGTATTTGTATTTTGTGCTACATATCTATTGCGGTATATTCTCTAAGATGATAACGGTTAATGCTTTCGACATTATCGTGTTCGCTTTATAACGGCGGCACAGACGGCGGTATCATATGACAAGAAGCGATTGTAGTGTATGTTTACTATTTTTACATGACTCATTGTAGTGTAAAACTGAAAGCACTAATTAAAAACAGTTAAAACCACTGATATGAATTATTGAAAAAATTATAAAAATATCAAAAATAATCATTTTGCTTATTTCAAATATATAAATTGATATTCAATATAAATTATTACTAGCAGTCTTAGAAATACTTTAATTTCTTGACAAATTTGTAAAATAAAATAGTTCTATTCTGCCTACAACCAAACTACAACTTTATATCTTTGTCTCTGTGCAGCGTTAAATTCAAGTGCACCATGAACAAAGAAGCTTTGTTCTTGCTAGCATTTATCTTTAATACTCCTAATACTTGATTTTATTATTATCCTTTATAATCTTTACACCATAATGAGTCATGTAAAAATAGTAAATACACACAACAATGTTTAATCGGTTTAACTTTCTAATGACCGGTATATCGTCGCTGTGGTGGTGAACTGTTCTAACCCACATACACAAAAACTTGAGCTAGCGCACTTTTAAAAAAGTTTGTTATCAAAATACTTATATTTTCTTTTCTAAAACTGTAACCAGAAGGCAAAACACAATAATTTTTGGATAGTTATGCTTTTCATTTGGATATTTTTTTGTTTAGGATTTTAAACATTATTTCAGAAGTACATATATAGAAAGTCATGTGGCTTAGCTTCATTTATCACAATAAATTTGGTTATTCTATTTTTTTAATTATTTGTATACTATACTACTTTACATTCACGGTGACGTCATAGCTGTGCATTGTCAAACCTGATTGCGATATCACAAAGATAATTAAATGTAGAAGATTGCTCGATCGCTCGATTTATTCTGCCGAGATCATGTGACAAGCTGACATCACGCGTAGACCTTGCTCTCGTACTGTACTATCTATCTGTATTACGATGCATGTTAAGTTAAAAGACTTCTAAATATTTTATTTGTGTAAATTTGACAACTTTTGATTTAATAAGCAATGGCAATAGTGTTCAAAATCGAAAATTTTTTTTTATTAATGAGTTTTGTTGATTGTTTTATGATTTATAATTTATAAGTAAGAAATTATATTTAAGCGTCATAAAACTTTAAATTTTTTTCAGTTCAACGAAATAAAACCTCCACAAAAATTAATTTTGTTTGTTGTTTGATGCATTATTTTTTTACTCAACGATAAAAACAGTTTTGTTTGATAAATTTTCTTGGTAACATAAATATTATTGTTGGAACAGCCTATTTCTTCAAAATTTTTCTCTGAGGCAGAAAAAAATTAATTTCTTTTAAATTTATATTAATCAATTTTATTAAAAAAACCTAATAATTAATTGCGTAAATCTCATTCATAACATATTTGTGTGAAATGAGTGAAACAAAGTATGTTGGTGTTGGGGGTTCATCTTGTCAGCCTTTTTACAACATCTAATCCATTAATTTTATGTTCTCATTTGAATCGCGGTCTACAAGACATGAATCAATTAATAGCTAATAACCACTGATGGTGAATTACTTTGACTACTGTAGGAACTTGAGCGATTACAGATACTGGAATAAATTTGGAGTAAACTTCTGATTTATATAAACAATTTTGATAGTTGATACCTTATTATGAAGTTACCACTTTAAATACAAAATAGAACACGTGTACTGTTACTATTTATTAATATTTTTAATGTATAGGATATAATGTAAAAAGCTTCAAAAATATTTCAAGTTATGAAATTATACATGTTTGATAATCATCAATTTTGTGATTTGCAGGATTTTTAAAAAGATGTTATCTAGAAAATAACATAATTCAAATTCGTATTATATATGAATTGTGTATAGGTACTATTCCTAAAATTCTTGATACTTTTAGTTTTATAATATGCACGATTTAAGGAATTTAGATTGAAGAATCTAAAGGAAGAACAGTGATCATTATTATGTGTTACAAAAATTAATGTTTTGCTTAAATGGTGAAGCCGGTACTGATTATACGTATTACAATTAGCAACAGCGCATGTATGTATTAAAAAAAGAGAATAATTATTTATTGACCGAAGATCTAAATCATTAAATGCACTTCTACGCAAGCAAGAAAGAAAAACGTACCGCAAATTAAACATACATGATACGAAATTGATACGAAATACGACCAAAAGATAAACGATGTAAACATTGCATCAGCGGTTGACCTTCGGCTTATGACGAGATTCATTCGAAAGAAATACGTTCTTTTCTAACTTGTATCATTCTTGTATGAAACTTTAATACGCCTGTCTCACTCTTGACTACAATAACCTTCATTTACCATTCAGAACCGAAGTTCAGAACCTACGGCTCTCGAGCACGTTCGTTAGTTTTCGAATGTCTTGCGCATTCGTTTGAAAATAATTAATATAAAAATACAAAATACTCAGGTTTACTTGCAAGTAAAATAGAAATTTCGAAGCGACATAATTAAATTTTACAAAGATAAATATGTTACATCAATTTTTTTCTTAGAAAACATTAATATTTATTTTAATGAATGTATGTTGCCCGCAATACACAACTGCGTACAAGCTGCCGAAAATACTGTTCATTCTTTTTTGGAGGCAATTGTACATATACCTAGCACATAATTTTTGATTTTAAAGCACACTCAAAACTTATCGTTAATCATTATGATTTCTCTCTTGGAAAAAAGTTAATTAATATTTAGCAAAATTTAATAATTTGAGGGCAATGTAAACTTTAAAGTATGCTCAGGGTATGTTTAACTTAGAACATACCCCAACTTTGGGCAAGGTGTGCCCTTGCGAGAACAAGGCTGTCGGGCATACCCGGGCATTCCCGCAATTCCAACACTGACCTGAAATAGAAAACACAACACTAAAATCCAGAAGAAACACCTAAGGTACCGACTATTTGTGTATTGAACACACAAAGGTATAAACAATGTTAAATACAAATAGGATTTGAACTAGAATAAATTACAAAATTGCGCTCATTACAATTGTAAAGTTTAATCAATTTGTTTATTGTGAATGGGTCCAAAAAGAACTTACCGGCCTTCTAAGTTTAAATAAAAACAACTTACTTTATTGAACGAACAATTTCTTGATGGATAATATAAGTATCCTGAAATAAACGTACAACGTCTTACATGTAATTAAATTTTACAATACCTTAAGTACACACATTTCCTTGAATGCTTGCGTGTGGATTCTTTCCGTCGGCAGCTGTATTTCCCGAAATTGAAATTGAGGTAATCTTTTCACAAATTTTCTTTTTGACCACCAAATAAATCCAGATTGTTCTCAGTGGGTAATTAATTGTTCAGGATAGTTTCTTATGACTCTCACTATTACTTTAATCGTTCAAACGGTTTACTTATCACAGGAGGAAGCAGGGAATATTGTCTACGGAATTATGAAGCAATGCGCTTGTCTGTTCTTTTAATTAATTTTTCGGTACAATAGCGTATAGTTACCCGTATTCGATGCTTTAAACTTAAAACGAATGACCACTTTATTTTTAACGCACGTACAAAGAGCTCAAACAGCTACATACATACTCAATGACTTATTCTGTTTAAACATTATTAGAAAGTTTAGTTAGAAACTATTTGTATTATTTCTGTCAATTAAAATTTTTAAATTACAGTAGAACTTCGATAATTCGATCCTTGTTAAGTGGTTATTCTCAATAAAACAAAAAAAATTGCCATTTCCTTCCGATGAACCTTTAAATAAGCGATATCTCGAATTATTTAGACTTTGAAGAACATGTTGTTCCTCTACGAGATATTAATAAAACATATTGATACTGCATATCTCGAATTTCAAAAAAACAGACTACATAAGTCGAAGTTAGTAAAATACAATAACGCTGTATTTGGAATTGTCTAAATTAAGCAGTAAAATCCATAAGGAATGTTTGATGTTGTACATTGAAAGATGCAGTGATATCAAGGATCATGTATTCGGTTCATTGTTTAAAAAATTTGCAAATTCTTTAAACCAAAAGAAGATAACAGATTTTTTTAGTTGTTTGTACAGTTTAATTCACTAATAATTTTCCATTTACTACATTTACACTAACACTAGTATGTACATATTTTATTTCAATGAATGAGTATAGGTGCCACAAAACTAAGTCGAATTTTTTTAATTATGACTACAACTCAAAAAGTATATTTAAAAATTAAGCTTTTAAGTGGCAATGTTAGCAATGAAAACTTTTGTATCTCGAAATTCTTGTTAAGCTGAAATCTCATCAACTCGAAGTTTTTAGCATTTCCTGTGAAGTTCGAGTTATCGAAATTCTAGTGTAGTTATAAGTATGTATTATTGTAAAAAAACGATACATCAGTTTTTTATTATTTTTTTTTATTGGTTGCTAATATTTTTTTTAATTAATTTAATTAATTACATTATATACATTATTAGTATTAATTAACCCAATTGTGTTAATATTTGTTTTCCAATAATTGATTTCTTAGAGTTGAAATACTATAAGAAAAATACATTGTTTCGTAATCTACTATAGTCTAATTTTGTATATGGAATTTGGGTTTGTAACATAAATATAGCAACAGAAGTTTCTAAAATACAGTTGCATTACTTATGTATAAAATAGTTTTTTACATTTATCATAAAGTAGCAGAGCAAACAGTTTAAAATCGATTATATAAACATTTGTACAAAGACAATTAGTAGAGTATGCCATTAAGTATATTAATTTTTTAATAAAATTAGGGTGTTAATTATTTTTAATTGTGTCGAATTATTATTTTGATCAATAATACACTTTTATTTATTAAAAAAAAAAGATTTTATTGTGTTAAATGAAATTTATCATTACTAGAATTTTTTGATAACACCAAATCTCATTTTTAAATAATAGAATTGATTTAAATCATCATCAATCACTTAGCATTGTAGAAAATTCTACAAAAAGCTAGACGTATATTTATTTGTTGCAATTCATTTATCCCTTTAGTAGATCTGACAATTGCTTCTTTTACTTCTACCAGACGAAGTAGATTTAGCGTAAAGCGCAGAAAAGCTTCAGAGCAAATATTTGACAGTAGGTTTAACAGTTGACCTTTCAAATGAAATTGGAAAATTTTCACTTTAACCGTTTAAAATATTTACATAGGGTAACTAGTATATCTATTATTACTTACCAGTGAATTTAGATTTTTTAAAGATAATAACTTAGTTTACCAATTCAAATAAAATAAACTTTAGTTTTATTACATTTTGGCTTTGTTTTTCTTAAAATTTTTTGTTAAATGTTTTTTTTTTATTAAAAAACAAACGTAAATAATTAAGCCGTTTTAATTTATTTTTAATTTTAATATATCTTATTTAATGTTTTTATCTATTATAAAACACTATAAACAACAATTCTTAATTATTTATTATTATTAAACACTGTTTTCTAAGAATTATTAACATCTTAGAGACCGTAAAAATTTACATTTGACATTGTGATATTAAATTAAACTACATGTTTGAGGTGTTGGTAGTAAAATCTAAATAAATCAAAGTGAATGAATACTTTTGATTTACCATTGCATGTAAGCGATTGAGAGAAACAATTTATCTTGGTTTGATCACACCACTAATCTACAAATATTTAGATAACTATTACTATACAAAAAACATTTTCAATATTTTAATATTTAATGTTTGTAATAAATAATAAAGTCATTACTGATTTTACAAAATCTTTATAAAAAAATAGCAACTTAAACGTAGCAACAATAAAAATTGTAGTGTTTTTTAAATAACGAGTAGCCGTTTTACAGTTACTTTAAACTGTGTTGTTATATCTAAAATCTTCAAACTTTTTGTAAACATTATTAACTATATTGCTTTTATTTAACAGGAAATATAGACTTCAAAATTTATTTGTATTTTTTGAAAATATAAAAAAGAAATTCAATGAACAATATTATAAAGTGTATCTATTATTTAAAGTACGTTTTTTTGCAAATTAATTTCATTAAAAACGTAAATTCTAACAATAAATAATTAATTTCCGTTTTCACAGATAAAATAACGTTTAGGATATTAAAGATCAACAGTGTTATTAAAAATCAAAATATCTAATGTACTACTCTTTGGTATAGAAAGGAAAGTTTGTCATCACTCAAATGCACAAAAGTAACTTTGTGCCTGTAATGCATACATTTGTTCTACAAATAATATCAAATAATACAATACAATTAGGTATTACGGTGTAATAAAATGTTTTTTGTATATAGACCATAAAACAATTTTTTTTTGATAAGCATTTCTAACCTAATAGCCAATTTTAATATTTTGATTATTGCAATTTGTATATTTACATGGTTTTAAGTTGAAAGTTCCTGGCATATTTTCTTTGCTGTTTGAAATTTTCCATCCTCCATGATGCTTTAGCTATATCTCTTGAGATTTTTGCAATAGTATTCATTTCGATAGGTTGATTAAAATACTTGCTTTGATTATATTTCAATGATAATCTCGGCGGAGTATTCTCTCCTCTAGGTTTTAATCCAATATGTTTTTTGTAGAAAGCTAAATAACGTTACGATACAAAGTTAAAACGGATTTTGCTATAAAAAAAATCGTGGTGCTTAGCTAGAATCATCACGCAATAAATTAATTAAACATTTATTTACAATAAATAAAGCATAAAATAATGCATAAAAAACTTACTTTAATTGTAGATACATTTTTACTACACTTGCGATGAATATCAAATTAATTAGTTAATACCTTTCTACCAATATTGGTACAATATTTATAGATTTCTTGCATCCAATGTTTATTAAGACCATATTCTCTACATGTCTGCTCTATAGAAAGATTGTTCAAAGCTTATGTTATCTTTTATAGTAAGTTAATTTATATTTTTTGTTATGGTTGTTAAGATACAAATTTATATATAATTAATCACATTGACGTTTTAAAAAAAAAGTTTAAATTAAATAATTATTTCTAAATAAATAATATAGTTTGCGAGTACAGTCCATAAATATAAAAGTAGACACCAGATACCAGACATCAGAAGCGAACAACTGGAAATTAACAAAGATTTAGTCAGAGTATGTAACTTTCGATGTGGATGATGGTCCAAATTTTTATAGTGAATATTATCAAAGTTTTTATCTTTAGCATAATTATTTAATTAAAGCTTCTGAAAAATGATCTCGTTTGTTGAATAGATTTAGTACGTGGCATTAGATAACAATATATAGATATTGTGACGGAGTGCACAAACTTTAAAGTTAATCCGTTGTATTCTGCATGTCAAACTTGAAAACCACAAATATGTGGCCAACACCAAATATATTTTTCTATTACCAGACTTGCCAAGACACTACAAAAATTAACAGAATAGAATTACACAAAATAAAAGGTTATGTAGGTAGTTGAATTACTTTATGTTAGTTTAAAAAGAGTTTGTTACAATAACTATAAATAATAGTGATAACAGCAAGATTTGTTATAGGTTCTTTTTTTTTGTAACGTTCACTTTTATGTTACAAAGTGTAAACACCAAGTAGTACATGATAAGGAAATAATTGCGTATGATACGCTAAATAAATATTTAATTTTATATAAAATTATAATGTGGTTAAGAAAGCTATACGATATTGTCACAGAAACTGTATAATCTAATTACACAAAATAAAAGGTTATGTAGGTAGTTGAATTACTTTATGTTAGTTTAAAAAGAGTTTGTTACAATAACTATAAATCCAAGAAAATCTAAATAAGTTTTTAAACAAGTTAACTACACCAAAATACTAAATATAAAAACACAAAAACAATAAAAATTGTAAGCAACAATATTTTATAATCTTTAACACTGCCAATGCAATAAATCCAATAATTGCGGCAGGAGTTACAACTGAAGATCGTGTAAATACTTTTAAACACTAATTTTTATTTTAAATTACAAATATTTCTAAAAATTGAATAATAATAGTTATTGTTTAAAATAGCATGATAATACTATTAAATAATTACTTAACACTTGTTATGCTGATTAATATCGTAATAAGGTACTGCTAGGGACGTGGATGAAACTTAATTCATAAAAATCCTAAGGATATCTTAGAAAAAACTTCCCAAGGACGGTTACTATAGGTACCAGAACGTACGGGAATTAATAGTACCATTGCAGTACGTCCTCTGGGCTATTTGGGAAGGCGTTCTAGTTTCTGGTATTGACTTAAAATAGAGAAGTATGAGTGCATATATAAATTTAAAATGGATAAAACAAATGGAATGCCATTAATAATAAAAGTGCTTGATTAAAGAATAGTAATCTAGAACCGATAACATTACAAATTAATACAAACTCCTCATTAAGTTTTATAAACAAATTTTGCATTTGTTTTGCATTTAGTATAAGTAAATTAAACTGTATAAATTTCTTAAAAATAGAAATAATGAAGGTAAAAGGTAAATTGAATTGCAAGATATTAACCAAAAAAAAATCAAATTAAGTTTCTCAGGTACTATTGGTTACTGAAAAATATATTACTAGTTTGGTCGTCGATTATAAAAAGTTAAATCAACAGACAGGTAGAGAATTGCTTACAGAAAAATCAAAAATAAAACATTTTAAACTAGGGTATTGTGACCATAAAGAAACAAAGTAGGAATAGAATTTTTAGATGTGTTTTTGGTGCTTTTTGAGACTCAAATTTACCAATAAAAATACGAAAGTGTACAATTGGGGATAATGAAATTGGTCATTTAATATGATTTGGAAATTATAAAGTTGTTACTACTAGAAAATACCAGTGAAAAGCTATCCTGTTCTTTATTAACGTTCCAGTATTTAAAAACTCCGATACGGTTTCTACAATTGTCTCAGTGCTGGTGAGTACCAAAAGAATGTGGTTATTTTCACTTTATAATTTTCTACATGTTATCATTTTACCCATAATATTGATATTTTACGCTAATCACAAATGAAATCTTACCACATGTTAACTGATCTATAAAGCAATAAAACATTTTTGACTATGTGACTGAACTACGAACCAGACGGTTTCTAGCCTACTGAAATAAACAAAAACTTAACTGTTCAAAATAGAAATGTAATTAAGTTCTACATTGAAAATATTTGTGCTTTGAGTAACTATTCCTGTATGATTATTGCTAACACAATGTTTGCAAAATTTTAAGTTATTAATTTGCTGATAATAAACATTTAAATAAAAAGTGTAGATTTGCAGTTTAAAAAACATAGGTAACAATAAATAAAATTTAGTAATTTGAACATTAACAAGAAATCTATTTAATAAATTTAATAATGTGATTATTTCTAAGATTAACATATTTTATAAACAAACATCAAATTTTTGAAACTGCAAAATCAATAATAATGCAAACATTTAATTAAAGAAACTTGTGAAGTGACTGTAATTAACAACTTTTTACATAGACGCCTAATCTGTCTTGCAATAATAGTGATAACAGCAGGATTTCTTATAGATTTTTTTTTTGTAACGTTCACTTTTATGTTACAAAGTGTAAACACCATGTAGTACATGATAAGGAAATAATTGCGTATGATACCCTAAATAAATATTTAATTTTATATAAAATTATAATGTGGTTAAGGAAGCTGTACGATATTGTCACAGAAACTGTATAATCTAATGCAAATACCCATAAAACACGTAACAAAAGTTATTTAGAAAAAAATATAGGATGTTCTCAACAACTAAAATCTTACACACACACAACAATAATAAAACAATTAAAGTAACAAAACGTGTCTAAATATACTTACTTAATAAAAAATTTAAAGTAACTATTTTTAGACAATTTTATGGTTACATTTTGTTTATAGAAAGTACACCAAGTAACATTTTACATTTGATACGTTCATTCCTTATCTACAGCAAACAAAATAACTACCTATAATTTATTGTATATAAAAATAAAAACAATAAACAATAGCCTATTTTTTAATATTAATAAACGTAAAATCTAATAATCACAAAAGATGAAACCAGCTTTTTTCTTGACTCTTAAAGGTATAAAAAGGCCTTGTTAAAAAAAGCGAAAAAAGTGCATAATATTTCATTAGAATTGACAAAATATTTAACTTGCTCAATGAAAGCAAATGCTGCTTTATAATAATACCATCTTATATTTACCAGAGTCTTGGACTATTGCAAAATCAGAATCCGAATGGATGACAGATCAATTGTTTTTTAACCATGGCTAAAAAAAGTAATATTTTACGTGGATGGCCACGCATCAAACTTAATCATAGAGTTAAGTTTTGGTAGTGACCATCAAATTATTTTGATTGCATTATTTTTCAAGTTAACCTACACATTACATCAACCAATAATTCTGTTCACATTGTTGAGTTAGTAGCTCAAGAGTACTTGCTATTAATAAAAATACTCGAGACACAATATGACAAAATAAACAACTTTAACCAATATAATTAAGTAAGTGTTATAAATGTCTTCCAATAATCAAAAAATTGTTGTTCAAAAATGTTTAATTATTTAATGTTGTGACATATGTTTCGGCTAATTTAAAATTTTTAGCCATCTTCGGACTACAATGAAGAAATACTAATGTATAAGATGTACATCAATTAATTAAGAAAACTTACCACAAATTGGTCATAAAATAATATATAAAACAATTAACAATTAAATAAATAAATTACAAACAAATGTGCATGTCGACAATTGTAACTATATAAAACTTGAAATCAACCGAAGGTCAAAAATCGAACAGAATGCGCAAGTATACAGTAGATATAAAGTGACGTAGTATGGCCTAAAACTTAATAAATTTAAAATTGCAATTAAAATTTGTTTGATCATTGAGTAAATCTTTTTGATTAGAATAAATATAAATGATTTCCAATACATCTAATAACTTGTCGGAATTATAGTTAGGATGGATAATATTAGCTGTGTCTAAATTATGTTTGTTGTTTAAGACGTGTTCCGCAAAGGTTGACTTGATGGAGGTCGGATTTGTTAAATATCTAGATGGGTGGGATAAATATCTCAAATGTTCTTTTAGCCTAATTTCAAATGCTCTTTTAGTTTTGCCAATATATATTTTTCCACAAGAACATACTAATTTATAAATCCCACTAAGCTGTGACTTATTGACATTGTCTTTGAGTTTACAAAAAGTATGTTTGAGAGAGACTGGGCTTGTGAAACTAATGCAAAATTCGTGATCGCTGTTTTTGTTAAATCTATTTATTAGGTTCTCGTAATTTCGAATAAAAGGTATTGAAATATAGGTTTTATTTGGTTTATTAATTTTAGATAAAGAAGTGACTAAACTAATGTTATGTTTTAAGGACATCTTATTATATAAATTGTAAATTAGTCTCATCGGAAAATTATTTTTTAAAGCTATGAAGAAAACAGTATCTAATTCTTTATTGTAATTGTTCTGGTTAAGAGGGGTGGTGAATAGTCGGTTGAAAAAGAATCTGAACGCTGCCATTTTATGTGACATAGGGTGATTCGAGTCAAATGGAATGACGTGGTCGGTGGTGGTAGGTTTCCTGTATATGTCATATGTAAATGAATTGTTATTAATTGAAATGTACAAATCTAAAAACGGTAACGTGTTGTTAACGGATTTTTCGAGAGTAAACATTATGCTAGGATGTAGATTATTAAGAAACATAAGAAAATGTTCAATGTCTGCGTCAGATCCTGTAAACACACAAAGAATGTCGTCAACGTATCTATTCCAAAACATAATATGTTTTTTGAACAGAACATTAATACTGATTAACTTGTTTTCTAAATTTGTGAGAAAAATTTCAGCTAAAACCGGTGATAGAGGGGAACCCATGGGTAATCCTTCTGTTTGAGAATATAATTGATTATTAAACTGAAAAACCATATTGTTAAGGCAAAATTTTGTTAACGATAAAATTTGTTCGGTTACAATATTCGGAAAATCTGTGTGATGTAGTAAATCTGAAATTAACGATATAACTTCGCCGGTAGGGACGGACGGAAATAAATTCACGATATCAAAGGAGCAAATATGAATATTAGAATTTGACTGAAGTTCAATTGAATTTAAATTGTTTAAAAGTTCTTTAGTATTTTTGACAGCAAAAGTAGTTTGGAAATTAATTTGTTTATTAAAAAGGTGAGATAAAAACCGGGTTGTAGGATACATGGGTGAATTCACATAGCTAACAATGGGCCTAAAAGGAATATTAGTTTTATGTATTTTTGGTAAACAATATAGTCTGGGTAAAACCGGATTACTGACTTTTAATTTGTAAGATGAAGTGTTAAAAAACTTTAAAGTATACTCTGAATCTGATAAAATTTTATTACTGCTGACGATCATCTTGGGTAAAGTAAATTTAAGATTTTTAGTAAAGTCACTTCCCTCTAAAAGTTGTAAAGTTTTGGAAATGTAGGTATCTTTATTTTGGATGACAACACAATTGCCTTTGTCGGCTTTAGAAATAATTAAGTTCTTATCATTAACTTTCTGTGTTATAGATTTAATAGTGGATAAATCTGATATTTGTGGAGAAATACAATTAAGTTTTCTTAAAGGAACAACTGGGTTTCTGTTAAATTGACGTTCTATAGGTATTTTATTAGAACAAACTTCTAATGAAGCTAAAAAATTGTTGTACTGAATATTGTTGATGGGTAAATGAGGAGCAAATTTCAGACCTTTATCAAGTAAACTTCAATATAATTAAATTTAAACAAGAAATAAACCCATTGAAATGTTATTCAAACGGAAGCTGATAATATATCTAGCGTCTTTAACTTAATGTTATTCCCGCCAAAAAGAAAAGAGACAGTAAAATCCAAAAAACAACGAGAACAAATTCTAAAAATTGCAATCTCAGAAATTTGAAATATTATCGAAAGAAGCAAGAAAAGAAAGAAAAGCAACAATTAATGAAAGAGAAAAACAAGTTATAAAAAGAAAAAATTAAAATAGCAAAAAGACATAAGATTGATAGTTGTTAGGTTTAACAATCAGTGTTAAAATTAAAAGACGAAGGAAAACTTAAATATACAGTGTATTTTTAAAGGTGTCCAGTCTTTAATGAAATAGATGACAGATGTCAGATTGACATGAAGCAAAATAATAAATAATTTTTGTAATAAAATATTATAATTGATCAGGATGTGCAACAAAACATTTTCATGCTAAAAATTATACCCTCTGTTAACTTATGTTTTGCTGTAGATTTTAAACAACATTTTATTCATGATCATGAAAAAGCATGTTTAAAACTGTTACTATTAACAACTCTAATTAATTAAGACAAAAATGAGCGTAAAAATCAAGTAGCCATGATAAAATAACAAATACATTTGACAATTACATACTGTCATACTAAGTTTGTTTATGTAAAAAATGGTTGTATTTACTCTACAAGAAAAAATCCAATTTATATTGGCATACATTAAGGGTATGTCTTGTCAAGAAATTGTGGACAACTTTGCAGCTACACATTCTGATCGCCCTATTCCTTCTGAAACAAATATTCTTAAACTCTAAAACCATTTGTTAACCTGTGTTAATTATAATCACAAAAAACGAGAACGAGAACGCCTACAGTTAACACAAAAAAAAATGCAATTAAATATATGTTTGGCAGTTGAAGGTGTGCGTCACTGCAGTTTAACTATGCTTGCTGATAGATTTTAAACTTTGAGAAGTACCTGCTTTAAAGCTTTGAAAAAAGAGAATTATAAATTATACAAAGTCAAAAACGTTTATAAACTGCTACCAAGCGACTATCTACCTAGGATGGAATTTTGTGAACTATGAACGAACAAATGTAATAATGATGAAGGTATTTTAAATAAAGTATTTTTACGTTGCACGAAAAATAAATAAACAAAACTGACGCGTTTGGACACGAGAAAATCTTTACCAAATACGGGAAAATCACGCACAATAACCACAAAAAGTAAATGTTTGATGGGTACTGTGGGCAATTCCTTGTTAGGGCCGTTGTTCATTGAAGGATACCTTAACCAAAATTGCTATTTAGAATTACTGCAACTGCAAGTTGGGCCACATCTAGATGATTTAAAGGCCAATGCATCAATTATATTCCAACAAAACAAAACCCCTCCTCACAGTGTAGCTATGATAACTAAGCTTTTAAATGAAACTTTTCTTGATAGCTGAATAGGCCGATAAATGGTCAGCACGAAACCCTGACTTGAGCCCCCTAGATTTCTTTACGGGGTCACTTAGGGTATAAGGGCTACGACAATATACGGCGACAGCAACATACTGTTCAAGAATTAAAGGCACGTATAATAGAAGAGTGTAACTCTATTACAGTTAGATAATTGCAAAATACCAGAAAGCCGTTTTACGATCACTTAGGATAATGTTTAGCAGCAGAAGGAATTTCCACTTTTGCATTGACATTGTTACTTTACAATGTTTATATGTCGTGATTTTAGGCCGCGGTTTATTCAAAACTCATTTGAATTTGAATTTGAAGTTGAATGTATTTTAATATACACTCATAAAAATTAAATACATAAAACTATTAGAAAACTGTTTTAAAGACAATTACAGGGAAAACATCTAAATAATTAATTTATAAGCAATTAACGTAATGACTTTAATTAGCGATTTGATGTATAAATATGCAGATTTGCGTGACAGTTAAGATGAAAGATTTCAGACAATTATTTTATTAATATCAATAAAGCAGTGTATCTTTTGATTATATGTAATAACATATTGATTTTATGAATATAATTATAGTATTACTTCTAGTAGAGCTTTTAATAATAATAAATTATGCATCTAAACAAAATATTGTTTGAATTGTTTAAAATATAGGTGTATTATTAAAATATACATTATGCACCATGCGACGCCACTGAAGTAAACGAACGCGGAGATTTGAAAAACATCATGAACTCGTAGTTTGCGCATAGGCGAACTCGTCTTCTTACACGCCGCGTGCTGCATAAATGTAACTATTATTTAACTTTTAGCTATTCGCCTCTATTTAGAAACATTGTAAGTATAGTTTAAGTGCTTTAAATATTTGTATTTTTAGTAAAGGGAATTCTTTCTATGTAAAATCTGGGAAAATTATCTACATTTTTTATAGACTTTACAGCAAAACCAAATCACCAAATCACGTTAAAACACGTTAAAGTTCACATTTATTTTCAATGTTTTCTGTTAAAATTATTAAATAAAAATATTCAAGCGAATTACATTTAACATTTATTAACAAATCTGCATCAACACTAAGACGAGCATTGCATTTTATGTCGGTACCCCTTATTTTCTTAAAACGCAACGTATAAATGCTGTCTCTCTTATCTTCTGTCTTTGTCGTGTGAGCTACAGCAGTTTCTTTGGCCTCTATTTTACTGGAGATGTTGGCTTACGTTGACGAAGTGAATGTTTTCTTTACGGATCAGAGTATGATTTGGATTTGTAGAATAAAGAAAGAATCGCCTTAACCTCAAATCATTTACTATTTTAATTTTTTTAATACATTATTTCAAGCAAAAGTTAATATTAATCAACTGGATCAGTTTAAAAACATCGATTATTTACATTTTGTTTTTACAACCAATAAATAAAAAAAAATTAATATATGCAGAAGCTTGAATTGTTTACAATGTCTTCAAGTGCTTTCGGCAAATATCATGTTGGTATGTGAACGTTGTTGTTAGTGCTGGGCGATACGCAATTTTTTGTATCGAATATCGATACGCAATTTGTATCGATACGCAATTTGTATCGATACGTATCGATATATCGAAATATCGATACGTATCGGAGTATCGATACCTATCGGAGTATCGACATGTATCGGTAATCGGTATACCCAATACGTATCTAAATATCAATGTATCTGTGTAGTACTATGGTTTTAATTTCTGTTTTTTTTATAATAACCTTTACCAATTACCATAACATTTGAGGTAAACATGGATTCTTTACGTATCGGAGTATCGATACGTATCGAAATATCAATACGTATCGAAATATCGATACGTATCAAAATATCGATACGTATCGAAATATCGATACGTATCGACATATCGATACGTATCGAAATATCGATACGTATCGAAATATCGACATGTATCGAAATATCGATACGTATCGAAATATCGATACGTATCGAAATATGGAAACGTATCGGAATATCGATACGTATCGAAATATCAATATTTCGATATATCGATACGAGCTTGTGGTTTGTATCGGCGTATCGATACGCCCGACGTATCGATACGTATCGATATATTGATACAACGACCCAGGACTAGTTGTTGTTTAGAAACTGCAACAGATAAACATGTGAATATGACTTACAAAACGAATTAAGTAAATTTGTAAATGTTTTAAGATAGTTTGTATTAAATGGGTGTTATTTTTAAGCACTGAGCTTTAAGAAGTAAAAAATAATAATGATAAGAAAATTTTAGTGATTTTAATACCATTGTGTTAGAGTAAAAATTATAAAAATCTTTTTATAATAAAAATTTACGTTAAAAAATGCAAGATAAAGTTGATTACCCCAATGGATTTAAAGATCTAATATAATACTACAACAATCCACTGAAAAATTCCTTTAAATTATAAGAAATATTTTAACAATTTTTTTTTGTTACAAAAAAAATACATACTTAAAAAATGATACTGTAGAAGGCAACAAGAAGCCAATTTCGAAGTAAAGATAACAGTGATTAAGTATTTTTATTGATAATTATTTTAATGCATAAACTAGCAATTTGCAATAGTCTTGTATTAATTGATTGTTTTTGTAATATTTTATCTTATTTATTTATTATAACGTAAATAGAAAGTGTTTATGATTAAATTTTTAACAAGGTAGCGACCATATGCAAATAAATTGTTATTTTAAGATTATAATGTAATATGGAGTAAAAGTATACATAAATATGATATGAAAACTGCATTACCATAAGCATAAATAATGACGTACATATATCAAGCATTTTTGGAAGAAACATTTTGTTATCTTGCGACTATCGATTGATGCCAAAAAATAATTAGTTTATTCTGAATTGTTGTGCAGTTTAAAAAACGGATCGATGTTTATAAATACTAACTTCTTTAAGTTAATTTGAGAAAATTTCAATAAGTATTTTAAAGTTTCTAAACAGCTGTGTCTTACAATTCTTTAATAACACAGCAAAATCGACAAATTATTGATTGTTTTTTCCCATCAAAAGAAAAATCTCTATCTAATGAGCCAATAGCATCTTTAACAGGAAAAACATTATTGGTAAACAAAAATATCTAAGCATCCTGTATAACAAAAGTGCATGAAATTTTCTTTGTTTAAACACCCAAAATTCATAATTATGATTTCACTACGACAATTTTGTTATAAAATAGTAATCCAATAGATTCAAAATATTTAAATTTTTCCAATAAGCACTATTGATAAATTCTATTCTATCAAAATTCAATCAAAAACTTTATACAAATACAGTTTATGTTAAACTCGACAATAAATTTATATTTTCTAATCTTTGTTTATTTGATGATATTCAAAAACTGGCAGTTTAATTTTTTTCATATTAACTGTGGTTAGTATAAAAAACAACTGAATTTAGAATAATAAAGCAAAGCTTCTTCAGAAAAGGCATGTGCTATGCAAAATATAATTGAGAAATTTACTTTTATTTACTCAAATTTTACAAAAAAACAAAAAAAGAATTCGTAAGGAAATAAAAAAAGGTTCAATAGTACAACAGTAACTTGACCAAAAACAGATACACTACTGTGATTGAGTAAAATCGTTACGAACAATAAAAAATGGATACTTTATGGCAATTTAAAACGCGAAAAATTATAAGTAAAATTTGGCAGACCATTAACATTGGTTAAAAAATCCAATAGCTGCATTAACTTCAAGTAATTTACTGAAATTAAGAATTAAAACGAAAACGCCTGTATATTTGCAAATAAGAGCGTTCAGTAAAATTCTTGCATGAGAACGCCAAGCCACACTTCTTAATTAGTGGCGGCTTGTGGTCAATCAAACAAAAAAACGCAATCGCAAAAAGTTTAAAAAACATTTTTAAATTAACGCGATTTATATATAAGATCAATTATATTTTAGATTAACATTTAAAATATTCGTCTATTTGTACAATTACCAAAATGATCAATAACAAACTTAATAAAGTTTGCAATGTTATTAACCTTTTAGTGGACACGGGTTGGGTCTTACAAACCCAGCATTAAAATGGTCGGAATAATATTAAACAGGAAATTTTTTTACAATTTTGCTACATGCTTGGTTTGACATTCACTTTAAATTAATGAATGTATTACGAAAATGGCTTGACGGCTTTATTCTGTTCATCATTTTTTCGAGAATTATAGAAAACGGGGGCAATTATTTGAATTATACAATTTAATTTACTTTCTTTTAAAACAAAAATAATATAATTTTGTAAAAAAAAAACGCCAACAAAAATTTTAAATTGATTGTAACATAATTCAAAAGAAACAGAAACAAAATGGCAAAAATTTGGTTTTTGTTTACGCTTCTTTGAAAATATTTAATTTCTTAGTAATTATTATGGTTTACAAAATTCCTGTAAAAAATGCATTCTTATCTAAAACACGATATAATATAAACTAACATTAGAATGTCTTCCGGGTTTGGGCCGTGTCATAGTTGCAACCGAAGCTGCCAACGTTTCGCCCACTTTCGTAAGGGGCTTCATCAGGGCGTGAGAAAATCGCAAAACTCAAACAAGCGATCGAAATCTAACTAAGAACTTCTCAAAAGTTAGGTTATCCACTTGTAAAACAAGCCATAACCTAAACTATGAAAAGGTAAGAAAGAAAACGATAACCTGAAAAAGCAAACGAAAATCTAACAAAGAACCACTACCGAGTTAGGTAATCAACTTGTGAACCAAGCCAGATTCTAAACTCCGTAGAAGTGACTTAAGAAGAAATAGTCTCCGTATTTAAAGAAAAGGATCGTCACGGATGGTTGAGCTCGACCCTGATTGGGTTACGGTTGCTAGGGGGCGTGTTTTTGATAAATGACTAATAACCGGGAACCAAAGAGGGGATAGTTCGAAACCATGATCGCGATTGAAGTTATTGGGGTGTTTGATGATTTCTATGCTTTCTCGGAATTTCCTGTTGAAAAAGAATGGAGATTTGGCAATCAACAAAACATTATCAAAATCTATCTTGTGACCTGTAGTAAAATGATGTTCAGCGACCGCAGACTTGGAAGTATACCTTTTCCTTATACAACGATCATGTTCCGAAATGCGAGTAATGACGGAACGACCGGTTTCACCAATGTAGACTAAACCACAAGAACAGGGAATTTGGTATACACCTTGAGATGAAAGTGTAGGAAATTTGTCTTTGGGAGAAGGAAGAATCTGAGAGATTTTGCCTGTCGAGTTGAATATGGGTTTAATACCATTCTTACAAAGGAGTTTCCCTATTTGATCTGTAACCTTGTGAATGTAGGGTAGAAAGGCCAATTTCGGGTTGGATTCGGGAGTAGAAATCTCCTTAGGTAATCGAATACGTGGATGTAAACGACGATTAATAACTCTATGAATATCTCGCTTTACATAACCATTGTTCACTAGGGTTCTAGTAAGATGACGGAGTTCTGAGTCTAGATTCTCAGGTTGACAAATAGAAAAGGCACGATGGACCAAAGATTCAATAACAGAACGTTTCTGTGCAGGATGATGATGAGACGAAGCATGAAGGTATCTGTCCGTATGGGTGGGTTTGCGATAAACAGAATGACCTAGAAGTCCGTCGGGCTTACGAGTCACAAGAACGTCAAGAAATGGAAGAGAACCATTACTTTCGATTTCCATAGTAAATTTGATATCTAAGTGTTGATTGTTAAGATGATCAAGAAACTTAGACAATTCAAGATGACCATGAGACCAAACAATAAACGTGTCATCAAATATCTAAACCACACTTTAGGTTTTAATATTGATGATTCCAAAGCAACCGTTTCAAAGGATTCCATAAAAATGTTAGCTACAACAGGTGATAGAGGAGAACCCATAGCAGCACCAGAAACTTGTTCGTAAAACTTATTATCAAATTGGAAGTAAGTAGAGGATAGACACTTTTCAATAAGAGGAACCAAACTCAAGTCCTTGCCATGTTGAGACAGAATCTGTTTGATGATAATAAGCGAATCCTTAATAGGAACTTTAGTAAAAAGTGAAGTAACATCAAAGCTCACGAGAAGATCTTGGGGTTCAAGTTTTATAGTTTCTAGACGTTGGATAAAATGCTGAGAGTTGAGGATGTGAGAAGAGGTTTTACCTGTAAACTCGCAAAGAATGTTGGACAAGAACTTGGCTAGCTTGTAAGTAGGAGATTGGATAGTACTAACGATAGGTCGAAAAGTTATACCTTGTTTGTGAATTTTGGGAAGTCCGTATAGACGAGGTGGTTTAGAATCTGATGGGGTAAGTCGACGTTTAGTTTCAGGAGGTAGATTGGAAGATTTGATGATTTGGCTAACCTCGCGTTCAATCCTCGAAGTGGGGTTATGGGTTAGAAGAGCGTAAGTTTCCTCAGACAAAATAGAATTGATTTTCGTAACATAATCAATTTGGTTCAAAACCACAGTGGCGATGCCTTTGTCGGCTGGAAGAACAATAATATCAGGGTTCTTACGAAGATTTTTTAGAGCTGACTCTTCCGACTTAGAAATGTTGGATTTAGGAATTTTAGATGATTCAAGGATTTTGCTAGTGTTAATACGAATGGGATCTGAGATGTGGCGAGGAAGATGTCTTATAGAAGATTCAACAGCGCATAAAATATCTTCTTTAGGAATACGTTTGGGAGCAACCGCAAAATTCAAACCCTTAGAGAGCACCGATTCTTGTTCTGAAGTGAGAACCAAACTAGATAAATTGACAACCGTCTTTACTGAGTTAGTAGTAGAAAAAACTACGATTCTTGGATTCCAATAATTGAAACTTTTTGAGATGACCTTCAGTGGTTAGTCGTAGAGTGGTATCAGACTGCTGGTAAGTTATGTTCCCTGTTCTTGTGGTTTAGTCTACATTGGTGAAACCGGTCGTTCAGTCATTACTCGCATTTCGGAACATGATCGTTGTATAAGGAAAAGGTATACTTCCAAGTCTGCGGTCGCTGAACATCATTTTACTACAGGTCACAAGATAGATTTTGATAATGTTTCGTTGATTGCCAAATCTCCATTCTTTTTCAACAGGAAATTCCGAGAAAGCATAGAAATCATCAAACACCCCAATAACTTCAATCGCGATCATGGTTTCGAACTATCCCCTCTTTGGTTCCCGGTTATTAGTCATTTATCAAAAACACGCCCCCTAGCAACCGTAACCCAATCAGGGTCGAGCTCAACCATCCGTGACGATCCTTTTCCTTTAAATACGGAGACTATTTCTTCTTAAGTCACTTCTACGGAGTTTAGAATCTGGCTTGGTTCACAAGTTGATTACCTAACTCGGTAGTGGTTCTTTGTTAGATTTTCGTTTGCTTTTTCAGGTTATCGTTTTCTTTCTTACCTTTTCATAGTTTAGGTTATGGCTTGTTTTACAAGTGGATAACCTAACTTTTGAGAAGTTCTTAGTTAGATTTCGATCGCTTGTTTGAGTTTTGCGATTTTCTCACGCCCTGATGAAGCCCCTTACGAAAGTGGGCGAAACGTTGGCAGCTTCGGTTGCAACTATGACACGGCCCAAACCCGGAAGACATTCTAATGTTAGTTTAGATTCCGGCCGTGGAAGCCTTCGCTATTACGATATAATATTACAATTATTAAATTTTACTGTTTGCAAAACATCTTTAACATCTTTTGTTACTTCTTCTATTGTACCAACTTCGATCTGTATTTTTTAATTATGTCAATTCCGTCTGAAAATGCAATTTACATTTTTTAGAGGACATTTGATATCTCGTTGCACTTGCCTCTTTCAGGACATCCTTACGAACAAATAATTGTTCATAATCCATTTTTAATAAAATAAACACAATAAAAGTTACTCACAACGTGTACAACACACACATTTTATTGATGTTATAAAATTGGTTGTTTTGTGTTTATTTGTTTAAACGTATGTTCCAGACTGTAATTTTTTTTAAATAAAATAATTCAAATTCTAACAAAGTTACAGAAACGTTTTCTAAAAAATCGAATACAGCTCTTGAGAGTGAGACCACAATCGTTCACTTAAATTGCATCGTCCACGAAGCACAGCAATTCGCGTGAACGTAAGCTTTGCCTTTCCCACTGTTACTGTAAATATCTATTTTTCAATTTCAAATTTTTTAAATTCAAGTTTGTGATTCATTGTAAACTAAGAACTAAAATTAAGTAACATAAAATGTTTGACAGTAATCGAAAAATATAAAAAAATATTGTAAATTTAATTTTTGGTAAATTACAAACAAAATTTTAACAAATGATGTGTTTATTTGTAATAAAAGTTACATTATAAAAAATAAAACGTGCCAGTTATTAAAACATATTTATCAATATCTAACGTAAATTTTACACGTTATTTATTTCCAGTTCAAATAAGCCAGATGTTCTATTTTTGTAAAAAGTATGCATATATGCATACGCAGTGTTTTTCCTTTGCGTGACTTTATGATTGCTATATTTCAAACCTAATTTTTAACTAACAGTCTATGATATGAGTATTATCATGCGGTACTTAATTGCATTTATTTTTTTAATTGCAGCAACATGATGGCAATCATTGTCAATAGCTGTGACATATCTTTAAAAACCTCACTTTCTATACTAGAACACATCGTTACTTACGTAAGTTACACTTTTACCAACCTTGAGTTGTTATTCATCGATCTATTAGAGTGATTGAATAACATCAGACAAATCGTTATCTAAAATTCATTCATTTGGTGTTTAATAAACTTAAGTTTACAATTTCATTAAATAATTAATAATAAACATAAGCTTACTTGATTATATTATTATGGCATAACGTATACATATACCCAAAGTCTATTTATAAAATTTCAACGATTCTTATAGATTCAATAAATTAATTCAAATTCAAAGGAACTAAATATATACTATAAGCACTTATTAAACTTATAAAACAACAAAGCAAAAACAAGAACACTTGTTTTATTAATTAAATAAAAAAGCAAGGAAATTAATAATCATATTTTTTTTTGTATAATTGTAAAATTTACTGATTTATATGTTATTACAGTATATAAATTTTTTGTATAAACGAGAATATATAAGTGTTTTTGCATTTAAATTTAAAATAGTTGTGATTATACTATTCTATTGTTGTTTTGTACTGACAGTACGATAAACTTAAAACAACTTTATACAAAGTGGTTTGTGTAAATTACATTTTTCAGATTACATGCTTACAAAAGAAGTAAATTATTGGCGGTAGAAAAATCTAAGAGGGTAGTCTCTAGAGGATTTAACGCGAAATTGCCTTACAGTGGCATAAAGTTTTATGATTGTATTTTTGTTTGATCACAAATAATAGTTTTTAGGTGTTCTGGAAACGGAATTTATAAAATGCAAATATGTGCCTAAAGAAAACAAAATTATTAGCATAAACAGAATAACTTTAAACAAATACGGTCTTGATAAAACGTTTAAAACTTTATTTGTCCTTGAATTATTTTTTTTTGCAAAAAAAACACACATGTACGTTTGGTGTTATATTTAAAAAAATTAACAATTTTTGTATATAACGATATTTGATTTGCAGGATAAACATTTTCGATGTTAAGTTTTTAATTGCATATTTAAATCTTTATTAGTTGTAAATACACTATTTTGAGATTAAAAATATAGCGCACATAAAATGCGTTAACAACAACAGTTAATGCATTTTATTAATACAATTATTTTTAAATTTTTTTAAAATTTTTTTATATTTTGTATGCTATGAAAATCAATTTCTTTATATAAAAACAATTTAACGTGTTTGTTGGTAAAAACATTAACTTTTGTAGATTATCTTTGAGTAAAATTGTGTTTTATAATTGTTCTAACTTTGAAACTTTACTTAAACAATTATACATTTATTTACGAAAACTTGTACATTATTCTAATAATGAACTTTACTTAAAGTAGTTAAAACATCATCGCGCTTGTTACATTTTTATGCTCTTACGTCTATATTTATGTGTGTATATATAGGGTGAGTCAGTTGTACATATACTACAATAATATTTGAATATTTTAACTAGCAATCTCTTATTGCGACGAACAAAATACGCAAAAAACATTTTTTTTATTATTACTAGCACCATTCGTTTTCTTACGCTTATTCTTGAACAACTTATAGATTTTTTTATCGGTATCTGGAATTTTCTAAAATTATCGCTGCATATTCAATATCTTACGCATTTTTCATGTCATCATTATTATTTGTAAAATTACTCAATGTTAATTACCAAAAGTAATAAATAAATTTAAACTTAAAATTAATTGTTAGGTCAAATCGGTGAGAGATTGTCAAATATAAATCGTAAAATTTTGATTTGAACTAAGCACCTTTCGAGTATGCATTTGGAATAAGATTTTCGATCTGTCAAATTTTAACTTGGATACTCGTTTGATAACAAATTTTAATATAACATGTACCGTGTTTTGAAATAAAAACTTTATATTTGCGACGAAAGGTTTCGGTTATCTTCGCGGTGCATTCGAATTTGATAATAGTCGTGGAAGATCACAAAATTTTGAGTTAAAACTAAAGGTTATTGTTGCTTATCCAATACTGTTTTCATTTTTTTTTATCTAGTTGTTGTAAGTTCTATTAAAGTTTAACCATTTTGCATACACTTTAACACCTTTCTTTTGTAATTTTTTTTAAATCAATTTAACTTTTTGCAATTTCATTTTGTAAAATTCTTCTAAAATATTTTTTCATAACTTTTAGCAAATAGATATTATGTTCTACGTAGCGGTAACAATAAAAAAAGATATTTTTAATGAACCGATTAACTGGTCTGTTACACCGGTTTAAAATTTGGTTTGTTGAAGCAGTGTGCAGTTTTTTTCTATAGAAACATCTTAAAATCTAGTTTATCTTTATAACTTTTAGCAAATAGACAATATAGTATATTACATAGTCTTGACAATAAAAAGTGTTTTAGTGATAAAAAGAAAATTATTACGTTAATTGTACATTAATAATAATAAATTTTACCCAATTAAACCGAAATTTTCTGATCTTACCAGAATCAGCCAAAGTTTTATGTTTTATTGTACGAAATTCTATCTATTTTAAGAAGCATATTTGTAGTCACGTTAGGGCAACTAAAATTCATATTTCGTACTTGTTTTTTGTCATTTGTAAAGTTGATATTAATATTAAATTAAATGCGTGAATTGAATATCTCGAATTCAGTAAAATGAAATGATTAGGCAACATTATGAGACCAACGACTGGTTAACCTACTAAACTTAGGGATAAATAAGATAAGTTCAATTATCTGTATTTAAAATTGTCAAACTTGTAATAAATACTAAACTCTAATAAAAATTTAAGTAACCAATACTTGATGAACTTTGAAAATGCATACATATAGATTTGTTATTTAAGATCGTTATTTATAAAATTTATAATGACGTTCAAAACACAAATTCGATTTTTTTAAATAATAAACTCAAGAAAAAAATATGAAAACTTCGAAATCAAAAAGTTTTTTAAAACACTGAAAATAGACGCTTAGAATTTTAAGAAACTTTTATTAGATTTTTTCATCAGGATAATTTCCATGTTTTAATTTTTCACAAGCCGACCGGTATATAAAAGCGACATTTTAAAGTACAATTAATCAGTTTATTCCAAACTCTGAAGACTTTGACGTGCGTCGAAAGCTTGTAAAAAATCTTTAACACGAAAATAATCCAGAATCGAAAATTGTTAAGTAATTAAAGTGTACTGCATGTATTACAATCTATATTTTTTGTTTCAGATTGCATTGTAATTAAGAATCATTAATTTTAAAAGGTGAGTTACATAGTTGTTTTCTTGTTTATACATTTCAATTTTTACCTAGACGTATAGGGCAAAAATTTTGGATTTTGCTACTTTTGAAAACCATAGTATTTGCAGTAATTGCAACTTACAGTTAATAAGTTTTTTAGTCATTTAACTTTATTTATTTTAAAAAAGACAGAATTGACTGTATGGATCTAGTTGCAATAGTGAAAATGCTGCTAATTATAAAATCATATCACAAATTTATTATAAAACTATAATCAATTTTTGATTAATTAAAGTTTTGTATAAAAACTCAATTATGACAGCTACAGTTTAAGATAAGTTTGTCAAACAAATATAATTGATAATGCTTTAAGTATATTTTCTTAATTTGTAAAATGGATCCATATATTATTGGTATGGTATTAATTAAGTGTAATAAATGTGGTCTTCCAATAATCAAAATTTTTTCAAAAAATTGTATTTAATTATTCAATGTGACATGTTTCGGCTGATAAAAAACTTTTAGCCATCTTCCGACACTAACAAATTGGTCATAAAACAATATAAAAATATAAAACATTTAACAATTAAATAAATAAATAAATAAATAAATAGTGTCGGAAGATGGCTAAAAGTTTTTTATTAACCGAAACATGTCACATTGAATAATTAAATACAATTTTTTTTTAAATTTTTGATTATTGGAAGACCACATTTATTACACTTAATTAATATTTTCTTAAATTTTGCAACGTATTTAAACATACAAGGTAACCCAACAAAAACTTTACAGGCCCGTAGAATTTTTTTAAGAATACATTTTTATATTAAAAGGAGGAGCAACTAATACCTCACTTGAAAGTTCTTTGTTTCCTGGGCTTATTAAAGCTTTATTAATTTTTAAGAAAAAGCTTGATGTTGCAAAAACACGATATAAAGAATTAGTTTAAAGTATTTAAATACTAAAAACTCGGACGAGTCAATTGTAGTTTTAGAAGATCTACTTATTTGTCATTTGTCAGCATTATTTTGTTCCTAAGATAAAGATATATAATTTTTTTCTTTTCAAATTAAAAAAAATTATTTTTTAATGTATTAATAAAAAATATTGTATGCAAAATATAATTTTAATTAATTAAATGTTTGAAGTGCAGTCTCTATAGTTTTATTTTCAACGGAAGGTTTTTAAAACGGTATTAGTTTATCGTTGTTTTAGCTTTTAACAATAAATTTTGTTGAAAAATTTTACAAAATTACTACTAAATATACACCAAGAGCTTTGATAATACCAAGATAATTTTGTGTTAAACTGAAAAATATTAATTTACTAGTACAAAACTATTCCAATTAAAAATTAAAGCGTTAGTGTTCGATTAGCGATTTGTTTTCATACTAATAAAAATGATTTACACAATATCTGAAAGAATTGGAATCATTCTTCCGGCTAAGATCACTTCCGGAGTAGTTATAATAAATAATTATAATTATTGAAAACTAAAATTTGTTTTTTAAGCTGTGCTTTTCTGACGAGTGTTTGTTTTTATTTTAATGGACACAAGTGCACACTCAACAACCGTAAAAGTTAAATGTTTAGGTCGGTATTTACGGTGATAGTATCGTGGAACTTTTTTCCGATCAGGAAATTTTAACAGTAAAACGTATTTAGATTGGTTGAAAAACCACATTGACTCAATGTTAACCGTTATTTTCAGAAATAATGAAATTTATCTGGAAAACGAATTGGTACTTTAATGAGGATTATGCTTTACAAATTTGACAATACTTCGACCAACGGTTTTAAAAGTAATGGATTGTAAGGAGAAAACCGACAGAATCGTTACCACAATCTGCTGATCTCACCCTTATGGATTTTTCGTGTAGAGTTATTTGAAAATTTAAATTTATTCAACTGCTCCTAAGTTTTTGTAAAATTGACTACGTGAGCGCATTGTAAAACAATGTCGTGTGATTACTCCTAAAATGCTTCAGAATGTTTGATAACATTTTTGTCAAAATCTTGGCTAGCACTTTAAATATTCAATACAATTAAAATTGTATTTTGCATATATTTATTTTATTAATACATTGAAAACAATAAAACCTTATTTTTAATTTAAAATTGAAAGGTTGTTCACCCTTTACTTTAGGGGTAAAATCCACAATGCTAACAAATGGCATTAAAAGTACTACTCTACTACAGTTATTTGACCGAGCTTTTTTTAGTTTTTAAACTTATTCCTTTGTGTTTTTGCAACATCAATTTTTTTCTTAAAAATTAAAGAAACTTTAAAATATAATTAATAAATAGTGCACTAAACTTAGGAAAGGAAGTTCTTCTAAATGAGGTATTGTTATATCATCCATGCTTAAATTTTAAAAGTTACTGACTACAAACCCGTCTGTAAAGTTTTTGTTGGGCCACCATCATATATTATTTTAATGTAATAAATGATAAAAATTACAGAGTAATAATTAATTAGCAAACATTTTTTAATCTAAAAAATTTGTTATCACCGTTTTGAAAACTAAAAAGTAGAGATGTCTACAACTGAAGTTTCTACTGAAATAAAAGAAAATGAAATTTGACCGTGTCAATGTAAAACCAAAGTTACTAACGTTTGGCTTAAAAAGTTAAGTAATAAATTTGGAAAATAAAACAAATTCCAATTTTATTAAAATTAGAACTACAATGATTTTGTTTTAGCTTTAACTTCTGTTGTACAGTTGAGTTAATCATTAAAAAAATTAATTACTAATCTTGAAAACAGTTACAAATGTTTTAAATAGGAAAAAAATACGTATAAATCAACAATTAGTTCAAGCTTATAGTCACAATATGTATATTAAAGTTTGAAATCATTGCAAAGCAGACATTGATCCATATTTGTAAACGGTAATTTGTTGCGCAATTAGTCCAATAGAGAAAAGACAGTGAAAAATTACATTCTTGTGAATAAGAGACATTTATAGTAAAATTCAGATTTCTACAAGTTGCACTTTTATTACAATCTTCTATTCTAAATAATTTCCGTGTGTAAAATTGTTTATAAAACTGAAGATTGTTTGGGCGTATTTTTGACACTTTGGTAAAATAGTTTTAAGTAAGTTAGTTTCATAGAAACGTGGCAGTTATAAGTTATAAGTATCAACGGGTCAATAGCAAAGAGAAATGAAGAGTAATTTTGAATAGATTGAGGTATACCATAAAATGTACTGCACTTAAACTGTATCAGTTTGTTCGAGTTTATTTCAAGATTTGGTTTGTTTAAAATCAGGTTTCGTATAGTTTCCATTTTGAAGTTGTATTTCAGGTGAGTCATTCAAAAAGGTTCAACTTGTCAATTAGATCAGCAGCAAAATACTAATAGGTTTGACATTCCTTACATTTAAAAATTTCGACGATTCGAAATGTGAAGCGGCTAACATCAACACGTAAGGATAACGCTATTGTTCATAAACAACAAAAATCCGTTATCCGTCATAATCACCGGATGCAAATCTGACTGAAAACGTTTGATGGTTTATAAAGTACAAACTTTGAGGTTACCTATGAGCAATGTCAAAATTTTATCGCGACGTATCGTACACGTCAAATTTGAAAAACGCTGCCTGTACAATAAGCGGAAAAATTAGTTCTATCTAGGCCTTGAACATGGAAAGCAATTCTTGCTAATGGAGACGTTTCGACACACTTTTAATCAAATTGCATCTTTGTGTATACATTTATCCATAGACATAATAAATTGAGATTAATTTAATCGTTTGTTATTTTTGGAATCGACGCTACATTTTAATGAAACTAAGTTGAAAGACACTACTAATACGTTTTTATTTTTAGCAACTTCTTGTAACAAGTGTTTGAAAAATTACACCTATTTGATGGTTTATAATCTTGTTATTAATAATAATGTAATAATGTGGAACAATAACCTCAAAAATGTAAACGTGGTTGTGTTGAAAGTAAAAATTAGCAAAAAAATTGTACAAAAATATAATAAATACGTAGATAGCAAATTAGTATAATAAACAAGAAATGAAACATTTACCACATTTCTTGAAAAAATGCCGATAATGTATTAATATGTTTTAGTGGTTTAGAACGTCATCTTAGCAAAATAATATTTAAGTACGCAATTTAACTAAAAATAAATTGCTTGAAGAGCCTATACATAAAACACTCGTGTTAACAAAATATACTTTTATCTAAAATAAATGGATTTTACAAACATAGCATTAAAATGTTTGTTATTAGCGATTATTATTACTATTTCCATTATACAGTAATGCAATATAAACAAAAACTAGAATTGATTTTTTAAAAAGCTGTATCAGTATGCACAACCTGACACCGCTTGATAAAATATTTATTTCAAACGTTTTAGCTGATTAAGATTGTTATGTGCTCAAGAAAAATTTACCAAAATGTTTGCAATAATTTATAGATTACTAGAAACTGCAAAAAATAAAATTGATTCCGTGTCTCAATGAATGAACCAATCCTACAAAATAAGTACAAATTTATCATTACGATACTAGTTGCTATAATAGTTTTATTTTAGCAGAATTCAACATTTTGCTCAAAATTGTATTTAAACAAATAAATAGAAAATTTAATAATCACAAATCTCTCGATAGAAGCAAAATATTTTGAACAATGCGCAACTGCCGGTTCAACGAAAAATAGCCATTACCTTTGTTATTTTAAATACATCCTGTATATTATTACCTTTTTAGATTTTCCAATCAATTCGGCTATGATTTGTATCAGGTATTTTTATATAAGCGTAATTGGTCGTAAAAACAAAAGTATATATTATTAATACAGTGTTACACAGATATTGTAATAGGTTGTCGTTAGCTTTGTGAATTTAGTCTAACTGTTAAGAAATGCATGAGATTGTAGGTTACTCAAATGCTGACATTCTGAATATGTTGTTTATTTATGGTGAATGTAGAAAAATATTGGATAGAACATTTAATGCAAGATATTCTCATCTACTCGCAATAACTAAAAACAAATTTAGAAGATTTAAACCACGTTTTGTGGAAACGGGGAGTATAAAAGTCTTAAAAATTCTTCAAGACCAGTTACTGTTAATAAAGATAACCACATAAAGACTAGGGGTTATTTCTCAATTTTATCCTCGGCATTCAATGGCAGTAGCTTCTACACATTTAGGCATATCGGTGATGTCAATCTAAAGAATTTTGAAACTACATAGATTTCATCCATACTCAGGAATTACAGTTCAAATTCTACAAATTGGAGACGATCTTAAACAAATCGAATTCTGCAAGCATATGTTTTTAAAAATGTAAGAAGATAAAAACTTTCCAGCTAAATTAAGCATAATTAATGAAACTAAATCGTAAATCAAAGAAATATCCATTATTGGGCCAAGAACATTCTCATGTGCTACAACAGAATAAATTTCAAATTTAGCTTTAATGTGTTCTGCGCTATTAAAACCAATAGCGTGTGTTAGAAAATTTAAGATGCAAATCTAAATCAACAAAAATATTTAGAAATTTTGAGAGGAGTAGTGGCAGATTTTTTGACAACTTTAACCAACAGAGACACTTGTTGGTATCAACTAGATGGTGCATCCAAACATTCTACTACTGAGGTGTATTTCCAACTGTTGTATATCTTTGAAGATTGATGAATTAGTTCTAATAGTTTATAGAAGAGAGTCAGATTTAGATATTGCTTTTCGGACATCTACTAAAGAATGTAGTATCTCCAGCTGATAAAAATCCATGTTGAACATTTATATGTTTTTGTTTTGTTTTCATTTGTATTTATCATTAATAAAATATAAGCTTATCTTTGATTGTAAATAATATGTACTTCTGTTTTACGACCATTTGCGCCTACTTGATATTTTCTAAACGCGCTATGGCCACACCCTCTGAGGAAATTGTCTAATAACAGGAAAACGCTATATGCTATAGCAGATTTCTGCAGAATTAACGTGCGAATTGCGTCATGTAAAGATTTGTAAGAATATTCATTAAAAAAAAATGTTATGTAGCTTTGAAATTGTTAAACTTTAGAATGCAGTTGTCATCACCTTGTATAAAATAGTATAGTTTTAAAAATTATCATTGAAATATAGATATATAAATTAAAAACACCCATAGTATTAGCTTCCCATTTTTAAACATAAACAAAATTTATAACATTTAATGACAGGGCGTAAATAGCAAATTTTTCAAAATAAAATTAATAACTTAACAATTCTTACAAATAGGTAGGAATACCTGATACAAGTCACTACCAAATTGCTTAGAAAACAAGGTATTAAAAACAACAAAGTTAATGGCTGCTTCCGATTGAATCGGAAGTTGCACACTGTTTAAAATATATTGTTTCTATCGAGATCTGCACGCTATTTCACCCTTTAAAATTTCAAAACTGTAGCTGTTGTATCATTGCCAATACTTCTAACGCACGGATACTGTGGTAGACACAGAAATAAGAAGAAACATCATTTAACAAATAAATAAAGAAGGGTTTTAATATAAGATAAAAATCATTTAAGATCGAATAAACAACATAACATACAGTATTTGATTGTTCGCGGGGCGATTACTTATAGTAAACTGACTTTTTTAATTTTGACAGATACAATGGCGTATCTACATAAATTTTAAAAAAAGTTTCAAGTGTTAAACTAGATAAGCTAGATCTTATATAAACCTTTATCCTTTAAACTTTAACCTATGTAAATTATAAATCACGAGTTTCTGTGTAAATTGGGCATTTTTAAACTTGAATAAAACAAGCGTTTTAAAAGTTCACAAAAAAATTAGACAATATTTTATTACTCGAACAGTGACTACGGAGTTATTTATTTCGTGTGTTTTGAATTTGTTTTAATGGATTTTGGGTTGATTTTAATAAGTTATTTTATTTTTTTGGATTCAACTTAATATTCAAAGTTGATGATATAGTTTTGTATTTTGTTGCGCCATGAATCATCTGTATTCTGCGATTCTGTTTATTGAGCATTTTTCTTTGTTTGATGAAAATTCCAGTAATAATTTATGTTTCCCTTCTGAGATATACATATTTGTAGTTATATATATTTTAGCCGTTTGTTTATTTTAAGTTGGTTTAAAAGGTCTTTGTTTTAAGTGCGTTTTCGGTGCAGTCGTACTTGAATTCTTTGTTTCAATCGTTTAGATTACGTGACAAACTAAAGCATTATCTTAATTTATTAAGTAGTTTAAATTTTTTGACCGTCTTGTAATATAATATTTTGTCAATTTGACATTTTTACGCAGAAACAAACACCGTTACCCAATACTACGATTGTGACGTTATTTGATCTGTTTGCATCTTCGTTGCACTTCTTAATGAGATTGTTTTCTTTTATGGAGTTTTGAACACAGCCATTGGGGAAATGGTAATCGAATAAGGTTTTATATATAGGTGATAAAAGTTAGTTGACTGATAGACTTAATTATTGGGATGTAATTGTCAGGGGTTAAAGTCACCCCCTTTAGATGTAGAAGTACCGCGGAAGTCTTCAAAAATTGTACAGTGAATCGTTAAAGTGGAAAAAAAAACTTTCCTATTTCGTAAATTAATTACGGCTTATTGAATTCACTGTTTATTAGTTTCATATTAATGTATCGTAGGTTTATGTGTACGTTGTGTTTTGCAATCCCAATTTTCGCCTTAATGACGGATAAATAAAAATCTTCCGACGGTAAATTGTTCATATGCTTGTGGACGACGTCAGCTGGCTTAAGCTAACCAGGAGCTCGTTTTCAAACAAACAAGGGATTTATAGATTACCGATTAAGTTTTAATTTGCGAGTTTAGTGATTGAAAAGCTTTGAAATTAGTTATGAGAATTTATTGATAGATATTGAATATTTCGATGAATCAGACCTTTTATAGTGTTCATGTGTGTTATTTTAAGTATTATTCTCATGCACTAAATTAAAATGTAACCAACGTATAAAAGTTGTAACGACAGATAAAGTAAAAGAAAGAAAGATATTCTTAATTAGTGTACCATAATTAAAGACTGTAAAGTTTGCTTTATACTCTTACGGACTTGTCTTGATTGATTTTATTAAGTTTTTTTTTCATGCGCACACGGTCGTTCAGTTTTTTTTTACGGTTAAAAAAGTAATTTAGTTTGTTTATTTTTTTAAATTATTTTCAATTTGTTTTTTTTAAGATATTATTTGTGTCAAATTGACTTAAGTTTTAATTGTAAATTTCTTGTTTTATTGATTATCTAATTCTCATTCCCCTTTTTATTATGTAATAAATGTTAAATTGTTAAATGTAACCAAGCTTTTATTCCGTCGGCCTTCGCGTATGTGAATTTTTAGATTATTTTAGATTTTTCGTGTGATACACTCTTAAGGTACGTCCTATTTGAGTGTATCTATTTGAAACGGATTCGTGGTTGGCAAGAGCCTCTAGTCCATTGAGCTTTACTTTTTCCTGGCGCCCTTTGATTTTGACTTTTTGATTTTGTGTTTTCGTCAAGTTTTCAAAATCAATCAGAAAATTTTGAATATAACTCACCCCGTCTTCACTGAGCACCGGCATAACACTGTTTATGTTACTTTATTTCAGGCAAGTGTCATTGTTTCAACTTTTGTATGTAACAAGACTATTGATCACATAAACTAACATTGAAAGTAAATTAATTGAACACAAGAACAAATACAACACAACAGTAAGAAACGTGGACTTTGAACATACTGTATAGTCTGTGCAGGTCAAGACATACCATTTTTCTAGTCTATAAATAGGCCTAAAGAAGTGCGCACTTAGCTGTACGAAACGTCGCCTTATATAGACACGTAAAGTGTTTTCATGCCCCTCCTCATAAAAGAACCTTAAAGAAATCGGTTGACGTTTATGTTGACAAGTGCAAAAAAACTGCCATACACGTTTCACAAAAACGAAAAATTAATATAATAAATAAATTAACAAAGTGGTTTTCTTAAAATTCCTTTCTAAAATATATTAAGTATAGATTATAAACTCATAATAAAACTATTTGTAATTTACGTTACTGCAAGTGTGAATTTTTTAATTCTTCGGGATTTATGCAATAAAAACCTTTGTATCTTTTAATTAACATAATTTTATAATAAAGCAAAATTTACAAACACAAGTTTGTCTTTATATAAATGTTTGTAAGATTCAATAAGTAAAATAAGATTATGGAAAATGATACATTTTTCAATATTTTCCTATTTTATTTTGCAAAGACATATATAGGTTACATTTCTAAACAGAATTACTTATATATTTCTTGTGTAGGTATATTACATTAACACATTATTTAGATTATTTTACTACATATCAAAAGTTAGGTAGTTACGGGTTTAAATGGGTTGAACAACTTTTCAAACGATGTTACCGTAACACCAAAACAAAGTTTTTCAGATTACAGTTGGCAAGTAAAGTTTCAGTAACTACAAATAAATCACGCCATCTTTTATAAGTAATTATTTAACTTGTATTTATAAAGTAAAACTGTTTTATAAGTAAATACAATAGATAGATAGAAAGAAAATGTACATTATTATAACTAAACAGTATTATAACTACAAATATAAAAAGAAACTTTAATATAATGTAGTAGATAGTAAATCAAGTTTTTTTGCTATTACCGAAATGAATCAAAGAAAGAGGACGTTACACAAATTGACATTTACGGTAATGTTTTTATTTCTGATAGATTCTCTTGAGATTTTTGTTTTATACTCCAGAGACCCTTACCACTCCTTTTATTTTTCTTTATCGTAAAATTATATTTAAAAAATTCTGTATTTTTTTAATTTTAATAAAATCTAATTTGCTTGTAATAATTCTATATACATACATTTACTTACCTAAATAAATTTATATTATAAATTTTGAAATAATACTACAAATTTTTGATAAATTCTTGTATTTTTAAGTCTGAGTGTTATTCGTTGGCAACCTAGAGTACCTTTTAGTCGGTATTATTTGTTTAAACTGTGCAAAATACATTACAAATTCTGACTGCAATACTTTTAAATGCTTTGGCTGAAGTATTATAAATAAACAGTTGCCTTAACTCACTAATCTGTTTGTCGTAACCAAATCAACTTATATTTATTTTAAGAATATATTTGGCTTACATTATATTACACAAAGCACCGTGTTGTTAAACTTATTATATTAAATTTCTACAGTGTTATAAAATGAGGAATGATAAATTTGAAATGTTTGTCACGTGACCAATATATTTCGCTGTTTTAAATTTACAATAGCTACTTTGTATAAATGTTTTTTTCAAAAAACAATGTTACAAAGTGCAATTTTGTTGAATCGAAATTGGTAATTTTTGTATGTGTAATATATAATGTTGGTACTAAGTACTTACTACCAAGTTAACGTTAAAATTATCAAAATATAATACAGTAACGGATTTTAAATCGAAATTTATGTAAAAATTGAGTATATACATGATTTAATTTAACTGCTTCTAACACTAATAAAATGCAACGGTGTTTAAGAAAAACATTACATATTACTATCACCTGGTATTTACTCTCGGCACTTTTTATTTATCTAAAACTAGTTTTTGTTTATGTTTACAACACGTTTGCGACGTTATATTTATCTTAGCACACGCGATAAACTCTTAATTTATTTAAACCGGCAAATTCTTTTTCCGATTCAATTCGAAAAACTGAAATGGATCTTTCTTCGAATATATTAGGTTATCTTTATCCAGAATATTTCATTCTTTACGATGAGCGTTCCGAAGTTTTCAAAGTGTTCGGGAACCAATACAAATGTTATTTTACTTTTAAATTTGAAATTCAAAAGTAAGCAGATGCTGATCACTAGTACAAACTATAAAATACTGAAAATTGTTGCTATATATATATGTCACAATTCTATCAACAAGATAATATAAATTAATGTAAAATAGAAAATGTAGTATAAAAAAACAAGTACTACAAGTTGATATTATTTTTGATAGTTTTAAGGTAATTGCAATTGAAAAAGTTGTAACTCGTACAATTACCGCAAAAATAACACCTATTTTTAGAAAAAACATTGTTTTATCAGATATGTGATTTTGCGGTACAGTGAGTTATGTGGTTAATATTGTAAGACCTCCAGAATAATTTCTTTTTATATCATAAACTTATTATCATTAAATGCTGCTCACAATTATGGCAGAGTATGAATTCAGAAGTCAAGTAACTGCGTTACTGTAAAACATTTTTGAGAATCACGATAGTTTTGGCTAATTACGTAATGCAGTAAATAAACTACGATTTATTTAAAAAAGGAAGGTGAGGGTAAATAATTAAAAGTGAAAACTTTGCTGGGTACATACGTTAGAACATGTACGAAGCGTACCACAAACACCAGAAAAGTAATTTTTCTCCACATCGATATTTGGATGTCAAACATTAACGAATTGACAGCAATTACTCCCAATGCAGCGGGAAGTGGGAGTTTCCGGAATAAATCTTATACGGTACAAACATCATACCGAAACACTTTTAACGCAACAAGAAATAAAACAGTCATATATAAACAAAAGATTTCATACTAGTATGTTGTACTATTATTGAAATTTTCTAAATGTTATCGCCTTAATAAAAACAATTTGCAAATAACTCAAAAATAATTAATCGTTCATATTTTTTATATTATACTTCGTCTCACTTAACATTGGAAACGTCAATCATTTGTCGCGCACCTAATGTAGTACCAACATTTCTGACTGACCTTTCGCAAGACATTTCAGCTTGCATCTTTAGAGTGGTACATAGTGTGACATTTACTACTGTGAAGATGCAAGCAGCAATGTCTTGCAAAACGTCAGTTTGTTTGGGTCCACGAACGACAATACGCCAAAAGCCAAGTTCTACTTCTTGTTTTGGCGCTCAAGAATAGACTACGACCAAGCCTAAGTCTGGGTGTTTAACTACGACGCGGTCTAAACTAAAAGTCGCTTTTAATCATAAACATAACAACCGCGAAAGCTTAAGATTTTATAAAAAAAACCAATTATTTTATATAAAAAAAACTGGTGTGGTCACCACACGACTTTTCTATAAGAAATTTTTACATGTTTTTTATTTTCTAATTGAAGAAAAACACCCAAGTCACAAAAATATAGAGAGTTCAGAAAACTTAGGTTTATAAATTTATTTGCTTAAAAGAAATAATAACACGTTTGTATTCACTTCCTAACATGCTATAGTTTTTTTGAAATTTTTTTCTTCGATTTCATTAAGATATAACTGATATATGGTAAATTGAGTTTATGTTGTCATATCGACTAACCCCTATATTTCTGTCTCGATATTGCTTTCTCTTTTAGTAAATCAATTTTTTTCTAAAACAAAATTGTCGCAAGCAGCATTTGAACCTAGATAATATTTCGAATTCATTTTAAAATATAAATCAAATATCTAGGAAACTGTTAATGTTAGAATTTTTTTTTATTTGAATAAATTGTTAGGAAGAATTATCTCTGTAAGAAAAACTGTTAAAAATGGCGAGACACTCGCTTCCGGTTTTTTTATCAAACTTATCTTTTGATAGAACCGAGAGAATATGAAAAGCCAGCTCTATTTTTAAATTAAAAGTTACTAAGATTTTTGATTCAAGAGTTATCGTGGGTACATTGTAACACACAAATAGACACACGCAGACACTCAATGTTTTTTTGTCAAAAATACATTTTTCTGAAACTTAAGATTCTGCAAAAATAATTTTTTGCAAAAAAATTGATTGCTGTACTTTCATCATAGGAAAATAAAAATCTATTAATATTGTTAAAAACGTATCAAAAAAACTATTAGTTTAAAACAAATAAATAAAAATAAGAGAAAGCTTAAAAATTAGTTTTCAAAGTATTTAGAAAACCTAGATACTCTTTTTCTTTACAGACAAACAATAAAAAAAAATTAACATAGGTTAGAAAACTAATAGATAGATTTTGCACAAAAATTTACAAACTGTAAGTAAACAATTGATTTGCTGTTATTAAAAAAAGCAAGTTTTTACAATGTATTGTTATTTTATTCAAGTAATACGCAGTATCTAAATTAACAATGGATTAATCACAACTCAAATTATTAAAATATTAGTTTAAAAAGAATTTTTGAGGTATATTTGTTTTTACTGTAAACGTTTTAGTGTAAATAAAATTTTTAAAGGTTTTCTACATATTCTTGTATAAGATTAATCTATTAATTCTTCATTAGTAAACTTTTTGAAGGTACAATTAGTTTAAAATTTAATAACAAAATTTTTAGAGAATGTAAAAAAATTAGTAGTTACATATATTTTTTAAAATATTCTAATATTAAACTCAAGCATAATTTATATTTATTACAAGTTAAAACAAGCTTACAAATTTAAATGTGTGTTTTTTAATTTTGTGTGCACATTTACATCTTTTAAATGCGACGTCTAATAAAAGCGTTAACATATAAAATTTAATTAATGAATTGGTTAGGAACACTCTTCACTAGGAGGGGCAATTAAACCACTTTAGATTTTTAATATGGCGACGTTTCGTGCAACCATGTGTGCACTTCTTCAAGCCACTAAAATATATTGTACGTAAGTTACACATTGCTTATTGTATAATAAATAATACGTTTTAGGTACAAAACAAGAAACTTACACAAAAAAGTTCGAGTGGAGACGTCCTCAACTCCAAACAACATGACAACTAATACACAATATAAATAACATAAATAACTCGTTAAAATATTATTAAAAAGGTCAATAATTAAAATGTTGTATATGAACAATAACTAAGAATGACAAACAATTGACACGACATGTATAATCAAAAATTATATTGCAATGTCAAGGTAATCAAGTAAGATAAGAAACGAAAATACCGCGAATTTAATAGACCTATATAAAGCTAATAAGCAATCTTGGATATTAAATTGTTGTATACATTACTTAAATTATTCGTGTCTGTATTAAAGTTAATGTTGTTTTTGTAAACGTTGATGAATATCATCTCTGAAACTAAACGCTTTTTATAGTTACAATCTATGTCTAAAATTTTAGGATTGTTGAAATCAAAATTATGTCCCGTATTGATATGATGTAACGCTAACGCTGTTTCGCCCTTTTTATTATTGCAATCATACATGTGATTATTTATCCGATTTTTTATCTTCTGTTTCGTTTGCCCTATGTAAAAAATCGGATAAATAATGCACGTACTTAATACAGGCTGATCACACCCCTTTTAGCAATAAGTTAGATAGATTAATTAATAATTTTAAAAAATCGATTATCAAAATTGAAATCGATATAACGTACTGGCAGATATATAACCTTACTAAAACAATCGAAGGTCTAAAGGTCAATCTATACAGTGTGCTCCATCAAACAGATTTCCAGATTCTGCTCAAAATTTTAAGTAATAAACAAAAATATCATTCTTTAATCGATAAAAATAAACTAAAAAACAAATTCCAGAATCTATACACACGACAAAACTTTAATCTAAATATTGCTAAACAGGGTTGTATATATAATTTAACGGATGTACAGTTGCCTGAAAAAGTAGCACAATGTCTGGCGTTATCCCCGAAATTTATGTGTAATTACTATAATAAGGCACCTATTATTAGTTTAATCGAAGATATAGAAGACATACTTACATACCATCATGATGAACAACGAGAAGGATTAAGAGGGAAAATTGTCAATGTGGTAACCAACTTCGTTAATAATAAAACTAACAAATGTCAGACACCACAAGACCTTCACATTAATAAACTAGTGACATCTACACGAAAGTTTATTAAAACACACAAAGACATTCTTATTACAAAATCGGACAAAGGCAATGCTACAGTTATTATTCATAAAGACGAATATAAAGAGAAAATGTTGACTTTACTAAATGACGAAAACATCTATAAAAAGACTAACGTAGATCCTACTAATAAATACCAAAATACAAACAACAGACTATGTAGACGACTATATGACAATGGACACATCGACTTTATTACTTATAAAAGACTTGTAACGTACACAAGTACACCTCCTAAGTTATACGGTTTAATAAAAACTCATAAAGATGAACATCCGGCCAGACCTATTGTCTCTTGTATAGGAGCTCCCACGTATGAATTATCTAAATACGTTTCTAGTATAATTCAAAACATTTCTTACTTATTTGATCATAACATAAAGAACTCCTATGAACTTATTGAAAAAACTAAAAACATTACCATACCGAGTAATTACAAAATCATTTCGTTTGATGTTACATCTTTATTCACAAACATTACTAAAGATCTGATCGTTGAACTAATAAATAAATATGGGGATGATTTGAAAAGCCATACAACTTTAGAATTAGTCGATGTGGTTTATATTATGGAACTTCTTTTTGAGTCAAGTTATTTTACATTCGATGACAAGATGTATACTCAAAAATTTGGTACTGCCATGGGTAATCCTGCGTCACCTATATTGGCTAATCTTGCTATGCATGATCTACTTAAATACGTAAACAACAATTTATCATATACACCGGTCTTTGTATTTTGTTACGTTGATGATATTGTTGCATGTATACCCGAAACAGAAATCCATAACACTCTTAACACTTTTAATAGTTACAACCAACATTTGAAATTCACGTATGAAGTTGAACAAAAAGGTTCATTACCATATTTAGACGTTAGACTTAGTAAGGATACTAACACGGGTTGTTTAGTTAGTGAATGGTATACTAAACCCATAGCCTCTAACAGAACGTTAAATTACTTTTCCAAACATCCACACCATCAAAAGATTAATACGATTAAGGCTATGAAAAATAAAATATTAAGTTTAAGCAGTCCACAGTTTGTTACAAAAAACCTTAACTCAAACTATTCAAAAAGAATAATTCCGATTATTAAAACCAATCACATTAAAATAACAACTTACAACACTAATACTATCTATAACATGCTGTACAGTAGAACTAAAGATAAAACTAACACAACTGAAAAACATGATGTGTACAAGCTAGATTGTATAGGATGCCAAGCGTGTTACATAGGGCAAACGAAACAGAAGATAAAAAATCGGATAAATAATCACATGTATGATTGCAATAATAAAAAGGGCGAAACAGCGTTAGCGTTACATCATATCAATACGGGACATAATTTTGATTTCAACAATCCTAAAATTTTAGACATAGATTGTAACTATAAAAAGCGTTTAGTTTCAGAGATGATATTCATCAACGTTTACAAAAACAACATTAACTTTAATACAGACACGAATAATTTAAGTAATGTATACAACAATTTAATATCCAAGATTGCTTATTAGCTTTATATAGGTCTATTAAATTCGCGGTATTTTCGTTTCTTATCTTACTTGATTACCTTGACATTGCAATATAATTTTTGATTATACATGTCGTGTCAATTGTTTGTCATTCTTAGTTATTGTTCATATACAACATTTTAATTATTGACCTTTTTAATAATATTTTAACGAGTTATTTATGTTATTTATATTGTGTATTAGTTGTCATGTGTTTGGAGTTGAGGACGTCTCCACTCGAACTTTTTTGTGTAAGTTTCTTGTTTTGTACCTAAAACGTATTATTTATTATACAATAAGCAATGTGTAACTTACGTACAATATATTTTAGTGGCTTGAAGAAGTGCACACATGGTTGCACGAAACGTCGCCATATTAAAAATCTAAAGTGGTTTAATTGCCCCTCCTAGTGAAGAGTGTTCCTAACCAATTCATTAATTAAACATTTAAAGGAGGACGTAACTACATTACTTGATATAAAATTTACTTTTTCATTACTGGAATTAATTAGGTACTACGTTTATTAAGTAGTGTTTTTTAGACATACAAATTTTTACATAATGCGTGTTTTTTATTTTATTTAAACACTTCATATTTTTTTATTTTATTTAAACATAGGCAAATTAGATTTATTTGAATGTTTACTGAATAAACGGCGACAACGATTTAGATTATTTATAGAAGTGAAATATTGCTCAGATTTTAGCAAATGTATTGTAGTCGCGTGTACGTTGGAGTTTTATCTCTTTTATCAAACAACATTACTAGTCACTTTTTTACAAACACAATTTCCAAATGGTCTTGCTACTTTGTATGTTTAAAATATTTAATTTTGTTAAAGTTTAATTACAAATAGTCGAATTAGTTGTTTATGACGATAGTTTGATACTGATTGTGTACAAAATTATGTTTTTTAACGTTAGTAAAAAGATTGAGTTTTTACTTAAAAATTTATTGAAATTTTACTAATGTTTAATTAATTGGTGGTATTATTAAGCTTTGCATGATTATATTACATTTGAGTAATAAAGTATATTTTTAGTGTTTTTGTATATGCATATTTTACGTTTTTTAGTTTTGTGACTTTTCAATTTTAGATTATTCTCAAATGATCTGTTAATGATAATTACATTAGTAATTTTTTGTGTACAAATATTAAATTAGTTTTATTTTTGTTTCTGATTTTATTTATTATTTATAAATAAACGAAAATCCTATTTAAATGTCTGACACAAGTAAAATGTTTGAAGTTAAAAAATTAATAAATATTTATTAGATTTTTCTTGATTTCTGTAAAAAAATTATAAAAGAAAATATTTAAACAAAAAAGCACAGACTATAAAAACTTTATATTGTAAAGCATTTATTCAATATTAAAGATAATATTATCACTTTTACCAGTTAAAAAAAATATTTTGAATCATTAGTCTTATTTCGCTAATAGGTACTTGCAATCGTAATTTACAAAACAAGCGTCAAAAGTAAAGCATAGCATAAGGATCGTGCGACCTAACGTTGAATATGAAACTTTTGACGAGCGTAACGTACATTATTTTTTAATTAATTTATTTAAAAAAATCAAAATCACTAGAAATATAACGTAGGTACTACATTTATTACTAAATCTGTTAAATTGAATAAAAATATAACTTTTTTTTTCAATTTTAACTAAATTTTAAGACCTGTTGCATACTCGTTCTAATATTATAATTGACTTAGAAACCATAGTTTTATGTAAATGACCTTTTTTGTCTCATCACATACATACATACAATATTGACGTTTGCGATGCCGGCAGTACAAAAGAAACTTTTAAAAAGTGTGATAAACAAAATCTTTGACCTACCCTGTATAGCGTATATTTGTTAAAAACAATTACTAAAGTATTTATTTTTAATACAATAAATAGTAAAATCTGTAATACTTAACAATATTGCAAATTTTCATTACAATTTAATTAGTAATAAAATAAAGCTATTATTTTGTTTTCAGCAATTGTAAGATATAAGCAAATTTATTATAATTGTTTAAAAAAGTTTGCTAGGGTTATTTTCAACAATAAACGGAAAAACTAATGATACGTATTACTGCTAACTTCTGCAGTTAGCAAATGTAAACATTGTCACTGATGGGGCGTGATCTGATGTCGCTTCAAATTCAAAAGTACACTATTATTCAAAAGTATTTTGTTGGTACTTAGCTCAATTATAATTTAACATTGTTAAATTAAACAACAACGTTGGTTAGTTTTAAACTTACAACAATGCAGCAACAATATATTTTTTTAGCTGTTACAATAGAATTTCTAGGTCAGAATGTTTACTTTTAACTAACACGATTAAAATGCAACAGTATTTAAGATAAACGAATTACAGTAGTATTTGTTTATTTACACTTTCTGCACTTTTATTATCTAGCACACGCGTTAAACACTTTATTTATTTAAACCGACAAAGTCTTCTTACTTCCGACTCGATTCGAAAAATTGACTCAATCTTTCTTGGAATACTTTTTGCTTTTTGATTAGTTTCGAAATATCTAAAGATTATTCGTATATAATAAAATATCGTTATTAGGAAAGAAACTTTATGAACTAAGAATGAAATATTCAAGTCGTCACATATGAAATGCAACACATTTTTTATTGCAACTTTATGTTTTACTATACTCTAAGTAGACTTGATTAACTTGAGCTCGAAATGGTATAGAGGAAAACACAGTACCATGTGTCCATGTTGCTTGAGTAGTTTATCAACGTAGCAGTTTTTTGTATAACTTCTTCACTAGTTCTAGTAATTCACCTTTACGCATATCGTCAATTGCTGTTACTTTATTATTATTAACCCATTCGTGTATCTCTTGCTTTTTTGCTGTTCCTGTTAGTGATTTAATAATTTGCTGTGGTAATATCACCATTGCATTGTTTAAAAATCCATAAAACCTTTATTGCATGTACAATAATATATTGTTGGCCAGCTTGTTCTGCTTAGTAAACATCATGTTCCTTTTCAGATTGCCAACATTTAGAAACTCCATAAGAAGGTTGAATATAAATTTTATTTGAATAAGTAACTGTTTACTTATTTTCACTAGGAGCATCATTTTCTCTTAGGTTACGTAAATATTGTAAACGCGAAACAACAATGTCGTTGCGTTCCATCAGAAGTTTGTTTTAATTGTAGAATTTCTTGTATTTAAACCCGGTTTGTTTTTAATGTTTTCTGAGTGTGCCAGGTCAACTAGAGTAACCAATTTTTTTCTTGCATTTTGTGTACTTTTTTTTTCATTGTTGGAATTTCTTTACCTATAGGTGGACTTTATGCAGTGTTCATTTCAAAACCCTTAAATCAAACTGTACAAATACATTTTTATTGCACCATATCTTTGTTTCAGTCGCTTTAATTTTGGACTTAATAATATTTTAAAGATTAACTTTAATTTAAGTCAAATTAATTACATTATTCTTTTTTATAAGTATTAGTAAATGCTCAGTTGCGACGTAGCGGCAAAGTAGCACTTTACTACACTAGTGCTGTAAAGCACTGCCAACTCCTAAAAACATTTTTTTCTAAATCAACTGGTCTACAAAATTTATAATTACTAAACATTTACAAATATGTGAACATTGACAAATTAATTATTATAAACATTAATAACAAAATTTTTAAAATTATTTATATTTACACTTTCAGATGTGAACCCAACAAATTTCTGTTCAATAGATGTTTGTTTGTTGGTCTGTCTTCCCATGATTTTACTCGCATTTTCTTACTTTCTAAAGAGGTTTCTAAAAAGTATTTAGCTATGGTACTAGATTTTAATTCTCCGTGTCTTTTTAAAGTTTGTATATCTGCACCAGTATCGCTAAAAATACACGCGGAGGATTTTCGGAAACTGTGTCCGGTATATTTCTCTGTATTTGGTAACTATAAGAAAACAGCAATATCTTTTGGCATCCGTCCAAAGCTGTTAATTCCTACAAGTTATAAACTACACTTTCCATTTTTATAGTAAAGAAAAAACGACCATGAGGTTTATGATGTGAACATAGTCAAAAATAATTCAGACAATCAACGCCGTCAATGTTTCCTGTGTTAATCGCAAATTCTTGTTTAACTTTAGTTTTTGTGTTAGGTATTCCAATTTTAATAAACGACTTTTTATCAACAATATCATTAAGTTTCAAATTCGCGAGTTTTTCTCTACAACCTCCGAAAACACCAATAATTCAGGACACCTAAGATTAAAATTTTGAAAGATATATAAGATAGTAATATACTTTACCTTCAAAATTAAACAGTTTTTATCATTAGCATTTCTTAAAAATGCACATATTTCATTCTTGGAAAGTATCAGTTCTACTATTAAATTTAGAACGCCTATTACAAATTATTTTTAAATTATATATTAAAATCTTTAGTAACCTAATAAAACTAATCGACGTTAAAAACAATATATATGTAACGCATTTAAGTTTGTTTATATTGTTTGTACATCGATTGTATTTAATAAAAGCAATTGAGTAATTAATATCAAAGTTTTAATTGCAATTACAAACAGTATTTTTATACATTACAGGGTTTTTATATAGTCAAAACTATAATGTGTTTATGTACATATATACATAAATTTTATTTTTTGTTTGTTTTGCAATTATAAACTAGATTTGTATCTAAAGTTAGAATATTAAATATTGGATATTGACGAGTTTCTTCATTTATACAATTTTTTTAAACATTTTATGTCATACAAGAAATATACTATTTTTATTAATGATTGATTACATAAATCAATAATTTTTTAATACGGTAATATTAGTAATAATAATATTTATTTTACATGTGTTTATTTAAAATGTTTAAGACTGCGTAACTAACTGTATTAATTTGACAATTATTTTGCAATGACAATAAATGTTATTTAACAGTGACATGTTAAGAAATACTTAATAAAATTATATAACAATATGTGAAATACATAATTAGAATCTTAATTATTGCAATAATAATTTTACGTTAATACATTTTTTGCAATATTGATACCTTATTTAAAATTTTTAAACAAAAAAATCAAATTATATTAATTATTTTTACTTCTACGTATTTTTAAAAATAAATTGTGTAATTCTATAAGACATAATTGCATTTTTCAACTACCTTTCCTGTTTTGCATTTTAATGAAATTTTTTATTCGGATCTTGTAAAATTACATTTATATTATAACTTTGTAATTTATGTTGCTTGATAATTCTTTAGAATTTTGCAATCTAAAGTAATGCATCACTAGTTAAATATCAATTATTAGAAAAGTAGAAATTGTATAAAGTATAAAATTTTTAGGATTATAAAAGTAAAAGAACATCCATTAACATTTTTTTGAAACAAACTTGCTTTCGTATATTTTGTTACGCTCTCCGTCTGTAAACATTTGCACAAATAATTGGATTATATCAAATATATTTATACCGTTATTGTAGTTCAAGTATTTTTTATAAAAAAAAACTTTGTACGTTTATTTTTAATCAAATGTATTATATACGTTAAAACAACTGATGAATTGCTTTTTTAAATTACAAAAAAAAAATGTTTTAAATTTATAAAAACTTAGTTTTGTGTTTTTACAGTTTTCTAGTTTAGATTCTAAATTAAATAAGAAATTTTTAATTATTTGTTATTACAAAATAGTGTAACGTATTTTAAAACTAACTATTAACTCGTAATTTAGATATGATTATGATAAACATAACGCTAATAAAACAAAATTTAAGAAAAACAACTTACAAGTAATTTATATATGACTATTTCTAGATATTTATAAACAATGTCTGCGGATAACTTTTACTGTTATTTATCTACACTATTTATTTTTATTCTCATTTTTTATACTGATTGATTAGGACTGACAAATTATTTCTACGATGATTTAAAACTAAGAACATTAAGCAATTATCTTTTATATTTTCAAATTAACTGTAACTACAACATTATTTTAAAAAAACTATTAAATATAGAAATTTTTAGACGCGTTATTTCGTATTTACGTGTTTTCAGTGAATTTGCATAATGTTTTCTTTTGGTTCTGCATGCAAGTATTTTTTTAGGAACGTTCAATCGTCTAGCATGTTTTTTATAACATTGGTAATAGTATTTCAATTAGATAACTTTTCTCTCATGAATAGGTACACACGTGTATTAATTACTATTCTTACTATGATTTGTACTGAGCAAAAACTTAAACATCAATTATTACAGAAAGTTTGTTATTATTAAAAAATTATTATAAAAAAATAGAATATGGTTAAACTAACTAAAATGTACCTGCATTGTATTACAAGTTTAGTATGATTTTATCGTATTAAAAATATGATCTAAATAAAATTATATCTAAACCTAAAATATTTTACGTACAATCGCAAATAAAAACATTTTAAGTAACACTTTATTACGTGTACTTTAAACAAAAGCTTTTATGTAAATTAGTAAATATTTTATAGCAGAAGTTTTATGACCGTGTTAAGATTATTTATTGTTTACTATCTAACCATACTTAAATAAAATCAATAAAGCACTTGGAAAAGTCAAGTGTATTGCTTTACTCTAAACCTAAGCAATGCATTAGAATTAACCTATTTTGTTAAAACAGTAAATAGTTGTATTTAATTAGTTATGTGAGTATGCACTGCAATACAATTTAATCACTTCAAACCACAATAAAAGATTTTGTCTAAGAGTTGAAGTGTTAATTTACTCAAATCTTTAGTGTCTTTCAGCTGTACTAACTTTTGTTTTCTAAATTTTACCAGAGTTTTATTTTTAACGTAAGTACACTTAAAAATAGTATTAAAACATGTTATAGTTGTTTTAAAAAAGCAACAATAAAACATTTGTACAATTTGTTAATACTCAAATATATTACTTGCATCTCTTAAATAAAACTATTTGCAGTATTAAAATAATTACTTTACTATAACGTTTAAATAAATCTGTTGAGTTTATTTAAGTTATAAAATTAATAACAATTTTGAAAGTAGCTTTCACACCCAAAAATACATTTAATTATAGGTCGTTTTTTTCGTATGCCACATTTCCTGTTTGTTTAAAACTTGTCATTAGATTTTCAGAAAACTTTCTAAATAGCTCTAGTTGTTTCATTTAAAGAAATCGAGTTTTGACCAATTCAAATTCCGCATTTTTAATTTTTAATGCAAAACACCCTGTTTTACACAATGAAGTTCTCAGAACAAATAGTTATAAAATGTAAAATTTTAAAAACCGTACAATTTTTTTAATTCCTTTTATACATTGTGTATAATAAGGGAGATATTTGAATGTTACACATTACTGTCTCATCCTGTATATATGAACACATACATTTCATTCTTTTTAAAAGTTATTTAATGTAGGATCTGAAACTTTTGCGGTTTTATTTGTCTAGGTTATAAGCAATTTTTGGCCTAAACCGCGTTGTAATAGAACACTCAGAATTTATAAGCATGGTTCTACTTTTTCTTGTGAGCTAAAACCTGTATGTTAATTTATGATTATAAGCGACTTTCGGCTTCGACCGCGTCATAAACACTTTTTAGGTTGGTCCTAGTCTTTCCTTGAGAGCCAAAACAAGAAGTAGAACTTGGCTTTTGCCGATTGTCGTTCGTGAACCCAAACAAACTGACGTTTCACAAGACATTGCAGCTTGCATCTTCTGAGTGATAAATGTCACTAAAGGAAAAAGTGTAAGTGACGATATTTATATCATTAGCGATTAGTGTAATTAACTTACTTACTTTGTTATTACTCAGAGTAAGTGTTTGTGTCATCTCCAAGAAGATTGATCTTTGTCTTGGAAGATGTAATACTGGTAGCCAACATTTGCTAAGTCTTAAACCGTCTTCTCGGTTATTATTACATGAATGTTTTTCTATTTCCACAGCTTTGCGAATTAGTCTGGGAAAGTAGAAACGAGTTCTAATCAACAGTTTACTTTGGTCAAGGTTTAGCGTGTGTCCTTGGTTCCACACGTATTCTGCTACTGCTGATTTTGTAACTCGGCGGTGTTTGCAGTCAGCCATATGTTCTTTTACTCTAACTTCATCAGAGCGTCCCGTTTGTCTTATATAACTTGATCTATAGGAACAAGCAATTATGTAAACTCCGGCATGTTTTAGAGTCCCTTGTTTGTCTTTAGCAGATGTAACCCAAGTATTTAGGGTATCCTTAGTCGTAAAAATAGTTTTGATATTATGTTTCTTTAGAACCTTGCATATTTTTCCTGTCGAACCCATATAATGTGGTAAATAAGCGGTGCTAGTAGGAGGAGATAAGTTTTCTTTGATATTTGGATTTATTCCTGTTTCCCATGCGTTTTGGATCTCTTTGAACCCGTATACATTTTGCTGTAAGGACTCCAACAGTATTTTCTTTTCCTTTTGTAGATTTTCATTATCTGACACACGTATAACTAAGTTATGTTGTCAGTAAGTTTAAAGATGTTTGCCCTTATACATTATCTTTAATATACTGGATAGCTAACTAATAAAGTCAAAGTGATGCCAAAATCGGTTATTTACAAGTTAGGCAAAATATTGTTGTAATTGATAAACCACCTAACAACAACATTATAGTAATTGTCGTATTATTAAATTAAACACTGTTATTTATTTTACTCGATTAAGACATACCCACTAAACAGAATAATTCCCGTTGTTACAATTTTAGTAAACAATAACTCAATCGTTTACCCGCATATTACTTTGTTTTTTTTACATGTCATCTTTGGTTACCAACTGGTCAGGTCCGTAATACAGTGTAAATCGTTTATTAAGTAACTCAAGGAACTATAGACATATTTACTTCTTAACCAAACTTATTTAATAAGCGCATTGTTAAAAACCACAAAAATTTCTATTTAAAATTTTAATTTCATATTACATATATGTACATATCTAATTTGTTTATACATACTTATATTTATCTTCAAAAAATCTAAAATGCTTGATTGTTTACGCGAATTAAGAAATTTCTAATTTTTTCTTAATTCTAAATCTAATCGTAATAAAACATCTCCAGATGATAAAAAAAGTTATTATATTTAGGCCTGATTGCATAAAGCATTGTTAATTTTAACGATGTAGTTTAACTACGTGTTTCTGTCGTGAAGTGTCGTCATTGGTCGTAAAGTACTAAATTAATTGTCAAAGCAATACCTAAAATTTAGTTAACAACGACATCAGCTAACAGTATCCTTGGCACATTAATTACTGCTAACTTTTCAATCAAAACACTCGACATCTTCAAATTAACAAGCACCGTTGTGTTTTTCGGTTGTTTGTCTTGAACTTTCTGGAGATTTCTATGGCTTGCACGGGTTACTACTTCCCCTCTGATGTATATCTAGTTTTTAGTAGGTCAACATGTTTTATTTTAATTTTTCCGTCAACGTCGACTAAATATAAGTAATCTCCTGTTCTCGACATTATCGTTCCTAGTGTCGACCCACGGTATAATATTTTTCAAATTCAGTTTTTTTTTGTTTTTTTAGTGTAACATAATTCTTGTCTTGCAGTTTCCAATTCTTGCGCTTTTGACTTTATTTGATCAAAACTGATTCTCAAAGGTCTTCTGTAAATTATGTTGCTATGACAGAAGAATGCTATTGAATCTTAAATTAAAATATTAGTTTTTGCTTGTTCCATTAATTCGTTCTTTAAATGTTTTTGCTGCCCGTTCCGTAATCTCGTTGGACTTCGAATGATATGGGGTAACCTTAGTGTGAATGATTTATTTGTTTTGCAAAAAAATTCAAACTCTATTGAAACTAGTTGTAGTCTATTATCCGATACGATAAACTTGCGAATATCAATTTTTTATTCTTCTATCGGAAATTGTGCTGTTAATCGGTATGACTGTAAAGCAACTATTGTATGCGTCTATTACTATTAAAAACATTTTGCTTTTAAATCATTTAGAAAAATGTATGTGAGTTTGTAATCTTGGTTTTGGTGGTGCGTACCATTGGTATAATGGTACTTGTGAAGGTTTGCTTCCATTGTTGTCGTTAGTTGTTTTATCTCTTAAATTTGTTTTCGTTATGGAAAACTCTTGCAATCGCAAGTTGAATAAATATCTTCGATCAGGAAATCTTATCTTGTCGTTTTCTGTTAGATATGTGTTTGTTAGTGGTAATCTTGATAGTGAATCAGCGAGTGCGTCGTTTTTACCTGGCTGATAAGATATTATATAATCATAGTTATTTAAAAACGTAGCCAAACGTAATAATCTATTACTCGCTATTTTTTGCGTGTGTCTGTTTTTGCTAAATATCCTTTCAAGTGCTTTATGATCCGTTAGTAATATGTCTACCATACAAATATTGATAGAACTTTGTAACACTGTATATTATAGCTTTTTCATCTATAGTAGCATACTTTGATGCAATTTTGAATAATAATTTACGTAACAACCTTTGAAAGTAAAGCTTAGCATAACGAACGGTTGCATCTGAGTGAGTTATACTATGAAACTTTAGACGAAAGCAACGTAAATTATTTTTTATATTGCCTTTTGTAAAATTACATTTGTTTTTGGCATTAACTTTAACATATGTAGTTTTTTTTAAATTTTAATTTTAAGATTTTTTTAAATGACACTGACAAACGAATATTGACATTTGCAATAGTGCAGCACAAAAAAGTAAAATACTAATGATAAATGTAAATAACACTTGATGTAGATCACCTGAAAAATAATTTTTAATGAACGATTGAGTCATCATTCGCTATGTAATTCCAACTCTAATATATTTTTATCATTTCTACTATATATTTATAAGGTAATCAGTAAGACGCTTAACAAGAGTTGTCTTAAACCTATGTTTTAGCAATTTTAGTCAGATTCATCCATTTCACTAACAAAAAACTCCAACTGAAACTTTGTATAAAACATACATATTCCTAAAGTTGCAGTAATTGAACATAATTTTAGAGCTAACACAATGTTGATTTAAACTCTACTTCTAATCAGTTCTATGGTTTTAATTTTTTTTTACCAATTTTTTATTACGTATTGCATTTGATAAATTTTATAACATAAAATATAACCAAAACGTTAGCAAACAATTTTTTTTCCTTTAAATTCTGGCAATATTGCAATTAAGGAAAAAAGATTTATTACTAGTTAATTTAATCGCCAACTGCTACAAGCAAAATAATGATTTTAATTAATTTCTTTAGAAATTATATTTACCATTGAATATAACACAAACTTACTAAAGTGCTAAATGTCATTATTAATAGTACACAATAAGACACAGATATATCACTACATTTCACACAATAATACTCGCCTAAATTGAAGTAACAACTATTCAGTAAGAGAACTTCTATTCTATTAATTTGGAAATTTTATTTAAATTTATATAAACGTTTAATTAAAAATTTGTTATTTTTATCTAAACATGGAATACTGTTTCATTTTAAAAATCAATTTAGTAAATAATTTATTTTTGAGAAGTTTTAACCTTACAATAGCATTTTATGATAATTTATACGTTAATTGCTAGTTAAATGTTTTAAAGAAAATATATATAATTTTTTTAAACAAGTTTGTAAGCGTTTACGCTTTAAAAAATAGTAAAGATATTTCTCACTTTTAAGAAAATCTGAACACATTTATCTTCTGCTGAAATCTCACATGCATACACTTTATAAAGAACATAATACATTTTTAAATTGTGTTTTGTATATTTAAACAAAATTTAAATTTATATTGTAATTTATAACTCTTAGAATAAACCTCTATGTTGTTTATGTTGATTATTATGTCAAGCGTACTTTGCGATATACTTACCAACCATTTAATACTGTAACAAATTTTAAAACTAATTTATTCACTAAAAATATTTACACATTTATAACTAACTAAAATAATTAAATCTAAGGATATTTAATAAAAACACTTACACTAATTTATATAGTACTATCACTTAAAAGATTATGTCCGCGGATAACTTCTATTTATCTAAAAACTGACACTTTTTTACATTAAAATCACGCACGTTTTTAATTTGTTGTACTTATCTTGACACGCTTTAATCACTTATTTATTTAAACTTAAATAACCTTCTTAACACTGCCGACTTCGAATTACTAAAATAACTGACTTATGATTCACTTGTATCGCTTTTATATATTGTGACAATTCTTCGAGAGTTTTCCACATCTTTCCCAAATGTTCTTATTGTTGATAGCAGCTTCGTGAAAGCTCTCAAAACTAAAATTTCAGTAGGTTTTTATTATTTAGTTACATCGTTGACATTTTAATAATTTTAATTTACGTAGTTGCACATAATAAATAATTGTTTTAAAATGGTTGTTTGTTTTTTTACAAAAAAATTAATTTTATAGTACCTACTGTTAATTTGTTTATTTCTGGTACTTTATGGTATAAGATGTGTAACGTAACGTATTTATTCTTATGTGCAAATTAATTGCATTACAATGTACTCTGTTACCTAAATTTTTAAAAACAATTTTTCTTATTAAATACTTTGTAATTTTTTTAAATTGATAGCCCATCTAAAAACCATTATTTGCTGTGACCTTTAGATACATTTTTGGTTTTTTTCTTCAAATTTGTGTGTACAAATTAACTCACATTTCTTAAATAATCTCTAAAATGAAATCTCTTTCTACAACAAAAGAAACATAAATGTTAAAAAACAGTTCTATAAACTTGGATTAGAACAGTAAAGAATTTAGTGAAAACATTACTTTACTTGTAAAATAATGTTAATATTTAATAAATAATTGTTAAAACATAAATTACTAATAAAAGGGTTCAAATCTTAAGTCATAACAACCATATTAAACTTTTAATAAAAAAATCTCAAGTTTACAGGTTTCTAACCCTCAGATACCACGTTTGTACAGCTTACCTAAAATTCATAAACTAAATTTTCCAATCAGACCGATAGTTAGTTTTATTAACTTTCCTACTTACCCAGTTTCTCAATTTTTAGCCAACATTTTCAGAAACACAATTAACTTTTTACCTAAATTTGCTATCAAAAACACCAGACAATTAATTTCCAATATTAACAATATCAACATTAGAGACAAATCTAATTTAAGATTAATTTCCTTTGACATCGCCAATTTGTTCCCTTCTATTCCACCTAATGACATTAAACCCATTCTTCTTAATTTATTATTTAATTCTGATCTTTCTAACAAAGTGGCACAACAAGTCATTGAATTGACACAATTTTGTACCAATAATATTTTTTTCCAATTCAATACGTCTATTTTTCAACAAATACAAGGACTACCTATGGGGTCCTCACTCTCACCAATTTTAGCTGAAATTTTCATGGACAATTTAGAATGTCAACACATAACTAATAGTGAACTTTTTAAGAAACATGTCATCCTTTGGAACAGATACGTTGATGATGTTTTTTGTATTTTCCAAGGGAATAATTCTCATATTGAAATCTTTTTAGATTTTCTTAACAAGATACACCCCCGCATTAAATTCACTGTCGAGATTCCAAATAACAATATTCTACCGTTTTTGGATTTATACATTTCTATTACTAATAACAAATTTAATTTTAATATTTACCGGAAACCGACTACAACGAATCACTTGATTCCTTTTGAATCTAATCACCCTATCAACTATAAACTAGCATCTTTTAATTTCCTTTTCAATAGATTGTTTTCTGTTCCACTTTCTAAGGTAGACTTTGATAACGAATTACAAATTATTTTCTATTTAGCTAGAACCAACAATTACCCTATTCATTACATCAATAATTTATTTCACAAATTTTTATACAGCACAAAATCAAATCAGTTACCACTTTAACACAGAATAAAGAACAAACCAATCAATATATTAGTATTCCATTCATTTCCCAATTTGACAACATAATTCAAAAAATCAATAAGAAGAATAATATAAAATTAACTTATAGTATCCCTCTTACGACGAAGAACTTGCTTTGTAATGTTAAAGATAAACTGGACATTTTAGACTCATCCGGTATTTACCAAATTAATTGTTCCTGTGGTAAATACTATATCGGCAGGACTTTTAGATCAATTAACACTCGTCTCAAAGAACATCTTAGATACTTAAAAAATCCTAATAAGTACAATAACAATATAGATCATGTTAAATCTTCGTTCGCTTTTCATATCCTTTTCAATAATCACAAATATTCTAATTGTAAAGTGATTCATCCTGTTATTAATAACCGTTTCAATCTTGACATACTAGAAGTTATTTATATTAAATTAAACAACAGTAATAACAATTTGATTAACGATCAGATTAATCACAATATTATTGACTTAAAACTTAATTATTAATTTTAGCCAAACTCTGTAGCCCTGTGATCTGTTAGTTTGTTGTTTTTGGTTTTTTACAGTGTACGTTTTTTAGTAATTTGGTCATAATTTTAACGTTCGAATTTTGTTAAAAATTTAATACATTATTATATATCGATACTTAGGTCAGGGTCATATTTAGAGGTATTTTATATATCACATTTTGTTTGTGTGTCTGTACGTTAACATGTAATAATTTTACTTTATTCATTAATTATGTGCACTCTTTTCGTTAAGAAGTGTTCTTGTTTAACGTGTTAATCAATAATTCTTACCTGACACTAGATAAATGTACTACTTAATTCAAGTAAGTTTAAAGTTATTTCTCATAATTTAAATTTTTATAAATTTTTTGTAAATTTTAATCAATTGAATGTTTTGTAATTACGTTTTTTACCTAGTTTTACTACGCCTGAAGATGGCTTAATTGTTTTTACAAGCCGAAACATGTCGCCAATAAAAAAAAAAAAAAAAAAAAATAATATGGTTGTTATGACTTAAGATTTGAACCCTTTTATTAAACTTCAACCATACTCGATGGATCCATTTTTTAAATTATAAATTACTAAGTTCAGTTAAATATAAAGTCTAAAATAATAAATTGGCAATAAATTAAATAAAATATTAAGCAAATAAAATTATTTTAATATTTTTCCAACGCCAAAATTTATTTAATATATTTTATACATAGCTGATGTAACACAAATAATTTATCTAAAATTAAATTAAGCTTGTGCAATACAAAGAAATGTCGCTTTTACAGATCTATAATTTTATTTCATAAATGTAATAATTGCATTAAGAAACGTTTTAGTTGTAACAGAAAAATTGCTTACCTGAAGTGGAAACATATTTTAGTGTCGCTAAATAATGACAAAAAATATTTTTTTTAATTAAAAGTAAATGTAAATATAAAGAACATTTGTTAAACAATATTGTAACAAATAGATACAAAATAAAACATGGAGATCATGTTTATTACTAAAAATATATAAACAGTTTAGTCAATTTACCGTAGTTCTAAAATATTTCATGTTTGAGTTTTGCGCAAGCAAAATAGCAATTTGATTTTAATTGATTATAAAATATAAATGTCATTTAAGCTAACCATTCAAACAACACAAAAAAGAGTTAAAAGAATACAAATTAAATTAAAAGTTAAAAATATAACAATTTCCGTTTAAAACATTCATTAAACTGAGCATATTTACAAACATTTGCATCTAAAAAATCGAATTTAATTGTTTTAACCTGGAAAAAAAGTTTATTGTTTAGTATTTTGATGATTGTTAAAAAAACATGTATCTATTAATCGACAAATCTTTTATCACATTTTCTACTATTACAGTATTGCATACTATGTTCTCATTATCATAATACAATAAATCGCAAACATTTTAAATATCGATCTACAAACGTTGATGATTACATAATACAAAGCAATTGCGATAGGCACTCAAATTGTTACTGAACTAAAATAGCGTATTGTAAAAACGCATATTTCTTATAATACTTTTTCTATTTTGCTTTAATTTACATTATTTGTTAATAAAATTATGCTATAGTACAGTAAAAGTGATTAACATCGACTTAGTTTCTTATTTCAAATTTGAAAATTCTTGACATTTATTCTGATGATTTTAACATTGACTAAAATCAATACGTTGATCCGATTTACTAACCATTTTATAGAATACACACACAAAACAGTTACACAAAATAGTCATGTATATGCGAAATAGAGAAACTCTATTTTGATTATTACATTTGCAAATGTACATGCAACTTCTAATTTTAACAGAAAAATCTATTAAAAATTACACATTTTTTTAAAAATAATTAATGATAAAAATGTTTATTTAAACTACTCTAACAAATTAAATACGATTTTGAAAAAAAAAACTTTTTAATTTAAAAATAACCAAACTCTTCAATAACATCAAACAAGTTATTAATTTTTTTACTACAACTGTTCTGACAGTTTACTCTAAGATTGCTTTGTAATTAATTTCTTAAAACAATTCTAATAAGAAAATGTATTAATTTAATGTGTTTAATTTAGTGGAAAAGAGTTTGGTTACAAAATTTAAAATAATGTTAAAAATTAATTTACTTTTACCTTAAATAAAAAAAACAAAGTTAATCAATTTTGTTGTTCTAAATGATAACCTGAGTTTACTATAAAAAAATTTACAATATTTCAAAAAAAAACTACAATTACAAAATTTTTAAAATTAAACAATACCATGGGAACAAAATACACAAACTCAAAAGTGTCAGTGTCAAATTACAAAATTTATTATGACAATAAACGTGGTTATGAAAGTGAGCCAGTAACATGTTTTATCGAATTAATGCACGTTTGTTCATTAGGTAATAAATAAGTTTCTTAAAACATAACTACTATATTGTACCAACAAAGAAAGCTTATTAAAAACAACAAACTTCCAAATACTATATATTATTGGTTTAGCGTACTATGTACATTGCTTCAAACATTTTCAGTACATAAATATAATAACTCTCACTTATTAAGTCAATAAAACACATTTGTTTAATCAAGGTCTTTAATCATTAATAATATTAACAGAATAGTTTTGATAATTAATTGATTTTTACGTATCCGATTGAAAATTTAATTTTTTTTTTCTTTAACATGATTGCCATGAAGAGTGCCATTAGTTTCCTCGGCCATTGGTATTGGTCCTAGTTAATTATTTACTAATAGAACAGTTCGCTTCCTGGTAATGATTTATATTTTTGTGATGATCATATTAATGATTCATTTTTTTAGAAGGAAGAGACAGAAGCAACTACTTCAGTTTTTTACGACGTTTCGTGTTCTAGATGAACACTTCATCAGGCTCGCGCCTTTATTGTAAGGAACACACATTTTTTTATTATTTTATCAACATAAAAAAACAAAAATGTATAACTACATGACTAACAAACATTAATAAACGTTAGAAATTTGAATAAATTTTGGACGAACTAACACTGTTATAATTATAAAATTATGAAATTCAATAAAAAAATTGTTGTGTGTTGCTTCTGTCCCTACCTCCTAAAAGAAGGAATCATTAATTTGATGACAGAAATATTAGTTATTTACTTATTTCTATTCTTAAATTTCACATTAAAATCCATGTCAATTTTTAACAATTAAAAAGTCATAAATGATTAAAAATTAAAGTAATAAATTTAAATATTAATCGAAATCTAAATGAATGTATATGAAAAAAACATTATTCAAAAGATGTTGATGTTTTACATTTTTAAATTAGTGAGGCGATATTTGACGCATGTACGTACAATTAATTTCTTCTAAGGTCTATTTGCCAAGCTATGAGCTCAAGGATTAATTTGCATTATTTTCTGGTACTAAACATTTGTATAATATACAAAGTTTAGCTACTAATTAACCAAAACTCAATATTGATGGCCATTTATTTACGTACTTTGTTTTTTCCGGTTCTGTATATTTTTAGATGCGGTTTTTTCGTGTTCAAAAAAAGAGTGTAGTTAAATGTTGTTTATAAGCTGCAAAACTTATTGTATTTCCTTTCCATGTCTAATCAAAAATACAACTAAAATTCAAAATAAAGAGAGTATTAAAATTGTAATATTTACCTTTTACCTTTGTTGCATGAAAATTTAGCTAGACACAAACACTCCTAGTAATCTTACGTACGTGTGTAATTTATACAATATTATTTGAGATAAACATAATACAAGTTGCTAAAATAAAAAAACACCAGCTAAGTAGTGTTGCCTTAACGACAACGTACAGGAGCACAAAGTGACATCACAATTTATTATAATAATTAATTAGTACATTTGTTTAATGTACAGATTTCTTTCTTTATGAATACGTTACGTTAACGTGACGATTTGCAAACATTAAAACAATGTACTTGATACTAAATTAAAGTAAATCATCTGTTTATTAAATTTACTAAACAGTTATCATTTTAATCATAAAATAGTTTACTAATTAATGTTCTTTTACATAAAATCATTCGTTGTATAAATACATGAATTATTGTCTCAATAAACATGAATGCTAAATCGATCTGTGAACATGTATTCGTTTAATAAAAAAATCAAATAATTTATTTAACAAGCTTTTGGTCTTTAAAGGCCGTTGTTTAATATTACGTAGTATATATTTTTTTGTAAACAAATGGTGTCTAGAAAACGCAAACTCATATATTTTGCTGAATTAATCTTCCTAGTACCAAGTATGGTCTCAAAAGAACCCCGTGCCTAGAATTTCCAAAGAAAAAGGTCAAATGACTTCACAGTTTTTCATAACGTTACAAGACTTATTATCAGGAATTTTCTGACACAGAAATATGAAATAACGAAAGTATGTCACAAGCTTTAAGTCTTACGAACCTTGCATGGCCAACTCGCACAGTCGGAGATAGAGGAGGTTCAAGGGAATTATGCTTAAGAGCGCCAGATCAAATCCAAATTAACACTTCTGCCTCGATCACGACAGACGGTCCAAACTTGTAACTAAATTTGAGGTTTGTAATCCTTGTCACTCTGATGTTCGAGTAGCCAAAATTTGTTAATAGGTAACGACTATTAAAAGAGAAAGGTATGTTGCCATAAAAGAAAGATTAACAAATATAACAACTTTAATGTATTAACGTAGAAGATTAACAAGAATATATGTAATTTCTCCACTGATCAATGTTCGAAAAATCAATAAGTATAATTAACAAATATAGAAACTTTAATTTAGCAACGTCGATGATTAAGACAAGTATATCTAATTCTCAGTGCATAAATGCCAGCAGTATCGGCAACACACACTACATATGTAAGTTAAGTTGAAACGAACAATGAAGAAAATCTCGTAGTAAATATTGGTTGTACACAGCATGCGATGCACGCAAAATAATTAATCAAACTACCTTAATAGTATTAAAACAATGATAGTAATTACGGAATTAACACTAGCCAAAGTTTCGTGAGCGACCTTTCTGACAGCGATAAAATAATTAAATACACTTACCCACAATCCAGTATCTACTTGGTCGAAGAAAACGTTTTCTCTGGCAAGTGAGCCTGCAATAAATTTGAGTAGCAAATCGTGTCAACACAATGACTCACGAAATCAAGATCTACAAAAATTGTTAATTATTGCTAAAGGAAAGTACACATAACATAACCCGATTGTCGAATGCTGTTGTACACCTTCAATGAAAGTTGGTTTCGCAGGTGTTTGTCGCATGAGTAGGATCTCGAAGAAAAGTGATTGTATTCGGTTTTTTTAGTTTTAACCGTAGGCCTTATATATAGAGTTATACTCGTCCCATGAAAGTATTTGTCGATATTAATCCCTCATTATTGTTTATTGAATAGGAACAGGTGGGCCAGAACGTGGTGGAACGGCTATCAAATTAACAAGAAATTACAACAGAATTCTAATAAAACGGAAGTAACTATCTTACCCTGTGACGACTCAATTATTTTACGAACGAATTATTTTTAAGCTTCACAGGCCATTTTATGCAGTTGACAGCTTAAAGATTTTGGTAAAATGACAGTCCCAAGAAAAGATCGGCAGAGGGCGTCAAAACCGGAATCTAATTTTAATTCATATAAAGGGTATTCCGTTAGGAAAATTTTGCACGTAACAAGTACTTAATAACATTTACACACGAAATTGTCTAAAAAGAAGTGGCAGGTTTTAACGAGCCCGCTCCTGATATTTGCTGTAACTAAATTTTTCAACAAAAATGGATATGTTAACACTATAAATATTTCCTAGAAGTAATTAAATATTTGCTGGAGTTAGTATGCCAGACAGTATTTCACTTCTAAGAATTAAGGTATTTCAGAATGAGATAAAAAATATTCTTTATGCCATTTGTTTCTAAGAAAATAACCGAGACAGGTGCTTTATATTTCCCAGAATTCTTAGTGCATATTGTGATTTTGAACAACATAGACGCACTTCAGTGATCGTGATCAAGTATGACAAATACATCATCATCCAGAACAAAAAGCATTATAGAATTGGCGCGGGCAGTTGAATACAGTATATATACGTTGTACCAGTATTTTTTTAAATTATGTTAAATAAAATGAATTGTTAAAATTTGCATAAGGTAAATAAATTTTAATTTTTAGATGACCATGAGTTCGAGAAAGTCGTAGAAATCCCCAATTTAGAAACTGATCAGGATTTTGACATCTTCTTAGAATCTGAAGTTGACGACAACTTGGAGGTAACAGATGAAGTAAATGATAAAATAGTTTCTGAAAAGAATAAAGAGATTGTTATTGAAGATTTAAGTGACATATATGTAGCCAAAGATGAAACACTTTTATATATTTTTATATTTTATTTTTATTCGACGGCGGCTTAGATCTTCCAGTTTCCTTTTCATATTCAAACTGTTCATCTCCCCTGACATAGTTGATATTATCATGACATACACGAATTAGAAGTTTCTTCGAATGATACAATAATACAACAAAAAGGACAGGGATAGCAATGCAATATGGAAGGCAGATAATCAAACAAAAATATATGCTTCTGTTGAACTACTGCTATGTAGTGAAGTCACAAAGAGCAATCGTGAACCAGTAACCATGCTGTGAAGCAAAAGTTTTGCTTTTCACAAACCCATGTATGGTGATATCTCAGCATATTTAAGATTTGATGATGCACAAACACGGGTCTAACAAAAAGAAAATTATGAATTAGCACCAATCCAAAAAGTTGTAGAATTATTTACTTCATCTGCCATAAATATTATAATCCATATAATCCATGAACTTTAGTATAAATTAACAAATCGTTTCATTTAGGGCTAGATACCCGCTAAGAGTGTATATGAAAAGCAAACCGGCTAAGTACAATATCAAAATTTAGGTAATGAGTGACTGTAAAACATGTTATTGTAAAAATATTTAAGTATACTTGGAAAAAATTGGTGGACAGCCCGAAAAAGACCAGGTTAAAAGGATAGTAATGGATTTAGTGTCTATTATGGAATCAGGATACGGTATTACTACTGAAAAATTTTTTACGTTTTTAGAACTGGCAAAAATTTGATCGACAAAAAATTAAACATGTGTTGGCGCAATAAGAATAAACAAAATTTTTATTCTTTTTGAATTCTTACCTTCAATCCGTGATACTACTTTCTACAGAGCATTACACAAACAGTGTTTCTAATGAAAGACAGAGAAAGCCTGACATTATTACCAATTACAATCAAACTAAAGAAGCTGTAGACACCTTTGACAAATTACTGAATGAATATTCTTGTAAGAGACAAACAAAAAGATGACCAATTCCACTTTTTATGAATTTTGTTGATATTGCAGGCGTAAATGCTTTCATTTTATAAACAAGTCTTTACTCAGACTAAAATGAGGCTTACTTGCATCGAAAACGTTTATTTTTGCTAAAACTTGGACAAATGCTTACTGAACTACTCATCAGAAGAAGGTTAAATAATCTCTTGGTACGTGGTCGACTACCTAAGAAAACTCTGTATGTAATGGAACAATGTTTGAAAACTGACAAATTCACTGAAAAATCTTGTGTTCCCACTTTGCTACCCATGGAACCACAAACAAAGAAGAGCGTTGTTATATGTGCTCCAGAAAAAAAACTCAAAAATAATTATCATTTATATGTCTTGCAAAAGGAATGTTTGCAATAATGACAGATCCAAAAAGATTTTGTATCTACAATGTGATTGATATGACAAAAAAATTATTTACTCATATCCATTTTCCGTTTTTTAATTAAACTCGTTTAGCATATTTGAATTTTATTTTTCATTGTTACATAGTAATTAAAATAATAATTAGCTTATAAAACAAAAGAATGGGGGATCCTTTAAAGACCACACCCGGTATGTAACGTGATATTTTTGACCTGGTATTAGAAAGGTTAAGGACAAAATGCAAACCATCTTTATTATGGCAGTTTTATTAAATCTATGTTGAAAATAAACCATGACGTTGAACTGGAAAAATATGGTAAACTATAAGTATGTTTAAAAAAAACTGAAGGATTTAAAGCAAAAAAATCTAACCCCAGAAAAAATTAGAAAATGTATTGACAAAGTTCTTGATGAAAATATGAAATTATATATTTTTAAATAAAACACTACAGCTGTATTCATAAAAAATTACAGAGCTCTTGAAACCTATTTTAGCCTAAATGTCAAAAAACACGTTTTAGCTTAACAAACCTTTTGTAACAGTGTTGTAACTTAGCAATATTTAAAATAGAACTTTAAACCTATTTTAACTTAAAAAATTGTGTATATAGTCCATTCGTTTGACTTATCCCGATTGATCGATGAATCAAACGCGCACTTGTGTATGACTATCCTTTTTTACATATTGAATACAATGTATACATTATTAGCTAACGTATTATTCCAAGAGTGTCGTTTTTTATGTCTCTTATTAACTCAAGTAACTAACAAGGATAACATCAACAACAAACTTCGTTTTCTTATACGAACAGTTTTGATACCAACTTAACGTAAATTGACGTATACGTCAAATGTATGTCATAATGTTGATTACAAATAAAAGACAAAAGTTTAATTTACGTATTGTAGATGTGCGCACGTAAAAGCATATTATTTTCAATAAAACTTAAAACGTGGCAGATGAATTTTGGTAAGCTATTCTTAAACGTTGCAAAAATTTTGTAAATATTTGTAGGTTAAGACGAATGAAGAAAGGAAGTAATTGTTCCAATAGTTTTCTATATAAAAGTGGTGATTCTAGATCTTTGACGGCACTGGGTACATATAAACAATGTAAAGATCAAAGTATTAGATGCTAAGGTCGCCTTGAATAAATATCACCTGGCCTAAACACCACTCCTTGTCCGAACTATACGGCAATATATTCTACTTGCAAATTTATGAGTTAATGGCTATGTATTTGATTTATGCATAAAGATTGAAATTTTGGGAATTCTACTAATCATTAGGCTTTGAGAAAATATTCAAATTCCAAAATATGGAAGCATAATTTCAACTATCAGTGTTTACACTTGTTTGTGTAGAAGATTATTATACTGCAATTCAAAATTATTGGTGTATTTAATGTAATTGATAAACACATTATAACGCAGTGTTTCTTACTTATTCAGTACACTATTACACCATGATTACACCATAATGTAATAAAACGTATGACAATTTGTCCATTCACATTTAAGCATGACTATATTGAAAATAATTTATTGTTATAAAATATAATGTTAATGTACAATAACATATATGTTACTAATTAGATTATTATTAAGTTTTGGAGAAAGATATTTGTTTGCGTTAACAATTTAAATAAAAACAAGAAATTAAATGTTGACTACACTTCATCTTCTGTATCTGTGTCATCGTTTGGATTTATAATAATTGGATTGACTTGGAAATCATAAAGTTTTTCTTGTTCCCAACACTTGAGAATTTCAGCTTCTACATGTTTAACAGTTTTTAACCAAACTGAAGGTGAAACTGTTTCTAACGCTTCTTTCCACATCTGTTTGACATTATCATCCCCATAACCATCTCTTCCAATATGTTTATCATAATAAGTTTTGCTTATTCCCCATACCATTTCTATTGGGTTAAATTGACAATGGTAAGGAGGCAACCGTAAAATTTCATGTCCATGTTCTCTAATAACATTGTCGACTAAATATTGTTTTTCTTCCTTATGTAGCTTTGCAAGATGTAGTAATTCCGTTTTAAATGCTTTTTCATAAATAATTTTTCTTTCACTAAGCCACTCTGCAATTTCTTCTTTTTTCCAATTTGTAGTTGGTTGGCGATTGACAATTTGTGAATGGTAAGGAGCATTATCCATAACGATTACAGGTTTCTTTGCTAAGTTTGGCAAAAGTTGATTTTTTAACCATTTAAGAAAGTTTTCGGAATTCATAGAATCGTGATAATCACTACTTTTATTTGTGGTAGAGAATATAAGGTCTGCTCCCACCACAAAGCCATCTTCTGTTCCAGCATGTAGAACTATATAACGTTTGCCTTCACCACCAAGATTCTTAAAGCATTTTGAACTGGAATCTTGCCATATTCTTTTGTTGCTTCCTTTTGCAAATATCCATGTTTCGTCGAGATAAACGAACTGCTTGTAGATATCCTGTTTCTTATAAGTGATGTAACTTCTCAAAAATTTTATTCTCATCGATGCAATTGAAGTTTTTTCGCACAGAGCTTTTCTATTGTTGGTTTGCTTGAAAAAAAATCCAATGTCCAACAAAACGTGATACAGGCTTGTCCTTTTACACTCAACGATACCTCTTTCTTTAATTTTGGTTAAGAGAGTATCTAATGTAACATGTTCATGATTAAAATACATGTTGTAAATTGTAGTACGGATTTCACTTTTTTGTCGTTCATCCATGTCTTTTGTTTTTAGACTTTTTCGTTGAGGTTCATTTTCCTTGTTTTCGTCTTGATTTTGATGTCGTCGTAAAGCATTAGAAATAGTTTTGGTGTCAATTTTTAAAGCATCGCTAACCCTTGCATGAACTGCTGTTAATGGTATTAAGGGCCCGTTGTTCTGTTTTTCTTGATTAAAGTAGTCCACCAAGTTATGAATCAATTCGTCTACAGTAATTGACCTACGAGGCATGTTGATGTGCTATAAATGAAAACATAAATGTAATCTTTTTCTCTAAAAGCAAATTAATATTTACCTTAAATCAACACTAGAAAGTAATGTGGTTCTGAAAAGAGCCGATTTTTTAAAATATTAACTCAAGAAGCAATGAAAAACGAAAAAGAAATAAACAAACCGGTGCGCGTACGTAACCTCAAACAACAAATAAGTAAATAAACAAAGGTTGGTATCAGTGCTCATATTTTTGCTTTAAATTACAGACGACGGTCATTTCGTGATTTAATGCATACGTGACGTCATCGGGATAAGTCAAACGAATGGACTATAATCAGATTTTTTTGAAGTTGAAAAATTTATTTAAAAGAAATTTAATTTGTGTCTCTATATTTAATTTAACACGGATGCAATAGATCATATTAATATCTATTAATATTGTAAATAATATAATTGATATAATTCGTGACTTCGACTAAGCTTTCAAGCGAACTTTGTCATCTTGGCGGTGCTACAAATCTTGGTACTTTTTGGCAACACGTCTTCATAGTTTTACTTATTCCAATTTTTTCGTAATCAAGTTTATTGTTTGTATTGTCCTAATTTTTTTGTCAAAATGTACTTAAGTTAAATATTACGTCAAGCGATATGTTTTACTGCCAATTGGTCTGTGCCATACGATCGGAAAGAGAATTCTGATTTTTTTAGGTATAAAATGTAACTCATATACACATGTAGGAAACTATGAAGTTGTTAGTTAGATAGTAAATATTACAACCGCGAATTTCAAAAAATGTATTTGAATTATACGCGGCATAATATTTCTAACTGTACTACGCAAGTGCAAAAATTTGTTTATATAATTGCAGAAACCATCTTAGAGACCAGTGGACAGCTGTTTCGTCCTATTTGGACTCCTCAGCACTGGAATACTCTAATGCAGTTTCCACAACTATATAAAACAAATTGCCATAGTTTTAATCTGGGATTAACTCGTACGTAGCTCCGTTCCTACGAGATGGCGTTTAGCCTCAGATTTGGTAACTCATATAGTTCATTGATTTAAATAATTTTTTATTTAGCATTTTAAAAAAATAAGCAGTTTACATTCAAGAAAGATGTATTTTATGCAATACCAAACTTCTCTTCAAAGTGCCATTATTACTGCATCGTCCGTTATTTTTTTAACATTTACATATTTACTTAATATAATTACTACTCCTAATGTTGTTAAACAGTTATTCAAAAATCGAATTGTTATGAATCACACCAGACTTGCAAAATTATTTACCCAACAAACTATGTCAGCATTTTCTTTTGCTTGTTGGAGTCAGTATTTTTGTTTTCAATTATCCTGACCCTTCCTGCTTGCACCCATTCTTGAAATTGATGCTAAAAAAACTAAATAAGTTATTTTGAATACATTCAAAATGATGCAAACCTTATCTTCTACAGACTAATTTCCACTTCTTCTTTTCTTTTTACCAAAGATCTTTTTACTATTTGTCATTATTAATTACTACCATAATTATTACTTGACAGACGTAACTAATAAACGCAAAAAATAGTTCTAATGTTTCGACGTTACCAACGCGACTACATTAAATTTACTGAAATCGGTATTTTAACTCTATTTTGAGTACCGAGAGTTTACGAACCGTTTATGAATGAACGAAAGTTAAAACGTTCTGTAAGCCTTAAAACACGTTTTAAATAAAACAAGTTTAAAGAGTATTTTTGAATATTTTTATGAATACAGCTGTAAGTATTTTATTTTATTTGTAAAAATTGCTTAAAAAATAATGTCATTTTATGCAAGTTTCTTATACTTATTCTTTACAGGTATGTATAGTACAGTTTTCATTACCTCAGTTGTAGACAAAATTTTTTCCGCGTATAATTTTTTAACAGATAAAAGACAGTCTTTTCTGTTAAGAAATCCATTCCAAGTTAGGAATAAGTTAAGTTTATGTTTTATATGATAGGGAATTTACGAACGAGTATTAGGATGTAATTTATTAGTTTGTAATTATATATTAAGTAAGTTTTTGCAAGAACCTTTGTTTTAAATGCAATACAGTTCATGAAAAACTGCGCATATATTAAATAAAAATTATGCATATTTAGTGCATATTTTAAATGTTTTCAATGAATATATATGCGCCTATTTCTACAGTTTTAGTTGCATACTAATCTTTGCTTTGATTATAATTATAGATACTACCAAATTTAGTGTTATTAGCTAAACAAAACGAATAATTATTATTTGTATCATTAGTCTAGAAAGTGATTTTTTGCGAGTATGAGCTTATTTATAAACCGAAGTAAAGTCGATGCTTACAAAATGCGAATACTTTAACACAATAGTTAATTTAGCAATCCAAAAACATTTTAACTAAAATTATTGTTTCATTTATTATTCTCTATAATTATAGTTGTACCCAGTTCAGTTAGTACAAATTTCTTGTTTTTCTATACTTACAATTGGTATTTTGAAACTATCAGCAATGAAAATTATACTAAATGGTACGGCAGTATCTTACCATCTTCAGCATTTTCTACTAAACTTGTTTAAATAATTTTAAACTATGTGTAATTTAAATTTTTTTATTAATATCTTCTACATAATCATTGTTATTTTGGGAAAGTTTAAAAATTCTATATTTTTGAGTTAGATAAGTGCTATATTTTTTGTATTTTAACTTATTATACTCGAAACAATGTTCTTATAATTATTGACTGTAATAACATAAATATGATTATCTTATTTTGTTTTTACTTTATGTTGTTTTCTATTTGCAGTTTAATGAAATACAAAATTAATAACAAAACAATTTAGTTCTAATTAAACAGCGGCGTGCACAGTTGACATTATCACACAAAAATTATTATAGTATTGATATCACCAGTGTCTGTAAATATTTTATTAAAAAATTGTTTTAGTAGAATTTAGGTTACTATTATTACCACACCTTTTCATTTTGGCAAATTTTGTGTGTAAAATTGCTTATAAGCTACAGAAAATAAGTATTTGACAATCTGTGATACACATGCTAAAAACAAATCATTTTTGTTTTTATAAATATTAACGGTTTGATTAATATAAGAATAAAGTTTAAAAACCTATTAAAAGCAAAAATAGGACTATAAAACTCAACTTTTAAAAGATGTAATCAGTTCTATGTTCTGAATTTCGACGTATGACAATACTTATACGTTATAAAAAATTTATGGATTTATTCAGACTAAAACAGCATAGTAAAAGTAATGTTGTTTAAAAAAACTTAACAAAAAAAAACAAAATAATTTTGCAATTTGACTTTTTTCATACTTTTTCAACTTGTATTTACTGCAAAAAATAATGAAAAATTGATTCGTTCTTACTTTCATTTCTTTCTTAATTTTACTACTTTTATTTTAATTTTGTCCTCGCATGTCATTTAAAAAAGTTTATTTTGTAGTTTAGTAAAAAGTAAACATAATTACAAAAATAAAACTTTTATTTGTTTCCATAAAGTGTTTTAACAAAGTATAATAAATGCATGTTTTTGTCAAAGTAAGTAGTTTTATCATCAGAAACTTAATTGAAAATACTACAAAACTGCATATAGATAAAATGTTGCAATTAATTAAGTAACAGAATCAATAATGGTTAATGCATTCACAGATGTGTTTTACTATAAAGTTTGTTTTGTGCAACATAATGATAAAACAAATACACTAGTGCTTTCCTAGTAGCACGTAAAAATTAAAACTACGTTTACTGTTTCTGTTAGAAAAATTGTTTTAATTAATGTATACTTAAATTAATTAGTTATAATTACTGTAATCATCCAACAAAAGTTTGTATTTTATGTCTATATGTTGTTTAATGTAATACTGTTAAACGCATATTTATGTTCTTTTTAATGTAAAAAATAAAACGCCAATGAATGTCTTTTGTTAAATTTTATTCTACAACTGTTCTATATTTGTATAATTGGTCTTTGTCAAAGTTAGTGCCATGATAATTTTATATGTTTGTAAAATCAGTATTGAAATAATCTAAGTATATGTACACAGTTACAAACTACATAATTAACAAATTTTTTTTAGATGTTGATCAAACATTTTATTTTACTTCATTTAACAACATAGTAAGTCCACAGTGGAATAATCTTTTATGTTTATGCACAAAAATTAATTTTACGAATGCCCATTTTTTGATTATAAATACCCAAATGTTTCTTTAAAAAAAAACAATAGTTTTTAAAGTCACAAAAATTACAGTCAATAAGCCAATAATATCTAACAATTAAATAATTTAGACAATATAATTCGTTCAGTTACTCGACTGTATATTTCAATCAATCTAATCGACGTTTAAAGTTTTACTGTTCTAGTTTACTATTTTCGTATCATTTGTTTATAATTCATTATTGATAATGTAAACATTATTTTATGTAATTTGACGTTTACGTGTGATAGAATTAATTCTAAAAATTAAAAAACCACAATATCTACATAAATTGTACTGATTTAAAGCAGTTCAGTACTATTCTTGGTATATGCAAAATCAACAGCTTTTTACAGTTTTAGTTCCCTTAAGGATTAAGCTACAAACCTCAATTGTGTCATGCCAACAAAGTGCATATTTACAGACAACCTGTCGTTTAAATGTACATTGATTATTATAAATTTTGTAATCATTTAAATATTAAATAATGTGTTATGATATTTTGTAAGTTGCGTTTATTAATATTCAAAGTTACTCGGCGACAAGCTTTGTGGAATTATTTTAGATACATAACAGCTATTTATAACATAAGTAAATTAATAAAAAATCACAGAAAAATTGAATATTTGTTTGTTAGTGTAGTTACGTAATAGAAAAAAAAAGCTTTAAAGTGGCAAAATGAAAACTACAAATCCGCATAAAACTAACTAATCTTGAACTTTAGTTAAAATCCAAAAAATCAAGTCAAAGTTAACATCAAATTTGACAGATTTAGTAATAAATTTAATACTGACATATTTCCTGTGATTTCAGTTTTTATTTATTTTTTTAAAAAAAGATGTCATTTTACAAAAAACAACACACAAAATAATGTACGCTACTCTCGTAACGTTCGGTATGCTATGCTTTAGTTTCACGCGTGTTACGCAAATTACTATGAATGCGCGATGCGCAAGTCGAGTACAACAACGTTTTTCAATTGATGAAATTGTATTTATTCATGTGCATCATACAATTTTTTTTCCAATTGTGCAGAATTCATTTTTTTCTACTTCTATTTATTACTACTATTTATTTTAAACTTCTTTAAGAAAAAAAACATAAACAAAGAAATTCATTAGAGTTGCTAAAATAAAAAAAAAGATTTAGGCAATATGTATCCAAAATAAAGTATGCTAACTACATAACATAGTGCTTTAAACATTGCATAAACTATTATAAAATACTAATTTTATTCAACGAACGAAGAGCTACTACAATTCTAGGAACGAAAAGCTTTTGAAAGGAATTTGAACAGTAATTAAAAATAGTAAAACTAATAAACATAATAACACATAAACGTAATTTATTAAACGCTTTTTTTACGTAATTTAGATAATAAAGTTACGCAATCAAAAATATAATGTAGAAGTCTTTCAGGATCTCGTAAACTGTGGCACTAACGCCGAATGTTTGTAAGACGGATGATAGCATCAGTTTATGTCAAAATGTTGCTATCATCTGTCTTACAAACATTCGGCGTTACATTTTTCCTAACCTATCATTGCTTTGGTCATTGTATTTGCAATCAGCAAATCTGACTTACTACTAATTTTTAATTAATATATAAATATCCTATTATTTTTGATATATTAAAACTTTTTGTTGACGTGCTTGTTTTTTAAATGGACTAATGTTTTTGAGATTTACTAATACTTGTCAAATTTTCAATTTTTAGTTTATTAATTCCGATTTTCAACTCAAGGTCACAGTTCATTACATAATAAAACGCATCTAAAATCAAAAAACTATTCGCGATCAACATTTTAGGGTCGTTGTAAAAAGAATAGTTTCTACATAATGCCACAATTTATTATATACGCAAAAATTAAATACTCTTGAAATGTTATACAACGTGCATCTTTTCAACGGGTTGGTATTTTAGCAAGTGAAATTTAAGCATAAATACAAGAAAAAAATGTCACAAGTTTCGTTAAAACATTTATCCAAATTTTTAGCAAGATAAATCGTAAATTAAGGAGCTGTAGTTTTCTAAGATTATTGACACCACGAATAAAAATAAACTGTTCTAAAAAGTGCAAATTTTTTTTCATCGATTTGCTGACACTGAAAATAAAAATAAATACAAAATAATGTTATCAGATAAGCGTAATCAAATTACTCTGATAAATAAAGTTGCACATTCTGTCTAATTCAATTGCATTTGATACTGCAATAAATCGATTTTGCAGCTTTTATTTATTACTTACGGGGCTTTTGTATAATTTACCTTTTACATAGCTGCAAAAAAAAGTCTAAAAGATTAATATCTGGAGTGCAGGTTGACCAGGGGCTAGTGCTGGTTTTTTCCAATTCAACAACCCGTAAAAATTATATTTAAGATATTGCAAACTGGGCGGGCGATTTACTTGCGAAGGAGCTCTATCGTGCATAAACTACATTGTTCTGAAAACTTCAAGTTGTAAGTCATCAAATTCGTACGCAAAAGTATTTGTAAAAGTATAAGTCGCTTGTAAGTTTTTCTGTTAAAATAAACACCCACACATTAATATAAAACCGCTACTGCAAGTTACTTTGGTGATTTTCATAAGGGTTTTCTTCATTCTAAACATGCGTGTTGTGAAAATTCAGCACTCCAATTCGTGTAAAACAACATTTCTCTGAAAATAACATTTTGGCAATAAAGTTAGGGTCAAAAGCTTCTTGTTGCTGCAACCCACGACAAAACTCAAGTCGTTGTTCAAAAGCAACGTCGGTTAACTGTTGAACTCGTAAGGGTAAAAAGAATAATTTCTTAAAACACGATATAGCATACTATGGGACACGTTAGCTGCGCCGCCTATTTCTTCGTGTCCAATCTTCTACAATTTACAATGTCCGCACATACATTGAAGAAAAACAAATATTAAAGTTTTGATTTTATTGAAAAGATTCATTTTTCTTCCGTTGCTAATACGAACGGTGGTGTTTCTTGACCACAGCCTTTGTAAGTAAGAAAAACGCTTTCAGTTTTCAGTCCTTGAACACACGCCAAAATAAAGTTTATTAAAGCAAACTTAGAAGCAACTAAACTAAGAAATTTAAACCTTCCCTCAATCAAATCTTACACTGTATAAGGGGTTAGTATATATATCACTAATTTGGCTGTACGTGTCTATATATTTGATTTCAATTTCACCCAATTTGACTTTCTCTTGAATGAAATGGTACTTTATACCCACGTGTTTTAATCGCTTGTGCAATTCTGGATTTTAAGCAAATTAGTTATGTTCAAATATAATAATATGTGTTTTATTATCTATAGCTCCTATTTCTATTACTAAACTTTTCAACTAAACTCCTTCACAGATAGATGCAGTAACCGTCATGTATTCCGCTTCTGTGGAAGACAAGGCAAATGTGGACTGTGCTTTGGATGACTAAGATACTGGACAATCAAACAGTTTAAACACATAACCCGTAGTTGACTTACGGTTTTCCAAATCACCTCCCCAGTTAGCATCTGCGTGACTAACAACTATTTAGTCGGATCTGATTTGTACACCAATTTCAAATCAAGAGCTCTTTTTATGTATTTCAAAATTCGTTTTAACAAACGCCATAAGTCCTAGCTTGGATAACTTTAAAATCTACTAAGTATAAAATTGTCGTACATATATCTGATCTAATTCTTAGCATCGCATACATTAATGAACCTATCACTTGTCTACAATGTGTTTCTAAACCACTATCTACAACATTAATAGCCGGTTTTTCAATCGTAGTTTAAACTTAGGTTAACTTAAACTCAAATTAAATTAAAAAATACTGTCATATCATTGGTTAGTGATTTTAAGCTAACCAATAATATTATAGGTTTAAAATTACCTTTAGGTTAGTTAATCTGGAGTTTATTCCTTAATTGAGAAACCGGGTCTTAGTTTTTCATTATCAACATTAATTTCCAATGGAGTTGATACAGTTTTACAATCTAACATTCAATACTTTTCCAAAACCAATTTTAGATATATTTGTTGATCAAATCGAGTAATTCCATTAACTAAATTGTGTTTGATATTTATCTTAAGAAAGTTTGTAAATTTCTTTAAATCTTTCATTCTAAAAATGTTTTGCAATTTTTGTTTTACAGATCGTCTACATAAAGTAAAATATAAATTTGATCTTTTCCGACAGTTTGATAATAAAGACAATAATTATTTTTACTTTGTTGAAATCTTAATTGCAACATCACTACGTTAAATTTTACATTACAATACTTAGGTGACGTTTCAAGTCCATATAACGACTTGTTTAGCTTAAGCACATTATCGTCTTTACCATTAATGAAATCTTTAGGTTTATACATGTATACAATTTTATCAATATTGCCGTAAAGAAAAGCTTCTATTACATCCGTCTGGAAAATCATTAATTTGAACTTATTAGCCAATGGCAAAACAACACGAAATGTTGTCTTTTTAGCTACTGGCGCATAAATTTCACCTAAAACAAAGATACCCTTTTTTTGAAAACCTGCAACTAGTCTGGTTTTACATCGTTTTCCGTTTTGATTATTCTTACACGCCCACTTTGAGTTTATAATTTCACTGTTTTCTGGCTTCCTGAACTTTTGTTCATGCATAGTTTTCACTTACCACTTGTAGCTCTTGATCTATTGCTTTTTTCTCACTCATTTCTATCATTTTCTGTAATTGCATCTTCATCTGTCAATTCATCACTAACACATATGTTACAAAAACTATAGTCTTTTAGTCTTGTAGTTTTTCTCTGATTGCTCATTATCGCAATTTTTTTCTTCTATTTTATCACTATCAGGTTTGTTATCCGTGTTTACATTCTCTTTGTCATTCTTTTCTTCAATGAAATGCTTATCTTTGTTTTCAGAAAATTTGTCCAACGTTATCAGTTTTTGTGATTGACCATAATAATCTTCCAAGAATACTACATCACAAAGAATTTCTATCTTTTCATTTTCTGCAAAATAAATTCTGTATCCTTTTGTTTTTTCTCTATAACCGACTAAAATTCCAATTTTAGACTTCGGGTCCAGTTTCTGTCTTTTTTCTTTAGGAATATGAGTCGTAATTATAACATCAAACTCTCTAAAAATTTTTAAATTGATACTTTTTCCATATTACAATTCATAGGGAGTTTTGCCTTCAATTGAACTTGTTCCTGTTCTGTTCAAAACATACACTGCTGTATTGATCGCTTTAGCCCATAAATTTTTGTCTAAATTTTTGGCATGTACTAAGGTTCTTGCAGTCTCAACTAACGTTCGGTTTTCTATTTCAGCTCGGCCATTTTGTTGTGGAGTATAATTAACCAACCTTCGATGCTCAATTCCTTTTCTTTTAAGTAAGTTCTCCGAGCCCTTATTTATAAATTCTGGCTCATTGTCTGTTTGCAAGTACTTGATTCTTTTCTCTGTTACATTTTCTGCGCTATCTATAAATTCCTCTAATTTATGTGAAGCTTCTGATTTATTCTGTAAAAATTTTGATGCGCAAGTTTACAATGCCACTCACTTAGACTTTGTACATACTTAAAAGTCGCAGTTTCAACATTTCTGAACATAATTTTGTACCGTTTTCCATTTCTAACTACCATAGCCCTAATTTGTCCACTTTCGTTAAATATTTTACATTTTTCGCTATTTGAAGTCATAATCCTTTATCTAACGCATGTCCTATTGAAAAAAAGTTTACTTCTAAATCTGGAACATATGAAACAATTGATAATAGCCTTCATTCAACGTTTTCCATTTTATGCATCTAATGTGATTGTTTCTATAGCTTCTACGTTTAAAGCTGTTCCATCTCCCATCTTTACTTGTTTTTTTTTTGCATTGCACATAATTAAACCATCAAACAATTTACGTTTCTTACACATCTGTTCACTTACACCTGTATCCATACACCAATCGTTTTCTTCGAGTTGATTACCTGTGCCTATTAATGCATTGGCATGTCCATCATTGTTGTCATTATTTTTATTGTTCTTAAACCAACAATTTTTCATTAAATGCCATTGTTTCTTCCAAAAATGGTTCTCTTCTGTACTCTCCAAATTTTGTTTTTATTGACACATCTTTGCTCTAACCTTGACCTCTACTTGCTGCCGTCAATGCCGTTACTTCTTCTTTAGATTTTTGTCGTTCTTTTTCTATCAGAAAGAGTAAAATTAATTTTAATTCTCTGTTTTCAATAGCAACAGACTCCTATGCAGATCTAAACTGTTTATAATTTTCTGGTAATGACAATAATTTTTGTTATCATCATGTTTTCCGAAACTTTCTCTCCTGCATGTTTTAATTTCATTTGTATTTCTTCTAATTCAGATATAAACTTTGATATATTAGCATGTTTAAATTATTTTAGTTGTAATAGATGACCGCTTACTTGCAATTCTTTATCTTAAATTGATTTTAGCTTTGGTCACATTTCTCAAGTTGTCTTGCATGATAAAATGTGTGTTATTTTGGATTCTTTCATTCTTGCCACTATAAATTCCTGAGCTTTCGCATCTGCCTTTTTTCAATTTCTATCTTCTCCATCTGATTTTTTCTTTACACTAGTGACAATGTCATATAAATCCTTACTTTTTAGTATTACAGTGGTTTGGAACTTCCACACAACCCAATTCGTTCCATTTAGTTTTAAAAGAAATAATGTTTGCTCCATTTCGACTTACTCACATCACTTGCAATTTTTTTAAAAAGGTTTCTGTTTCTAACGTACACGTGTCTAACCTACAAATATGTGGTCTAACCTCAATTTTCAAAGATTTGACTGGGCCCATAACCTGTTGTAAATTAGCAGTTTCGTCTTGTTTTTGATATATTGAGTATCCAAAATAAAACTCTAGATAGAACAACTTAATTTTTTATTGTAACTACCCTCGTTGGACCTTAACCTTTATTACTCACTATTACGTACTTATGCAATGCTACCAACTTTTATATTTTAACGCTATCAGCATTAAAAAATATTTCATTATCTTGTTTTGGTTACAACTAAATATTAATGTGTTTGTGTACACAAAATATATTTTGTTAAGCTAGATCAGTATTATGCTAAGAAATAAACATTACTATCTGTATTAATTATTTGGTTATTTTTATTTTGTTGTTGGAAAATTAAAGAAAACAATAATTAACACAATACATTAATACGTTTCACAGATTTTATAGCACTTACCCCATCATTTATCGCTTAGTTACAATTAACAAACAATTTCCATTTGTTTAAATAGACAGGGCCGACCTGAAAACTTAACTTGCAAATATCTCAAAACAAGACCATTTTAGAACAAATCTTAAAAGAAAAAATTGTCATTTAGCGTCACAAAAAAAATATTCCTTGAGTTTCTAGTCGTATTGCAGATACACCCTGTATAGTAGACTACATGAACGAAAAGTAGAATAATTAAATTTAAAAAAATTCATGATTGTGACGTGTAATTTTAATTCATGTACCGCCAACATCGCAAAATGCTGGATAATTTTGCGCAATGTAAAGAGAAATTTTGCGCAACTTGAAAAACTTGAATGATTTGTATCTTTTTTTAACAAAAAACAATTATTTAATAAGTGTTTAATGGCAGAGTCATCTCATAGTGTAGTTGTACTATGTGACTAAAGATTTACTGTAAATAGCTATAACGGCGGTAACACGTTAAAATTAATTTAACACCCGCAAAATTCAAAATCAGCTTTGAATAATTTTGCGAGATAAAACCACAACGTAGAAAGACATTGGGGGTAAAGCAATAACAATGCAATTGTACAAATGCCCCCAGAGTGAACTACTGGACGGCCGTTTCGCCTTTTTGGGCCAGTAGGAGATACACTCTAATGTAATTCCCACAATAACGATTGATAAGTGTTTGATGGTAGAGCATCTCATAGTGTCATTTTACTATATGACTAAAAGTTTACTGAAAATAATATTTACAGTAAACAATTATTTACTTAAAACTATTAATTTAATGCATAAATCACATATATAAGATTTCGAGTTTTTCCTATTGGTTGAATCGGCATGCGCCCAAGCCAAACAAGATACACATACAACTTTCTATCTTTCCCAAATTTGCCACTAACTAAGCAAACAATATCTGAGCTAGTAGGGTTAACGTCGTCTAGATTATCATCATTACATAACTCTTGCTCATTACTCCGTTTCACTACTTTTAATTTTCCTAACATGCGCCAATTTTTTTCCTTCTGTACAACTATCCCTCTTGCTTTGGCTTTTTTCAGCACAAACTGTTTTTTTTTGGTTTTTTTCCGTAAGTTAGTTTGTTTAAAAACTTGTTTTACAGGCGTGGATGTAAGAATTTCAGACCTTTTTTTGTATATTTTTGATTTAGTTGGCTTTTGACAACGGCAATCAATCTGAAAAGGAAACATTGACCTTTGTTGTTCCAGGTGTAGGAACGATTTCATAATTTGTCTGTGCATCCTCTGGAGTGACGTTGCTATTTTTATTAGTTGTAACCGGATCTTTTGAAGACTCCTGTGTATGCGGAGCTTTACAAAATAAATATAATTCCAGAGATATGTAACTTGCGTGATTGTCGAGTATTAACAAGACAGGTGTCATTCATTGGGATAAACATGATACTTAAAGTGATCTACCCGCCCATAAATCAGTTCATTATTAGCTAACTCTAAGATATGATTAGTTAACTGTTTCTCTAAGATAGGCTTCCGACCTAGTTTAGACATAGAAGTTTGTACCATTTTTATTTTGTAGCAAAGAGTTGCCTCGGAGATGTTAAGAGTTATGGCTCAACCTCTCAAATTTTTCTACCTAAAGCAACAGCATCTAAAGCTGCTTGAAGTACCTCATCTCGAATAGTTCCACGCGTAGACTCTTTTCAAACATAATTTCTTGGCATCTGCAATTAACAACATCGCATTTCTTTTTTGTAAGCAATAAAGATAATAAAGACTACAGAGTGATCTTAAGCAGCGTAAAATTACCGTCTTATTGTGCGTAACATTACGCCACATCATCCAATTTATATAGATATTATGACAATAAAAAATATGGTATTTTAATTAACGCAAAACTTACAGTCCTAGTAACAGACAACATCAAGTTCTAGTTAGTAAATAAAAATAACGTAATATATAAAAGATCAATACTTACGTTCTTACTGTTTATACGTCTGTTTTTTATAAGAAATTGCATACATTTTCAATAAAAGCGTAAACTGAAGTAAAAGCATTAACCACATGCTAGAATCCTGATAATCTTCACCCGGTATATTGTATTACATATTTTATCATGCGTTTATTGCATCTAAGAGCGCGGCTATATTTGAGTCGTCAGTGCGTACAATTACCCACTGCATAGAATTACTCTAAATGTAGTACCTACTAACATTGTATTTCTAGTGATTTTTAATTTATTTTTAAAAGAAGGTAATTTTACAATAGGCAACATAAAAACTAATGTAAAACTAGCCAAACAATTAAAAACGACAAATTTGTTTTATTTTTATTTTATTTGTTTATTTAATTCTATTACAATAGTACAGATTACTATAAAAAAAATATATGTGCCACATGAGCCAAGGCTTGTACCAACATACTAGTGAATAAGTACGGTACATGGTAAATATTTTCGCTTAAGTTCTATATTTTGAATGACAACTATTGTTGTTTTGTTATAAAAAATGTGTGAGTTTTGCCATAAAAATTAAACGACAGATTCTTTAACCAAAGTTTTATTTTATGTTTAAATATGTGATTCAAAATAATTTGCATTGCTTCATAACTTTACTAACATTAACGCTAGAAAACTATTTAAGCTCAACTCAATTACATGTAATTACTTGATTTATTATTTTAGTCGTCGATCACTAATTTCAGATTTTAAAAAGGATAAAAGATTTTGCATTATAAAACTTAAGCAAATGCAAAACCGCACTGAAGCCAAACGTTAATGCTTAAAAATAAAGAATGAAATTATTTACTAAATTGTGTGTGCGTTTTATAATGAAGGAATTAACGTGCGTTAATTTAAACGGACGTACATCTATTTTAAAAGCACAGTAATTTTAAATTACACAAGTTAAAAAGATAAAACAAACAAAAACACAAAAGATACACTAATATTTATACATCTACACCTACGAAAAAAAAATTAGAAGTTTTGTAAATTATTAGGTTTGTAGTTTAGTACGTATTTAAATTTAAAATTGTATATTTAGAAGCACAAATTAAGTTTATATAACCTTAAAAATTATTTACGTTAAAATAACTAAATAATAAAAATTAATGAACCAAATAGTTAGTTCAGTTAATAATACCATTAAAAATAAGCACTTCGCATGTTTAAAGACGACAACAAACTTTTAAACAGTTATTCATATAATTACCAAATCAAAAATATTTAAAAAAAACTGTATTTGTGACTTAATAAAACAATATTATTAAATCGTTTGAATTTCATTTTTTGTTGGCACTTGATATGACATCAGAAACAATCTTAAAAAACGACTTTTTTGCAAACGGTTTCTATTTAAATTAGACTTCAAAACAATTTGTATGTGTCGGTAAATGTTAAAGAAAACAACAGAAAAATTGTTAAATCGTTTGTAAAGGTTTTTCAGCAAATGCCATTACGTTTTCGTAGTATATTACTGCGTTATGAGAACAAGAAAATAATCGCATAGAAATTGCTATTTATGTTTTGTTTTTATGTTTACAATAGAATATTTACAAACGAATTTTAAATACCTTTTATGTTTGTTTTTTGCAAAATTACTATTTCTATTACGTATAACCGATAAAATAAATAACTAATCTTATTTAGCTAGTTTAGTAACTATTGAAATATTTTTTTGCGTCTTTATTTTTAAGGTTTAACGCTGGCATTGATGTAAAACTATGTTCATAAAGCATTAAACACACTAAATCTTACTGTTGATATCCATATATTAATTTATTTAAATCAAAACAGTAATTTTTCCTTTCTGTAATGTAAAAGTTACTTTCAATTATAATCTATTACTGGTATGATTATTTTTTATTTGTCTAATAAGATTATTACGTTTTAGGTTACTCGCCAATCTTTTTCGTTTTGTAAGTTTTCTAGTTTTATAAAAAAAAATCTTATTGCAACTGCGGCTTTGTCAGCATTATTAATTTGTTTCTGGTAGACATGTTTAATAGCAAATCGTATCGGACTTTGTGCAACCATCTACCAGTTATTTGATTTTTTTTATACATTAACTTAAATAGTTAAGAAGTAGTTTTACTTACAATTTAATGCATAGTTACAGCAAACTAACTAAAAATGATTGGTCACAAAGTACCTACACAAATTAAAATGATCAGATTAATGTTTTCCAGTAAAGAGTATTAATATAATGCACGATGATGATACCAGCATTTGCAAAATTAAAGTTACTACGTTGAGATTTAAATGCGATTAATGAGGGTTTGGCAAATTATCGTTCAAAGCTTATAAATTAAGAAAACGTACATATATCAATGCTTGTAAATCATTAAGATCTTGACTAATTACACAAAGCTAGAAATTTAATATAGATTCAACTTAGATGTGAAACGTGTAAGACTATTTGTACATCCAAATTTAAGCGCCTGCGTTTTAATTCATAACATTGACTCTAGTTTTGATCAATTCATTAAAATAAAATAAAAAGATTAGAAAGTTAAACCTTAACTTACAGTTTAATTTTTTGTATACAAATTATGGTATTTTTATAAACAAATTTGTTTATTGATTATTGAATACGTATGCTTAACAGACGTTTTACATAAATGTCAAGAGATTTCAATTTACTTAGACGATAGTTTTGACTAAACTGCCATAATTTATGTATGCCTAATTGTTTGTTTAAATAATGTTTAAATGCATTTAGTTTATGTTAAGTAAAATTAAAAATTTTGAAAATAAAACTAAACTAGTAGAATTTATGTTTGCATGGGTTGCGTTCGTAATACAATTTAAAATTCTGGATAATTTCCGTGTTGTCGTTATTACACAAGCTTTCGTCACAGGTGGCAGTGGACATCTTCAGAGCCTGAAATAAACCGAATGATTAACAACACGGAAAATATATTACAAATGCAATTCGTGGAAACCTAAATTCTATGCTGTGTAGTTTAACTTTTCTTATACGTTGTCGTGATAATCGCATTGTTTAAAAGTGTTTAAAACTGAGTCATCGTATCAAATCCGAATCTGCTTCAAAAGTTCTACAAAAATTGTTCGTATGTTAGGAATTTCCTAAAGTAACATTCCAAAATCGGAATTTTTTGCATTAACATTTCTTAAACAAGATAAATTTATGGTCATTCTTAAAGCTGACAAAGGGAACACTGTTATGATAACATAATTTACAATCTTTTTTCAGACGGAGCGTATAAAGTAATTTCCAAAGATTAGTCTTCTATCTATTGAAATGACACTTTCCAAACTTATAAAAAGTCAATGAATGAAAAAAATAAAAAAGTTTTAATACCAAAAAATTCTAAATCTCTTCGAATTTAGGAATTACCTAAAACTCATAGGTCTAATATTCCTCTTCGGCCTATTGTCAAGGCTATAAACTCACCTACTTATAAAGTCTCTAAGTATCTTGTCAGTTATTAAAATTTTTAGCATAGAAGATTGAGACATTTCCACTCAATTCTGAGGATTTTGATTAAAAGTTGCATAATTTTTGATTGCAAACCAATTAAGAATTGGGTTAGTTTTTGATTTGTTTACGTGTCGGTAATTAACGTGATTCAATCAGCATTATCGGATCTTTATTCAGCGAGAAAAATATTTTAAGCGGCATAGTACCTGTTGTCGAAAAATGTTTGACGTCTCCATATTTTACTTTTTAAGAAAAGTTTTAGTCACAAACGTCAGAAGCCGCTATAGGTTCACCATTTTTACCGATTGTTGCTAATATATTTATGGAAGATTTTGAGAAACAAACGTTATCCACATTTTATCTAAAATCGAAGTGCTGGTAAAGATACTTTATTGATACCTGTGTTATTTGGCAACATGGTTTTCTACGCTCAACAAATTATTTCATGTAAACTCAGTTTATCAAAATATTCGTTTTACTAACGAATTAGAAAAGAACTCCTCTTTACTATTTTTGGACGTTTTAGTTCATCGAAATAAAGACGGTGCATTATCATAGCCAGTTTCAGAAATTATCAGCAGTGAATTATTTACTGTACAGAGCTGTTTCTTTAACCCAAAAACTTTTGAAAATAGTTAAATTTTCTAACCAAGGTATAACAAACAATTACAACGGTAAAAATATTACATATTCTATTACAAAGTTTACGTCGTCAAAACCAATAGTAACAGCGGAATCTATGTCTGAACTGGTGTCTATCGCTTATCTACCGTATGTCGTAGGTATCACGAACCGTATAAGAAAAATGTCTATTATTAAATCTGGTGTAGGACAATATTCTTTTTCAATATGACGCCGCGGCGTTTATAGCTCTTGTGGTTGTGCATACCTAGGAAAAACGGATAGAAGCGTGGGAATTCGTGTTAAGGTGCATCAAATATGTAGTCCTCTTTGTTATGTATATGTTTATATTTGTAATAATAAACAGTTATTCAAAATTCATCGTGTAAGGTGTTTATCTTTCCGACCACATAAATGTTAATTCAAAGTTATTACAATGGCGACGTTGTTTGATTAAACCCGTATAAGTAATTATAATTAGGTATAACATTAAATTGTCTTAACTCTTAACCACAGACATGAATTTAGAGTTTGAGTAGGTAACGAATGCATTGATGACACAAGCAGGACAGCTTTATTTTTTGTTGTAACACGTGTTGCCAAATTCAGATTTTCTTAAAACCTGTAAATTGAGCTTCCAACTTGTCTGTTTAGTAGAAAGAACTTTACGGAAATTTTTGATTTGTTTTTTCTTATTGTGCCAACGTGTGTTAATTTCATTGTCTTCAAAGCTGTGTCCAGCTCAAGATATGTAAACCAGTTATCTGCTGTTATGTTTGTATTGCTACCTTAAATTGGCAATGACAAACGTAATACTGCCTGTGTAGGTTTTTGAGCTTTTTTTCAGAAAGTTTGTTACCATCTAAATCTTTTCCGGAATCTAAATACTCGTTTAACAAGTAATTATTTCTGGCATCAGTAACTGCCATAAGCTTTAGTGCTTATTTGCAGAGTTTATTGGGTATATAAATTTTAAACTTGAATTTTCCTCGAAAACTTATGAGTATCTCATCAATACATGCTTGAGCGCCAATACCGTACGCGGATTAACAATTTGCAACAAATATTCTAAAAATTTCGGAAATAGAGGTTGTTATATCACGTTTTTTTGTTTTTTTCTGGTTTCGACATCGTCAAATATTGTAATAATACTTTAAAACGATTTAGTTCGTAACACATCTAAATATATCTTGACCTGTGCCATCCGTTGCAAATAGTGATCTTATGTTTTCGTGATTTGACCGAAAAAAAATCTGATTTTGTTGAATCTTTGTCAGTTGTCTCATCCTAGCCAGTTATTTGTTTAAATATTTTATAATTGCTTCTAAAATTCAATGGAAAGAAGGCAAAAAAAGCTGTTTTTTCAGTAATTGATGTGCGATTAGGCAAACAAAGCCAAAGTCCAGAAAGCTAAACTATAATTTTATGCTTTTGCGTTCTAGAGCGACTACTTATTAACGGTGTTTTTGACCAGCAGAATTTGTTTTTTTCATAAAAAAGTGACTAGCTTTTTCATGTAATTTTTTTAAATTTCTTCTTCCAATTTTTCTCCACCGTTGCTGTTGTGATCACTTACAATTGGATCTGCATCACTGGCGCTACTAAAACTTTCATCATCAATTTTTTCGTGCCAGGCCATTAAAGTTTCTTCATAATCTTTATCAGTAATCTGCATGCGTTTCCTAGATAGTCCTGACTGAGACTGCATTTTCTTATCAAAAAAATAATACAAAATTAAATTTAGAAACAAAGCTAAATCAAAGATCACATCAAATATAAGTTATTGTTCGTTTATTTGAGCAAGAAATTTGCTTCTACTGGAAAAACAGCATTAAACATATAGCGTATCTGTTTTTTTAAATGACAGCAGAAAAACTGTTGTGCGCAAAACAAATGATTTGCTTTTACCTTTAACGTATTATCTAATTTGTAAAGATGAAACTTACTTTTCACAGTTTTGTACAAATAAGTATTGTAGAAAAGTACAGTTTACATCAAAATAAATTTTAAAAGCAAGATTTTACGTTTTATGCATTTACTTATCACATTTCTTATAAATTTAAAGTGCACTATTTAATATGTTTTGATTTCTACTTTAAGTATTTGTCTCGTAATAACAGAGGAGGAGTCAAATTGACTATAAACATACACCTAACACTTTATACACGAATAATTACATAAACCGTTGTTGTTAAGCTGATGATAAATAGATAGGTAGGGGAACAGCGTAAAAGTTACAACCGACTGAGCCGGTGGAGTCAGTTTGATGTCGGTCGGTAACATTAGTGAGTTCCAATTAAGTGTTAAAAATTCTACTTATATTGCCCGTCGTGAAAAATATTTTATAACAAACAAAATTGATATGAAAGTGCCAACATTGTTACCAGTAGTTGGAGACGATACCTACGAATTAATGGTAGATTTATGCAGCCCTGCTAATCCAGCTGATAAAAATTACAATGCTTTAGTGAAAATTGAAAATATTTACAACCAGATCTATCAGCGATAGCTGAACGATATAAGTTTTGGCACCATCAACAGAAAATGAACGAATCGGTGGGACAATATGCAGCGCGTTTAAAAAATCTTGCAAAATAATGTAACTTTACAGACGCTTTAGAGGAAAATTTGCGGAATCATAATTAAACAACGTTTATTTTCCAAAAAACAATTGTATGCAAAAGTCTATCAACAATCAGTTAGTATGGAAGCAGCCGAAAAAGATGTTAGCTTAACGGAAGCCAGTATACCTATACAGCAGTCTTCGATTTATCAACTGCAGCAAGCAGGTGGCCGTCGCACCAGTTTGAAACCTGGAAGATATCTAGCGTTTACTCCTGGTCGTGATAAATCTACAACTTCGAGGGAAATTCGTCCCGGTCAATGTTATGGTCGCAGTAATCACGTAGAGGCTACTTGCTTTTTCAAAAATGCAAAATGTAATTTGTGCGATAAGTTAGGCCATGTTTAATATGTTTGTTCTCACATAAACACAAATAAAAAAATTAATTCGCATAAAAGCTTTTACGTTAAAACCGCAAGTTCAGACTCGGACGAAGCAAGCTTATTTAATTTAATTAATAATAATTGTAAAGCATTTGTTATTTTGCTGGATATGTTGCATGTGATATGGAAATTGATACGGATTCTGCAATTTTCGTCATATTAAAATCAACATATGTTGAAAAGATTGTAATATTTTCTAAACCAACATGAAATTAAAATTTTACCATGGGAATAGAATTATTTTTAGGGGATTTATTAAAGCTAACGTAAAATTTAAAAATGTAGTTGAAAATTTTATATTGTCCTAATGGGGACACAACCTTTGTTAGGCCGTCAGTGGTTAAGAAAATTACGTTGATGTTATAACAAACTTTAAATTGAATAACTTAGCAATTAATAATGTAACTAACGATACAAATGTTGTAAAAATAAATGAAGAATTTCTTCACGTATTTACCGATAAGCTAAGAACTTCTAACAAAGGTAAAGCAAAATTAATTTTAAAAGATAATGTAGTACCAATGTTTTGTAAAGTTAAGCTTTTGCCGTTTTCTTTAAAATCTAAAGTTGAAAATGAATTGACTAATGTAGTGAATAATTGAATTTTGCCACTTCTAGAACATGCCCAATAGATAATTCTAATAGTACCTGTAATTAATATAGACGGAAAATTGCGCATTTGCGTTAATCCAATCCTACACGTTGTTAAATATCGGATGAAATCAATGTCACAACCATGGCTATAAATTTTTAAAATGAAATTAACAACGGTTTCAAATACTATTAAAGTTCTGCGATCACTTTTTGCACGTTTTGGCTTACCGAATATTATTGTTAACAACAACGGACCTCCTTTTTCCTCAACCAAACTTTCTGATTACTTAGCTAGTAACTGTGTAAAGCATTTTAAACTGCTCTTTACCACCCTGCAGGTAACGGATCAGCAGAAAATGCTGTACAAAATTTTAAGCTCTTAATTTTAAAGTTCATACCGAGAATAAAAATTTAAATGATTACATAAATAGTGATCACTTCACAACAGGAGTTAGACCTACTAAGTTAATGTTTGGTTGTCAGTTACAGTCTAGATTAGATTTGATAGTACCCAAAACAGAACGTTTAATTAAAAATAAAATTGTTTATCAGATTTAAAACGCGGAAGGAAATTGTAAAATTTTTATTTATTGGCGATTTGGTTTTGGTTAGTGATTATAAAAATCCTACTAAGCCAAGTTGCATGACAGGTAAAATTACATCTAAAATTGGCAGTGCTATTTACGATGTAAAGGTAAACAAAAACCGAGAAGTCAAATGACATTCAGATCAATTATTAAGTAACTAATGTTATAATTATCAAAAACAAATTTTTATATTTAGTTTTTATTAGGGGCTAAAAATTGTTATGTATATGCTGATATTTGTAGTAATAAACAGTTATCGTTCTACATTCGTCGTGTAAGGTTTTTTATTTTCTCGGCCACGGAAATGTTAATTAAAATTTCAAAAAAAAAATTAGAAAACCTATTCTAATAATTAAAAATCCTTTTATTATTAACTGAAATTTTTGATTTTTTTACCGAAAGTTTGAAAATCAGTTTTATCGATTGGAGGCCGGTATATAAAAACTAGACTTTACGGCGCAATCAATTAGTTTATTTCAGGCTCTAAAAATGTCAGAATAGAAAATTGTATTAAAACCAAAATTATTTTTAATAATGCGTTTAAGAGTTTATCAAAATTGTGTTATATTACGGATAATGACGATAGAAAGTTATAATGATTTATGTTACCAAAGTATGCCGAAAACAATATATTTTCAAAGAAATTAAAAGTTCACAATTCTTACGAATTTTACACTATATTTTTTTACGACTATTAATTATTTATCAAAATTAAATAATAACCTATTACAGAAAGAATTGAACAAATGACGCAAAAAATATAAAATTAAAAAAATTGTGGTAGCAATAACACATACCATCTTTTGTTTTGTTTTGTAAAATTATTCAAAATTAATAAATATTTATCTGTTTTATTATTGTTGTAACAATAAATTTAAAATTTTTAATATATCTTTATTATTTTAGTCTCAGTTCGTATATATTGATTACCGATTCTATCAGGCGAATATCATCCATGGCTGCTTTTTCACTAATACTGTGTATTTTGTATAAATGTAATGTTTAAATAAAAAACCATGTAGAACAATAAAATTATAAGTTGTTTTTTTTTGTTTTTGTACAAGTTAATTTTATTAATAAAATAATTGACAGTGATCATTTTAAACTAATGTATATTTAATAGCGAAAGAGCTACATGTTGTATACAACCAAGATATGCTTAAAAAATTTTTCTAATTTAATCTCACCAAATTGTGTAACCATAAACTGAGACGCCCTGTATAATAAAATTATTATTCAAATGTAGTATGTACGTTGTCTATAAATTTCCGACTAACAATTACAGTCATATATAAAATTGTTATAACAAATTTGTAAACAAATGAATTTTAATGTTGAGTGACTAATAAAATATACTTTTAAAAATGTACATAATCTAAAAATCAACTTATTAATGAAAAATAAATTATAATAACTTATCAAATCTAACCAACGAATAACAGTTATTTGCAATTCAATATATTTATCATTTAACGAAATATTATTGTAGTTCAAAAGTTAAAGATGTTATCTAAATTGTAACCTTAAGTTAATTTAAAATGCATTAACATCATTTGTTGTAACATCAAATCAATTGTAGATTTCTTTTAATTTATTTGACTAAATTTAAATAAATTTAACTTGCGATTTATTTTAATTTAAATTAATGTAGCTGCACAAGTTCTACTAATTTACCAGTCACTTTAAAACATTCGATGCAAACCGTAATTTAGAAATTTATTATGTAATAAAGAATCAAATTATCAATTTTTAATATTTGGTGATAAGAAATATATTTGTCTGTTTCAACTAGAAATAAGGTTTTTCTAACTTTGCGTCTTCTTAATTGTCTGCTTAAGTTTGATAATTTTTTACGTTACAATATAATGAAACAATTTATATGTTAATGGTATTTTCATTTGTTATAATTTAAAAAAAAACAGTTTTTAATGTTATTAATTATTCGGTTGTTACAAATTGGATTGACTTCATTACAATTCGTTTGATAAAGATTAATAGCTGTTTTCGTACCTTGCAGAGTAATATATATGCTAATGTTGTAAAAATCAATTATTATTACAATAATTATCATAAATTTCTATAAATAAATATATTGTTAAAAATTTACAGAATAAAAACATTAGATGTGTTTAAATTATTAGCATAATTAATTAAGTTTATAGTTTCATAATTATTATTAATCTATAATATTGTTTAGATTTATTTCATAGATAGCGCAAAACCAACTACGATGTAAGGGTGTAAATCTCTCAAAAAATGAATTTATAACAATGTAATTCCATATTAAATTAAAATAAATAGATCTCTTGAAGTGGAGAGTTTGCATAAATTAAAAATAAAACTAAACAGTTCGTCGGCTGGTGAGCCAACTAATTAAATTGTTGCTTAACGGTATAATTTAGTATTAGAAAATAAAATACAACCGAAAATGTCACATGATCTGAGTTTACAATTAACTTTATTTGTATTTTTTTTTAGAATTGCATATCCTGTGAAGTTGGATTATTTGCTATCATTTTTTGGTAAATTTTTTTAGTGTTTTACCACGTTTTGGTCCGTCTAGATTTTTAGTAAGATTGTAGAATAATTTTTTGAAAAAAATGTAAACGATCCAAAATCTTCTTATAATATAACGACATAAAATCTAGTAGATTCCACATCGTAGAAATTGTGCTTATTATAACACCAATCAGATTTTGAAATGATTAAAAAAAATTTTAATTTTTATTGTAATTTTTAGATTATTAGTAAAATTATTGGGATGTATTCACTTGCATCAAATCAAAATTATGGAAATGTATTTGTTAGATTTTTTAAATCGTAAGGTAAAATTGTACGAAGCACACAAAACTCGATACAAGAAGTCTAGGGAAGTACATATGTTTATCTTGTGACACTTGGAGATGACAAGCGTTCAAAAGAGCGTTTCAAACTGCTAATTTTTTTATTATTCACTTTACAATAATGAATTAAAAAAAATCTACTAGAATTGATTAGAAATTGTGAATAAAAATCTACTAACAAACAAAAGCATTTTATACGAAAACGTCATATTCAATAAATATTTTTGTTAAAATTATTATATTTGTTTCATATTTTAAACTGGTCCGTTAACGCAATGAACATATTCCGAAAATTTTTATCTTTGAATTCAAATGTGATAAACATTTTTCAATGTTTCAAACACGAATTTTTAGAACGAATTATTTTTAACATTTACATGACTTAGCTTCTGCTTATTGTACACTCTGTGACATAAAAAATGCAACATCAAGAAGGAGCTAGAATTTTTTGACCAAACTTGGCAGAAATGGTTAAGTAGTAAAATGTAGTAATTGATTGCATTCAAAATAATCTAGCAGCAATAGAAAATTTGACGTTTTATTTGTTACAATCAAAATAATCGGGTATATTTTTTGAGATTAAGTTGATTTGGGTATAGTTTTTAGTTGCAGTTTTCTTTATTTTTGTGTTCTTTTGTGTGTTTTGCCGATGCGATTATGCTTAGAGTGCGGCAACGTAAAAATTATCGACAACTGAGTGAATTCAACAGAAATCCCATTACTGGCTTACGTGGACGTGATTTTTCATTTAGAGAAATTGCTAACCGTCCTAACTGTGGACGGCCAAGATAGACAGATGTGAACCAGGATTGCTATCTTCAATTAATGGCATTAAGAGACCGATTCTCGAGTACAAGTTCAATAGCCGATGAATGCTTTTGAAACCAAGGACGTCTGATAATCTTTCATACAGTTACTGTCAAATTAGAGCTTTTGGTTCGCAGTCTTATCAACCACATTACTTGTGCTTCCGCTGACGGTTCGTCATTAACAGGAACGTTAGGAGTGGTGTACCTTGTGACTTGATTGGGACTTGCGTAGGGCGGTCTTTAGTAACAAATTCCGATTCCGATTAAGAATGCACGATGGTCGCATAATAGTCAAACGTAGACATAGACAACGTTGCAAGTCCCAATTTTATGTTGAGCGGTATGTTCGCTACATTGTGGGTGTTATAATATGGGATGCTATTGTTTATAGAAGCAGCTCGCTCCAAAGCAATATGAATGCCCACCGATATGTTAACCCTTTCGTAGGCAAATTATTTGGAATTTAGCATTGAGCAGTTTATGATGTGCAAAAGGTGACTTTGGTTTATTAAAATGAGATAGCAAAATTTCAGATTCTTTTATTGTGCCGTTAAAGAAAAATTTAAGGTGGGAAGTATATTTCCCATTAACGACTGACTATTAATTTGGTATATAGAAAAAAATATTTGCAGTTACTTTTCTTATGAGTTTTTATTTATTTTATAATACACAGTAAACTAACTATTTTATTTTCCATGAAATTTTTTAAAGCATGGTTTGATACATAGTGGTACTTTACAAGAGAAGCATACATATTTTGTACGTTTTCGTTGTTTCGTACTACACATCCTGCATCGTCGATACTTTGTTTGATCTTCGAGGAAATGAGTTCCAACCCCTGCTAAGCGAACTTCTTCTGGAACTGACCACTTATTAGCCAGAAAATGAACAGGTTTTCCCCTTCGTTTTCGAGAACTAAATCCATTGATAAGCTGACGTGCTAAGTGTATTCTAAAGTTGAGTTGATCTGTACACGTTCTCTTTGTACTTTTGAATAAGATAAAACTATTTATGATAGCCATATCTATTAAAAAATAAAAAATTCTGTGCCACCATTTTAGTGATCGTCGTCCAATGGCATATCTTTCTTTCAATTGATCAAATTTATCGACTCCCCCCATGGAATCATTATAAATTGAAACTACCTTTGAACAGCTCACTGTCATTTTGGATACATCTTTATTTTTTCGTGTTACTGTAGTTGTCTCTTTTGCGGAAGTTGCACTAGTAAGAAAAGTAACTGGCTTGCTGTCCTGCCATTTCACTGCACTCACTACTTCTTTAGATTCAAACATAAATTCCCCTCGTTTCAAGGGTGTTTTTCCTTTCATCATTGGCAGTAAGCCTTTTCTGTTGACTCAAACAGTTCCCACACTATAAATTCCATTTTTATGAAGTTTGTTCACAAGACCAACTGAAGTAAAAAAATTATCGAAAGCCACTAAACAATTTTTACCACTTAGATGGCTTGTTAAATTTAGGACAACTTTTTCTCCTAAACTCCACGCACCATCTGAATTTTCTGTCTGGTCTGTCTGCTTCTGTTTACCTGTGTAAATGTCAAACTTTGAAATAAAGCCCGATTTTGCATCTGCAATGCACCAAACCTTGTAACCACGTTTAATGGGTTTGAGTGGCATATATTGTTTTATGCTGGATCTACCCTTAAATGGTATCATTGATTCATCAACGGATAATACAGACAAACAGTTATAAACCTCACGACATTTTGTGTTTAGATGGTTTAGTAGTGGCCGGAGTTTATAGAGTTTGTCATACTGTGGGTCACCTCTCGGTGGGCATGCATCATTATCGTTACATTATAGGTATTGTGTAATTTTAAAAAATCTTTTAGAAGGCATCACATTCGAAATAGATGGTACACCCAAATGAAGATCAGAGCTCCAATAGTTTGCTATGTGTGGCATATTATAAATGCCCATCAGTATCAAACATCCTAAATATGCACTAAGCTCTTCTACCGAAAGTTTATCCCAATTAGCCCCTTTTTGTTGTGCATACAGATAAGATTGGCCTACAATCAATTGTAGAACGTCGTTTCCTAACAGTGCTTTGAAATGTGCAAGTTCTTTATCCGAATTGGTAAACATTGCATTAACCTGGGGCCTCTATCAAAATCTACACATAAATTGTCAAAGTAGGTAGAGTCATGGCCCTACACAGACTCACTTTCTTTGTTTTCTACATTGATGTCTTTTAGTTTGACTTCTTCTACGGGAACCAAATTCAATAGTGCAGGAGTGGCAGACGGTCCATCAGTAAATTCAATTTGTTCATCAACATTATCCTCAATGCTATTTTGGGGGAATGACGTATGCGACCCTACATCAAGGCTTAAGTATTTTTCCACAGCGTCTAGATCTGGTTCAACGTCGGAATTATATTCTTCATCTGGCAAACCGTACAAATAGTTGAGTGCTTCTTCAGTCTGTTTGGGGTCATTTAGATTCCACACAGTAGACATCTGAAAAGAAAAATAATAACGCTGTACTTCATGTTTCGCAGAAATCATTCTATCATTAGACATTAAAAAGATTTCCAAATTAAATAGCAACGCAATCACCCTCAAGCAAACACAGAAAATAGATTTTTTTTATTTCACTTCCTCAAAGATAGGAAACCCACTTGAAAAATCATAATTTGTTTACAACTGAAAGTTCCATTCAGGAATACTATGCTAGGTTATGAAATTACAAATACAACTAAATATCAAATTCAATTCAAAAAACTTGTTGACTTACCTTTTCACAATGTAAAAAAAGTTTTTCCGTAATAATAGCACAATTCCACACTCATCCGCTCAACAAAACACCAACACGCGTAATAAATAAGCGAATACATCAACCAAAGAAGTTGCAGCGCCGATTTTTTAACAGATGTTACATATAAGCTTTAGGTCTTACGAACCTTGCACGGTGATTCTGATTAATGAAATTACCTTAATGGTATTGCAACAATGATCGTAATTACGAAAATTAACATAAACAAAAGTTTCGTGAGTGACTTTTCTCACAGCGACAAAATAATTAAATAAACTTACCCACAATCCAGTACCTACTTGATCGAAGAAAACGTTTTCCCCGGTGAGTAAGCCTGGAATAGTATGAATGTAAGTCGTGTCAACGCAATGACTCACAAAAGTCGAAGTCTACAAAATTATTAATATAAGAAATTAAGTATAAGAACCCGATATATATCGAATGCTGTTTCTTCTAATTATTAAAAGGTGAGTATCGCAATCGACTGATGTCGAAGAAGTAACATTCCTTTTTGGTGTGGATAATTAATAGGCCTTCAATTATTTATCGATGTTCATTCATCCTTGTACTTAATTAATTAAATCGGAACATGTGGCCAAAGCGTGACGGAACAGCTATCAAATTAAGAAAGATATTACAAAAGAATCCTAACAAACCGGATGCAAATATCTTACCCTGTGCCGAATAAATTACGTTAAATTTGTAATTAACTTATAATTTCCTGTTCATCACAGTGGATGTACTATTAAATCTTTAGATTATGTCAATTCAAAACGACACAGACCGTCTTAGGTAGTTGACAGGTTGAAAATGAATTTCACAACATGTCAATAACCAGAAAGATCAGCAGAGGGCGTCAAAACCGGAATCTAATTTTAATTTGATATACAGGGTATTACGTTATGAAAATTTTGCACGTAACACAGAGTTACCCGTTTCCACGTTGTAAGGCATGTTATGAAGCCCCTTTGAAGTGGCTAACGTCAATGTATTGACCCAGATCTCCCGACCTTCTGTCTATCAAATATGTGTAGGGCATGATGGGTAGAAGACTCAAGAAATTAGCTAATCATTTACAGATACTAGAAGCTTTCCGGTATAAGTTACCTATTGACTGGGATGCAATCCCTCAGGAAAAATCGACCACTCGGTGAAATCCATGCCAAAAAAGTTGCAAGAGTGTGAAAGTAATAGGTGTGGTCCAACACATTACTAATAAAAAATGCTTTTATCATTTGTTTGATTTTTTTTACTTTTAATCAATCTTTAACTAGTTAAACATTTCTACTAGGTGTGGTCCAAAAATTCTAACGTCTTTTTGGTATTGCATTTTTATGTCATCCAGTATAGGCTTATGACACTGGCGAATTATAAAAGCCTCTGTAAAGCTTGAAAAAATAGTAACGAAAAAATGTGACGATCATGCCCGTTCTTAAAAAAACTTTTCCGCTTTCTTAGAGTTTTTTACCATTTTTTAAGACTACAAAAAGAAACTTACTTAGGGAGCTTAATCGTCTGAGCGGCCCCTGAACGTAGATTTTTGGTCTCGTTCGAGCGCGTCCGAATTCTAGTCCTTGTTGGTTCGAATTGTTAAAAAATTTTCGACTGTCTAATATTATTTATAACGCTTCTTATAAAATGTGCCACTAAACCACAGTTTCTATTTTTTTCGAAATTGTTATAGAACGATACTTTGGTTAGTGAGGTTTAAAGAGCTGTAATGTCATTGTGCGCATGTTAACTAGTTGGAGGAGTTAAGCTCATAAATATTATCTGCATAAATATTAAAATTGCTCAAAGTCAAAAACCAATCAATTTTTTTACTTAAAACTTTCACAGGTCGAATTCAATACTGATTTATTACCCATCAGTAGAAAAAATTATACACATTTTTATAAGAATTGTTTTTTTTTTGGATTTAACAACGCCAAATGAAGTGATATGAAAAACAAATCAAACTAAATTAAAGTATAGAATTCATTTATTGTAATAAGTTATTTAATTACTTTTTGTTAATATGCAATACGTTTTATGTAACCGAGTATAACCAATAAATCACCCGATATTTAAGTAAAGTAACCTTTGACAAAATTATAACTATCAAAAACGAGAGTGAAACTTACGTATGTAATATCTGTAGTAATATCTTTATTTTTTATTTATTATTGAAAATTTATTTCAATTTATTCAAGCAACTAAGCAAAATAAGAAGACAAGAAATAATAGCAAAAATCCTCAAAGTAATTCTAATATTTACATTGTGTTTAAAAGTCAATATACAGTGGCGTAACTATTATTTTATGTCTCTTTCGCAAATCTATTTTTTGAGTTCCCCATCTCACGGTTTTTTAAATAATTTGTATTAAAATATATGTGTATGCATACAAAATAATTGCTAAATACTTCTTCAGAGCTTACAACCACTCTTTACAATGAACGAAAACAGAAATAAACTTTTAAAATACATTTTAATAATTGACTAGACAAAGTGGATGTTTTTATTTTAGTATAACTCCTTCAATTAAATTCAAAGTTTTCATAGATGTATTATAGATGCTACTGAGAACCTGCACCAGCCATAAATAGAAAAACAAAGATTTTATGCTTCTTCATATTTTAGTTTGGAATTTTGTAGGTAACATTCAAAAATAAAACCGAAACACAAAGACATAAAGGAAAAAATAGAACAAAGGCAAAAACTTAATAAGCATAATCAGTAGCATTGTGATGGACAGTATATCTACATAAGTACATTACATTTAAAGTAATCATATGTTATTGTTTAGAATACACATTCACATAATACGGTAAAAGAATAATACTTTTTAGAACAGAATTCATTTTTTCCGTAAAATTGGTAAATTTAAGGCCAGCATTTTACCATATACGTGATAAAACAAATGATAATACTGTATATACCCATCAATGAGCCCACTTCATACAGACCCATCAGTTTGCTTCCACTGTTCTCTAAGATGTTTGAAAAATTATTCTTGATTAACCTTACCCATATTCTTCAAGAGCAAAAATTCATACCTGATCATCAGTTTGGATTCCGGAGTCACCATTCGATCATACAACAAGTACACAGAGTAGTTAGGCCTTTGATCAGGTCTGGCATGAAGGTCATCTCTTTAAGCTAACGCTGTTGTAACCCTACACATACTGCATAATTATAAAATCATACCTTGAAAACAGGCACTTCTAAGTGAAATTTAGAGAAGCTGTATCATGATTCTACTCCATTACATTAGGTGTCCCAAAAGAAAGCGTTCTGGGTCCGGTTTTATATGTTCTATACACAGTTAATCTTCTCATAAACGCAAATACATTGATCGGAACCTACGCTGATGATACAGCAATGCTCTCTACTCATGCTGACCTTGCAGCTGCAAGTAATTTACAGCAAAATTTGGACGCAGTAATCGACTGGTTTAAAAAATGATGATTTTAAATCAATACCCAAAAATCATTAAAAATTACCTTCATCAAACGTAGAGACACCGTTTCTGATGTGAACTTGGATGGACGAGTCTTACTCCGTACAGATTGTGTGAGATACCTCGAAATGCATCTTGACAAAGGCCTAACTTGGAGAACGCATATCTGGACCCAGAGAAAACGCTTGAACTTTAAACCTAAGAGCTACTACTGGTTAATAGGCCGTAATTCTAAACTTTCTCTAAACTACAAATTATTAGTCTATAAAAGCATACTAAAATCTGGGGCTACAGCATTCAGATATGAAGTACTGCTTTACGCTCAATATTGAAATCCTAAAATTCCAGTCGAATACACTACATTTTATTACCAATAATGTGCTGTGTTATATACCCAACACAAAAATTTGAAATTGAAAATAAGGACAGTGAAAGAAGGAATTAGTAAGTGTAATGAAAATTATTTCTTACACATCCTAACTCATTAGTGTCAGACCTGACTAAAGCGTTTCAAACCGACCGATCTTTCCTGTCGTTTCTAGACAGTTTTAGCATCGTAACTGCTTTATAGTTATATATCAGTTTATAAGTGAGTTTACTGAGGAACGACAAAGGGCGTTATCTCACCTGTAATTTTACTGTAATGTATTTCTTAGAATAGTTCATTGATTTACTTGTTGCTATGTAGCAAATTGCAAAAAAATGTTTATGTTGTCAATGGTCAATTGACTAGTTCCGTCACTAATTTATACTAAAGAAAATAAAATTTAGGATTATAAGCGACCTTCGGCTTAGATCACGTCGTAATTAAACGCCCAGACTTAGGCTTGGTCCTAGTCTCTTTTTGAGAGGTTCGTTAATTACGCTAATCGCTATTGGTATAAATATCATCATTAACACTTTTTCTTTCAGTGACGTTTACCACTCTAAAGATGCAAACTGCAATGTCTTGCGAAACGTCAGTTTGTTTGGGTTTACGAACGACAATACGGCAGAGGCCAAGTTCTACTTCTTGTTTGGCTCTCAAGAAGAGACTAGGACCAAGCCTAAGTTCGGGTGTTTAACTACGACGCGGTCTAAGCCGAGAGTCGCTTATAATCATAAACATATCAACCGCGAAAGCTTAAGATTTTATAAAATAAAATTTATAATCAAATCATAAAGAAAATTGAATGTGGTAATTTGCTGTATGCAAAATAACAGTATTTATCTGCTAGTGAATATTTTCTTTTATAAACATTGTTTTATCTATTGGATGTAAGTACTGAGATTGAAACGCTGCTAGTAAAAAACTCATAAATTTAATCCACGTGTAGTTGATATATGCAAATTACTGTAAGAAACTAAGCCAATGGAAACTAGTATACTCACATAAATTAGAAGCGACAATTCTAAGTAAAGATTAATTTTCTTTGTTTTATTTTTTAAAATATGAAATTGCATTTACATTTGTATACACGTATATAGTTTTTAAATAGTTTGAAGAAGTAGCAGCCCACCTAAAGGATTTAGCAAGTGTGTATCAACGGTTAAAGGAATGTAGGCGCATTAATAAATTCTAACAGCTGTCCTTAAGGGTTTTGGCCTAAAAAACATTGTAATATACTGTAACGTATTTTTAAAATTTATTTATTTATAAACTAATTATTTACAACGATTTAATTTAACTAGTTTTAAGATGAATAAAATATAAAGGTAATTAAGAAAAACAACTTACATTAATTTATATATTACTTTCACTTGGTATTTAGTTCCCGCACTTTTTATTTATCTAAAGCTGTTTTTTGTTTATGTTTATAACACGTTTACGATGTTATATTTATCTTTTAACTAGCACGCGCATTATGCACTTAATGTATTTGAACCGACAAAGTTTTTTTACTTCCGATTCGATTCGAAGCTCCCTTCGAATACTTTTTATGTATTTCTGTTATCCGTGTCGAGAATTTTCTAATCTTTCGGTATTGACAATTACTTCGAAAACGTTTCAGTACAATATACAAATCGATTTTAAATAGTATAAGCTACGCGTTAGAAAAGTAATTTCACTAAATTCTTTTGGCTTTTTAGATTACTGGCTCGCTCGTATTTAAAAAAAACGAAACTCGTTTAGTAAAACAAAACTTTTCTAAACTTCTTGCTTAGTATACTATTAATTACTTAAATTTACAAAATGTCAAAAATTTATATTCTTTACTGTCATGTAACATTAACAAATACTGTGCTTATTAATTTAGTTTACTGCATTTTTTACATGCTAATATTAAATTTACATAATCAATAAACCTTCCAAATTTTCGTAATTTATTTATTAATCGTATTAATTAATCTAAATTGGTGTTTACCGTAAAGCTACTACTACTAATCATGTCATTTCTCTTCTTTTTTCATCTACTCACAAACACATTAACAGCTTTTTAGATATTTTAATAATTGTTAAACACCTTTCCCCTTTATCATAAGATCCTTTACATTTTATTAAAAATTTACAAAGAAAAATTTCTTTTATTAAAATAAAAATCTTTCATCTCTTACACCTATCTCAAATTAATCTAAACTATATTATTTTTCTTTATATAAGTCTTTCATCATTTTAATTTCAAAATTTATTAAACATTTTAATATAATTTTTTTTTAAATCTTAAATCTTTTATAGTTGATGCTAAAGGTACATATTGTATTTATAAATTAAAAAGGACAAACAGATGGTAAATTATAAAACTTGAGTTTTTGTATATTTTTTTGTTTAAAAAGTAAAGTAAAGGTTTTTTTTAATCATCTGTAATATTATATTCACATAATTAGTAGATAAATTCTAATAAGTTTATTATTCATGTTTTTTGCAATTTTTTTTTAAATTTTATTTTATTTTAAAATGTAATTTAATTTCTTTAAAATAAAAATATTATAGTAGACGTCTTAAGATAAAAATATTAAATAAAGTATTTAATTTCTTTATTTCTAATTCTTACATCTATTGTATTCTTGACTCATTTAAAGTTGCTTAAAATAAAATAAATAAAACATACTTTATTGTTTAATTATAAATAAAATGCACTAGTTTAAAATCTATTTGCGTTAATAAATAATGCTTAGTTCACAGATATCATTTTTCTACCATTGTATTTATTTATACTTCATATTAGAAACATGTTTTATAAAATTTAAAACTCTGAGGTAAAGTAATAACCAACAATACACCGTGTGGTCATGGCATCTAGCAACACATACATAGAATCTGCGATTTGTTTAAAAACCAATAAAAATTTAAACTAACGCTTTAATAAAGTTGAGCACATCTGTTTTTAACATTTTATAATCAACTGCAGTCTTATTATTACTATTTTACGTATATTCATTTTTTGTGTAATTTATTAGCATTGTCCGTTAGATTCTTTCTTATCGATAAAACATCTAGTTTTGCGCCGGAAATAGGTCCTGTCTCACAGACCATCGTGAAGTATAATGTAATTTGCTATATTACATTTATTTCCTTTTACACTTCGTAAACTTTCATTTTAGTCTTGCCATAATTAACTATTTTTCATTTAACATACTTTTTAATTGCTCCTTAATGGATGATAAAAGGTTTATACAATGTTATATTTTTATTTTTATTTTCACTACAGTTAAAATTTTCACAATTGTTTGTTTATTTTTATTCTAAAATGTTTTTTTTTATATATTTGAATGTTTGCTATTTAAGAAAATAATTGATCTTTGTCTTGCTTATGTCAAATATTTGTTACATGCAAATAGCTGTTAAGAAGAAAGATGGTCGTAAGTCACCTAAAACCAAAACCGTTATAAATTAGGCAATTTTAAAAGCAAAATCAATTTAAAACAAAAATCCAAATTAAAAAGGCGCCAGGAAACTGTATAACTCAAAAAGCGCTTCTAAACCTTGTGACCTGCGTTTGTAATTCAGCCATTATCTTTTTATGTTAGACCCCGTAAATCGATTCTGCTGTCTGAATTTTCGTTTTTTTTTGTTTTTGTTTTCGTCGTTTGGTACGGTATTGGCATCAAAAAGGTTTTGCTCGTTATTTGTATTGCGTGTGATTTAAGTTTATTGGTATTTCAAGTTGTTTTACATTCATTACTGTTATTTTCTTTTGAATGCATAAAGTTCCGTGGTTTTGATTTTGATTTAGTAGTTTACTTATTTATCTCGGTAAAATAACAATTCTATATAATTTACGACTTCCTTTTTGGAATATAAGTTGATCCATTTTTCTTGTTTAGGCTGAGTTCTATTTGATTAAGCGCTATCATAAGACACCTGCAAAAAAGCAAGCTCAGCAATCTTGATGAGAAATATTTTCGTCGAGGTCTACGTGATGGAATCCACGTGGCTAATTATAGTTTTCATCTTTGTTAAATTCGTTTTTTTTAATGCTCTATCTCTTACGTAGATGTTACCGCGCAAGTTGAATAAATTAGGTAGGGGTACGAAGTTTTTAAAAATGGTAAAGTTTGGTTTTTGGGGATTGATTAAGCAATCGCTCGTTGGTCGCAATTAAACATACCGGTTACCGTGTGATAGTTGTGTGGTGAGGGTACTTTTTACCCTATCGTTATGCCGTACCGCGGAAGTTAATTGGAACCGTGAAAATTAAGCATAACTTTGGAAAAGTTTGATTTTTCCAAAGTTCGTAATTTACGGGTTAAGCAGATTTCATGGTTTTCAAAATTAAAACTCACGTTTTAAGTTGGATATGCAATCGTTGGGTTGTACTACGTCCAGTCTTCGCATTTGTGCGGATTTTGTTAAGTGTTAAAAAGGAAATTCTTCCGCCGGCATAGAAATTATTTGGGGTACCTTTCACCTGGCCACTTCGGACTAACCACAAGTACGTTCCTGCAGTTACGACGAATTCAAGGTATTTATGTTGCACCATTTATTTAATCGTGAAGATATTATTTACGTGATTTAAGTGTTAAAAGCTTTGAATTTTAAGAAATTAATTTCAAGTGTCTCGAAGTTAACGTTAATGTAACTGATTAATGACCGTATTTTACGGTACTGTTATAATCCCAAGTCTAAAAATTTGTTATACGGAACCGAACAATCGATTCAAATTTTATATTTATATATTAGTTTTATAAGTTTATTTCATTTTGTTATTGAATTATTTCGACGCGCACACGGCCGTGATTGTAGATGATTTAAGATTTATTAATTTGTGCTGTTTTATTTCTTTTGTTCTGTATTGTGTATTTTATTATTTTGTTTGTTTATTTATCCCATTAACTTTAAACTTGTTTTGATCAAACGTGCATTCACGTATCTTTTGTTACTGATTTTTGTAATTAATTTTGATACTTTCCATTCAATTATTTTATTATTTTATCCATTTTGTTTTATTTTGTTCAAATAAATGTTAAATTGTTAAATGTAAAGAGCTTTTAATTCCGTCGGCCTCCGCGTGTGTTACTTTATTAGTTTATTTCAGATTTTAGTGAAATACACTCTATTAAGGTAAGTCCATTTAGGGTGTATTCTACAGAAGCGGACTTGTGGTTGGCAAGGGTCAGAAGTCCATTAAGCTTTACTCCTTCCTGGCGCCCTTTGATTTCGACATTATTACTTTTCGATTTTGTGTTTTCGTCAAGTTAATCCAATTCAATCACGAAACTTTTAAATAAAACCCACCCCTTCTCCATTGAGTTAGTGGCACAACACCGTTTATGTTACCTCATTTCAGGCAGTGACTTTGTGTTAACTTTGGCATGTAACAACCTTGCCAATTAAAACCCCAGTTTTGTTGAATACATTCCAAATGAAACTTACTTTTTTCAAAGTGTATTGCACTAAAATCTGAAATAATTTTTAAATTTTACATAAACTCAAAGTCGACAAAATAAAAGCTTTGTTACAATTTTAATTTTCATTTATTAAACAAGAACAAAAAAAATAAATAATATTAATAATAAAAAATTACAAATAAATCAACGCAATTTCACCAAACACAAAAAGAAATGACTCTAATTAATATTTATAATTCTCAAGGCTTTGTTCGCATTAGAAATTTTTTTTTAATTTGTTCATTAATTTTGACAGGTTAAACGTCCATAAAGCACAGCTTGTAAACTTGTAAATTAATTAGTAAAATAAATAAAAACGGTAAAGAGCAATGATCTTTATTGGGTTTAAAATCAAAGCTTTTAAAGCTTGCAAAATTAAAAAGCACAGGTTTACTTCAAATGGTAATAAATAAATACTTATTTTTTTTTGTTTGTTTGTTTGTTTATTGATCTTGATTCAGGAAAGGGTTTTTGGTCAATCGTGAGGTTGCCAGATGTAACCGACAAGAAAAACAGGAAGTTCCACCTATTATAAAGGCTCTGTCGGAAGATTTTCGTTAAACTGCAACCAAGACAAAACTGGAATTTATGTCACAAAAACCCACATAATTCTTCGATACGTTAAAAAGCTCGGTAACAAGTGAGATATTAAAAGCCGTACGTACAAACTAGGAATTATTTCTACCAGAAAAACTAAAAATCCACTATGCCCTACATTATTACTTCTCACGGAAACCACTAAATTCTTTTAAGGGTTGAGTTCGTATCCCCAGATTTACATTTCGATATTTACCGGTACCGGTAAGTTGCCGAAAAATTCCCTGGAAAAACCAAAATCACTCATACTTATAAACTTGGTCCACCACAACTTTAGTAAAAACTGTGACGTAAATCTTTGTGAAAAAAACAGCACAAACACCTCGAAAAAAGATGCAAAAAAGTTTAATAACCATTCGACATTACTTAAGAGATTTTAAAGATAACGAAATGAATAAGACAAATTCAAACATTGGGTCCCTCACAAAAGAAAACGCACTAAATTAAACCACGGTTACTAGTTTAAAATGTTAAAATTTGCACTACTTTTTTATTGTTTTATTTGCTAGATTATACTGTAGTTAACATGTATAAACTTTTTTCTCGTATTTTTAAAATAGAACAAAAAACTTACACATGATAAAGTTAAAACACATAACTGCGTGTGACTTTATTATTATTATTTATGAATATTAGAGAAATATAATAAAATTTAGTTATCATTAAACTTGAATGGTTTAAACAATTTTGTTAGCTTTAGATTTTACTAAACATTTACTCAACAATATACAATTTAAATACAATGTTAAACAAATAGAATTTTGATTAAAATAATTACCTAAGAAAAAGAATAATTAGGTCTCATTATTCACATTCACTATTGAAATTTAACCACAAAAGCAATTGATTAATAAAGTGGCATTGATTTCAAATTAGAGTGTTTTTCCATTTGCTTTTCAACAAAGTTAAAAAGGTGTATATATGGTTATAAAAGGTGACGCAGTTACGTAATTGGCATAATAAAGATGAAAAAATATTAACGTAGTATTCTGAATCGCATAGTAATGTCGGTCACAAAATAAAGTAAATTACGTCTTCTTAGAATCTATTTTTTAAATATAGCGTGGTATTTGACTTTGCGTGTATTGAAATATATTACTGACACAAAATTTTATTACTTATATATGTTTTATTAGATAAAAATTGTATTCTAAATACTCATATTGACCTTTATTAAAATCAACAACGCTTCAAACTGTAATTACTACAGTGATCTTATAATCAATCAAAATTTATTCACATAAAACCCACTTCTGACTGACGTGTTTTTGTATTTTATACCAATTTTTATGGTAATTTATCAAATATATTGAAATAATAATCATTTTGCAATCGAAAACACACGTCAAAACATAAGAAAAATGTTTATTGAAAAATTTAATTCAAAATATCTCTTTTTAATTAAAGTAGAGCGTTACTAAAATTAGTTCGTTTTATAAACATAAATTAATATTGTTTGTAACCAAAAATTGGACTGTACATTACAATGAGAGCGAACTTTTGTAAAAGAATAGTATATTGTATAATGAGTAAAGAATGGTTGTTATTGCCAACGAGTATGAAAATTTGCAACCGAGCCGAAGGTGAGGTTGGCAATTCGTACGAGTTGGCAATACACATTCCTTACGAATTATACACTATACTTTTTCTACGACTCTATATTTAATTAGTAATCAAAGTTAAACAAAATTTTACAAAAAAAAATAACGCAGAAAATAAATAAACTAATTTAAAAATTTGTATTGGTAATACCTAAAATGACAATTAAAAAATTATGTCAAAACTTGTATTTATTTTATGTCAACTTGACAGCGTTTATACTATTAGTTATCTGTTGCTATTATTTTATTCTTGTTTTTTACTCATCTCTAGTTAAATAAATGGTGAGTATAATTTACTTGCTTTAAAAACATGCAATTTTAGTTAACTTCAAATCATTTAGTATTTGAATTTTTTTTAAATACATTAATTTCAAGCATAACCTAATATGAATGAGTTAGTTTAGTTTAAAAGGTACTAATGATTCAATGACAAGATTTTGCTTTTGCAGCCAGTAAATAAAAGAAAATCTATTCATGTCGAAGTCTGAATCGTTATCTATGTCAAGTTCTGACAAATCTTGATAAGTGATAGTTTTTCCTAGAAGCTTCAACCGAATGACATGTGGATGTGACTTACAAAGCAAATAAAGTAAATTTGTAAATGTTTAAAGATAATTTGTAATTAATAGGTGTTATTCTTAAGAATGAAGCTTTCCGAACTAAGAAGGTAATAAGAACATTGTAGTTAAAGAATTGAAAAAAAAATCCTTTTAGAAAATGCAAGGTAGTTAATTATTGTAATGGATCTAATATGCTGCAATAATTTTTATTGCAAAATTAGTTTAAATATGAGAAATGAATTGTTAACAAAACACATTGTAGGTAAAAGGAAACAAACGATTCAGTGCTTTTGCTTATAATTACATCTAAATATATAATTTTTTCAATGTATAAACCAGTGGTTTGCATTAGTTTTGTAACAATTCATTGTATTTATGTTTATCTTGGGTTATTTATCATAACGTAAGTCAAAGTGTTTGTGATTAAATTTTTAAGAAGGTAGCTACAATGTGCGAATACATTGTTTTTACAAGATTATAATATAATTTGTAGTAAAAGTATACATAAATACTTACGAAAACTGCATTAATATAAGGATAAATAATAACAAACAGATATCAGGCATGTGCGGAACAAACATTTTGATATCTTGCAACTATCGATAAACGCCAAAAGATAATTGGATACTTTTGAATTGTCCTGCAGTTTAAAAAATTGATAAATGTTCTAATAAATACTAACTTCTTTAAGTTAATTTGAGCATGTTCTTATGATGAGTAATTTTATTAAGGATTAAATTACTTAATCTGTTTATAACACACTGCAAAAATCCGGTAAAATACTGTTAATATTTCCTTTGCATCAAAAGAAAACCCTGCAAGAAAAAGTATATATAAGTTTAACTTTATTTGTTGCTTTTGGCTAACAAATTAATTCGTGCTATACTACACTTACAACCTACATTCTATATTTACATTTACATTTACATTCTATTTACTTTTTTTTTAAATACATTTTCTTATCCCTCCTCTCCCCTTAACTTTTTCCTCCTTCTCCATACTTCTTCCATCCACTCCGCTCCTTTCCCGTTTTCATCTAAGATTTCCTCTATTTTCATCACCTCTTTTCTTAGTTTCCTGCATTTCTGTCTCATGTGGTTAAGGTCCTCCGTCTCATCTCCACATAGCCTGCACATCTTTGGTGGTTCTTCTTTCCAATATTTGTTCCCTAACTCCTCGTTGCCACATCTGAACCTTGCTATCATTTTTTTCTTTTTTTTTGCTTTTATTCTCTCTATCTTTTAAATATTCCGGCACTTCTTCACCCTTGATATCTTTATAATTCCTATTATATCTGCCCTCTTTTATCTTTGTCTATTTTTCTTGTTTTTCAATGTCTCTATCTCTCCTTATTATTTCTTCCCTTATCCCTACTCCCTCTTCTCTTAATCTTTCCACTTCTTCACTCGCGTACCCGTTTCTTTTGTAATACTCTTCTCTGCCCCTCTGCCCGTACTTCACTTTTCCTCCCTTTATCTCTTTTCAACATTCTTGCAGTATTTTGCAATCTGTTCTTTTCTTCAGTTCTTCCTCGTATTTTATGACTCTTTTTTCTGTCTCTACTCTTATTTTTGCTATCTGTACCTCCTCTGTCACAATATACCCCGGTGTATCTCTGTCCAATCCTAAAACCCATCTCCAGTATTTTTCCTGTAGCCATTCTACCTCCCTCCACTCCTTCCAGTCCCATATTTCCGCTCCATACATTACCACCCCCTTTATTAATTTTTCAAACAACAACTTTCTTGTTTCTATATCCATCTCGAATACTCTTTCCCCCACACCCCACACTTGCCCTATTAACCTGTTTCTTTTCTTCACCTTTCCTTTTATGTGTTTTCTCTCTTTATTATCCTGTTTCATTGTGTAGCCCAGGTATGTAAATTCCTTCACTTGTTGCACTTCTTCATTACTCCATATCCACTCCTCTCTTTTTCTTTTCCCCCTCCTTTTCTAAATATCATTATCTTTGTTTTCTCCGTGTTTACTCCCATTTCTTTTTTTTTTCTTATATTTTTCCAGCGTTTTCATCATCTCTTTCAATTCCTTTTCCTCCTTAGCCACCAACACTATGTCATCCGCATACGCCAACAACCATATCTTCGCTTTCTCTACCACTATCCCTCCTGTCTGTTGTCCTCTCATTGTGTCTTCCAGATCCCCCTTATATACTGAGAACAGGCTTGAGCTCAGTGGACACCCCTGTCTCAACCTTCTCTTTATGATGAATTTTCACGCTCTCTTCCCCATTCACTTTAACCCTGCTCCTCGTTTCTTCGTAGATTTCCTCTATCTTTATGTATTCCTACAGCTTTTCCCTATTCACTTTGTCAAAAGCCGCTTTTAGATCTACGAATAGCGCCACCATTTCCCCTTTTTTTTCTAATTCTTTATTTCCCCAGTGTTTCAGTATATATATGTTGTCTATCGCTCTTCTTCCTTTTCTGAATCCCGTTTGTCCGTCTGGTACCAAACTTCTTTCCTCTATTTCGTTCTGTAGTCTTCCTTGTAGTACTGTCGCATATAATTTGTATGCCGTGCTCAATAATGTTACCCCTCTATAATTCTTGACTTTTTTTCACCTTTTTTATGGATTGGGCATATTATTTCCTCTCTCCATCTTTCTGGAAATTCTTCCCCTTTCCATATTTTGTTTAGTATTTCCGTCATCCTTTTTGCTACACTTTCTTCCCCGTATATACACTCTTTTCCTTGTATCTCATGTTCTCCTGCCGCCTTTCCTTTTTTTATCTTCTTTATCGCCTCTATTACTTCTTCTTCATTTATTCTATCCCTATCTCCTTCTTTCTATCTTACTACCGCGTCTTTTCTTTTTTCTGATTTTGTTCTTCCCCTTCCAACAGGTTCCGAAAATATATTTCCCATTCTTTAATTTGTATTCCCTTTGTCGTCATGTTTTTTTTTTCTTTTCTTTCTTTAGGTACTTCCATACGTTTTCTTCCGTTTTTATTCCTTTGATCTGCTCCTCTTGTTTCTTTTTGTTTTCTACCTTCTTTCTCTCGCATGTTTTTTTGTATATTTTTACTGCTTCTTTGTATTCTTCTTTTTCTTTCTTCCCTTTTTTCCACTGTCTTAATGCTCTTCTTGCATTTTTTTGTTTCTTTGCATTCTCTATCCCACCAAATTTTCCATCCTGTTTTCTCCCCCTTCCACTTTCTAAATCTGACTCTCTCTGTTGCTTTCTCTATCGTCTCTCTCATTTCCTCTACACTTTCTTGTACTGTCTTCCCTATCCATACCGTTTTCCTTATTCTCTCTTTATATCTTTTTATACCTTCTTCTGTCCACCTTTTTTTAGTTATGTACTTCTCCTCTTCCTCTCTCTCTTTTCCTTCTCTTCCTTCCATTCTTAATTCTAATGGTTGATGGTCTGACTCTACTCTTTCTCCCACTTTAAATGTTTTTACCTTTTCTGCAGCCTTTTCATTTGTCATTACAAAGTTTATTATTGATTCTCCCCTTCCTCATATGTACGTAAATTTCCCTTTTCCATCTTCTTCTCTGTTCCCGTTCTTTATTTCCCACCCTTTTTCGTTACACAATTTCAGCAGTTCTTCTCCGTCTTTATTTATCACCTTGTCCTTTGTTTGTCTCTTTCCCGTCCCTTTTTTTTCTTATATTCTCCCCTCTTCCCCTATTCTTGCGTTGAAGTCCCCTCCTACTATTATCAATCCCTCTTCTCTCTCTTTTATCATCTCTTCTATGTTTTTTATTGTCTCTTTCATTCTACTGCTATAAACCGTCACTACTCTTATTTTTGTTGTTCTCTACTGAATGTTCTTTTCTACAACTCCTCTTCTCTGTTGCACTTTTTCTTTCTTTTCCTGGCTCAACCATTTTTTTCTTATTCCCGTTATTATACCCCTCTTTGCTCTCTCTTTATTCTTCTCTCTTTCTGCATGCTGTACCACCCACTCAAATTTCTCCGGCAACTCTTTTTTCCACCACTCCCATTTTTTTTCTTCCATCCATGTCTCCTGTAATCCCACTACATCCTGTTCCTTGATGTACTTTCAGAAATCCTGTTCCTTGTTTTTTATTTCCGCTACGTTCCAAAACAATACTCTCAGCTCAGTCACCTCCTCCTGAGCTTCTTCCTTGCTTTTTTTCCCTCTTTTTTTTCTTTTCAATTTCCATCTCTCATTATTCCTTTTCTTTGCCATTTAGTCAACTTTCTCTCTTTTATCGCCCCCCCTTTGCCCTTTAGTTTTTTGCTTTTTGGTTACCTACCTTCTCTCCCCTTACTCTGCTCAGGCCCCTATCCCTGTCGTTCCATATGTACCTGTCTCTGTCTATCTCCATTTTTCTGTATCCTACCTATAGTCTTTTTCCTTCCGCTTTTTTTTCCATCGCTATGTTCATTATTTCTCTTTGCACTCTTTAATCTTCCCATGTCAAATCGTAACTTATATATATTCTTGTATTCCTTAATTTTTTCTTCTCCGCCATTACCTTCTGTTTTTCCTCCTATTCTCCGATTTCTGCCACCACCATCTCATTTTTCTTCTCTTTGTTTATTACGGTCACTTTTTTCACATCTACTTTTACATTTAATTTTTCTTCCAGCATCACTGCTAAATCTTTTTGTGGTTCTTCACTTCTCCACCCCTTTATCACAATATTATGCTTCCTTTTCCATTTCCGTTTTTTTTCCAGTTTTTTCTATTTTCTCCACCAGTTTCTATTTTTCTCTCTCCCACTTCTTTTCTCTTTCTCCCATTTCTTTTTTCATTTCTTTGATTTCTTGTCTTATTCCTTGCATATTTTCTTCCATCTGTTTCATCATTTCTCTCATTAATTCTTTTAACTCCTCCATTTCTTTCCTTCCTCCTTCTGTTTTTGAGGTTTTTCGTTCCCTTTCCTCCGATATCTTTTTAATGTCTGGTGATCTTATTGTTTTCTTTCCTCTTTCAAATATTTGTTGCCTTTCTTTTTCCTCTTCTTCCCTTTTTCTTTTATTCATCCCTTCCCCCCTTTTTTTATTTCTTATTTATTTATTTTTTTCTTTCTATATTTATTTATTTAATTTTTTTTTAATTTTTAAAATTTTTTTATTTATTTTTTTTCTTAATTCCTCCTTACCTTCTTTTCTTATTTTTTCGTGTTTTAAAACGTCACCCTTGTAGCTATTTCGCTTTAATTTCGCTTTAAATGTAATAATTTCTATTAATGTAGGAGATTATCTTTTGTCGCTGACCTTTTCGATTACTCTGCTTATTCACCTTAATCTCACTTGTTCGTCACAGTTTTATAATTTTCCACCTCGGTTTCTATTCTTCACTTAATTAATTTATTTTTTTACACCCTTCCTCCGTTACCCACCTTTTTTCTATCCTGCTTCCCTCTTACTACCACTACTAACACCAGTACCTTCACTAACTATCTTCTCCAACTTCTACACTTGTCTTTCTCTTTTACGTTTTCTTAAATGTAAATACGACCTTCTACGTCGAATGTTACCGCATGAATCCCCCTAGAGAAAACAAGTAGTTAGGTTGCAAGTTAGAAGTCTTTATATATTCTAATTACCTTGAACTTCTAAAATATACTTATATTTGATTATAAGAAAGTCACCACTAAACGTCAACGTTTACGAATATAACCTAAAATATATAATTTATAAAACACTTATTTTACACTATAAAACTAATGCAATACCTGATACATGACACTTAATGATTTCGTTTTCAAAATGCATAATTTGGGATGCAGAGAATATTTGTAAAAGTCTTCCAAATTATGTTTTCATAATTCATTATCCTGTACGTTAATAGGTTTGACCTGTACGGAAATGGCGTTAACCTGTACGGAAATGAAATTAGACTTTCACAATGCACAACGTTGTCTAATCGCAATTAAACATACATCGTATTATCTGTTAGTCGTAGAAAAAAATATTTGTGCGTGAAACCAATATTATAATCATTACAATGTTTTTTTATCTAAAATTTACATACATTTTATTGTTATTCTTACCTTATTTAAAAATGTGTGACTTTAGGGTATTGTTTAATATTAAATAGAATTTCAAATAAATTTACAACAAAATATAAACTTAGTTTTAAACTCTTTTAGTAATTAAATATCTCTAAGTATTAAATTGCACCACAAAATTTTTTTAATAAATTACTAATGTAAAAATTAAAAATTTTTAAAAATAAAATTTAAGTATTTTTAACAATATATAATATATAATAAAATATATTAGATGGTTAATTATCTAACTGGTTTTTATAAATATTTTTGTTTTATTTAAACGAACGCAAATGACAAAATTGAAACTGTAATAATGGAACCGATTTTCAATGCCAAAGAGTTCTTTGGTCATAAAAAATGCCGACAACAACAAATATCCAAAAATTAATGATTTCTTAAAGCGTCAAACTGTAGGATATATACCAATATATACCAAAAAGTCCAAAATTTTAACACTATAACAAACAAACAAATTTTTATGTGAAGTTTAAGATAAAAAATATTTACTACCAAAAGGAGATTTAGATTTTTGGTCAAGTTGAAGAGATGATTTAATACGTTTAAATTTATACAATTTGATAGATAATGGGCCCTTTATTGTCGTGTACGAGATGGAAAAACTCATACATTTTGGCGTTCTCTGCTACAAAATCAAGTTAGATGTTACGAACTAAATACGGTAACATACGGTACCGCAGTTACACCATTTTTAGCTATAAGAGAGCACTGTACCAGTTAGGTTTAGATAATATTATTATTATTAAAAACAATTTTTATGTTGTCGATTGTTTGTTTGGTACTAATTCTTTAGAAAACCTATTGCGTTTAAAAAATCAACCAACCAGTATCTTAGCTTCTGACGCTTTTCAGTTAAACAAATGACTTAGCAATGTCAATTTAAACAAGGATTCAAATGTAGTAAATAATCAGGAAAATCTTTTTAATTTTGACAGAAAAGAAACAAAAACTTTAGGTATAACATGGAATTCGTCAACATATACATATATATTCTATTGAAGCCTTAAGGTGATTTAGTACCAAATAGGAACAAATAAAATTCAATATGCGGCTATAGTGTACGTTTTGCTGCATTCTTAACAATTCCGCTCACCAAAATACAACAGGTATTATTTGTACACGCTTTAAATATAACCTGAAACAAGAAAGTCTGACAGAAATTTTACCTGATTCTCGTTATTTGAAGTACAATAAATTTAATCGTTTGTTTTGACGAGGTTTTAGTTAATTTTATATATATAGCTCTACGTAAGAACATTGGTTATTTTTTTTATAAGCTAAGGTTGATTGAGAACAATAAACAATTTATTATTTGTATAGCTACATTTTTTTTTAAATTAACAGTATTGCTATATTTAATTAAATTACAAAATTATCAAATTAAATCATAAGTTATTATACATTTACACACAGTTCCTCAACGTTACTTAATTCTCTAGTTTTCAAGTTTCTTTGTAAACGTGGATCAATAATTTTTTGTCTCATGAAATTGAAATAAAATGGTTACAATTTTGGAACCATATTATTTTTCCATGATTTCTCTAAATTCTTTCCACATAGATACCGTTTTTGAGACAAATCAACAAAGTTGATGGCCAATGAATACATTTTATCCCTGCTAGGTTGTCTCACTTTAGAGGAATTTGGGATAAAATTTCATTTAAATAGAATTGTCTCTAATGCACATTTAAATTATAAACAGCTTGCCACTGTTTTAGGTCAAATCAAAGCCGAATACGGAAGAAAAAACGAATTGGGGATTGAATATAATGTAAATTACGATTCTCCAGAAGATCCATTTGCATATGATGATATTGTTGACTAGGGTTGTTAGCCTTCCGAGAAAGGCAACAGAGAAAAAAGTAGAGAAAACAGAGAATTAGATTATAAACCTTTAAAAAAACACACGGAAAAAATTGAAGCTTAAAAAAATAGAGAAGAGGATGAGAGTGGAGGAAATGAAACGAGGAACTTAATATAAAAGTACAAGTGTTTTATCCACTGTACTGAAAACATGTAGAAATAAGTATGGAAATAAAAGATTGAAACCATTGCCCGATAGTAAAGGATCTCATATGCCTTCTAACAAAAAAGATCATGATCTAATAAAAGAGCATATAAATCAGTTTAATCTAAGGCATTCTCATTATAAAAGGAAACATGCACCTAATCGTAAATATTCACCGCCAGATTTAAGCATAAGAATTGTGTATCCCAAACAAGAGCGTAATACGCGAGAGACAGTCAAATTACAACTCCTGAAATTTACGTATTCACTGCCGACTTAGAGAAAATTATATTACTACCAAGAATGATAGATGTTAAGGACAGTTTTTTTATATCGCGTCTTATAACATACAACAAAACATTTGCTGCGATGCAAAAAAACAATAGACATGCTTGTATTTTATAGCACGAAGCTGTTACAAGAAGAAAAGCAAAAGATGTTTTTTGTGCATTTTTAAAATTTTTATCGGAGATTTGGGGTGCCGAAATAGTTATTATATAGTTGAATAACTGTAAAAACTAAAACAAAAATTGGATATATTATTCCATGATAATTACTTACATAAATTCCAATAGTTGCTTTTTGTATGAAATTATATTAAAATAATTAATTTAAAAAAGGGCATACATTCATTGCAGTGGATGGGTTGCATGGACGCATAGAACAAACAATGAGAAAAGATAAAAATGTATATGACTTTAAAAATTTTCAGAACATTTGCCAAAAAGCATCAGACAGGATGGACGTCTATCCCGTGGAACCAAACGATTTTATAAAATTAGAAAATAAGATACGCGCTCAAAAAGCTAAAGATGAAAATAAAACGTTACCACACTTATAAGTTATTGCTGTTGCAAAATTTGTGAAAGGTTGCCAGAATTTCTATTACAAGACTAACATTAATGACAATTAATACAAACACAGTTAAAAAAAAAGTTGAATTAGAATTTCCTAGATTCACAGGATTGCCTCGTAAAATAATAAATGTACTTCATTTCTTTGTGTAAAATGTGAATAAATACTATATTTATTGAAATAGATACTATTTTTCGAATTATAATTATTTAAATATATTTTATTATAGAACATATATAAATTTTAATAAAGCAAAATAGCCGAAGAAGTACATACATCATTTTGTCATCTTTAAATAATATTAGCGTAGTTAGTGCAGTACTAAGACAAAATAGTTTAAGAAACATTAGGTTCTTTTACCATTGTAATTTAATAGCGATTGCCCAACAAATGCAAAACAATTTAAGTAGCAAATATACCCAAACAACACATTGGTACAAAAAACGTCTAAATGTCCGGCTAATAGACGTTTATTTGACATAAAAACGTTTTTAAACGCGTTATTAACGTTTATTAGACGGACATTTAGACGTTTTTTGTACCAATGTGTTGTTTGGGTAATTATTGTTAACAAGTAGCGTTATATTTTTGTGTCACACCAAAATCTTCAATTTTTTTTACACAAGTCTAAAAAGTTTTTTTGTTTCATTACTAATAGACAAAATTCGGCTGCAAAATTGCAAAAACTAATTAATTATTCAAAAGGTACATTTTACTTGTAGATTGTTTTACCTTAGCACAGGAGATCTGTGCATATACGTCTCGTTGCGTGATCAAATTTTGTAGTTAAATTAGGCTTAAAATTAATTTATCATCAATTTATATATTTACTTTTCGTCAGCAAATCAAACATAAAGATTAAAAACATAATTTAAAAAATTAACTACTTTAATTATAATCCTAATTTTTTAAATTAGGCTATTTCGTTACTGGTATGGAAATAATATAACAAAAGCTCATCATCCGTAATTTCGATTTATAATGATAGAATAAGTATTATCTCTAACGGTCATAGAGATACACAAATCTAAAAACGTTTGTACTGCTAAATAAAAAAAACATCAGTATCAAGTTTTATTATATTTAAAAAGGTAATAAACACAAATATACACGAAATATAAAATATGTAAAATGAGCCAGTAAATGATAACATATTTATAAGATACTGTGCTAACCGTCTGTGGCGACACTAGTTGGTGCAGATAATTTATAGAAAGAGGTGAAGGAAGTCATGTTTCGCACTTATTAGCACGTAGTTGGGCATCTTCCAGTAAATGCGACAATGAACGCTTTCATAGAGTATTTGTGACGCGACGTTTGAATATGTATGCTTGATGACGCGTTCCCGCTTGATTTTTGATTGATCCAGAGTTTTGAGGTAACATAAATTATACATCACTGGTTCACAAAATTGTGAGAAAATGCTTACAGAATAAATCTTTATAGTTCAAGATGATATTATATTCAAAAGCTTATAAGCTTGACCTATACAAGGTTAAAAACTAAGTCAAATTTGTGAATCACTTAACAAAACCTCAAGCTAAACGAATGAGTGATTATTACCAAATATTTAATTGTTACATCATTAATCCTAAACGAGGAAATAAAATTTATTTATTATTTGAAAGATATTTAACATCAGATAAAAATTTATTGTTATCGCAGTTAAAACTAGCATTTTTACGGTAAACAGCAAATTTATTTACTTTATAATAACATTAAACGACAAAAACTTTGTTATGCACTGTTACACCAAAAAAAGTTTCTTTGTATTTATTAATAAACCATATTACTTTTATTTATGCATTAAATTTTTAGTTGTTCTATAAGAGAAATTACTGCTAGAAAAATAGTAATTTAAAAAAATTTATACGTCGGCAAGATTAAAAACGGAAAGATAGCAATAAACGTCTACAAGAGGTATTTAAAGTTTGGTTTTAAGAAAAATGCGTTTTATCGGTAATAACAAAAGTTGCAAATTTATTGATAAATATATAAAAATTTCACTATCCTATGTCTTTAAATTGTATTTATTTGTTTTATTTCTTTAAAAATTATTCCTGTTAAGAGCATATAGTTTTTAAATTCTAGTACTAAATTTTTACATAATAGAATACATAGTGTTACAAATTTATTTATTAAAAACTAATTTATTTATAACGACTAAAAATTAGGTTCACTTATTCTAGAAATATGTACACTTTTAAATTAACCGAACTAATTAAATGTAATAATATTTAATAAAAACACTTACACTATAATTTATATCACTTACAAGAAGATAAGATAACGTCCTCGGATAGCCTCGCACTTGTTTACACTAATAATCACGTACACGATTATTCTCGGCATATTTATCTAGACACACGCGTGCTAACGATTTATTTACACTTGATTAATCTTCTTAATACAGCATGCATTCGCGTACGGCAATAACTGACCTACGATCTGTCTCGTACCTATATATAGACATACGGAAATCCTTCTCGATCGTTCCTCACTTTTCGCTATAACTTCTAGAAAACAGATAACAGCCTTCTAGAAGGCTCTTGCATTTGCAAGTAATTTCTTGAACGTTTCAATCGTATAAATTATAATTTTGTAAAATCAAACAAAACATGATTTTAGTGATTTTATATAATAGAATTTGCGATTTACGATTGTCGTCTCAATTTTTTCATTTATTGGTTACAGTAAATTGTAAAAACTAAAAACAACAATCACGTTTTCTGGCTATTAATTTTGTTATTCCATTTATACTACACTACAAAAATATGCTGTTTTTGATTTATGTCAGCTTTGATGTTGTTGGTTGCTTTTTATTAGTATGACGTGCCTGTAAGCGTCATACTAATAAAAAACAACCAACAAATTTTCTAAATTTGTTGTATTAACATTCCTAACTTTTATTATACAAAAAAAGTATTTGCGTTGACAGCTTTATTAAATGTATAAAAACATATTTTATTTTTAAACTATCTCGGTAAAGCATACGTATAAACAAAATTTATTGAAAATATTATGCTTATGCTGCGGTTGTTAAAGTAAGTAACGTTTTCTTTTTTTATTTTACGTGACAAAAATTGTTTATTAGATGATTATAATTTATAAATCAAAATTAACAAAAAACATATATATGACAGTCAATTATTAACACTAATAATAAGTAAGTACATTAAATATGACGACATCACATATATTTTTTTTAAATAACTACAAACCTTTTATTAAGATATACAGCACACCTTAGCAAACGAAGAATCTAGAAAATATGTGAACTAAATTGTGGTGGTTAAATGATCGTTTCAGAATTAAAAAATAATAACAGCTACCTGCCTTAACAAAACTTTTAATTTGTATTTGTGTTTGTGTTATTGTTGTTTCATATTTGACCGTTATTCATCTTTATTAAATAGTATCTTATTCTTACTATTGTGCTTTGATTAATTAAAATTTGTACGGTTTTTACGTTCATTTTTTAATACATCAACGTGAATCATAACTTAGCTTGAATAATATTAATTAGTTAAGTAGTAATGTCAAAAAAATATTGATTTTTCTAACATTATCTTTTTCAGTTCATACCAAAGCTCGTTTTAATAGTTTTTATGATAAAATTTACATTATTTATTTTAATGGGGTGCATAACTGTCTTATAATTATTGTTGAAATCTTAAATATGTAATTTTCATTAATAATATTTAAAAACATCTAATAATATTCTTATCAATAAATGTCTATTTAAGTCTCCATGTTCATGAAGCAGTCCAAGTGAAGATGTTTAATGTTTGCTGTCTAATTTAAGAGTTTTGTCACTCTAATTTGTGGGTTTTGGTTGTTATTTTAACAATCGGATTGCTAACTTAGTAGGATGTCTACGAACTCCGGTAATCAATGTAACAAAGTGACTGAAAATTGTCATCTCAGTTGTATGAGATAATGCATAATTTAAAATTAATTATTGAGAGAAAAGCTCGGACACGTCAATTTTATTTTTTTCTTTTGGATTTTATAAATGTTAATTGAAAATTTTCGTTTATTCCTCTGGGACAAACTTCGTCAACGTTGTGCTTTGCCGCTTGCCCTTTTGTTTAAATTAGATTATTTTCTATTTCTAATAACAAATCAAACTTTTTATTCAAATTCACAGATGTTTCGTTATGTTGATCATCAGAAACGTTACCATATTATGCAAACTTTCTTACAATTTTGTTAACACAATTGGAATATGTTTTGTTAAAGAAACAAACAATTTTATTTTGTTATCGAACATGTTTATCATATCTAACCATAATTAATTTTTGAACTCAATTCAACCTTTTTGATAGATACACCGTTTGTAGATATTGAAAACGTTATTTACTTACCAAACGTTTACTAAGTGTGTCGACAATGCTAATTTTTACAATGTATTGAAATAAAGTGAGATTAAATATCACTTTTACAAATACAAAAATGATCAACACCTGGCATTATGTACAAATTTTTACGTCGCATATATATTTTTATTAGATGGTCCAACTACTTAAATTATAGAGTAAAAAAATTGGTACCTTAAATAACTATTTTTTTGAGAAAATAACACATTTAATGTAAAAAATAAAAATATAACTTTAATAGAAAACTTTTACAATTAAACCTCAAAAACAAACAAAATTTAGCGCAAAATTTCAAATTGCGCTCCGTTAACCATTTGACACTGACCGATGCGAGTGCAAACACTTTGTACCCTAAAGTATTTCAGGACTAATGTGCGTTTTTGCAAATTATGGTTATCATGTCTGTATCATTTTTGACGGATAAAACAAACATCACTAATAAATTTGAATTTTAAAAACATAATTTGATTTAGTGTGAGTGTGAAAAAAGCATTTTGGCAAATTTTTTGAAAACGAATTATCTTTGCTGTTAACAAAAAATGAACGGGAAAAAATAGAAATTTTAATAATGGTTGAATATGGTAACAAGCTAAGAACACACGAGGAAACATGTAAATTATAAACCGCCTATTGCAAGGTCCACAGTAAGTAAATTGGTTGCCAAATTTACTGAAACGGGATCCGTGATTTGCCTCGGCAAGGTCGACCTCGAGTAAACGAAGAAACTCGATTAGATTAAAGCTGAAGAAAATTTTACCATTCTACAAGTTAGCCCTAAATAACAACGTGGAACACTCTTTTGTCGTGAAATTGTTCAAGAAAGAGAAATATCATCGTTACAAAGTTCAATTGATTGACTAATTAAACGAGGATGATCCCGACTGCCGCTTGCAGTTTTGCGAAGAACTAACATTACGCTGCGATGGATTTTTTAACAATATGCTATTTTTTGATAAAGCTTTTTGTCTAAATGGGACAGTACATCTTTACAATTACATGTTTTAGACAAAAAATTCCCACTGGATTCAAGACTCTTACAGTCAACGCCAAAGAAAATTAAATGTTTGGATTGTAATAATCGGACGGACTTTAATGGGACCTTATTTTCTTGAAGGAAACCTTACAGCAGCACGTTATTTGGACTTTTTGCAGTTTTATTTAGTGCCAGCTCTGACAGCAATGTTTCCAAATTATTACGAAGCAGATGCACCCCATCAGGATATTTGGTTTCAACAAGATGGGGATTTTTTGGAAAGTGGATAGCACGTCGAGGAGCAATTGAGTGGCCACCACGTTCCGCAGAATTGGCTCTATTAGATTTCTGTGAGGTTATTTAAAATCAAAGGTTTATCTTAATAGGTTAAATAATTTACACAAGCTACGGCAAAGAATTCGCGCTGAAGTGGAGACCATTACTTCTGAAGTTCTTCAGCGAAGTGTATAAAGTGTTTACACTCGCATTGGTCATTGCCAAGTTGTTAGCGGGCCGCATTTACACTAAATTTCGTTTGTTTTGAGGTTTAATTATGATTTTCTACCATTAAAGTTAAATTTTTATTTCTTACGGTAAATGCGACCTAATCGAGTGTTTTGCTTGAAAACGTTAAATAACGCAATTATAAATGTATTTCCTTACTTTATCATGACACTGTATTTATATTATTATTCTTTTTGTATAAATTTTTTACATGTTTATGCAATTTCTTACAAAATAAACTTGAATTTTTTGTTGTTCAAGTAATGAATTCTAAATCTATATAAGACGTTTATATATTAAACAATGTGCTAAAAGTTTTTAATTTTAAGCATCTAAATATTTAGTAAAGGTGCTAATGGAACTAATTATATTATTGTCTTTAAATGAACATATCAAAATGAAGTTTTAAAAACTTAAGTTGCATGCAATTTAAGTACAGTCTTTTTGTATTGTATTTTTCAAAAATAACTTTTTATATAGATATCTCAGAAGAATTTGGTATAATTTAGGTGTTGTGCTTAAAGTTTTAGTTTACTTTGGAATTGAATTGACTTTTTTTAATACAAAAAATATCCTAAATTCATTTGTGAAGCTTTATTGACACATAATTATTTGTATTGTATTTTCTTGGCAAATGTAACATTTAGATTCACAGCAGACCGTAGTTGCTGTTTTTTTTACAATTAAACAAGTTCATTTTGTTTTTTATTGTATTTATTACAATAGTTTTTTCTTGTGTTGTTTGCTTTTGTCTTAATTTAAAGAAATGCTGTAATGTGTCAATATTTTCGTATTTGCCTAAAACATTATTATAGGTATGTGCTTAAATTGAACATAATGTAAATGTATCTCACAATATACCTACACCATCAATAGCTTTTTCTTTTGTGAAAGACACTGATTGTCTTTCGAACCATAACTTTACTAAGTTCTTAGTGTATTAATTTTTTTTTAACAAAATAAAATTTATATTTAAAAAATAAGAAAACGCCACAAGGAATATTACCTTTTTAATTATATTCATTAATTAATAGAACCAAATTCATTTTGAATTTTGGAGTATTTATATAACAATAATAATTAAAAATATGTAATTTTTTTTATACAGGGTGAATCTGATTAACGGGTTGTTATTTTAGCAGTTGAAATTAAAGCATAAACACAAGCAAAATATGTTCCATTCCATTTAAACATTTAAAAAAAATATTTAGCAAAATAAATCGTATATTATTCATTTGTTACATTAATTAAGTCTCTTACGGGTGTTGACACCACAAATAAAAATAAACTGTTCTAAGGGTCTCAAAACTAGACCACGTTAGACTAAGTCTTTAAAAGAAAAAATTTCATTTACCACAAGGAAACTACTCCTTAGGTTTGTAGTCGTATTTCAGATTCACCCTGCTTTTACAAAAACTACAATTGTAGTGTACAATTAATCTTAATTAGTATTATCGGCTATTTTTGTTGTTGGCTTGTTGTAAGGAATATGTTAGTGGTAACGGATTTAATTACCTGATGATGACCGAAAATTAAGATTAAATCAAAACAATTATAGTTTCTAGAAAAATGAAATTTTGAAAATGAGATATTTTTAATTATTATTAAATTCATTACGTCTTCAATTTTTCTTAAAATGTTGTTTAGTTTATATACATAAGTATATATTACTGTCATAACTTTATCAAAGTTTGATGCCATTGTAAATGGTTTGTTAGGGTTTGCGTTATTTGTAAATCGGCGGAGGTTTTTTACGCGACTTTTCAAAGACAATAGCGGAGTAAAACGCGAGTTATTGTATTACGACAAAAACAGTGACGTATATAGTAAATACTCTTACTTGCAAAGTTTTCTTGAAAAATACACTTTAGCATTAACCAAAATTTTAAAATTTAAGCAACAGCACAATTCCTACAACAAAAGCAATAACAATCGTAAATCAACTATTAGATTAAAACACCCCTCATTTCATAAAAAAGGATTCGATCTGTCAATTTAATGTAATGCGTATATCAAGTAACAGGTTCTTTAGAAATTACAAAATTTGCAAAAACCTTCCATCAACATGTTCCAAATTGTGTATATATATATACGTTTTTGTCTGTATGATTTGTAATGTTTGTTTGAATTGCAAAAATACGAATTTTTTTAGTTACATAATAGCTTCGTTAACGGCAGCGCAATTATATTGCGCTGTAACCTTAGAGTTGTTTTGTCATCTAATTATACAATATACACAATGATAAACAAATGTGTACTTTAAAATCTATTCTAATTGCAACAGATTAATTAATAATTAATTTCAAAAAAAATTTATATTTAATGACTTAAGTTAAAAATATTGTAGTTAAATTTACATCATATTATGTTTATTATTATATTTAAACAAAACATCTAAAAAAAAATTTTAATTTGTCAATAAACAATTCAATTGATCCGAAATATCAAGTACGTGTATATAAGCATAGGAACTTCATAAATAATTTGATTCCACACACATATGTTAGGCAACCAACGTTGCTTGGATTGGTACAACGTAAAAAAATTACTAAATGAGAAATTTGATTTGTAAGCTATAATTGATTAAAAACGATAACACATTAATAACAACACCTGTTTATTTGAAACAAATATAAGTAATAACAATTATATATTCAACATGTTGTTCTTCAGCTGATACATGTGTTAAATCTTTTCTTTAAATTTTGGAAAATATTACAAAACTCATCAATTTAAATATTTCAAATAGGTACCATTATTTTTTTATTGTAAAATTGTCGAGTAAATTCAATTGTAGCTCGAGTAGTACGAGCCGTTGCATTGTCTTGTTGAAAGTAACCAAATCGAATTTCGTTGTCGTCTAACTGCTTGAAAAATTAACCCAAAATATAACGATAACGGTAAAAATATTGAACTTATTATCGTTCTCCTTGACATTGCAATCCGTACACCAACTTTCAAAGCATGCAATGTTGTTACCACAAAAATGTATGGATTTTGGTTGCCTACGTACAAAAATTTTAGTTATTTACATATCCACTTAAATGAAACAATCCTTTATCGGTAAAAAAAGTTAAATCTAACAAGTTATAGTTATTTTATATGTTCATTAAACCATTCACAGAATTGTAGACGCTGCAAAAAGTCAGGAGCACGTAAATCTTGATAAACTTTAACCTTGTACGAACTATTGAATAGTTCTTTCTTAATGCTTTGTGGCAAGTTTCTACTAATAATCTTAAACGTTGAATGCTTATAATTTACAAATTAAAGTTTGAAGAAAATACAACCAAATTCCATCGGGATTGCAAGTACGATTTCTGAGTTTGAAAAAGCGTCATTACAATAACGGTGACTTGTTCAGGAGGAAACATTGTAAAATGTTACCACCTAGTATAAAATTACAAAAATTAGACCTCAAAATAACAGCTGTTATTCAGTACTTACCAACAGAAACACAAAAAGTGCTAAATATTTATGATTATAAGTATTTTAAAATATAAAAATAGAGAATAAGGAAAACTGCAAAAAAAATACCCGATGTGAACAAAACGTCAAACGAGAATATCAAAAAATGTTGTTAAACGGTAACACCTGTGGCAACACTACCATCCTAAAACAATGTTGATGTTCAACTTATAGATCACATGGGAAATAGGTTTTAATAAAGGCCTTTTACTTATTTTTCGTGACTTTCATAAAATAGGTATTGAATTGTATTTTATTGTCAACTAAGTTTTTTGGTTTATTTAGTATGTAAACACTGTTTGGTTTTTGTATTAAAGTTTCTTCTAATTACATGCTTATCTCAAACTGTTTAAATTGTTTTAAATTTTTGTGGAAACGTCAAAACTACATTTAAATATAACGTTTGGTAGAATATTTGTTAATCGATGTAAACCAGATTTAATATTATCACACTGACAACACAAAAATATTATAACGCCAGCTAATGTAATTTTTCGTGTTTTCCATGTAACGTCATATAAATTAATTGTAAATGTAACGTTAGTTAATGTTACAATGTTGTAAGGTTGACATTAGAGGCACTTTATGTAAATCGCTTTCTATTTCTCATAATTTCGATTACATTAACTGACAACTAATTATTCGCCCTTTAATTGTTTAACACAACCGTTACCCTTAACTATTGCATTATTTATAAACAACTTACTATTAATACTCTTATTAAAATGCTATTAAAAACTGCCGTTAAACTGTGTTTCAAAACTGTGACTTATATTGTATCTGTATCTGAACTGACCCACTTATTCTATTTATATATAATGGAATTGTCAACGTTGCTAACTCGTCACTATTACTCAAAGCTGTTCGTACGACCGGGTTTGCATCTATGCTTAATAATAATTCCTTAGCAGGACCGCAGGACGATTGCATTTATATTTTCTAGTGCTTTTTTTCTTTTTTGCAAAATTGTTAACTTTTTTTTTAAAAATAACGATAAAAACGCAAGACATAAATTGAACAAAAAAATTTTTATGGTAAAAAAGTAGCAACAAATTACTTTTTAAAAAACATTTTTTTCCAAAAAAACTAAAAAGAAATTAGAATAAAGTAGTTACCAACCTTTTTTTCAGCGGGCCCTGCTGGTAACAACCACGACACTACGGCTAGCTGAGAAGTTAGTAAGTGGGCGTGATTAAAAATGGTATTAAAAAAAAACCGAAGCCACTCCTAGCATACTCGTACTATTCTTAGTTCTTTACCTATCAAATCGTTAAAAGCGTAATAGTAAAACGACGACCTGTAATTAAATAAAAGGAAAATGCTTACAGTTAAACGATCAAAATCACTACAATTAACCGTCTTTGCAGTAAATATTGGAAACAAAATTGCTACGCAAAACAAACTGTTCTGCTTGAATTACTTGCTTTTTTTTTATTTTAGAGAAAACGTGCAAACTAATTATTTGTAAAGAAAAAATACCGCATTTATCCTTACTATTGCTTACAATTTTCTATTTCCCAGAAGCTAAAAAATGGAAGAAATGAAAATTATATTTTTTATAAATCTGGAATGCCATGGAATTATAAAAACAAACTTTTACTTACATACAATATTATATCTGTTTTACGTTTATAATTGATTATGAAATTTTGTTTTCATTAAAATTTATTCAACACAAGAAAAAGTTGAAATGATACAGTGGAATTATGCAAAAAATAGTGCTCGTCAAGATTGACAGAATAATACACAATTTTGAAACTACAGACTCATTATTAAATAATTAATATTCTCAAAAAGTTAATGTTTGGGTAGGAATATTAAGTCATCACAGTATAATACCAAATTTCTTACACAAAAACATAACAGGAAAGCGCTGCTTGCAGTTGTTAGAAAAATATATAGATTCGGCTGTAGCCAAAGTTGCTGAAAAATTTGGTTCCTGATAAATAGTTGATACAAATTGTAGAATTAACTAGTTTGTTAGATCTTTTAATCTTTCAACATCAATTTTTTTCTTTGAGACCATTTAAAGTCTAAGATTTATTCTGTAGAAACATTTCAAAATGTAGAAGAGCTAAAAAAATTGAACTCAAGCCGAGTGCGACAAAATATTACAATATGAATCAAATGTTAGACAGCAATTTTGCGACCCGTTGGGCTATTGTTTAGTATGAAATTCTAGTTTGTTTAAACATTGGCTGTGATTTTCATTTTTTCTGTATTTTTGTGTGTTTTTTTTTAAACAAATAACATCCTGTTTTCTGTTACTGGATTTATGTTTTTATAATGACTCATAATATAATCAAAATTTAATAACACTTAACCCACCTTGTTCTTGATATATGAAGTTATTTATTATACATCAACTAATATATTTGAGCTATAAAAAAATTTTGAAAATTTAGGAACATTAAAAAATTACCGTCCTATACGTAAGAAATGCTTTAAAAAGCAAATTTTGGTATGGTAATCTACAAAACATCTCCCATCTCGTCTAAAACAATGTAATAAGGCATATTGTTACTAGGTCTCCCAACAGACTGATTGATAAATTTTGAATTTGTCTGAAGTATGAAACAAACAATTTTTCTTCGAAAAACAACTGTGACCCAGTGTTGCATAAACAGCTATATATTTGTTCTGTATAGAGAAATATTTTGACCACTTCTATTGACTTTACTTATATTTTCGTTATACAGTTACATCATACAAGGATAAAGAACTAAAATACTTTTCTTTCTTGTTTCGAATACCGTTACGCCATTTTTATCGGATTTACACTGACAGCATTTGAAATTAACGAAACCACGCTGTTGTCGTTCCAACTAAAGATACATAGTCATGGGTACCTCTCAAACATTTTTTGAGTTTTCTTTATAACTTTAAACCATTATTTGGAATTCGTTTGAGCGAACAGTTCCGGTTCCCCAAATATTTTTTCAGATACATTTTTTTTCAGAAAAATGATTAAAAAGAAACAAATTTAAAAAAATTTTCAAAACAAAATTTGAAAATCATTTCCAGGCCAACGCTTCAGAAGTTCATCTACATGAGTGAATACAATTTCAACGTCTAAAAAAACTTCTTTGTGTAAATATTTGTGAAAGGGCCTTGATATTGCTCAAACCAATTTATAAAATCATTTTTTGAGCATCCTACTCAAAGTTTGTAGTCCCAGCAAATGGGTTTGCTTTTTATAAACTGTTTGTAACCGTGGCGGCTAAAATACGGCATTATGGTTTCATCAACAGTATAGACGGACCTTAGAAAATTTATTATTAGAAACAGAATTTTTGTTATCTGCCATTTAAAAGACGCTCATTATATGATTAAACGTATATCTAGAAAGTGCATCTAAACTACAACAAGAAAGGTTTTTACATCTGTGCCTTGTTTCCAAAACATTTTAAGCCTCGGATATAGTACATCTAAATACCCGCTCAAAATTAGAATTCTAACATTTTATAGCAGCATAACGATTAGTTTCTTCAATTATTAAGCAAAAACTAGTTTATTAAAAAAAATTCAAAATCAAGAGGTCGTTGAACTTTGTTTTCTGATGCAGGTTGACTTGAATCAAAGTTATTTTTATATAAAATGTGACTATTAGTCTAATTGTAAACTTTGTCAATTTTTGGAAGCCGTTTTGACTTTTTAGAAACAAGTTGAACCAGGGAAATATTATCATCTTCAGAATCATAATCTTGAAGAGGTATTTGTATTTTTGCTAGAGTTTTTAGTTGTGTTATTAGTAAGTTATCAGGAGACATTGCATCTTCCTGACTTGAATTCTCATTAATTTGAAGAACATAATTACAACTGCTAAAAAATTCAAAAAAATCCTCTTTAAGCTAATGCCCCATGCAACGTAAATACAATAAATAACGGTTATTTTATATTGTATTATACTCCTTACATACTAATGTAACAATAATATGTAGAATTCGCATAGCTCTTATTCCTAACGGCCTACATAAAAACACCAATAAATGGCAATCTGTTGTCAACAACCAGCATACATTATGAACGTTATGAGTGATATGATGCAGATACAAATTTTGTCATTCTTAGCGTACGCACATTTTTTTAAAAAAAGCGTCCTACTATTAGAACCTCGGGATCATCTGGTTTAAAATTAAGTATACTTGGTCACTACTCTGTATATTAGAATAATATCTGTGTTGTAATAGCAAAGGCTTCTACGGCTGGAGTCTATACTAAAATGAGAACGTTTTCCGTATTTGAACCATGTCATTGTTGTAACCGAAGTTGCCAACGTTTTGCACACATCTTTAAGACGTTTCATAAGCGTGAGAGAAATCGAAGAACTCAAAGAATTTCCTCCCGCCAACTTCTTTTTGATGTTTTTTTTACCGGCAGATTTCCATATTAACATTTGCTTCGGTACTCCCCCTTCGTTCATACGCTGGACATGCCCATACCATTTTAGTTGTATTGTTTTTATATTGTCCATTAGTGTATGTGATACCTCCATTATTTCCGGTATTTTTTTATTGGTAACTTTTTCCCTCTTTGATTTTTTTGTGGCTCGTAGTAGTCTATTACTGTGGCATTTACCATCTTAGCCAATCTATCTTTAATTTGCCATACTTCAAAGTTATACGTTATTATACTCTTGATTATTGTATTACATATTAATTTGTTGTTTTTAGATATGTTTTTGTCCCAGAGTATACCGTTTATTAATGTGATGGTTTTTCTACCTTGTGTGTTCCTGTCTTTAATTGTTGCATCTAGCGTTCCATCACTGGTGATTTTCATTTCTAAATATTTGTATTTGTCGCACCCTCTAATACAATGTTCATTTTCAAGAATGTGATTTTGTGTTTGTTCATTGATGCACATATATTCGGTTTTCTTCATGTTGACTTCTAATCACCATTTTGTGTACTTCTCGATTAATTTGCAAATCATATACTGTAGATCATCGTAATCTTGTGCCAGCACTATCTGATAATACAAAAAGCATAATTCACTTGGATATTTGTTTTGTCTAAGCTTTTCCAAAGTTTAGTCAGCGGTATGCTGTCATATGTTTTTTGTAGATCGACGTAGAATAGGTGTACTTCCTGGTTGACTGCAATTTTCTGTTCTATTAACTGAGTTACACAAGATACGTGGTCTAATGTTGATCTGCCTGGTCTGAAACCTGCTTGCTCTTTGGCTTCCATGTCGTGGTATTCGTTTTTAATTTTGTTTTTTTAATATTTTTCTATATATTCTGCTAACAGAACTGGTAACAGCAATTCTTCGGTAATTGTCACAATTTTCTTTACTTCCTTTCTTATGTATGGTAGATATTGTTACGTGTTAATTTATTGAAAACTAATTTATTTAAACGATTAAAACTACGTTTACTTATTCTAGAAATATATACACTTTTAAATTAACCCAACTAATTAAATCTAATAATAATATTTAATAAAAACACTTACACTATAATTTATATCACTTAAGATAAGATAACGTTCTCGGATTTCACACTTGTTTACACTAATTATCACATACACGATTATTCTCGATTTATTTATGTAGACAAACACGTGCTAACGATTTATTTTCACTTGATAATCTTCTTAATACAGCTGCATTCGCGTTTCGACAATAACTGACCTACGATCTGTCTCGTCGCTATATAAAGACATACGGAAATCCTTCTCGATCGTTCCTCACTTTTTGCTATAACTTCTAGAAAATAGGTAACAGCCTTCTAGAAGGTTCTTGCGTTTGCAAGTAATTTTTTGAACGTTTCAATATATAAGAGGTTTTCCAGTCTTCTGGTGCTTTGACCCTATTTGCACACTGTTCTAATAGTTTCCTCTGGTGTTCGTATAATTTCTCTGTACCATGTTTTACTAGTTCCGCCGGTATATCTCCGGGTCGAGTCGCCCTTTCATTTGTTAAGTTGATACTTCTTTTAGAGTAATTCCTATTGGTGAGCTTATAATAACTATGTTGCTCTGGGTAATATCATTTTCTTGCATGAACAGGATCTCTTCTCTGTTAATAGTTCTTTGAAGTAGTCGTCCCATTTTTGGAGTGAAATTGATGGTATGATATCTCTTTTTTTGTCTTGTCTTAGTTTTCTTATTATTTTTCAACTCTCTGTGCTTTTTCTTCCCACTATATATGTATTTATTTTTGTACAATTTTTCTCTTAGACCTTATTTTTTTTCTTACTTTAGCTTGTGCTTCTTTATATATTATTTTATCTTTTAATGTTTAAGTATTTAGATAATTTTTTTTTCTTTTATCTTCTATTTCTTTCTGTATAATAGCAAAAATGCAATCCTAAAAATGTAAAGTGAATTAATATAGATTTAACTATTTATGGAACTTTAGGTTAATATCTTATTATTAAAAGTACAAATCACAAATATTTTAACAATAATAAGCAGTAAACGTTAAAATTGTTTAAGGTCGGGATTTAGTAAAGTGAGAAGTACTTTAAGACAAGGAAAGAAATCAAATACAGTAAAGTGGCTCCATTGCCATAGTAAAATGATGATACTTTTTTTTACATAAACTCGCCGCTATATAACAACAGATGGTACTGTTGTAAGACTGAAAAGAATGCATGTAGACAATACTTTTTATTTATCAATAAAAACAGTGTTTTTGTCTACATTTCAAAACGTGATTTTGTCCCGACACGTTTTTCTTTGCAATCGTAACACTACATGTTTCCTGAGATAATACTGTTTTAACCAAGCTCACGCAAATTAATAGCAGAAATTTAAATAACGTTAACCAAAATTATATAAAATATATTATCAGGTACTGTGTTTAGCTGTGCTTTGCAATGAAATTAATTCTCGATTACCATGTTTTGGAAAAGACTTATTAATTGTAATTTAAATGCGTTCTAACATTTAAAAACTTACCAGTAAATTAGAAGATAAAATTTAAGTTTCATGTTTAGCAACTAAGTTTAATAAATATTTTGTGATAACTTATACAGAATGTCGCAGAAACAAAGCAAAATATTAAAGTTTTTTTAAATAAAGCTTTTGTACATTATTACATTTAGGTAATTACAATCTTGTAGTAAATTTAAAAATACGGCGTTCTAATCAAATTAATCAAGTTACGTAGTTAATGAAAGTTATTCTAAGAACGAACATGCTTTCTAAGTTAATTCTCGAAGATTACGTGTTTACAGGTGTTTCAATAATGTAACGTCACATATATCAGTCAAAATACTTGAATGAATAAATAAATAAAATAACTGCTAAAATAAAGCTAAATATGCAAAACAACTATTTGTAGTGTACAATGATAAAATTTTTAACTCTAAAAAAGCATATTGTGAAAATGCTGCTAAAAAATTCATAGGAAATAGGTTATTGTTCACGTATAGAAACAAACCTGAGAAGAAAATTGATAACATAAATCAAAATTATGATTACTATAAACGATGTTTTTTCTATAAACGGTGTGCACTGTATTTTTTTTTATTTCTAACATAAATAAAAATAAATTTGTTATGCTTTTATACTAGTATACACAAATACCAATTGGTAGATTAAAATTGTTAAAAATGCAAACTCGAAATAAATTTTTATCAATTTTTTCAAAATCACGTTAAGATATAGCTTTGTTTGCATCCAAGATCTTTACCTAACTCAATTGTGACGTATTTACTGAATGCGCGTATTATAAATTATTAAAAATATAGACTCAAAATAAATCGAGTTCTTGTATTATAACATACGGCTTACGGATGAAAGTTCTTTTTTACTAATAAAGGGTAGTTATTAAAATATAATATTCAAGGCGCGTCATTGACTGTTTACAGCGCTATCTGCGTTATAATGGATAAAAATGATTGCTGCAAAATTAAAATTTTGTGTGTCGGTAGCTACTTTTTAACTCTAGTTTGCGTTTTATATGTTCAATTTTTAACTTTAATGACATTGCAGGATAATCATATTTCACTGGGAACAGGAACACTCAAAAACTACCTAACGTAAATAAAAAAGTAAACCCTCAAATAAAAGGAAAAGATTTACATTTTTCCCTAGGCTATTTTATAATTTCTTCTTTTCAATAATATAAGTATAGTTTAGAGAAGAAGTAGAAAATTATCATTGAAAAATATTGCTTACTTTGGAACAATTTTTATGCAAAAAAAGAATGTTTTCAAGATTTTAAAATACCTTACATGATGCTAACATCTTTCATAACACATTTTTGTGTTCTTACAACTAATATTTTTTGAGATTTTCTATGCCCCGTGCACCCGCAAGTGCTATATAAAATACCTAGGCGAAATCCTAGCCTTAATAACTTAGTAAATACAACTAGAAATATTTTGTTAATAAAATTATATTTTTATAAAGGATAAGTATTTTACAAGATAATTACACATTTATGACACAGCAAAAATTACTAATAATAAAAAAAAAGATTATACGGTCTAAAACTAGTACATACAATACTTTTGCGATGTATAATAAAAATAAATCCAGCCATAATATAATAATACTTATATACGGTTTTAGCAAGATGTTTAAAGATACAGTAATATAATGTTAGATTTAATTAAATAAAATATACACTTTTTGTAATAAAACAGAGAAAGGTAGTATTTGTTACGTACAAATAAAACGTGGTTTATAACCAAAAATGGAACACGCAAAACACATTACATCAAAACTACAACTAGAAATATAGGTACACATTATGTAAAAAATGTTGACTTGAATAAAGTAATTATAGAAAAAACTTATTTATTGTTTAAAGACATTTTCACAAAGTTTACTAAAAAATACCATTATTGATAATTAATTCAATCTATTGCTAAGGCTAATCAGTTTGAGTTTATTTTTATTTTATTTATTTAATATAATTATTAGTTTAGTATATTTGATAAAACTAAAGTTAATGCTTTATATGTAATTGCTATTAGCTGTGATTACTTCTTATAAATGTCTTCAAATTACCAAAAAAATGATACGTTTACTTTATGACGTGTAAACTGACATAATAATCTATTTTACTTGAAATATACTTTTAACGGCATTTATTTCCTAAACACGTATCAAACTGACAACATCAGTTTATTATTGCTTGTGGCGACACTACTTTTATATGAAGCTCTTCTCATAAACGTTTTCTTTATGTCGTTGATATATCGCTTGTACAAATGGAATATTAAAACATTACGGAAACTTTTCAATTTCAAATTATGTCAAATTTTGCGTTTAATTATAAAATTAGTATTAATTCTATATTCGAGTCGATTGAAAAAAGGTCAGATACTTACCATCTTTATCAAAACTTTACAAGATTGTAACTTTTGAAAGTTTAACAAGCTACTTTAGCTTTATTAATTAGTTCCTGGGTTTAAACTGTCACATCAAAGACAAATTGGTGTACAAAAGTAAGTATAGAAAGTCATAACGTTATAATTAAGTCATGATATCCGTTTATATAATTAATTAGATTGATTTTGATAGAGGCAATATTTGAACTCTACGGATAAACTACTTTAAACAGTATTTCTTACTTTATGAAAACTTATTAATTAAAAATTAATTAATTAAAAATTATAAATTACAATTGTATTGTATGTAATTAAAGAAATTAAATTATTCACACATTTATAATAAATGTACTTTGTTCTGTGCTAAAATTGCTTATTTATAATATGATAAATAACAAAGAACTAGATAAGTAGAACTTTCATTTTATTTAGTATTAAAATAATACGCATAAGGTATATTTATATAGAAAATCAAAACAAATAGTTTTCACTTTAAGTGATTTTCCGCAACATTTATAAAATTTTATAAAAAATTTTAAATTTCAATAAAAGCTTTAACACAGTTTTATTCAAAAAAAAAAATTTTTGTTGAAAAAATGTTAAATTAAAATAAATTTTTATAAATTAATATTAGCACTGTATATAAAATTTATACTAAGCCAATGTAATAGAAAAAAATTACTCTCATATTTTAAGTACCTTAGTCGCCGATACGTTGGTAATCGTTTGTTTACTGACATAACCTAACATAACCTGAATTATTTAAATATTAACTAATATTTTCTTGTAAGGTAAGCACTTTTAGATAGCGGTTTTCACATTAATTAATTATTCTATTTTTGTTTCTAGTAAAACACTGAAAGAAGCTAAATTCGGATTATTATAATTTACTACCTATTTTGGAGAAAATTCTGTTTTATTTGTATTGCAAAACATTATATCAAATCTTTTAATTAATGAGATCATACACTAACCACTTATAGTATAGTATTTGCAACTGATAAACATTAATAATAATAATATTACATTAAAATTTTCTGTAAGTTCTAGATTTATAATATCCTAGGAAAGCGTTTACTTTTAAATGATGTAGCTAAGTATGCCTCTCTTATAAAATGAATTTTGCAAACATATTTTTTTAGAATTTCTGGAGACAGAAATCTTAATGAAAGATTACCTAAAACAAAATATTCTGTCACGTATCTATTTGCTTTTATATTCCTTTAAAATTATATTCCTTTAAAATTGTATTTGTAATTTTTATTTTTATTTTATATACGTGCGTTAAATACGTGCAAAATAAAAGTTTATTATGCAATACACAGATTTAACTTGTGTATGAATATCGAGGTCTAAACAAATACGAATGCTCAGCGAAAGCCTTGTTATTTTTCTTATATCTCTGACATATTTTTGTTATTTATTAAGTAATCGCACGGCGAGGTATCAAGTTTTACAAACGTTCGATAACGATCTAATTATTTACCGAGCAATCGAAACTCAAGGTTGTCATGTTACGAGAGCGAGAGAGAACGACAATTGAATGTGTACATTTGTAAGCTTCAAACAAGGTTATATTTTATCAAAACTACCGCTTTAATTGACGCTAATGTGCTGTTTGTTCTTAAATGGATTTATTTGTAATAGATGTCTACCGTTATGCAATGAAGAAGATATTTGAGCAAGTTCTCCAAAGAATATCTTTAATACCAGATGTTTTCATTTTATAAATTTCTTTTTTAGTTTCTGACTTTAGGCAAAACCGCGTTTGTTAATTGACACTTAGATTTAAAAACAACAAGCAATTATTAGATTGTAGCTTCAGAAAAGAAGCGAAAGGCAAAATCGTTTATTTATTCAGTTGATCGTGACTTCTCGGTTTTCAGTATTATGTAAAAAATATATGTTGATAACTACGATTAGTTTTCACATAATAAATCAAACAGTCAAAAGTTATTTATTTAATTACTTGGTATAGGTACTTATATTGTTTGTAAACTAACTGTGCTGAGTACTAATTTAACTTTTTGTCGATTCCTTTTTATATTTTTTTTGTGCAATATTGTATGTCCTATATTTTGCGATGGTATCCTGTCTGGATAAGTAAAATCATGTAATACTACCGGTTTTTCTTAACAATGTATTTCAAATTTGTTAAACTTTTTCTTTTAATTACAGCTAACCAACAGTTATGTTATGTTTAAATTTGCTTATATGCACAAATTTGTGCGTCGAAACAGGAGTTGAATAAAATGATACTTGATTCTTATTTAACTACAGCACCCCACAACAGTACAAGTCGGTACAACTACGTAACATGTCTTTTCTGCTAAAACTTATACGAAAAAGATAAAAAAACAAAAAATTTATTGAAGCACATACCAAATAAATTACACTTTGATGCGGCAGGTGTGGATTATTAAAATCGTTTTGGTAGTTAGTGTTATTAGCTACTAATAGGAGATTCACATCGTCTATGCTTTCGAATAGAAGATGATCAATTTCTTGATGTGAGATACCTCTTTTTCTTTAAGAGAGACGATAAGGTGAAACTGCTATCGGAGTATTGTCTGTGGGGGTAATGGTATGTTCTGCATACAGAGTGGTTTTTTTGTTAAGTAGTAATAAATCAAGTTTCTTCTCGAGTACATAATTAAATTCAAATTTTTCTACAGAAGTGAAACAATGTTTGCACCTAAAAGTATTTTACTTTAACAGTGTTTTGGTACAGAAACTAATAACATTATGCGATCTTCATCTGAAAAGAAGTTTAACTTGAAACACAAGTGCATTAACTTTTTTCCATCTACAAGAGTCATTTTAGTGACCTTGAAAAAATTTGAGACACCATTTTGTAGAAGTATTCTTCTGAGTGTAGCACTTGATATGCCAGCATCGGAATTGAGGTAGCTGTATCCAGTATGACCTTCAATGTGAACACGAGTCAGTGTTTGTGCTTTCAGAAAGTACAAATTTCTACAGTTTAAAACTGATAACACCTACATAAAAATTCAGTAGGAGAATCGGATTTAACTGAACTCACATGAACAACTTCGGTTTTACCGTTTGAACAATTAGGGCAATTGCTGCAAATATACCCAGGTGTTTTACATCTATAACACGAAATTTTACAGTTACTACTTGGACCTACTAAACGTGAGAATGACGTGAGCTAGAACTAGCACTATCCACAACAAGTTTCTCAGTTAACATTTGAAGACTCGGAATATTGTGACATTTGCCACGTTGAAGATGCAAACTGCAATCTCTTGCAAAACGTTAGTTTGTTTGGGTTCACGAACAACAATACGACAAAAGCCAAGTTCTACTTCTTGTTTTAGTTCTCAAGGCGAGACTAGGACCAAGCCTAGAAAGTCTGGGTGTTTAACTACGACGCGGTCTAAGCCGAAAGTCGTTTATAATCATAAACAGAATAACCGCGAAAGCTTAAAATTTTATAACAGTGTAAAAAGATATATACGACATGAAATTCTAAAATAAAATAGATGTCATATTTATATGTTTTTAATATTTGTGTATCGGTTCATCTTGACGACAACACATAGTTTGCGACAAAATAGACAAAACTTTACGGCAGACAAACTATCAAAGCAATATTTACGTTTGATAGAAAACATTCTGCAAAAAAATTAAAAACACTACTTTGCTGGAAGGGTCAGTAAATGGGCTCGTGGAAATATTGGCAAAGTGCCGGAGTAAGAATCAAGAGATGATTTTGCATTGTATTGAGAGAAGTTAAACAATATTTTGTGGCAAATGGCCTCGATGAAGGTAGACAAGTAGCAGTTCTATTATCGGTGATTGGTTCAGAAATGTATAAAATTTTTAGAGATATAAGTGATTGAATTATGCCAAAGTACAAATCTTATGTAGAGCTATGCAAACTTTCAACTAGGCAGTTTTCACCGCAAGTGCCAGTGTTTGGAAAGCGGATTGAGTTCTATAATGTAAAGCAACAGACTTTCGAATCAATTAGTGACTGGTATGTTAAAATTAAAAATCTGGTTATACCTTAAACTCTAAAAAGTTTCTTACTGAAATAAAAAAGGGCCTGTGTTAGACCAAATATATGAAGAGAATGAAACAAAATCGTTGGAAGAGCTAGTGTAGTTAACTTTGAAACGATAGACAACTTCGAGATAGCAGTCAAATTCCCACGATGTGAGTATAAATCGCAACCTGGTTAAGAGGATTGGAAAAAAACACCTGAGTCGACGGCAAGTACAGTGAGTACAAAAGAATGTTTTGCTTGTAAGAAAACAAACCACAACTTTGCGCATTGTAAATATAAAAAGTATAACTGTAAGATTTGTAACCGTGTAGAGCATTTAGCTAGTGTTTCTAAAGTTAAAGTTTAGGAAAATAATTTCTTAGAGGGGTCAACAACAAAATTAGTTAAAATGTTTTCTTTAGAAACACAGATAATTAATAACCCAGTGGAGGTTAAGGTTTTTTTAGGAAAGGTACCTTTAAGAACGGAATTGAATACTGGTTCAGGAGCATCAGTTTTGTCAAATTTTATATATGAGAAGATGTTTTCACATTTTACTCTGGAGAAAACAAATGTAAAATTAAAAATTTATGATGGAAAGGTGATTGATTCTTTAAGTCAAATCAAAGTACCGATGAAGTCTAATGATAAACTTGAAATTGTGATATTATTAGTCATTGAAAGAGGTTCCGAAAAACCTTTATTTGGTAGAGACTTGCTAAAATTTTTTAATGTAAAGATTAACTTGAATAAGTTAGATGTAAGTAAAGAAGATATTATAAAAAAATTAAAACTTAATTATGAAGATGTTTCTAGTACTAAGCTAGAAAAGTATGTTTATGAAACTATTGATTTAAAGTTAAAGGAGAAGATAACGGGAATGTTTAGAAAATTAATTTCAATGCCGTATGCATTAAAAGATAAGGTACATAGGGAACTTGATAGATTAGAAAAGAAGGCTATGATTACTAGACTTGATAACAATAGTTGGGGAACGCTTTTAGTTTCAATTATTAAGGCTGATGGTTCAATAAGGTTATGTTCAAATTAAAAGTTAAAAGTAAACAAGCATTTAGAAAGTTGTAATCATCTACTACCTAAAGTAGAAGATTTATTTAGTGTTCTGCAAGGGGGAGTGGAATTTACAAAGCTAGATTTAACATGTGCATATAATCAGTTAGAGTTAAGCAATGAGAGCAAAAAATTGCTAGCGTGGAACACACATAGAGGCATTTACAAAGTTAATCGTTTGTCTTGTGGCGCTAAACCGGCGTGTCAAATTTTCTAAAATATAATAGAAAAAGTTTTATTAAGGACTACAGTAGTAATAAATTTTATAGATGCTATCTTAGTAACTGAAAGAGCTTTCTTGGGCTTGGTGAATTACTATATAAAATTCATTAAAATAGTAGTCTTTTGTATAGATTGTTACAAAAAGATGTTCGTGTGGAACGCTTATTGTTAAATTGAATTTTAAAAGATAAAAAGAGAATTAGCTTTAGATGTAGTTTTAATACATTCTCATCCAAAATTACTCATTAAGTCACAAACTGACGCTAGCAAGATAGGAGTATTGCTTCGTGTGTTAAGTGATGACTCAGAACCTCTTATTAGTCAGACGAGTTGCATTTTGTCAAAAGCTGAACTTAATTATTCGTTGATTCATTGGGGTGTAAAAAAGTTTTTGATAGGCCGTGAGTTTGAGTTGGAAACGGATCACAAAAACTCGTTAGCACTCTTTGGAAAAAATAAAAGTTTACTTGAAATTCTGGCAGAGAGAACGCAAAGATAAGCATTGTATCTATCGTGATTTAATTTTAAATTAAAATATATTAAAGGTAAACAAACAAAGTTGATGGAATTGTAAGACTTCCTGTTAAAAATGAAATAGATGAGAGCGAATTCCAAAATGTACATTTTTTAAATGCAATGCCAGTTGATTGGAATGAAATTAGAAAGAACGTTCAGAAAGATACCGTTTTAAGAAAAGTTATAATCTATATAGAATCAGGTTGGCCAGGAAAATTGAGCAAGGAGGAGAAATTCGAATTAAAGAATTACTGCAATCAAAGGAACGAGTTATATTTTGTTATTTAGGTGGGGGTTTGCATTATAATACCTTTGAAATTAAGAGATCAGCTTTTAAGTTAACTACATTCATATGGGTATGAGTCAGATAAAAACTACCGTTAGGTCTTATTTTTGGAGACCTGGCTTAGAAAAACAAATTGAAAATGAATGTATTTGTTAGTAACTAATGCTTTTACAAAATGAGTAGAAGTGTTTGAAATGTTGGAAACAAATGTCATAGCAATGTTAGAGAAATTAAGGGATTGTTTTTTAAAATTTGGGTTACCGGAAATTATGGTATCAGACAACGGTCCATAATTTACTTCTCACGAGTTCAAAATATTTTGTGAAAAGAACGATATCACAAAACCTATGTTCTTATCAAAACACAATTCATAGTACAACAAGAAAAACTCCGAGTTATAAAATGTTTAATCGTCATGTAAGGACGAATTTAGATTTTATGAGAGAAAGAAAGGTTTAAAGTAGCTATAAAAAAAAATTGGTTGAAAACTCTAAAAACAAAAAAATGTAAATTAAATAAAAACAATATTGCGTATGCTAGAAATTATAGAGTACAAAATAAAACAACGCGGAACAAGAGGTGTTAGCTAAAAAATGTACTTGGTTAATATTTTGGATAAGAATGTGTTTTGGAGAGGACACATAGATCAGTTAAATAAAGAGAATGATCCCAATAAAGAAATAGATAGTATTAATGTTACTAATGTAAATGATAGGTCAGATGTAAGGCACAAAACTCCTAGGTTAGAAAGAGATGACTTTTGTCCGAAGGTGATCACTCTAGTGATGGTAGAACATTTAAATTCTAAAGTTGAAAAACTTGAAGTTATGGTGGAAGTTTACCTAAAAATGCCATTAATATTGTAAATGAACGCACTATAAGATAAAATTACCAAGTAGGTTAAATTTATAGTATTATATAAGCAGGGAGGTACTATAGTATCCTATATATGTAAATTAGAATATAAGTTGGCAACACTGTAAAAAGACATATACGAAATGAAGTTGTAAAATAAAGTGGATGTCATATTAATGTATTTTTAATATTTTTGTATCGGTCTATCTTGACGACACCACAATTTATTAATTCTTTTATTGTGTATATATATATGCTTTATAGTACAATGTGTTGCTCAAAAGTTTAGTATATCTTCTATAATTTGACTTGTTAAGTTCTTATTACTGCAATATTGCATTTACATATATTGTTGATTTTATATTTTACAGATATCAATTCTAAAACAAATTTACTTCTTGTTATCTGTGTTCTAATTGTATTCTTTTAGTTATGTATAAATGTGAATAAGCACCCGTAATTATGTTCGTTCTGGCGCCTTTTTTAATCTATTATAATTTCTTTACTCACGCTAGTTTCCAATATCAGAGCTGCCGTTGTTTTTACTGTATTGTGGTTTAACTTTGATGGTAATTGAAGCGCTTCAGCCAAGTGTACGTTACACAGACTTCTATTGAGAGTGTATTTCGACTGTGGGTTATGCTTTAGCGTGATAATATTAATATTATAATACATCTTAGTGTGTTTAAAGCACTTACAAGTATTTGAAGTTTTTCTGTAACTAATAGTTGATAACAACAAATTTAATTTAAAAAATTTAAATAATGTTATGCAATATTGTGTAAAGGATAAAAGAAATTAAAAATGTATACACATTTTATTATATGCAGAATATTATAACTTAATTAACTTTTTCGCTGCTCTACACGTATATATGCGTAATAAAATGTGTACCTTGTACGCTCCAAACGAGTATATTCGCGTCTTGTTTTAAAATAGTTTCTTGCTCAACACGACTATTTTCGCTGAGTATTGTTTACGTTTAAGCGTCTATTAGCGTGTTCCATTCTGCAGAATTGACTTCGCGCAATCTTTTTAGCATAATTAGGCGCCTACACTTAGTTGTTTATCGAATTCTGTGAAATACGTGTCAGAATACTTGTTATAACTGAATATTTATATTAATTTTATAAATATTTATTGTAAAAGTTTTATTTATAATATTATTTAATTACAAATAAACTTGCTGCACCTAAATTCGCCAAACTGCTCTAGACGAATAAACACTGAACCACTGAATATGTGCGCACAGCAAACACAAAATCTCAAGCAAAAAGATGGACAGCAGAAAAAGCTGTCAACTGTTTCGCTTATAGACTAAAATTCAGGATTATTTACTATCAGACCATATACAATATCGTGAAATTTTTAAAATAAAATTGTACGTTTTTCTCAGTATTTAAATATGTTTATTCTTAAGCTAGCAAATCAAAAATAGTTTTGAAAATTCAAGTTTTTTAATTTATTTTTTGTTTAAAATGTTATATACCAGGTTTATATAATTATAATTATACAAAAGCCACACCTACAGAATACTTACTTAAAGATTTAGTACCTCTTCTGCTTTTGTTCTAAAAAAATAAAAATGAGCATTACTCTTAATTTCTTACAGTGATTTCCAAATTAATACAATAATCTATTTTTCTTACGCCAACCACCTGGTAAAAGTTAAAATTATATTAAAATATACAATGCAAATAATTACAAGTATAATATAATATAATGTATTGTCATATGTTTATAAATGCTTTTTCTTTCACTCAAATGTATCTCAAAATATGCATGTGTGTATGCAGCAAAAAAACAGTAAATGTAACGAAAAAAAAAATCTAAGAAGATAACTAAGGGTCATACAAATCAAACCTAAAACATCAAATGTGCAGTTTATTTATTAAAAAATGTCTACTTTAAGTATAATGTCATTGAATATATTAACACACTAGTACGGTAATAGATTCAAAAAAGCACTGATGCAGTAATAAACTTCATTATATGAAAGTTGTGTATAAAAATATTATATCGTTTTATTTAAGGTACGCGAGAATACCCGCAGAAATATCTACTATTAAGCGTTCGATCTTGTGACAACACAAAATTTTATGTCGTTTTTGTTGAAAGAAAATATAATATATGGTTGTACTCAATCATTATTTAGCTCTTTTTGTGCTTAAAATCATCGCACAACTGTTTCTCATCTCTAGAAATTTTGCTTAAAGCAAGATTAAGTACGTTTAAGACAAATAACTCGAGTGATTTCGTTTTCGGTAGGTTACTTTTATCTTTATTGTGATAAGAGAAAAAGTAAATATTTCTTGATAACAAGACGTAATACAATTTTGTATGTCTACTACTAGTCAAACGTGTGTAATAAGAAATTTTATTTAGTAACTTTAGTGTTACAACAAATACAGTTCTATAGTAATAACAGATTCTATTCAATAGTATGTATCACAGTTTGACTTAAGATAAATTAAAATTTTGAGAGACTAAAGGCGGGTTGCACAAAGCAAATCAAAAATGTAGCAAGTGATTATTTCTGAAATCAATTGTTACATCACGAATAAACGTGGTTTCATTGGCTATGTAGCAATTGTTTTGAGAAATAATCACTTGTTACATTTTTGATTTGCTTTGTGCAACCCACCTTATAACTAATACATATTTTTATTAAATGCTAACTTTAATTTGTTTGTACTCTAGCTACTCTAGCATAAACAATGCTGAAGTTTACGCGATGTGCCTTTTATATTTTTATTACTAATGTATTATCCGATGACAAAAATAAATTCTCTTTAAAATGCATTGTTTGTAAACTTTACAATGAAGTTATAATCGTAACTTTTAAGTGTCTTATTGTCTTACCAAGTTCGTTTACCTTATCAGATCTCTTACTTTTTAAGTATAATCTTTTGATATTAATATTTTTAAATGTTTAAACAAAATATTACTATACAACTTTATCAAATCTTATCATAGATAAAGAGTATGTGCTTACTACAATTTATTTTTCTGTGATCGTTAAAAACGTAAATTAAAGTAAAAACCTTTTAATCTTGAATGTAATAATACATAATCATTTTTATCGGCAAACTACTTATTTTGCAACTAAAAATATTTTCAAAATTATATGTTTCTTCTAAATTATAGCTGTATGTTAAATTAAAACAGAAGATTTAATAAAAATGATTATTTTATTAAATGTTCTTTTTATTAAATTATTGTAAGAAAGTAAGGATTTGATTTATGTTTACATCTTATCGTAGTAAAAAATAATAGAATACTATAAGTTTGATTGAACGTGCATACCGTTAAAAGTTGTTTATTGCTTTTGTACGCTATTGATTAAACTTAAAATACACTAATCGGTGTAATAATCTAATTTTTGTTACAGAAAATGCATTACCTCAACTTACTGCCATGTTTCATGGTATTAACTTTAACGACTGCTGGAACATTTGAATATTCTAACCACCGTCCAATAGCTACATTAGAGGAACACGTATTTGTATCAAAAGTAGAACCAAAACAAACTCAAAACACTTCTTGGTCATGTAATTGTTATAACGGAACAAATGGACTAGAATTCGAGTTTGAATGCCGATGTCATGGTAAAGAATTATTAGAAATACCATCCGATTTAGACGAGAACTTGTACAGAATTACATTAACGGATTCGGATATAAAATTTTTAAACAAGAATTCTTTCCAACCCTACAAAGAAAGCTTAAGAGATGTGTAAGTAAATAATTAATAAATTTTTTATTTATATTGTATTGATAACAACTAAACCAAACGTTTTATGAATTTGCTAAAAACATATTGTATGTCTAATTACATTATCCTTACACACAAAACTGTTGAAACTTGAATTCATACAATATTTCATTAAAAATAATTTGTTTTATTTCTAAAAAACAAATTCAACTTAATCTTTTGTGATTACAGTTAAATGTTTATCTGACTAATGTTTTTTTTTGCAAATTTGAAATAGATATACAATTGTGTCTTGATATTAAATAAGTTATTGTTACAATAATTCAACTTTAACAGTTCAATAAATAAGACTGCTACTGTCAATTCTAACTTCTACTTTGACTAAACAGTATTTAAAATTGTTTATAATTTAATTAAAAAGATTTTAAATTAGGATGTTTTTAGAATAACGGTAAACCTACTTTACAATACAATAAATGTTATCACTATAGGCGATACAATTTAAGATTTCAGCACCTCTAGCGGCAACGAACGAACTAACGTTGCAATGATAAACGTTATAATTGCCTTTATTACCGTACTACTTATACTTCTTCTTTTTGTGTTGTTACAAGCATTTTCTGGAAACTAAAATTTAACTTATGTACTTTTTTGTAGTTTTACAAGTATTTTCAGCATTACATAAGGTTTGCTAATAATATTTGTAGTGATTCGAAATTGGTATGTATACAGATTAGAAATTGCATTTATTAATCGTTTTAATGTGGTTTAGTTTCGTGCTATGAGACAACACGAGAATTACTTACGACTCAATTTACAGCCAGCATAGTTGAGTTGGGTCCTTAATAGTATAATTAGTCACTGAGAAACAATTTGTAGGTACATTGTTTTCTCATTGCAAACTTCATCAGACATCGACTTTATTTAAGTTTCTTTTGTAATAAATGTGATGGTCAGCACGTTTACTTTAAAGTGTCGCCGCGGCAGCGCATCGCTTACTTTGAATCGCCTATTGCTTTAAGTAAAATTATCAATAATTGTTTTGAGCAATATTAGATTTTTAGCTTAATTTGCAAAAATTAAAAATATCGTAAACAAACAATATTTTAAAAGATAAATTTGTTTTATGAAACTCTGTTAAGGTAGAAGTTAAAATACAACTTACATTAGGTAAAAATAAAAATAAAGTTACCTGAAAAAAGTTCACCAGAGATCTGCTTTAAGACTATTTTTATTTTTAACTTTAATAAAACGTTTTGCTGGTCTCATCTCCTTTACTGACGACACGACATGTAGCACCGTTATATATAGCGCACAGACAAATCTACTTAGTTCTGCAACAAATTAACTGCAATAAAATTTAAAACGGTTCATATTTTTTTTCAGTAAATGCAATGCCAATAATCTAACTTTTGATGATCACATTCCATTTTTGGGAGTTATTATTGATAAAACCATTGGTTGTAGTATTTACTTGAAGATGCGCAATTCTAGGATAACAAGAGTGAAACAAGACTTTCGTCTCGTTTCTCTCAATACATAATTTTGTAAAAAAAATTTATAATTTACTATATGTATTGAGTCTAATTCAAGTATCCCCCGTTTACTATCTGTGCTGTTTTGCATCTTTTTTTATAGCGTATATGTTAAATAATTGCAGCAGTAAACTTATGTTAAATGTAATTATTTTATAGTAATATTTTTTTCTTTATATCCACGTGCTTTTAAGATAAAATATAACATTGTTGAATATAAACCAAAATTACTGACAATAAACTTTGTTATATTATTTCTATGCATTTTTTTATAATATTGTTTTATGTCAACAAAAAAAATAAAAATAATGGGGTACTGACGCAATACCTTTTTTAAGTTTGCTTTTCAACATCTGCTACTAACGGGTGCGGTATTAATATGTTGCTCAAAAGGTTGTTGTGCTAGGAAATAATAAATAAATTATTGATTGCTGAATTAACATACACAATAAAAATATTGCACTAGGCTAGCTCACATAACTTTTTAATATAAAAGCATAAAATGTAGAACATTGCGACATGAGACAACTTATTTTCAAATTTATAATTAAGGTCGTAGGAATTCTTTCGTACCTAAAAATTTTATTTTAACTTAAATGTAATTTTAGACGCCATAATAAAATTAAGATAGGAATTAAAACTCAAAAACTTATAACTCAATATTAATAATATCTAATTAAAAAACGTATTTAGAAGGTTAAACACGTAATGATTATCTTATTATTTTGAGTTGCACACTTGCAGTTTGAGTGCAGTCACGATCTGATTCATTACGATGACAATTTTTATAATGCGTAATTTAGTTTCCAAATTTTTTGTATTCTTATCTGATTCGTATTTTAATCATAAAGATTTATAATTAAAATATTGTATAACATAAACGTAGCGTAACAAAATTTCCAAATTCAAAACGTACCAAACCAAATTAATTTCAAAACGTAACGCATTGGAAAATTATTTTTCCACTACTAGTTGTATAGGCTTTCATTATTACGTTTAATAGTAGGTTGTGAAGCAACACTTTTTTAAGATAAGTTAAATAATATTTCATTATTAACTACTGGTTAATAATGAACATATTTACATTTTCTGATAATTTTATAACAGTATTAAAGAGATAAAAGTTTATAAAACTATCTATCAAAGGCAAGAAGCTTTATTTAATGCTATTTTAAGAATGTAAATCGTTCATTACACAAATTAATTTGATTTTAAAAATATAAGTTATTTGAAGTTCGCGCTTAACTAAAGGTGAATTGGAACTTATTCAATATACTTTAGATATAATCAATGCGCAAAGTAATAATGTTTTCAAACAATTTTAATAACTTTAGCAAAAAAACTTACGTTATCAATGTTTGTGTTATAAATTACAATTCAGAATTCCGTCAAAATTAATTCTATTAAACTAATGACCATTGTCATAATTACTGATTTTAAATTAAAATTTGTATCTTATATTTTAAATTTGATTTAGTAACAGGCAAAATGGTTTTAATAAATCTAGTAGTGGAAAAAATTGTATATATACCACGGTTGAGAAGTTCATTATAACGGCCTCGCGATATAATCTATCGCTTAGGTTATAATCATACACTTCTCAACCTTGGTGAGCTAGGTGAAGTGGAGGTAATATACCATTATTGTTCACTTTATATAAAATAACTAAAAATGAACAATTACTTAAGTTTCTATTACAAGTTGGTATTTCTAGTAATTTAGAACAATAAATTGTTTGACGTTTAATTATTTACTTGTCAAATAAATTTTTCAATCACAATAAATCTACAAAGAATTGCTTAAATATGTTAGACAAAAAAAATTAAAAGAAAACTTGTCATCAAAGTCTTAACAAGAGAAAAACATATTTTAGAAATTGTTTTTACAAATTCCACAAAAATCAAGTTTGTCAATTTTGTTGGCAACTATAGTTACAAAGTAAACAACATCGAAAAAATTTCATCAATTTTGTGCGTGTGTTGTGAATCATATTTTTTTTAGTTATACCAATTTCACTTAAATAGATAAAACAAACATCTTTCCACCATTTCAGTTTATTTGAAGGGTCCTAGAAACCTTGAGCAGGTAGTCAAACGTGGCGTAGAGAACGGCAGCTGCAGCGTACTACAAATTTTTTCTGGCTAGTTCAATTATAAGTCACATCCGATGTTTAAAGACTCTTCCACCTCAATCTGAATTTGTTGAAAAAGGCCATATACCTCTTTAAATATATCCAGCGTCTGCAGATGCAGGTTTTGCAATTATAATAATCAATTTATCAGACGTTGAACCGATCATTAAGACATTTACTATAAATGAACAATTGAAGATTCTTAGTACGTATTTGAAATTCAAAAATCATAATAAATTCCCAGGATGGAATGGTTTTATAAATTTATTAGTTAATGCCCATGATTTTTATACGTCATCAATCGTTTTTTTACCATTTATTAATGCAGCTCCGAGTGATTATAACACAATTTACACTGATATAAAAACTTGTATTGAAAAAAAAAATTACCACAGGATATTTCACATCTAGGCGATCGGATGTTTTTTTTTCGGTATTGCAAGTGATCAGACTATCGAGCAGACTTTGGTAAAAGAAATGAGCGTCAAAGGAGGTCCTTTTAAACAAAGTGCCACTGAAAGTGTAGTATATAAATCATCAACACAGTGATTCAACAGATGCTAGAATAGAAAAGGATGATATCGATATAAAAATATTTGTAGACTTTTTCAAACAACACAGTCCTTTTCCTGATACAGATGTTATTATGTCAATCGCCACCGGAATTACTGGGGAAAAAAGTATAAATTGTTATGATGCTTTTAAAGACGGTTTGAAAACAGTGAAGAAAACTGAAGGGAAAAATTTAAGGGAATTGAAGTTATTAAGGAAAGATAAAATAAATTCTCTATTGGCAAAAAATAATAAAACAAAAATTTATGTCGATGTTATTCTCGTTGATCCATTGTTGTTGTTTCAACGTATTTGTATGTTTAAAAATACCGATAAAAAACTAAAAAATTATATGAATTATGAACGGGCACCATATCCACTTGCTCTGTTTGAAGATGGCCAACTGCTAAAGACAAAAAAACAACTTTCTACGAATTATTCCTAGAAGTTCCGATTTGACGGAAGCATGTTGTCATATCGTTGCAAATGGCAATTAAATGAAACATTCAAAATGATATGGGAACATTACGTAAATCATTTAAGGAATAATTATAATAACGCGTATGTGGTATTTGATGGATATAAAAAGTACCTTATTTAATCAGCTGAAAGGAAGCGTCGTGCACTAAAAAATATATGTACAGATATTGAATTCGATAATAATAAAAATAGAACTGGCTCAATAAAAATGTTAAGAATGAAATTAGCTGATAACAATATTTTTACATGCCAAGCGGAAAGCGATGCAGATAAATTAATTGCTGATACAACAATTAGTTTAGAATCTAAAAATGTTGTTGTAGTTTTAGAAGGCATTGACGTCTTGGTTGTGTTAACGGCATTGGCACCTACTGATCGTAAGATACATTTTTAAAAACCATCCCGAGGCAAACTTAACCAACAAATATTTTTATCGAAAAGTTTAGAAAAGTCTCTACCAGCATGTAAAAAAAATATTCTACAGCATAATCTGTATTATAGCACATAAGTTATTGCAATCATCAGTTTTTGCTATTTTAAAATCAAATGCACAACTTCTAAATAGAGATTTTATTGATGTTATTCACAACACATTCCCGCAAAAATCATTTAATTTCATCCGGTTTCTGAGAGATCCGAGGTTTTAACGTTTTTTTGGTGTTTTGGGAGCTTGTCGATGCGACGAATTATCAAAGATGTTACTGGATGACATTGAAGATCAAGATAACATTCTAATAGTACACATGACGGATTCTAAAACAAAACAACCTCATCGCTTTGTAATTGTTGATAAAGGAAATGTTGTTTGTACAGGCGTTATGTGGCATTACGCCGGGTTCGTACTCCACACCGGCGCCTATTTGTAAATTACAAGCAAGAGAAATGTACTGTCCAACCAGTGAAGTCAAAACAATTTCACAAGAAAATATATTTCAATATTTTTTTTGAACATAATGTAGCTGCAAAGTTATTATTTTAAATAGTTTTATTCACCTAACTGTTTTATTTTTGTATCAGCGCCAGCGGTATAAGAATTTTTAAATAATAGGAATGCTATATAATCTCAACGCGTCAATAAAATTTTAATTAGATTGATTATGATTAGTTCTGAAAACATCAATTATTGCAACATTTGTTTAGTTTTCTGTAATTAACAGTATAGCTAGGAAATCAAAGAAACATCAAAAAAATTTTTTTTATGAATCGAAAGGTAATCGTGTGAATGTTACCTTTATACAGAAAAGCCAAACTTTATGTAAGTGGGAAATGGTTGATAATGCAAATAAGATAAGTATTAATACATTTAAAAACTGTTTGTACGTATCAAATATTGCTAATACGAATAAAACTATAAGCTGACCAGGAAACATTAAAAATCTACGGGAAAAACAATGGTAATTTTAATACATGTTTACTTTTGTAGATAAGAAAGTTTTAACAATAAACATTTTATTTTAGAAAATGTAAGTGAATTTTAATTACAACAGTGATCCAGAAGTCATAAATAAATTCTTACAACGAATTGGGTTTGAGGTCAAAAAATGCCACGATATTGTAGTTTAGGGTTGTCGGTACTACATCATGCTCTATAGAGAATCAAAAAATTAGTTTATCTACTAATAAATTAACGATATATTTACCTATCTATTATATTGTTGTGTTACCTTTGTACATCAAAATATTTACTTAATAGCAACTTTAAAAAAAATCTAGTATGTACCACACAGACCTAACAATAGATTTGTAATCGTTTGTTGGTATTATAAATTTGTGATGATACTAACCATAACATAACGTGCGACAGTGTAGTTTGTATATGGACAACTTGCAAAAAGCTGAATTTTAGTAACACAATTGTACAGCTGTGTGCAAATGTATTAGGCACTCTCCAGTTTTTGTAAAATAAAAGAAACATTGTAGTTTAACTTAAGACTTATAATAAATAAATTTAATATTTTATTGAGCCTTTAGAACTGTTTTAAAATGTTTTAGGATTAATTTATTTTATTTATTAATTAATTTCATTAATTTGTAGTTTTTCAAGTATGGACTGCCATTCTTTGTCTATATTTTGTTTTGATGCGTAGGGCGATTGTGGTTGCCAATCTAGCAGAGGCGCTGTGTTCTTAGCACACCACGGCATCATTGCATTGTCATGTTGATAATAACAATTATTATATCCTCCATATTCTCTTTGCAATGTATGAGTATCTAGGACTTCAAAACTTGTTGCAGCGTATAACGTTGACTGTTCATGGGTCTCTCGCACACAAACATTTTACCGACCCCGGAAGCTGACATGCAACTCACAAGCATGATAGTTCCACTTTTATGAGCTTACTGTAGATACCAAGCATTCCGGATTGTATGCTTTACCCGGTCTCCGGCGCACATACTGAGCCCCAGCACACGCAAAATGCTGTAAAAGACCCCACAAAAATAATAAAATGGACCTTTTTTAATTCAATGGGCTACAGTTTGTTTTTTTTTATTTGATAGTAATGCACATAAAGAATCAAACCCTTCTGTTGGATTTGTCGTAAAAATCACACGCGACGAGTTCTCAACTTTCCAATTTGCGTACTTTTTAGTCCAGGCGAATCGTATTTTCTTATGCTTTCTTGTAAACAAGAGCAACGCAACCACACAAATTTACTCCCTTTAGTCGTATTCTAATGGTACTAACAGAAACTAGCAGCTCTTGTTCGGTCTACAGTGTATTGCTAAATTTTTTTGATGATTTTCATCGATCTTGTAAAGCCATTCTTTCTAAATAAGAATCTTGTCTTGTCGATGTACGCCGTTTTCTTCCACTTTTTGGTTGATTTTTGTAACTTTGAGTCCCTTTGTATCGTTTTAAAATTATTTGCATGGCGCATTATTTTTTTTTTTAGCAATTGGAACTTGCGTAAACCCATGTGTATTAAAATTACGATATTTGATGGGTCAGCTACGCTCAATTCCCGTTGTTTAAGCATTATCAGATAAAGAACATAAATTAACACCAACAAATCACAAATAATGTCTTGTGTTTTCAAATAATACACGCAGTCAATAATAACTTAAGTTCTCAAAAACAAGATTGTTGTATAAATACTTAAGTACTAAAAAGAACTTTTAAAAACTCAATGAAATTCCATTATATAGAAGAAATTAGACATCTCTCAAGTTTATTTACCTGAGATTAGCAGACTTTCTATAATAAATCATTTTGATATGGTTGTCTAATACATTTGCATATATTATTGCAAATTACTTTATGAAGCATTTTGAAGAAGAAACTTTAAAATTTGCATCTAAAAATGGCTTAGATATGTATATTTTCTTCAATACCTAAGTAATCAACACCCAAACATAAAATTTAGTATTCAGTTTATCGAAAACCAACACATACGGATCAATATATAAACGAAAATTCTCATCTTTATCCATCACAGAAATTCGCACATCATACAAAGGTGCGATGACAATTTGCCATCAAGATAAACTACAAGAAGCATTAGATTACCTGAGAAAGCTTTTATAAGAAATGGTTTTAACAAAGAACAAATTAAAAAGTATTTTCGATCAAAAACTAGACCTACTGTACCAAATAAATATAAAATTCCACATAACACCTGTGAAGTGTATCAAGTTCCGTGCGCTTGTGGCAAGGTATATGTTGAAGAAACTGGTAGAATTATTGAAACTAGACTAGAAAACACACAAAAAACATCTTCGTTGACTCCAACCTTCTAAATCTGCCATTGCCGAACATGCGCTAAAGACTTTACATGACATAAACTTCGAAAAAACTATCACGATTTCAAGTTCAAGAAAGATCAGAGAAGCAATTGAAATTATTAAAGTACCCAACAACTTTAACAGGGACAATGGTTATGAGTTATCTGACACCTGGTTACCTGTTATTCCTTGATCTTTACTTTATCCACCAAACACACTATAAGCTACGTCTAGAGTTTTTCATGGTGGTTGTTTTTAGACTTTCGAGCAAATGCTGTAGCTAAAAGAACTTACAACATTTATCGAGTTTTCCGAACATTTGTTTTTTCTAGTTACTTTAGTTTTATAATTTATTTTTTATTTTGTTTATAATTTACTAAAATAATGCTGTACGCTAACTTATTGTTACATTGTTACAATTTGAAATCTGATAAAATTTGATACGTAGTTTAGTACAGCATTGATAGTAATATTTGCAAATTGATAAGGATGTAAGAAAACTCTCACATGAAAACGGTAATGTTGATGAAAGTAACTATGGCAAAGTACTTTTAGTTAGTCTTAAATTCGTAATATTTTGATTGTGCAAACGAAAAATACATGAGTATCATGCCAATAAAATTATATAATAAGTATTGCTTCGTACAAAACTTACGTTGTTATTTATTGTAATAAACTAATGTCTGTTTATAATTATTGTTATATATAACATACAAACGTCACAACTTTAATATAGGGCATGTTCGGCAAAAGCAACTGAATGTCTTAATCATCAATAAAAACCAATTCACAATTGAAATATTTTCATAATTGTCAGATAATGTAGACCACAATTATTGCTAATAAAAGCTTTATTTGTCAGATTTGTTTGGCAACTTCCTAATTCCTAATTATATAATTTTGTTTTCATTTCACTGATCGAGTTACTTAACCTACAATTACTGTAACCCACCTATTCAACGTATTTAATTACAATAATGCACTGCAACAATTACAGTACTAAACGTTAAACGTAAATGATGGTAAACAAACGAAAAAATCCTATGACATATAACTGGTTATGTTTTACTGCAGTTTGCAATCTGAAACTTAATGTAATGTTATCATATCTTATAGTCTACATACTGGACGTAGGATACAAATGATCCAAACGTAAAAATTAAGATAAAAAGCATTTATTGGGTATATTTTTTATAAACAGGACATACGTCAGCTCATTGCATTCTGCAAAATTTTGGCTATTGATATTTTTATGTACCTTACCTTTATCTGCGAGTCCAATTCTCTTACGTCTTCACCAATTTACAAAACATTGCTCACTATGTTTTGCTAAACTCCGTATCAACTCTGATAAGAAAGTCAACATTTATTATTTTATTAAATCATAAACAAAATAAGTTTGATATTATTCAATTGTTACTAAACCTATAAGTTTAGCTATTTGCCTGATTTCATCACAAATATAAATTATCGACAAACGATTATGAATATCTCGTCGGTTCTGAGTGGTAGATACCAGAATCTTTTCTTTTTTTAAATTGAAATTTTGAACAAATGAATGAATTTCTATTACTGAACAATTTTGTATAGTAACTAGTGAAATCGTTAGCAACCACTCAATCAAAGATATTGCGCGACTATCTTCTTTATAACTTTACACGTTTTACTAACGTACTATCAAAGAAAAGATTTTAAAACTAACTCGTTTGTTAATCGGCAACAAATAATCTCAACAATATTAACGCGTTCGATCGCTACACTTGCTCACGGCGTTAAAATGTTTTGATAATTAATGGCCATCATTATTAAAATAACAATGAAAATAGAATATTGATACAGCAGATTGAACAGAAAATGCCTTTAATTGTAGCGACACTTGATTTTTCACTGGTTTATTTAAATTTTACAATTGGTAATAGTAGCATTGTAGTAATAGTGGCGTAACGTCTAAAATCCTCAAAACAACTGCCCGCCAAATTTGAACGCTTATGAATATTTCTCCAACATATCCAATGTTTTAACATACTATTTTAAAAAAGTATTTTTGTTACTTTTTTAAATTTAGGTTTAATTTTATTTATTTAGAAAAATCTTATTTTTACATTGAGTACACAAGCCAGTATTTATAAATTATTTATGAATCTTTTCGACATTGGTAAACACAAAATTTAATACTAACGTATTTTTTAGAATCTAAAAATTACCTAATATTTAACACAAAAAACAAAAACAAGAGTTTTTCTGATTTCTGATAAACTTTTAGTAGTGTGTATTCAATTGTTTAAAAAATACCGTCAAAGATATATCAAATTCTTCAATTACACTTATTAAACAAAAAAAGGTTTGGAAAAATACAATTTGTGAAAATGCATGATTATGAATTAATAGAACTTTAGACAATTTATTAAACTAATCTTACAATAAAATGATCAGCTTAAAGCTCGATTTAGTTAAAACTAGTTTTTAAAAAGTAAGTCGAAGTTTTTTGTATAATTTCAATTAAAAAGAAATTTTATTCTAGAAATTATTATAAGCAAATCAATAAAGCATTTTTTACGATTATATTTGAAATAACAGATATTGCTTTAAAGCAATGATTATTGATATTAAAATACATCTATACATTATTGCACATATAAAACGTTTCAAGTATTTTAAGATTTTATGATCAACCTTGGTTGATGGTATAACATTTATAATTACATTACTGATAAATGGTCACAGTAACAAAAAATAGGAATTAAGTTACAATAACTATTAACCCACTATTAGAATGATATTTATAAATAAAAAGCGTTGATATGTATAAAGCAATTAGTCGCAAAAAATGTCCAGTGCTACACGTGGAATCGACTACACCGGATATATCCAGAATAGAAAACTAATAATAAATTTTATGTATATTTGCACACTTTATTTATTTTAATTACTTGGTTATGTTACAAGTTTTTGCAAGTTTAATATTTAATATAATAATTATAATATGTAGATCTCATAATAAATTAGTGTACAGTTTATAGTTTTTTTTTTGCAAGATTACATTTGATTTATTTTTCAGTTTAAAAAAGTTTGTTTTAACTTTGGGTTTTTGATTATAGAATTTTTTAAAACAGGCTGCAGTACTGTAACGGATACGTAAGATACGACGTATGTATTCACCAACCAAATACGAAAATGTTGGAATATTATTTGCTTGATCTATTAAAATATGTAATTTTTAAATTTGTTTGTTTTTATAAACATGACAGTTACGTCATTCCATTAAAACGTTTTTTTAAATAATATTAAATTTTTTATAAATTTTTGTTTAAGATAATTTTAAAAGCTTTACGTCGGTAATAATGAATTTGACAAAATTGGCAAATAAAAATTTAAAAAACCATTAATGCTATTAGTGCCAGTTTAAAAAAGTAGTTGTTTGTATATATTTATCATAGTGTACACAATTCACAAACATTTCAAGTGGTCTTTTATTTCTCGCACTCTCAGCGGATTTTTTTAAATTAAAAAGTTTAAAACACAACAGACTAAAAACGCAAACAAAATTCTTTGTTATTAAAACAAACGGTTACTTATTTCAACTGCCCATTGACTAAATTCTAATAATTTATAAATACATATAACAATGCCAGACGAAATCAATAGCACAACAAATTAAAAATTTTTCATTTTCAACAAATTGTTTTTACAAGCTTAGTGGAGTTGATTTAACAGACTGTACTAAAAATTGAGTGTTTCACGTTATTGTACACAGTCAATTTAGCAGTTATTTGTCTATAAATAATGTTCTCATCTAGTTGAAATTGAGAAATGGTTTGAAGTTTATAGTAAATTAATAGTTGTAATACAAAATTACCAGCCGTATTAAGACTGTCAGTCTGGTTCCTTTCTAGCTATCGCAATTATAAACTTAACCAAGTTTAAAATTATATAAATGCACATCATAAATTTGATTTATAGTTTAAATTTGTATTGTTTTTAAAAATACAATAAATATCTTTTTATAATTAAGTTTTTTTTAATTATTTACGAATTTAGTACAATAAGAAAATTCATTTTTTGGTCATAAGTAAATATAAATTACATTAAACAAAAACACAAGTAATTAGCAATTAATAATATTAACTTTATAAAAATAACTTTTAGCTACAAATACACCTATACAGTGCTGTAAAAAAATTACATTCTAATTAATCATTTGCTGTAGTTACAGTTAGACAGATACACAAATAAGATTTTTGTTTACGATTGCATAATTATTTGGATAAGTTGTAGTTAAAAAAATCTTTTTGTATGAAAATGAAGAATTTCAATCACTGTACGAATATCACGTTTTAATTTTATCATTAATTACAATTATGATAACCATAACTAATTCGATCTTTAACAAATGTTTTATTTAAAAAATTTGGTACAAACTACAAGAAATCGTAATATTTCTTATTTAATAAACAATCTGCTTTCCGCATTTCTTTACGAAGATGTAACACATAATTGCACTGCTTTTTCCAATTTTTAGAAAATGCATTTAAAACTAACTTTCTAATATCAATACTTTGTTGTGTCACATTATTTATTTCAATCTCGTTTCACAAGACTCCATATGAATTCAATTGGATTTAATTTGCATTAATAAGGAGGCAATAACTTTTAAATGTAAGATACTGCTTTACTAGCATTAATAATTCAATTTACTTCTAATTACAAACAAATATCTTTTTTATGATTACTCTGAGTTGGAAGTTTATATATTTGCTTCAAGTGATAAGTTGCATTATCATTTACAATAAGACCATTGGGAAGTAAAGTTTTGGATTTTCTTTCTAATGACGACTTTAACCTTCTGTCAAAAGATCCAAATTTCTCTTTTCTTTTTATATTTAAATCATCATTGAAAAAATATAGTATTACTCTTAGTTCACTTAAAAAACCTAAACAAATTTATTTTTAAATTATGAATCCATCTACTCTTTTACCTTATGGACTACCCCAATTACATAAACCTGGTATCCCTATAACACCAACTGTTTCTTTTCTTAGTTTGCCTGTTTCTAAGCTTACACCTTGGTAAAATAGTATGACACAAACACATACAAATTTTAATAATAAATATGCGATTACTAAGTTTTGTGACCTTGTACAAAAAATTATTAACATACCTTCTCCTTCATCATGAATTTAAGTTTCTTTTGATTTAGTTCATCTTTTTCCGTCAATACCTCCAGTATCCGGTAGCGATGGGATCAAATATCTCACCTTTAGCAGCTGAAATTTTATGAACAATTTAGAAAATACAATATTTTCAAACTTTTTTATATTAAACAAAATTTCTTTTGGTATAGATACGTTGATGGTTGCTTAGTTCTTTTTAATGATACCATTGACGTACTAAATAATTTTTAGTTCTATCCATCCAAAAATTATATTTACTTTGTCTTATTTAGATTTAAAAATTTCACGGTTTAACAATAAATTTAATTTTAATATTTTTTGCAAACCTTCTCATACAGATTGCGTAATTCCTTTAATTTGTCCCATACCAAATTAAAAATCAAATTAGTTTAAATAATGGTTATCCTATTTAATTAACTAATAGTATTTTTCACAGAGTTGGTATAAAACATTTATTCAAAATTTTGATCAATTTTCCTACTGATAATAAAATGGTTTTCAGATCTGTTCCGTACTTTAGTCACTGTTTTCAATTTCTGCAAAATCTTTTTAAAAAACATAATATCAACATTTCATTTTCAACACATAACACACTTAAATTATTTTTAGTTAATAATAAAATTCTTCATATATTGGTCAAACAGGTAGAGAATTCAAAACTAGACTAAATGAAAATTTATACTTAATAAATAGATATTTCAATACAAATATTTATAACACTAACTCTGCTTTTGCTAATCATATTTTATGTTTACGACATTCATTTTCTTCAGATTTGAATTACATGTTTGTAATAAAGGATCTCTTTTTAACTCATTAGAGACTCTTGAAATTAATAGGTTTCTATAAATTGTCAATGTTAAATTTAAATCCCTCAATTGTAATTACTAAAACGAGTCGCTAATATGAACACCGTTTCACAAAAGAAATTAAATAAATGAATGTATTAACTGAAAAAAAATTAATATAAAAACAAAAAAAAATTTGAAATATTCTAAACAGAATTTTTTCAAGCCGGATGATCTAATTAAGTAGATTGATTCCAACGAAATTAAAAAAGACGTAAGTTTCAATTAACAAATTATTTTATTAGAGAAAAAGTTATAAAAAATTATCCTATACATTACAATTTTATCTTTTCTGTCGTATGACTCTTAAACTTATTCCGGTAGTGCTGTAAAATCTAGAAAAGAAATAGTGTGATTGCAGTTTATAAGATTATAAGAAACAGTTTCTGCATTAAACGATACAAATTAGAAATAATTTTAATCTAAAAATACTTATTAACTATTAAATAAATTGAAATTTCATGAATGTAATTATGATTACTGATATAACTAAATCAAAAACGCCTTTCTTACAAAATAACAGTTTTTCTATGGCAATCTTTGATATATTGTGATAAACCTAAATTTATTTAATAAACTTATTTATTATTATTGCATGTTTTACTGCTAACTACCAGTAAAGTCAGTCATAGGTATTTACATTTAGTAACATGTATTGAATGCTACATATGCTATTTATCAGCCTTATCAACATAATGTACATACACATCAAAACAAGGGCATTTCAATTTTAAATCATATTTTAGAAAACATAACAGGTATATATACTTATAAAAGTAAAATTATCTTCAAGAATTAAAAAAAACAACATTAGATAAACAGATAGAAATCGCACCGCAGATAAATAACATAAAAACGGTTCAATTAGCATTGAAAGGTCGGAAAAATAAAGAATTAAAACGCTTTAAAACACCATAGCATGAGCAAGGAACATTGCGGTATAATAAACAAGTATAATAAACGTAATTGTAAATAAAAGATGTAAAACAGATACACGTATACGTAACAGTTATGTTTGCACATAACCAAAATTCAATAAACACTAAAGCAAAAAATGGCATATTTTATTTTTTCTATTTTACCCATTTATTGTCAACATTTCGATACTGTGATGACGTCAGTTGAGTGCTTTACTGAGTTACTTTTTTTCACGCAACACTTTTTTTCACTGCTTTTTTTGTTTTTTAAGGTTGGTACACGGTATTGAACATAAGTATTGAATTTGTATGATTAAAATGGCAGATTGTAACGTAAATTATGTAATCGATTATTTTACCAAGCATGAACGTTTATTTTTTTAAAATACGCGAATGTTTGAATGAGGACACAAGACAGAAGCAAAGGACAGAAGTGTATTCAAACTTTTATTACGCATGACAGGCATAGAAACTAAAATAACACATAACCTACAGCTTTATGTAACAACACAAATAACATTATTTTCTGTGTAAGTGCTTTTTAATATTAATTTTTAAATTCAAATGTTTTAAATTTAAATGTTAAATAGGTGAGACCAACTGGTGATCATCAGCATCTCGAAGGAAGCAGTCAATATCTCCTGCTTCTAATATTTTTGATTTTTTTGGTTGAAACCTCTCAGACCATCTCTTCAAATACGTAATTTATTTATTATACTTTAATATATCAATATTATTTTTTATGTTTGTACAGGATTTTAATTTATAAACAGCAAGTTTCAAATAACTTGATGCAAATTTGTGAAAAAGTTGCCTAGCATATTTAAACTTAGCATTTGCAAATATTCAAAATAATGGATTTTTTCTATAAATTACTTTACGTTTATTTTTGACCCAATTATTAATAATGAGTGGGATGATTAAACCGACTTCACAAACAATTAGCAGTTTGAGGGAGTAAATTCGAAAGTAAAATTCAGAATGTTTATTAACATAAATCATATATTTACAAATGACAAAGTCGTAGAGATTATAAGATTTTGTATAACAAATAATAAATAATACGGACATAAGTAAACACAAAACCGATAAATTATCTTAAAAATAAGAAATCATATACATCATGTATTCATTTCTTTATGATAATTATGAACAAAATCTTACTCAAAACCAAATTATAAAATTATAAATGGTTTTTAATTCTGTTGTTAAACTATCAAGAAATGCCTGTCGTTTTCTTGTATGGTTTTGTCGACACTTTTTGTTTGCGGCCTTCATGTAAGCAACATTCATCTATATAAAACAAACTTATTTGGAGAACCGTCTCAATAGTGGGAACTTGTAATAGTTCCTGTAGGTTTGTATTCTTTATGATACATCGTTGATTTTGCAATGACTATAAGAAAAACTTACAAGTTATAACCTTCAATTTACACCATATACAAATCAAACCTTTTTGGTGGCAAATTACCATTACCAATCCACTGGTACTTGGCATTGCGTAATCTATAATAAGATATAGTAAAGTGGGCATGAACCTTCGATTGCAGAAAACAAAAACAAACTAGGTGCTTTTTGATATTAATTTTAAGTTTTCATGCTTAATTCAAATGTCAAATCTGTCAAATAAGTGAGATGAACGTTACCAACTTAAATTTAATAAATATTAAAAAAATTATGCAATTTTAGAATTATTTATTTTCTGTTAAATCTGTTAAGAATGGGGTAAAATAGAAAAAATAGTATAAGAAATTCGTGGCTTATGGCCTATTATCGCACTTGTCCATTGCAAAACTCGGCGCTGCGCGCCTCGTTTTGCAAACTTGGACGCGTGCGATAATAGCGTTCCATAAGCCACTAATTTCTTAATATACTATTAAGAGGGCCGTTTATATGTTGTGTTTCTAATATAAAGGTACAGTGGTGCTGTTATGGTTTTTAATTTAATTTTTAATAACAGTTTCTGTTATTCTCTTTTTTAATTGCCTATTTTGTAGTTATGCCATTATACTAATTTTTTTAAAAATTGAATACAAATAAATGAATTAAATTAATATTTTAGATGCCACAGTATTTGGTCTTCATATATTTTAATAATAGTAGTTAACGTAATTCTTTAAGAAATAATAATTTTAAATTCTAAGTAATGAAGAACTATACTAAAAAAAGAGAGTACATGTGGCTATGTATTCTCAAGCAATTAAGGTTCTTTACTTTAAAAAATGATTTAAAAATTTCTTCATAAAGCATATTTAGCGATAAAAATTTGATATTTCTATTTAATAAAACCAATGTTATGTAAACATTACTTTTTTTTACTATTGGAACTCAGCTGTGTTACTAACAATACAAGAAAGTGAAACTAAACGTGTACGAAGTGTTACTATAAACGCTCATTACTATGAAATTCCTAAAAAATATGGGAACTTTTCTTCTAAATGATAGTGGTGTTTAGTTTTATATTAATTATTAAAAAAGTAAGTGCATCATCTGCACAACTAAAAATAAAATTGGAACCATAGGAACAGACATTGCTAGATTTTTAAAATCAAGTATTCCACAACTATACATCGGGCACTGCTGCCATCAATTTTCCGCATATATTCTTGTGAATGCTGGTAGCACGATAGTTATAAGTCGACAATACAGCAACAAGCATATTTCACTATGCTATTACTTTTTTTTAGAAACTACAAAAAATGCAGATGCACATAAAAACTAAATTATTTGTTCTAGAGCTCTTCAACTAAATCGTGGGTCAACGTGTTTGTTATCAAAAATCAAATAATTAATAAAAGTCATAACCATTTATTAAATGTGTTAAAAATAAAATTTCTACATTGTTTAATTTATGATTTATCAATGCATCAGCAACATCTTGGTAGAATGTTTTTAAAACTTATAAATTAATTCAACTAATTTCTAGTACTAAAAGCAAAATGAAAATTTTAAAATTTATTTTCTAAATATATATTTTACGGTTTATATACCGCATCTCAACTTTCCCATTTCTCTCACATGCATTTGTGTTTTTACAAATGCATGGGACTTACAGCAGTATGCTGAACTGTTTGACTTATGTGCAACTCCTTTTTTCCCATTATTCTTCAAGAAATTACTTCTGTAAAATTATAATTTTTTTTAAAAAACTTTTTAAAAATATTGGTTTTATCTAAAAAAAGAAACAATAAAACTAGTTGCCATTTTTTGTTGTATATGTTTCGTCCTGTTAATTTAAAGTATATACCAAAACTTATATTCTTATAATTTCAAGACGTAAACAAATTGTTTACATTTTTATTGTTCGTTATTTTTACTAGTTTTACTTGCACATATAATTACAAAATCAAGAATGCATTTCATTTAATTAAAAGTGTTTTCTAACTAGTAGTTTCTAGAGTTAATGTGCATAATACAGTAACAACTGTCTACAAAACACTAGAACACCATTAAGCATAAGTCTTTGGAATTATAGTAGCCATAGAAACGTTTGACAGACAATTGCTATTAACTAATTCTAGTTCTATTAAGGTGCTGTAGTAAAGTTTTGTGTTTAATTAATTGTAAAACGCTTCGCAATGTTAAAAAAATATGTAGAAAAATTGTTATATTTATTCAATAGAATTTTTTTTGTATTTGTATAAATCTAACCAGTTATTTTATTGAATTAAAAAAACAATTTGAAAAACAATGAATCAGAAATGATTTTATATAAACGTATAACAACAAATATTATAAAAACATTAAAAAACGTTTTTGAAACATAGTTTCTACATTTTTTATGCGTTGTACTAAATCACACATACAAGATACTCGTGTAAAAAATTCTACAGCTACGTAATTTAGAATAAAGTTTAGTATGTGTAAGTTTCTAGTAAATTATCATGATGTACTAATTTGTTTTTTTTTGATAAGCAAACGTAATGCATATTTATAGAAATACGACAAATAACGATTAATTTTTTAAGTTAACCAATAAAAAGTGAAACATTGCATGTTTAAACAATAAGTAACCCAAATGAAGAATTTGTTGTATAATATACTTAATGTTTTATTTAAAAATTGTATTACTAACCTATTTTGATTCTTAAAAATGCAATTTAGTTTATGACAACGCAAATAATTTTTAATAGCTTAATCGTCTAATACATAACCAAGCCTACAACTAACTTTTCCAATTATAGCTTGCAACTCAGTGTTAAAGTAGTTAAGAAGGATTATTGTCATGCAAATAAAATTAAACAAATGTTATTTAATTTATTTTATTTTTATTTATTGATAAAGTAAAATTTTCTTAAGACTCTGCCATTTTAAATTAACTGAACCCTGTTTTTTTTATATCATTGATGGTTTATAATTTATATACAATTTGTTTATACTTATTTTTTAAAGAATTTCCAATTATCAATTAAATTAGTTAAAAATAAAAAAATTTAAACAGCTGTTAGTCACAACAAAATAAGAAGTTAAAATAGCTCATGTCAACAATTTAAAATGGAAAGTAAAAAATTTAGTAGTTTTAGGTACCTAATTATAGAAAAATTTAATAACCCGGTACGTTTTTTTTTCTCGGCATGTGATTACGTATAAATAAGTTTTTGTAAAATGAAATTTTACAAAACTTAACAAATTAAGTTATTTGATGTCTTTACGAATTATAAACCGTTAATTCAATTTGTAGTAATTTAAAATAAATAAGTAACAAAAAATGTAAACATTTAAACTCAAATCATGCAATAACTGAATCCAACAAAGCTTGCTACGTGTCTTTAGTAACAAATTTCCACATTTTGTACTTTAACAAAATTCTTAGTACCTCATTGTAAGCAAGTGGCGGTATAATATAAGTAAACGTGTGGAGACGCTTTGTTGTTTAACCTTTTGTTTTCGACATCTGCTGTGAGTATGTTAATTAAGCAGGAACTTTGACGTTCAATCGTTTTATTTAATTTTGCATCGTTTTACTATTACGCTTTTAGCGATTTGAATATGTTTTGAATGAAGATTTAGATCGTTTTTTTGCCACTAAGCTGCCCGCAAATATGCGACCGCAATTATTTTTTTGCTAATTTTGCCAAGTCATTTTAGCAAATTGACGAAGGTTTAAAGCTTTCCCTTTAACCATAGCTACGGGAAGTACAATCATATATTGGTGTATATTTTTCTTTCCTCTTATCTCTGATGTTATATTATTGGTTTATTTAAAGCTTTTTGTTTAGAAGGAATAAACAAATACTCAAGGTATTCTGTGAAGGCATCGTTTCGTACGACGATGTGCGCACTTTATCAGGCCTCTAAAAGTTTATTAAGTAAGTTAATTTATAATACACGAAAACATATAGTAATCATAACATATCAGATCTTAATTACACTTATGGGGATTGTGTGAGTGTTAAATTATACGAACCTCAACATATAACAACAGTAGCCCGCAACTCGGGTGTTTTAATTCGGAGGCTAGGCGTGAATTCGTTTTTCTTAATAAGTAGCGAGAGACAAAAACAATGTTATAGAATTAACGTAATGTATAATTTGAATGATGTATGTATAATAAAAAAAAACCATAAATATAAGTTGAGCGCCACCAGTTTTCTTGTTTTATAAATTAGTAAGTAATCAAATCGCGAAGAAACTGGAACTCGCTTAGCCATAAAAAAAAACTAAGAAAATTATTTATAAAGTACGTAGGTATCTTAAGAACTAACTAAACTAATTTACAATTAAATCTCACTATCATTGTTTTTACTAACTTTTAACAAGTGCATTAATAATATAAACTAATAATGGAAAAAAACTACTAAACTATAAATACTTATACCTAAAACTTAGCTTTCGTGTAGTTGCAGCATATAAAGGACAATAAAAGCGGAAGCGACGATAACCGTGACAGCGCCGTAATCATAAGCCCAATGTGCCCAAAGGAAAAAAAGAAGCCTAAAATATATATAACTCGAAGCGACATATGCATACTAAAAACAATAAAATTACCTTTGATCTTAGTAGGCTTGTAGTAAAAATTTGACAAAACTTATAAGTATGAATGTGCTTAATTACTGAATAATACCAAGCACCTAGTGTCATTTGGATACAAAATGGACGATAATTTGTCGATAAGTTGTCACATGTCCTAAAAAGCAAATAATCGTAATGATAAACACGGTACTTTTCAATTACATACCTATAATGTAAAAAAAGGATATAGAAATTGTAGAATAGCTTCTGAAGAGTGCTTAATATCCGCCGAAGCGTGATGGTGTTCTAAATGAAGCTAAAAGGACCCTATCGATAATTCGAATTAAGCGACCATAAATACGCAGAATGCGAAAGAATTGAGCACTTATATCTTTGATAACTATACGATCTACTACTATGTGCACACATTCAAGTAGTCGCGTTCGAAAAAGCACAACTTCCTTTTTGGAAAAATTCTCAAAGAAGACTGTCTTTATTACAAGTTTTTTGATATCACAGGTGTCAGATAAAATTTTTGTGACGTTTAAACTGGAAATAGTTCCAATTCAATTTTTGAAAATGCAACAACTTAGGCAACTACACTTACACCAAATTAACTTAAATTACATTTTATTGAAACAACCCTAATTTGTTTATATAAATTTAAAAAAAAACCGTTACACAACAGTTTTACTTTATAAATAAATTGAGTTTAGTTTTCATAATGATTTTACATACACAATGGTAATTTTACATAAATAAATAATTTAACATTTAGAAATGACAAATAGTTAACATCTCATATATTTTTGACTATAACATAAAGAACTCGTATGAATTGATCGACAAGACCAAAAACACCATAATACCTGATATTTACAATTTTATTTCATTATTTACTAACATCACTAAAGAGTATAAACGTATAAACAAATACTGAACAAATTTAAAAAGCCATACTATTTTAGAGCTGCATAATATCATCAAAAATTATTGAGTATTTATTTGATATTATTTATTTTACATGTATATTCAAAGATTTGGGACGGACATGGGTAATCCAGCTTCATCAATGTTAGGCAATCTTACTATGCATGATCTGCTAAATGATGTCAATAATAATCCCATGTACGATCCGGCATTTATGTATTGTTATGTAGATGATATCATTTTATGTATACCCAACACACTCAATATATTTAACAATTACAACTCACATTTAAAATTCACCTACGAAACGGAAAAAATGACACTCTTCCTTATTTAGGTGTGAAACTTAGTACAGATAAGAATTCCGGGTTATTAATCAGCAAATGGTACACTGAACTGATAGTTTTTAACAGAATACTCAACTACTTCTCTAAACATCCCTACCACCAAAAAATGAATATCATAAAAGCTATGAAAAAAAATTATTAATCTAAGTAGTCCACAGTTTTACAACAAAAACTTGACAAACTTGAGAAACATACTAAAAGATAATCATTATCTTAAAACATGATTAATAGACTACTCATATTTAATAACACAACTACCCATAACTATCTAACCCACTTATCACTAACCTTAATACGTACTCTAATACCAACACTCTATACACTAAAATCATAACATTCCAGATTTGACAAAATAAAAAAAAAACAAAAATAATCATCTTGATTTTAAAAACGACACAAACACCATCTGCAACATACAATGCAGTAAAATTAAAAACAAAGCCAACATTGTAAAAAAACACGACGTTGTGTATAAAATCGATTGCAATAAATGCAAAGTATGTTACATTGACCAAACCAAACAAAAACTAAAAAAACAGATAAGGCGTTAGTTTTACATCATATAAACACAGAATATACATTTAATTTCAACAATTCTACAATTTTTGATTTAGAGACAAGATATAAAAAAGATTAATTTCAGAAATGATACACATTCAAGCACATAACAATTACATAAACTTTAATACTAATACTAGTAACTTAAGTAATATCTACAGCAATTTAATATGAAGAATTAATAAAAATTAATTATTATTATCGACGTAATAAATATTACGAGTTCCATGTGAGTCTTTATCATGCTGGTTACCTTAACTTTCAGATTTTTTTTTGATAACACATGTAACCGTTAATATTGCTTTAATGTTTATGTTAACTGTTTGTCATTTCTAAATGTTAAATTATTTATTATTGTAAAATAAGCATTGTGTATGTATGAACACTAAACTTAACTTAATTATGAAGTAAAATTTTGATTACTATACGTTTTTATGTATTATAACTTGACTTACTTATTAAACTTTTAGAAACCTGATAAAGTGCGAACATCGTCGCGTTTGTTCATCTCTCCTATACAAAGCACTTTAAATAACCCAATAATATGGAATCATTATCCCATTGTAATGATACTTAAAACGTTTTAAACCAATTAAACTCTAGGGCAATTAAAATTGAAGGCTACATTTAAAAAAAATGATTTTAATCAGCTGTTGATAACTGTATAGGTATTTTATGTCAACGTTATTAGCTTACTATACGCTTTTAGCTTTGTTACATGTATTAACTTTGCACTGTGTTACTTATTTACTTTTCATAAAAAGCTTTCTTCTTTATTAATCATATTAAATCTTTAGCGTTATTAATCGTATTAACCTTCAGCTAACTTTTAGCGTAGATACGATCATTATTAATATTTTACTTTCAGTCGAGTATTATTTTTTAATCTTCAGCTTATATCAAATTTCTTCTTTACTGTTTACTTTTATGACTTGAACTGATCGAGTAATCAAACACGGTAGTATATATAAAATCACTATTGAAAAAATATGGAGAAAAGTAAACAATTAGGAAATGACAAAATGTAATAAATTGGTTGTATATTTTCTAATAGGTAACATTTAGTAAATTAGAGACAAAACCGATCAAACATACATACCATCTACTACTAATTGCTACTTCAGTACTATACTCCCGACACATTCAAAAAGTGCAAATTTGCATTTGCAGATTTAAAATAGCCACTGTCAGTATATAACATTAATATAAAAAAAGAAACTATGCAGTTATCAACAGGTGATTAAAGTCAAAACTGCCCATGAATGAAACCCTTGTGGTCATTAATCCACAAACAACGATTTTATAATTAATTATGTTAACAACCTAACATGTACGTACGGTTATTCTACAATCGACATGACTACCAAAATACTAAAAATTGAGAATATAAAGTGTAATACTTACAATTAGTTTTCCTCAAGTAAGCGACTAGCTAGTTCCGTACCGGTATTACCTAAAACTTAATTGAAATCCAATACAAAAGATAACGTTCATACAGCGTTATAACAAGTAAATTGCTTTTTAATTCATACGATCACTGAAAATAAGCAAATGCAGAGTTTCCCTCTAATTAACTTCGTAAATTCAGTAACTGGTTTCTCCAATATGATTGCATTCAAGTTCTGGAATCTTATCGCGTATTACTTTCTGTTAGATGTATTAAGCCTCTATTAGATCAACATAAGCACAAACACTTTACGTTTCAGTCACATAATGCTTCATCAATGCCTATATTTTCTCAATTGGATTAAGTTCTGAATAGTACGGTGGTAATCTTAGTACCGAATGACTATGATCTGCTAAGAACTTGTCGACAACATACATTTTTTTTTGTATAATTTATTATTTTGAATGTTAGCATACAAATAAATTTTAATTTTCTACATTTCAAATGCAATAGCCGCTTCTGACAACCAGTTTTGCATACTATTTTCCTTCAGGCTTTAGCCATCGGTGATTTTATGGTACTCCTAACTATCCTTATTTTAGGCACGTATGTAAAGTCAGTTTTATCACTATACACAATGTTTTTTATTCTTTGTATTTTTCTAACTTTCGTAAATAGTATGCATTGAAAATGTGCGTTTTTTTTATAAAAATTGACAGTTTGTTTTCAGAAGACTATCAGACTCAGATTATTCAAAATACTATCCATCGGCAGCTACGACCTTTTCCTATCTTTCAGGTAGCATGCAGATTTCACGCTAGAAAAAGTCTTGGTCTTTTGAGGCAATCCAGTCATCGACCCATTTTTTGGTATCCTCATAAGAAGAAAATTGCTGTTCAACCAGGCCATGTATCATCGACCCGAACAAATGGTAATCGGATGGAGCAATGTCTAATAAATACGACGGGTGAGATAAGACTTTCCATTGAGGTTTTTTTTCAACATTTGCAACATGGGGTCGTGCGTTGTCATGTTGAAGAATAACCTTGTCATGTCTTTCGGCATATTGCAGCCTTTTATCCTTCAATGCTTGGCTCAGTTTGATCAATTGTCGTCGGTAACGCTCTGCTGTAATGGTCTTGTTTGATTTAAGCAGCTCATAATATATTACTCCGAACTGGTCTCACCAGATACAGAGCATGAGCTTGGAACCATAAATATTTGATTTCGCTGCTGATGTTGTTGGCTCGCCAGGCTTGACCCATGCTTTTCTGCATTTAGGGTGGTCGTAACGTATCCACTTTTCATTACCAGTAACAATTAGATGCAGAAAAGCTTTTATTTTGTCGCGCGAGCAGCTATTAGCAGGTAAAAAATCGTCTTTTGAAGTCTCTTGGTTTCAAGTTATATGGCACCCAATTTGCTTGCTTTTGAATCATTCCCAGTTGTTTCAATCGCCTAGAATCTGTTGATTGATCGACTCCTAATGTTTTCGCAAGCTCTTCCTGTGTCTGGCATGGATCTTCATCAAGTAATGCTTCCAATTCGGTATCTTTAAGCTTTTTCTTAGCACCAAGACGTCCTTCATCCTCGAGGTCAAAATCACCACCCTTACATTGTTGAAACCATTTTCTGTTTGTTCTGAAAGAGCATTGTCGCCATATGTTTCCACGAATATTCCATTCGCCTCAGCTGCTGTTGTCTTTCGGTGGAAGTAATGTAAAAAAATTCCTCCCAAAAACGGCTTGTAGGCACGAACTCAGCCATATTTAAAATTTCGGATAAAAACGTTTTTACACTCCGACAGATGAAATTGGACTGATGTTTGCAGCCTAGGGTTTTAGCTTTCAGGTAAATTTTATTTCAGCCCGATCGGATATATACCTGCTGAATTATGAGTCTTTAATACAAAACGCTCATTTTCAATGCATACTCCCGATACAAATTTCAAACTTTTCATAAATTGCTTGCGGTTGTGTTTTGCTTGTTTCAACACTAGTTTTCTAAATGAAGATAATTTTCTTTGAAAATTAATATTATCATAGTTTTCATTGTTGACCTTTTATGATAAATGTCCGCATGTGTGTGTATGATTTTTCTAACAATTTCTTTTTTAAATTTTTCTACAGATGATTTTAGGTTTGTTTTATTAATAATTTTTCTTAGTAAAACAAATTTACTACGTTTGGTTGTTTTTAGTCCGCTTCCTTTATAATTGTTTTATAGAGTACTTAATCCAACTTCTATACCAGCATCTACTATTTCTTAAATGTTGTTTAAAGTAATGAAAATTGCCATTGTTTCTTTTTGTTTAACATTAGATAACTTGTAGAAGTTGTCAATAATTTTACGTCTTTGACTGCAAATAACTATATTTTATACACTAAAATTTATGAAGAAAAAATAACTGTATATATAAAAATAAGAGTACTTACAAAAATACTGTTAGATTATATATAATGTAGTGTGCAAGACGAATGCAACTATAGCAAAATGATCTTTGATTCGTTTACTATAAAACCAAATGTTTGTAAGAGCAATGATACCAACATTTTGTGATAAGCCGATTATAGCGCCACAGTTAACGAGATCCTCAAAAACTTCTACTAATATTGCATTTTTAATTGACTCACATATCAAAATTTGTAAAATTTGAGTTTTCTTAAAAAAGTCAAAAATGAGATCAATACTGTGCAGCGTATATTAGAACGTAATATTTAAGTAAATACTATTATCCGAATTGATTTAGATCTTAAAAAAATTTAATTTTAAAAAAGTGAAGCTACTCAAATATTACGTAATAATATATAAAAGATGAATTTAATTATATTATCTGCAAACTAAAAAATGATTAATTGTTTGATAATTAATAAACGTTATCGTATATATAAATTTTATATTAATTTAATAAATATAAGCAGAATAATTTTATTTTAAGACAATATTGTTTGTTTGCAGCGTATTGGGAAATTTACCAATGCTCCGCGTAATAGAAGAAGGAACATTTCGGGACATACCTAATTTTCGTACTTTGTAAGTTGTAAAATTTAATTGGATTGTTGTTTTATTTTAATTTTTTAGATATATTTCGCAAACACCTCAGATGAAATTTCTTTCCGGACTTTTTATGGGAGTTACAGCACAAAAGTTTCGATCTTTGTAAGTAAGTAGTGTGTACATAGACATTATCATAGCATATTAGGTTTTGTTATATTAATTTATATTTTTTGTTAATAATTTTATTTATTTAAATTTAATTATATTTCCTTAAATAATCGGTTACAAAACAATTTTTTGACTTAAACATAAAACGCATTTTACCACTTAAACGTTTTTTAGAGTAAGTAGTTTATTACGCAAAAGGAGTTTTTACAGTATTATGTTTTTAAGTCTTTTGCTAAAATTAGCTTTTATATTATTACTGTAAATTTTATAAATCATTTTAGATTATTTCACTCTAAACAAAAATAATTTTATACTTTCCCACATTGTTAGCAGTGTGAAAATCTCTTTAAAGCTTTAGAATTAATAACACTTTTTTTGTTATAGGAGAATCATACAAACAGGGTTACAAGAAATACCAGATTTATCGTTTCTTTACGATAACATTGTACAGATGATGTAAGTATTGCAGAGATTCTGCTATTTTTGTTAAAACTAAATACATGTTTTTCAAGAACGCTATTATACTAATATTTTGATTTAGAAGTTGATACACACAACATTTAAATTATGAAAATAAAATTTATAGAACCGTATCTATAGTCAAAAGTATCAAAACAATAACATATAAGTTTTTTTTTTAATATTAAACAATTTTGTATGGGCTAATACTTTTACTAACAGAAAAACAGAGACATGCCACAAATGTGTTAAAATCAAAAAATAAAGTTAATACATTACTATTTGTTAATAGAAGACAATAAAAAAATTTAAATACAAAAAAATTAAGAATAAAAGACTATACTATAAAGAAAAAATTGGGAAAACACAAAATAGACAAAAACAGAATCACGTACAAGAAAATTAAATAGGTTTAAAGCTATGTGTTAGCCAAGGTATTAGCAAATCAATATAAACATATGAATGTAAAATCTGGAGCTTTAAACAAGAAAACTCAAATCACTAGAATACAATTGTTTTGGAAAAAGTAAGAAACACATCAAAGCAATACAATACAGTTGATGAAGTCACTTACAAAAAATTACTAACAGAAAATCATAAATTGCGATAAACTTGGAATAACATTATTAAATATATAAGCAAAGTTGTTTTAAGGTAATTAGAAAGTATAATAGAATTCCGGTTACTATATTATTATAATTTTCCGTTCTGAACAACTTCCGCGTGGTTGATTTCTACCGAGTGGAGTTTTTCAAAGCCTTGAATATACTGATTGATCGCGCCTTGTATTCTCGTTTTTATAGATTAGCCTCCAATCACTAATACCGTTGATTGTAGTATTTACTGGAAGATAACCAACCTTACGACGTATATTTTGTGCCGACAAAGTATGCTCACCGCTAAAAAATTAGCATCGATCTACTTGTTAGTCAGCACATTTACCAACCACTTTGCTAATTGTTGTAGATTACTGCAGAATCAGATTTTACGTTATAGCCATGTTGCCACGCAGCACTTGAATTACTACGAAGTCAAAAATTTTGTTTATCGAGTCTTTATAAGAACCTTATCAATCTTTTATTGTAAATTGATATTTAAAAAAACAAAAACTGCGTCAAAACAAATTAACAACTTTTGTTACGATCTAATTTATTTAATATAAGTAGTTACATGCAAGTAATAAAATTATCGTAACAAAAAAGTTATTCAGAAACGATATTTGCATAAATCGGTAATATTTGAGATTTGTTGACATTAAAAACTTGACCAACCACAACTTTAATGTGTGATAATTTAGTAGATAAATCACGTTTGCTTCTCCGATAACCTAAACCGCCAACTAACGAATTTATAATAATGATAAAAGGAATTGTCTTACATAATAAATATTATTAAATATAAATTTGTTTACTTTCAACAAATTTAAATAAGCAGAAAAGAAGAAAACAGTGGGAATTGATGAACATTTTACATATTTTGACGTAGTAATCTGTGCTTATACTTCTCGTTGCATGATCAAGGTTTGTAGTTGAATTAGGATTGAAATTTCTTTATTATCAATTTACCTGTTTACTTCGTCAGCATATCAAACATAAAGATTAGAAACATAATTAAAAAATTTAACTACTTCAATAATAATCTTAATTTTTTTTATTAGAAATGATTAGAAACGCTATTTCTTTAGTGGTATAGACATAATATAACAAAAGCTGATCATCAGCAATTTTAGTTTATAATGATAGAAGTAAATATCATCTCTAACGGTGATAGATATGCACAAATCTTAAACGTTCATACTGCTAAAGTAAAAACATCAGTATCACGTTTTATTTTATTTAAATTAGACCCGATATATCATAGTAACATCGGTTGTAAAATGAGCTAGTAAATGATAAAATATGGATAAAATATTTGTAAGATATTGTGCTTCTGTGGCGCAACTAATAAGTGCAGATAATTTATGGATAGGGGCGCGTTGTGAAGAAAGTCATCTTTCACACTTATTACCACGTAGTTGAGCATCTTTCAGGAAATACTACAATCAACGCTAATACTTTTAATGTCGGGTAGAAAGAAACTTAAATCTCGATTAATATTAAAATAAATAAAAAACTTAGTAATTGTTACGTTGCATATAACCTTATTTTAATAATCCAACAATTCTTATATTTTATTTTAAATGTTATATTACACTTAACACTTTGTAGAGTGCATACACCATTACATCTTAAGCATGAAGTATGTTATTAACCAGTGTCGACGTTGTCGGGTTGTCAACAACGTCGCCACCTAACATTTTCCTTATCAGTAAAGTTTATAATCTTTAAATCTAGAAGATGCGTTAGCTAACCTACGCAGTCATTATCTTTTAGTTTGTATTCTTTTACAACTACGGTAGAGTCAGGAAGAGAACTGAAGCTTGTTTGTTTTATCTCGATTTTGATCATGACTAACATCATATAAACTTCCTTGATTTCCCTTCTCAACTCTAATATATTTTCTGTTACTTTCTAATATAATGTTAGTATCGTTTAACTTGAGTACATACGATATTGATCTATTTGGCAGTTTAATTACAGTGCCTGAAAGCCATTTCTTATCATCAATATGTAATTTAGTTTGGGCTTTGTCTTCTATTTCTAATTTACTTAAATTTTTACTGTTTATACCATAATATTGTTTTTCCTGTTGTCTTTGATATATTTAACACTAACAATTATTTTTCTTTTTATTTGTCATCGGTAAAAGACCTCTAAGTTTAACACTTTTGCAAGACTAGAAACAATTTTTTAAATTGGGGTGTTTTAAAATTGTAACACTGACAAGTAAGGATCTTTTTCATCTATGACGCATTTTAATAAGATATTTTTTACAGTCTGAATAGTGTGCTCTAGAAATCTATTACGTTGAAAGTATCTAGAGCTAGACGTATGATGTTGACAATTGTATAGCTTGCTAAATTTATGGAATCCATCAGAATTGAATTGAGGACCGTTGTCTGAAATTACTGTCTTGGGTATTCCTTGTATTCAAAAATTTTTTTTTCAAAACAATTATAATATTACTTGACAAGGTACTACCATTTCAATGGTACTACTTAACTTTTTTAGTTCAACAAATTTAGCAAAAGTAATCTACAAGTACTAAGTAGTTAAGTTATGAAGAGTGAACAAATTTACTGCTACTTTGTGCCATACATCTACTGGCACTGAATGTGGCATTAAAGATTTTCTTGTATTGTTTTTTGTACACTGTTGCAAATCTTGACATTGGTCAAAATTAAATTTCGCGAGCTTGCTGCTTACACTTTTCTGGTTCTAAATGAGTATAATGTGTTATATCTAACATTTTAACTTTTAAATTCTCTGGTACAAACAATCTATCATTTTCAAAAACTTTTTAAAAAATTGTTGGTTCGTTTTTATCCAAGTTAAAGTATTTGTAAATCTTTATTTAAATTCGGTTTGTTAACAGAAAAACCGATTTTAATGACTTCAATTAGTTGTTGAGAAATACCATCTTTGCTAGTAACTTTTATATAAAAGTGTTTTAAAGCATCCGCTTAATATTACTTAACATTTTTTGATTTTTTCATGAGTTGTTGCTCATGATTCCACTGAATATCTACGTTTTTCTTTAGCAGTTCCTTTAAAAGTTTTCTTAATAAACTAGATTGTGGAATAAACATATTTTTTATTTTGTGGAAATTTTATATTCCTAATTGTTTTTGTTTTATATGTGTCAGGTAATATACCTTCTCTAATAATTTTTTGGCCCATATAAACAATCTCATTCAAACCAAAGTTGCTTTTTTATTTTTGGAATTTTAAATTATTTGTTTTTGTCAGTTTAAAAAAATTTATTAACTTTTAGTTGTGTTCTTCAACATTATTTCCACAGATTATACTCTTATCTACTTATATGTCTACTTCTGTTACAGAGTCAAATAACTGTCAAATTATTTTTCTAAAATCTTTAGGAGCTGATAAAATTCCATATGGCATTCAATTGAATTTATACCTGCCAAATCGAGTATTAAAAGTGGAAAGATAAACACTCTTCTCCTCTACTTTGATTTGCCAAAAACCATTTAAACCATTATTAGTAGAAAAAAGTACAGCTCTTTTTATTTTACTAGGGTAGAAATAACAAAAAGTTTTCTACAGATCTGTTGGATCTAAACATAAACGCAATGATTTAATTTTTTCTGTACTACTACTATCGAGCCCAACCCATAGGGTTCGACTTGTAACCTTACTAATTACAGATTTCCTTTTTAATAAATCTTATTTTTGTTTTCGTTTGTTATGTATGTTTTTTAAATTTCTTTCTTGGATTCCCATTACTATTTTTTCTTTGATTGAACGTTCAGTACTAAACTCTCATGTTATGTTTAACCTTATAAGTTCATTTACATAAACGTTTTTTAGATGGATGAAAGTATTCATCTAGTTTTTCCTTTATTTTCGGATATGATTTTTTATCGTCTTTGTTGGAAAATACCAAATTGTTAAACATTTTGATAATTTTATCACCAACGGTATTCAACAATAGCACAGCTTTGTACCAGTCATCCTCATGTTAAAACTTAGCAGCCTTCAAATAGATTTTGAATTTTTGCTTAAAAAATTCCCGATTAGAAGCTAAACTGCCTACAAACAACATTTCCTGTAGCAGACGTGCTGAAATGTTACAAAATGATGCAACAGTTACAGATGAGTGTCCACTTTCTAAGTTTTTCGTATTTATGAGTTAGAACTTGTAAAATTTGTTTTTCTGATCACTAATGGTTTTGATGTTTTGTGAGCACAGTGTGCTCGACTACTGGAATTTTTTGTCATTAATCCCGTGATCACTGACCACGATTTTTAGATTATTGTATACGTTCGTTTTTTCTTTAAAATACTGGAATTGACTGCGCCATCTATGTTGTATTTAACCTTATTTTAATAATCCAACTATTTTTAATCTTATATTTCATTTTAAATGTTATATTACACTTAACACTGCAACATGCATACACCTTTACATCTTGAGCATAAAATAACATACTTTAAGCTCAAGATGTAAAGGTGTATTAAAGGTGTATTAACTACTGTCGACGTTGTCGGGGTGTCAACAACGTTGCCATCTAACAGTAATCATATTATGTTTTGACAACACTTTTTCAATACAATCCGTGGGATAGATATGCGATAGTTCACAGTTGAGATATAGATTCCACTGTAGCACTTAGTTTATTTATATTTTTTTAAAAATTGTTGCTTTTTTGTTTATACTATTGTAATTGCGGGATGATCTTCTAATTCTACGTTATGTAGTTCAAATAATTTATTTTGTAAGCCTTGTTTTTATTTTGTTTTTTTTTATTTTTTATTATAATAGTCAGAATTTTTGATTTAATACTTTATCAAGGATATATTTAATTTTTTTTCTGTTCCTTTAGCAAGGATTTGGTTTACTTTAAAGTTAATTTCTGGAATTAATGTTAGGTATAAGCGTCAAGTATTTGCGCTAATTTGTATAGTAGAATATTTAAGAATTTTAATTATAAGAATAATTTTTGTATTTATTTTCTTTAATGTTTGTTTTGGCAAATTTAATTTGTTTTTATATTAGTTTTTATGTCTTTTATATTTATTTAGTATGGAGAAGCTTTCTTCCTGTGTCTTTAAATCTTTTAAAGTTTTTTTCTCAAATAGAACGTATAATACTTTTTCTGCTGTATTTTTTTGTGACTAAATTCGTAGTAATGATTTAACTCTTTTTGAACATTTTGGGTTTGATGTAAAGAAACAACTCTGGCACTAAGGAATTCACCACGGATAGTTTTTGAGAAAGACGATGGTGAGAAAATGTGTTTAAATATAGATTTGTATGAGTAAATTTTTAGATCAATTAAATGTGCTAATAAACCTTTATTTTTAATAACTAAAACGTTCAAAACTGACAAAGAAGAGTCCGCTTCCAATTCTAATGTGTAACAAATAGTTTGATGCATAGAATTTTAATGACACAAAAACTTGTTGAGTGCGCAAAACCATGCTGCCAAATAAAAAAAGTATCATCAACATATCTCTACTAATATTTGAGTTTTAGATAAAATGTAGATATAACTTTTTTAATAAAATCTTCTATAAATATATTAGCAACAATAGGCGAAAGCGGAGAAATAACGGTTCTTGATGGTTGTAAGTAAAATTTTTCTCAAAAAGTAAAATATATAGACGTCAAACATTTTTCAATAATAGATTCTATGTTCGTTGAAATATTCTCGATAGGTAAAAATTAATAATAATAATAGTAAAAACTAACCAGAATTTTAGTGGGTTCAACGGGTATAAGATCTATCTTTGAAACTATCCGAAACTATTCCTTAAATCAATTTTGTTTAACAATAAATGGCTACTATCATGTAAACTAACATTGAGCGATGACGACAGAATGACGTCACTTGCTGAGAACATTACAACGACAATAACAGTAGCAATTAAACGAGTTATAATTATGACAACGAAAAGAATGCATTATTTTGCCGACATTTTTGAATTTGGTCGTTTCTCTGTATTGTTAGAGCTGAGTTTTTTTAAGTTTTTGAGCGTGGATAATTAAAATTTAATTATTCATTCATAAATAAAATCCACCGATTTAACAAAAATTCACAAATATCGGAAGATGTTGAAGACAAACACATATTACCTACGTAATGCAATAAACAATTTAATAGAATAAGATGCGCACTAAATATTTTTTTTTAAATTGTACTGCCCACAATAATAAATTATTGAAAATTGTTTAAATCTTGCTTGCTTTTAAACTTTAGATCAAAAATTTGTTTTTACAAATAAATACATAAAATATAATATACAATATTTGTAAAAAAAACAAAGCAGAAAATTGGAAAATAAATAAAATCTACAAAATTATATATTTTTATAAATATAAAATGGATTAGGGTAAACAAATAAAAATATACGTACACACAAAAACTTGTGTGTTTGATAAAAAATTAGTAAATCTATAAATGTATAAAAAAATAAAATGCAAAGTATACATTTAATTCAAATGAAACGTATTCAAAGAATGCAAATAAATGCAGATAATGCACCAAGCTAGCTTAAATCGTTTGAAAAAATTAATAGAACAAAATATAAAATGTAAAGCATAAACAATAAGACACGAGATAATTATTTACAAATTTATGATTGGGCTTGTGAAAATTCTATCTTACCCTCAAATTTCATTTTAATTTGAAACAAACTTTAATTTAAATTTGAACGCCACAATATTTTTAGACTATTAAAATGGGATAAATATTGAAACCCAAAAATAAATAAAACACAAAAACAACAAAACTAAAACTGAAATTCCAATGGTTACATCATGCGTAAAAAACAAAAAAAAACATTTCTACAAATGACGTGCATTTTCTTAATTGCAACAAACGCTTATGTAGACTACAACCAAAGCGAACTTTTAACGTAACAACAAAAGCAGTACACTACATTTTTAAATTTTCATATGTGACATGTTGATACATCTGGACAAGAACGTTCTTCTGCGACGAGCGCTGCCTAAATTAATTTTTAGTTCTTCTATTTATTACCTAAATAGTTCAGAAATTATAGGTTTTGTTTAGACAGAGATGTTAATTTTTTTTTAAATTAATTTAAACTAAAGCAGTTATTAAAGAAACATGTTATTAAGTATTGTTTACACGATTTGTATTATTGTGAAACTATTTATTATATTTTAAAGAATCAAATTTCAAAATTCAGAAACAGAGATCAATAAAAAATATTATTGTTTTCTATTAAAACATATTATGTAATGTAAATTATTACAGGCTTAAATTTATGTTAATTACTTTTGTTTATTACTAACTCTCGTTAAATTTTTGATGTAGAATCATAATTCTTGACAATTATAAAAGCATCTTCGTCTTCTACATCATTTATGGCTATTTTAGAAAGTTTTTAACTTAAAATAACTTTATTGTTGTTTTCACTTTTGGTAACCGAGTAACTTAAATCATTTAATTAACCAAATTATGAATTTTTTATTAATAAGTTCGTTTTCAGCATTTTTAGATAACTGGTTCATTTTAACCAATTGTTAATAACAGATCCGTTGTAGTCACCTGCGGTAACTGATTCGTTCTGTATCTTAATACACTTTTACTGTAGACTCTATTACGTGCAAAAGATGTTAAAAAGAAATGCTTAAATTAAAGTGACATAAACAATGTGCTTGGTGCTCAATGGAGGCGAGAGAGAGAGAGAGTCGACAAATACAAATGATAAATTTAATAACGCTGACACAAACAAAATCAATATAAATTTAATTAATTATTTACTAAGTAAATTTAAAAATTAAGAAAAAAACGTTTATATTGCTATCTATTTTACACTGTTACCTTCGTTTGATTTTTGTATTATTTTTTCGTGAAGGATCTCGTAATTCATAATCAGATAATATAAATGTTATTAATAAAGACTTCATTTCTCAGCTTAGTCAAACTATAAATTATTTATTGTTGTTTTAATTTTAGTAATCGGGATACTTAGTCTACAATTATTATAAACAATTTTAAAAGAATATTAGTTATAATAACACACAAATAAATACAGTGGATTGTTAACTCCTGTATCAATTAAAAAATGTAAATCCAAGATTGATAACTCGTAAGATAAGCAAAATGTTATTATTGATCAGTTTAAATATATCGTGTTCATAACATTACCATCGTATGAGTATGCCTCAAACTATTATTAAAACATAATATTAATTACATATATGTAGTTTTCTTAAATAATAATTTGTGAGATGCCTACAGATAGTAACCATTACTATATGTCGTTGTAACGTCGTTCACCAGTCACATAGCAATATTTTACTTACCCTGAAAATGGTCGTTTTTGGCTTCACCGTTAAATAATTAGTTAGCTATCCAGTATATTATAAGAAATGAGTGGTAAAAATACTTCGGTAATACAATTTACATAATCTTATAAAATTTTTGTTCGTTGATTTAATTAATTTAAAATAGAGCGTTAATAGGGGTAGAACTTATATGTTTTTAATCATGTACTAATTGTTAGTAAGCACAATAAATTAAATGTCTTAAAACATTTTCAATAACTTTTCTTTAATATTTATTATACTACAACACACATATTTTATTTTTCAGAGAATTGGACGGTAATAAAATTGAAAGAATTCCATCAAATGCAATCAATATTAAAGCTGCACAAGTGTAAGTATTGTTAAATTTATTTTATTTTACGTTGTTGTTGTAAAAATCAAACTATTAAGTAGAAAATTAACTGCTTTTAATTTACTGTTATAATTTTGTGCAACGTTTGTTTACAATTTTAGTAAAAAAGGCTTTAAATTAAAAAAAATCACTTATATTTTTATATTTAATTACTTACTTTTTTCTATATTTTAGGACGTTGAATTATAATGAAATATCAACAATTGACAATTACGCTTTTAATGGATCTCATATAGCAAGTTTGTAAGTACATGTTTATAATAACTTTTAGATAAGTAGCTGTCGGTATACGTTTTTATTCAAATTCAAACAACAGTTGAACTTAAAGTTTTTTTTATATTATAACTTCTGTCAATGTTCATCATTCTATATTATTACAAATCTACAGTTTTATCTAAATTGACTTTAAATTTATTACATCTTTCAATTTTAAATTTGTCTCTTTTATAGTTCTAAAGGTCTTAATAATAAGCATTGAGAAGGTGAACACATACTGTGTTTTATATTATTATGAATTAACAAAAAAATTTTTTACAACAGGTAATCGACACATTTTATGTTTATTAGAGGTTAGGCAACATTGTACATTTCTTTTCGCCAATTTTATTTCAGTACAAGTTAATGTCATTATGTCATTACAGTACAGGATAATAAATTATGAAACCACAGTTTAGGAGAATTAGACAAAAAAATTATTTAAGGCCGTGTAGATACTATTGCATTAGTTCTGACAGTACGTATAGAATATAAAGAATTTGGTTTCTAAATTAAATATTTTAGATTATGTTGTTGTTTGTACCTACTTTCAAATTACCTATCTTCAACCAAGACTTATTAGTTAAAATTCCGGGTAAAATAAAACCTAAATCATAAGACCTAAATTTATAAGCATTAGGCGATTTATAATCCAACGATAATGCTTTCCATTTTCCATGAAGTTCTTTTTTTATGAAAGCGTTCTTAATACTGCTCTCTTATTTTTATGAACATATAAAATACTGTGGTTGTTTTGAATTTCCTTATATGATTTTCAAAGAAGATTTCGTTTTTGGGGGATATAGTTTATTTCGTTATTTCATAATCTTAACAGATATTGTGTTTTTTAGCGCACATGGGCTACTGATTTGACTGTAATTGTGTTACTCTAAAGACTCTAAACGGTTTTTTCCAGTGACAAATAAATACTGACGAAACTAATGCTTTCGTCAACTTCCTGGTTTGGTTCTGCGTTGTTATTGTACGAACTTACTTTGACGATGACTTAACCTGCTTAGAATCATCTAGAAATAAAATGCTAATTATAATTATGTTAATCTTGCATTATTTTATTGGGTTATTTGATTAATGCCGATAAATTTTAACTCAAAAAATGGCAAAACAAATTTTGCATAAAATTTCCCATTATCAATCTAAGCATTTAATAAGTATATACGTGAAAACTAAAGCTTTGCTAATATAATTATTTTTTTAGCGGGCATATAATTAAACTCTCAAAAACAAAAAAATAACCTAATATTTTTTATTATGGGAAATATATTTGCACATAACCGAGTAGGGGTCTTTATGAAAGTTCTCTTTTTGTTAGCTTTAGAGCTACACATCTTACATCTTCTATATATTCCTTTTTCTGAAAAATGTTTGCCTGCTTCGTTAAGTCTAACTTCTTCTGGTACCATTTTTTTTGGCCAAAAACAAAACTTCTTTTTTCATTTTTTTTCTACTGGGGAAACTACCAATTAATTGTCTAGCTAGGGCAAGTTTGTAAGTAAACTAATCAAAGTTTTTTTTTGGATAAAGTGTATAAAACGTAACTAGTGACAATAAATAGAATAGTAAAAATTCTGTGCCACTACTTTACAGAACACCGTCCTACTTCATATACCAGTTTTTTCTGGTAAAATATGTTGACCCCTCCGAACTGTAAGGTGTTACGCAACGGCTAACACAGTTTCCCCGGAGAGGAAGTCGCAGACTTTGTGATGTTTAATTACAGATTAAAGCTAAAAAAGCGCCAAGACGATGAAGGATTAAATCGTCAAACTCTACCCGTAGCTGGAAAAGAACAAATAACACGACAGAAGTAATAACACATTATATGTATTTATTGTATCACAGAAGTAGTTGAAGAAGACAGTATATAAGTATAGTTACATAAACGTTGCAAACAATATTACATGGGTTGATATCACAGGCCAAATATAAGTTACGCCCTTTGTCGAGATAACACGTCGCACATCTACGTGCCCTTATCGATCTAACTTTTACATTTAACGAAGGAATGAATTTACTTTATTAAGTTAAATTTCAAGAATACGAAAATCAAATTATTGAGAATTAAAGCGCACCCGATAAGTATGTGACACACAAAAAAAAGTTTAATATTAATTGTGATTACAATCTAGTATGTAAATGTGCCATTGTAGCAATTGACATGGCCAACAAAGTAAAATATAAAATGCAATACTTACAGTTGTGTATTATGCAGTAAAGGATTAGGATTCCGTACCAGTGTGACCTAAAACGTAATATGCAATTTTACACAAGTGTATATACTGTGTGAGCACCAGTAATTTGATTTAATGCATACAATATTTGACGTAAAAGTATGCGCCGAGTTTTCCTCTAATTGACTCCGCAGTTTATAAGTATTTTTTCCCGTCCAGTGGTGTACAACCCCTTAACCTTCAGCGACCTGACGTCATGGAAAATTTTCGACAAACAGGTGTTACCAGGTATTACAAACGTGACTGATAAGGTTACAGGTGGAGGGATCAGACCCGCCCAAAATAAGCTTTCACTCGACACTCCGCAAAATTTGAACACATATTCACGTGGAGTCAGATGAACCAATTTAATAATGAAAACTTTGTTGGGCCAAAAAGACCGCTAAGAACGGTCCGTAATTTACAAAACGTTACAAGAAAATGAATTCGTTTTGACAAGTGACTACAAAGAAAAAGGTAGGGATGTCGACGAACAAATTTTATACTTGAAAAATTTTTATACTTGAAAATTGAACTACCAACATAACAAAGGTAACTGGTTTACTATCTTGCCATTTTGTGGTATGTAAGTTAACTGGCTTACTATCTTGCCACTTTGTAGCTGCTGCAACATTGCAAACCTTAAATGTAAATTCCCCACGTGTGAGCTTATCATTTTGTTTCATCATTTTTTGCAAACACGATCCTTTCCATAGTCCCAACTGCATATATGCTTTTTTCTTATAATTTTTTTATTAACATAGCTGTAGTAAAAAAATTATCGAACTCTACGAAACACTTTTTTCCCTCAAGATTCTCAGTTTTAGTATTACCCGTTTCCCAAGAGTATCTCGAGATGTATTCTTATCTTTCCCTGTATCTATTTCAAACTTTGAAATGAATCTAGTTTGCGAGTCAGCAAGACACCAAACTTTGTGCCCTTTTTTACCGGTTTCATAGTTATGTACTGCTTTAGGCTATTGTCTATCATCGACTTGTTGACAAACAAAAATATTAAAATATTATAAACAGAAGCTAATCTATTTCTTTCAGGAACACGACTGTTATCGTTAAAATTTAACCCAATAATTTGAAAACCTAGGAAATTTGTTTATACCCATCAATATAAAACATTCTAAATAAACTTTTAATTTTTGTACAGACAGAGCATTTTGCTAAGGAATATGGATTTTTTTTGAAACATTTTCTGGGATTATAGCCTCCAGTTCCTCATTCGCAAAAGTTGCTTACATCCTATCGAAATAATCAAAATTTTCCCTCCACTTTCTATTAGGCGTGATGGTTGACACGTTTGGCTAGATTTTAACTGTAGTTGATGTAGGAATAGGTGTTTTTATAAAAACACGAAATAGACAAAATGTTATGAATAAAAGAAATGTTATTACCGTTAAGTTCATCAATCTCATTCTGAATCAATTCCTCGATCGAGTCGTAATCTGCTGTTACGTACAAATGAGAAAAAACTGATGTAGTACTTGAAACCGATGTGTTTTGACTACCAACATTGATGGATTCATTTGCCAGAGCGTTTAGCTCTTCCTCGGCTTCTGAATCGACCTCTATCACCAACAGTTTTTCATTCTCCAGTATACTAAAAAGATAATTTAACGCCTCTGCTGTTTTATGTCTCACTTATCCGTCATCTAAGTATAAATATTACTGTTATTCAAAAACCTGGTAATAAAAACATCGTGCTAATGTATATTTAAAATTTATACTATAGGATTAAATGAAACACTCCGTAACAGAAATATCAATATTTACCTGTGTTGTCTACTTCTAATAATACAAAACGTTAAAGACTAAGTAACAAAGTAAGAATAAAAATACAGAATATCAAAATCCACAACAATTTCGAAGAATAAGCTTTTAAACACATTTATTTTAGAATAAACGTGAATTTAGAAGTACAGAAAATCAAAAAACTTATCTAGAATACTTCTTCTATAATTGATTTTTAAAACAAACGGAAAAACCGTATTACAATTAACAGAAAAATAATTAAACTAAAGGCTAAACTGTTGAATGAAAAAATTAAGAAAACAAAAAATTTCGTAACAAAAACAAAATAATAATGCAAAGGTTGAATTAGTTCACATTATCAAGCGTCTACTTTTTTACCTATGGATTCAAATAAACAATTTAATCTTGTAATACCGGTATAGAAAATTGATAAACGTAACTTTTATTGATTAAACGGTTCGCCTTTTAGTAATTTGCAAATTTTTTATTTCGTGTCTTAATGAATGTATTATTTGTTATTTAATTTTTTAGATGACTTGGTGGAGCGAACTTAATAAAGTGTTCATCGCGAACACAAAACGTCGCAATTAACTGAATTAGTAGCTTCTTTTTCTTCCTCCTATAAGAAAAGATCATTAACTTTATCGTAGCATTTCGAAGTCATTTTTTTTTGTGCTACTCCCGTTGTTTAAAATAAAATTACTATAAGTGTAGACCAAGTTGTTTTCACTTATTCTATTTATAGTTAAAAAATTAGTGTACCTGAAGTGTACTTTTCCAGAATAGCATTAAAATTATGTTGATTTTTCAAAGCGGAAAGGTCTCGGCGGAAAGTGTAATTACTTTATTTTGTAATAAACTTGAATCGTTCATACGTAATAGTAATGTTGAGTTTCTACAATCGAATCGATAAAAACTCATGCACGAAAAATTCTTTTTAGAATTTTTACAATTTGTATAAACACAATGGCACACCACAATATTGCGTATTTTAAAACAAAAAACTGGGAATTTTAGTAACAAAAAGTCAAAATTATTTCTTTCAACAACCCCATGTAAAAATTATGGCTATATGATGATGCTCTATTAATGAAAACGATTACTTATTACTCTTCCTACTTCGTTTGCAACAAATACACTAATTTTGCAAATATTTTAACAATTTTTGTTAGTATCAGTTTTATTGTAAAAATATTTTTTGAACACATTTTATTAGTAGTTTTTTATTTCAATAAAGTTTGTGTAAATAATAATTTGTTAGAAAGGTAAAATCTATAAAATAAAATTTTGTTTATGTTTAATCCTTATTAAGAAAATATTTTAATAAACAATTTTTAAAACTTGACATTAACAATATTAAATTAATTTACATAAAATATTTTTGAGAATATTTATTTTAAAAATAAGTACTAATGTATTTAATTTAGAAATATGTGCAATTAAAATTTGATTCAACAAGCAAAAACCTTGCTCGTAAATATTTTACAGTTTGGTAATAAGAATTGTTTTAAAATTATGATAAACTAACTGTTACAGTAATTTTTAAAAAAATATAATTTTTCTTATATACATATATTTAATAAATTCCATTGCACTGAAGCTAACATTACATTTACTAATAAGTCGTATGCGATCAGTGTCTACAATGTCTACATTGATTCATAGATTTTTGTTTACATCGGATCGACGAGTACTGTAAAATAAGTTTTACGATGATGACAATTGTAGTACGATTAAATTTACTTTATGGATTAGCATCCAAAAATAGTTTTCTGCAAAAGATGAAAACAGTTGAATTTAAATAAAGACTTGTAAACTAAAAGTCATAATTATTTCTGGTGCTAAGCACAACTTTTTGTAACTAATGTAAGTTTTTATTAAAAAAAATTAAAATGATTACATTTTTTGAGTGACATTTCTGATACCTTTTTTTTCAAAGCACCTTGTACAAAATATATTTAAAACAAAGCTTTGTTTGTAGTATTGCAAAGTTTTATTGCAAAATAAGTTTGGACAGTGTCGGCAATTATTAGGAGGTGCAATTGTCATTTTTATGAAAAGCTTTTAATGTTTCTTCAACCGTTACAGTTTAGGTATATGATATTATAAATGAAAGTTGTTCAGTAAAATTGAGACGTGTTATAGTATACAGGGAATTCCGTTTTAAATAAGAAAATTATGTTCTATTTTCGTTATCACGAAAACTACTAAAACCTTTTGCTTTTTTTGAGATAGGCATGTCAACTTTTCTGTTACCAAATTTTAAAATTTACCTACGACTACTTTTTCGTATATCGATGAGACATCCTGTATATTAAAAAAGAAACGTTTTGATTGCTAATCTGCTATGCTATGCGCTCTTTTTATCACTACAAAATTAATTAAAATGTCTCTGTAAAGTTGACGTTTTTATATAGAAGTTAGTACATTTTTTAACAATATTAACAGAAACATTTTTTTATTTATCTATATTTAAATGAATATATAAATTATTTATAAATATTGGTTAATTAAACTTTATTGTTTTTTTCTTTAGATCATTTATTTTTATTGTTCAAACCAACATCAACTCACCATTAAATGTATTTTACTAAATTAATCCAAGTCCAAAAAGTTCTATAAGTCCAGCAAAAGTTTTGTTTATTATAATCTTCTTGTGAATATTGCTATTATTAATACTATTGTTTGTATTTCAGAAGTTTAAAAGGAAACGCAAAATTACACAAAATACAACCCTACGCATTTAAGGGCTTGCATAGTTTGCAACAATTGTAAGTTTTATTCTATAGCATTTGTATTTATGTTTAAAACTCTGTCAGAAATCTATATTAATATAAAGGTTTCTGATAGAATATTCATAATATAACAGTTTGTCATTTTTCATTTTAAACGGTAGCAGTTTTATGATTTTAGAGATATATCAGGAACATCGATAGAAAATTTGCCTGCTGTTGGAATCAGCGAAATTGAAGTATTGAAAGTAGAAAACACCCCAACTATGAAAACTATACCAAGCATCTATGAATTAAAAGTAAGTAGCTAAGTCGTATTTTGTTGTTTATTAAAGTAATATATATAATTATAACATGTTTTTTTAATTTAACGCTTTTAACACAGAGTTTTTTTATTTTTCTTTTAGAACGAAAGTCAAAAAATTTGATTTTTTTTTACACATACTTTTCAAAATATTCGTTACCGATAAGCATTAAAAAACGGCTAAATATGTTTTTATTTCTTCGAAAAAATTTAAAACAGTTAATTTTTATCGTGGTAGATAAAAAACATTTATTTTTATCATTAAAGCATAGTTTAACTTTACATGTTTTACAGTACCAACTGGTTCTATGCTGTTCTGCTTTAGTACTACATCTTGCGCATCTTTTGGAGGTGTCATATTGCTCCATCTTTTTTTCTAAAAGAACGATCCTTTAAAATTTATTTAGGGAGGAATCTGCCGTTGGCTTACTTCATTTAGAGGTATCATGACCATCATCTACCAGTCCATTTGCGACAACTACTCGAAAAATTTTTAGGTTTTACTATTTCCTCCTTTTTTTACTAATTTGGTACGTTCTTCTTCTTTAATTCGCGTAAAAGAAGCAAAGACATGAAATAACTCTCAAAATCCAAATGCTGATTGTATCCTTCAAGCTATCTTGACAAATCGTTTATAACTCTCGATTTTAAGTTTTTTCTGGCAGGGTATCTACCTTTCCAGTATAAATTTAGAAATTTAGAATTTATTAATGTACCCACCCATTAAAGCTCTAATCCACATCTTGATCCTCTTTTTATAGGCTTGTTGAGCATAAACCGTTTGAGGGATGATCTACTTTTGAAGAGAATGATCGTTTTATTTATTCATATAATCTTTAATATTGCGTAAAATGTTGTACAACTCTGAGAAAATTTTGTCAAAAATGGTCCGATTTTGTATAATTTATTATAATGTAGATCTCTACGTTTAAGTTGCAAAGCATTGTAATTTAAATGTAAGTTACTCAATAGCCAGTCAAAACGGGTTCAAGTCATTAAATTAATATAGAGATCTTTTATCTGTCTCTGTAACTATGTAATCTTTTTATGTCGGTTATAATGTTCATGGCTCTAATAGGAATAAACAAGTTTTTGAACTGGCTTGTGTTGCATAAAGATTGTTTTGATATAGAAAATGTTCAAATAATAACTGCAAAAATAAACACAAAAGTACACCAATAGGAAGCTTCAACTTGTCATCAATATTTCGTGATTCAAAATATTTTTGATTAAACTCTCCTGGCGCAGTTTAACTTGCTATTTGAGTGTTCCATACAAATTTTTCTTTATTTAAAATCATTTGAAACCATCGGATTTACCAAATGCTATATAATAAACATTAAGTGTGTAATAGGAAGAAAATAATAAATTAGTACATATTTAAATACTATATCAGCGCAATTGAGACAATATAAACCATTTGTCCTTGTTCAAGTAACAAACAAAATAATTTTTGTGTTATTACAAGCACCATCGAGTTTCGTACCTAAGTAAGAATGTCTGACTAGAACTAAAAAATCCTTTAATTGTTTTGATATAAATCTCTTTTTTAAATATATTGTTGTTTAAGTAACTGTTACAGTTGTACTATTATGTGCATGTTTAGATATATTGTCTAGAAGCTAGACACTATATTATATACTAAAACGTTGTATTGCTATTTTCAAAACTTATTTATTTTTTTCAATTATTTTGTACATGTTTTTTGTATAATGCAATCTAAAGTATGTTAATGTATTGCAAGACTTATGAGAAACAAGTTTTCAAACTTTTCAAATAGTAATAACTTTATATTATAGTTTTTCGTTCTGGGTAATTTCCATGTTGTCGATTTTTTGGAAACTTTCTAACTCTGAATCGTTCTCTATTGCTTATCTATCCCATGTCAAACGTATACAGAAAAACGTTGTCTAAGTAAAACATTATAGTTTTAAACAATTATCTAAGTTTGATCGATCGAAACCGGTCTATAAAAGCAAAACTTCAAGACGCAATCAATCAGTTTATTTCAGACTTTGAAGATGTCCACTGCGACTTGTGACAAAATCTCAGTTTGCGTGATAACGGCAACACAGGAATTCTCTAGAATGGAAAATTGTAATACGAATACAACCCGTGGAATCATGAATTCTACGGAATCACTTATGTGAAAACTTTTGATTCTACATCAAAGCATTAAAATCGAAATCATTAATATACACTCTGTATACAGGACTGTTTTGTCTAAAGCTTGTTTAAAAAGTTTAGTGAATAACATTTCTCAGAATTGAGGATAATTTTTAAGGGGTTAAAAAAATTATATATTCCGAAAATTATGTATTTTCCGTTTGTTTGCTCACGTTGTTTAAATTTTTTAGTTTTATTTGATTTAAATTTGTCATCATAATTAAAAATGGAATAACAACCTAAACTTGTAACAATTAGTTATTCATAGTTTAACTTTAATAACAAACGTAAACAAGCATGCACTTAATTTTTTTTAATTATTAATCGCTAATGTTGGTATAAGTAATTGTGCTAAAACGTGTAACCAATATTTTATGTAATTATTTTTACTAGAAAATTATTTTAAAACGTTATAAAATACCTTTCATTAATGTACATATTTTTTCTATTATTAAGGTGGTTGTATAGGCAGCCAAATATTCATAATTTTAAGATATTTTTTTTGTGAGGCATTAAGGGCATTGCATTCGTACCTCGGTCCTTGTACGAGTAGGTACGCGTCGACAGTTGTAGCGTTGGCTACCGTTATTTCAGTTTCATATTTCAAAAATGATTATCATAGTGTTAGTAAACAGTGTAAAATATTGTAAATAAATTGTAAATAGTGTTTGTGGTGTTATTTCAAGTTACAATTAAATTAAAAGAAAGGTTTAGCTCGAACCAGCTCCACCGAGCATTCGAAGTAAAATTTAACAATATCATACATTTCAAAAACAATTAATGTAATTTAAATGAAAAAAAGTTGTAATAAATTGTATCTAGTTCATCATATAAAGATGTCAGAAAGCATCTTTGAGAGCTCTTGAAAATAACTTACATTATTTATCTCCCATAAAAATATATACTGATATTACAGTTAGCGGGCCAAGTTTATTTATATATGATTATGACGTATCTCTTCAACTTCAATTTTTTTAAGTAAAAATTCAAACAAGTGTTTGTTTGTAATGTTTAAATTATAATATTATAAACTATCTAATGGTAAAGGGACGTTTTTATAAATGTTTATTTCATTTTTACAATATTAATTATTGAAAAAGTAGTTTACTTTAAAAAAAGTTTTAAAATGAATAGTATGTTTTTTCATCAATAACATTTTTATATTATACGTAAATTACGTAAAAGTAAAAATTATCAAAATATAGAATACACAAAAAACTAAAAAGACAAGAAATATTTACAACCCAAATTCAAGAATTTACTAAAGTGCATGAAAAAAGAGATAAGATAAATCAATATAATTACAGATTAAATAAAAACAAAACACATCAATTATTTATTTTATTTGTTAGTGTAAAATTTATCCATTTTATTTATTAGCGAAAAACTGACAGCGACGTTTAAACGGTCATCGATTGCGTTTAGTCAAACTAATATTTTTTTTTTAATTTTTACTTTATTTTCGATGCTATACTTGACGTAGGTGTCTGCAACAACACTACTACGCCAACTGCTGTGTCTTTTTAAAACTTGGCTGTAAGTTCTACTGTCGGTCAAAAAGTTTGCTGATGTTTTTCAAAAAGAACGCCCTGTGAAGTTGTTTGGCTCCGCTAGCCCTTGGTACGCATCAATTTTTTTTTTGATAAACTGTGGAAGGTGTTTATACTAATTGGTTGCTTTGTGGAGGACTTCTCCTACCTATAAATTTTTTTAGTAGCAAATTCGGATACTATTTGTTAATGTTATTGCGTTTGATTTATTTTTGATGTAAATTATTTATTACAGTTTCAAAAGCAAGTATATAATAAAATTATTGGTTTTTAATTGTATTTAAAAAAAAGTAAAATTAAAAACGTTTATTTGTCTAATTTCTTATTATTAGTACATGTATAATAAAACTAGCGCATGCATAAAACGTATACTATCTTTTTTTGTTATATAAATACGTTCAATAATTCATAAGCACAATACTAGATCAGAAACTTTTTCTAGAAATTTTTTCACATTATTTATTAATAGAACTAGAGATTTTTCTCCCACATTCACTTTGACGTTTCAGGTAAACCATCGATTTTTATATGCAAAAATATCCACATTTCAACATAGTAGGTAATTAGAATGTCTTCGTTTGCCTTTTTCAGATTTTTTTCATTTCCTCAGCGACAGAACTGCTGGTAGTTTTTTAGTACTTTGTTGGTATAAGTAATTGTGCTAAAACGTGTAACCAATATTTTATGTAATTATTTTTACTAGAAAATTATTTTAAAACGTTATAAAATACCTTTCATTAATGTACATATTTTTTCTATTATTAAGGTGGTTGTATAGGCAGCCAAATATTCATAATTTTAAGATATTTTTTTTTGTGAGGCATTAAGGGCATTGCATTCGTACCTCGGTCCTTGTACGAGTAGGTACGCGTCGACAGTTGTAGCGTTGGCTACCGTTATTTCAGTTTCATATTTCAAAAATGATTATCATAGTGTTAGTAAACAGTGTAAAATATTGTAAATAAATTGTAAATAGTGTTTGTGGTGTTATTTCAAGTTACAATTAAATTAAAAGAAAGGTTTAGCTCGAACCAGCTCCACCGAGCATTCGAAGTAAAATTTAACAATATCATACATTTCAAAAACAATTAATGTAATTTAAATGAAAAAAAGTTGTAATAAATTGTATCTAGTTCATCATATAAAGATGTCAGAAAGCATCTTTGAGAGCTCTTGAAAATAACTTACATTATTTATCTCCCATAAAAATATATACTGATATTACAGTTAGCGGGCCAAGTTTATTTATATATGATTATGACGTATCTCTTCAACTTCAATTTTTTTAAGTAAAAATTCAAACAAGTGTTTGTTTGTAATGTTTAAATTATAATATTATAAACTATCTAATGGTAAAGGGACGTTTTTTTTATAAATGTTTATTTCATTTTTTACAATATTAATTATTGAAAAAGTAGTTTACTTTAAAAAAAGTTTTAAAATGAATAGTATGTTTTTTCATCAATAACATTTTTATATTATACGTAAATTACGTAAAAGTAAAAATTATCAAAATATAGAATACACAAAAAACTAAAAAGACAAGAAATATTTACAACCCAAATTCAAGAATTTACTAAAGTGCATGAAAAAAGAGATAAGATAAATCAATATAATTACAGATTAAATAAAAACAAAACACATCAATTATTTATTTTATTTGTTAGTGTAAAATTTATCCATTTTATTTATTAGCGAAAAACTGACAGCGACGTTTAAACGGTCATCGATTGCGTTTAGTCAAACTAATATTTTTTTTTTAATTTTTACTTTATTTTCGATGCTATACTTGACGTAGGTGTCTGCAACAACACTACTACGCCAACTGCTGTGTCTTTTTAAAACTTGGCTGTAAGTTCTACTGTCGGTCAAAAAGTTTGCTGATGTTTTCAAAAAGAACGCCCTGTGAAGTTGTTTGGCTCTGCTAGCCCTTGGTACGCATCAATTTTTTGATAATCTGTGGAAGGTGTTTATACTAATTGGTTGCTTTGTGGAGGACTTCTCCTACCTATAAATTTTTTTAGTAGCAAATTCGGATACTATTTGTTAATGTTATTGCGTTTGATTTATTTTTGATGTAAATTATTTATTACAGTTTCAAAAGCAAGTATATAATAAAATTATTGGTTTTTAATTGTATTTAAAAAAAAGTAAAATTAAAAACGTTTATTTGTCTAATTTCTTATTATTAGTACATGTATAATAAAACTAGCGCATGCATAAAACGTATACTATCTTTTTTTGTTATATAAATACGTTCAATAATTCATAAGCACAATACTAGATCAGAAACTTTTTCTAGAAATTTTTTCACATTATTTATTAATAGAACTAGAGATTTTTCTCCCACATTCACTTTGACGTTTCAGGTAAACCATCGATTTTTATATGCAAAAATATCCACATTTCAACATAGTAGGTAATTAGAATGTCTTCGTTTGCCTTTTTCAGATTTTTTTCATTTCCTCAGCGACAGAACTGCTGGTAGTTTTTTAGTACTTTGTTGGTATAAGTAATTGTGCTAAAACGTGTAACCAATATTTTATGTAATTATTTTTACTAGAAAATTATTTTAAAACGTTATAAAATACCTTTCATTAATGTACATATTTTTTCTATTATTAAGGTGGTTGTATAGGCAGCCAAATATTCATAATTTTAAGATATTTTTTTTTGTGAGGCATTAAGGGCATTGCATTCGTACCTCGGTCCTTGTACGAGTAGGTACGCGTCGACAGTTGTAGCGTTGGCTACCGTTATTTCAGTTTCATATTTCAAAAATGATTATCATAGTGTTAGTAAACAGTGTAAAATATTGTAAATAAATTGTAAATAGTGTTTGTGGTGTTATTTCAAGTTACAATTAAATTAAAAGAAAGGTTTAGCTCGAACCAGCTCCACCGAGCATTCGAAGTAAAATTTAACAATATCATACATTTCAAAAACAATTAATGTAATTTAAATGAAAAAAAGTTGTAATAAATTGTATCTAGTTCATCATATAAAGATGTCAGAAAGCATCTTTGAGAGCTCTTGAAAATAACTTACATTATTTATCTCCCATAAAAATATATACTGATATTACAGTTAGCGGGCCAAGTTTATTTATATATGATTATGACGTATCTCTTCAACTTCAATTTTTTTAAGTAAAAATTCAAACAAGTGTTTGTTTGTAATGTTTAAATTATAATATTATAAACTATCTAATGGTAAAGGGACGTTTTTTTTATAAATGTTTATTTCATTTCTTGCAATATTACTTATTGAAAAAGTAGTTTACTTTAAAAAAAGTTTTAAAATGAATTGTATGTTTTTTCATCGATAACATTTTCATATTATACGTAAATTACGTAAAAGTAAAAATTATCAAAATATAGAATACACAAAAAACTAAAAAGACAAGAAATATTTACAACCCAAATTCAAGAATTCACTAAAGTGCATGAAAAAAGAGATAAGATAAATCAATAATTACAGATTAAATAAAAACAAAACACATCAATTATTTATTTTATTTGTTAGTGTAAAATTTATCCATTTTATTTATTAGCGAAAAACTGACAGCGACGTTTAAACGGTCATCGATTGCGTTTAGTCAAACTAATATTTTTTTTTTAATTTTTACTTTATTTTCGATGCTATACTTGACGTAGGTGTCTGCAACAACACTACTACGCCAACTGCTGTGTCTTTTTAAAACTTGGCTGTAAGTTCTACTGTCGGTCAAAAAGTTTGCTGATGTTTTTCAAAAAGAACGCCCTGTGAAGTTGTTTGGCTCCGCTAGCCCTTGGTACGCATCAATTTTTTTTTTGATAAACTGTGGAAGGTGTTTATACTAATTGGTTGCTTTGTGGAGGACTTCTCCTACCTATAAATTTTTTTAGTAGCAAATTCGGATACTATTTGTTAATGTTATTGCGTTTGATTTATTTTTGATGTAAATTATTTATTACAGTTTCAAAAGCAAGTATATAATAAAATTATTGGTTTTTAATTGTATTTAAAAAAAAGTAAAATTAAAAACGTTTATTTGTCTAATTTCTTATTATTAGTACATGTATAATAAAACTAGCGCATGCATAAAACGTATACTATCTTTTTTGTTATATAAATACGTTCAATAATTCATAAGCACAATACTAGATCAGAAACTTTTCTAGAAATTTTTTCACATTATTTATTAATAGAACTAGAGATTTTTCTCCCACATTCACTTTGACGTTTCAGGTAAACCATCGATTTTTATATGCAAAAATATCCACATTTCAACATAGTAGGTAATTAGAATGTCTTCGTTTGCCTTTTTCAGATTTTTTTCATTTCCTCAGCGACAGAACTGCTGGTAGTTTTTTAGTACTTTGTTGGTATAAGTAATTGTGCTAAAACGTGTAACCAATATTTTATGTAATTATTTTTACTAGAAAATTATTTTAAAACGTTATAAAATACCTTTCATTAATGTACATATTTTTTCTATTATTAAGGTGGTTGTATAGGCAGCCAAATATTCATAATTTTAAGATAGTTTTTTGTGAGGCATTAAGGGCATTGCATTCGTACCTCGGTCCTTGTACGAGTAGGTACGCGTCGACAGTTGTAGCGTTGGCTACCGTTATTTTAGTTTCATATTTCAAAAATGATTATTATAGTGTTAGTAACCAGTGTAAAATATTGTAAATAAATTGTAAATAGTGTTTGTGATGTTATTTCAAGTTACAGTTAAATAAAAAGAAAGGTTTAGCTCGAACCAGCTCCACCGAGCATTCGAAGTAAAATTTAACAATATCATACATTTCAAAAACAATTAATGTAATTTAAATGAAAAAAAGTTGTAATAAATTGTATCTAGTTCATCATATAAAGATGTCAGAAAGCATCTTTGAGAGCTCTTGAAAATAACTTACATTATTTATCTCCCATAAAAATATATACTGATATTACAGTTAGCGGGCCAAGTTTATTTATATATGATTATGACGTATCTCTTCAACTTCAATTTTTTTAAGTAAAAATTCAAACAAGTGTTTGTTTGTAATGTTTAAATTATAATATTATAAACTATCTAATGGTAAAGGGACGTTTTTTTTATAAATGTTTATTTCATTTTTTACAATATTAATTATTGAAAAAGTAGTTTACTTTAAAAAAAGTTTTAAAATGAATAGTATGTTTTTTCATCAATAACATTTTTATATTATACGTAAATTACGTAAAAGTAAAAATTATCAAAATATAGAATACACAAAAAACTAAAAAGACAAGAAATATTTACAACCCAAATTCAAGAATTTACTAAAGTGCATGAAAAAAGAGATAAGATAAATCAATATAATTACAGATTAAATAAAAACAAAACACATCAATTATTTATTTTATTTGTTAGTGTAAAATTTATCCATTTTATTTATTAGCGAAAAACTGACAGCGACGTTTAAACGGTCATCGATTGCGTTTAGTCAAACTAATATTTTTTTTTTAATTTTTACTTTATTTTCGATGCTATACTTGACGTAGGTGTCTGCAACAACACTACTACGCCAACTGCTGTGTCTTTTCGAAACTTGACTGTAAGTTCTACTTTCGGTCAAAAAGTTTGCTGATATTTTTTAAAAAGAACGCCCTGTGAAGTTGTTTGGCTCTGCTAGCCCTTGGTTCTAATTGGTTGCTTTGTGGAGGACTTCTCCTATCTATAAAATTTTTTAGTATAATACTATTTGTTAATGTTATTATTGCGTTTGATTTATTTTTATGTAAGTTATTTATTACAGTTTCAAAAGCAAGTATATAATAAAATAATTGGTTTTTAATTGTATTTAAAAAAAGTAAAATTAAAAACGTTTATTTGTTATTTCTTATTATTAGTACAAGTATAATAAAACTAGCGCATGCATAAAACGTATACTATCTTTTTTTGTTATATAAATACGTTCAATAATTCAGAAGCACAATACTAGATCAGAAACTTTTTCTAGAAATTTTTTCACATTATTTATCAATAGAACTAGAGATTTTTCTCCCACATTCACTTTGACGTTTCAGGTAAACCATCGATTTTTATATGCAAAAATATCCACATTTCAACAAAGTAGGTAATTAGAATGTCTTCGTTTGCCGTTTTCAGATTTTTTTCATTTCCTCAGCGACAGAACTGCTGGTAAGTTTTTTAGTACTTTGTTTTGAAGCTTTATGTAATAAATTTTACTCATGTTTTGATATTGTAAATTTTTTTTATTAATCTCGTTTGATTGACTGATTTTTGATTAACGTTTTGTTACTGTGTAAACAAATGCTTGACACATCTTGATAACATTATTAATCTTCGACAAGCACACAAAAAATAACATGATCTACAACCAAATTTACATTTATGTGTAAATTTGATCTACTCTCAAGCTACGCTCACTAGTAAATTCAAACGTTTACACCCACTGGTAAACTATGACTTTTTTGAACTAGTAGATCAATATACTGTTAATTAAAAAAATATATATGCAAAATGCACAATAAAATAGACAGAAATTATTTACTTAAAATCTTTATTTTAATACTTTAAAAAGAGTTTACTAATGCTAAATTAGAAACAAAAATTACGTTTTGGAATAAACTTAAAATAACGTTTTTAAAATAACAATTAATTAAAAGACAACTTAGAAAACATTCTTTCACTTCTGATATAAACGTATTCGTGAGTCTATAGAATGAAATATAAAAATATCGACTTATCTAAAATAAAATAGAAAATTCTAAAGTATCGTTAATTTTTGTTATCAATTATGTTAAGATTAAGAGAAAATAAAATAAATTATCTTGAAAACGTGTATTCAAAATATATCTTTAAAACAGGTATTTTAGAAAAACAAAATGTGTGTTTTGTTTGTGTCTTTTATACTTGAAGTAATTTTACTTCTCCGACACTGGCTCGTATTTCTTTGTTTTCCAAAATACTGAAACGTGCGCATTGTTTATCTAAATAGCAGCATTTTCTTGGTTTGTTTGTTTACAAATAAAACTGACATTGTTTGTAATATTTGACTCATAATGAAATAACTTACATTTTAGGTAATTACACTGGGTACACAAGCACTACCGTTTACGCTGCTTAGGCGTGCACGTAGGAAACAGAAGTGGTTGCAATCAGCGTTGTGATTTAAATGTTGGTAGATTGTACTGAAACTTATTGCGAGATTGTAATAGAATGTAGTAGATCATATGAGCTGGAAATTTAAAAATGTATATGTATAGGTATACAAAGAACAATTATTTATTTTAGAGGGTACAATTGATTTTTTTTTTTTTTTTTAATTGTAGTAAATAAGATTTTGTATACACGGTGGAGTAACTATTTCGTTGCCCACCGACAAGTATAACAAATAGAAAGTCGGTTACATTAGACGAAAATTGAGTTGTGTTCTGAACTTGGATTTAATGGTATTGAAACTATTAATTAAACATTAAAATATAGTTTTTCAGTTTTTTTAGAATATTTTAGGAACAAAGCTAGAAAACGTTTATTGACAAAAAAATTTAGAACACAATATTACTTATAAATACATGTTATCGCATTTTTGCCATTAGAGAATATGCTCTTGTCACACGCTAGGTGCCAAAATTGTCGCTTTAAGAACTCATTTATCATCATCATTGGAATTAATTTTGGTTTATATTCAGTAAACTTGGATTTTGTAAAGGTATCTAATTTTGACATCAATATGTAATAAATAAAAACCACGCAATCTTCCACTGTTATTGACATATTTTGTCAAGCCTTAATATGTTTAAGATAATCGTCATAAAGTTGATGTAAATCCCTTGAATTATTTTTGACAATGGGTTTCACCTTTTACATGATTTAATATAATTAATTTAAGGTTGTTATATCTTTCGCATAATAAGTCAAACGCGATCTTATAATTACTCTCGGAGGGCTGAATATTTGCAATAGTTTTTCCAGCAGGACCAACAAACAAAACTCCCTTTCAGATACATGAATTTTTCAATTTTCGCTAAATTAGCATTGCCGTGGATTAACGATGTGAATGTTTCAAAGAGAAGTTGAAATTCATTGTAGCTTCTTTTATAAGTAAGCAACAAGATTCTAAGATATTTAATTTTTGATCAGATTGGTTGACTTCATCTTTGTAATTTTCTAAAATAAGGGTAGCGCGAGTACTTGCGTTTAAGTAAGCATTATAAAAATTAACCGGATTCATTGATTCGGCAACCTCCGTGGATATTCCATCGAGCTGTACGCATAGTTCATGAAATTTTTTGGGAAATTCCTTAGCACTATTCAAATGTAATTTGATGTTGGTAAGAGTGGTTTTATTTGAGCAATCGTTTTTGATTGTTTCTATAAAACACAAAATTTTCTAATCCTTCTATAAGTAATTGCTTTCCAGCTTCAAGGTGCTTAATTTTTTGTGATTTAGCCATTACGAAGGTTAATTATATTTACTAACAATGTGTACATAAATAAATATCTAAAGCCAATTCCGAGTTATTGATGGTAATTGCATTTTTCAAGATGATTGTGCAGCTTGTCACCGAGCAAAAATTGTACATATTTTTTATAATACTTATTGATTTGCTATATTTTACAATTTTTTGCATTTGCAGTTATACGATTATTTGGACAATAAAGATATTAACTATTGTAACAGTCCCAATTTAAATTCTATTGAAAACTGTTGACTTATGTTATCTAAAAGAATTGCACAAAGAAAACTATTAACAAAGCAATTATTTAGAATAGAATGTTTATAAAATTTTGTTAAATCGATGCCTGATAGGATCAAAGCTGTAATTGAAGCGCGAGGGGGTGCAACAAAATACTAAAACTTTATTTTATTTGTATTAATATTATTATTAATAAATTATATAATGTAATAGCGAATGAAATATATAATGAATTATTTCTTATTAAATAAACACTTGCTTACTTTATGTGTGTTTTAAATTACGATTGCTGATATGCAAATTATTAGATTATCGTCATTTACTATTAAAATTGAACGAATAATTTTTTATGTTAATTTTTTGTTAAAATGATCATAAATATATTCAATAATTCATTTTAGGTTTTTTATTAAAAATCAAAATAACACTTATCTTTTGAATGATCTGCATAAGTGTAAATAACTCAAAAATCAAGGATTTTTAAAACTAAAATAATTAATTATTTGTTTTAGAGTTTACAAGAAGCTTATTTAACACACCCGTTCCATTGTTGTGCCTTTAAGTATCCTGCACAACACGATCCAAAAGGATACGCACAATATCAAGAGACAATTAAAGCTGCATGCAAAAATACAGTACCTGCATTAGACACAGGTCAAACTGCTAAAGTAAAAAGAAGAAGTCCTAGACGGGTGGAATCATGGTCTGACCCATTTAGGTAAATATAATTTTTATCAATTTTATTTTATAATACTTTTTCTAAAAAATCTGTATGACTGTTTTTGTTGATAAAATTAAAGCAAAGTTTTTTCAGCGATTCAGGATACATAGATGTACATTATGAAGCTCATCACAATTTACCAAATACTCCTCTCGACTGGACTCCCAACATCGATCATTTTAAAGCACACACTGGAAGAAGTGATTACGGACATTTATATCCACTTAGAGGCCAAACTATAGAGCATATCGAAGGCCTTAGCATATCAGAAGAAGAAGATTTTGGAACATTTCATCAAACATCTGCAGAAATTTTAGAAAACAAACCCGTCAACGCCTTCTGTGGTAACATCACTAACAAGTAAGTTAACTTTGATTAAATTTATTAATTTTAATTATTAATAAGTATAGTATAGCTTTTCAAATAAAAATTAAACAACAAAAAACAAAAAAGTCTTTGTATATAAGTTTTTTTTACATCAAATTACAGTTACAAAATGTAAAATTTATAAAATATTAATAATTAAACATTTTTTTATTAATTTTAACAACATTAAAGATTAAATAAACGGCGACAGTTTGATTTGTGTTCATTTCAAAACAGAAAAATATTTTGATTCAAACTACATAATACAAAACTTCGGAATCGATTCTACAAGTTTATTACAGAGTAAATCGTTGCATAAACACGAAACGCTTTAATAAGTTTTTTTCATCTTTGTACGTCAGGCTTTAAAAATAGAAACCATAATAAATTAATACAAACTGAGATGTTGGCACATTATATATTTAGATCTTTTGTATTTTGTAAAGAAATGTTATTTAGATTTAAATTTGAATAAAATGTATTTTTACAGTAAACAGTAATCTAAATAACATTATTAATAAATGTAAACATATTTTTACAATACATAATTCAAAAATGTTATGAAACGTATTTAATTAATAATCAGAGCATCACAACGTACGTAATGTTTAAATTTTAAATTATTGTAGCAACACCTAACTTACCAACAGTTTTAAAATTGGAAATATAGTACTTTTAAAAATCTACAAATGTTTTTACAATATGTGTAGATGTATGAGTATTTGTTTATGTAATATAACGCATCCAGCAGTTTAGAAGAGTCAAAAACAGTAATATACGTGACAGAATACAAGGTATAATTTTATAGAAATTAAAGACTTATTTCTATTTTAAATCGAAGTAAAACAATACATTCTAATATATAAGTTTAACTTTATTCGTTGCCATTTGGCTTACAAATTTGATCGTGTTATATATACATATATAATACATTTTTTTATCCCTTCTTCCCCCTTAACTTTTTCCCCCTGCTCCATACTTCCTCCATCCATTCCGCTCCTTTTCCGTATTCATCTAAGATTTCCTCTATTTTCATCACCTCTTCTCTTAGTTCCCTGCATTTCTGTCTCATGTGGTTAAGGTCTTCCGTTTCTTCTCCACATAGCCTGCACATCTTTTCTGGTTCTTCTTTCCAATATTTGTTCCCTAACTCCTCGTTCCCACATCTGAACCTTGCTACCATTTTTTTCCTTTTGTTGCTTTTAATCTCTCTATCTTTTAAATATTCCGGCACCATTTCACCCTTGATATCTTTATAATTCTTATTATATCTGCTCTCTTTTATCTTTGTCCATCTTTCTTGTTTTTCGATGTCTCTATCTCTCCTTATTATTTCTTCTCTTATCTCTACTCCCTCTTCTCTTAATCTCTCCACTTCTTCACTCGCGTACCCGTTTCTTTTGTAATACTCTTCTCTGCCCGTACTTCACTTTCCCTCCTTTTATCTCTTTCCAACATTCTTGCAGTATTTTGCAATTTGTTCTTTCCCTCATTTCTTCCTCGTATTTTATTGCTCTTTTTCCTGTCTCTACCCTTATTTTTCTATCTGTACCTTCTCTCTCACAATATACCCCGGTGTATCCCTGTCCAATCCTAACACCCATCTCCAGTATTTTTCCTGTAGCCTCTCTACCTCCCTCCACTCCTTCCAGCCCCATATTTCCGCTCCATACATTACCACCCCCTTTATTAATTTTTCAAACAACAATTTTCTTTTTTTTATATCTATCTTGAATACTCTTTCCCCACACTCCAGACTTGTCCTATTAGCCTGTTTCCTTTCTTCGCCCTTTCCTTTATGTGTTCTCCCTCTTTATTATCCTGTTTCATCGTGTAGCCCAGGTATGTAAATTCCTTCACTTGTTGCACTTTCTCATCACTCTATCTTCATTCCTCTCTTTTTCTTTTCCCCCCTCCTCTTCTAAATATCATTATCTTTGTTTTCTCCGTGTTTCCTTCCCTTTCTTTTTTTTTCATATATTTTTCTAGCGTTTTCATCATCTCTTTCATTTCCTTTTCCTCCTTAGCCACCAGCCCTATGTCATCCGCATACGCCAACGACCATACCTTAGCTTTCCCTACCATTATCCCTCCTGTCTGTTGTCCTCTCATTGTCTCTTCCAGATCCCCCGTATATACTGAGAACAGGCTTGGGCTCAGTGAACATCCCTACCTCAACCCTCTCTTTGTGATGAATTTCTCACTTTCTTCCCCATTCACTTTAACCGTGCTCCTCGTTTCTTCGTAGATTTCCTCTATTCTTTGTATTAATCTTTCATTGATTTTTTTTCTTTTCATATATTCCCACAGCTTTTCCCTATTCACTTTGTCAAAAGCAGCTTTTAGATCTACGAATAGTGCTACCATTTTCCCTCTTTTTTTTCTAGTTCTTTATTCGCTAAGTGTTTCAGTATATATATGTTGTCTATCGCCCTTCTTCCTTTTCTGAATCCCGCTTGTCCGTCTGGTACCAAACTTCTTTCCTCTATTTCCTTCTGTAGTCTTTCCTGCAGTATTGTCGCGTACAATTTGTATGCCGTGCTCAATAATGTTACCCCTCTATAATTCTCGACTTTATTTTTTTCGCCTTTTTTATGTATTGGGCATATTATTCCCTCTCTCCATCTTTCTGGAAATCCTTCCCCTTTCCACATTTTGTTTAGTATTTCCGTCATCCTTTTTGCTACACTTTCTCCCCCGTATATCCACTCTTCTCCTTGTATCCCATCTTCTCCTGTCGCCTTTCCTTTTTTTATATTCTTAATCGCCTCTATTACTTCTTCTTCACTTATTCTATCCCTCTCTCCTTCTTCTTGTCTTCCTACCGCGTCTTTTCTTTTTTCTTTTTTCTGCTTTTGTTCTTCCCCTCCCAACAGGTTCCGAAAATATATCTCCCATTCTTTAATTTTTATTCACTTTGTCGTCATGTTTTTTTTCTCTGCTTCTTTAGGTACTTCCATACATCTTCTTCCGTTTTTATTCCTTTGATCTGCTCCTCTTGTTTCTTTTTGTTTTCTTCCTTCTTTCTGTCGCATGGTTTTTTGTATATTTTTGCTGCTTCTTTGTATTCTTCTTTTTCTTTCCTCCCTTTTTTCCACTGTCTTAATGCTCTTCTTGCATTTTTCTTTGCTTCCTTGCATTCTTTATCCCACCATTTCTTCCATCCTGTTTTCCCCCCCTTCCATTTTCTAAATCTGACTCTTTCTGTTGCTTTCTCCATCATCTCTCTCATTTCCTCTACACTTTCTTGTAATTCCTTCCCTATCCATACCGTTTTCCCTATTCTCTCTTTATATCTTTTTATACTCTCTTATGTCCACTTTTTTTTTAGTTATGTACTTCTCCTCTTCCTTTCTCTCTTTTCTTTCCCTTCCTTCCATTGTCAATTCCAGTGGTTGATGGTCTGACTACCCTTTCTCCCACCTTAAATGTCTTTACCTTTTCTGCGGCCTCTTCATTAGTCATTACAAAATCTATTATTGATTCTCCCCTTCCTCCTATGTACGTAAATTCCCCCTTTCCATCTTCTTCTCTGTTCCCGTTCATTATTTCCCACCCTTTTTTCTTTGCACAATTCCAGCAGTTCTTCTCCCTCTTTATTTATCACCTTGTCCTTTTTTTGTCTCTTTCCCGTCCCTTTTCTTTCTTGTATCCCCCCTCTTCCCTTATTCTTGCGTTGAAGTCCCTCCTACTATTATCAATCCCTCTTCCCTCTCTTCTATCATCTCTTCTATGTTTTTCCTTGTCTCTTTCATTCTACTGCTATGAACCGTCACTACTTTTATTTTTGTTTTTCCCCACTGTATGTTCCTTTCTACAACTCCTCTTCTCTGTTGCACTTTCTCTTTCTTTTCCTGGCTCAACCATATTTTTCTTATTCCCGTTATTATACCCCCTTTGCTCTCCCTTTTTTCTTTTCTCTTTCTGCATGTTGCACCACCCACTCAAACTTCTCCGGCAACTCTTTTTCCCACCACTCCCATTCTTTTTCTTCCATCCATGTTTCCTGTAATCCCACTACATCCTGTTCCTTTATGTACTTCCAGAAATCATGTTCCTTGTTTTTTATTCCCGCTACGTTCCAAAACAATACTCTCAGTTCACTCACCTCCCCCTGTGCTTCTTTCTTACTTTCTTTTTTTCTTCCTTTTTTTCTTTTTTATTTCCATCTCTCACTATTCCTTTTCTTTGTCATTTCGTCAATTTTCTCTCCTTTACCACCCCCCCTTTGCCCTTTAGTTTTTTGCCTTTTGGTTCCGCAATTTCTCTCCCCTTTCTCTGCTCAGTCCCCTATCCTTGTCGTTCCATATGTATCTGTCTCCGTCTGTCTCCATTTTTCTGTACCCTACCCATACTGTTTTTCCTTCCGCTCTTTTTTCCACCGCTATGTTCATTATTTCTCTTTGCACTCTTCTTTCCTCCCATGTCAAATCGTGACTTATATATATTCTTGTATTCTTTAATTTCTTCTTCTCCGCCATTACCATCTGTTTTTCCTCCCATCCTCCGATTTCCGCCACCACCATCTCATTTTTCTTCTCTTTGTTTATTACTGTCACTTTTTTCACCTCTACTTTTACATTTAATTTTTCTTCCAGCATCTCTGCTAAATCTTTTTGTGGTTTTTCACTTCTCCACCCCTTTATCACAATATTATTCTTTCTTTTCCATCTTTCCTCGTCTTCCGCTTTTTTTCTCCAGTTTTTCTATTCTCTCCGCCAGTTTCTCTTTTTCTTTCTCCCACTTCTTTTCTCTTTCTCCCATTTCTTTTTCATTTCTTTGATTTCTTGTCTTATTCCTTGCATATTTTCTTCCATCTGTTTCATCATTTCTCTCATTAATTCTTTTAACTCCTCCATTTCTTTCCTTCCTCCTTCTGTTCTTGAGGTTTTTCCTTCGCTCTCCTCCGATATCTTTTTAATGTCTGGTGATCTTATTGTTTTCTTTCCTCTTTCAAATATTTGTTGCCTTTCTTTTTCTTCTTCCTCTATCTCTCTTTTATTCATCCCTTTCCCCCCTTTTTTTTATTACTTATTTATTTAGTTATTTATTTAATTTTTTTTATAAATTTTTTTAAATTTATTGTTATTATTATTTTTTTTTCTTAATTCCTCCTTACCATTTTTTCTTATAATAATATAATATATAAATAAAAATATATACGTCACTATTATGAAGTGCGCGCTTGACCTTTAAACTAGTCCACGATACCCGCTCGAATTTCCACACGTTATCTGAGCTCGCCTTTACCTTCTTCACCATAAATTTAATGTAATTATTCACTACTTACATTAAAACTGCACTTCTAATTACTTCCTTATCTGAATCTACTTCACAATTCTCAACACGCATACGTTTATTCACCAGTTTAATGTTTACAGCCTAATCACTTTAATGTATCCAAAACTCCGCAATAATATTAACCAAAACACGTTCTCACTCAACCACCTTCAAACACGATCTCACAATACATTCTAATAAACTATACGATTGCTTAGAAATTTATAAACACTGCATCAAAAAATTATAAGAGTAGATATTGTATTACCAGAAAATACAAGATGTAATAAGAGATGCTATGAATGCAAAAAACAAATAATTATAAACAGCATAAAAATTCAGCAACTTGTTACAAGCCTTTTGGTATGGCGAGTCCTGTTAATAACAACCACGGCTAGCTGCAAAGTCGGTGAGTAGGCGTGGTTGAGAATGTTACAATAAGTAAAGAAAAATAGTCGCACTCCTTATGCTAGCCAGATCTTTGGCTTGGAAACACCAAAGGTATGTCTAAACCCACTATCGAAAAGATTAGGATAGACCAAGACGTGAAAACGTAACAGGCGTATATAATTTTCTCAAACAATAACACTTACTATTATCTTGTCATTACAAGCATTGATATACCAGTACTTTACAAGATTTAACAGAAAAACTACCAGTTACATAAGCTAACATGGACACAAATTTTCAACACAAAAATACAAAATCTTTATCTCTAGTGATAATGATGTCATCGTAAACTTATAAAGCAAAATCGATCATGTTTACACGCAGTCAAGAATAATATACTAATTAAAAAATAAGAAATAGCAACGTTTAATTGAGTACAAAGTAGAAAATTTACCTCATCGAAGTTTCTGTGAACCGGTACCTGAATGACGACTACATCCGAAAGTTATTCCTGAGCAAAGTATGTAAGCTTACATGCAACAACTTGTATTTACTAAAATATGGAGTTGACTACGTTTAAAATAATTAAAGACACTTGAATCAAATATAGTAAATGTGTTCAAGAATTTTACAAATAACTGAAGGCGTTATATTACTTTGACTTAAAGGAAATAATTAATTATAGTTTTCAGCTAAACTTATGGTAGCTAAAGACTAATATAAGTAGTAATGTATAACCAAATTAATAATGTTTAAGGCTTCATAAATAAAAAGTTATAAGCAATTACGTGATTCAGATACAAGATAATCTAAAGTAAAAGTTGTAGCGAGGTGCGCGTTATTTACCGCTATCAACGAATAGTTCGCGGTATCCACAGCGTGAAAACTAATTTAAGTAGAACACATCTCGGAAGTCATTGGGTATGCGACATAAATCCCGGAAAAGTTATTTTTTCTACAACTTAACAACGGCTTGTATAGTATTACGTTAACTCTACCAGACACGCTATGAAGGTCAACTAAATCAAAAATCAATTTAATTCCGTCAGTAAAATGAAATTAAGGGGATTCTTTCCTATGTAAAATCAGGCAAAATTTTTTGATAGACTTTACAGCAAAACCAAATCACCAAATCTAATGGAAAAAAAAACACATGTATGCTAAGTATAACTGAAGGTCGCTAATTGCTTGACTTGGCCACAAAAGTGATAGTTATTCCTACAAAAAATCACAAAAATACGACAAAAACACATTAAAATTCACATTTCTTTTCAATGTTTTCTGTTAAAATTATCAAATAAAATTAATCAAGCGACTTACATTTAACCTTTATTAACAAATCTGCATCAGCACTAAGACGAGCATTGCATTTTATGTCGGCAATATCACTTTGAAAGTACCCCTTATTTTCTCAAACGCAACGTATAATGCTGTCTCTCTTCTCTTCCGTCTTTGTCGTGTAAGCTACAGCAAATTTTTTGGCCTCTATTTCACTGGAGATGTTGGTTTATGTTGACGACGTGAATGTTTTCTTTACGGACCAGAGTATGATTTGAATTTGTAAAAAAAAGAAAGAACCGCCTTAAGCAGACACGCTCTTTATCAAAGTCGACCCACTTATAGCAACTTAATAAAAAAAATGAAAAAAAAGGAAGCAAACACCATAATTACGACTTTTGGAAAATTAATAGGTAATGACACATAACAAACTATTATTTAAAATACCATCTTTTACATTAATTACTGTAAGCTTTTTGAATCAGTTGCTATTAAAATTATGATGAATTGGCATGTTCTTTTTTATTCTTGTTGTGAAATATCCATAAAATGTGTTATTTTAAGTAAAACACCGTAATTAACGTTTTAAATAATTATCTAACGTCTTGTAAATTTTTACAAATATATTATTTATTTTACACACCAATTAACCATTAAAACATGTTTTTAAAAATTGTGTTGTTTACAAACAATAATTTTTTACGTTTTTATTAATTTTTGTTTAATATTTATCACATTAAAATAAGTTTTAAGTTTTTTATATGGTAATGTTTAGTGCAGCCAAATTCAGAGCCGTTTTTAAAGGTTAAGACGCCTGCGTTCAGGCTATAACATGCCACCCTCTTTTATAGACCATTTTTGTTTAAGGTTCAACTCTTGTTTATTATAATGCTTTGATTCATTTTGACGAAGTAAAAGACATTTTATTTTATTTCAACAATAATGTTTTTTAAATAATGTTACCTACATATAATATGCATAGGAAAGAAACATTTAAATAAAACTTTAAACTAAAGTGCGCTCTGATTATGTTAAAAAACGAAACACAAATGTATTCACATTCAAATAATATGTAAACAAAAAAGAACTAACAAAATGTTTATTAAGAAAATTCTAATTAAAATAAGTAAATTGTTTTAAAATACACAGGTACAATATAATATATCTTAAAGAGTTACTTTTCGGACGTTGTTTGACGCAAACTCACCAATAACGGTAGAGTAGTCAATTTCTTCTGCAATTGCGTGCTCAATAGATATTATTGCTAAATCGGTCAACTTTTCTTGACTCATGCTCGATCGCAAATAGTTTTTCACAACTTTTAATTTTGAAAAACTTCTTTCCCCGTACCCTACTATTACAGGTAAAGTTAAAAGATTGGTTTCAAAAATTGCTTTAAAACATAAAATTTCGTTATACAATTTTAATTCATCTATGTTTTTATTTAAAGTTGCACCTGTATTTTCCTGTAATTGTAAGTCCAAATACATACAATGCACCAATTCCCTAACAACCTTGAGAAATCTGAATATATTGTTCAAATGCTTGTGATAATGCAACTGCAGGATTTTCATCTTTGCGTCGATCACGATCATCGGGATTATCAAACCGTAAAGATGACAAAAGGACGCAAAACCTTTTACGACTTATTACAGCCCTAAATACTTTCCGTTCGATGCCCTCCGTTGCAAATAGGTTTTGTAGATTTTCATGATTCGAATTAAAAATTTAGGTATACACAAGGCATCCTCTAAAAGCTTTTAATTTGACAATGTCAAAATCTTTTAGCTCAGTCCTATTTTGATTTGTGCTATCGGATCTTATTTTGGTTAGCATTTTATTTGTCCAACGTATAATATTTGTTGTAGTTTCGTCGCTAAATAACATCTGTCAAACTGATAATGGATCTGCTTGTGTTCCGATTCTTTGAGATTTAACTTTTAAAATAGGCACTTTCATCACTATGTTATGTTTACAAATACAAGATGATGAAAGTACTTCAGTTTTGTTCCATTTATTTCTATTTTTGCCATCAAATATTGTACATGATTTACTAGTGGTTCCTTCATTCTCACTTTCATCACTAGTATCCACTGATTGTTCTGAGGCGCTATAGTGATCAAAATTATCACAATCTTTCTCTGAGACATTTTCAATACCACTAGCATCACTATCTGCTTCATCATACCATTTTTGAAGTGTTTTCTTATAATTTACATCACTAAAGCGAACTCGTTTTGATAGTCCGGCCATATTTGTGCAAAAACTTTTCAACCGATTTTATTACATACACTCGGACTATCAAACTACTCAGCAAGAAGATCTCTAGGCAACTGACCTGTTTCAAGTCTTAGATATCTGATATTTCGTGTACCGGTCAACCACCAATCTCGCCAAGAATACATAAGGCGACGGCGTTGTGAGCGTTACAGTTTTTGTCAAATTAAGGTATTTCGTTTTCACGCCGCCTCTCTGACAGCACCTCCGTAGTTAAGGGTAAATTTTATATAGAAAAATGCGTGGCGGCCGTCTCTAAAAATTCGCCGCCTGCGTGCAGACACGCCGTGCACGTCCAATAGGAACGCCTCTGAGTCAAGTGTACACCTTCTTCAGACTACTGTAATTCATTTTGTAAATGTTATTCAAATCAATAAAATCAAGACGCTTACCTATAATCTGTCTTTGATGTAAACTACTGCAATTCTAAGGTAATGAACTACATATAGATACTTATTTAAATTTATTTTATATATAATCTATACAAAAAAAATATTTTTATTTCATTTTCAAAAACATCAGATTTATTTGTTAAGGGTCGTTCAAAACTGCAGTCAAAACTAATTACAAGACTTACTATATTTGCTAATTTGTTAGATGTCGCTATTTACGGCACTGCCGCCGATAAGGTCTGAAATTGACAGTTTTTTTACAGTTTTGATGTAAGAGAACTTACTCTATTTACACTTAGTTTGTCGCTGCAATCGTTAAACTTTCCATTGAATTTAATAACTAAGCTTGGGCAAATATGCTGTAAAGATGAAGCATATATGCTCTAAAATATGCTGCTATAAATTCCTTAAATATGTTATATTTATATGCTCTAAAAAAAGATTTTTTCCTATAACTCTTTTAAAATGACAAAAACTTAAAATATTTCTTTATTAAATTTGAGTGATTAGAATACTAACATTATTATTTTGCATGGCACCTAAAAAAAATTAAAAACGTACACTAAATTTTGTTAATGTTTTTAATTTTGAATACAAACGATAATTAGTTAATTACATTTATAATTTACAAAATGCAGTTTTTAATTATACTAAAAAAGTTAACAAAAACAACTAGGAACAATAAAAATACAGATAGAGCAGAATCTGTTTACTTACAATAAATAATCATGTGTTTTTTTTATATTATCCACTAGAAAAAGTTGACGATTGTACATAGAGAAGTTTCTTTCACAATCACATGAAGTTACAGGACAATATTTAAATAAATGTGCTTTTTGAGTAGCTAAATTTTGTGCAAAGTCTTCCGAACCGGAAAAGTTTCCATCTAAAATACCTTGTATAGATTTAAGTATCGACAATCCTTTTCTTTTAAATAAATCACTCAATTCTGTGGATACTTTTTTGCATGTATCACTTTTATTTGCATTTATAGTTTTTGGGAAGTTTTCAATTAAAACTAAAGATTCTGTTAAAAGTAAATTTTGTGTCTCCAATTTCTTAATTATGTCGGGAATAACGAAAAAATGCGATTTTACATATGACAACTGAGAACTTAATCCGCGGTTTTTTAGAGTACTTTGACAGTCCGCTACAGATTGAGCACAACTTGGATCAAAATTGTTCACAATTTCTTTGAATTCTGCATAGTGTTCACAGTAATACAGAGCAGCTTCGATCCAGCTTCCCCATCTGGTCAAAATTGGTTGCGGGGGCAAAGCAACGTCTTTTAATTTTTCGCGGAAGACCTCAATTCTGTTTGGACCTTTCAAGAAAACTTTTTTTCCCGTGTTAATTAATTTATCCTAACAACTTTGGCAACGCGATTTAAGGCATGTGCTAAGCAAGTTGTATGAACCAGATTAGGATAAAAAATTTATAAGTTTTTAGCTGCTTTGTTCATATATGCAGCACCATCGGTCACCGTATATCGATTTTTTTTATTATTATGATACGCCTTTTTTTAATAAATCGTTATGCTTACGACTAAAAAATATATGAAACTCAAATCAAGTGGCCTTGGAAATATAAATAAATCAAATTAACTATTTGGTTCAAGCAGCATTCAGTGTGCGTTTAGTAGATTATAATAATTTTACATATTTCCAACATGACGGTGCTTCCCACTCATAGATATCGACAATGTGTTGCCTAAAAACCCAAAATCAATGTATTGGGTCTGTAATATTGCCACCTAAATTACAGGATCTTACACTTTTACATTTTGTACCTGGGTCTACATTAAAGATAAAGTTTTTACAAATCCACCTACTGATCTAGATGATCGATGATCTGATACAAATGTTTATGATTATAAGCGACTTTCGGCTTAGACCGCGTCGTAGTAAAACACCCAGACTTAGGCTTGGTCCTAGTCTCTTCTTGAGACACATGTGACATTTATCACTCTGAAGATGCAAAATGCAATGTCTTGCGAAACGTCAGTTTGTTTGGGTTGACGAACGACAATACGGCAAAGGCCAAGATCTACTTCTTGTTTTGGCTCTCAAGGAGAGACTAGGAACAAGCCTAAGTTTGGGTGTTTAACTACGACGTGGTCTAAGCCGAAAGTCGCTTATAATCATTATGTATAAAGTTTTTCTATCTTTGCAATGCACTACCTGCATTTGTTTCACTCAATACACGCGTTTGTAATAAGTCAAACTTTTTTTTATGGATGAAGTAGGGCATGTGACATATTATAACAATAAGAAAAAATTGACTATTTGAAATATGTAAGAATTCAATATTCGACCAGAAGAAAAAAATCACGCGATTTTCTCAAAAGAAAACAATAATTTTAAACATGCATCATTTTAAAGTACTTAACATATCGTAAAATTGCTAAAATTTATTTTGTACCAAACTCAAAAATAAAGAAGTTACAGCAAACTTAACTGACTTTCTATCTCGTAGCGTTTCCGACATATCAATAGTAAGCCTCTAGAAATGTCTATGTTTACAATCTGAAATTATCTAATCCTAGAATATAATTTTCTTTTAAACTATCAAATTTATAAAATTATGCTTAGTTTTATTTATAATTCTGTCTTAATTGAAATAAAAATATTTATCATGTTTATGCTCGATTAAAAATCGTGTTGAAAATACACATTTTTTTAATCTTTATGTGTATTTGATAAAAAATTATTAATACCAGGAATACACAAACAGTTTAAATAAATTTATTGATAATTGGTTTATACTATATCGATGTTTAATACATATAAATACAAGGAAAAAAACCTTTTAGTGAAAGGAAAAAGTAACACAAGACCGCACATGGTTGTTTTTTTTAATATTATTAAAAGCATTTTTATGATCGTATATCCATTTTCATTTTTTAAATTATTTCTAATTATTTGTAAACAAGTTATTAATTTATTGTTCAAAATATTCAATAATAGTTAAGTTTAACAGCAAATACGTACTTTATATCTAACATTGTTATAAAAAACTTATTAAAACTATATAAGTTGAATTTATTTTTTGCTTTCTTTCATTATGAGGGTCAAATATTTTATATCAAAAAGGCGGTTGTATTAATGATTCACTATTATATACCTATGTGATATATTATCAATTTATTTATGGTGCATAACGTTAAGTTGAACACATTCATCAAGAACAATTTTTTTAAGTCAGTTACAATAGACAAAATAATAAACTAAAAATACTATAAATTTAAGCTTTTTTTTAATAAATACGTTACAATAGTTTCAGTAATTAACACTGTTTTTTGGATCAATTTTTGATATCATTTTATGTATTTCATTGTAATTGTAAAAACATTTTTTGGTTTAGAAAAGTACATATCTACTTTATATACAGTTTTAATGAAACAGCATAAATCGTTTGTAAATTTCAAATGCAACATTATTTTTTTGTTAAAATTTCTTTTGAACGTCTACTAACTAAAAAAATTCATGCCATCTGTAACCGATCAGAATGGCCAAGACAATTTTCTGTAAATTACGTTCACACTTGTCGACACTTATTCAATAGTATTTTTCAGTAGATAATACATACATATGTAATATTATTTTTTTTTTAAGAAAAAACATTTTTGTTTTGCTTTTACAGTACGCTTCTACACATTAACTATGATATTGGTGTATACATACGATAAAAAAACAATAAAAAAAACTAATTTAATGATTAGTTAAATCTCACAATAAATAAATTTATAATTTATTTTATTTTAGGAATAAATAAATAATAAAACAAGATTAACGACGTATCTATTAAACTTAAAAAAATACTTAAATCTTATATCCGTTAGAATTAGCATTAGACGTTTTGTGCTGGTGATTTATCAAGTTTCAATTTTCAACCACAACGAAATTAACAAATTAAACTTTAATTGGCGTAGCGTTCAAATAAATAGTATTACGGTATTCTTTTTTATTTTGTTGTAGTGATCTAGTTTCGAATGAATCCTTGTTTAATAACTTATTGCTTACCCATATTATCATTAAAATTTTACACGATAACATGCAAGATTAAATAAGGTTGCATTGCCAGAAAATTAAATTAGAAACTTGCATATATCTAACGGCGGCAATTCTAATAAATTATTTGTGTATTTAAGAATTAAACTACACCTTCGTGTGTATTATTAATCATTAATGCTCTCTGATTGCGCGGATATAATTAGAATATTCTGTTTAACTAATGCATAAATGTTATGTAAAATGCATTTTAGAATAGTGTCTAATTTTGTACAGCTCTCCTCATTTATAACTTGCCTTTGAATTTTCGTCCCTATTTTTTGACACATCCTCGTATCTACGTTAGTTTTAAGTTAATAATTTTTTTAAGTTTTTTATTTAATCCTGAGGTATTTGATATTTAAATGACGTATTTGAAATCATCCTTGTCTTTTCAGGTATGTAAAAAAGTAAAGTAAAAAAAATAATATGTAAATTTTGTGTTAATAAAATTCAAATTTCATTATAATTTATAGTTTCGACTAACGTTCGATATTTTAGCAGGTTTGTTATTTCGTTTATGCTTTGTTATTTTTCTTTACAGTTGCATGTACGCCGTAAAAAACCTCGTCCAAACTCAAGTGTTATTACGTTTTGTTATAATTTTGCATCTGTGTTTGGTGCATTTTGGTCATAGCGGGTTTCTTATGAAAGCTCTGTAAAAAGTACCAGTAACGCTTATAAAAATGTTAATTAATTAAGCAATTGGAGTCTAATTCTCTTATGGAAACAGTAAGATGTGGTAGCGCCGCGGTTCTTCCAAATTCAAGGTATAGCAATTTACTGTATAACGATGTGTTTGTGAAATCTCAAGTTTGAAGTTGAATGCTTTATTTTTGATTTGTTTACGAATTTAATTGTTTGTCAAACACAACCAAGTGTTCCCGTATGGTCATGGATAAAAAGTTTCTCATTTCCGTAATTCATTTTCGTTCTGTAGCGGATTGCACCAAATTATCACAGCAAGTGAGAGAACATTTTCGACTACTTTACCTAGGGCTTGCGTTGCATCTCGTTTGTATTTTTTTATATTTATATAACTATGCAAGTTACATTGTTAATTTGATTTAATTAGTTTTACAAACCCAAAGGTTGTTGAATTTAATTTTATGTTGAATTTAACTTCATTGTTGTGGTTTTTTAATTGTATTAATTTTAAATTCAATTTTACGTTTCCGTTAATTTTTTTTTTATTTTTGTTATTGTTTATTGTTTATTTATCTGTGTTAATTATACAAAATTGTATTTACACTCGTCAGAAAAAAAAATAACTATAAAAATGATACATAATGAAATGATTCATAAAATTAATTATTACAAAAGTTTAGAACATCAATAGAACATCGATAATACTCGTCATAATTATAAAACGCTTTAGAAAGTAAAAATGTTTTGATTGTTTTCTTAAATTCGTATAACGGCAATAGCCTTATAGCTGATGGTAAACTATTGAAGAGTTGCTGTGATTGGTATTGAGGTCCATTTTGTGATTTTGTTAATCTACAATAATCTATGCGAATGTTATTGCTACATCTTGTATTGTAATGATGATAGTCAGATTGACATGTGAATTTTGAAACACTATTTCTAACGTTAAAATCTTATGATTTATAAACGTAGCTTTGCAGTCTTCTTTATATCCAAGTCCTGCAATAACACGAACTGCTCTCCGTTGTATGTTGAATACCTCCCGCCAATGTGACGAGTGACCCCACACTGTGATAGCATAGGATATTGCACTATATATTGCACTTTTTACTGTATTTACAGTAGTACTATCGGAAAGACGCCTCAGAAGAAAAATGTATTTATTTATTTTCTGAGACAACATAGAACAATGATTATTAAAAGTTAAGCGTGAATCTAAGTTACATCCCAGAAACTTTAAATTATTTTTGCCAATGGTTAATTCTGTTCGTTTTAATGTCAGATGCATTGCCTCAGTCTTGTTGCAGTTCAATTGTAGTTTATTACTATTGCACCAGTTTTTAACTATCTTGATAGCTTTTTCAGTGTTTTCGAGGGCGGCAATTACATTTTCATCTTTACAGAACAGAGTAGCATCGTCCGCATAAAGTATGCATTCGACTTCATCCTTCAAGAAGGCCGGTAAATCGTTAATGTACAGCAAGAAAAGCAGTGGCCCAAGCATGGATCTCTGCGGCACTCCTTGTTTTATCGGTCGATATTCCGATATTTGATTGTTGAAGAGAACACTTGGAATCGATTCTCTAGGTAGGAATTAATAAGGCGCTGACATCATCAAAATTGTAAAATTGTTTCAGTTTTAAAACCAAAATGTTGTGCGGTACACAATCGAAACCTTTGGATAGATCGATGAAAGTGGCTATCGAATGCATTCCACTCTAAAAACATTGCAAAGTTTTAGTAACAAAAAATGATATAGCACCAGCACTATTACGATTTTTCCTAATCCAAATTGCTTACTAAAGAAAATTTTTTTAGTTTCAAAATAATTACTTATTTGTAAACTGAGTGTTTTTTCTAGTATTTTGGATAGAACGGGTAATAGAGATATAGGTCAATAATTAATTAACTCGTTTTGACTGCCTTTTTTGTGAAGCGGAAGTATGAGCGCTAATTTAAACAAATCAGGATAAATTCCTGTTGTGATTATATTATTGATTATACATGTGAGTGGATTGATAAGAATGCACATGCTACGTTTAATTAGCTTGGTACTCATACCGTAAACGTCCTTAGCGTTACTATTTTTTAGCGACCAAATAGCATTCGCAACTTCATTGTGATACACAATTAAATCGAAAAATATCAGTAGTAGATAAATTTGAGTTGTAGTGTAATGGAATCTTATTGGAATATGAAGTAGCGTTCGTTAATTGATTAGCTATATTGCTAAAATATATATTAAAGTCATTGGCAGACAAGGTAGAGATAGAGTTACTGTTTTTTACATGCCGATTTGAATTTATGATACTCCACATCGCCTTGACTGGGTTACCTGCATTATTTATGAAGTTGTCTTTCGCTTTTATTTTAGCTATTTTTATTTCTGATTTATATGAGAATTTCAGATTTTTATAAAGTCTATATAATTTATCAGCTCCGTAAGTACGGTATAAACTATTAACAAAATGTAGATTGTCTTGTTAATTTTGATTGTGTGCAAAATTTTCTTTGTTTATTGCATTTTTATTTTTTTGCTTTTTTTTTATCTAATAGATGTTATAAAGTAACAGAGCTTTTAATCAATTAACCTATTCGCAATTCAGTTTTATTTGCTTTTTTTTAGAATTTAGTAATTCTACACACTAAAAAGGGTGGTTCCAATAATGTGTACATTGTCTAGCGTGTTCTCTGGTTGGCAAGATCTAGAAATCCTTTTGAAGTATAAATTATCCTGGCGCCGTTTTGATTTTTAGTTTTACTTTAACATTTTGAGTTTTCGAAATTATTTGCAATTTTTTTAATTTGACTTATGACCATCTTCACAAATACTTTTATTTAGACATTGCTTAATTTTTTGCATGTAACAGATTTTTGTCTAATTTTAGTTCATGCATATTTGTGTATTGACTTTTGCAGTCAAATATTTATTCTGTAGTTTTAGGTAGTTTAAATGTATCATTAGTACTAATTTACGTCAGTCACAAAATTGTTCCTTTTTTATTTTGTTTCATATGCTGATCCATTTTTACTTTCCTATAAGGAAAATATAGCGATCGCAATTTTTTTGCAGAAAAATTTTTTTGCAGAATTTGACATCTCAAGGTCTCCTGAATTACAAAAACGTATTTTTGACAAAAAAATTTTGGGTGTGTGTGTGTCTGTGCCTGTGTGTGTGAAACGATGCACCCACGATAACTCTTGAACCAAAAGTCCTAGTTAGTTGAAATTTGGTGTGGAGCTGGCTTTTTATATTCTCTAGGTTTTATCAAAATATAGGTCTAATAAAAAACGGGAAGCGGGTTTATCCGCCATTTTTAACAGTGTTTCTTATATTATTTTGTACGTATGTAAATTATTCGAATTATTTTTACAGTTTCTTATAAAGATAATTTTTCCTAACAATTTATTCAAATAAAAGACATTTCTAACATCAACAGTTTATTAGATATTTTATTTATAATTTAAAATTAATTACAATTTAGGTTCGAATCCTGTCTGCGACAATTCTATTAGAAAAAAAATCCGTATCTTAAAACAAAAGCAATATTGAGGCGCACAAATCTAGGGATTAATCGATATGACAACATAAACTCAGTTTGCCATATTTCGGTAATATCATAATTGTAATGACACTTTCTATATACGTATATTCAAATTAACTGTATTAGTTGTTACTTAGTTTTATTTGTGGCGCATTCTACAATTATAAATGTCTATAGTTTACGTGCGTTATGTGTGTGTATAAAATGTTACGCGCAAGTGTTGACAAGAAGTTCTAAAAAAGTAAATAAAGGGAAGACTTCGAGTGAAGCCACGGTCCAAGAAGTACCGGTAGTACTAAAAGCGCGCTTTTGGCCGACAGGAGCCAATACTAAGCAAATTCAACTCGTAAATTGGTTAAGTACAAAGCCTAAATTAGTGATGGGTGCAAACGGTTTCGAGCCAATATTAAAGAAAAGTGAAACTTAAAACATCAGAAATAAAAAGGTGTATTTTGACGAACACTTGTTATAAAGAACAAGTCATCTGCTGCGATCTGGCTGACGCTTTCCAGAAGGAAGTTCTATTTAAAATAACGAAAATCCACAGTGATCGTACTTTCATGTGAAATTAATACGCAAAAGCGCACGTCTTTAAGCAGGTTAGAGAAAAGTTAATTTTAAGCATTGTTTGTATTTCAATTGTTTTATATTTTTCGTACGAGCTCATTCGACGTCGTATTTAATATCTTTATATATGTAATAAAGTTGAATGGTATTTACGTATATGTTTTTGTAAAGAAGGTGAACATTCAAACCCCACGAATACCCTGATTGAGCATAGAGTTTTTATCTTATGTGTTAGAAATTAGCTAAGTAAAGTAAAACGTAGGACATCGGAAAAAAGAAACATTGGATAATGAAATCGAGGAAAAAATTTGAAAAAAATTATAGCATGCTAAAAAATCAATATAAACGTGTACATATCCCTTCAAAATGATTTGATGACATAACTTTAAAAAAATATGTAAACGTTCCTTCATCGTCCCTTATAGGAAAGTCGTAAGGTGACCCACCAGCTTTGTATTTATACGATACTGTATTCGTAATAAAAAGGTAGTAGATAGCGGTACGTCTGAAAAGAAGTTTACAAAAGAACATTTTTTATTATTGTCAAAATGACAAAAAATTTAAAATAGTATTTTTTTTGTAAACAATGTTTTTTAAAATTTTGTTTAAAAAACGTTAGTCTTTTTTATTAGATACTAGAAATAACTTAAATGCCTGCAACCTAAACAACAGCGTTTATATTACTTGCAGTTCTTTCCTATTGAAAAAAAAAATAAAAGCGACGACTGCAAAGACTAAAATTATCTTTTTATGTCAACTCTGGTTAACCCAATAGTATTCAGTTTGAATTATTATTCTGTAGATAATTTTTATGCCGTTTGAAAGATATTTTAATAATTTTATGAGACCTTTAATATACTACAAAAATAGAAACCTTTTAAAGTAAAAATCTATCCAACCATGAGTGATTATTTATGCTTAGTTTTAATTGATTTTAGATACTTGGATATGATTATAATTGTGTTATTTATTTAAAAAGTTTCTGTTATTATAGCTTTTTGTAATGCATTTGAAAATAAAATAAATTTGTTTAAAATGTCCTACTTCCAAATCGACAATAGTAATTTATGTAACAAGCGTCGAAAATAAAGCATAGTATAAATGTTTATTGACCGCAAGGCCACACGCCCGAGTTTTGCATGTAAGAGTAACGTAAGAAATAGTATAATAATAAATAAATAATAACGAAAAAATTAAGGAAAAATCTAAAATCACCATAAATATAATGTTGGTACAACATTTATTACTGAATCTGTGAAATTTGGCATTGACTTTACCGTGTTTTTTTTCAATTTTAAGTAAATTTCAAATTTTTTTAAATAACTTTTCTACTTGTCACATACTCGTTTTAGTATAATTATAACCGTGGTAAAAATTCTTAACCCTCTTGTATTTCTATTGTAACTAGTTTAAATATTTCACTTGGGAAGGGAAAAACAGACCACTTTATACTATTTTTTATGGCAACGTTTCGTGCTGTAAGTGAGCACTTCATCAGGGCACTAAAACTTGTAAGTCAATAACAATATGAGTATTAAAACAATTAGCTAATAAAATAACTTAGCAATGCAGCATAGAACTTACACACATATGCACGAATAGGTTAAAGTAAAAACGTGTAAAAAACTATTGTACATAGTACCTATATGTGTCGGATTAACGTGTTCTTTGCTGCAAAGTTAATGTATTATGTAGTTAGTTTAATTTATAAGTTAAATATTAGGATATGTACAAAATTAGAAATTAGATCATATTATAAAGTAACAGCGATTGTAATTTTTTTATTTTATATTTCAAGTTTAAAATTGATAAAAATGTGAAAACTAAAATAATAATTGAGCATGGCTAGAATTTAAAAAATCGTTTTTTTCTGTTTATGTAATAATTCTAAAAACATTAAAATCAGTGCCAGTAGAACTTTATGTTTTGTAGCTTTTTAAAATAATTAATTTTATATTCATTGAAAAACGGTTTATCAAGATTGACCTAAATGGAAAAACAAAGTTTTCTTAAATACGCAGCAGCCAACTTAACGTTGAAAAACTTCATCAATCTTCTAAAATATTTTGCAATCGATTTTTTATAACGTAACCACTCTTAAAGTAGCTTCAAAGTTTCTGTAGCTTATATATGAAAAATTAATACAAATTAAAATGTAAAATAACGCTATTGGAAACAAACACGTTTTTTGTAATTTAATTACTGTTACTGCATTATAATACAGTTTCAATTGCTAACAGAGTATCAAACTTATAAAATCATAAATGTTATACGGATTTAATTTATTAGGGTATTTCCAAGCATTAACTTTCTAATTCTACTAGTAGATAGTTTGTAACTTTAATTGAATTTTGCATAAAACCTTATTTAACATTTGTTAAAAATATACATATTTTTGGATGCAGTGTAGTTATTAATTAGATTTATACTCAAATGCGCGCTGTAATATAATCATGTTTACACAATTACAAAGCTTTATTAAAAATACGTATTACACAATTCTTGTTAAAATTTAATGACGCTAATTTTTATGTTTTAAAGCTTTTGAATAACTGTGTAATAACACAAAATATTCATAATAGAAACCTTTTGATGCGTGTATTACTTCAGATTAGGTCTCCGCTGCAAAAATTATTTATTCGCAAATAAGAATTTCAATCATATTATAGTCGCTTTATTATTATCATTAAGTAAATACTACTTTTGAAAATATTTTATACTTTTAATTAAAAAAACTTCATACAAAATTAGATAACATATTTGTTAGTTCTAATGCACTATTTAAAAAAAAATTACCAAAATAACTAAAAATTTAAAAAAACATTTAAAAGATTGTCGATACTAACACAAACGTATACAGAGTGGGCGTTGACTGTAAAATCGGAGAATTGCTCCTTAACTATTAGACACATTACGACGAATTTTGTTACAGTAATACATAATCAGTTGCCTACATTTTAAAAATAAGTACATACAAGGTGTTTCACAAAAATATGACAACCAAAGCTTATGTTTTCTTAAATAGATCACTTTGCATATTTTTAAACTTTTGGATTCTTTCTTCTATTTAAATTCAAAAATTTATAGCATTGTATTGCTCTATCAAAACCGTTCTAAAGATATTAACACTATCATGTTGAAATAAAGTCAACTTTGGAGCGATGGTGGCAGGACTCTCATGAAAATTTTTGAGATATGTTTGTTTTATCGATTATTAATAATAGTCAAGTTGTAAAAAAAGTATTAATTTTTTTAAAAAAACGTAAAACTACATAGAATTATTAATTTACACGGAATATAATTTTTCTCAGTATTTTTTCATATTTAGATTTCATGTAAAATGAAGATACTAAATGATAAGTTATATAGTCGTCAACGCTTTTATTTAAAAATATTGTAACGAATTTTATTATTAAAACTAATTTATTTAAACAACTAAAAGTTTCTTTTTTTTATACTAGAAATATGTACACTTGTAAAGTAACCAAACTAATTAAATCTAATAATATTTAATAAAAGCACTTATACTAATTAAGATAAGATAAAGTCCGTTCTAGAAGATGGATAACAACTTCGAGAAGACTCTTGAATTAGCGAATAACTTCTCGAGCGTTTCACTGCCCCCTTCTTAGGACTGTTCTGTCCCAGAACAGGAGACTGGATGCGACACCGGTAAAAAGGATTGTGGCGATAGCGGCAGCTTTTTCTATTTCGGCAACTTCCTTGACCATAAAAGTAACAGTCAATGGACTTTTCCTGGCCTGATATTCTTCTTGGTTGGTAACTACAGACCAACACTTGAACGCCTGTCCCTCGAAAGACGATCTCCAACATGTTTCGAACTGACCTCCATATCAGTTGAACTAAGCCACAACCAAGCTTGGGTACTGCCAATTTCTTAACATGATGGAACTCCATTTATCTCGTGAGACTCCATAATGTTTGCCACAGAACTTTGTATAACGATTTGACACGTGAGCATTTCTTGGTGACCAGATAGAAAACGAAGCGTTCGTCATCACGTAGTCCTAAAACTTTTCCGACTGCCGGTTGCTGTCTTCATAAATCATCTAGCTGCCCAAACTTCTTTTTAAACACTACTGCAACCCCTCTGGACATGTCAAGATCCTCGCTCACGCAATGTGCGATGGCGTCATTTTTTTGTGTCTGGAACAGGTCTTGTTGTTCCTTGGTGGTAACTCCGAACCTAGCTTTTCCAGAACCTCCGTATAAGTTCATAAATTTCTCGAACTCTATTTCTTTGATTGGATTCCTGGTTCTGCTACTTATTACTCTGGTTCGGACCTGGACTTGCATATTGTGGTTATCGCCAGCAAACGGGGCTAGACGGTCGACGTGGACCACTTTTGGCTTGCCTCTGGGTGGTTTTCGAATGCGGTATATGACGTCGTTAATACGCTGCACTACTTCATAAGGGCCTTTCCATTGCCTTTGCAGCTTCGGCGACAAACCACGTCTCCTTTGAGGATTATACAACCAGACCATATCGCCAGGTTGAAACCCACCATTTTGCGCTTTGATGTCATATCTTGTTTTTATCCTGTCGCTGTCAATTTGTGTGTTTTCACGAACCTCTTCATGTACTTCGTCTAGCCTCTTGGCCAGCTTGCTGACGTAATCTTCTCCAGCAACTTCTTCTTCCGGTCTTCGTCCAAATTGAAGATCGTATAGTAATCGTATTTCACGACCGAGCATGACACAGGATGGTGTTTGGCCTGTGTTTTCGTGAACGGATGATCGGTATGCCATTAGGAAAAGGTGCGAGTACTGATCCCAGTCTCTTTGGTGTTCGGACACTACCTTGGCTAAGTACTTACCCATTGTTCGATTGATCCGTTTAACCATGCCATCAGATTAAGGATGGAGAGGCGTTGTCCTGGTTTTCTTAATTCCCAACAGTCGGCAAACTTCTTGAAACAGCCCAGACTCAAAATTGCGGCCTTTATCGCATTGTAATTCCAACGGAACTCCAAACCGGCAGAAAAACTCTTTTACTAATACGTCTGCGACTGTAGCTGCTTTCTGATTGAGTATGGCGTAAGCCTCCGTCCATTTCGTGAAATAATCCATCGCCACCAGGATGTATTTATTTTCTGAATCGGATTCTGGGAACGGCCTTGCGATGTCAATCGCTACTCTTTCTAAAGGGGTTTCTACGTTTTATTGCTTCATGGGTGCTTTGCGCTTTCTCGCTGAACCATTTCCTGATGCGCAGACCGTGCAATTACGGCACCATTTCATGACGTCCTTTTTGCAGTTCATTTAGTAGTATCGTTCTCGTACTTTACCCAATGTCTTCTTAATGCCAAAGTGTCCTCCTGATGTCCCATCGTAGAGATGCTTCAATACTTCTGCCACCCGGCTCTTTGGCACTACCAGCTGTGCCCTCAACACTTTCTAGGGATTGCTTAAGAAGACCGTCTTCTACTATCAAGGAGTCTCACTGCGCCCAGTACGCTTTCATGTTTCTGCCCAAAGCACGCACTTCTTTCCAGGTTACTCGTCGGCCGCTTTCTTTCCAGTCCAGAAGTAGTCTTATTTCAGGATTGTTTTCTTGTTCGCGACGTAGCTGCTCAGGTTCCCACTCATCATCAACCATAGCAGTTCTCCGGAGGCATTCAACTTTTTCTTCCAGTCGCAAACAATGGCTGCAGTCCGTCGGACATGGTCTTCTGGACAAGGCATCAGCGTTCCGATGACTGCTTCCGGCACGGTGTTCTGTGTCATAGTCATACTCTTGCAGTCTCTCAATTCATCTTGCCACTTGTCCTTCTGGGTTACGGAACTGTAGTAGCGATTTTAAAGCTGCGTGGTCCGTTCTCATTAAAAATGTTCATCCATACAAGTACTTGTAGAAATGTTCGATGGACTTCACGACTGCTAACAGCTCCTTTCTAGTCACGCAATAATTCCTTTCTGGCCTGGACAAAACCTTGCTAAAATACGCGATAACTTTTTCTTGTCCATCTTGAACCTGCGAAAGGACCGCGCCTATGACCAGATTGCTTGCGTCGGTATCCAGAACAAATTTTCCATCTTTTGTTGGATAACTCAAAATCGGCGAAGTGACTAGGGCTTGTTTTAGTTGATGGAAAGAATTTTTGCAGTCTTTATTCCATCTAAATTCTGCTCTTTCTTCCGTCAATTTCGTCAATGGTTTGGCAATATTAGCAAATCCGGGTGCAAATCGTCTATAATAGGTGCACAACCCAAAGAAACTTCAGACCTGATAATGGTAAAGTAGTTTGTCCTCCTGGTAGTCAAGTGGTAGTTAGTTCTAAATTTTTATCTTCTTTAGGAGGGGCAATAAAAACCACTCTAAACTGTTTTTATGGCTACGTTTCGTGCCTCTAGTGTGCACTTCATCGGACCTGACGTTTGTCGATTAGTCTTGGCCATGCTTGCACTGCTCGGATTTTGTCTGAGTCAGCCTTTACTCCATCTCTAGATACGACGTGGCCAAAGTATTGGACTTCCTTCTTAAATACGTGGCACTTCTTTGGGCTCAGTTTGAGGTTAACCCTACGTAGTCGCTGGAACACTTCCTTCAAGTTGTTCAAGTGTTCTTCAAACGACCTTCAAACCACGATCACGTCGTCCAGGTAAACCAAGCACGTCTTCGAAGACAATCCGCGCAAGATGGTCTCCATCAAACGCTCGAATGTTGCAGGAGCGTTACACAGGTCGAAGGGCATCACAGTGAACTGCCAGAACCCAATTGTAAAAGCTGTTTTTTCACGATCCTTGGGTTCCAATTCTACTTGCCAGTAACCACTCTTTAAATCTAACATGGAAAACTACTGGGATCCTGACTAACGTATCGTCAATTCTGGGTAAAGGGTAACTGTCTTTTTTGGTCACGTCGTTTAGCTGACTGTAGTCTACGCAAAACCTTGTTGATCCATCCTTCTTCTTCACGAGTACCACTGGGGATGCCCATGGGTTACTTGATGGTTTAATCACGCCTTCTCTCTTCATATCCGTATTTATTTGTTCGGCTTCTTCTCTTTTCGCCAAAGGAAGTCTGCGTGTATGTTGTCGTGTCAGCCGAGCGTCTCCGGTATTAATTTTATGTTTCACTACATTAGTTCTTTCTTTGGAACCACTCTCCAGCGCGAACACATCTTGATACTCTTCGATCAACACTTTAACTTTAGCCAGCTGATCTTGTCTGAGGTTTTGGCATTTGATGGTAAGAATGTTCAATAGATGTTGTGGACACTTTTTCGGCGACCTATCTTCGTCAGACTTCACGCATCTCACAATTTGAGATACTGGCGTGCATTCGCCTACCACGGTCTTTTTCTTCAACGTTACAGGATCTGAGTTGATGTTTAAGATCCTTACTGGCATCGTGTTTTTTACTCGTACTAAAGTTATGCCAACGAGTAGTCCCTTTTCAGCTAAACCGCCCTCCATTGGTTCAATCGCGCGTATGTAGCTTTCCCGAAGACTTCCATCCAGGCGTGCCATCACCACATTTTCAGTCCTTGCAGGCAGAGTCACGTCTTCACTTAATAAAACTCGCACGGCTGCATTCTCTGACGAATGAAAAGGAATTTCTTCATTATCGATCTTCAGGACATCGTTCTTCATATCCATACTTCTTTATCACATCCATTCCCAGGATAACTTCTTCCGTGATGTCGGCTACCAGTATTTGATGGTCGAGTACTCCATTTCCCAAACTAATGGTTACTTTGACTTGTCCGTGAGTAGGTATTTCGTCGCCCGTCGCCGTTCGAAGTCGTACTGTTACAGGCGATGTCTTCTCGTTTTCCAATAAGATGTCAGGACGAAGGATGGTCTTCGTCGCTCCGTGTCAACCAGTAACTGAAAACTTCTCCCATTAATTTTGCCATCAAGATAATGCTATGCAATTGCTCCCTAGACGACGCCACTTGAATGGTAATCTCCGGGGCATGGCTCGTTGAGGTCGACTTTCGTCCCTCTTCTAGTCTTCTTTTGGGCTTAGTACAACGTCGTCGTACGTGGCTCACTTCTCCGTAGTTCCAACACATCACTTCTCATTCTCGAGCTACTTGTTCCCGAATACACGTCGCACTGTGTCTTCAATGCTTTATTCTGAGTGCGTGGGTAATTCTGCAGCACAACGGAGCTTATGGCTGCTTCGGTGCGACGCTTGTTTCGCCGTCTCGAACTCAAAAGCATGAGTCTGCTGCGTTTCGTTGTTTCGGAGGCCGTCTACAAAGGTTTGAATAGCTAACTGCTCCAAGAAGGTATATTGCGCTGTAGGATACGCAAGCCGTGTCAATCTGGCGATGTCAGCCTCAAACTCCTGAAGACTTTCGGCAGCTTTCTGAACCCAACTTTTAATTTGAGCTTAATACACCTGTTGAAGATGAGAATCTCCATATCTCATTTCTAATCGTGAAATTAAGAGTTCGTAATTTTCTTGTAAGTGGTCAGGAACCGTTTGCAAGATTCCAAGCGCTTCTCCGCGTAAGGAGACAATTAAAGACGTCGCTTTCTGGTTGTTGCTCTAACCATTAGCTGTAGGTGCGGCTTCAAACTGCTTGTAGTAGGTGGACCATGGAACTTTACCATCAAAATTTGGAGGTACAACTTTAAACTTGTGAGTGGTTTCTTCCCGATGGTCTATTATTAAATGTTTGCTCGTGACGCTTCCTTCGCCGTGACAATTCATTCGATTTATTTTTTCTTTAAGCAGTTTCATTCTGTCTTCTAGTTTGTCTTTTATTGCTTTCATTTTCTCATTCATAGATTCGCAAATTTCTTCTTTTAAATTTAACATATCTGCTTGGGTTTCCTCTTGCACAATTTTGATTTGATTTCCTACACTAACTTGTATTTGTTCCTCAATAGTTTTTATTTGATTTTTTATGCTCGCCCGTATTTCTTCTTTTAAACTTCTAGAATTTTCTTCAATTTTTCTAGTCATCGATTCTTGACCATTTTTTATTGATTCAAGAAATTCATATAGTTTTGCATCCATTGTAACTGCTTGCGAACGCGTCACCGGCATAAATTTAACCACGAATATTAATTTAAAACAAAAATTAATAACACTAAATTTTAATAAAGCCCGACACTGGTTTAACGAAACGAACAGCTAAGATTAAATGCTATAAACAAACACGCGAACTAAAGTTTTAATTATTTACGCAATCAATGTTTTTATTACGGGAGCGATATTAGATTACTGGTATTTACACTAAAAAAAATCGCCAACCCGACACCGGACACCAATTTGTAACGAATTTTATTATTAAAACTAATTTATTTAAACGACTAAAAATATGTTTTACTTATACTAGAAATAGGTACACTTGTAAATTAACTGAACTAATTAAATCTAATAATATTTAATAAAAGCACTTACACTAATTAAAATAAGATAAAGTCCGCGGATAGCTTCACACACTTGTTTACACTAAAGTCACGTACAAGATTATTCTCTGTATATTTATCTACACACGCGCTAACGACTTATTTATTTAGACTTGAATAATCTTTTTAACACTTCTGTATTCGCATTACGGCAATAAAATGACCTACGATTTGTTTCTTCGGTATATATATACATTTTGAAAATCATTTTCGAGTGTTCCATATCTTTCGATATACGTTCTAGAAGATGGATAACAACTTTGAGAAGGCTCTTGAATTTGCGAATAACTTCTCGAGCGTTTCAATATAACTAAGATAAAAAACTATTACGACATTTCAACTTAAAATCAAATACTCAGGTAGACTGGTCGCTCATAAAAAAATAACAATAGCATTTATTGTTTTAATATGTGTCATTATTAGAGTATTAGTCTATTGTTTACAACTTTTTCTCTTAAAGTTCCGATAGTCGCGTCAAATGTTTAAACGTGAGTAGTCGCGTCGGTCTCACAGACTGTATCTAATTAATTCCAAAATAAATAGTAGAACGTACTTTTCAAAAACGTACATATGGGAACGTTTTAACAACACAAAAATGACCAAGAACAGGAAATAATGTACATTTGACTATTTTTTCCAAATAAATCACAAAATCTTTGAAAATAGTTTTTTTAATAATGCAGTTTTTTCAATCAGATACAAAAAACAAAAACTGGAAATAATACGAAAGGTTAAGTAAACAATAATATAAATTTTTTACAATAAATAAATATTAAACAAACATGATCAAAAGTTAGTGGACATTTTCTCGGCACTCCTGACAAACGCCAATAATATCCTCTAAGCACATATATTTATTACACTTATAACATTGAAAGTGGGTTTTGTGAGTTTTTTTTAAATACAGTAGTCACATCTTCCTTAGAAGGCATTCTGTGGAACTTAGCTTTCGAGGAATATTGCTCATAGCAAAACGTACTTACAAATGAGGCTTGACTAAATCATTGTCTTAAAAACGCCTTCTCAAAATGTTTTTGTTAGGGTTGTTTGAAGCGTAGACCATTTGTGAATTGATGCCAGCTTTTTTACAAGAAGTACAGAGGTAAACCAATTGTTCATCGTAACCTTGCGACCAGATCAGAGTCGTAGAACAACAACGAAAGAACTATTTGAAACCTTGTACGGCTTATCAGGTTGTGTTTCAACGTAAACTTTCATCTTGCTCGTGTAGAACATTTCAACACATATTTATTTGGTTTCGCATAAAATAAAAGCACGGGGACACTGCAATATTGAGATATAACAACCTAGTTCTAAATGGATATAATTATTAATCGGAAAATCTAAACCGAATACAAAAAAAGGTTGAAGCAAAACCGAGAAATGAAAAAAAAGATTTAAAAAACAAAAACTTAATAAAAACAACTAGTGAAAAATCGCCGGATAAAGATTTGCACGAAAACGCTAGTTAAAGTAACATAAATAATTCGACATACCAAAAGAGTACACAAAAAAACTAAAAAAGGAACAATTAAATTAAACATAGAACCAACACTAAAAATACAATAATACACAAATCTTAGGAAACTAAGAAAAGCGCAAAGAAAATACATGATACATGTGTATATTGCTTGGAAGAGAACCTAAAACAAAAAGTAAAGAATGGAGTAGAAATAATAACTACTGAAATATTAAATAATAGAATAATAGACGTCAAGGCATTAAACTTAAGAATAATAGCAATAAGCTTAAAATTTAAAGAACCAATAAACAATATCCAAATCAATGCGTCAGTAGAATAAACCGTAGAAGATGAAATGGCAGACTTTTATTTAAAAAAAAAAGAATACGTTAATAATGGGTGACTGAACAGTAAAATAAAAAATACCAAAACAGAGAAACGCTTTAAATGAGCAAGTATGGATAATAAATTTAAAACAGAAACGGGATAAAAATATTTGATTTTTGCATAAAAATTGACTTACTAATTTGAAATAGGCTGTGAAATCAACGACCGTCAAAAGTATAATAGACTACATAACTTATACGCAAAACTTAACAGATAAAATACAAAAAGTAGAAACATGGAAAAAAGCAAAAACTAAAATACAACGCAGATTAGTAACAATAGAAAGTAAAACCAGATTAAACAACAATTAAAGAACAAGAAAATATATTAATTTGCAAATACACAAACTTAAAAGTGCAGAGAGTGAAGGAAAATACCAAAATAGAACGGACAAAAGGTTTTAAAAAAAGAAGAATCTAAAATCAACCGTGACGACACAGAAAAAACGGAAAAAACACTAAAAAAGGTAGAAATTATGTAGGGTAAAAAATACAAAAACACTTGAAAATGACAAGCTTGTGGACTGAATATACAAGAAAAATGGTAATGGAAAGAAAGATAGCATATAAACGATATATCTAAATAAAGAACATTGCAAAAAAAAACATGGGAACAGAAACAACTAAAATAGCAAAAAGGAATAATGAAAAAAAATTCAGAAAAGATAACAGAAATACACAAAACAGATATCAGCAATTTCTGGACGAGAATAAAAAATTAAAGGGAAATAAAATAAGCAATAGTTCGAGAACAAATAAACTAAAAACTTGCAATTAAGTAAGAAGAGGTTTAGTATTTAACCTAAAAAATAAAAATTGACAAAGCATGTGGGGAAAACAGCATAGCACCGGAGATACCAAATAACTGGGGTCAAAAAGAGATTTACTGGTTTTGAAATATTTATAAACAAACATAAGAATAAATAAACTAATTTATAAGAAAAGAATACAGACGCAGTGCAAAAGTTGTACGCCAATGTGCATGGCCCAAACTACAAAACTTATACAAAAATACTACCAAAACGGTTAAGAAATCAAATAGAACTGAAACTAGAAAAAAAACAAGTATAATTCTGACCAAATAGACAAACAAGTTACAATATAAATAATAAAAAGTTAATTTTGAATTTGAAAGACGTTGAGAGGATTGAAAGTAAACAATAAAAAGTACACATAAAACAGTAAAAGTGCAATAATTAGCAGGGCAAAGATTGAACGAATTTGATATGAGCAAAGAAATTAAGCAAGGCAACAGCCGAAACCTTTTGCTCGTTGTAACTGTAATGCACAAGATAACCAAACAAATAAAAAATAACATAATAATAATTAGTTGCAAACAGTAAGAGCATACAAGAACCTAGAAGCAATTAAACTAAGTAGCCTCTTGTGAGCAGACGTAATATTACAGAAAACATGAAAATAGAAGTAAACTTAAGTATAACAAAAACTATCATTGTAAATGAAAACAAAACAAAGATCAAAACAATAATGAGATAAAATGTAAAAACAAGAAATTGGACAAAATTTCGACGTTCCTAAAAAGTACAGAAAATGAAGGCAGAATTAGTAAATAGGGCAAATAAATTGACTAAAATCTATTATACTATCAACAAAACAATATTAGGCCACAAAGACATTGACGTGAAAAAGAAAATACATAATATGATAACAGTATCAATAATAACTTAAGCCTGCAAAAGTTGAACGATTAGAAACAAAAGCAAATGCTATAAAAATGAAACACTTCAAAAAAATGGCAGGAAAAACTAAATGCGACAGAATAAACTAAAAAAATAACTAAACAAGAACCAACAATAAAAAATAAACAACTAAACTGGTATGCACATATAGTAATGGAACCTAACAGAATAACAAGAAGAATAATGGAAGCGGAAAAACAATTAATGAACAAAAGAGCAGTCCTAAAAAATATTGGAAGTAGTATTTTTAAAAAAATAAGTGCAAAAAAGGCAGTGATAATAGATGAAATAAATACAATAGCGAGGGACAGAAAAAGTGGGCAACATAGGTGCAAGATTAAAGACCGCCATCTGACGCCCAAAAGCGCATTAAAGATTATAGAAGAAGAAGATATCAAAAACTATGTTATCTTGAAAACTCAGTTAAAACTTTTTACAATTTTGTCTCTTTAAAGATTATACTTATATGTAGTCGTTTTAAAAAGTTTAAAACAAATTATATAAAATATTTAGAACTGTAAACATTGGCTGTTACCGTAAGTAGCAGAATTAGATGTTGCATTTGATTATTTTAGAATTGACTATTAACAAGAGAAAGACAAATGTAGCTCTTGATTTTACTATTTTTTTATGTTTTCCAATTTTGTTATCAATATTTTGTGTTTAAGTACTTACACATATAATAGTGATACGATGTGTAACTTTAATAAAGTATTTGTTACAGCACACGAATGATAAAATGTTATCCAGAACCAAATGCTCTTAACCCATGCGAAGATATAATGGGATCTTACTGGTTACGAATATCAGTTTGGTTTGTGGTTATTTTAGCAGTGATGGGCAATCTAGCTGTGATAATCGTTGTTATATTTAGCGGTGGAGAAGTTTCAGTACAAAGATTCCTCATATGTAATTTAGCGTTCGCTGACTTTTTTATGGGTTTATATTTATTGTTTATTGCAAGTATGGATCTTTATTCTGTTGGATCGTATTTTAACAGCGCATTTGATTGGCAGTATGGTAAGTTAAAACTGAATAATAATATAATAGTACAAACAGCAGATTGTTTGTTATCAGGTGTCGGATGCCAAGTAGCTGGGTTTCTTACCATGTTTGCAAGTCAATTATCCGTGTTCACATTAACGGTAGTGACAATCGAAAGATGGTTTGCTATTACTCACGCTATGCACCTAACACGCAGAATTCGTATCGGGGCAGCTGCAAAGATTATGTGCATGGGATGGCTATATTCCTTATTAATAGCAGCTTTACCGCTATTTGGTGTTAGCAATTATAGCAGCACTAGGTAAATATTTAATTAATAAAACAATATTTAATAAAAACAAACGTTTGTTTCAGTATTTGTCTTCCAATGGAAATAAATCAATTGGTTGATAAGGCTTATTTAATTACAATTATCGTATTAAATACAATAGCTTTTGCATTAATCGTATTTTGCTACGCACAAATTTATTTCAGTCTTGGATATGAAACTAGACATTGTAGTACTAACGGAGAAATGACAATTGCTAAAAAAATGGCTTTATTAGTATTTACCGATTTTGCGTGCTGGGCACCAATTGCATTTTTCTCACTTACGGCATTAGCAGGATACCCACTGATAGGTGTTACAAGATCCAAAATTTTACTAGTGTTTTTTTATCCGCTCAATTCTTGTGCCAATCCGTATCTATACGCAATTATGACTGCTCAATACAGAAGAGATTTTTTTTTATTATTATCTAGGTACGATGTAAACTTTTAAAAACTGTTTAATTTGATATGTCTTGTCTTTTTGTAGATGCGGTATATGCAGAAAAGCAGCGCAACACTATACTTTAACAACTACTTCGCTTCCAACAGCAAATAATTCGCATCCTATTCCTTTACTTATGATTAAATCTAACGGAGAACAGATAAATAACAAACCTGAAAATTACGCTGATGATGCGTTTGTTTAAATTTTGTATCATTAACTGCTTTAAACTGATACCAGTAATTTAAAAAGTCTGTAATTCATATTTTTAAATTAAGTAGTGAGTAATCTACATATATGAACATGTAAATAAAAAAGACAAAGAATGCGTTTTTACTAGACGTTTACGATAGTATTACAAAGACATTTTTACTTTTTTTTTAATTTATAGAATATATATTATTAGAAATTGTTACATTTCTCAAATATTTATGTACCTGTACTGCAAATATATTTTGTAGTTAGTATTGATAGGTATTGTTTTAATAAATAAGACTAATTCTAATTTTTCAATTTTGTGTTTTTTTTGACATCGTTATAACAGAAAACAAAACCAGAATAAAACTTAAATCTCTTTGTTTATACCTGATTTGTGTTGGAATTATTATATTCCTATTCGCTTTCGTTGGACATATGTATATTCAATCCTTATACCGAACACTCCGTTGCCACACCCCAGAGATGTTTTGGTAGTTTTGTTTCTGCAGTTTTATTCTTACTTTATTCATAACTGTTCTATTCATAGGCTCAGTTGTACCATTTTGTTGCGGGTTATATGGTGACGTGTATTCTATTCTAATCCCTCTATATCTACTAAATTTTTTAAACTTATCTGACATCAATTCTGTTCCATTATCTAAAAGTGTGCGTAACGTACAAATTGGGAAAGTGAGAAAAAAATTATAAGCTTAGATGTTTGGTTGACCGTTCGGCTAGCTTCACCGCGGATAGTCGTAGGTTGGATAAGCTATTGCCCTTTGCGCCACCTTTTCTTACGAATGAGTAATGTACTGAACGTCTAGGCTAGAAAAAAATAAATCCCAAACCCGCAATCCCCAAAGTACATTAATAATAAAACACTTGTTCAAGTAAGATAATGATAGTATCATTTATTAATTTCTTTTTTTTTGTATCGTTTACCTACCACAACCGACTCTAACAAAGGAAAATAGAGATAGGAGTAAAATCGTCGTTTCATACAAAATTTTTACTGCTCCTTTGGCTACGCCACTGGTATCGTCATAATTATTGCCACAAATACTGTGCTACAAGCTTATAGGTGTTACAAACTTCGCTCGACCAACTCGCACTAGTCGGAGATAAAGGAGATTTAAGTAAAAAAGAGTTTAAAGGGCCCCAGATTTTACTAAGTAAACACTTCTGTTTCGATCAAAACGGAAGGTCCAAGCTTGCAACAAAATCAGGTTCATAATCTTCAACGGACCAAAAATGTATAGTAAATTATTAACAACGAGCACCAAAAATGTATCGTGAATTATTCAACAATGGTTAGATAAATGCCGAAAGTATCGGCAACACACAATACATAGGCTTAAATTACACTTAAGATGATGATAGCGAAGAAAATTAAATTGATAATGACAAATATCTATGATTAACAGCATCCGACACAAAAAATAATTAATGAAAATATCTTAATGGTATTGAAACAATTATTGTAATTACGTAAGTTAGAATAACAAGCAATACTTTTTGTGATGTAATTAAAAACGACTTACCCACAATTCAGTACTTCCCCGAAGAAAACATTTTCCTCGTTGAGTCGATCTGGAATATTAATAAACAGAGAAAATCGTGTCAGCACAATGGCTAACGAAAGCTAAAATCTATAAAACTATTAGTTAATGTTAAGAGTGCGTTTTAAGTATAGTGGGTTGCCTAAAATATAGCATTTTTATGCAGTCACCGTTTTATAGCTTTTTTAAAATTGAAAACGAATATTTATGTTTTTATTAATGAAAACTCTAAAAAACATGTTAGGCCATCGCGTAACATAATTTATTTCTTAAAATAAGGTAAGACTTAAAAGTTATTGATACTCAAAGTTAGTCAAGAAATGACAGTGTTATAATGTGGTTTTATAATATTTATAAAACGATCATCGTAATTATAATAGCTCAGTACGATGAAGTAATACATCAAATAATAGTACATACTTTTAATTTTCGAAAATGTTGTCTATTTTTCGAAAAAGCTATAAAACGGATTTCACTCCATATACTTAATGTAAATCGCATCTAAATTACAGGAAATGATAATTTTTTAGTTCATCATTTATCCAATAGGTGGTCGACCTTTAACATGCGCGCATTACGTCATTACTACTTATTATCTTTATTGTTTTACGAAACACAATATGCTTGCAAGCTTGCAACAACAAAACAAAGATAATTCATTCATACAAGATTTAAACGAAACATTATCACGCTAACGCAACGGTTTGAAAAAAAGACCTATTTCGTCTTTTCGTTTTTACATAGTTATCTTCTTTGCCGTGTAATAATAATAAGTAAATTGTGTGTTTTTCGAGTGAGGAAATTTTTGAATTGCTTACAATGAAATCAGTATTTCCCTGAAAATAATACTAACCTACGCTTTGCATTTTTTCAGATGGACAGTGGAGAAGCAAAATTTGTTAATCTTACTTCTTTAATATTTATTTTAATGTCTTCCACACTCCAGTGCTAATAATGTTGAAAAATTTTTTTCTCAAATAAATTTTAAAAAAAATTAAGAACTGCCTAGAATAATTTCTTCTAATAAAACTTTGTTGGTTCAAAAAGTGGCAATTGTTACAATGTTAAAATTATCCTAAATTTATTAAAGAAAATTACAATTCAAATGTACAATTTGGACGATCAAGGAGGTGTCAAGATATAAAATAATTGTAATAAAAGTTAGGTTTTTTTAAAAATTTATTTAGTTTCAGTAACAGCCAAAAAAATATTTCAGCTGCATTGCAGTCGGAATTTGACTATAAATAACAAAAAAAAGCATAAAATTTAAATTTTATTTGCTCCAATTTCTAATGTCTCACGATTTTTTTGTGGTGACTTAAAGAATTTTTACAATCGATTTTTCATTATACATTCATTTCTTCTAATCGATTAATAAATTTAAAGAAATCGACCGAGAATCGTGAACACTACAAATATGTAGCATAATATTAAAGAACATAAATTAATTGCAAAAGAATTCGTTAGTACACATATAAATATTCTTTTTTGTACTTCCGTCCGTTTTGATGTATTTTGCAGGCATCATAATCGTCCGGAAATTTTACTTTTCCGGCCTAGGCCGGTAAGGTGTAGTAGAATTTTATAACTAGATCGAAGTTGGCAGTAACAATCTTTAATTAATTAAACGTCATCTGTCAGATTTATTAACATACTTTTTTAAACACATATAACAAATTTGCTTATATCTTACCATTGCTACAAACAACAATAGTTTTATTTCCTTTCAGTCAGTCTGCAAACAAAGTGACATTTGTTATTGAATATACTATTTTCGCTTTCATAATCCGTTTTGACAGTTTTTGCGCAGTTGTCAACATAAACGTTAAACTGTTTTTGTGAGATTTTTAAAATTTGGGGGCTTCGCAGTTCCTGTTGGAGCAATAAAATATTATATTCAATTCGTTCTTGTATAAGTTGGGCTTTTTTTCCTCGTGGAAAAAAAAACGTTCAATTTACACAGGAACACGTTAAATAAATAACCATTTCCATTTCTCATTCAAACTTTGTAGATTCATTTTGACTAAATGATTATTTCTAAGTTTAGTATATATCAGTTTCAGAAAAAATCAATTTAAAAAAAATCGATTATTGTGCCATCAATTTTTGTCTAGATAGATTTTTAACGCATCGATTATAAACGAATCGCAAAACCGATCTTTTTCAAGAAAAACTACAATATTATTAGTTATCAATAAAATTTGTTTTTTTGATTTGAAGTTAGAAGAAATTAGAGAGTAAATGTAGTACAGTAGCCTCCCGATTATCCGGATCCCGACTAGCCGAAACGTCGGATTATCCGAAAGAAACTGAACTTTTGAACCCGCCGAAACCAAAGCGAAACAAATTAAGACGAAACATCTGGTCGGTCATTTCGTTGAAAACGTCGGGAAACCCAAAAATATTTAATAAAAATTTGACTGCTTATGAGGGTCAATTATACTTCCAGACTATAAACATGAGTCATTTCTTTTCATAAAATGTTCTTTTCGGACTTTATACAAAAGGTCTTTGTAAATGGTTTATTATTATTACTTTTCTCAACATTTAGAACAAAACATTCAGTTCTAAATACGCCACTGTCAACATGAGTAACATAATAAAAAAGCGGAAACGTGTTGTTGTTACTGTGCAAGAAAAATTAACTGCAATTAAACGGTTTCATAAAGGAAAATCTTTGAAAAGTGTTGCCAAGGATTATGGTGTAGGTATAAGCACGGTTTCCAAATAGAAAAAAAATCGACAGAAAATTGAACAATGGTGTAGTGTACTAGCATCCTCAACATCAAAGCCAGAATTCTATGAAACAGGGCGAATACAATAAAATTGACATAAAATTGACGAGACATTGTGTTTATGGTTTACTCAACAACGCGACCGTGGTATTTCAATCTCAGGCCTTATATTACAGCAAAAAGCAATTGAAATCGGTGAAAATCTTCTTGTAACCGAAGCTTCTGATGATACATTTATAGCAAGCGACGGCTGGTTATCGAGATAGAAAAACCGCCACGACGTACGTTAACTAAATATTTGCTGTAAAAAATTGTGTGCTAATCAAACCAAAGTTGAAAATTGTAAACAATAGTTTAAGCAACTCATAGAAGTACAGGAATATACGCCAGATCAAATTTATAATAGTGACGAAACTGGTCTCTATTACAAAATGTTACCAAAGCTGGAAGAAATGAACGCGTTGCGACCGGCTACAAAAAGAATAAGAACCGGTCAACAATTCTTGCCTGTTTAATGTGCATTAGCAAATCCGCAAAGCCAAGAGCAGAAGAGTAGCCATTGGTAAAAGACTCATAGATTGTTTAAAAATAATAAATATAAAGAGGTAATTTATTTGCATGGAATAAAGTGAAAAGTACAACGTTACAAAAACCTTAGGCAAAGATAATACACCAAGAAGAACTTTCTGTAGACAATGATGATGAAGAAGAAGCTCCGCTTCATAAAACGATGAGAAATTTAGATGGTTGGGAAGATACAGCATTTTTATATGTAGAGCAACAGCTTAATACAACACCAAGTGACATTTTTACTTTTAGCAAGGTGAAAACACATTGCTTCAAAAAACGCTTGGATGCAAAATTTAAACAAAGATTGATTCTTTTTTTTACACCACCAAAATAATATACCAATGTACCTATATTGTAGTACATTTTTTTAAATAGAAACTACTATGTATTTTATTTCAAATATATTTTTTTTGTTCTTTGAATAGATACATATTTATGTACCTACATAAATATTTTACGTTTTTACCTCTTTTAGTAAAAACTCCAGATTAACCAAAATTTCAGTTATCCGAAAAGGCTTCGGTCCCGACTTTCGGATAATCGGGAAACTACTGTAGTTCTGTTTATTAGTTGAAATTCTTAATAAAGAATTTTTGAATGACATAATAAGAAATAATTTGGAATGAACCTCCACTATATGCTTGTAACTTTATTTATTTTATTTTCATACATAATTTTTTCATTCGTGTTCATTCAAATTACAACTATTGCTGTTGAAATTCGAATCAGCAATTTGACTGCTATTTTTAAATTTGCTTACATTGGCACATTCAAAGATAAAAATAAAACCTTGAATGAAATTTGATGTGTAGAGTTGGGTGTAGTCACTATACGTCTTATTCCTCGTATTAACTCATTTTGTAATATATTTAAAACAATTGGTTCTTAAAACGAAATTTAATGTATGCATTAATTTTCTAATTCCGTTATTATTTCTTGGAAGCAACTACTGAGAAGATTCTAATAACAACTTCTACCCATCTCTAATTTTCTTTATGCGTCATACCAACAGTTTTCTACTTTATAACTAAGCTGACATCTGTTTTAAATATTTTATATTATTACTTCAATTAATGCTCACTACGTATTTGGAATGTCGCATTCGAACGCGCCCTTAAAAGAAATTAGACATAAAAACCGGTTATCGAATGCAGTTGCATACATTAAATTAAAGATGGTATCGCTGGCGATTAACTCGTAAGTAACAGTACATCGAAGAAAATTTTCTTGTTGAGACTTCCTTTTTTAATGTAAATTAGGCCATCCAAATTATAATATTTTCATTAGGGTATCTGGTCGATTTAACCCTTGATTGGTGGAGTAATACACCTAAACATGTAGACTAACACGTATCGGGTCGTGCTAACAAATTAAGATGGAAATTACAAATTAATTCTAAAAACAAATATGAAAAACTTACCCTGTGATGAATGAACTAATAAAAACACGTTGTCGTTTTATATCACAGTTTCCACATACGCCGATGATGTTAGAAAATTAATTTAGACACCGCAAGCACGAATTTAAGTAATGGACGGTTTAACGGCATAACAGAAAAATGAAGTACAACAAAACTAGTTAGAGGACGTCAAAAGTAAAAATTTAGCTTTAGTGTAATGAATGTACAGGGTATTACATTTTGAAATTTATGCACAGTAACACAATATTACCCCCATCCCAACAAGATAAAAGGGTGGATAACTAAACGAATGCTAAAATGAAGATAGAAACTTAGGTATACATCAAAGCAAGAATCTTAAAGCCAATACCAACCCAAATTCAAGAAACCCAACCCCATGTAATCTCAGCAGATTACGAGATATGCAGAAGAGACAGAGGATTTCCAGAATCTTAAGAATAGCGACAACCAAAACTGTAATAGAAGCGCACGAAGCGAATAGTATCTCCAAGAAACCAAGAGTACTTTACTCCAAAAGCAAAGAAAAATACCAACACGGTTTACTAATTTTTGAAGGGCATAAAACAATACCAAAAAGTAAGGTACAAACAATCAGTAACCCAATATAATACAGACGTAAGCATCAAAAGAATTCCAGAGAAAAAACGATATAGGAAAAGTGAAAGTTTAGACAAGCATCTAAAACTAAGTAGCGCTAAAATCCCCTTAAATTTCAGCCCTTAGATACAAAACCACCCTGAATATTGTCCCCTAAATAAATAACCCAAAATCCCAAGTACGAATAATCCCAAAACTAAAATTCAAAGAAAAGGAAAGAAAGAAAAGGCAAGAAGAAAACGTAAAAACTATCAATTGCTAAACGAACACTTGTTAATCATCGATAACTGTGCTGGACTGTAACAATGAAACTTATAAGCCGATAAACAGAACAGTATATCCCAAAAAAAACAAAGAGAAAAATAACTAAAAAGATGTCCTAAAAATGACTAACAACATCCAACAAAGCCGACCAAGCGGAGGTAAATAAACTACAGAAAACGGAGTTGTAGTCTGTCTAAAGTCTCAGACTTACACAGCAGGACGAATAACTGCCTAAACCCAATGTAGCAAAAGAAAGAATCAACTAAAAAGGAAAATAAAGAGAAAAAAATATGGTTGCATGGAATCCTAGAAAAAAAGACAAAGCTTAAACCAGAAAGAAGAAACTTTCAAATCAATCAACCCAATTCAAAACATAGAAGGAGTAATAGTCAGGAAAAGTACCCTAAGAGTAGAAAGAAGAGAAAGGCAACGAAAAACAAAGAAAAGAAGAGGCTAAATGTTATACCTAGTCCAACTCTTAATCTTTGAAGAGATGGAGATAGTGATCCAATTCCAGGGGCAGATATCACGCAGGTGTCATGGCTGTCGTGACGTCACGCTGACGTCACGCGTAGAGTTACAGCGTCTAGTTGTAGTTGTGATATAGCTGTAAAGCGTTGTGTTTTTCAGTATTTGTTTACTGTTTTTAACCTGTTTTAAAGTGTATTTGTGAGTTTGTGTACTTATTCAATTGTTTTGTAATACATTTCGTATTTCCAAATATGCGGTGTGCCATTTATTCTTGTAAAAACGATAATCAAAGCAAGGGTTTCAAAAAAAACGTTATGTTTTTTCGTTTTCCTCGTGATAAGAACACCTGCCAGAAATGGATAGTGGCTTGCGGTCGGGCGGATAAATTCAATGAAAGAAATGCTCATGTGTGTTCCGTGCATTTTCAACCATCGGATTACAAGAGGGACCTTAAAGCCGAACTACTAAATTACCAAGGATACAAAAACAAAAGATTATTAAAATCTGAAGCTGTTCTGACATTAAGCTTACCACTGAAATTAGGAGCTGTAGAACCATCTACCAGCGGATATCATTTAACAAATAATGAAAAAAGAAAAGTACGTATTGCCAGACGAGATAATCGACGATTAATTAAAACTATTTTGGACAAAAAATCAGAAAACGAAAGGTGGGTTTCTAATATTGCATACTTATTTGATGCCATACCTGTGTATTATGTAACTATATATACATTTTTGTACTTGTAGCTATCAAAATAAGATCGTAGAAATAGATTATAATGTACATGGTGAAGGAGCATGTAGTAGTCATAGTCCAACTAATATAACTATAGGGTATGTCTTTTAAAATTTGTAAACTATTCATTTCCTATAATTTCTCTTGTACAAGCTTACCTACATAGATATTTCCGTTTTAAGAATTAATACGGACCCAATATTACCAACAATTGAAGCTTTGGAGAATAAAATTAATTTGTTAGAAAATGAAAAAGCTGCTATCGAAAAACTTTTTTCGCCCAGACACATGCAAAAATTAAAAGGTGTAAGCAACAAATTAAAATGGACAGCAGAGGATATTGCAAAAGCAATTGTTCTATATGCAAGCGGACCTAAAACTTATCGATTTTTATTAAAAAAGGGATATCCCTACCCAGCTGTATCGACGTTAAAAGCATGGAAAAAAAATTTAAATTTTACCGGGAATATTAAAACCTGTTATAGAAATAATGGGACAGGAAGACCTGGCACCATTACAAAAAATTTGTGTTATGTCCTTTGATGAGATGAAAATACGAAGTGTGTATGCCTACGATAAAGTAGCCGACGAAGTTGTAAAACCACTTGGATATGCTCAAGTTGTTCTCATACGAGGTTTAGTAGGACATTGTAAACAACCCATATATTTTGATTATGATGGTAAAATGACAAAAGATAAACTTTTATTCATTATTACAACTGTTGAAAATGCAGGATATTCTGTTGTTGCTATTGTGAGTGACTTAGGTGGCGGCAATAGATTATTACACAATGAATTAGGCGTAACACATACAGTCCCATACTTTAACAATCCACATAATTCTTTTAAAATATATGTCCTTGCTGATGTTCCACACCTTATTAAATTAATCAGAAATAATTTTGTTACTCATGGTTTCGTGATCAAAGGAAAGAATATTAATGTTAAAATTATAGATAAACTATTAGAGTTTACCAATACATCTGATTTATCAATTGCGCACAAAATAACATTAGCAAGTGTTCATGTTGAAGGAGCAGAACGACAAAAAGTAAAATATGCAACCAAACTGTTTTCCAGAACTATATCGAAGGCAATAAGTTGGTGTGGCAGACTAGGGTATTTTACTGATGAAAACTGGATGGAATGTGCAGAATTATTTGAACTGGTATGAAAAATGTACAGTTGCCATTATTTTAATCAATTAATGTTAACGTTTGTACAGATAAATGATTGGTTCGACTTACTTAATGTAAAAGTTCCTAAAGAAGACAGTCGGCCTAGAAAACATGCTTATGGACTGCACATTGATCTACAAAATAAGATACTACATAAAATGTCTGATGTAATAATGAGTTTAAGAATCCAAAATAAAAATTTTCTCATGCCGTTTCAGAAAGGTAGATTTTTGAGATTAGACTGACATACATTTTTAAACTACGTTGTAGGCATCATTATGACAAATACAGCCGTTCCATTACTTTACGCAGATTTGCAAAGAAGATTTCAACTGTCATACATCCTAGCATATAGGTTGAATCAGGACGCATTAGAACATTTTTTTAGTCTTATTCGAGCAAAAGGGGGATTGCATGATCACACTGATGCTCTTGAATTCAAATATAGGTTACGTGATTACATATTGGGGAAAAACGAGGGACATATGATAGTTGATGGAAATGTATCTGAAGATTCCACTCCTGATGTGGAAGGTTTACCTGAAAAATTGCTTTGCAACTCTTTACAAACACTTAAGGATCCGGCACCTAACTCTTCAATAAAAAATATTTTTGAAAAAGATAGAATTTTTCCAGAATTAAAATATGACAGTTTGCAATATCTAGGAGGATTCATTTGCAATCACTTAAAAGAAGAATCCTTGTTGACGCATAATGAATCTACTTCATATACCTGGATTGATCATTGTACAAAAGGAGGATTACAAAAACCATCAAAAGAATTTATGAACCAATTGACTACGCTAGAAAATATTTTTGTTAATTTTAATGGCGACTCTATTAACATAACTACAAAATATTTAAAGAAATTGATTGAGCTGTCAGAATCCGTAGATTGCAGCAAAAAAGCTAAGGAATTATTTTTTAAAAGTAGGATGTATTTTAAAATTAAGAATTTAAATAGGACTTTAAAGGACACAGTAAAATTAAAAAAAAAGAAAAATTAAAAAAACTTTGCAGTAGTCGATTTGTTTTTATCAATAAATGTATTATAATATTATTCTACAATATAAATAAAACTAATTTAAATGTAACAGTTATCATAAGAAAAATGTAAATGTTGTGCTTAAAGATTGTCGTGAATATTTTTTATATTATATTCAACGGATAATATTGTAAAATGGGAAAGATTATAGTTTTCTAAGTTATTATTTATCCACCTCTGAAACATACACGTAATTTTTAGTAACAATAACAAAAATGTGTCATTGCAATCTCGCGAGTGTATACAGTTACCCAAGTAGCAAAAATCAGTTACAAAACGGTTGTAAAACTCTCTTCCAACTATGGTTTCAGTAAGGTATCTAGTTACAGAATAGTTGCTGAGTCTTTCCTGATACGTCGTCAATACCGGATTTGGTCAGTTGCAAGGCAACTGCAGTAGTATTATAACCGTTTTACAACGTGTCTGAAACCGTTGCAATAAATACTTTGTAACTGTTTTGCAGCGTTGCTATAACGGTTTTTTACAAATCATGTTAACCTATTCTGAATCGTTTCTGTAATGGTTTATCATCACGGTTTTGTAATTGATTTGTAACATTGTAGTTACCGTTTACGGCAACTGCTATGTAACTGTTTTGAAAACATGCTTAATACCATTATTTGAAACTACTTTATAACCGCTTTTGTTAAGCAACTTATCCAAGATTTTAGTTACTAACTGCATCATAAAGATTAAAACAAAAGTATAAATAAAAATATATTAATAAAAAAATACAGATATATAAAAAGTTATAATAAATGTACATTATTTAAATTTTTATAGTTTCTTATAGAACTAAATTCAAACAAAAAAGATATAATAAAAGAATTTTTACATCTCTTGCAAGTAGGTACCAGTAAACAGGTTTTTACGGCAAATTTTCAAGAAAAGCGGATTATGTCTATTATTTATAAATTTTGTAAATAGTAAATGCATAAATTTTGTTAAGAGAATAATGTCTTTGTGTTAAAAGACCATGGCGGATTAAGATATTCCTCACATGCGTCTACGTAATTCTTAGTTAAATATTTGTATTAGGCTACAAATGCACATGTGCAATTATAATCGGTTCAATGATCATAATCTTCACTGGTTTTTTAAAGATTATAGGTGTTCGCAATGGCGATCTAATTTACACGTTCTGATCACTGTGTGTAATATTGTAATGTCCTTGCAATCAAATTCTATTTTATCCTAGAAGAAAATAAAATCAATTTAAAATTTGCTTACTTATAATTGGCAACTAATTCTTCAACGTTGATTAAATTAGAAACAGTAGTTTAAATGTACGATTAAAATTATAGTAATATAATATACCAATAATTGTACTTACGTAGTTTTGAATTAGAAACACTTTCGATACTGTTTATTGGATAACGATAATGGACTATATGTCTTATAAAAATCTCGTAAAATGCACTTCTTCTGTTGCTGTTTGAACGTATAGATTAACACTGAAGTGTAGTTTTAGAAATTCACACTTGTAACCATAGTTTCAAGACTGTTACACTCGAAACCGAAATGAAGGTTTCAATGTCACTAAATTGACACTGTAGTTACATAAGGGTTTAAGAAAAACTTACTTATAACCATAGTTGTAAAATGATTATTTCTGTAATAGATTTGAAACCTCAGTAAATTACGAAAGTTGCTGCTACGTTGCTGCTTATGGTTGCTGCAACGGTTTATTTACCATGGTGCTAATGTTACTAATTTGCAACTGGCTACAACGTAACCATGGTTACAAAATATTGCTTGGGATAGGTAATGACTTAATTTTTTTTATATACGCAATCGTTTTCAATATATTGTAAGAAGTATTAGTATTCGTTCTCTATATTAATTTATAACACTAAATAGCCGAACATTGTGGCAAGAAATTAAGTAAATAAGTAAGTTTTTTACTTTGAATTTGCATTATTTTGTTAATAAAGAACTTTTTTAATTAATTATGTTTTGTAGTTAAAATAAAGTCAACACGTTAAAGTGAGCTTTAAGTATAATTATACACATAGAATTAGTTATTCTTGTTAGTAGTTGATCAAGATAATTCCAGAAACATGCACATTTTTAAATAGCGCGTTTAGTGTACTCTACACGTGACGTCATGCGCGAAATAGTCTCGTTTTTGACACGGTTCGTATCTTACCTTCAACCTTTTTATATCATGATCCAATTCTACACTCCAACCAACCTCCCTTGTAAATCAATCTACGCACTTCAGAGAATTTTGTAGGACTAAGAATATTGCAAATCGCAGCAACTTTATCAGGATCGACTAGTAAACCAGACAGAAATGAGATTTGTCTCGATTTAATGTGAGACCCTGCTGGTCAGTCAATATAGCACTTTCGTCAGAACTTGCATATGATCGTCGAATGTAGGCGTAGCAATGGTGATGTCATCCAAGTACGCAAAACAGAAAGGTTCTATGTCAGCCCCAATAATTTGATCAATAAGACGCTGGAACGTAGTAGGTGCATTGTGAAGTCCAAAAGGCATTCGGGTGAATTAAAACAAGACCCTCTGCGGCACTGTAAAAAGAGTCCTAATTCAAAGAAACTTTTGCATGACAATGCCATATTCGCCCGAACAAAAGGAGTCAGCTGAAAGAAAGAATTGTACTCTGGTTGAAAATGCACAAACGATTATTCATGCTTAAAATTTACCAATAAAATTGTGGACTGAACAGGGACCACATCTATAGAAACCAAAAATATCAGTTGAGTTGTGGTTTGGTAAAGAAGCAGTCAGTCTAAATCACTTTAAAATTTATGGCACAAAATGGTTTATACATGTAAAAAACAGAAAAAAAAGAAAAAAGAAAAGGATCCCAAGACTAAAAATAATTAGAATATAACGATATACATACAAATATTTAGCTATCTTGAAACAAATAGATGTACGATATAGTTACAAAATCTCTACAATTCATTTTCTGGCGATTCTTTGGGTAGCGCTATTATAGAGCTAATCTCACAACAAACTAATTTCATTTGGCCGTCAAAAAAGTACCGTCCAATTTAATACATGCAGTTAGCTATCTGTATACCTTATTTATCTGTGATAATACTAAATATGTCTTATATTTTAAATAAATTGTCATTAATCAGTAATGTTTAAAATTAAAATAATTTTTTTTATTATTGTTGCATGTGGTTATGCATAATCTGTGTTTACTTTCTTCGTACTAAATTTCCATTTTACACTCTCTACACTACAAACTATAAACTTTTGCTCTTATGAAAAACAATTTAAAGTATTTTCATCTTTACAAATTAAATATTGTTCGTGTAATTAACAATACCTCGGCACTCAGGCAATTTAACAAATATTTTGTTTGTGTTTTGTAATGCTATTGAAATACAGTTTTGTTACAAACATTTAGTAAAAACTTCAACAACCGCAGCGCTGCATCCAGTATCCCGAACCAAAATTTCCAGGGTACAACGTAGTTAATCTTCATTAAAAAGTATAGACTGCCGCTCAAATGCAATCTTATAACTAAAGAGTGGACAATCAGGCAAATGCCTGGAGCCTGTGTATTTTGCCTTTTTGTGTAACTTTTTGTCTTTTTTGCTTTTTTAAAGAGTATTATTTTATATTGCCTTTTTACATATAAACTTTGAAAAGTTTGTGTAAACAGTGTTTTAATAGGTAGATGACAATAACGCATTACAGAATTTTCCTTAAATTACATACAATAATATAATTAACATTTTTTGCTCAAAAGGTCTTACCACGAACCTATAAATAACAACAGGGATTTTTATGTTTTGTTAAACAATGGTTTCCAGAAAACAATAAATACAAAAGCCGCTTATAGAGAAGAACTATTGTAAGAATTTATGCTAAGATTATGTACAATGACAGGTTTAACAGAACAATATTTACAAAACCGGAAGGATAGTTCTATTCAGTACCTAAGTTTTCTGTCTTTACCGTTTTTAGGGCACTTACGGTAGATTTCGGATATGAAGAATTAATCTCGTTTGTTACAATTCATGATTTACTTTATTAAAACGAAACTTAACATTCTATCTTCAATGAAAGAAAAAAAAATAGTGTTTTGTTTTCACAGGATTAATTTTTCTACTGGTTTTTCCTTCCGTGATGATCGACGGAGTATCGGTGAAGAATTTTGTATATGTTTGCTATTACCATCATTTGACACATCTTTTGTTTCAGCAATCACTTCAAGATCTTCTGAGTCTAAGTCGGTTTGGGTTTGTTGCAATGCTACCGGCGGTGTAGGTAATCTCTCCAGAACCTCGGTTGTCATCGTGACTGGTTGAGCTAAGCTTTTATAATTTTGACTGTCCAATTGATGGCGAGACTGAGGCGTCATCTGGGTCAATTCATCTAATGGTTGGTCTGCAAAACTGACTCTTTTCTTCTTGATTAGAACTTCTGTTCTTCTTAGCTGATGTATGTGTCTTTTGATTACATAACCACTATCCAATTCTATAAGGTAATGAAGACGGCCTACTTTTTCTACTACTGTACCATACTTCCATATTGTTGATGAACTGTAATTTCTTGATTAAACTCTCTCTCCCAGGCGTAAATTGATACTCATTTGAGGCGTTTGTTCTGTACCACAATGTAGAGGCTGCATTTTTAATAAATCGAGTCTGGTTCTTAGGTTTCTACCTATAAGAATCTCTGCTAGAGACTTATCTTCGTTCAATAACGGTGTTGCTCTGTAACGTAGCAGGATTTCATACAACTTTGAATGAATGGTTCCAGGTTCCTCAGACATTGTCTTTAATTTCCTTTTTAGTGTTTGAACATATCTTTCAGCCTGACTATTTGTGGCTGGGTGACTTGGTGCTATAAACGATTGCTTAATTCCATTCCTTGAACAGAAGTCTTTGAATTCTGCTGATGTGAAAATTGTTGCATTGTCTGACACTAAAATTTGTGGCAGTCTATTTCTGCTAAAAATTTCCTGTAACAATTTGATTGTAAAGGTTGAAGTAGGCGGAGTTTTTGACGCTAGAATTTCAGGCCATTTTGATTTTGCATCAATAACTAAAAAGAAAAAAGTATCCTTGGTATGGTCATGCGTAGTCCATGTGAATTCTTTGCCAATTTTCATCTGGAATTTCCCATGTATGTAGAGGCACTTTTCCTGGAGAACTCTTTATGTCAGCGCAGGGTTTACACGACTTTACCAAGCATTCAACATCCCGGTCAATATTTTTCCAGTTCTAGAAAGTGCTTTCATTCTGACTACGCCTTGATGAGTTGAATGAAGCTATTTTAACACTTCTGCTTGTAAACTGCTAAGAATTACTACTATTGAACCTCGAAATAGAACATCATCATGGAGGCTGAATTCTGATGAATCGTTGGCCAACCTCAAATCTATTTTTAATTTTCGTAATTCTTCGTCATTTTCTGTTTCCATTTTTATTGAGTCAAATGTGACAGTACTAGAAGCAACCTTTAAAATAACCATGTTAAATATGTGATAACCTTCGTCTTCGGAAATATTTTCACAAGATAATAGAGCACGTGACAAGTAGTCTGCATTTGCGTGTTTGTTTGATTTCCGGTGTCGAATTTCGTAGTCGAATCCACTTAAGAACATCGCATATCTAATGAGTCTCGATGCAGTGATGGATAGTCAACGGTTTGTTGTCCGTGATCAGAGTAAATTTTCTTCCATAGATGTAAATGTATAATTTTTGAAATGCCCAATAAATTGCGATTGCTTCTTTATTAAATTGTGAATATTTGTTTTTCACTTTGTGTTAATGATCTTGATATGAACATGATCGGTCGTTCTTCACCATCTATTATATGAGACAATACGGCAGCAATACCTACTGGGCTAGCATCTGTTGCCAAAACAATGGGTAAGTTAGGGTCGTATCTTACCAAAACTGTGTCACTTGCTATTTCATTCTTAATTTGTAGAAAAGCTGATTCGCAGGAAGCTGTCCATTTAAAAGGTTCATTTCTTTTTAATAACTGATAAATGGGATGCATTGTTTTAGTGACGTCTGGCAAGAATTTAGAGTAATATGAGACATATCCTATGAACGAGCGAACTTCGCTTACATTCTTTGGACGAGGACTATTTATTATAGCTTCTACTTTTTCTGGTGTCTTCTAAATACACTGGTCTGCATGAAAATTGGCCCTGATACCATTCTTGACGATCCTTATGTAAAATGACCTCCTGAATCCAAAAATGAGCTCCGTTTTTACCCATCACCCACCTATTTTGGGGGACCCCATTTTTATTTTATTTTTTGCATTTTTTTTAGAATTTTAACTTATAGCCGTTAAACATCCCAAAGCAGGTAATAAAATTTATACCAAAGTATATGGCAAAAATTTTGCTATAAAATGTATATAGAAACAACAATAAAATACAAATATATAAGAACAGTAAAAAAATATCAATAAACAGTTAAGAAGATTCACTGCACCACGCTGGCGATCTCAATACCACATGCAGGTTTGAACAGGAATTTTCGACAGGCTTGAACTTGCATTACTCTTCTCATTATAGTATATTACATTGTTTGCTTAACTGCTTCGATCAGTACATCTATAGCTGTTGCAGAGTTAACTTGTCGACGTTTTAAACGTGCTGGATTTTGTGTTCATTTTTGTTCATTTGTGTAAAACAGTAAAACTACTTTTACTCCGGATTTTTTCAAGTGACTAAGTGTGATTTGTGCTTAACGTCGGGCGTTGAATTACTGTTTAATTATGCCACCCAAGTGTAAAAATCATCCCGATAGCTTCTGCTATGTCTGCGGGGAATTAACTTTAAAAGCGCGACGAAAACCCCTTTCTCCGCTTGTTAAAACAGCTTATAAATTGTACTTTGATTGTCAAGTTGGCGACCAGGACAAGACTTGGGCTCCATCAGTTTGCTGTACGACTTGTTGCAGTAGTTTGACCAAATGGCTCAAAGGTACCCGTAAATCAATGCCATTTGCTGTGCCCATGGTTTGGCCTGAACCTCGCTGTCATCTTACAGATTGTTACTTTTGTATGCCTTCCACCGTCGGTTTTTCGAGCAAAAGTAAGCATACAATTCAGTATCCCAATATTCCGTCAGACCTGTTCCTCATAACGATACTTTGCCAATCCCAGAGCCCCCAAACACTTACCCAGATAGCACAAAGTAATCCGATGGACGTACAACGGACATTTATTGATGTACGTCTGGACGTCCACTGGCGGTCCATTTCCGTCCTATGGACGTTCAGTGGACGTCCATTCAGTGTCCATTTGTCACAACAATGGACATCCATGAAGAGTACATACAGCAATGTCTTATGGACGTCCACTGATGTACGCTTTATGGATGTCCACTGAACATCCATGGAGTAGACCCTACTCCTATATTCTATTGATAAAGTAAATCCAAAATATAAAGAAGCCGACATGTGACAGGAAGGTCTTTTTATATTTTAGATTTATTCTATTTATGTAGTTCTGATTTGACAGGTTGAAAAAACACAAATAAAAGTTTAAGACCAACTTTCTTTTATATTTAGATAAGTAAATAAAATATAACATGACCGGTTAGGTAACACAGTTTACTCTTCATTCGCACGTTCTGCACAGCGCCGGAGCCTTAGCGATGGTAACCTCAGCTTCCTTCTCCGAACAGTTCGGAAAAATTTTAAGTGCCGCTTCTGTAAAGTGTAATAGTAAACATTGTAGAAAAGTTTGTGGATAAAAACTTCCTTACTTATTAGCAATCCATTCAGTTTCAACGAAGAAAATTTTAACATTTTCCCCCGCCCAAAATAGCTGTAGCCTGCAGCGAATTTGTTTGTTACAAATTTTTGAGTAGCCCTGTACACTAAATCGTATACGTTTTTCCCTCCAGATGTGGCAATCTGTTTGATCTGAAAGAGTAAAGTAAATAAATTTAAAGTGCAATTCAATATACTTACAGCAGAGCTCATTGACGGCATTTAACGGCATTTACTGTAGTTTTTTTCTTTCCATTAACACCTATCAAAACAAATTGGGCATCATAATACATTAAAAATAGTATTTACTAAAACTCACTCTTACATTTGGGAGGCTCTGGTAGCATAGCATAAGTCTCACATGACGTATCGTCATCGCTAACCTCAAACGATGCAAACCTTGTGAACGCAGTTTTTATGGTTTTTCTTTTCTTGCGATGTGACTGGTTGTCAGTCAGTTCTGATTGAGATTCGACAAGAGATTCTAAATCGCTTGTTTCAGTAGCCTTTTTTGCTTTTTTTTTGACAGATTCGAAATCATCTACACATTTAAGGATGAGAGTTATCAAAAATATAGAAAAATTATATAAAGAAAATTTTGAATATTACCAAACACGTTGTTTCTCAATGGGGTGAATGGATGAATTTGCCATGTCTCTACGTCAGGAGACTTGCAATTTTTAATAGCAATGTTGATGCGACTTGCAATCCAAGGCGGCCAATATTGGTTTCCGCACAACCAAGATGTAGGAACAGCTGCTACTGCATCATTCTCATGAGGAAATTTTATAACAGACCAAGATTGTTGTTGCATTTGTTTAAATTGTTTATGACTAATAAAATTGTAACAAAATCACTAAAGACAGATCAATAGAAATCTGCCAACAAATTCCTACAGGCCTATTAAGCTAAATTCTAGGCAAATAAATGCATGTAGCTAAACTTACCAATCCATTATTAGGTAGGAAATACATGAAATACACTCATACAATCACATTCTATGGAGCTCTATTACAATTTTAGGCTACAAATGAAATAAACAACTCACAAAATTGCACGAAATAATGTAAGCAAAAATGTAAGATGTAAGGTTATATGCGCCTTTGTACGCGCCAAAGACAGATTGCGAGAGTTGCCAAATTGAGCATTTAGTCGATTTAGTTCCCGTCGCTAAATTGCATTAGGTAATTTTGTTTTTTCAATCATGGTAAAATTTTGTATTCAGTAGAATTAGAAATTACAAATTACCTTTTTAAAATAATATGTGGTCACGTCTTTAAAAGAAACTTTCTTAGCTAAAAAAAATAAAAACGCATTCAATATAACAAACATTAAAGATACTTGACAACGTTGCGATTGTCGAAGAGCGGGCATTTTGAAATCCAATCCATCGTTGTTTACTGCTAGTATAAAATTAACTGGATAAAATTAATCTGTATTATTTTTTAGCAATATTTCAATTCAAACTCATATTAATAAATAAACTTAAGCAGAATCTTTGAGGAAAGTAATTAATATAAAAAATGTTCAGATTTTAGAGTGAAATCTTTATTATTTAAAAATAATTGTAGTCTGATAAATTCAGGGCATAAGACATTAAAGTAGAGATATACATAGCTGTGTTCATACTACCTTCAGCATTGGTCCACGTGTCTATATAGATGGACGCTAAACGAATGTCCATTGTGCGTATTTTGTAACAAGTACATAGGACGTCCACGTCGCAAAGTCCATAGTACGTCCAATTTTGGTCCATGGACCAATGGACCTGTAATGGACACTAAACGGACGTCCATGGGACATTCGGTGCTATATGGGTATACTCTAGAGCCGGAAATTGATTTAAAAGACTTTGAGCCACAACCTGAGGCTTCGAATGATACGTTCAATGATGATGAAGAGTATTCCGCAGATTTAGTTTCTCGGCAACCTCACCTCCTCACTCAATCGGAATTAAATGATCTTGTCAGAGATTTGCAGTTACCCAAGACTAAATCTCAGCTCCTAAAATCGCAACTTCAACAGTAGAATCTCTTAGAAAAGAGAGTAAAAATATGTTCTTACAGGACCAGACAAGCAACCCTAAAATGTCTTTTCTCAGAAGATAAAGGTTTAGTGTTCTGCCCTAATGCAAATTTATTGATGACAGAGCTACAGATGCCATGTGACCCAGACAAATGGAGACCGTTTATAGACTCTTCAAAAACAAGCTTAAAAGTTGTCCTGTTGGCAAATGGGAACGACTTACCATCAGTTCCAGTTGCATACTCTGTTGATATGAAGGAAACGTACGAAAACATCTTCAGAATCCTTGATAAAATTAGTTATCATGATTATAAGTGGAAACTTTGCGCTGACTTAAAAGTTGTTGCTCTATTCACGGGCTTGCAATTAAGATTCACAAAATATTGTTACTTCCTTTTAAAAGTTTCTTTCGTGTCATCAAAAGGTTCAAAAGATAAGGCTTGACTTACTAGAACATCGGCTGTGCTTAACTGTGAGACAAGCGTGACAGGCGTTTGTTGTTGCACATTTAGAGTCTGCAGGTATTTCATAAACTGAGTCAGAACATCTACTAGGTTTTGTATTTCCGCCATTGTTGTAGTTGTATTTCATTTACACGATCACCTATTAAAGTTTATAATCCAGTACTCGTCGTCACTTTTTGGGACACTTACGGTGGATTTCGGATATGAAGAATTGATCCCGTTTGTTACAATTCATGATTTACTTTATTAAAACGAAACTAAACATTCTATCTTCAATTCAGCCATCTTTTTTTTCTATATATGCTGTGTTGCCACATTTCTTTAAAATACATGAAATACATGACACTAAGTAAAGCAAACAAATATAGATAATTTTAATTCTGTCCGGTGGGATTCTTTTAATGACTGAAACACATAACTAAAATATTCTTTGTTTGTTATAAATACCTGTGATATTGTCACACTGTGATAGTCTATTGCTGTTGTGCTGTGAGTCAGTTTTAAAAAATTCCACCTAATAAACAATCAAAATTTGAAAATTATTACAAGTGGAGTAAATTGAACAATAATTTAACAACCGACGGGGAAAACCTTTTTTGTCAAGTTTGTTCAAAATCAGTAAGTTTGTATTATCTTAATTTAAATGCTTTTAATTAGTAGTATATGCAGTGCTGGGCATTAACGATTTACTTGTATTCCAAATATAGTATTTAAAGTACAATTGTATTTTGTAATTTGTATTTAGATACAATGCAAAATAGTATTTTGTAATTTGTATTTCAAATACATTGTTTGATGCATTTTGAATATTTCAATTACATCAATTACTCGAGACTAAAGTAAATTAGTAAACCGTTAATTTTATACGTTTATGTAGTCACTATTCAATTAAAATCTAAAATCTGCAACAAATAATTATGGTTGTATAGTTTGCATAATCGTTTCTTTTTTCTTAAAATCATATCGAACAGTAAAAAAATGTTTATAAAATTCGATTTAATACAAGTTTATGTTTTTCGGCACCAGTGGAACGTCTATTTTCATTTGCAAATTGTATACATTTACCAACTAAATGTAGTTTATCATACGAACAATTTGAAAAATTAGTTTTTTTTTAAGGAAAATAAACCATTTTAATTTAAAAAAAAATAGTTACATTTGTAGAGTGAATGAAGATTATAAACACGTTACTTTTGTGTTACAAAGCAATTTGTATTTTTAATTGTAATTGAAATACTATTTTATATTTTCTATTTTGACATTTTGTATTCTATAACTTGTATCTAGTATTTTAAATACACAATGTTAATGTAATTTGTATTTTGTATTTCAATTACCTAAATGGTGTATTTTGCCCATCCCTGTGTATATGTATTATTTTAGATCGGTGCTACTAAAAAGTATAAAAAAAACTATAAAACAACCATTATTAAAAAACGTTATAGAAGATTTACAGAATAAACCTAGCCCATGAAAAACATCTTTTGCTCTAGATTTGTGTAAAACATTCGTGTCGGCTCAAATTTCTCTTAAAAAACTTGATAATATCAATTTTCGCAATTTCCTCGAAAAATACACAGAACAAGTTGTTCCAGATGAATCAACTTTGAGAAAAAAATATTTTGACATATGTTACCAGTCGGTAAGCAGTTTAATTAAAGTATTAATGGTTTTCAAAATGCTGGTTTACGTTTTATAGAGAATACAGACAATAAGGAATGACATTGGGGACCATTACATTTGGACTTCGGTTGATGAAACAACCGATTGCAGAGATCGATATATAGCAAATTTTGTAGTTCGTAAATTGTCTAAACTGGAACCAGGAAAAGCTCATTTGCTAGCATCCAAAGAAACTCCACAGACCAATCACAAAACAGTTGCAAATTTTTTCGATGATTGTTTACGTAAGCTTTTTTTTTAATGACTGATTAATATAATCCAATCTATTAATTACAATTATATAATTTTATGTTTGTAGGATTTCTGTATCCCAATGGGGTAAAAAACGAAAAGGTTCTCTTATTCATAACCGATGCAGCACCTTATATGATCAAATTCGCTCAGGCATTAGAAATATTTTATTCGAATTTAAAACATTTAACTTGTCTAGCGCATGAATTACATAGACTGTGTGAATTCATTAGAGACGTGTTTGCAATAGTAAACAAGTTAATTTCTGCCCTTTTTGATCATTGGATCTTGATTCAGGTTTTTTGAAAGCACCATTACGGCCAAGAGCCTATAAAAAAAAACTTATCTGGAAATTTTTCTTTAAACTTCCACCGGAACCTATCATAACAAGATGGGGAACTTGGTTATCTGCTTGCATTTTATATGCCACATTTTGAAAAAATTAAAGAGGTACAGTTCATACTATAATCTGACATTGTCTTGTACATTAATTGAATTGTCTTACTTCAGGTGGTTGAATTATTTGACGAGACGGCCTCTGAAGCAATTGCTAAGTCTTAAATTTTTTCTTGCCTTACTACCCGCTCTTTACTTATAACAGTTATAATTTGCGGTATATTAGTTTTATTTGCTGTATTAGGGATAATTGTATGTAGGCAACACATTTTACATGCCCACAACAGATAAATATAGGCGCAGTATTGTATTAAAGCAGAGCTGGGCAAGTTACTTTGTAAAAGTAGTTAACTACTAACTAAAGTTACTACTTTTTAAAAGTAGTGTAAGTTACTAACTACTAACTACCGTAAATCGAAAAGTAGTTAGGTTACTAACTACTCAACAGTTGTATTCTAAAATATAAGTTTTTTTTTCAACTACTTTTGTAGAAAAAGGAGTTTTGAGACGATTTATGTTATACCACTTTCAGTCATATAAACATAAGTACCTATAGACACTGAATTATTATTACATTGCAGAGACAAAGATAATTAATCACGCTCACACGAAAACAGTAAAACAATTTTAATGTAAGTACTATTATTCTATTATCATGTATACCTATTTTATTAGAAATTCTCAAAAAAAAATTAATAAAATAAACCTAAACCTAAAAACAGAACTTAAAGTAATAAACGTATTGTGGTATTTAATATTCATTTTCTTTTCATAAAAGTAACTTTTCAAAAAGAGCATCAGCCAATGCATTTCTTTTGAGCGAATTTATGAGTGAAAAACGAAAATAATCGCTCGACAACAGGTGATGGTAAAGGTAAAATTGTACTATATATCTAATGAACATTTTTTTAATAATAATCTCAAATAGATATATGAATTCTGTTATCTTCCAGGTGTTTTAACAATTCCAGTTCTATTATTCTGCTTTTGTAAGCATGTTCATTCTCAGTATCAGAAGAAATGTGTAACTTTTTAGACAAAGTAGGTTCATCAATATCAAAAAACTTTTGTTGAAGTAATACTTTGTTTACGTTTAGATCAGAGACATTTAACATCTCGAAACAAATTAGGTTTGCTGCATTTATACAATGTTTTTGAATAATCTTTACATCCATGTTTACTTCTGCGTTACTGTTCATTACTTGAAGGACACGTTTTAACCTGCGAAACTGCAATGCAAGCTGAATAGTTGTAGCCATTGTATGTAATTGAAGCCGCTAATAAAGTAGTTCAATTACTAGTAAAGTAGTTAAGCTATTAACAAAGTAGTTTAACTATTTTTGTAGTTAAAATAGGGTAGCTAACTACTTTTTAAATACGATTACACGAAAAAAGTAATTTATTCCAACTACAGTTACATTATTAAATTAAAGTAACTTGAATAAATAGAATACTACTACTACTATCGTCAACAATAAAGTAGTTAGATTAGTAGCTTAACTACTTTGTAGTTAACTACTGCCCAGCTCTGTATTAAAGCTAGAGATTCTTGTGTGTAGATTGTAGACAACACAAGCAAATTATACGTTTACACTAACATTATTATTTTAATTTCACGATTTACTGATTATAAGTCATCGGTCAAGGTTTTCCAATGCTACTATTCATTGACGAAACACAAAGAAAACATTTAACTAAAACGTAGTAACACATTTACGTCAATAAAAATACACGTAATTGAACTTTTTTAAATTTTTATTTTTTACTAAATTTTGATACACTAGACTAGACATGATAATTGCCATCCTTGAATAATATGGATAGTTAATTTCAAGAATCTTTGTTTATTCGTTTATGTCACTAAATTTATTGTAAGAAAAATAAATTCTATTTATTTAACTTTTTTGTTTTAAAAAATGGTGTTGCATATCTTTGATAGAATTAGGCAAAAATTATATTTACGTTATATTTACTTTCATAATTCTACCCTAATGAGTATTGTAGCGCCATCTCTGTACCAACTCCAACGTTTCTCAAGGTTACCTGTAATCTGTGTTTTACCCGTTAATTAACTATCGGTTTTAAAGATTTCATAACGTTTCTGAGTTTACTATAAACAACGTAGTATTCTTGTTCTGAATTTTTTGTTAAATTCAAAAATGAGTTATTTATCAAAATTAATAAGTTTCGATAATCCGGCCTTTTGCGGCTACATAACTTACAGTTCTATTTTGGTTCTAAAAATGATGGTGATGTCTATTCTTACCGGAAGTCAGAGAAAAAAACATGGAGTAAGTAATAGTACATATAAATAGTATTAGTGTTTAGTCAACTAGGTAGTTTTGAACTACTTTTAGCTAAACAAAAAATTATATTATCTAAGTCAGCGGATCTCAAACATTGTAGCAACTTAAGAATACGGTAAATTTTAGAAAATAGTCCTGGGTGGTCTTTATAATTTAATATAATAATAATATAAACAAGCAACGTTTATATATTTTTTTTGTAGATAATTAAAATTAGTACAATATATACGTAATGATAGAGACCAGAGATAATATTATCATAACAAAATACTCAAATAAGTTGATTCATTGTAATGCAGATATAATTAAGATTTTGTTTGAGTTACTGTTTCAAATTGAGTTCTACTAACGATATTTACGCTAAATTTCATAACTATTATAATTTATATTTATACTTTAATTTTTGTATTTAAACTAAATTAATGCAATGACAACGACCACATAACTAAGTTTTCAAAATTGATTGGTTCACAAGACTAACATTTGTCTAACAGTGTCAATACATAATTACCGCACATAGTTTTGCTAGTTATTCTGTCGAGAACATTTTTATTACTTGTTTTCTATTATGGAAAACTATTAGAGGAAACTAGTATGCGTAGTGACATCACCTACTAAAAATCATTAAAAAAATAAAATAATTATTTTAATTTGTATGATGACACTAATGCACAATCTCTTACAAATAAATATGTTTAGAACATAAAAAACCGAAAACAAAGAATAAAACTCAGTCTTCTTTACAACCTAAACGTAAGAATAGAAAAATATTTCGTTTATATTACAAATATTATTGAATTATACAACGTTAAGTGGATCATTATATAAAATTATGATATAGGTAAATACATTGATGCATTGCCATGTCTACTTAACCTTATCGCAACCTCGTATTTGTTTTAGAACGAATCGATGTGTTTTTAGCTAGAAAATCCACTAGCTTGTAATAATTAAATTTATCTTTCAAGGTTCTCAAGTTGTTTAAACTTATATAGCCAACCGTTAATTTTATACATCAATAATTCACCAAGTATCTACATACATATTTAACGTGTTTCTACTACAGTTGCAAAATAAAATTTTAAAAAATGTTAATTATTTGTTTTAGTAGTTAAGCAAAACATTGACCTCGCTTATTTTTTACACTTAACAGACTTCAAAAACAGGTGGCGGTTCTCATTTGGTCAGAATCTTCGTTTTTTATGTATGTTCAACGATAATTATTGGCCACGACATCAAACAGTTCCGATATTGATAAAATCAATAAAACAATAAATTTATATCTACATAAAATTATCTTGAACGATGTACATTTTTCAGAAGACTAAGTATTACTAATCTAGATTATTGAGGATGAAGCGAAAGTGCTCAGTCAATTCGATAAAATCTATCTTATGCCACTATTGACAACATCACTAAATAAGTAAAACGAGGCGGTTCTCAATTTATCAAAATATATGTTTATATGCATGTTCAGCGATCATTCTTTACTACGTTGACCGATTTCGATAATACTTTTAATAGAAAGACGATACCTTAGTAGTGGTCGCATATCAATTTGGTCAAATTCTGATGATGGAATCTATGAGAAAATGATCAAACTCAATTCTCTTGAACGACGTGCATTTTCAGGGTTTTCAGTCACTACAACCACTATTGTCAACATCACCAAAAGAGAAAAAAAGATTTTAACACAAAAAACGATTTTAAAAAAATCCTTCAAACAAAATTCACTAACAAGTAAAGAATAATTTAATTTAGATACAGTTAAACGACGAAATTTGTATTTAAACTCGACCTGAGTAAACAAAGTCCCTGGAAAGGCGTGGCTGGTGTCATTTTGATTTTAAAGGTACACTCAAATTGAAAAGTATTTTGGTAGGAAATTCAAATCATTCATAGGTTACCCGTGTAGATAATCATTAGACCTTGTTGCTTGAGGTTATTTTAAAAAAACACTTTACGATTTTAATATTATTTAAATAAATTGTAATTATACATTTACTTTTCTAAAAGATCAGGTACAGCATTACAAAATATAATGATTACATATTTCTAAAGGTAATTCTAAAAATTACTTAATTGCATCGAAAAACATTATTATAAAAAAATCGCTTCAATCACTTTCGTCTTCTCTATTACAACTTTCCTCGTCGGATGATTCAGTGTTCACCAAACACGACAGGTTTTCCACAGTTAAATCCAACAGTCCATCAGGTTGCCACATTTTTTGCACCAAGTGATTCACATGTTGACAATGATTGTCCCAGTTGTAACCGTGCTTCGATTTTGTGCGATTTCTTTTGTGAAAGACCCGGTATTTGAGTTGGTTTTATTCGTTTTCAGTAATTTCACGTTAATTTAAATTCATCTTTGTTAATCAAATTAGTTAGAAAATTTTGTATTCAATTAATTCGAGATTTTACGCTGGATTTTTAAATCCGTTTTCTGTATTTATGTTGACCTGGCATTTTCATTATCTTAGTAGAACTCCTAATTGTTATGCTTTATGAGATGTAGTAATTTTATATTTTAACAGTTTGTTTATCTTAAGTTTGTTTAAAGGTTCATTATATTAAGTACGTTCTTAATGCATGTTGAATTTTATTATATTACATTTGCAGTTTACCTTATAATTTACTACTTTCGATCAGTGGCTTAGCGAGCATAACTGGCACCCGAGACACAAAAGCTTTTTGGCGCTCGTGAAAAATATATTACTATATACAATATATAGAATATCGTCGTCTAAGAAACAATACTCATTTTAGTAAAACTTTTCAGCAGGAGGAAAAAACTTTTTTATTTTATTGGTCCTAGTCTTTCCTTGAGAACCAAAACAAGAAGTAGAACTTGGCTTTTGCCGTATTGTCGTTCGTGAACCCAAACAAACTGACGTTTCACAAGACATTGCAGCTATTGAAATTCGCCTCTCTGAAGATGCAAGCATGTATTTCAATAAATCACACGATTCCTAGATTCTGTGGACACCAAAAGTTGAATAAATTCATTTTGATAATATTTTTTTAGGATTAATGGTGTATTTATTTATTTAAATTATAAACTTACAAGCTTTCAATTTATTTTGAATTTGTGGTGATAAATATGAGAATTTTTTAAAATGATTTGCTAGTAATGGATCAAGTTTAAGTAAGGATAATAAGTTTTTGACATTCGATAAAGATTTTGTATAAACAGATACTTCATGCAATCTAATAGTTGAGGCCATATATTTTGCAACCGTTTTTTTTTCGGATGTTTACTTCTAATGATGCTTCGATCCCCGTTTTATTAATTAATTTTTGTCTGTTTTTTCTAAGTTACAAACGATTTTTGATGATTTGGGTTTATTTCATGGCTAATCAATTCATCTTTTTTTCGATTTATTAAAACCAGATGCTACAAAAGATGATCGCGTAGTGGAATTTAATGTAGTAAACAGTAAGTGACAAAAGCAGTACGTTGCATTATTTTTTCAATTTTGATTTTTATTTTTCTTCTTCATCTTTTTTATCTTCTGTTTTCTTTTGCGATTTTTGAATTAAATATGATTTCATTACTACTCCGGATTTCTGAGCTTTTTTTCTTGCTCTAGTTTTCTTTTCCGATTCTAAGGTTTGTTAAGTTATGTCCTAGCATTGATACGTAAAATATAAAAAGGAGAACTTACTTTATTCCAAATTGCAAACAACATAGTAACAAAATTTGAATATTTTCTACTGTCTCTTTAATTATTTTATTGAACATTGTTTACAATTTCACTCATATATAGTTCACTGAATAATAGAAACTTCTAGATATTTTGTGCCCAACATTCGACTTTGCTTCCTTATCGCACTAGCTAACGTAACTCACAAGCTTTTGAACTTTTTAGTTAGCACCACATAGTTCACTTGCTCATTGTAATCGAGGCGATAGCGAATGACTGAATAATGGCTGTACATGCATATAGTTTAAAAAAGTTATTAATTTAAAGTACATTTTTCAGAAATCAATCATACCAAATATAAAAAAATAACAATCGCCCTCTTGCGTGTGGCGGGGTATGATAGACCCTTTTGTCCTCCTTTGCTACGCTACTGCTTCCCATAGACAGTTTTATTATTAGATTTCAACAAGTACTTTTGCGTGTTAATTAAATTAGTTCACAAAGTTTATAAATATAGGTGATTTTGGTTTTTGGGGCAAGTAATTCACAAGTTTACCAATCATTCAAACACATTAAAATGTAGGCCGGGTTTTAGGGTAAATCAACTCTTAAAACTTGGAGGTATTCGTGAAAGTGATTGTTTACTTTTATTTTCACGTAATGTAGAATCGTGTGTGCGACACGCTTCAACTTTGGCCTTTGGGCGGTTTATCAAGAATCTTGGGATGGAGGCTTGTCAATTGCTGGTACCCTTCCGATTTTTTTGCCGACAACATCTGGCAACCCTCTAGGATCTACTTCAACGAAATTTAAAGTATTTATTTTGTACAGTTTAAACTAAATGAATGAACGTAATTTTGCGAGTTTATTGATTTAAAAGATTTTTTTACGATTTTTAGTCGTTTGTGTTATTTTTAAGACGATATGTAACAATTTTTTTAAAAATTGTGTATTATCAATATTAAGCCCGAAAATGTAGTGGTTTTGGACTTTAGTATTAAAATTTTTAGTTTTGTTTGAAAGATTTACAGAATTTATTTTATTTTGTAATTATTTATTATCTTTTAATGCGAACACGGCCGTGCGATTTATAATGGAATTACAGTTTTTTTTTGTAAGTTTGACTAAATTGCGTCGATTCTTTCATCGTAGATGTATTTGTATTTTCTTTTATTTAAATTTTGTTTTGTTTGCGTTTACTCAATTCACTTTAATATAACTTCTTACTATTTATGATTTTATTTGTTTTTGTTTTGTTTGTTAAATAAACGTTAAATAGTTAAATTTGTAACGAAGCTTTTATTCTGTCGGCTTTTGCGTTATGTAATTACATCATTTCAGATTATAGTGTGATACACTCTGATAAGGTAAATCCATTTAGAGTGTATCCAACAGGAGCGAGCTTGTGGTTGGCAAGGGCCAGACGTCCTTTTGAGCTATACACCTTCCTGGTTCCCTTTTTGATTTTGACTTTTCTTTTCTTTTGAGTTTTCTAAACAGCCCTTCTTCACTGAGCACCGGCAATTACCTCGTTCATGTTACTTTTATACAGGTATTTTCCGTAATAACAGCTTTTGCATGTAACACAATCCGATGCAGTTATCTCAGAAAATGAATTTCTCGCCAAAGCTTCTATCTCCAGAACACTGTGTAACATCAGATTTAAATCGCAGTGGTAAAATGGCAAACGTAATACTTTATGGTCGTGTTTTTTTTCTACATAATATGTTTTCGTATAAATAATTTTTAACTTACATTATTTTGTAATTATTTATTATCTTTTAATGCGATTTATAATGGAATTACAGTTTTTTTTGTTTGTTTGACTAAATTGCGTCGATTCTTTCATCTTAGTCATGTATTTGTATTTTTTTTTATTTAAATTTTTTTTTGTTTGCGTTTACTCAATTCACTTTAATTTAACTTCTTACTATTTATCATTTTATTTGTTTTTAAGATTATAAGAGACTTTTGGCTTAGACCGCGTCGTAGTAAAACACCCATACTTAGGCTTGGTCATAGTCTCTTCTTGAGAGCCAAAACAAGAAGTAGAACTTGGCCTTTGCCGTATTGTCGTTCGTGAACCCAAACAAACTGACGTTTTGCAAGACATTGCAGCTTGCATTTTCATAGTGGTAAATGTCAGTGACATTTACCACTCTGAAGATGTAAGGCAAAGGCCAAGTTCTACTTCTTGTTTTGGCTCTTAAGAAGAGACTATGACGAAGCCTAAGTCTGGGTGTTTTACTACGACGCGGTCTAAGCCGAAAGTCGCTTATAATCTCAAACATAACAACCGCGAAAGCTTAAGATTTTATATTATTGGTTTTTGTTTTGTTTGTTAAATAAATGTTAAATAGTTAAAATTGTAACGAAGCTTTTATTCTGTCGGTTTTTGCGTTATGTTATTACATCATTTCCGATTTTAGTGTGATACATTCTGATAAGGTAAATCCATTTAGAGTGTATCCAACAGGAGCGAGCTTGTGGTTGGCAAGGGCCAGAAGTCCTTTTGAGCTATACACTTTTCTGGCTCCCTTTTTGATTTTGAATTTTCTTTTCTTTTGAGTTTTCCAAACAGTCATAGAGTTTTGAGTATAACCCACACCCCGCTTCACTGAACAGCGGCAATTACCTCGTTTATGTTACTTTCATACAGGTATTTTCTGTAATAACTACTTTTGCATGTAACACAATCCGATGCAGTTATCACAGAAAATGAATTTCTCGCCAAAGTCTCTATCTCCAGACCACTAGGTGTAACATTATTTATAGCGATCTTAAGGTTTTGCTCCATACCAACTCAATTGGATTTAAATCGCAGTGGTAAGAAGGCAAACGTAACACTGTATGGTCGTGTTTTTTTTGTCTACATAATATGTTTTCGTATAAATAATTGTTTCACTAACGTTAATAGTTCTGCTTTACGCATTTGTCGTTGTTACTCTTAGTATTTTCGAGTCGTTGTCGAATACTTTCTTTACGTTTTGTAAATTTATTATTAAATTTCAAATGAATTGTTATTCCCTCCACTGCGTAAAGTTAGTATGGTTCGCGTCGTCACGATAGTAACCAAACTTCTGACACTGCTCTGTCCACAACATTTTTTAATATTTCTGGCATTGTAATGAACGCTTTTCTTAGATTTAGATTCCATGTTAGTAAATAACAGCTGAAACAATACAGAAAGTAATAATGTAAAAATCTCCATCAAAAATTAGTTATTGCTTCTAGAATTAACAATGAAATTAAATACAGATTTTAGAGTAATGCATACAAAGTAGTAATTGATGTTGGGGTTGTGCTACAAAGGTTATAAGTGAAAATGTTTATAAATACACATAATTTGTTCACAATTAACGGCTTTTAAAGGGTCTTGATGAAGACTAATTGAATAACGATGAATTTTTATAGTAAAACAACAGGTAAAGAAACAAACAAACACGAGACTATTAAGGAATTTTGATTGTAAATTGAATTTTTAAACAGACGGTACTTGTTAATTGTCATTGGTTGAAATATTCGCCGTTTGAAATACTTTAAGTTTGTTGACATTTTCCGAGGACTTTGTTTATTTCGGCGCCCTGTACATGAAATTACTTTTTGAAGTCGATGCTAAACGCATTCATCTTACATCTATTACAACTGCTAAAGTTAATGTTAATTATTAATCCTGACCGTACGCCAGTATCATACCCGGCATCGACTTTAAAAAGCAATTTTATGTATATAAAAATTTTGTCGTTTAATTGTATAACTAAATTAAATTATCTTTTACTTTTTAATGAACTTTATTTAAAGCATTTTTTTGAAGTCGATTCTTTTTTTGTTAAAACATTTTTACGAATTGACGAAGGATTAGGCTTAATGGAATTAATTCAAGTCGAATGTACTTGGCATTGACTTTGAAAAGTAATTTCATGTAAATAAATATTTTGAGATGTGTTTATTAGTCATATATATTGTGTTAAATGAAAATTTCGTCTTGGAATTGTAACTAAACCAAATCATTATTTTTTACTTTGTAGTGCATTAATTTCACAAATTATTTGTATAAACTTAAATTTTAGTCAAATTAAAAGAATTACAAAACTAAAAAATTTGATAATTAGTTTTGTTTAGTATTGGCTATGAAGATAGTAACTTTTGATAATTCCAGTTATTTAGAAAGTAAACACAATAAATAACCAAAACAAACTATGAAAAGGTTACTAGTAGTTATTTCTTTTATTCTGTTATAAAATATTGTAACGATTTTTAAATCTAGTTTATTTAAAGCTTAATATTTACACGATTAGAACTACACGTAACTAATTAATCTCTAACTATATTTAAGAAAACCACTTACGCTAATTTATATATTACTATCAGTCGAAAAATAATGTCCACGAATAATTTCTGTTTATCTAAACCGGTATTTGTTTATATTAAAAGCACGTACGTATTTTTCAGTAACACAGACACTTTATCTGTTTATCTTAGCACACACGTTAATAACTTATTTGTTTTAACCGACAGTCTTCTTAACTTCCGACTTTGAAAAGCTAAACTCAGCTCCCTTTGAATACTTTTTATATGTTTCTGTTATCTGAGTCGATAATTTTCCACATCTTTCGGTTATTGTCTCGAAGTTGACAATAACTTCGAGAACGTTTCAATATTGACAATGAGTTTAATGATAATTTTTTTAAACCTGTTCTAAACATTTTAACTTGGACAAAAAGATAGCAACTTAATAAAAAATTAAAAATTAAAGGATTAAAAGTCAAAATTAACATTACAAAATAACAAAACACAGATAGTATATCAATTAATATTTAGTATAATTAATTACTTCCTTGCATCTTCGTGGCATGGTCTTTTGGTCAATTAAAGACCAGGCACGTTGTAATATTTGGAATAATTTTTCTTTGTTCGAAAAATTTTCACTTTGGATTTGTGTGTCCTTTGTTTCCCATAGATTTTCTATGAGGTTTGAGTCAGGGGACTGGCATAACAATATTTTTGCTTCTTGAAACCACTGTTTAACAATTTTTGAAACCACTGTTTAACAATTTTTGAAACTTGCTTCAAATCATTGTCATGTTGAAAAGTGTATTGCATAGTAAGTTATTCATCGGCATATGGTTCCATGATGCTTTTAGGAATATTTTTGTACATGTATTTGTCCATGATACCTTCATTACGATGTAATAGTCCCATTCCATATGCCGAAAAGCATCCCCATATGATCACCGAGCCTCCACCATGTTTTCTTGGTACAGGATACTTTGGATCAAGTCTTTTACCAGCAGGTCTTCGTACATGTTGTATACCATCACTATTAAATATATTCAATTTGAATTCATCACTGAATACCATTCTTTTCTATTGTTCTACCGTCCAGTTGCACATCAGCTCCAAGCAAATGCTAATCGGGTCTTCACATTCTTTTTTGATAACAATAATTTGTTAGCTAGACGCATACTACACAATTCTGCAATAACTAATGTTCTTTTTACTGTTTCTGCTCGTTCTTGCTCGTCTACACAATGTTACATGCTATATCTTTCTTCGTGATATTTGATCAGCCAATGGCTGAATAATACAATCGACGTTAATATTCTTCGCCCTGCGCCTTTTAATGGATACAATACTTAGATTGGTTAAACGATTTTTAGACATAGTACTCCTCAGATAATTTTTGATTATTTTTAATTTTGAAAATGACCGCTCTGCATAAGCAACTGTAACAGGAAGTGTAAGAAATAATGCATGCTGAAGCACATATTCAAAAATTTACTGCCAGGTGATTTTCAATTATTAAAAATTTTGTCAAATCGTGCACAGATTTAATATTGCTTAATTGATCTTTGAATGATAACTTAAACTGCTCAATTGGATTTGCAAGATCTGGTGATAAATTTGCTTCATACTTTTTAACCAATTTTAAAGCAGATTTATTTAGCTCTTCTGAAGAAGTGCTGATATTTTGAGGAACTATACAAGAAATAAAACTTGCAATTTCATGTAAACTCACAAAACGGGTGTTTAATTGCGTAATGACTATGTCGAAACTTCTATAAAATCTGTGTTTGAAAACATTTTGTCGCATCTGATAGCCTTTCATCCCGACTTAATTCGCTTGCAAATAATGGAACCCTATTTCTACGCCTTTGATTAAACATAGGTTGAATTCCCCATGATTTGGTTGTTTCTTCCGTGTTTTGTAATATCTCGTCTAATGTTATGCTCATAGCTGATAGAAGGTAATCTACAGCTCTGCTTAGCTCACATTCGGGTGATTGTAACACATGAGACACTATGTTGAGCAATTTTAATAGTTTAGCTTCGAATGTTAGAATTGCCACTACTTACATCAAATTTTTGAAGGGCTTTTGCTTCATCCTTTTCATTATTAGTGCGTTCTATAAGAGTAGAGCAGAGCAGCTGTAATGCTAAACGCACATCGTTCCTGGAAGACCAATGCGTACTGCACAGCATCTTTAAAGAAATATTGATAGAGCTTTTAACTTTCAAACATGCCCACCTTTTGATACTGATGGAAAAAAATTTGTATAGACTCAAAGTTTATTATAAAAAATTTTAATTTTAGTAATATTTCGCACAGAGTCAGTAATTGCTAAGTTAAGATTGTGAGCTGCACAGTGCACTTATGACGCAAGCGGCTGCACGCTTCTGATTCCTGGCTGCAGACCACCATACACTCCACTCATGTTTGCAGCTCCATCCAATTCAAGCCCACGTAGCTTGTTTAGATCTACTTTATTGTCTACAAAATGTTTTTACAGTTGCTCTTCCATTTCAGCACTTGTTTGACCTTTTAATATTTCGAATCCTATAAAACTCTCATGTAGAACTAAATCTTCAGACACACCATTTTTATCGTTCTTTATAAAAATGTATCTTTGTTAGTCTAGTTTGGCTATGTCTTGCGTTGAATCGGTCAAGTAAGAAAAAAATGGAGCATTTCGGATATTTTGCAAAATGTCTTGTTTTATTTTTTTTTTCTCAAAGCTAAAATAGTTTCATTTTATATTTGAAGACTTAAATATTTTATAGCGCCTTTTGGTTTGCCTGCAAGTACAGGATCGTACTTACTCATAAGTGTAACGATCGCAATAAAGTTGTCTCTACTCGTACTTTATTCATTTTTCCTGAATCAACTTAGACTTATATCCTCCGTTGGCAATGTCATTATAACGTCTATAACTTTACGTATTGCATCCAATATGATTCTTCTTGTCTAATTTGCTTCTCCTTTCGTGAATGGTGTTATGCTTGATGAAAAGCTTAAAAGATATACAAGAATCTTTATGTCGCTGGGAATTTTTGTGTTTGTCAATACCACGTCCAATATTTTTCCAATTGCAATATCCTTTAGTCGACCACCCATATTGTTTTAGATTTTTATATCCAAAAAGCCAACATGGTTGGCAATAACATTTATGTATTGTCGGCGAATAACACAACCAAGGTCTTGCTATTTTTAAACAGGACTTTGTTAATTTGGTAAAGAAAGATACATTAAAAAATCGGCCATCAGTTTTTTTGAACGGCCCAACAGGTCTACATCGACCCGATTGAATATTAAATTTTTTATCCTCTGTACTCAGTGATCTTTTCATTTGGTAATGTGCAAAATCAGTCGGATATTTTTCTTTCAGAACATTTTCTAAATTTTAGTCGAGTTCTATTATTGTGTCTGCCACGGCAGACTCTTCTTCAGCGTCGCTTATTGGCTGTACATTACTTGCAGATATACCTACAAAAAAATTTAATTTTTTGTAAGCTGAAGAATGTCTCAGAAATAATAATAACATATCCCATGCAAATAAGTCAAAAGAACGTTTTTCATTTATTGTACAAAATATATCGTAATAACAAACCTAAAAAATAACGTGAAAAATGTTTTTAAATTTACTGATACCAAGATTTGTTCATAAACTAGACACAAATACGAAAAAATGCCATCTAAAACTAAAATTTAAAAAAGTTACACGGACAACTTTTAAACTTTTTTTTGTAAATTTGTGCATCTACTTTTTTTGTTGTTTTTCTTATTTATATAAACAAACATTGTATAAAATAATTTTCAAAGTATTTACTCACTTGATGATGGTGCCGGTGTGTCTCTGGGAGAGTCGTCACTAAGTATAATATTCTCTGATAAAGATATAATACATTTGGTGGAATAAGAAGGAAAATCAACTTCAGCTTTTGAAAAATAATTTGTTACTTTTGGTAGTTTTGACAGTTTTAGTTTCAGTTCTTGAGCTTTCTTGCGTTTTTGAGTCCCACTAAGTGGTTTGCTCATGTTTGACAATTTGTAGATTTTTAGTTTATTGTCGCACAGAAGATTTGTCTCCGTAGGTAATAAATAATAACCAAAAAAAAGCTACAAGCACAGAATACACAAGCAAACAACGAGTAACTCTTATTTGAATAATAAATAAGAACGAACAACTAGTCTTAGTTCTAGATCGTTATGCTTGTGATGGGGTGGTTTGCTTAAATGATTGGCCGACACGACACAGTGCGCTAAATACAAGTAATTGTAAGCAAGGTAGTAAAGCGATGGGTAAATACACGTAGCAAATAATTCTCTACACGTGTACGTAGAAAATACACTGTAAAGAATGTAGATAATAGCGTACAGAATATAGAAAAACGCCATTTCTTAAAACTCCGCTTATCGACAACTGTTTAAGTTGAAGTTGAAATTCAACTGTTTGAACATAAAAAGATCTATGTAATTACTCGTAAATAATGTATTATCTGATACCTATATCTGAATGTTTGCAAAATCTTTGACTTACCACAATTATGTCGTATATTCTTTCATAAAATGAAAAGTGAGGTTGCCAAATCATAACATATTTTATTTGTCAAAAACAAAAGTGCTAAGTTAAAATTTGGATCATATATTTTTTCTTTTAGTAGACAATCTTTTTCCAAACATTTGTTGGGTCGTGTAAATGACTTTCTAATTAAACTATACTTTACTGGAATCGAAAGAAAGTCTATAAAAACTGAAAAGAACACGAAAGAAACAACTTACAATATTTAATTTACTCTTTATTTTTTTAAAAAAATTGCGTCAAATCAAAAACTTTAGTATATGGACAAATATTAATGAAATCATTCGATCTTTATCGTTCTATTTTTTAATACTACCTATATGACTTAACTATACACCTTTTCATGTATTATGCTATTTCAAAATTTTATTTTCTTGTAAATATACTATTTTACCTATTCTATTTGTATTTTCTACATGTAGAAAATGTATTTTTCTACATGATGTAAAATACGCGCTCAACACTGACAGCAATGCTTTAAGACCCGTACGTTCAAATTTTGATCGCTACGAGATTGTGCCATGCAACTACCCAAACTCCCTTGAAATCTGAGTAGTAGTGGTTACATGATAAGTTCATCGACCATTGCGTCCGGGGACAATTGCCTCCTCTGCCCCATCGGTAGCTACACCACTGCCATCAGACATGCTTACATATATAAATTAATACGTTTTTCAAGACAATCTAAAAATTTTAAATAAGAATTAATTTTGTAGGTAATATCTTCTCCTGAAGATGCGGCAATGCTCAAAGGAAAACAAATAATTGAATCTCATCCTGACGTTGACCGAGTTCGTAGGTTTGTATTAAATTATTTCGCCAATCTCAACAAAAGGTTTATTAATTTTATATGTTTTCAGAGCACATCTAAACGATTTAGAAAATATTCCAATATTTTTCCTTGCTGGACTTGGATATGTATTAACAGATCCTAATCCCGCAATTGCCTTAAACCTGTTCAGAATGTACACTCTTGCCAGAGTTGCTCACACTTTTGTATATGCGATCTACGTAGTTCCACAACCGGCTCGTGGTATATCTTGGGGAATAGGTTATGCAATCACCGGTTACATGGCTGTACGCACAATGCTTCATTTTGGTAGATTTTAAATATTTTTCCACCGAATCTACATTTAGTTATTGTTAAAATAAATAATATTGGGTAATGAATACCATTGTTTGCAAAATATTGTCAGACCGCACATATTTTTTGTAGGTTTATATAAACATGTGGCAGAGCTAACGTGTATTTTAATAAATAAAAAAATGATTTGCGTTTACTTTATGTTATACCTTGACTATTTTGCTTGCTTTTAATGTTTGAAGTATACAACTATTTATTTGTAATAATAACGCATTTAAAATTTAATTTTTGTGTAAGAATCAAAAATTAGGCACAAACTGCCACATCAATTTATAGTAATAATAGTTCAGCGCTTAGCTTAAATATCTTCTGAAGTACTTACCAGAAACAATTTTCTTTAATTACAAATAAAATTATATACTGGTCTACACAAAAACACCAGTCAAAAACCCGAGTGTTGGTGCCGTTATTGTAAAGTGTTTTGTCATTTTACCGTTGAATTCAAAAAACTTGCTCGTAAAGCAACTTAAGAGTGAGCCAATTACGTCACTCAAAATGGAATCTGCTTTCCAACATGTAGGTACCGCGGTTTTTCTTGCGTTTTGGTTCTAGAACGCCAGGTTACGTTCGTTGTAAATGTCCAAAGTGCAACGCGTCTGAATCTGCTTCGGCATCTATAAATTTTAGTAAAGTTAGTGTAAACGCAATATCTCTCTTTTCTAGACCAATAATGTTTATTAACGTTTTTGATTGTCACGGTTTTGGAATTTTGGATACGGGAGCGATCAAAGTGTCTCCATCCAATCATATCAAGTGCTGAGAGAAAATAATCAGACATTTATACGTAATCGAGTTGTAGTTACACTAGCTGACGACAGCAACGCCGAACAAGATGTTATGGCAGCGACAGTAAACGTAACTTCAAAGAATCGCGTCATACTTAGACAATTTATTTTTTTACTTAACTCGCAAATTCAATTGACTGCTAGAAATTGACTTTAAGCAAAATGCTGACAACAAGGGGGAAGTGCAACAGAATTTGCTTATCATTGCATCGACGACGCTGGATATTATTCTTCAATGTCTACATCACCTTATCGATTTCCAATTACAATAAAAAAATATTACGCACAAAAATTGAGAAATTGTTAGAGCATAACGTAATAGAAGAGTGTGAATTGCCATGGGCTTCTCTCGTAGTACTTGTACTAAAAAAACGGAGAAGTACAAGTGCGCATTGATTATCGAAAGCTAAATGTAATTACGAAACCAGACTTGTATTCGTTACCGCGCAAAATGATTTACTGGAATCCACCGGTAAAAAGTGCTATACATCGGGTTACCATCAAGTAAAAGTGCCCGAATCCGACAGAAACAAAACTGCATTTGTGTGCCCGTTTTTAACTTTTCATTATCGCGTATTGCCATTTGGTTTACGAAACACGCCAAGGTTTCAAAAATGAATTGATCATTACCGTTATTGTTGACATACTAATAATTAGCCTATTTATAGACGTTATCGTTTTATCGAAAAGTTTTAAACAGCATCTAAATGACGGATTTAAAAAAATTAAGTGGTGACTACATTCAAATAAATGTTTTTTCGCACGTACAAGTGTTAAGTGTCTAGGACACGTTATTTTAACGGAATTCTAGCCAATCCAGAAAAAACGGCCACTATTTTCGATATGAAAAGAACACGAAATGTCAAGGATGTTAAATCCTTTTTTCAAAGCTGCTTTTTCAAATGCTGTTTAATCAACACAACAAGAATTCTTTTAAAACTAAAAAAAAACGTTGACTTCAACAATTCTGCAGCAAAATGATAGTACTAAACCATATGTTCTCAGAACTGATGCTTATAGTTTGGGTGAGGTTCTTCTACAAGGTTCTGAACAACGGCCCATTGAAAATGTCTTAAGACTAAATTACCACATGTATTTACAATTTACATTTATTCCAAATGATTTCGTTGCAGTTATAATCCTGCTCAGTGTAACTTAAGGGCTTTAAACTTATCAAAAAGATTTTGATAATTAAATCTTAATAACTGTAAGTTATACACGTCTTGCAAAGCCTTATAATAAATTTATAAATTTTAAATGTTTCAAAGCCTTTTAAACACACCGTGTGCGCTCTAATTTTGCGTTACATAATTTCAGATTTGTGACGTTACACCACAAAGGTAAGTGCATTAGGGGTCCTAACCAACCTGATGGGATTCTGAGTAATCAAGGACCTAGGAGCAATTTCAACGTGTCTTTGAATGGCGTCCACATCGATTTTGAGTATCTTACTTTCGTTTTTGCGGTTTTTGAAATAGTCACGAATTTCTATTCTAAGCTAACTCACCCCTTACCACTGAGCACCAAATAAAAAAAACCGTTTATGTTGTTTTTAACCAGGCATTTTCTTGTTAATATCTTTAATATGTAATAATTGTTTGCATTAAAACAAGCCACAGCCGATGAATGCGCAAAAATGCTCATGAATGAAATTTTTTAATTCGGCATACCTACACAAATTAGTAGTGATAACGATAGTCAGTTTATTCTGTCAGTAATGCAAAAGGTTTGCCATTGTTTAATTATAAAACAGAATCTCATTCTTTTATATCATCCGTTTGCTAATATGGTGGAACGTAAGAATCGTGATTTTAAACCACTCTAGCTATCATAGTAAAAGACGAACATACGTCTTGATATGAAAAGGTGTTCGTTATATGTTTTGCAATAAATTGAGGTTACTGCAAAACCCGACGAAGTGCAGTATGACAAGAAAAGTGGTAAACAAAAAAACTTTATACCGCCAATTACGCGTTTCTTGCCAGAAATGGCTATTGAATAATAATATCCTTAGTAATCCCCAGTTTTATATCAGCTGACATCAATTGCTAATCCTGCTGTACCTCTGAGCGCATACCATAATGTATCTGACTTGACGCAATACCAAGACAAATTAGACTAAATTCCACTAATACCGATAAGAAATTGTAGTCAAACAAAGAAGAGAAAGCCTCACAAAAGAAATTGGTACTGGAACGGGACGTCACAGCTATCAAAGGGGAAGAATGTAACGTGTCTCCTGGGCTGAACGAGTCGATCAGTATCCTAAAACGTAAATACTTACTGCACGGTGTTTAGAGTGCGTTTATTTTATAAAGTCGCTTGGAAGTTTGTTTATGTACCTGACGTTTGGCTTTGTCAAAAATCAAATAAATCTAAATCAATAAAACGATCCCGCAGCTACAAGAAGATGGGAACTAACATGTTCTCCTCTTATAAAGTTAATTATCTTCAGTTTGGATGTATTCGAGATAAAGTCAAAATAATAGCTATAGACTTTTATAAACTTGATCATAATTTTTATGAGTAGGTATGATGTTTACATCATTTTTTTATTTTTCTTGAAGCTCAAATAAACGTTACAACTTCTGCATCATTCACAAGCGGTGTGCGACCTTTACTAAAAAACAAGATATTTAAACAAAAAAAGTATATCTAGATAATTCGTTACTTCTGTAGCGTAGTTGCAAACATTAAGCTTCTTTAAACATTATTAAAGACTACTCGTAAAATATGCAATATTGCGATCACAATGCAACAAACATTACGCTTTAAGGTAAACAATGCACAAAATCGTTAAATTACATATAAGCTCAGTTATATTACCTTATGATGTCGCGACCTATATTTATAACCAATTTATATTTTTTATAATTTTAAAGTTTGTATAAAACTTGTCTCACGCAAAATTTGGAACGTCAATCATTTTTCACGCAGTAATGTAATGTCACGTACTTATCGAAATAATATGTATTGAAAACCACACGTTTGCTAATCATAATGATTTGCATTGTAAAAGGAAATTTAAATGATATGAAACTAAAATTGCATGGTTTAACTTTTATCTTCAAAAATAATTATTGATAAATAGGTTGAACTTCTTCTAGCAACGTGTATCATAATTTCAAGACATTTAAAAATTAAATACATACATATTCGGTTATGATTTTCAATTTTCAAGTTTTTTTGTAACATAAACATATTTTTCGTCGGATTAAATTTATTATGATGTACGTGCTTATCTTATCTACTCAATATGCAATTTTAATCAAAATTTACAAGCGGTGGTTTAGGTAAAAAGATTTTTGAACAAATCTGTTTACAAATTATCTACGAATGTACTTTCATCACAAATCTCTTACTTATCAAGAATATTTACTAATTTTTTATTGCACATTCAAAAAGTGGCGTTTGGAAACTGAAATGCATGGTTGTACGCTACTGTAGTCTAATCGCCGCCAAAGGGGCGGTATTTTACATAAATGCGTTCTTGCGTCGATCCTCTTTCTACCTGGTTATAGTTATAGTAGTAATAAATATGGTCTGATTATTAAATATATTAAGTAACCAATCTTAAATTTAAATTGAATAAATTCTAATTATTCAATATAAGCTGATTTAATACATGAAATATTAAACCGGACTAACTAACTGATAAAACTTGTCAACCTTTTTTTTTACAATAACATGATTCAACTTTTATAAATATTATTTTTACTATTTAAGACATTGCTCAGTATTTAAACTATAACACTTTCCCTTGTTAAATGATACAAATTAATGTTCTAGAATAATCCCATCTTATTACATAAAAACTGTAAACGTGTCTTAGCTAATGGCTTTGACGTAATGTTTGCAACTTAATCATTAGTTATATGCTAAACTCCAAGATTTGGTCTGCTCACCTGCTCTTAGCGACGTAACTAAAGGGGGCTGACGGGGCATGTGCCCTGGGCACCAGTTTTTAGGGGAGCTTTATTTCTATAGATACAAGTGGATGCTAAAAATAGTAAACGATAGAAAAGAAACGCAAATATAGCAACACAAAACGTGAGAGTAATTTTAACCAATTCGTATTTTTGCATTCTGAATTAACGCAGCAGAAATCAAAGATACTAGCCAAAGTGGATACACGCCGTTTAGTCAAGTTTGAATTGATTTTTACCATTGATTATGATATCTGTAATCAATGTTTTTACTAATAATTTCGATTCCTTTTATTGTTTTTTTTAATTTGGATACGTATACATATACATATGTATATAAACATGGAAAACTTATCTACTGTAATGAAACAAATTGATGTTCGTACTTATGCTTTAAATTATAACTTATTTTAGGTTATACTTACGATGCTTGTTAGTAGGTAATTAAAAAAAACATCGGGAGTAAATGTCAAGAAAATTTATAAGCGGAATTCTTACAACGAATTTTGAGAAAGAAATAAGCAAGCAGGAAGAATCTCAGGTTCTATCAACGCATGGCACTAATGATGAAGAAAGAGGTTTCAAACCGTATCTAATCAGGGTTCAACAATTGCGACAATGGATTTAGCAGAGGGCGAATCCACTATTTATTTCGATGTTAGAGATCCAGGGAAGTGGCCTGCAGCACTTTCGGATATAGGAAGATGCTTTATACTATCAGGATTATTAGACAAAAGAAATCTGATCTAAGTAACACCTTAAGAAATGAGAGACACTTAATCAAAGATAGGTTTAAAAAAAAATTGTCTGGTGGCCTAAAGGTGCACCGAACGTGGTTAGTATACAGCCAATGAAAGAATTCCTTGTTTCGCGTCCCTTGGAAACTGTTTTGGTCAAAGAATAAGGTTTCACTCAATGGAAGAAGTTGAGTGAACGAATTTCTGAGCACGAAAATTTACTGAACTACAAAAATTGTTTTTGCTCTTGGAAAACTTTGCAGTTATCTGTAAATAAAGGTACTGGTACTGATAGAGAACTTCAACACAAGATAGCATTTGAGATAGCATTGAGATTCACGCAGAACTGCAATATAAAGTATTTTTTTTGTGTTTCTAATCCCGATAGTCAAGAGTCAAGTTGTTTTGTACAGGGTTTAAGGTTTATGTTTTTGTTTTACTAATTCTAAGCCAAGAAATGAATCAGGTAACATTTATATGACTATAAATGATCTACCCGCCATATCTTATTGTTTATGGCTGTAGAAATTATATTTTTACTTCTAATAATACATCTCTTAGAAGCCGAGAAAAAATTTACACGAGCTAAATTTTAGAAACGATGTAAATAATTAGAAAATACGTAAGTTGTTTATTTTGCAGGAACTGTTGAAAACACATTATTGACGTAAATGTAGTTTTACAAAACACGCGATTGCTAAATATTGAATTGCAAAATGAAAACATCTGAAATTAATCCACATTTTAACTTTATTTGTTATAGTACGTAGATGTACAAGTTATGTAAAAAAATTTGTAAAATATGTATTTTTTTTTATTTTTTAGTAAACCAAAGGATTTTAAATTCGATTGATTTAAAACTATAAAATATTGGTGTAATTATAATAATAATAAGCATTATTTACCAACTATAGCTGTGTCAAACATGTATTTCGTATTACAGTGATGGAATTAGTTACGTGCGTTTGGTAAAGCAGTATTTATCATTGCACCCCCAAAATGTAAATATAAACCGAGTTTTCTTACGGTGTGATAAAGAAAAGAGCGCTAATCTAGTGGTTGGTTTTAATACATTTAGTTAGATCATGTTCCTTGCAAATGGCAAACACGCAATTTTTATGTTACTCTATTTTCTAAGACGCTACGATATTTGCATAAGTATACTGTAACTGAATAAGAGATTTACGATAATATAGATTCTGTGAGTTAGTCAACACTAAAGAGGTTGCACAAGCTGTTGTACTTGTGACCAGCGCCGGATTTATACTTTCTTTAGTATTGTTACGAATTTTAAAACTAATTTATTATAACGAAATATTTACACGTTTTATAACTACACGTAACTAATTAAATCTAACGATATTTAAGAAAAACACTTACACTAATTGATATATTACAATCACTCGAAAAAATAATGTCCGCGGATAACTTCTGTTTATTTAAAACTGATACTTGTTTACATTACGCGTACGCCGTTATATTTATCTTAACCACGCGTTAATGACTTATTTATTTAATTCTTCTTATTACTTCCGATTTCGAAAAACTGACCTATAATTCCTTTGAAGCGTTTTTATATATTTCTGGTATCTCTATCGAAAATTTTCTACATCTTTCAGTAAACGTTCTGGAAGTTAACAGTAAGTTCTTGAATGTTCTCGCACTTGACAATAACTTTGCGAACGATTCACTGCTCTTTTCTTAAGACTGTTCTGTCCTAGAACAGGAAAATGGATGTGACACCGGTAGAAAAGATTGTTGCAATAGGGGCAGCTCTCTTCATTTGGGCAATTTTCTTGAGCACAGAAGTAGCAGTCAGTGAACTTTTCCTGACCCAATATTCTACTTGGTTGGTAACTGCAGACCAACACTTAAACACCTGTTCCTCGGAGCACGACCTCTAACATATCTCAAACTGTCTTCCAATTCAGTTGATCTAAACCACAACCAAGCTTGGATACTGCCAATTTCTTAATATTGTGAAACTCCATTTCTCTCTTCCATAATGCTTACCACAGATTTTCGTATAACGGCTTTGTACGAGTACTTCTTGGTGACCAGATTGAAAACGAAGCGTCTGTCACCACGTAGTTTTAAAACTTTTCCTAGCCTCTCAAACTTCTTTTTAAATACGATTGCAACCCCCTCTAGACATGTCAAGATCCTCGCTCACGCAATGTGCGTAATCATTTTGTGTTTGGAACAGGTGTTGTTGTTTCTCGGTCGTTACTCCGTCCATTTATTGGACTTAATTTCTAGTTCTGCTAGTTATTACTCTGGTTTGGACCTGAACTCGCGTAATGTGCTGTCCCAATGCCTCTGCAGCTTTAGCGAGAAACCACGCCTTTTTTGGGAATTATACTACCACACGATGTTGCCCCTTGACATCATCTCTGGTCTTCATAGTGTCGCTGACAATTTGTGTGTCTTTACGAACTGCCGCATGTACTTCATCTAGTTTTTTCATCAGTTTACTGACGTAATTTTTTCTAGCAACTTCTTCTTCCGGTTTCGTTCAAATTGGAGGTCGCATAGTAGTCGTATTTTGCGACCGAGCATGACACAAGATAATGTTTGGCCTGTGCTTTCGTGAAAGGATGATTGGTATGCCATTAGATAAAAGTGCAAGTACTAATCCCAGCCTTTTTGGTGTTCAGGCACTACTTTGGGTAACTTTTTCCCATTGTTTGATTCATCCGCTCAACCATGCCACCAGATTGGTAATGAAAAAGCGTCATCCTACTTTTCTTAATTCCCAAAAGTCGGCAAACTTCTTGAAACAGGCCAGACTCAAACTTGCGGCCTTGGTCGGAGTGTAATTCCAACAGAACTCCTATTTTGTGCAATAATCCATCGCAACAGGATGTATTTGTTTCTCAAATTAGATTCTGGGAACGGCTCTGCGATGTCAATTGCAACTCTTTCTAAAGGGTTTCTCACGTTCATTTCTTGATGCACAGACCGTGCATTTACGGTACTATTTTATGACGTCTTTTTTGCAGTTCAGCCAATAGAATTTTTTTCAAACTTTTCCCAATTTCTTCTTTACGCCAAAGTGTCATCGTGGTGATGCTTCAATACTGGTGACACCCGGCTCTTTGGCACTACCAACTGTAGTCTGTTTTTCGTGTCTATGACACTATCTAGGATTTGCTTAAGAAGACATCAAAGAGTTCTACTGCGCCCAGTATGCTTTGATGTTTCTGCACAAAGCACTCACCTTTTCTCAGGTTGGTGGACGGCCGTTATCTTTCCGGTTCAAGAGTAGTCTTATTTTTGTATCGTTTTCTCGGTCGCAACGCAACTGCTCAGGTTCTTACTCATCATCAATCATAGCATTTCTCCGGAAACATTAGACTGTTTCTTCAAGTCGCGAAATGTGGTTGCAGTCCACCAGACATGTTCTTTTGGACTTCCGGCACGGTGTTCTGTGTCATAGTCATACTCTTGCAATCTCTCGATTTATCTTGCTATTTGACCTACCTGATTACGGAACTGCAATAACCATTTTAAAGCGGCGTGGTCCGTCCTCGCTAAAAATGTTTATTTATACAAACATTTGTAGTGTTCTATAGACTTGACTGCTAACAGCGTCTTTCTTGTCACGCAATAATTCTTTTCTGGTCTAAACAAAGCTTTACTAAAATACGCGATGACTTTTTCTTGTCTATCTTGCACCTGCGACAGGACCGCGCCTATGACCAGATTGCTTGCGTCGGTATCCAAAACAAATTTTCTCTCTTTTCTTAGATTTATAAAAATCGGCGAAGTGACTAGGTTTTCTTTTAGTTGATGGAAAGGATTTTCACAATCTTCACTACATCTAAATTGTGTTTTTTTTTCGATTAATTTCGTCAAAGGTTTGGCAATATTGACAAATCCGGATACAAACCGTCTATAATAGGTGCACAACCAAGCACGTCTTCCAAAACAGTCCGAGCAAGATGGTCTCCATCAAACGCTTGAAGGTTGCAGTAATGTTACACGAGCCAAAGGATCTCACAGTGAACTGCGACAAACCAGTTCCAATCTTAAAAGCCGTTTTTTTACGATTCTTGGGTTCCAATTCTACCTGCCAGTAACCACTCTTTAAATCCAACGTAAAAAACCACTAGGATCTTGACAGGATGTCTAACGTATCGTCGATTCTAGGTAAAGGATAGCTGCCTTTTTTGGTAACGTCATTAAGCTGTCTGTAGTCTAGGCTAAACCTTGTTTATTCGTCTTTCTTTTTTAAGAGTACTACTGCAGACGACCATGGGCTATTTGAAGGTTCAATCACACCTTCTCTCTCCATATCCGTAATTATTTCAATTTGTGAAACGGATCCAACCACGTCATTACTGGATTAAATATAATAAATAAATAAAATGAAAAATGTCGTAATCCAATATAAAATGCCTTAGATTTTATTTAATATATTTAGTTACATGTTTCGGTCTCTTAAATACATACGATCATCTTCAGACTAGTAAAAAATAAATATGCAACTTTGACTACATGAAACCAACTAATTTTTTATACTCTCCATCTTGATACTGCTAGATCAACACTTTAACTTTAGCCAGCTGGTCTTAGTTGAGGTTTTGGCATTTGGAGGTAAGAAAGCTCAATAGAAGTTGTGGGCAACGTATTTTCATTAAAATTCACGCATCTTACAATTTGAGATACTAGCGTGCATTGACCTACCAACGTCTTCTTTTTCAACGTTACTGAATTTGGGTTGACATTCAAGATCCTTAATGGCATTGTCTATTTTACTCGCACTAAAGTCCCGCCAACAAATAGTCCTTTTTCAAGTAAGTCGCCCTCTAATGGTTCAATCGCGCGAATGTAGCTTTTCCGAAGATTTCCATCCAGGCATGCTATCACCACACTTTCAGTCCTTGTAGGCAGACTCACGTTTTCACTTAATACGACTCGCACGGCTGCCTTCTCTGACAAATGTAAATGAATTTCTTCACTATCTATCTTTAGGACATCTTCATGTGCAAATGGAACCCATACTGCTTTATCACGTCCATTTCCAGGATAACTTCTTCTGTGATGTCGGCTAGCAGTACTTGATGGTCGAGTACTCCATTTTCCAAAGCAGTGGTTATTTTAATTTGTTCGCGAACAGATATTTCTTCGCCCGTCGCCGAAGTCGTACTGTTACTGGTAATGACTTCTCATTTTCCCGTAATACGTCCGGACAAATGATGGTCTTCGTCGCTTCCGTGTCAACCAGTAACTGACCACTCCTTCCATTGATTTTTTCATCGAAATAAATGCTATGCAATTGCTCCATAGGCAATGCCATTTGATTGGTAAGCTCCGGAACAAGACTAAATGAGATTAACTTTTGTCTCTTTTGGTCAACTTGTTCCAAATTTTCGAGCGTTCTTCTTGTCTTCTTGTTGGGTTTAGTAAGATATCGTCGTACTTGGCCTATTTCACCGCTGTTCAAAGTTGTTACTCCTCTTTCTCAAAGTTTTTGTTGCGCTATTTTTTCGATGCTTTTTAGTGTCTGCGCAGGTACTTCAGCAGCACACCGGATTTTATGACCGTTTCGTTGCAATACTTGTTTTGTGTTGCTTCAAACTACAAGGCATGCACTAAAGCGTCATCCAACGTCTTCGGTCGAGCTAACCGGAGAGTCTGCTGCGTTTTGCAGTCTCGGAGGCCATCTACAAAAGTTTGAATAGCCAACTGCTCCAATAAGGTATCTGGTGCTGTAGAATACGCAAGCCGTGTCAATCTAGCGATGTCAGTCTCAGACTATTAAAAACTTTCGGCAGCTTTCTGAACCCAACTTTTAATTTTAACGTGGTGCACTTGTTGAAGCATCTTATTATCTCATTTCTAAACGTGAAATTAAGATAAAATCTTAAGCTTTTGAGGTTGTTATGTTTAAAATTATAAGCGACTTTCGGCTTAGACCGCATCGTAGTAAAACATCCAGACTTAGGCTTGGTCATAGTTTCTTCTTGAGAGCCAAAACAAGAAGTAGACATTTACCACTCTGAAGAATCAAGCTGCAATGTCTTGCGAAACGTCAGTTTGTTTGGGTTCACGAACGACAATACGGCAAAAGCCAAGTTCTACTTCTTGTTTTGGCTCTCAAGAAGAGACTATGACCAAGCCTAAGTCTGGGTGTTTTACTACGACGCGGTCTAATACGAAAGTCGCTTATAATTTTAAAGTGAAATTAAGAGTTTGTAATTTCCTTGTAGGTGGTCAGGAACAGACTGCAAGATTCCAAGGGTTTCTCCACGCAAGGACATAATTAAAGACGTATCTTTCTGCGAAGTGCTCCAACCATTAATAACATTGTTTTTGAGTTTTTTTATTAACAATGTCAACAAATTATTTAATGCTATAAGATCACAAGTTTCAATTTATTTGTCTCAAAATATGAATTTTTATAAACGTTTTGTAAGAATTTTTATTTTGATATTTTTTTAATTTATTGATGCTATAATTTCACCTTCTAAATTAACAACAATGTTAATCAGATACACGCTGTATGTATTTACTAGTTTCTAACCGATAAACAGTTATTTGTTTTTTTCTGAATTTCGAATATTGTTATTATTCGATTATTGTTATCAAAAACCTTAAATCCCAAAGTGCAGTGTAAATTGTCGCGACAGCATGTTATCAGTTGCGTGTGATTCAAATTTGTTAAAATTTGTTTTATCGCTTTGAAATTGTTGACTGAGTTAGCTTATGTAGCAGTTACTGTTTTCCTTTTACTTGCTACTTATTAGAAAATACAAAGTAGTATCTTGTGATCGATTAAAGAAAATATATGCACATTTTGGTAAGTTTCTCGTTAATCGTTGTTTGCTTTTCTCCTAATTTCTTTAACAATTCTAACTTTACCGTAGAATGGCGCTCAGTTTGAATTATCTTTTTATTATAGTTTCTCAATCATACCTACTCGCCGACGTTTCAGCCAGCCATAGTGACGTGGTTCTTACCAACAAGACTCACTAGAAAAAAAGTAAGCTTACAAATGTACACATAACAAAATTGTGATTTTATCACAATTTCAATTAGGACGTGCATTAGTTCAGATCATAATTATAGTAATATAGTAGTTTCTTACATCTTTACAAGATAATAACTATTATTATATGTTATTGTATTGTCGTTAACCAATCACATGACCATATTTTATCTACCGAGCAAATCTTGGATTTTGAGTTAGTTAGCTATTTAGTGTATAAAAGATATAAGGGTAAAGATCTTTGATATTTACACGATCGTATAGTTAGTATTATCTTTGTTTGTGTGTATTTACAGTTTTGGTTATTAGTGAAGATAACCTGTACCACTTCTGCGCATAATCATCTAGACCATTAGACACTTAAACTTTTTGAATGGGCTCCACAGAGAACTAGCTGTCTTATTCCTAAAGTATAGAGAAGACGGGCTTCAGATTAGCAAAACTTCAAGTTTTTCATTTAGATAAATCTAGGCGACATACTGGCAGATAAAAAATTCTTTCTTAATAAATGCAAAGAAACGTTACAAGCTGAGTTAGAATCGCAAACCATTTGTTTATATAAATAATTGATGCAATGAGTAATAACGAGATTAACATAACACACTAAGTGCAGTTTTTAATCAATAGATGGCGTTAAAAATTGACTCTTTCTTGATTTCTCATTTCAAATTTAATGTGAAACTGACAAGTTATAAAAATAAAAGTTCGACAATCGACACAATACAATAAATACCAATAGTGATAACGTGGTGGTTTCTGTCAATAAATAAACTAAATCTAATGTTTACCAAAGACATTAAATACATCTTGTTTTAGTTACATAAATTGTCAACAGATTAGAACGTACACAATTTATAAGTTGATTGTACTTATTACAATCCCGCTTTTAATTAATTGTGTTTTAACAATTATTAACGTTTTCTAAACCTGTATATGTTTAATAGGAGTCGCACCAATAATATAACAAACAATGTTAAATTAAATCTACTTATTGTACTTTAAAACAAAACTACTATAATTACTTATTTTATTATAAAAATATATCACTGACGCTTTCATAGATGTCAGCATCTATTATTGTAAAGAAATATTTCAAATCAAGGTTTTGCAGTCTGATATTCTGTTCTATTCGTTTTATGCGTTCAAATAATTTCAATTTAGCTGAAAGCACAATAAATTTTTTTGTTGCAAAATTAATTAATAAGTACAAAATAAAATAAAATATGTAAAGAATAGTAATACAACTCGTTAGGTAATCACTTTTTTTGCGGTAAATCATAGGAACGCACTCATCAATAATCAATTAATTTAATTGATTTTACAGTTGTTTTAATGTGCAATTGAAAAAAGTATTGTAGCAGTTATTCAAAATACAAACTGGAATTTTAGTTACCTGACGTTTTCCAAGTTAATTCGTCTCTACTCGCGTATCAAAAAATATTGATAGTAAGCTTAAAAACTTAATGCTGATAACAACTAGTTTTGTAGGAGATTCATTTTTTAAACTTATGTTAAAATGAAAAAAAAAATAGAATTGATAAAAAATACAATTATATACATTTAATTGTAACATCTACATATTTAACTACTATAATCGCTATGATTAGTTTTTATAAACATTTATGGTTATTAATACATTGATTTATTATTAAAACAAATAATGATATTTAATGACGATTATGACATGTTTCTGTTTTAAAACACAAATTCTGTTCTTGGCTGTTACTATAACATCGTTGAGAGACAAAACATTTATGTTTTAACATCAATAATGAATTAGCAAATAATTGATTCCACATAATGTTTTACAAAAATATGTCAGTAACAAACAAATTATTATTAAGTAATTTTTGAACGCATTGTAAAATAGAAAAATTAAATAACGAAGCAAATGACGTTTATTTGAGTTTTGTATATCTTTGTCAACTATGAACATCTAATTTTTTGTTATTATTTATAAAGAGCTAAAAAACACAAAATGCTTCATCTGTGGTATAAAAGATACATTTCAACAAATGTTTGATAAATCCTTAAAATGGTTGTATTTTATAAACAACGTTAAAGTTAGCATTTATTTTTTACAAATATTTAATTTAATAGATGGGTTTATTAAATGTTTATAAATTATTAGTATAAAAATTTGTTAATAATACATTTTGTAGGATAGTTTTTGTTACACAATGCAGCTTTTCTTGGAATTTTTTTGTCTTAGTAAATTGTTTATAAAAACAATATATTAAACAAGCGATAAAACATATAGCATTGTCCGAATCTTTAATTACGTTTTTGGTTATTTTATGTAGCAATTTACTAATGCTACAAAGTTTTGTTTAAATTAGTCAGATTTGTATTTATTATTTAAATAGTAATAATAATAAATTTGAGTTTAGTAACGAAGTCATAAAATTTATATTTATTGTGAGAATATATGTTTTAATTAAATAAATATTCCAGCGTTTCTTATTATTTTTTTTACAAAATTGATTACATACTGCTATTTAGTACGTACTTATGGAAACTAATACGTTGACGATCCTTTAGTTTCAATAATTATACATACATGTTCCGTAAACCACGTTTCACCAATTAACAAGATTAGGCTGAGGTTAACAAAGATTTTTAATGTTAATAAAACTTAATCAATTCGTATATAAAAACTAGTAAAATCTTGATTTTAAATTGGCCCCTATTTTGTAAGAAACATCTTATCTAAAATGATTAAAATAACATAAACTAAAAGATTCATTATTAGTTAATCAAATGCGTTGATATAAAAACTACAAAAAAATAGTTTAAATTGAATAAAAACTAAAACATATTTTTACGTCAACTTGTTATTACGCTATTTTTGACGCGTTTCAAAATATGGGTGTGCGCGTATATAGAACGTTTTAAGCATTTGTAGTTTTCTAACCTTGACTTTTAAGTTTAAAATAATTCTACTTGCATCAGCATTCTGAAAATGTTCATAACAATTATTATATGTCAGTTAATTACTATACTAAATTTTTGTTAATTTTTATACATTCATGAGCATTTAAACAGACGCGCATTATCAAGAAATTAAACATGCATTCTAAATAAAAATCTTATTAGAAACAACAATTAATAATTTTAGTTGCATTATTAGTAATTGTTATATCTGTAGACTTTGTGTTGTATTCGAGTATCAAATCTTTTATTTATTAACTTTAATATAAAAATAAAATAAAAGTAAACATCGATATTTATTGTAGTTTTTTTTAAGATTAAATTAAACTTTTGGTTTTATGCATGAAATATTTGCTGATACAATATCTACTGTTTTTTTTATTGTTACTTTTGTTATTAACTAAAATAATTTCAACATTAGTGGATATTGCATTCAATTTTTGTTATGATGTAATGTGGGTTTTGCCCTGCTATAAATTACATCTGTTTTTGGTAATTATTGTATATAGACAATTAAAAATCATCTAACATTGAAAAAAATATAGAATACAGCAAGTAAATTAAATTAATTTTCTCTTTTACTAGTTTTTTAGCTAAAATGCTTTAATATTGTAAGAAAATTAAATGATTGTATGCATCTCTAGTAAATGCTTTTAAATGTATTTACTTTTTAAAAAATAATCTATAAAGTCGCTATAAACAATCGGTCAATGTACAGGATTCCCCATTTCAGACCATTTTGAAATGCGATTTACATAGTATGTGATTATTTTTTCTTTACTAGGTTCAATTCAGTAGGGTTTAGGATAACATTTTATTGCGTTTACTTCAAAATAATTAAATATTTGTCACGGTCACTGACAAATTTGTAAAATTTTGCAATAGTGCAACAACGTGTGGTTTTTCGTAAAAAACTACATTAGAACTGGTTTAGTAGAAGTTTGATTGTATTTTGGTGGCAATAACACACGGAAAAAAAAATGTGGCTATAGAAAAAACAAATGTTCAAATTTTTACTACAATTTATAGTAGATATACGACTAGCAACAACTTGTGTATTTACTTACTAATTGATTGTGGCTAAAATATTGTGTGTTCCTGAAATACAATTTTATAGCGAGATAATGAATTGTACATGTTGGAAAGTTTACCACAATATTGTATAAATTTTAGTGATATACTTGTTTGAAAATTAATGTTTTAATGAGTATTTTTTAAATAAATATTGTCTTACTATTTGTTACAATTTTGTACAAGACTCCAACAATATTGCTATAAAATTTCATTTCTTTATTCGCAGTTTGTAGTAAAAATTGTCTAACTAGTTACTGTACTTTGTATGAAACCGTTTAACAATATTGTTTCAATACTAGACTTGTTCAAGAGTATTTCTTATTAAATATGGTGCAACTCATTGTTATACTTTAGTATAAGAGACTGCTACAATATTGTTCAAAATTTTATCTCATTTTTGTAGAAAAGAATATCAAGGGTTGTAGTTAAAATTAAATGCGACTATAAAATGGAAAAATTTATTTAGAGATTACATTATGGGTATACAAATATTTTAAAACATAAAAAATAAATGCAAAATAAACATTCGTAAAGTAACACTAAGTACCTTATATCTAATTAAATTCGCCATTTCTCTTGCACTAAAGGAAACGGTTGACTATTGTTTTTCAACCATTGCAAATGTTCTATAAAGAAAACAGTTTACACTTATGTTATTATTATGCACATTACACCACAAAATTCTTATCTTGGTATGCAAGTATATACCTTCAGCATCGATAGAAGCATCTGTAGAATCGTCTGGATTTGATTTAGTTTGATTCTTGTACGACGCCGAAATTAAGCCAAATTTTTTTAAATTTTTTCTCATATAATTGTACGTAGCCCACAGTTTTCCTCTTGCTGCTTTAGGGTGCCCTCCTGGATTTTTCACATAAGAAACATAATAAAAAGTTAAAATACAGCAATGTGTAATACGACTTGTATAAATACATATAATAAATTGAGTTATTTTATTTAATGATAATTTTTGTCCGGCAACATTGGTTACCATGTTTTTATATTTTATATTGCCGTTTTTATAATTTTTTTATTAAACTAACTAGAACACGTTGGATTAACTACTTTTAATACGATTAAAAAGACAAAGTTTCAATTAAAACAAAGTGCGCCAAAACTGGTAACGGTATCAAAATATTGACTCATTGTTGTTATAAGAGGTACCAAGTGCTTAATAAAATAATACTGCACAATAACAAAGATGTAAGTTTGTAGGTACTTACCTTCAAAGACAGCTTGCAGCTTCTCAGCCAGTCCCCATTGCTGCAATTTATTTTTTACGAACTCATCCATTTTAAGCACATCAATTTTCCGTTAGTACCAATGCTAGTACTAAGCAACAAAATAACTTACACTACAATAACCGACAATAACGAGCGCGAATTTACACTACACAATGTGCACAGCTATGTGTATAAATTTTAATAATGGCCGGTAGCGTCAGTGGTATTGCTGGTACAGCACATAAACATAGCACTGAAATATTGCGCAAGTTCATTTTAAACCGCCTGCACTGTTATTGCTTATCTCCGATCATACCACTTTTTTTAACAACAAAAACTGCGAAAATTGAGAATATTGTACGACAAATTACTACAACATTATATTATGCTCATTTACACAAACATTGTTGTAAAAAAATACACATTAATCTAAAGCAGTAGTACAAAAATCTAACTACAATTTCAATGCAAGATTTACCAAAACCAGGGGTAACCATTACAAAAAATATTGATTTTAAATCAACAAGTGTGTTGGTGATTTCCATAATAATTTTTAAACATTATTGTAGTAAATTCTTCTCAACGATTTTTTCCCGTGCAGAAGTAATGCCAACGCGCAAACAGTTATGACATATGTTAGGTTATAGGTACTGGCGTAAAATGGTTTTGTACAGAGCATTAGCATTGCACTAGAAATATCTAAAAGAAATCTTTACAGAATCCTCAATATCTATAAGTATTTAAAATGTTATCTATACAAATACCAAATGGCATTACACCTTAACGATCGAGATAAGGAAACGAGGTTAACATTTTGTGATAAAAGTTTAAATCGGTATCGAGAATCAATACACAATTTTTTAATGACCGACGAAACAAATTTTTATTCAAATGGCGTTGTTAACAAACAGAATTTTAAACGTCGTTTTCTCATCTCAGAACTAATTAGACGAAGGTTACTCTGTTATTATTACAACAAGATGAAGCGACTGCTCACACAGGAAAAAACTCCCTGAGATTCTGGTAGAATCGTTGATACGATAGACAAGAAGGTTCCGGCAACGAACATTTTACTTCTCAAAGTGTAAGAGAAAAAAAAATACTTTAAGAAAACATTTATATCAAGTTTGCTTTAAATACAAAAAATGAGAAATGCAATAATATTGCTTCTTGACGGTATTCCTATTTAAGAAAGCTGCGAAATAAATAAAAATAAACTTGTTACTTGATTTGGATGAAAGATACATTTATCCATCATACATTACTTGATTAGCTGAGAAGGAAATATAAGAACATGATGGCCTGTTTGATAAACCATTGGGTGTGTTTCATAGTAATCACTGGTCGTCAGATAATAATATTTATAAAAAAGAGTACAGCAATAAAATTTTTGTTTGTTTCATTTCAATTTCTTAGATATGTAATATTTTTGAAGTAAGAGAAGGAATTGCAGCAGAATAGTTAAACTGTAATAGCCACTTTACACGATGCAATAACGTGCTATGCAATGCAAGAAAAGTTGCACTTGCAATAAAATATTTCAATTGTTTTATACAAAGTAATAAAAGCGCAAGATGTTATTAGGAAATTTTACCACTACAAAAAAATAATTGAATTTTTTTACTGATCGTTACGAAAACAAAACGGTTTTTTTAAATTGGCGACACTGAATGTCACCAGAATATTACTAAAATTTCACGCGCAATGCAATACAATTAGGACATGTTCTAATTCGATGCTATACAAGAAAAATTTAACGTGTAATAAAATAAGTTGCACACACGCATGCGTACATAAAAGTTTTATGGAAAAGTTGCATCAAAGAGCATCGTGTAAAGTGGCTTTAAGAATTTAATCGTTTTGTGATAATATTTATATCGTTATTTATATAAAGTATTACAGATTTTCTTTATTTATTTATTTCTGTTCAAATCATAATTATGTAACTTTATCAAGTATACGTATAACTAAAGAAACTGCGCAAGCCTTGTGGCTAAGCAGCATAAAAATTGCTTGCTAGTTACAGTAGACCTGAATAAACTAAGTCACTGTCACTTTAATTCTAAAGGTACACTTAAATGAAAAAGTATTTTGGTGGGAAATTCAAATCATTCATAGGTTACCCGTGTAGATCATCATTAGACTTTGTTGCAGTTTGAGGTTATTTCAGAAAAACACTTTATATTTGATGCAGTTTTTAATGAGTTTGTTTTCGTATAATTAAATTGTTTAACACTTTACGCATTTCATTTGTTGTCATTACTCCATTATTTTCGAGCCATTGTGGAATACATTTTTCTTCGAGTGAGATCTTAAAATTCCATCACTGCTCGTTATCGTTTCACTATGAATATTTACTTTGCTAGAAGAGAAGCATAGCGATCGCAATTTTTTGCAGAATTTTACGTTTCAAGGTCTCCTGAATCAAAAAAAAATGTATTTTTGCGTGTCTGTGTGTGTTTTTAAAGGGAAAAACAATATCGAGGCTCACAAATATAGAGGTTAGTCCATATGACAACATAAGCTCAGTTTGCCATATTTCGGTTATATTTTAACAAAATTGAAGAAACAAATTTCAAAAAAATTATAGCATGCTAGGAAGTCAATAATAAGTCTTATGACAACATAATCTTAAAAAAATATGTAAATCTAAATATTCCTTCATCATTCCTTATAGGAAAGTCGTGTGGTGCCCACGCCAGTTTTTTTTTAATGTGGTTGAGTTGCCCATTGTTACAGCAGCTAGTTCGGTTACTTTTTAAAGGAAAAGTTTATCGAAAAGCTCCACAACATTTTTAATAATGTTCCTGACTGATTTAGATTCAATGTTGATAAATAACAGCTGAAACAATACAGAAGGTAAGCAACGTAAAAATCTGTATCAGAAATTAGTTATTGTTTGTAGAATTAACACCGGAATCAAATACAGACTTTAAAGTAATGAATGAGGTTATGCTACAAAAGTTATACTTAAAAAATGTTTATAAATACACTTACCTTGTTCAAATAACAGCGTTTAAAAGAGTCTTGATAAAAACTAATTGTATAACAAGGAATTTTTTAGTAAAACAGCAAGTAAAGATGTAAACAAACGTGAGGCAATCCCACTGAAAGAAAAATTGTACATAAAGTCAATGTACGGTATACATTGATCTATAGTACATTAAAACAATGTACGTTTTCTTTGAATGTATGTAATTCACATTATAAGTACATAGTTTTTTTATGTACTTTACATTGATTCAATGTATCAAATTGTATTTGTTATCTTTCAAAAGAATTTGTTATGAGATCATGCACAGTGAACCTTTAAATGTACCATTACGTTAATTTATCGTATGATGTACATTAATTTAACATGTGAAATACATTGGGTAAATGTAATCGTACGTTGTATGTGTAGGGTTTTTATAGAACCATGTACAGTTTATATTTTCAATGTATTTCTACATTAAAACTATCAATACATACGTTAATTTTAGTTAAGAAATACATTGATTCAATGTAACATACACAGAATCAAGTCTTATTACTATCACACGTAGCACCAAGAAAAAAAAGGAATTTAACTATGTGTGAACCTCACTGTCACCAATAAATTAATTTTATATAGCTGTCAGATGGTGACAGTGCATTTAGTTCGTGTATTTTTCCTGATGCAACTCCATAGTGCAGTAGAACAGAAGCAAAAATATGTTTAATACGCTGTCAACGTTTTAGCTACTAAAGTTTGTTCAATAGGTGAGTGTGACGTTATTCCCTCTTATTCACATCTTTAATTATTTTAGCATCAAAAGACGATGGCGAAAAATGCATCAAGTAAATGAAATTTGGTAAATTGTCAACGGAATGTTTATAATTGTAAATGCAGTATTTTTTAGATTGATGTTGACTTTACCTATTTATACCCACCAGGAGATGGATTACTAAAAATCACCAATACGAATAACAAACTAATTTTTTTTTAAATTTTAGTTGTTTGATTGATGTATACTTTAAGAGTGTAATAAAATTAGATCGCTTTGTATAATATCTAAATATACAGTGTGTATTTTAATGATTGTCCGGTGTTTGAATTTGCCGCTTGTAAAACGCCAAATTGAGAAATGAACTGTCAACGAACCAACATTGTCTGATTATAGTTACTAGAATGACGGCGCGGCAAATTCAAACACCGGACAACCATTAAAATACGCAATGTATATTTTACATACTGTTAATGTTTATTAATACATTAAATTGATGTAGTGCATTAATTAGATTAATGTAACTGTAAATATTGTTGATGTACAGTTTACACTGATTCATGAAATATGGTACATCGAAATAACGAAATACATACATAAAATTAATGTAATTGTACATCAAATTAATGACGCACACAAATTGCGTCAATGTAATTGTACATTGTGTTTATGAACTTTTACATTGATTCATGAATGTTGGTACACGAAATTGATGAACCATGTACATTCAATTAAAGTAATAATACATTGTCTTGATGTACACATTCTTTTTCAGATTCAATGTTTTCGTACATTAATCTAATGTAACAGATTCATTGTGCTCATGTGCCCATTCATCGTATGAAAAATATGTACATTTTTCATTGATTCAATGTGGATTTACATTGATTCTACGTCACTTTTTCTTTCACTGCAAGGAATTTTGATTGTAATTTAATTTTTCAAGCGAACGCATCTTGATGATTGTGATTAGTTGAAACATTTATCACTTCAAATTTTTAAAGTTAGTTCACATAATTCCGGGGACTTTGTTTGCTTCGGCGCTCTATAGATAAACAGTATCGCAAAGAATTGCTTGTTTTTTGAAAATTTGTTCATATGTAATGTAATAATTATTTAATGCAAGTATGTTTAGTCTTCTATCTCACTGAGATAATTTGTAATTATTTATTTTTCAATATTTCGCTTATATGTAAGTTATAAGTTTCATCAGGAACTACAAGTTCAGGTAGACAATTACATATAATCTTAATTTAAAAATGTACTTACAATAAATTTAATCAATTAATAATTGCTTAATGGTCATTAAGGTAAACAATTAATTCTACATTTAATGGAATTATACATAAATTCAAACGATGTATGAAGGTCGCTAGTTACACGAACAATGAATGTTAATTTTGTATAGTTATCTACACACCTGGTGAACGATAACGTATACCAGATGAGTATATAAAAGTGTTAATTGAAACAATTGAATTAATTAACTATAAGGGACTCTACGTAAACAATATGCAATAATTAGAATAATTTATACGGTTAATTAGGCTACATTAAGTGAACAAAAACCAATAAATTAATAAACAATTAAGTAAAAAATAATACTTGCTGGTAGCTAAGTTTGATTATTAGAATTATAAATCCATAGAAGGTTAGAGTAAATGACATTTAAATTGTCTACATCTACTGCTAAGAATAGCCCAACTTGTCGTAAAATTGCTGTATAACATGCTATAATTGATATTGCGATATTTTGTCACACTCGGTTTCAATACAATTTTTCAGGTCTTCTGCATTTTGAAATGTTCGTCCAGAATAAATATTAGATTCTAAACGCCCCCAAAAAAATTATTTGAGAATCTAGCAGATGAGTTAGTTGAACAATTTGAATAAACCACTTTATTAAAAAAACTGTGATTTAAAAATTTGCGCACATCTCGGATGCGGTCTGCAAGACAACCATCCATGTGAATCTAAATTTCTTGGCTGTCTCCAGCAACTTAGATTACCGCCGGTGCTATATCCTTTTTCAACAACTGCAAGAAGCTTTTTCCTATTAGATGTTTGTGTTTTATAATATTTCCACCCAACATTTTGAGTCCTGGTTTGTACAATTTTGTATAGATTGCCAATAGCCCATACTCTGCAATGTTTCACGTTTGGTTCATTATGCAGTGTGACCGTGTATTCATGCGCAAACAAAATTATTTCTTAAAAGTTTTCAATTTCAATCATTTGGACGCTAAACGCAGTTTTCCTATCTAACTCAAATTCACGCAACTATTGATGACTTCGGTATTTATAAGAACGAAACTTGTGTTTTTTTAATTAGCACCTGAACTGCCTTCCTTTAAACTAATTCGCAATCAATTTAAATTGTTTTAGAAATCAATTTAAAGAAAACGTTGAGTAAAAAAATACTGTGTAAATAAAACTTTTTGTGGGTTTGGGTTTGTGTTTGTAGTCGACCTCTTACCGAAAGCTTAGAAACTAATAACATAGTCACCCAATACAACGCGACACGCAGCTTTATGCCCAGACCCGACAATGAAGTAGTAGCTCAGACCAACAAGTGCCTTATAGTGCAAGTTAAAGGGTGATATAAATACTATAAAATCTTAAGCTTTTGCGGTTGTTATGTTTATGATTATAAGCGACTTTCGGCTTAGACCACGTCGTAGTTAAACACCCAGACTTAGGCTTGGTCCTAGTCTCTCCCTGAGAGCCAAAACAAGAAGTAGAACTTGGCCTTTGCCGTATTGTCGTTCGTGAACCCAAACAAACTGACGTTTCGCAAGACATTGCAGCTTGCATTTTCAGAGTGGTAAATGTCACTGACCCCGCTTGTGAACTAAACTTAAACTTATTCCAAATTTTTCAATCACGATTAATTATAATGCAACATAGTTAATACAAAACTAATTGTAAATAGCAGAAAAAACAAACTTCAAGAAGTTTGGTATGATAATAGAGTTGAATGCAATGCAAAAGTCGTCTTCAGGAATTTAAATCAACTTTTGTTTATGTTAAATTAGTTTTTTATTTTAAGTTAAATACAAGCAAATTCATTGCTATGATTAAAACACTCAACAGATGGAAATAAGTCTTTCCCACAAATGTTTTTGTAATTGATTAATACAAAGTACGCGGCATAGTTAGATTAAAAGTCTGATTCACTTCCCGAAATTGTTGTGTACTAATAATCTTCTTATTTTAGCGTTTCGTTAACTGTTATCAGTATTTGTTATGCGTACAGAATTTATAATTTTAAAATAATATTTTTAAAGACCATCTTCTATTGTTGATATAAAAGTAAAAAATAATTTCTTTTAAAATGCTTACCAATTGGCAAATCAACATTTTTATAGGTTATCCAATAAATTGTTATAGATCTTTCGCCAATAACAAACGTAAATCAAATCATTTATCAGTATCTGATAAAGAAACTATTCTAAATATCTGTAAAATTTGCGAACGAAGTCAAATCAGTTCGAAACAGATCATAGTAAAATTACAGCTAGAACAGCAGGTAACATAACCATTTATTTTATTTGCGTTTTTTATATACTTACATGTGAAAATTTATATTAACTTTACTTATTTACAAACACAGATCACAAATTACATTTTTCGAAAGTATGATTTTTTTTAAATATTCAATACATAATCTTTTATATTTTTAAGAAAAAAACAATCTGACGATCGTATAGGCAACCAAAAATACACGTATGCATTTTGGAGTAAACGTTGTATATTCGTATTATTCATGTATGTGAATCTGACTTCACATAATTCAGTCTGTTTTTTAGTGGGTGAGACTTATTTCCATCTGTTGAGCGATACAGGTATAGTTAATTATGTTGATTCTAGGATGTCAAAAAGAAAAATTTTACTTGCTCATGTTTACATGAAAATTAATTGGTTATTTCATTAACCAGTTATTTGATTAACGTTTTTTGAAGAGATGTTGCTACAAGCAGTTATTTTACATAGTTTTTTTGCAACTTAACTAACACTACCGAAAATTTACTGTATGATTTTAATGTCGGATTCTTCAATAATAGCATTACAATGATAATAGCTAATTCTTCTTTTGTAAAAATAACTTTCTAACGTATTTTTAACTTTATGATTTTTTTAGTACACACTCAACAACCATAATAAATTCCTCTTTTATTTCAGGCTAAATTGTCCTTTACTATACCTTTATGTTATTTTAAAACAAGATTCAATAACCAGTTTGTTTTTAACAATGATTTTTAATAACTACTCATACCTAATTTCTTTAGATTTTTAATGTAAGCCATTTTCTTTTTTAACGACGTTTTAATATACGATTTGTGATGATGTGCTCTTTGACATGAGATTTATTGGACTTTAACATCATGAATTATAAAAAGGAAAACTCGTATATTTTACGTTTTCTGTGACGTGTAAACAGCATGTATTTATCATAAACAGCTCTGTAAAGCTTACATTAGTGACAAAAAAAAATAATTCTTGATGATTATTCTTATCTTTCTAAATAAAAACAAAAAAATTGTAACAAGTTTTGCTGCAAAAAATGTTGTTTGTTAAAGATGCAATCACCATCTCGAATAGAAATCAAAAAATGAATCATATAAGTAACCATTGCTTTTTTTGGTTTTGAGTAATCAACGCAAAATTGTACAGAGAAGTTAGTTTCAAATTATATGATTTATATATCAATTCTGTTTTTAAATATCTTCGTTAAGCGATAACGGAAACGTTAATTTTTATTACAGCACAGCAACAACACAGATTACGTGTATAAAATCCTTTGCAATGTAACCTATACAATTTAAACAACTTGCAAAATTCGTTTAATGTTTATATGGATCATTATTTCTACAGTGAGGGTTATACTTTCAAAACTATAATTCTTTTGTAAACATACAAATGCGTACGATAGGAACTGAAATTAGAAGAAACTATACCTACTCAGATAGCAAAAAATCTTTAAGTCAGTTTATCACGACTAGGATATATAAGCTTGTTGCTTACTTAATGGAAGTTTGAATCTGGCATTATAGTTACCACAGAACGAGCTTACCAGAAGCTTATTATTTTTCAAGATTTACATGCTAAAGCTGTTATTAGGGAAATTACCTGTATGAAAGTAACAAAAACTAGGTATTTGCCGGTGCTCAAGGAAGATGTATGTGGATTATACTCAAAACTCTTTGACTGTTTGGAAAACTTAAAAGAAAACAAAAATAAATGTCGAAATCAAAATTAACAAAAGTCAAAAGGGCGCCAGGAAGATTTATAGCTCAATACGGGTTTCTGGACCTTGCCAATCATTGAACACATCCGGCGATGTACACACTATTGCAACCTACCTTTATAGTGTGTAATCACTAAATTCTAAAGAAAATTGAGTTGCGAAGATGTTAATTGAGCCAAAGCTCCGTTACATTAACAATTTAACATTTATTATATTAAAGAATTTTAAAAAAACAAATAATATAAAAAAAATTTAGCAAACAAACCAAATTTCATTCACAAAACATACAAATAAAAATTTATAACAACATAATCGGTTACAATAAAATATAAACTAATAAAAAAAAAAAGAAAAAAAATTAAATTTTACTGCAAGGTAATTTTGAATTTAATTTCAAAAGCTTTGTGTCCGTAAAACTACATAATTATATTAAAATAACAGTAACTCGCAGTTATATAAATACAATGCAAAAAAAATATACAATCGAGATAAAACTTATTGTTTAAATTTAGTCGAGAATTGAATACTTGTTTTAAACTTGTCTAAGTGTCTTTGATTGTAAAATGCTGAAGCGACGATAGGTAATAAAGCGTTTTTGTGCTGCCAACATTGCAAACGTCAATATTCGTTCGTAATGAACGAAAAAAGCTCTAGGGTGGCAAAATGAAAACTAGGAATCCACATAAAAGTAAGTGTTCAAAGTCAATTAATATATTAGAATGAGTATGCGACAGGTGGAAAAATGATTTTAAAAATCTTAAAATTCAGTTAAAATTGGAGAAAAACGATGTTAAAGTTAATGTCAAATCTGACAGATTTAGTAATAAATGTAGTACAAACATATTATATTTCTGTTGATTTTTTTTATTTTTTCAAAAAAGAATGTAATTTTATGAAAGGCAACACAAAAAATAATGTACATTACTCTCGTCGAAAGCATCATAGCTCACTCACTCACATGCAACGCTCGGCCGTGCGGCCTCGCGTCGCATTAACGTTCGTTATGCTATTTCTTACTTTCGACTCTTGTTACGTAAACTACTATTATCTGATAGTTATATAAACTTCATTCTAAGCCTTTTTGAAATTAATAGCAAATCAAACGGTATAAATATTACTTTAAATACCTGTTTACTTGGAGTGTGTTCTGGTTGGTGGTGGTGCGACCAAAAATGATGTCAAGAGTCTCTGGGATAATTGGAAACGATCCGCTACTACAACGCAATGATGAAAAACGGATATAAAGATCTAACTTTTTCCATTCATAACATTACCGGGAATATAGGTTGTGTTTGATGAAAAATAAAATCCGTTAACCAAAACGAAATTGAAGCATTAAACTTCCTATTTAGTTAATTCACTAACACATTTAAACCAGCAGTTGCTTCCCTGAGTTTTGGAGGGCTGCCACATCTTTTTCCGAAAGAGAACTTGTATTAATAAGAAATAAATTTCTTTTATAAACGATGCACTTGCTGTCGACAGATCAGGACAAGACAATATAAGTGCGTAAACTAAATAATTCTTAATGATTTGAAAAGCTTCATCACAATCACTAGTCCAATTAAATTTGAAATTCTTCTTTAACAGAGACGTTAACGAAGCGATAATTGTCGAAAAATTTGGTACAAATTGGCGATACAAAGAAGCCATGCCTATGATTCTTCTAACTTCAGCGACACTAGTGGGAACTGGAATACACAGAATAGCATCAACTTTTTCCGGATTAACCAACAAACCGATAGAATTGACAATAAAACCAAAATACTTGAGTTCAGGTTTACAAAAATGACATCAAATTGGCCTCTCTAAAGCGACGTAGAACTTTAGTTAACACTTCCATGTGTTTCTCGAAGGAAGGAGCACAAATAATGACGTCATCTAAGTAAACAAGATAGTAAGGTTCTAATTAAGGACCTAAAATTCAATCAATCAACTTCTGCCAAGAAGCTGGTGCGTTAGCTAAACTACACGGTAAACGTGTGAATTGGAATAACGGTTTGGAACTTTAAAAACGGTGTACTGCTTAGACTCTTCACTTAAGGGAATCTGCCGGTAAGCTGACTTAATGTCACAAAGACGATCCAAAATAGACTAAACGTAAGATAAAGGATAAGCGTCCTTTTCGGTAACCTTGTTAACCTTTCTAAAGCCGACGCAAAAACAATACGAGTTGTCTTTCTTCTTCACCAATAAAATCGGACTCGACCAAGCGCTGTTTGATTTTTCGACAACGCTTAACATCAACATTTTCCATATTCCATATTGATCTGTTTCTAAACAAACGGCAAGACTTGGTAGTATCGATGCTCAATTGGTTCGGAAACACTCTTAATTTGATGTTCAATCAAGTTGGTGCATCCAAAAGTTTCATTCACAGAAGAAAAATGATCACTAACTAAAGTATCTAACTGCTGAAGCTGTTTTGAAGAAAGATCGAGACGAAACTCAATAACTGAATCCTTACTTTCCAACTGTTAGATGGTGTCTATACTTTTAAAACGCCATTCACCTTTTCTAAGATTAGGAACGATACCTGCTTGCTTCCAAAAATCAACATCTAAAATTAAATTATGCGGAGCGTCAGGAACAACTACAACTTCCAAAACAACAATTTTGCTTTTAAGTTCAATTAGGACGAATAGTAAACCTAAACTCTGAACTGATTTACCATTAGCAACAACACCATTAATTTTGATGGATTTATTTAACTTAAAACCTCATAACCAAAAACTTTAACAGAAACAAACGGTCTTTCGACAGAATCAACAGGCTGGAAAACATAATCCAATGCAACTTTATTCTTAACAAAACACTTATTCTTTGTAGAATAAAGACTATTCAAATAGACAGCCGATTTAATTTTAACCTCTGACGTCACTAAACGGTTTCTTAGTACTTCCTTTACTCGTTTCCCAAAAACTTAGAACATGTCCGGACGGTAACGTTAAGTTTCCCGCAACGATAACAAAACAAACATTGAAAGAAGCATTTCGATGGCTGGGCTTTTTACAATTTCAACATAATTGCGGACTGATTCGATTAGTAGAAGCAGTCGCATTAACGATAGTTAACCTTTGCGTTGAAGGTGGAAACAATGTTTTTTCTCGGAGCTCAATGGAAAAAGAGATTAGCTCCAAATAGAAATTTTAGATATTTTAAGAACGGAAGTAAGATACTCAAAGTGTGAACGCTAATCAAGGTCACGATGAAATTAACATCTACGTCTTTGATCACACAAAAGCCCATCAAGTTGATTACGACTCCGAGTGAACGGTAAGTTCACTCGGAAAGGTAATTTGGAGTGTAACGTCACAAATCTGAAATTATAACACAATATCTACGCGCACGCGACGTGATTAAAAGGCTTTGATACATTTAAAATTTACAAATTGATTATCAAATTCAATAAGTGCAAAGTGTATACAAATTAATTAAATAATTCAAATTGAACAACAGAAAACAAATAAATAAAATAATTAAATTAAATTTACATAAAATTAAATCAACAAAATGCGTTAACTCAAAATTACAACATAGTAACTTTAAAATTTAATAAAAAGAAATAAATGAAACTGCATGATTACGAATACCGAGATCAGTGCGAATACCCAATAATATGATGAGGCATACGTAGATAAAATTAATCAAATTAATAACTAACACGTAATACGCGGGACGCAAGACGTAAGTAATTAAAAAAATACTATTATTAAAACTAAATCACAAATTAACGTATTAATATATGTTGCAACTTAGATAATTAAAACAAGAAATGATGTCTTGTCGCTTAATTAAATTTGATCAGAAACAGCAAATCAATCATTAGGTTAATGTTGTATTTAGTTGACGAGATTGCATGATTCAAAGTTAAGTATAAAACTTATTTTAAGAAGTTCAAATTTTTTAGGTTATACTAAACACGATTCCTATGGCAATAATTTTTTTACAATAAACGTAAATTGTAAAAACCTGTTTTAATCTTTGGTTTCCTGAGGAAGCTGCTGGTAACTGAACCCAGAAACTAAACGATATCCAAGTCTCGTACGGGGTTATAAAGCACAACTTAAGTGTGGCGGCAACTGGTTGATTGGGTGCAACATTCTTTTAAACACACAATGCGGATTGAAATATGTTGTTTTCGACGGTACGAAACATCTACTCAAAACATAAACCTTAACGATAGCCTAATTGAAGCGAAGAATTATTGGTGTATCCATAAAATTTCAATCAAGAGCTTAACCCTAGACACAAAACTTCACTATGCTTAAAGTTCTATGCTCATCTGGTCACGCGTCAACTCGGGGTTGTGGTTATTTACTGATCGTGATGTCTAGATAATAATTACCTCTTTTACTAATCACGTGGTTTTTTGTAAACTTCCCGTTCGCCAAAAGAATTTTCAAAAGAAATAATATCTAATAAAAATGTTCATAGAGCAAAACCATGACGACTGTTCTCAGCTAAAAAATTAGAATTTTTATCATCGAAAGGAAATCTTCATTATTAAAACGAATCGTTAACATCAATATCGTTCAACAAAGGAAATGCGAATTTAGTGTAATAAAAGAACGCTTTTAATAACAAAAAACCAGAAATCAGCCAAAAACAAAAATTTTTCAATGTATGATATAATATAAACGTATTTTATATACGCCAATCCCATAGCAAATTATCTCAAAACTCAATCAAAAAGTTAAATTAACACGAACGTAGATACGAGAGTATGTCATAAAGTTTAACACTTTCTTCCACCAATTTAATACACGATTCCAAAAAATTACTGCTCTATGGTTGTTGCCTGGTTCTAAATAAATCATGTGGTTTGGAGTACTTTTAGGGCATTGTAGTCAGCTTTTTAAGTGACGTAGCTGGCATTTCTCTATTTAGTGAACTTCGTTTAAACCCCATACTTTTCCGATCCATATAAAGTTGTTGCATTAATAATCGTTCTAAGAAGTGTTGTCTTTTCATCCCATCCATTTCATTTACTTTTAAAAAATTGTTTTTACTTTTTGTATTACTAGTACAGTTTTTTTTAATTTTCTTTAGAAGCTATTTTAAACAACTCAGATGACGAAAATGTTACTCCTAAGTATTTAAACGTTTGACTACTTCTAATTCAGTATTTTTATATAAGAACGGATTTTCTATAGGTGTTCTACCTTTATGAAATAAAACGATTTTAGTTTTGTTAGTGTTTACGGTTAAAAAATTTTCGTTATTGTACTTTTCTAGGATTGTAAGTTTTTTCCTTACGTCTATGGGAGTGTCGCATAAAATGAAAATATCATCAGCATAGGTTAAAATTAACAGATCCTTTTCCCCGTCTATGTTTAGTCCAGTTGCTATTTTGTCTCGAAAATAGTTCTCTAAATCGTTAATGTATAACGCAAATAAAAGTGAACTTAGGCTGTCACCTTGTAAAACTTCTTCTGTTATTTTTATAAACTCTGATAGTCCATCCTGTGTTTTAATTTGTAAATATGCCGCTTGGTATAAGTTTCTTATGATTCAGATGATTTTTGAAGATATGCCAGTGCTATATAGTTTGTTCCGCAGGTTGTCATGGTTAACACTGTCAAACGCTCTTTCAAAATCTACAAAAATTGCATATACTTTTCTTTTTTTTAACCTTAAGTGATTTTGAATAATAGCATTTAAACAAAATATATTGTGAATAGTGCCGCGATTTTTCCTAAACCCATTTGGTTTTCTCGGAGAATGTAATTTCTTTCACACCAACTCTGAATTCTGTTGTTTATAACTTGAGTGAAGATTTTGCAAATGGAGTTAATTAAAGCTATACCTCTGTAATTTGACGGGTTGGCTTTATCACCTTTTTTATACAAAGGCATTATTTGTATTTTAGACCATAGATCAGGAATAGCTTCATTTTGAAGTATAGTATTAAAAAGGTGAAGCAGATGATGTTCCTAATTAGGCGTTAGATTTTTATAAAAGTTGTTATTTAGTTCGTTGAGACCTGGTGATTTGTTTGATTTGGATAATTTAATGCTTGTTGTTAGTTCGGTAAGTGTTATGTTTGAATCTAAGAAAGGAAGTTTCATTTTTTAGCGTTTTTGAAAGATTTATTTATTTATAATATTCATTCCAACGTATTAAGCTAATTATATTAATAAACTGATGTTTGGTTAGTTTCTTTATTACACTCCAAAAGATTGAATTATTTTTCACATTAGAAAATAACCTGGTAATTTCTTTAATAAAATTATTTTTAGAAGTTGTAATTTGCTACCGGTATTTTTTCTTATTGTTTAAATACTTGTATTGGTATTTTAATGTTTAGGGTTCGATAAATTTCAAATAAAGCTCGCACGATCTCTTTTTCTTTCAGGACTTGTGAAGGATTTTATGCACTAAAGGACGCAAGGCTCTTTAAACATACAATTTATTAAAACTACTAGTGAACATTTAAAGTAAACAGGACATTCGCCTTAAAATCACGAACATTCGCATATGCGAAAACACAAAATAGAATAACTCTAACCTTTCACTATAACAGCAGGTGTGATCGTATTTTCTTCTTGCGCTTGTTGTAATTTCCATGTAGCTTGTTGCTATACCTAGGGCGCTGGCAGGTACCGACAAATGCAACCACGGCAAATTCAGTATTTTAAGATCAGAGCGGTTAATCTTCGCTAAGTACTTTTTTCCATATCAATCACTTCATACAAAATTGCACCACGCAATGTGTACACATATATTCAGGTGCACACTGTAAACCTGCACACATGCATCTTCTGTTTTTTCTTCCTTCTCTTTTTCGTTGGTGCCGGCTCCACCTCTTCATTTCCTCCTACTTCCACCTTTTGTTTTCACCTGCGCACTTGGAAAACCTACCGTTACATACTGTTGTAAATGATCTTCTTTATAGTCTACGATATTTTTTAAACTATTTGTGACTTGTTTTTTAAGTTGATAACAATCATAGCTAAACCAGGGTTTGTGTTCGTTACTTGTTTGTTTGTTTTTCTGTTTGAGTACATTGCACATATGCGAGTTAGACGTTGATTCTTTAATTGAAACTATGAAATTAAAGTTTAATTGTTTACATCCAAATCCTGATAGTAAATATTTGCATTATTCTCCAGTTGACTTTGAAAAAGGTATTTGCAATCTTCGTTAAAATTAAATTTTAAATTATAAACGTTTTTTGATGTTACGCTCTGTGTAGTTTTCTCGCAATTCTTTTGTTGTTGTTTTTTAAAATAAATTGTACCAATGCTATGCGGTGAGTTTGTTACAGTAGGGTTCATTTTGAAATTAATAATTTCTTCAATGGTATCTATATCGGCCTAAGCAAGGTCAATCGTGGATTTTCCAGTTTGACTAATAAAAGTAAAGTTTCCAGGCATATTTTTTTAATTTTTTTTATTTTATTTTATTTTAAATACGGGTAAAACCCAAAGAGATACAAATAAGATAGAGTAATAAAAATAATATATAACTTATAGACTAAATACATATTAATAAATTGTACACTAAAAGAAAAAACAATTAAAAAAAATTATTAGTTTACAAACATAAATTAACATATGCTTTAATAATATAATAATCAATGATAATAACTGACAATTAAATTAAATTTGTAAAATTAGTTGCTATAATACTGAATATCTAGTTTAACTAATTCTGTTTTTAAGTCATTTCTAAACTTCAAACTACTGTCAAAAAAGTTAATGCTTAAATATATATTAGCTGTATTCATCAGTCTTTGAAGTGGAGAATGTTGGAGGTAATTAGTTTTGCTCACTTTTAAATAGAACATATTAACAAAACGAAGGTTTTTGGCTGGAACATTCAAACTAACCAGTTGCAAAAGAGATGAACAGTTTATAATTCCATTTAGCAGTTTATAGAAAAATATTTGATCTAGAAATATCCTTCGAGAATTTAATGTATTAATATTAAGTTGAGACAGGGTTTGTAAGTAACTAGATAGTGGAATTCTGGTTTTAAAAGAGTAATATCTTAAAAATCGTTGTTGCACTTTTTCAATAGTAGTGATGAGAGTTGAGTGATATGGTGACCAAATTATACTGCAGTATTCCAAATGTGAGCGAACTAGAGATGTATACAATAATTTAGTAGTATCAGGATTGTTAAAATGCGATGAAGATCTAACAATAAAGCCTAAAGCTCTAGTTGCCTTGTTTCGTGTGTTATTTGTATGTTTGTTAAATTTTAAGTCATAAGTACATGTTACTCCTAAGTCGGTGATAGAATTTAAGCTCTATAAGAATATGTCATTAATTTTATAGGAAAATTTGATGGGATTGTTGATGCGATGAAATGACATTGTAAAACATTTATTTAAATTTAAATCCATAAAATTTGATGAGCACCAAATGTAGAAATTATTTAAGTCACGCTGCAGTAGAATGCAATCATCCAAAGAATTTATAATTTTGTAAATTTTTAAATCATCGGCAAACAATAGTATATTTGAATGTTTAAAGACTTCTCTAATATCATTAATAAAAATCAGAAATAATAACGGTGCTAGATGAGCACTTTGTGGAACACCAGAGTGAACTGATATAGGAAAAGAAGTGAAACCTTTGTATTGGACTATTTGAGCACGATTAGAAAGATAACTTTCTATCCATGCAAGTAGTGATCCATAAATGCCTATATTGTCTAGTTTATTAATTAAAATGTTGTGATTAACACAATCAAAGGCTTTTGCAAAATCAGTATAAATGACATCAAGTTGCGCATTATGATCGTAAGCCTTATAGATTGAATTTTGAAATAACATGAGATTGGTAGTAGTTGAACGATTAGGATAGAAGCCATGTTGTTCTTCTGCAATAATATGTTTAAGTAAAGGAAACATAGTTGAAACAAGAATTTTTTCAAACAACTTAGGAATTTCAGACGATTTTGTTACTGGTCTATAGTTAGAAATATCGATTTTACTCTTATTTTTGTGAATAGAAGTAACAAAACTGGTTTTCCAAATGTCAGGAAATATTCCTGATGATAAAGACTTATTGAAGAGAATTTGGATTGGATAAGTTAGAACATAACAACACTTTTTTAACAAAATGGCAGGAATGTTATCAGGACCACACTTTGTTTTGTAATTTAAATTATTAAGTTCCTTTAATATATCAGAAGCAGTAATGTTTAACTTAGATAAGTTAATAACGTTAGTAGAAAAACTTGTCGTTTGGTGTTGGGGAGAACAATTGCTTGTAGGTTTATACACAGAACCAAAAAAATTTGCAAAAAGATTCACAATTTCCTGCCCATTACTACTTTTATGTAAACCAAAAGTCATTTCAGATGGCAAACAATTTTCACCTTTTTGATTTTTAATATGGGTCCAGAAGTAATTAGGATTATTTTTTATTTTACCTTCAATATTGTCAATGTAGGATTTATAACACGTAGCTGATAGAAGCTTACATTTACTACGTAATTTAGAGAATTCGTGATAATAATCGAGGTTATTGGTAGACTTGAACAATCTATGATACAAATTTTTTTTTCTTATCATTTCACGCAATGAAGATGAGTACCAGATAAGAAATGACTTTTTGTTTTTATAAACACGTTTTATAGGAACAAAATTTTGACAGCCTTTATACAAAATGTCATAGAAGCAATTTACAGCTTCATTTATACTTAACGACAGTTAATGTTAGACAAATAATAACTTAGATCTAGATAATTACCATTTTGAAAATTGTAGTAATAATAATCGTAATTTAGAGATGGTTCATAGCATGTACGCTCAACACATATTGACAAGGAAGGATGATATTGGTCCTCAGGAACCAATGTATCTAAGCTGCGTTCTACCTTTGTATTGGCTAAATTACTAAAAACTAAGTCAAGCGATCTGCTATTACAATTTTTTACACTATTACATTGAAACATATTCCACATATTTAAGCACACACATAGATTTTCAACACTTGTAGATTTTGAACCGCACACTGAAAGTGTATTATCTTCGTTAATGTTCCATGATACATGAGGCAGATTCCAGTCACCCACTAAGAAAATGTCTGTGTTCATGTGAGTTTGTAGAATGTTATCCATTGTATTAGTTATTTTGTCATAGTAATCTGAGTTACTATTAGGAGGAGCATAAATGGAGCCCTAGGGTGGGCCAAAAAAAACTTTTAATTTTTTTTTATTAGTTACCATGAGAATATCGTCTGAGATGACGAAAAAAAAATTCTGGTAAAGTTTCAGCCCTTAATATTAATATTAAGAGGTGACTCATTGTGATTTTTGATTTCCCATTTAAATAACATAGGAATTTTTTTATTTTTTGTTTGAATTTTTAATGCACTCGAACGAATAAATGTCTCATGAAATTCAAAACATATTTTTGTAGGAAATTTAACGATCTACAAACGGTCTGAGATGATTTTTTGCTAAGTTGACTCGTTTAAAAGTTACTCGAGGTTAAAGTCCAACCTCAAATCGTTACGGATAACTTTTACAATTTCTTATACTCTATCACAAAATAATGACTCAAAAATATAAAATATCACAATTTTTATCGTTTTTATTTGATAATTTCGCAGAGAAAATTTTAGTCATTCAGCACGATTCAAATAAAAACGCGTTAAAACGACATTTTGTAATAACGTAGTTGGTAGTACTGTAAAGATTACAAATTGTATTATCTCAAATAATTTTTAATTCGTTATTTAAAGTCGAGTTATTACTATTTTTGTATTTTACCGCTAAAATCACTGTAGTTGTCGATCATAGCGCCACTTCTATGGCATTATTTACATGTAAATAATACTTAAGGTAACGTCAATCTTTTACCAGTTTTTTACAACTTTGTTTATACTATGTGAGATCTTGTGTAGTTTGATGTGTATTTAATTATTATATTCGAGTATTAGTGAAGTTTACTGAGTAAGTTTTTGTTTTGAATTTCATGAGACATTTATTCGTTCGAGTGCATTAAAAATTCAAACAAAAAATAAAAAAATTCCTATGTTATTTAAATGGGAAATCAAAAATCACAATGAGTCACCTCTTAATATTAATATTAAGGGCTGAAACTTTACCAGAATTTTTTTTTCGTCATCTCAGACGATATTTTCATGGTAACTAATAAAAAAAAAATTAAAAGTTTTTTTTGGCCCACCCTAATATACAGATAAGTGATGCTAATAATTTTTATCTAAACTTTTTTTTTAAAGTATAACTATGCTTCCACTTGCTCTACTTTTATTTTTTTCTTTGATTGCATGACTACAAATTATAGTTGTATATTCATTTAAAAAATGTTGCTTAAACCCCAGGTTTCAATAAAACAAATTACGTCTCCACGCAGTAAGCTTTGCTGAGTTTCTATTTCTAGATCAAATATTTTATTGAATCCGTTAATTTTCCAGAATACAATTACTTCTACCCCGGTTTGCAATGCTGTATCTAACTGGTGTATTTTAGTATTTAATAGTTTTTTGGTGAGATTACTTCTTTGTTTTTTGGTTTTAACGTCATATCTATCCCAAACATATTCTGTGTCGTCTACAGTTAATTTATTATAGTCCTTTTTAACTTTTCTGCCTTTTCTAATTTCTTCGTTTGTGCGTTCTTTAATTAAGCTTCTAATTTAGATTGCAGTTCAATTTGATTTTTTGTTGTCATTTTCTACATAAATATGTTTATTTTTTATTAACAAATTGGTGCTATAGAGATCTTAACAGTGCTGATGATCCCCAAAAGGGTGAAACGGCCGTACACTGGTTCTCTCTGGTGGTAATTGTTGCAATTGTACTGATATAGTTACTTTTCACTATATTCGTTGGTGGATTGCAATCGTGTTAATATTCGATACGATTTTTGATTTTTTGCTGTTAGAAAATCCAATTACCAACATGCTAAGATCTCTATAGCACCAATTTGTTTATATTTTATACGTGGGTTTGTTAACCACGAGATGGCGACAGCCACAACACTTTTATATGTTATTAGAACGAAACATGAATATAAGCTATAGAAATATATCAGTATAATTGTGGAAATACATCAGAGAGTATTTCCCAGTGCTGATGATCCCCAAAAGGATGAAACGGCCGAACACTGGCTCTCTCTGGTGGTAATTTTTGCAATTGTACTGATATAGTTATTCTTCACTATATTTGTTGGTGGATTGCAATCGTGTTAATATTCGATACAATTTTCGAATTTTTGCGGTTAGCAAATCCAATTACCAACATGCGAAAATCTCTATAGCACCACTTTGCTTATATTTTATACGTAGGCTCGTTAACCACGATATGGCGACAGCTAGAACACTTTCATATTTATTTTTTAGTTTATACTTATTTCTCATAATAATTTGTTTTTCATGACTATTTTTTAGTTTAACAATTATTATTTTCTTTGTTGGATCTTGAGTTATATTTAAAGCTTCACTGATATTTGCTGCAATTCATATTTCTTCCTTCAAAAATTTTGTATAAAATTTTCATTTGGAACATTTTGTCCTTTTATAATAAAGTTTTGTGCTTTATTGTGACGTTCATGTAATTCTAATTTATTTTCTATGTTTTCAATTATTTTATCTTGCATTTCTACTTTGGCTTCGAAAATTTCTATTTGATTTTTTAGTTGTGCTTTTTTCGATACTGTTGGAATATCTCAAAATGTCATGGAGATCCCTGGATACGATTTAAGCCATCAATCAACATAAGCACTATAATATCCTTTAAGGGGACCGTATACAGTTCTATCTAGGGGTTGTATCTGATGAGAAGTATATGGTCGGAAACTCAGAAGCACAATACCATTTTGCTTACAGTGATTTAGTACTTCGATAGACAAATGCGACTCACGGTTGTCCAAGAAATGTAGAACAGGCTTGTTTTTCGAACATCGGGTGAATGCAGTAAAATGTTTTATAAATTCCAAGAATATATAATGCAACCATTGGGTGAAGCCGCTCCTACACAGCCAGGAGATGAATTTGCAATCCTAAACTGCAAAAATTTTTTCCTCGGAAATATTAGCATCGGTGAGACAGTATTCCAACTTGCATTTTCTGCCAAGCTCATGGTTACTAGTTGTCCCCGTTTTCCTGAAGTTATTGCCCCAACTTATTTGGTTTGTTTCGTGGCAATAATTTTTTAAGGCTTTTGGACTGTAGTAAGCCCAGTTTCATCCACGTTGTAGATATCATTTGTTTAAGCTTGTCTGTCATAAACAGAATCAAGGTTGTCAAAAAACAATCTCACATTAAATGAACAAATTTGTACGCCTTTTGAGAAATACCAAGAGCCAGTCTTTCGATGCCATTACACTCCTTTTCCATGCATAATTGACATTAATGTTATTGGCAATAGATAAATCGAATGCTAGTTTTCTTAAATCTTTTGTGGTGAGTCCATAATAAATCTTTGCCGCTTGTTTGGCGTAGTTCGATTTCTTACTGATCAGAAAAAAATCTGGAATGTGCTACGTAGCCCATAAATACTTTACTAACAACGTTTTTTTAAAGCATCGATGCGTCATAAAATTTATTTCAAATCTATTCGCCGCATCTTGAATAGATGTTTGTTTTCTTTTTATAGTTTCTCACCATTTTGACTGAAATGAAATGCAGCTGTTTAATACTCGTGTTTCAATAACCTCTAATTGACGGGGGCCAGTTGTTACATGTAACAACGTGCCCCTCCATGATTGTAATAACTATCGACCTGGCAACAACGGAAAGCTATGCTTCCCTCTGGACGAGTAATCACAGACTAAAAAGTGGACACAACATTGTAAGACATAGAAATCGCATTTGTAAAGAAATGGTACGCACTGCTTGTCAAACGATCAATTTTGTTTGTTTACTTTTAAATATTCCTACTGCAAGCTAAAGATACATTGTATTTATATTCGATGTTTAACGTTTGATTTCATTAATTTTAACATCTACGTACTTAGAATAATGCTGCTAGAACCAATTCTAAAATTGGAGGTTATAAGTATGTCAACATAAATTGACAAGTAGTGCGTACCGTAAACATAAACAAATGGACTTCCTTTTCTACATGTTTGAGACAAAAAAACACATCGCAAAGGTATACAGATTACTCGTCCAGAAGGAAGCGTAGCTTACCAATGTTGCAAAGTCGATGGTAATAATCAGCCCCGTAAGTGATAAGTGTGATTATATTAATTTTTCTGTGAATCGTTAAGTTAGAATCAAAAAATAAATAGACGAAATTTAAGACAAATAGCAATAATCAACAACCAATACAAATAAGTTAAATGATTACTCACCGTTTAGAAGGTTAAACTCGATTATTGCAAAAGTAACTAATTCACTTCAAATGCTTTAAAACAATGAGGTGTAATAATTTGTTTAGCGTCGTAGATATAGATTCCAAACTTCATAGGAATGCCAAACTTAACTAATCAATTCGACTCCGCTGAATCGAGGCGTTGCAAATAGAACTAAATGAATTATTTGCAATGTAACAACTTGCCACTATAACATCCTGCCCCACCTTCCCCTACACTAAAAAACTGTAAAACAATAGCTAAGCAGGTGCTATTAAAGTACAGTTTTGTTACCGATATCTACCAAAAATTTCAACAATTGCAGCGCTGTATCCAGTATCCAGAACTAAAATTTTCTGTATCCTTTTCATGAGCGTCACACTTCTAACCAAGGACCAACTATCTATAAGGGTATATAAGCAATGAAGAATTGGTTTCATTTATAAAATATCTTCAATTTTTTGTGACTGAGAATGTACGAATCCATTATATCGTCATTTTATCTCGCTGAAACATCAAAGTTATACAGGGTGTAACTGATATAACGTATAATCTTTTAATAGGGGGTAGCTACGATAATTTTGGAAAATACAAGCTTAGAAAATGATGACTACTGGAACAAAGTTCAGTGTCAAGGCTATTATTTGTACTACCAAGTTCGTTATCGTTTGATGAAGTTATCTGCAGTATTTTTTATTTAACTTGAAATGCAATCATGTAAATGTCATTACTCGTTATTAAAACTACATTGTCTACATCAGGTATAATTTTTCTAGTGTGTTTTTGTGTGATTGCAATAACACCTATACCGTTAGCAAAACAACCATTATCACTTTCAGATACGGTTGTTACGTGTTGGTTACTATTAAAGTGTCTTGACCTATGTTACACGCTACTTGTATTCAGGTTCAACTAGGGACGTATTTAAAAACTGACATTGATTTTCTCAAAAACTATCAGGAAGAGACCATATGTTACGATAGAAATATGCTCTAAATTATTACAGCTACCCCCCATTAAGAGATTATGCGTTATATCAGTTAAACCCTGTATAATAAATGAAAAATGTGTATTTTGTTACATCAAGATGTTACTACTACCAACTGTTGGCAAATCAACAAAATTTCAGTTATGGTGATCAAGTGTAGTAAGGTATGATACGACACGTACACTTTTAATGTACTGTCTTGTTCTTCACATACGTTTAATGTTGAACGATTGTCCTTAATTATAAATTATACAAGAATAAGTACAGTACTGACTACACACCCATCAGATATTTTAATTTTCACGTAGTGCGAAAGCAACCTTAACTAAAAACCAGAATTTAAATATGAGTTTGTGCCTTTGTGGTTAATCTGCGTTTGTTTATAATGCGTTCGTGTAATCTGCATTTGATTAAAAAACACGAATCCATATATTAGTTTTTTTTGTTGTCGTGTGCATTAATTATTATATTTTTACTTTCCCATAAGGAAAGTATAGCAAATTTTTTTCAACAAAAATTTTTTGCACAATTTTTCGTTTCAAGGTCTGAATCAGAAAAATGTATTTTTGACAAAAAAAATTTAGGTGTCTGTGTGTAACGATGTACCCACAATAACTCTCGAACCAAAAGTCCTAGTAACTTGAAATTTGGTACGGGGCTGGCTTTTCATATTCTCTCGGTTTTATCAAAAGATCGGTCTGATAAAAAAACGCAAGTGGGTGTATCCGCTATATTTAACATTTTTTCTTATATAATTTTGTACGTATGTAAATAATTGGAGTTGCTTATAGAGATAATTCTTCCTAACAATTTATCTATATAAAAAAATTCACAAATATAATATAAGTTCGAATCCTGCCTGCGACGATTTTTTTTAGAAAAAAATTCTATATCTTGAAGAGAAAGTAAGATACGATAAAATAATAATTTTTATTAAAGGAAAAGCAATATTGAGGTACACAAATATAAGGGTTATTCGATATGACAACATAAGCTCAATTTGCTATATTTCGGTTATATTTTAATGCAATCGAGGAGAAAAATTTCAAAAAAATTATAGCGTGCTAGAAAGTCAATAAAAACGTGTACAGATCACTTCAAAGTGGTTCTAAGACAACATAACCTTAAAAAAATATGTAGACATTCCTTCATCATTCCTTATAGGAAAGTCGTGTGGTGACCACACCAGTTTTTAAATTTATGATTTTAGTGTTTTTACATTATGAAGTTACTGTTTTATAATTTTAATAACTACAATAGTTTTGATTAACCACCTTCAAATAAAAGATAAACGAGATCATATATTATGAAAAATGACAAGTAATATGTAATGTAAAAAAATGTAAAATAATCATCGATTTTTAAACGTTCAATATAAAAAAAAGTTTATTTGAAAAATAAAACTACAATTAAACGTCAATAAATGAAATTACTTAAATCTTAAAAACCATTGTAATTTAGTATTTTAAAGCAAGATTAGAAAAATCCGTAAATATTAAAGAGTGAAAGCGAAATAAATTATAACGATCAGTTTGTTTATTTATACGACATGAATTATCAGATACTATTGATATGGAATAAACAATAGTATACTACATGGTACATATAATATTTATTCAAATTTAAATTTAAGTTATAAATATTGTTAGAATATCCTTTACCTAAAGTAAGAATTCTACTGATAATATTTATTTATTTTTCCACACGTTTGTTCTAATTTCACCTTCTATTACTATCGTCTAATATAAACAAACTGATAAAATTTTATTCTCCTTTATGTTTTTGTTTGAATAAGCTTTTAGTTATAAAGTTTTTTTAACAAATTAAGTGGAAAAATGATAAAATTTTGTACCACAGTAAACAAATTTTTAAAACATGTTAAATTTGTAAACGTGTTTTTTATACAATTAATGATTATAGTTTTTAGTAATAAAGAAACATTACATGCTCAACTTCTCTCAACGGTCTCTTCATTTAAAAAATGTTTCTAAGACGTTAAAAAACATTGCAATGGCAACGAAATAATTGTTTGTAGCTTTGTGCTGAAAGATATTAACGAAGTGCGTATTACGTGAAGTTGAAAAACCAACTCTATCTCAAAAAGAAACTTTCTTCTTCTTAGTTTTTAAATGTTTCTTATTGTAAGACTTCTAAAAATAAAGATCAACAGTTATTTTTTGAAACAATTGATCAAACTTTTCAATACCGGAACGATTACGTTTTATATCGAATACATGATAAAATGATACAAACAGAATTGTAAAAAAATCTATTTTTATTTATGTCATTCATCTTAAGATACGGTTAATGACGCAAGGAAGAAATTACGTTGCTTTAATATATTAGCTTCAGAATATTAAAAATTCAAATGTGTTTTTTTGAAATATAAAATTTTTTATTAAAAGTTTTGCTCGTGCATCCCTTAAAATTTTAATAGATCACGTCAATATTTTGTAGATACATTAAAGTCGAACAAGATTTTGGTTTTAAAAAATAAATGTTGAATACGTTATTGAAACGTAACTAGTAATTTGTAAATGGAAGCTAACTAATTAGTACTAAACAAGATAATTATTGTACAACCAAGCTCAGATGCTGTGGTTCTAATTTTTTTGTGACGTAAAAATCTACTTTTTGCATTATTCTTTGCACAAAAGATCTATAAGATCATGTTTCCTTTTTAAATAATTTAAATTTAATGCATTATTTTGAATGCTTTTTATTGAATACACTTATATGTATGTATTATATGTACATTCTAGATAAGAATAAATGACCTCAAACTTCTATTTTACTTGAAAAAATTTTAAATGGAAATAAACGTAATGATACGCAAAACTGATGGATGTTTCTGCGTTTTATTAACATGAGCCAAAGTTGTTGTTGCTAATTTTTGCGTATCAATTTTAGTGTGACACACTGGTTAACCCTTACTATAATACCATTGTAATAATAGGATAATAAACTGTTGCAACCGTATAAAAAGCAACGACCAACAGTTTCAACATCAGTATTGGTTATTCCAGTTTAACAGTTGTTATAATAACCTCTGTACCATTGTTTCGGCGATAAAAATTTCCGATTAGATTGGAAATCGTATATAACATATTTTTGTTTAATGTTCAGACTAACTGAATATTAATTAGCAACGCAAACGGTTGTTTTAAAATTTCATTTTATAAATTGCACGTTAATATGTATGTGTTTTGATATATTTAACAACTTCACTGTAAATCGGTATAATCTAATATAAGATAATTAACATCAGACAGTATTACAAAATTACAAAAGGTTTTTGCCGAGTATAAGCTAGTTTTACAAGATGCCGTCTGAATTCTGTGAAATTAAAAAAGTCTTAGTGTTATATACCGGTGGTACAATTGGTATGGAAAAGAATAGAAAAGGAGGTAAGACTTAAATTAATTCTTTATTACTATAAATAAATATGAGTATAGAAAGCTAACCTATTTGAGTAACTTCTAATTATTTATTTAATGGTATCTTGTTTGGTCTAGTTTTTATTAGTTTAAATAGAAAAGTAAATTATGTAAGAGTTTTAATTAAACTTTTTCCATTTTTTTTATTATCAGCGGTTCGGTTATTGCTTCACAATCGTTAACAACATATAATTTCAATAAAATGTAAAATTACACACAGTTTATTACGCAAGACCAAACTATTTACCAAATAACAATGCAAAATTTATAACAATTGCAAAAATCACATTAAAGATAAAATTACATAGACATAGACTCATTTTTATTATTGAATTTTTTGTTATATAAAAATTATTAAGAAATTTATCAATGCTGCAATAAATGTATATGTATTTAGAATCTTATGAATGAAGTATTTGATATTTTCAGATAAAAATAATTACTGAACATCCACTTGTTACTAACTTAGAATAATTAATAAAAACTAATTAAAATATAAAACATTTTATACACTTATCACATACAACTTGAAACAAATTATTGAAATATGAATTGATAAGTAACCAGTTTTACTAATTTTTGATTTTTTTCGTAATATGTAATGCCAACAGTTTATTTTGTTTTATTAATTTAGTTTTATGAATAAGCACTATTTTATTAACAATGTGACGTTGCATGACTACAACAGTTTTTGTAATTTTCAGTTTACGTCCCTTCTCCAAATTCTCTCGTTAGACAAATTAAAAAGATACCTGAATTACATGATAAAGAATTCGCTGATTTACATTTTGGCGAAAACGAAAGCGATGATTTAATTATACGGTAAGTTATAAGTATTAATATGTACGTGTGGAAGCTAAAACTTTTATTTTGCAGATTGTTAGATCAAAAACAAATGATTAGGTATACAGTTATTGAATATGATCCTTTATACGATTCCAGTAATATGTCGACTAAAGACTGGATAAGAATTGCCGCGGATATAGAAGTAAGTTCGAAAACATTTATTTAGATTTACATTCTTAATTTAACTTGCATAGGCATATTACCAAAAATACGATGGTTTCGTTATTTTACACGGCACCGACACCTTAGCCTACACGGCGTCTGCTTTATCATTTATGTTAGAGGGTCTACAAAAACCAATTATTTTAACTGGATCTCAAGTAATAACAATATTTAATCGTAAGCCGTAAAATATAACATCATGTTTCAGATTCCAATATTTGAAAATCGAAGCGATGCTAAAGCAAACTTTTTATCATCTTTAATTATTAGTGCATACTTTAAAGTACCTGAAGTGTGTGTCTATTTTTCAAATAAGTTATTACGTGGAAATCGTACTGCTAAAGTTAGTTCTACTTTGTTAGATGCGTTCAATTCTCCAAACATGCATCCACTTGGAAATGTAGGAATCAATATAATTAGTAAGTTTTTTATTTTTGCATTTAATATATGATGACTTGCTTTGTCTACAGTTCATCATCATTACATATTGCCATGCAACAAAAAAGAACTTATTGTTCATAAAAATTTGAACGCAAATGTTGTTCTTCTTCCATTATTTCCAACTCTTACTGGAGCAATGGTAAGTACGCGAACGTAATAATGTTTACATTCATGCAGTTTGCCACTTAATTTTTACCGTCAACTGTAACTTTGTAATGTTCACACAAAACCGTACGTGTTAATTTTTAATCTATTTTTCAAAATGTTATTGTTTTAGATTGAATCACTTTTAAGCTCTGGAGTAGAAGGAGTAGTGTTACAAAGTTATGGAGTAGGAAATATACCAACTAACAGAAAAGACATTATAGAAGCATTGCGAAAAGCTATTGAAAGAGGTGTAATAATTATAAATATTACTCAATGTGCTCAAGGAACTGTAATATCGTCATACGAAACCGGACAAGCTCTTAAAGAAATCGGTTTAATATCTGGATACGATATGACAGCGGAAGCAGCGTTAGCTAAGCTAAGTTTTCTATTGGGCCAAAATCAATTATCACTGGAACAAAAGAAAGATGTAAAAATTTTTAAAAATGTATAACGATGTAATGTATTAATTTACGTTTGATTTTAGCTTATGGCACTAAATTTAAAAGGAGAACTTACTGTGGACGAGAATTACACCTAATTGCATTCCTTTATTTCAGTTAATGTTTTGGTTATTACCAATGTATTATTTCGTATGTATTATTAATGTGTAGTCTTAGAATTTTTAATGTATTTATACCTACATATATACATGTTTACAAATTAACGAATGAGCATTGTTAAATTAAAAGTACAATTGTACATTTATTCTAATCAAAAGTTTAGTTTAATTTATGTACTTTTTTATATGTGATTTAAACTTGGTACAAACACCTACAAGAAGAAGTCATTAAATATCATTTGTCAGTGTCACAATCGATTACTTTCCCTTTTTTTAAACTATTTTTACTACTACATTGACTTAAACTGCGATGAATAGGTTTAACCAAAATAATCTGAAAAAAATTAACTTATTAATCGGTTCTCCTGCTTTCTTTGACTTTCTATGCGTCGGACTAACAGACTAGAACCCATACCTACCAATTAAAAAAAACTCGTTTCTGTTGGACTATTTCAGGTTCAACATCAAGTGCAGTGCCACTTAAGCATTTTTGACGTTCCTGACCAATTAGCTCGATTTTGGGAACTAGAAAGTTACCCAACAGATAAGATATACAAATTTCATGAAGGAATATCTGGAAATAGATTACATGTCGTTGTTTAGTTTAATCCCGTTAAATTTGCTTATTGTTTGCCGCACTATGGTGTACTATAGAATGACAGCATAAGAACCAAATGTAGAGTTGTATTCAATGGTTCTCAACCAACTACCACCAGCTCTTTTCTTAATAGCATACAGAAGGTTGGTCCAACAATGCAACAAGATTTATTTTCTATTTTAGTTAGATTTCGAAAACGTTGATATGCTTTATCAGCTGACAGAGAAATTTTCACCAACCGCTCAAATTCAATCGTACGACTTAAATACTGTCACTTATGACACAGCTTTAGCTTTTTTCTTAACTATTCGCAGTTTATTTCAGTTACGATTAGATTATTAAACATTGGACCCAAAAATATCTAAAATCATTAAGAAATATTTTTACAGCTTAAATGAGGCTCGTAATATTTCCTTTCATATGTCCTAGCATTTTAGCAGCTGGGTGTTTTAAGCTTCAAAAATGAATGTCGAGTGATTCAGCTGCTTTTTTCCGACATTTCTGAATCGGATCTTGATCCAAGTGTGCTTGAGTTTAGTATTCATGAACATACAAGCACTCTTGGGCTGATTTGATGTTTTTCTAACGGCTAGTTTATGTATTCTACGTCGCGACAAACTTTCAAAATAGAAACTATTGACCAGAAAAAGATAATTTTCGAGGTTTCTTAAATATTTAATCCTTTAGATCTTGTTTTTCCATGTACTGTTAAGTCAAAATCCTCCTGCAGCAATTGTTGCTAGAAAATGATTTTAAGATGTTCTTGTTTCGCGCCGTATTCAGTTAGCTTAAAAGACCTATAGAAATAAACTTGTACATCTGAATGATTTCAAGGCACCATGACAAATTATATGTCCAAATTGTGTTTTCGATCTTGGAAATGGTGCCTGTATATATCTTAGCTTTGTTAATTTAGATAATTTAGTTAGTATTAATTTAATCCGCACGAAATCAAGAGTTGCGCTTCTCAAACCTTTGCCCGTGCTAAGCTTGCTAAACTTGCAAGACAAGTTTTAAAAAGTTTTGGAACGCTAATTTCTACATGTTACTTTTGGTCTGACTCCACAATTGTTTTGAGATGGCTAAAAACTATCCCCAACTTAACTTTTTTTTTTAATTTTTTAACTTGTCTGATTCGCCTGAAACAAGAATTTTCTTACTGCTAGAGATTTTTTAAAAATTGTTCAGTTTTCTAAGAGGAGCGTCTACATGGTCTCCCCGCCCTACTACAAGCTTCTAGAAGTTTACGAACCTAGCACGGCCAGATCGCATTAGAATTGAAACAATTCCTATCGAAGAAGGTAGAGGTCAAAACAATAAAAAATTTTATTAATGGGCGCCAGATTTCGTTTTGCAGATACAGTTTCTATTAGATAAGTACAAAAGGCTCAAAGCATCCATTAAAGCTTTCACGGTTCGTAAAGTTGGAGAAACAAATAAATAAACTAAATTGTTAACATTAAATTCAAATTACTTGTTTTAGAATAATAACGTACCATTATTTATCAAAATGTATCGTTGAGCGCGAGCACTTACGATTCTCAACTGTTGCTTTCTTTTTTACGTGACAAATTTTAGATTACCTCTGGTTGTAATTTAGCCAAACAAGTTACTTACAAATGCATTAGATGTTTCAAGTTTGCATCACAAGGGATGAAACCTATCATGGGTAACTTACCTCTTTCACGCATAACACCTTCACCACCTTCTCATAATACTAGTGTAGATCACGCTAGTCTACTATTAGCAAATGATTGCAAGAGTAGAGGTTCCAAGATTGTAAAGTCTTATATTTGTTTCTACGTTTGATTTTCTACAAAAGCTGTGCACATTGAGTTGGTGTCAGATTTTCTCACTGAACTATTCTTGCTTTCTTTCCGTAAGTTTGTAACTCGTCGAGGCAAACTTTTACATATTTATTCTGACAACGGAACCAATTATGTTCGCGCAAGGTTTGAATTAAGTGAACTCGGTAATTTTCTACTGATCCAAAATCATATTTATCGGAAACTGTCGCGTGAGAAAGAATTACGTGACATTTTGTACGTCCCCACTTTGGTGTATTGTGGAAACCAGAAATTAAATCTTGCAAACATCTCTTAAAACGCTTGTAGGTAAATGTGTTTTAACTTTTAAAGAGATGTACCTTGCTTTCACAAGTAGAATTTTATTTCTTCTAACCTAAACAATTTCTAACCCCTCACATCTTTACATTTTTTAATTGAGAGGCTAGCGCAAGATCCAGATTTAATTTGTTTACTAGTTTATTTTTTCTTTTGTATGTGTTTTATTTCATCATTAATTTGCAATTTGCCGGAGGGCATTTTATGAACATGTTTAAATTCAAGCTATGTATTTTACTCTTCTGCGAACTCCCTTAGTTTAGGTTTTAACATGTGTGCCCGAAAAAGATCCCACCGCCTGGATTGAGGACAAAGGGGCAGTACCTCAGTGATATTCTGATGCAATAACGCATATTCAGCAAATTAGTGCACATATAACCAAGCTTGCTGTTCGCATCTTGTAAATAAATGTTTTAACTAAGCACAAAGTTCCTGTGTTGTTACATTTATTACATAACATAAAATCTCAAATATAGTCTACTATCATCAAATATCAAGAGTTAGCATCTTTATAGCCAAAGTGCAGCCCTAACAATGTAGAATTGTAGAAGTCATTGTCATTCGTTACAAACAAATAATATCTATTAACTAAAAAAATTGACTGCAAAGTTTGTGCATTCCAATCTTTGTTTTACAAACAGTTGCTGCAAAGATAATAATAAATAACGTAAGCAGCTCCACTCTGCAAACAAGATAGTCAGAAAATATGTCATCTAAAAAATGTATTTTAAAATTTTTGCCGCGATAAGTAATTTGTCCAATCATATTTGAGAATTCAAAGTTGGTATATTTACAATTAAAAGTTGGTTGAAAGCAAATTATGACAGTTTACAGCTGACATTTTTTGCGTGCGTTTTATGAATTACCAATTTCTTTTATTGTGTTACTCTTTATTAAAATTAGTTTATTTGAAGTCTAATTTGTTGTTTTATTTGTAAAATACAGGTATGTATTTACAAATGCTTTAATAACATGTAATTTTAATGTTTTATGTTTGAAGATTATTATTATTATGGCTGGAACTACTAAGAAAATTATCCATTCTGAGGCTCAAAACATTATAAAAATATTATTCAGTACTTCAATAGTCAAAAAGCTGTTGGTGAATGGGCATTTGCTTTGGAGAATGCAACCAAACTTGCAGCGGCTGCTGTTGGGAAATCAGTGGCTACTATCTTAAGGTTCAGAAAAGAAGCTGACGTGGTTGACAGTGATCTACTACAATCACCTTCAAAAAAAAGGAAAGCGGAGAATCCAATAAAATAGTAATGTATAAGTGCGAATTAGAAATTTTAAAAAGAACAGTGCAAGAGATTTACACGGTTGACAAGCAACGATATCAATATCGCAGCTTGGCGTTTTCTTTATCTACGAAAATTCAGAAAAAACGCTGCTCTTGGAGAAAATAAAAAACCGATTACATATTTAGCCGAAAATTTTATTCAACCATCTTATAGGGTAAGTGCTGGCAGTCGAAAGACCAACCAGGTGTATATAAAGCTGATCGTTCTGGTCAGCGGTACATTATTGTACACACAGGTTGTGCACATGGATTTGTAAACAACGCCTTATTAATTTTAAAATCTAAGGGCAAATCAGGAGACTACCATGATGATATGAATCATCACAATTTAATGCAGTGGATCGAAAACTAGTTAAACTCAAATATACCTCTAAAAGGAATCGTTGTTATAGATATAGCACTCTACCACAGTGTTCAAATCAACAAACCTCCAACCCAAACCACAAGAAAGCAGGAAATTAGAGACTGACATGAAAGTAGCGAGTTTTCAACAACTAGGGATATACGGAAAGCAAAATTGCTAGAATTAGTGAAAAATATGAAAATTTCCGTTAAAAAATAAATAAAGCTACGATGACATACCATTAACTTTCATGCAAAACCACTTAAAAGCATAAAAAATACCAAAGAAAATCTAATGGTTTAAATATGGCCGTTAATGGTCATTTTCAATAGGGACATAATATAACCGCGCAACAATAATTTGTCACAAAGAAAAATTACAAGAAGAGTTAGATCACTTTAAGAAAGTTTTTATAAGAAATGGTTTTAATAGAAAGCAAATTAAAAAGTTTCTTGGACTAAAGACGAAACATACTTCAACAGATGACTCAATAATAAACCAAAACTTTGTTCTAGCCCTTGTTTCCAACATAAGTGACAAAATTGGAAGAATACTAAGAAAACATAACATAAAAATTGCTTATAATACCACAACTAAAATTAAAAATTTGTTAAATCCTGTAAAAGATAGTGTTTAATGCATCTGTGACAAGGTGAAACTGGTAGAACTATAGATACGAGATTAAAAAACACAGAAGACATCTTGGTTTACTCCAGCTGCTATTACCGAACATGCACTTGACATTCTCATAATCTAAGCTTTGAGAAAACTAAAACAATTTCTAAAACAAAGAATTGATGATCAAAAAAAGATAACAATTAAAAATACTAAATTTGACGACATTTGCATATAGAAAATCATTTTCTGATTCGTATTTAGAATTTCATATGCACTATGTAATGGTTTCTATTGGTTTTGTTTACAGCTAAATAATTCCTTAAATTACCAATAGACTAGTTACATATTTTTATCTTACTGCATATAGATTCCAATGATTTCCTATGTAAAATCAAATAGAAGCGTATAGGTTTTTTATTGGTTTCAATGTAAATTTTATATGAAATTTTAAACGTAACAAAATAGAATTTTATTCAAAATAGGTACTCTTAGATTATAGAAAACGAAATAAACAAACAAAAAGCTAGAATAGAAGTACTTCTTTTAGCATCTACTATGAAAAAACCAGAGCAATCGCGGTCGACACAATTTTTGCTTCAAATAATATGATGCGCAGTAGGTCAATTTCATATCTTTATCTTCCATAATGTAAAATAGAAACCTCTACATTAATTTATCATTTTCCTCATGGTGTTTCTAATTAATAAATTAATTTTAATCCCAATAGGACTGATCAGTTGGTTGGGTAAATTTGGTCAAATGTTAAAGCTGTAGTTTGTAAATCCTTTTAGGCCTGGACAGTGCCGCCGCTGCCATGTGGGCGATGTGTGCACCGCACACAGACGTCCGAAAATAGGAGCGGCCAAATGGAACTTGGGACTTGTAATTATAAAAATTAATTAATATAAAATAACATTCATGGATTTGGATGTTCCGTAATAAGAATAACAAAACTTTAGTACCTACTCTATATCTTATTTAATTACCTGTTTGTCTTTTTGTCTAATCTAAATCAAAACATGCCTGAGTATATTATATGAATTGCCGCCTCAGAAGCAATAAAATAATTTTGACCATTTATTTCATATCTTTATAGTGAAATATAAGAACGTTACCGGGATTGCTAACCTTGTTTTTAGGCTATTTAATTCTTTGAAATTTGCACAAAGCCACCGACATTATAGTGAAATAGTGGTAGCTTCGCTCGGCAAGTGAAATTCTAGAAATTTTGATTAAATTACTGTGACGAATGTTTTGAGGGCGATAAATCCTTATCTTGTATGTATTTTTTCTGTTTAAAGTTATGAAGTGGCTTTTGAATAAGACGAAACAATATCTTTTTTAAATTGAAATCACATGTGCCTCTTTTATTTCACTTCGGATTTTAGACGGGTTTTAGGTCGTACTTTAAAATTTGTGCTTCCGTATAGTAAGCAAGCAATTACTGTTCGAGTGTTATGTAATTTAGTTTTGTTAAATTAGTTTTACCCATCAAAGTTTATTAGTGATTACTGATTACTTCAAAATGTCCGAAAGAAAAAAAAGCGGCTAACGGGTTTTTAATATAGGCAGAAAAAAGAAGAATGAAAAGACTTAGCGAGGCACTGGGACACTTTTTAGTCAAAAAAGAAATTCAAAATATAAAATTAGATCCATCAACTTAGAAAGAAGTTTTCCATGAAAGCGAAGAAAAAACCTACAATGACGAGAGCTCTGATGACAGTGATGACATTCATATTGAGAGTAATGGTTCTGCGGATAAAAATACCGAAACTGTCCCAAATTTGGCATGCAGTGAAGCAAACTCTTGTTCATACTTAGTTTCAAGCGATCCCGGAAAATGACATGGAAAAATTAACCCAAGTGACGTTCAATTTATTGTTAAAAATGTTCTTTTTCAAATTAAGAACATTAGTTTCACAAGACGTACAAATGACAGAAGTTTTCAAAAGCTTACTACTATCGCACATTAATCAATCAAGATAAAGTTTTTACTTTATTCATTATCACTAAATAGCGTATTTTGTACACCATGTAGACTGTTTTGTTCTGATAAAAGCAGCGGACATTCACTCTTCGGATCTCTTGGAGTAAGCGATTGGCAACATTGCCATTATTTTCAAAATACACAAAACGTGCTGCTCGTACAAAAAATTCCCAGAAAATGTTTGAATTATTTACAGCATTCAAGAAAGGACTAACAGTGGACTCTGCTTACCAAAGACTGTATGAAATGGAAAAAATCCATTGGGGAGCTGTGATTGAAAGATTATTATCTATAGTGAAATTCTTATCTACACAATGTCTAGCGTTTAGAGGATCTTCACAGAAATTATTTGAGCCAAGTAATGGAAAATACATGCAGTTAGTTGAAATGATTTTAATATTTGATGCTGTATTATCGGAACATCTTCGTCATGTGGAAACTACGAATAAAAGCCATAAAAACCTACCACATTATTTAGGATGGGAACATCAAAACGAGTTAATGGTATTATTGGCAGATTGTGTTAAATATGTCACTTTAAAACAAATTCAACAATCAAAATTATTTTTCTAATATTTTAGATTATACCCCGGATGTAACACATACAGAACAAATAAAAATTGTTATAATATGTGTTTCAATCTCAACTCCACTTAGAACATGTAAACATTTTTTAGGGTTTTACCCTATTGTTGATGTTACCGGACAAGGATTGTTTGAATTTATCCTGAATAAAATAGGCGAATTTAATCTAGACATGAAAAAATTGCGCGGTCAAGGTTATGATAATGGCGCCAATATACGTGTAAAACATATTGAACTGCAAAAGAAAATCTTGGAAAAATACCACCGATCTTTTTTTATTTCCTGCTCTGCGCACAGTTTAAACCTGGTTGTAAACAATGCAGTTACAAGAAGTTTTGAGTTTGTCGAATTTTTTAACACCGTACAAGAAGTGTACGTATTCTTTTCTTTGTCAAACATTAGATGGACTATTTTATTAAAGCACCTTCTAAAACTGACTTTAAAGACGTTGGCAGAAACTCGATGGGAGAGTCGCAATGACGCTATAACACCGTTAAAACATCAAATAGGTAAAATATATAATGTTTGAGAAGTAAATGACAAAAAAAATATGAACACTAGAACTTTAGCAAGATCGCTTAAAAATAAAATTGTTCAATTCAAATTTATATGTTCCGTTATGATTTGGCATGATATTTTAAGTAAAATAAATGTGGTTAGCAAAATCATGCAAAATCCTACATTTGGCATAAAATCTTCTCTTGATGCCTTGGAAAATTAAAAAATGTACTTAATTACTAATCGTTCCGACAAACATTTTCAAACCTTTTTATCAGAATTCGCAAAGGTGGCTGAAAAAGCTGGCATCAAACAAGAATTTCTCAGCTTACCCGTTCCAAGGATTAAAAAAAAAAGCGTCATTTTAAATATGAAGCAGTTGATGAGCCCATAACATCACCGGAAATTTCTTTAAAAGTACATTTTTGTTTTAAAATTTTGGATTTTACCAAAATGCAAATTGAAGAGGTTCCAATTTCTTGAACAGTATGTAAATATTTTTGACACAATTTATGGTATAACTAAAATAAAAGACGATAATGAACTTAAAAAGAATTATGAGAAAATTTATCAAACGCTTACGAACAATATCGATTTAGAGAGTGACATTAGTGTCACACATTTATATGAAAAACCCCTTGTGATGTTCTAGGATATATTTATGAAAATAATCTTGAATGGACTTTTCCTAATTTAACCATAATTATACGTATTGTTACGTATTTATTTATTATTAACTAATTTATTTAAACGATTAAAACTACGTTCACTTATTATAGAAATATGTACACTTTTAAAATTAACCGAACTAATTAGATCTAATAATATTTAATGAAAACACTTACACGAATTTATGTATAACCGTTGTATAACACTTAAGATTAGATAACGTCCTCGGATTTCACACTTGTTTACACTAATTATCAGATACACGATTATTCTCGATTTATTTATGTAGACAAACACGTGCTAACAATTTATTTTCACTTGCATAATCTTCTTAATACATTCGCATTCCAGCAATAACTGACCTACGATTTCCATCTTCGGCTTTTATAGACATCAGCGAATTCTTCTCGATCGTTCCTCACTTTTCGCTATATTTTCTAGAAACTAGATAACAGTTCTAGAAGGCTCTTGCATTTGCAAGTAATTTCTCGGACGTTTCACTGCCCCCTTCTTAGGACTGTTCTGTCCCAGAACAGGAGACTGGATGCGACACCGGTAAAGGGATCGTGGCGATAGCGGCAGCTTCCTCCATTTCGGCAACTTCCTTGACCATAAAAGTAACAGTCAATGGACTTTTCCTGACCCAATACTCTCCTCGGTTGGTAACTACAGACCAACACTTGAACGCCTGTTCCTCGGAAGACGACCTCCAACATGTTTCGAACTGTCCTCCAATTCAATTGGTCTAAGCCACAACCAAGCTTGGGTACTGCCAATTTCTTAACATGATGGAACTCCATTTGTCTCTTGAGACTCCATAATGTTCGCCACAGATCTTTGTATAACGGCTTGACACGTGAGTATTTCTTGGTGACCAGATAGAAAACGAAGCGTCCGTCACCACGTAGTCCTAAAACCTTTCCGACTGCCGGTTGCTGTCTTCGTAATTCATCTAGCTGTCCAAACTTCTTTTTAAACACGACTGCAACCCCTTTGGACATGTCAAGCTCCTCGCTCACGCAATGTGCGATGGCGTAATCTTTTTGTGTCTGGAACAGGTCTTGTTGTTCCTCGGTGGTAACTCCGAACCTAGCTTTTCCAGAACCTCCGTATAAGTTCATAAACTTTTCGAACTCTATTTCTTCGATTGGATTCCTGGTTCTGCTACTTATTACTCTGGTTCGGACCTGAACTTGCGGATTGTAGTTATCGCCAGCAAACGGGGCTAGACGATCGACATGGACCACTTTTGGCTTTCCTCTGGGCGGTTTTCGGATGCGGTATATAACGTCGTTAATACGCTGCACGACTTCATAGGGGCCCTCCCATTGCCTTTGCAGCTTCGGCGACAAACCACGTCTCCTTTGAGGGTTATACAACCAAACCATATCGCCAGGTTGAAACCCACCATTTTGCGCCTTGACGTCATATCTTGTTTTCATCCTGTCGCTGGCAATTTGTGTGTTTTTACGAACCTCTTCATGTACTTCGTCTAGCCTCTTTGCCAGTTTGCTGACGTAATCTTCTCCAGCGACTTCTTCTTCCGGTCTTCGTCCAAATTGAAGATCGCATGGTAATCTTATTTCACGACCGAGCATGACACAGGATGGTGTTTGGCCTGTGCTTTCGTGAACGGATGATCGGTACGCCATTAAGAAGAGGTGCAAGTACTGATCCCAGTCTCTTTGATGTTCGGACACTACCTTGGCTAAGTACTTGCCCATTGTTCGATTCATCCGTTCAACCATGCCATCAGACTGAGGATGGAGAGGCGTTGTCCTAGTCTTTTTAATTCCTAACAGTCGGCAAACTTCTTGAAACAGCCCAGACTCAAAATTGCGGCCTTGATCGGAGTGTAATTCCAACGGAACTCCAAACCGGCAGAAAAACTCCTTTACTAATACGTCTGCGACTGTAGCTGCTTCCTGATTGGGTATGGCGTAAGCCTCCGTCCATTTCGTGAAATAATCCATCGCCACCAAGATGTATTTATTTCCCGAATCGGATTCTGGGAACGGCCCTGCGATGTCAATCGCTACTCTTTCCAAAGGGTTTCCTACGTTGTATTGTTTCATGGGTGCTTTGCGCTTTCTCGCTGGACCATTTCCTGAAGCGCAGACTATGCATTTACGGCACCATTTCATGACGTCCTCTTTGCAGTTCATCCAGTAGAATCGTTCTCGCACTTTACCCAACGTCTTCTTAATGCCAAAGTGTCCTCCTGATGTCCCATCGTGGAGATGCTTCAACACTTCGGTCACCCTGCTCTTCGGCACTACCAGCTGTAGTCTGTTTCCCGTGCCCTCGGCACTTTCTACGGATCGCTTAAGAAGACCGTCTTCTACTATCAAGGAGTCCCACTGCGCCCAGTACGCTTTGATATTTTTGCCCAAAGCACTCACTTCTTCCCAGGTTGGTCGTCGGCCGCTTTCTTTCCAGTCCAGGAGTAGTCTTATTTCAGGATCGTCTTCTTGTTCGCGACGTAACTGCTCAGGTTCCCACTCATCATCAACCATAGCAGTTCTCCGGAGACATTCGACTTTTTCTTCCAGTCGCGAACAATGGCTGCAGTCCGCCGGACATGGTCTTCTGGACAAGGCATCAGCGTTTCGATGACTGCTTCCGGCACGGTGTTCTGTGTCATAGTCATACTCTTGCAGTCTCTCGATCCATCTTGCCACTTGTCCTTCTGGGTTACGGAACTGCAGAAGCCATTTTAAAGCGGCGTGGTCTGTTCTTAGTAAAAACTTTCGTCCATACAGATACTTGTAGAAATGTTCGATGGACTTAACGACTGCTAACAGCTCCCTCCTAGTGACGCAATAATTCCTTTCTGGCCTAGACAAAACCTTGCTAAAGTACGCGATCACCTTTTCTTGTCCATCTTGAACCTGCGAAAGGACCGCGCCTATGGCCATATTGCTTGCGTCGGTATCCAAAACAAACTTTCCATCTTCTCGTGGATAACTCAAAATTGGCGAAGTGACTAGGGCCTGTTTTAGTTGATTAAAAGAATTTTCGCAGTCTTCATTCCATCTAAATTCTGCTTTTTCTTCGGTTAGTTTTGTCAATGGTTTGGCAATATTGGCAAATCCGGGGACAAATCTTCTATAATAAGTGCACAACCCAAGGAAACTTCGGACCTGATGTTTGTCGATCGGTCTTGGCCATGCTTGCACTGCTCGGATTTTGTCTGGGTCAGCGCTTACTCCGTCTCTAGATACGACGTGGCCAAGGTATTGGACTTCCTTCTTAAATACGTGGCACTTCTTTGGGCTCAGTTTGAGGTTAGCCCCACGTAATCTCTGGAACACTTCCTTCAAGTTGTTTAAGTGCTCTTCAAACGACCTTCCAACCACGATCACGTCGTCCAGGTAGACCAAGCACGTCTTCCAAGACAATCCGCGCAAGATGGTCTCCATCAAACGCTCGAACGTTGCAGGAGCGTTACACAGGCCGAAGGGCATTACAGTGAACTGCCACAAACCAGTTCCGATCGTAAAAGCTGTTTTTTCACGATCCTTGGGTTCTAATTCTACCGGCCAGTATCCACTCTTTAAATCTAACGTAGAAAACCACTGGGATCCTGACAGGGTGTCTAGCGTATCGTCAATTCTGGGTAAAGGGTAGCTGTCCTTTTTGGTCACGTCGTTTAGCTGCCTGTAGTCTACGCAAAACCTCGTTGATCCATCCTTCTTCTTTACGAGTACCACTGGGGATGCCCATGGGCTACTTGAAGGTTCAATCACGCCTTCCCTCTCCATATCCGTAATTATTTGTTCGGCATCTTCTCTTTTTGCCAAAGGAAGTCTGCGTGGATGTTGTCGTATCGGCCGAGCGTCTCCGGTATTAATTTTATGTTTCACCACGTTAGTTCTTCCTTTGGAGCCACTCTCCAGCGCGAACACATCTTGGTACTCTTGGATCAACACTTTAACTTTAGCCAGCTGGTCTTGGCTGAGGTTTTCGCATTTGGTGGTAAGAATGTCCAATAGATGTTGTGGACACTTCTTCGGCGACGTATCTTCGTTCGACTTCACGCATCTCACAATTTGTGATACTGGCGTGCATTGGCCTACCACGGTCTTCTTTTTCAGCGTTACAGGATCTGAGTTGATGTTTAAGATCCTTACTGGCATCGTCTTCTTTACTCGTACTAAAGTTCTGCCAACGAGTAGTCCCTTTTCAACTAAGCCGCCCTCCATTGGTTCAATCGCGCGTATGTAGCCTTCCCGGAGACTTCCATCCAGGCGTTCCATCACCACACTTTCAGTCCTTGCAGGCAGAGTCACGTCTTCACTCAATAAGACTCGCACGGCTGCCTTCTCTGACGAATGAAAAGGAATTTCTTCATTGTCGATCTTCAGGACATCGTTCTTCATATCCAAATGGAACCCATACTTCTTTATCACGTCCATTCCCAGGATAACTTCTTCCGTGATGTCGGCTACCAGTACTTGATGATCGAGTACTCCATTTCCCAAACCAATGGTTACTTTGACTTGTCCGTGAGTAGGTATTTCGTCGCCCGTCGCTGTTCGAAGTCGTACTGTTACTGGTGATGTCTTCTCGTTTTCCAATAAGATGTCAGGACGAATGATGGTCTTCGTCGCTCCCGTGTCAACCAGTAACTGGACGCTTCTCCCATTGATCTTGCCATCGAGATAAATGCTATGCAATTTCTCTCTAGGCGATGCCATTTGGATTGTAACCTCCGGAGTTTGACTAGATGTGATTACTTTTTGTTTCTTTCGCTCGCCTCGTTCCAAATTTTCGAGGGCTCTTCTAGTCCTCTTCTTAGGTTTGGTACGATGCCGTCGTACATGACCTATTTCATCGCAGTTTAAAGCTGTCACTCCTCTTTCCCGAAGTATTCGTCGCGCTATCTCCTCGATGCTTTCCAGTGTCTGCGCGGGTACTTCTGTAGCACAGCAGAGTCTATGACCACCTCGTTGCGATGCTTGTTTTGCTGCTTCAAACTCCAAAACATGCACCAAAGCGTCATCCAACGTCTTCGGTCGAGCTAACCGGAGGGTCTGCTGTGTTTCGCTGTCTCGGAGGCCATCTACGAAAGTTTGAATAGCTAACTGCTCCAGGAAGGTATCCGGTGCTGTAGGATACGCAAGCCGTGTTAATCTAGCGATGTCAGCCTCAAACTCTTGAAGACTTTCGGCAGCTTTCTGAACCCGACTTTTAATTTGAGCTTGGTATACTTGTTGAAGATGAGCATCCCCATATCTCATTTCTAATCGTGATATTAAGAGTTCGTAATTTTCTTGCAGATGGTCCGGAACAGTTTGTAAAATTCCCAGCGCTTCTCCACGTAAGGACACGATTAAAGACGTCGCTTTCTGCTTGTTGCTCCAACCATTAGCAGTAGCTGCGGCTTCAAACTGCTTGTAGTAGGTTGACCATGGAACTTTACCATCAAAATTCGGTGGTACAACTTTGAATTTATGAGTGTTTTCTTCTCGATGGTCCATTATTAAATCTTCACTCGTGACGCTTCCTTCCCCGTGACAATTCATTTGGTTGATTCTTTCTTCAAGCAGTTTCATTCTATCCCCTACTGCTTCTATTTTGTCATTCATAGATTCGCAAATTTCTTCTTTTAAATTTAACATATCTGTTTGGGTTTCCTCTTGAACAATTTTTATTTGATTTTCTATGCTCGTTTGTATTTCTTCTTTTAAACGTCTAGAATTTTGCATCAATTTTTCTTCTATCTTTTTGGTATTTTCAAATAATTTTTCTTCAATTTTCTGAGAATTTTCGTAAAACTTTTCTTCCATTTTCTGGGAAGTTTCTTCCATTTTTCTATTCATCGATTCTTGACCGTTTTTTATTGATTCAAGAAATTCAAATAGCTTTGCATCCATTTTAACTGCTTGCGAACGCGTCACCGGCATAAATTTAAATATAACACGAAAGTTTAAGTTCACTACTTTTTAAAATACAGTTTTTATATAACACAAGATTTTAATAACTATCCACTTATTAATATTAAACCACTAGTGTCCGGAAACGAATTTAATCGCGATCACGCACTTGTTAAAAGAAAAAAACGTTTAATAAACACTATTTTATACTTTATAAATAAACACGCGTATCGCGCAATCAATTACGGAGCGATACTAAAATTCGCGAACGATATCCCACTTCTGACACCAAATGTTACGTATTTATTTATTATTAACTAATTTATTTAAACGATTAAAACTACGTTCACTTATTATAGAAATATGTACACTTTTAAAATTAACCGAACTAATTAGATCTAATAATATTTAATGAAAACACTTACACGAATTTATGTATAACCGTTGTATAACACTTAAGATTAGATAACGTCCTCGGATTTCACACTTGTTTACACTAATTATCAGATACACGATTATTCTCGATTTATTTATGTAGACAAACACGTGCTAACAATTTATTTTCACTTGCATAATCTTCTTAATACATTCGCATTCCAGCAATAACTGACCTACGATTTCCATCTTCGGCTTTTATAGACATCAGCGAATTCTTCTCGATCGTTCCTCACTTTTCGCTATATTTTCTAGAAACTAGATAACAGTTCTAGAAGGCTCTTGCATTTACAAGTAATTTCTCGGACGTTTCAGTATTTTTCTAACTTTTCCAGTTACCGTAGCTACAGGTGAACAATCATTTACAAAACTGAAAATAATCAAAAACCATTTACAGTCTTCGATGAAGCAAAATAGACTCTCCGCTTTAGCCATGTTATCTATCAAACATGAAGCGTGTGAGACATTAAATCTAAAAAACGTCAAAAATGTTGTCCGAAAAATACCCATTTAAGTGTTAATGTTAATTTTTAAGTTTACGATGATACTGTTCTTATACTTTTATACTAGTGTTTTTGTTTAAATTTGTAGACATATATGACATTTTGTTTGAATGGGTTATTACTACTCCAAGTGTTTGGGTAAGTTTCTATATACATTCTTATATATTTCGTTATATTTTCGTATTGTATTTTTATATTGTGCCCGACAGCGGCGCCGAATATTAAGCTGCGGCAGCAGCGAAAAAGCAGACACGTTCAGTCTGCGAAATGTCGCCATAACAAATAATACCCAAAGCAAATAAGTTATTGCCCACCAACACGACCTCTTATTGGGATTAAAACAAATTTACTAAAAACTCAAAACCGTCTAAAAAAGTAGCAAAAACATTTTTCCTAATGTCCTGTCTTTACAGTAGCGGCGCTGCCCTTCTGTGCGCCCCCCTGCCATATTAATTGCGGCGTCCTCGAAGGAAAACAGAATAAAGTGTATACAAACTAAATTTTATTATTATTTATTTTCAACTGATATCGAGAATATGCTCAAATATATTTCTACGCTTATATTTAGGTAAATATATACAAGAACTAAAAATTAATCTAAATGTAACAGTAGTTAAAATTTTTTTCTAGATTTTGCTGTAGCAAATTCATTAATAAGATCATTCATATCTAAATTTTTAGCAGTCTCATTTTCAATACTTAATATGGCTAATCCACTTAATCTCTCCTCAATCATAGCACTCCTCAAATAACTCTTTATTAACTTTAGTTTTGAAAAGGATCTTTTAGCTGTTGCTGTAGTAACTGGCGAAGTAAAAAATAAGTAAAATTATTATTTCATCCTTCCACATGGTCCGAAAGCTTACTATTTGTTGAGGAAATGAATTCATGAGATCATTGTTGTACTGATCTTTCAGCAATTTTGACAACTCATATAATTCATCGTCACATGCATTTTCTAAAATTTTGGGATCTAATATATCAAATTTTCTCAAAATAGTTTTATGTATAAGCGTAAAACCTTTCTTTAATTTGTAATATTAGAAAATCTAAAACTTTAAAAAATAATTCCACTATTTTCCCTATTCTCCATTCTCTCGTCCTGAAACAATTCATTTAAAATAAATCTTTACTTGATGTAGTTTCTTTTCTGCGAATTTGGGTTCTATTTCCCACGACGAAGCAAGACTTTCGGAAGTGCCTATCTTCAGAAGATTGCCTGAACTTTTGCAATTCCTCGTAGGATCTGTTTAAAGAACATTCTACATCTTTCACATTTAAAGTTAGTGATACGAACTCAGATAAGATATAAATAAAGATATTTTAGAAAAAATACAAATAAGATAAAACAAAAATGATATTTCATCCTTTCTATGGCATTTTAAAATTATATCAGATAACGCCATTAGAACATCGGTATATCTAAATCGCAAAACATTCAGTGCATCATTCCTCTACGACCATCTAGTTGCACAGTTTTTTAAGATTTGGTAGTTGACTGTTTTTGATCAAATCCCACCGCTTAGCACTTCCATGAAAAAAATTATACAAATTTCCCATTGTATTAAAAAAATCAGAAACTTTAGAAACTCCTTTTACAGCATTATTTAATACTAAAGTAATAATATGTGCTGCACAATGATCAAAATCAGCATGTTTTTCAAATTGCATAATTTCGGTTTCAAACCATTGTATACACCAGCCATGACATTTACACCGTCATACGCTTGCCCTCATTTATTTATATTTATTTCCTTTTCTTTAAAATATTTTAAAATTAAATCTTTTAATCCAGAAGCAGTGTGATCACTTACTGGTGTAAAACCAAGAAAATCTTCTTTTATTACCAAATGGATTAGACTTTGGTTTTGATTATGTATCATTTTGACGTAGCTAAATACTATACTTACTATTTGGTCTATCTTAAAAATATCAGTTGTCGTGTCAAGTATAATCGGATAAAATGAATCAGTTTTTATTTCATTTACTAATTTTCGCTCAACAGCCTTAGATGTAATAGTGATGAGTTCGTTTGGAATATCCTTACTTAAATATTTTACATCGCCCTTTGATTTTTCTAATAGTTCTTTTAACACAGGGTCATAGTTAGATACAAGTTTGTAACGTCCCGTTAGAGTTCATTACATTAAAATTCAATTTTACATTAACTAATATTGCACGTAAATTTATTCAGTTTGGCAACGTCGCGTTGTTTCAAATCTACCTGAGTTGTAGCTTAAACTTACACTTCCGTTTGAACAATCTTGCGTAATTCACGTGAGTGATGCGAGGAAGACAAATTTTCTTGATTATGGCGTAAAAACCTATGTAATTTAATTTTTATTCATTCCATCTAATTGTTGGTGAGTTTACCTTTATTTTGATATAATTTTTCTATCGAATTCAACATTTTTAGTTATTTCAAAATGTTACGCAATAGTTAGACAAAGGAATTAAATTCAAGGCCGTTGCTAAATGTAACGTGAGTATAGCATGTCATTCAAAAAACCATTCTAATTATTTATATTTAAGGTCTTTTTTTTATTCTGGATCTTTTTCTTTTTACTGGGTCTTTTCTTTTGGTTTTGTCGTTTAATTAATGGATTGTCAGTTATTGAAGTTTATTATACATTGGTTTTACTTCTGTTGTTGAAGAATTTTATCACGTCAACCAAGATGTGCTAAAAATAGAAGATATCCGATGTCATATTAATTATGGTGAGTCAACTGGAATTAAGTTATAGTACATTTTACATTCAAGTAATTAAATTGTGTTATTAAAACTTTTCGGGAAACATACTCGATAACAAATCAAACGTTTCCGACATTTGCATTTAATATCAATTAATAATTAAGTATAAGAGTTGATGCTTTTTATTCATCACCGATTTAAAGGTGATTGGCGCCCAAATATTGTTTCAATCGATATTTTGGTTTTATTCAAATACTGTTTTAATCTAAATATTATTTTGATTCAAATATTGTTCATATTTCTTTAATGTAAATAGTGTATTATGTTATAGTTAATAAATTAAAGGAGTTCACGTCTTTGTATTTATTTTCATTCAAGCTCACACCCAGAGGTCTGTGTCTCCGATTGCTGCCGTGGTTAAATTATTATTTTTACTTTTATTAAATGTATTTTTACATTTTTATTATACGTTCTTTATTCGGACTAATTTTTTATTACAAGTTCTATAATCGATAGAAAATTTCCCCCTGATGCCGTACCTTCACTAACAAACTCCCTGTGACACCTAAAAGCTAAATTTTGTTGACATAAAAATAATGTCACCTTCAAGAGACGATGTAAAACTTGTCCCCAGAAGTTTGCTCTTTCCTTATTCTTGATTCTAAAGTAGTATCAATTTTGTTTCCTTCTTTCCATTCATTATAAACGGCGCAAGCCTCTAAATGAGAATCCGATATTTCATGAATGCTTATTTTCTCGTTTAACCCCTTCCAATCATTAATTCCATCAATCCAGCTAAGATTAGAAAATATTTTTTTCGGCAAACAGCCAACATGGTTCACAATAGCACTTATTTAATTTCGGCGAATATTCAATAAACGAACGGTTTTTGTTTTATGGTCAACAGGGAATAGTTCTCTAGGACAACATGATCCACATTTTAATTTTTGAGTTTATTAGAAATTAAATGTTTTTCAAAATGACCTCTATCCGAACGGTGCTTCTCATTTTTTAAAAGACTAATAATTATGTCGTCTGCATTATTATTACTATTAATGTTGTTGTCATTGTTTTTATATGGAAAATAATTTGCTTTTGGCTCTGTGGAAGAAGAAGATGCACTTGCATCTTGATATTTGTCTAAATCTTTTGACGATGAGAAATTATTTGAATTCTGTGGTTGTTCTGACTCTAAGGAATTACTTGGCTTTTGTTGTTGTTCTGGGATTAGGGAAGATGAAGAAGCAAAAGTTTTGTGTGCATCTCTATTTGAAAAAAAAACAACTGTTTTTTTTTGAGTTTATCAACGCGTTCGTCCTGTTTTTTTCTTCTTTTTCTGTTTTTGGCTCCACTGAGTGTTTTGCGTCCTAACATATTTGTACCTAGATAAGTTAGAAAAAAATATTGAAAACAATCTAAAGAACCAAAATACTAAAAATGAATAATAATAAAAAACATTCAAAAAACACTTTAATAACATCTGAACACGAATAAATTGAAACATGACTAAAACTGTAAGCAAAGTTTAGAAAATAAAGAGCCGCCGGTCAGAAAAAGCGAATAAAATTATAAGGAAATAATGTAATAACTCCAATTTAAACGAATATGAAAATGTTCGAGTGTTACGTGTGAATTTAATTCAGTTTTGATCATTACAACTTAGCATATTAGATTCTGGTTAATATTTTGATTTAGTCCATAACATATTCTATTATTTGCCAAAATTTCAAATGGAAAAACGTGGTTTAAAAACTTCATCGAAACTCAATGTGGTAAAAAGTTTTGTTATCATGTATTACTACTGAAAATTGCATACTGCTTTTCTAGAAGTAAAATGATATCCGAAAACTGCGATAAAAATAAACATAAACTTACCTTCGTAAGTAATTTATTATTTATTTAAGTTCCAAGTACTGATAATCACAACTTAAATTCAAAACTAAACTGTGACTAAACTAAGCACTTAAGTGAAGGCGTAAATGAGTCAAATGACTTAAGCTAGTATTACACTCATCAAACAAATTGATGAATTTCTTGTTCAATTTATTCCTCAACTTCTTGCCAAACTTAAGTGACTTTACACTTATCAAAGAAATTTACCAACTTGTTTGTGAACCTACAGTTTTGCCAATAGGAGAAATGAAAATATTAAAATACAGTTAGTTTGTAAGGTTAAGTTATTTTTTGTTGTTTCTCTAAAAAAAACATGAGAGTCAATCGGCAAAAGCGTATGCAAATAAGTTCAGCTGTAATTGCAATAATCATTGCTACAACGCTGTTAGATACAGATTCTGTTAACAAAAGAAGATGGTGGGTAAGACCCTGGCTTAATAGAAGAAATCGAGGAAGCCTACATGTAATTAAGGAGGAATTTAAAGCTGGTAGGGACCAATTTAAACAATATTTAAGGATGGATGAAGGTACATTTAATAAATTGTTGAAATTAGTCGAAAAAAGAATAACGAAGCTAGACACTTCATTCCGTGAAGCAATATCTGCACAAGACAAATTAATTATTACATTACGATTTCTTGCAACAGGTGAAACGTACAGAAGTTTAATGTTTAGAGTGTCTGAATCCACCATATAATTATTTGTTCCGTTAGTTTGTAAAGCGATTTATGCAGCTCTGCAAAACGAATATCTAAAGGTATAAGGCAAATCAATATTACATTAGCTTATGTATTTATGTCTAGGTACCTAATACTGCTGCAGAATGGCTAAATATAGCTGAAGAGTTTCAGTCCAAATGGAACACACCAAATGTCATAGGTGCGATGGACGTGAAGCATATTGTGTTCAGGGCTCGACGAAGTGCAGGTTCGACCTTTTATTAATTTAACTTTAATTAATTACAAGGGCGACCATAGCATTGTGCTGTTAGCAGTAGTAGATGCCAATTATCAATTTATATATATAGACGTTGGTACTAACGGACGAATTTCGGAGGGTGGAGTGTACAGACAATCTTCGTTGTCTACAGCAGTTTCTACTAACACACTGAAGTTCCCAGAAGATCGTTGTCTTCCAGGAAGAACCATGCCAACACCATTGGTTTTAGTGGCTGATGCTGCGTTTCTGTTGCAATCAAGAATAATGAAGCCATATCCCAAACCGATTTCGAGTGTTTTTAACTACAATCAATTTGAGCCCCAATAAAGTGCAGGATATAACTCTGGCATGTTGCGTTTTGCACAATTTTCTGAGAAAGGAATGTAAAAATTTTATTAACGATGGAGAAGAGGTAGAAGAAAAATTTACGTTTTTATATGGTCTTAGTTACCAAGGAAGCAATCGATCTTCAAATTATGCTGCAGATGTGCGAGAAGAATTTAAGGATTTTTTTAATAATGAGGGAGTAGTTTCATGGCAGGATGACTATGCTTAGTCAATTTATATTCATTATCTCTCTAGTATCTGTAATATAATAAAACCACTAATATTAACAATATATTGTCTGTAAAGTTATCTAGTAATGTTTAAATCATCCTCTTGGGCATCAAATAAGATATTAGAAAGTGTTCTTTTGACTTCTCGTAGTTTTGATCCAGGAACACGGTGCAGTTCTGATGTTACAAACCTACAAGTGATTATTATTAGTTGAACAAAAAATAATTGATGCACTCACATTCCAAATGTTTCAAACTGATCACGTTCTAGTTGATCTTGAGACTGTTGCAGAAATGCTGTTGCCGTCTCAAGAAGATCTGCAGCCTTATTCACATTGCCCATTTTTTTTTGTTTTGTTGCTCTTGATGGTCCAGCTGCTGGTGCAATTGGCCCAGCTGCTACTGATACTCCTGGTGAAATTGATCCAACTGATACTGCTGGTGACATTGGCTCAGAATCTCCTCTACCCATTACTAAAACACTTGGGGATATTGCTTCACATATGTTGGACCCTTCAAAACTGTTTAAATCCTCAACTGTTCCACTGAACAATATTTCGCCTGCTTCATCCTCCTGCATAGTATACATTATTTTGTGTGATAAGGTAAAATGCATCTATTACTTACGGATTGGGCTGTTTCGACCGACTGCAAATTGCTTTGCCCCTGTCGAGTTGGGGCACTGTCCACTAAAAATTGTAATTGATCAAAACACCACCAACTTGTCGTATATTGTTCCTCCGATCCAGCACCACTGGTTTGCCTTTTTCTTATATTCATCAATTCCTTGAAATATTGCGTTCGCAATATATTCAATGTTCTTTTTACGTCTTCCAGAGTTATACCTGGATTATCCAATGCACTGTTTAATTGATGTGTTACTTTAGTTAACAATGCGTTTCGTACGGTACGATTTTTATATTTTGGCGATTGAATATTATATAAATCGGGACAATTCTCGTACAATGTTATTAATAAAAGGGTCTGATCCCTGGTAAATGTGAACGGCATTTTTATGAACGTATTAATTAGCAGATTAGCACAAAAACCATCAATAAACACAGAAAATCAGTTTTCTAGGTTATCGCAGTACTAGGAATATTTACATGTTGGTACTTCCGAAACACCCTACAAACTTGATGAAAATTAGAACAAGTTCTAATTCGTCAAGAAGTTTGACAAACAAGTTGACAAAGAAGTTTGATGAAAAGCGCTGTATTACACTTGGCATTTTCTTTATCATCAAAGTTGACCAACAAGTTTGTCAATTTCTTTGATGAGTGTAATACTAGCTTTATGAAGTGATCATGAAGTTTCAACATCCGGTCACATAATAACAACCATAAGGGACACTTCTGTCGGCACCTTTGATATTGCAGTCAAGAAAATAAGTGACCTTCGGCCATTTTGAAAATAGTATTGTAGCGCCAGATTTAATTTTTTTTAGTAGAATGCATTTTTTAGACAAAAAATCGATTATTTTAACTAACTTAGCTATATAATTGAAATATAGTTTAGTTATCTGTTTACGCTGACCACATTTGCAAAGTAATTCAAATGATTTTACCATCTTAATTATTGTTTATGCATTTAAAAAAATTCTGACGATTCAACAAATGCTTAAAGTACAATTTTCTTATCGGAAAAGAATGCTGTGGTATTTAGTCTAGTCTGTGTTATTGGTATTATTAATGTTTTTAACTAATTACACCGTGCAGCTAACAATACGAATTTTAACATAAATATAAATTGAGTAATGACGTTATTTTTGTCACTATAATTTTCAACAAACGAAATTGTTTATCATAAGCATAAGTGTTTGTATTGCACTCATGTACTGCATATATAAATCCTTGACGTTTATTTATTATAAAAGATGTAAATACAAAAGAATTCCAAATATAATCTAATTTGTCAGAAACAATAGATTTACGACCGCCATATTCTTATGTGTGCAAACTAGCACATGGGCTATCAATTTTTTTGCGCGGGAAACTACTGAGTGTCCTTTATGGTTGTTATTACGTGATCCGGTGGCACTTTTAACTATATTTTAAAATAGAAAGTAGGTAGTTTTTAAGTCAGTATTGTATGTAATAATAATAATAATAAAAACAGCAAATAAATTTACAGTTCGCAAATAAAGTAAACATCGTCATCAAAAACACATAGTGAAGTCATATGCGACTTAATAAGAAATAATTTTGACTAAAATAATCAATCTTGACAAGTAAGTTATTTAAAAACCTTGTATTAAGACACTTAAGCTAATGAAGAAAGCCAAAGCAAGAAGTCGTAATCAATGTGAACATGATCTTAGGCAGACACACTCGAACTTGTTTTCATATTCCTACTTTGCGGTTATGATTTTTGATCTCAAACCGTTTCCCCACAAAAAATACCTAGTATTGTTCCATACTAATTTCGTTTTATTAGTGAATATTTATACCTCAGCAACAGTAATTAAGCTATAAAAAATAATAGAGCGCTCTTATAATGAGGCGCCCCCTGCTACTGCATAAACCGGTCACACGTGCAAATTAGGTTCCGATGTCTATTTGCAGTCTATAACAATCACGCACAGTAATATTTATTTATTTATATACAAAATGTAACATATACATAACAACGCAACATAAAAAAATAATCCCCAACAAATATTTATATAACAATACATAACAGCTAACAAAAATAATTATTAGAATAAACATAATAGTAAGTACATCTAAATATGTGTTTTCATAATATGGTGCAAAAATATTGACTACATATAAGATCAGGTCAAATTAATTGTATTTGAAAACTGTTTTAATAGCGTGAGAAACGTTTTTTGACTTAATTTACACGTATTGTATTCTCTTGAGCAACTTATTCCCTTTAGTCCGTTTTTTAAAGCCGAATGTATAGGTGTACCATCGACCATATTGTTTATCCAATCGCTTGTTATTATTCCATCTATTATTTTATCGGCACTTGTTGCTTTTCCGTTTGAAATTTTGTTTACAGTATTTTGAGTTGCCCAACATACGAATCGTTGCATACAGGATGTAGTGTCTAAGTTGTTCTCTGTTAATGCTTGATCCATTAAAGTTAGTACATGCCACAAATCTGAAGATTCGCTTTTACCGCCTGAAAAAACAATATTTATTACAACATAGTTTTTCTCGTAATTGTAGTTAACTAATCAATGGATGTTAATTTATTTTATTTCTAATCATAAAGAAAAATATTGACAAACACTTTTGTACAAATTTTAAACCGATTTTGTACAACCGCTTAAAAAATATTTCCTATAACAATACTGAACTATTCATAGTTTAATCGTTATTAATTATACATGTTCATTAGTAAAAATTAAAATTAAATTGAAGAAAGGAAGTAAGGTGCCTAGAAGCAGAAAGTTTGCTTTAGACAGATATTTCAGTTGTAAGAAATAACTTCAACTTTCAAGACTACAAAAGGTATTAAAAGACATTACGCATGTTACCTTAAAAAATGATTGTTACCTAATTATATTTTAAACAAATGATCTGATTAAAATCGTAAAATAAAACAACTATAGATTACCCATGGAACTTCAACTGTTCAAAAATAGAAAAAAAATAAAAAATTTTATTAGCTGCGAAGTCAAATTCTAATGTCAAATGTACTCAAAAATTTTAATTTTGAAGCTAAATTGTTAGTAATATAATATGGATCAATTGTACATGTTAGAAATCTTTATAGAAAAAATTCGATTTCCCCCATCGGTTATAGAAATACCAAATTTGCAAGAACTAAAGTTTGTGGTTATTTTTAATCATTTAATTAATTTGGACATTTCTTTAGACGATATACGCGGTTTTAAATTCGAACAAGGTAAAGTATCTTTGTATTATAAATTTAATCCGCACAGAATATTTTTAGACCCATTTAAGAGAAACTTAAATTTAGACTTGGGAAAATCAGTTATATTTAAATGTAAACCAGTTGATCTGCTTTCAACAATAGAGCAGTTTCCATTAGAATTACATCTTAAATCAACTTTTGCTTTGGGTTCGGTTTGCATACCATGGGGTCCTACTTTTTTTGAAATGGTTGACAAGTCTGCAACAACTATAAACGTATCACCGGCAGTTGTCAAAAATACTTATGAAGTTATGGATGAAAATCAAACTAACATTTCAGAGATTGATGTATTAATACGATTATCTTCATATGGACAAAATATCCAAACCGATTTTCAAATCGTACCTCAAAATAAAGTACTTGGCGATGATCGTCCAGGAAATACATATTTTTTTAAGGACGACCACGCGTCAACTGTATTCAGAGCGCAAACGTCAGTTTTTCCTTATTTATAAATATCGGATTTTTAGGCAACTGTTAAGTTTTATTTATCTACCGATTTGTTTTTGTAGATAATTTATTAAAATTAAAGTAGCTGTGTCATTTTCTACTTATTTTTGTGTTTTATTAAATGCCTAAAAGTCTGATAACACTATCTAAATTTTAACTCAATTATCTATGTAGACGCAGTGGCATTTTCTAATATTTAACTATTATTTAACCAACAGATTTGGTAACGATAATAGTCCAGGTGGAATACCATTAATAGCAGCATTATGTGGACCGGCAGATTCTGAGACATTTATTCAAAAAGGTAATGTACTTTTATTTTAAATTTAAATAACAGTTTTTAAATTTACAGAAAAGCTTAAACCAGAAGATTTGTCAACGAACGAGATCAATAAAGTGCTTTGTGACAATATAAATTGTCCTGGTGCACAAAAATTTGCAGAATTTGGAATAGGACCAGCAGCAACAGGTACAGGACTAGGAACTCTTTATGAAACTACAGACTCAACTGATATGCCAGCCTGTTACGGGTTAAGTAATACTTATGGTAGAATGGAAAATTATGGCCCATTTGGACTTTACATAAGACCAAAAGCATTTGATGGTCAGGACGATGACAGCACCAATGAATACAATTGCGGTCCAGAATCTATCACATCTAATGACAGTAATTGTCAATGCTGTTCTTTAAGATTGAAAGGCGGTGGAACCGAAGACGATGAAAATTTTAGACCACAACCAATGGTTATGTGTAAAGATCTTATGCAATCATTCGACAAAGTTTTAGAAGCTTACAAAAAAGCTGTAGGTCCTTGTGGTCAAGGTACCTGTCCATTTGCATATAATATTTTAGACGAAAGTTGCAAAAAATTTTGTCATGGTCATACAAGTACAAACCTTGGCATGACGCCAACACAAATGACCGTTGCTAATACACCAGCAACAGATCCTAACTCTGTATCAGGATGCGGCACGCCCTCGTGTCCTTTCTCACGACAACAAAGTGTTTCTGCTGAAAAATCATTTCAACTCAAACAACTAAAAAGCGCATGTGGAAAACCTACTTGTCCTTTCACAAAACAAAAATTAGGTACTGCTACAGATGAAGATATAATGGAAATGCAATTTATGGATGGAAACTGCAAACCGTGTGCATCAAAATGTCCTCAATCGATGCCAGCACCAAAATCCTTAAAACCTTTAGATCCAATACATTGGGACTGCCCTGATCCTTTACCAAAAGGACCTTGTCGAAATCCACAATGCCCTTTTAAACCAAAAGAGTTGAGGTTTATACCAAAAAGTACTTGTAATAGCCCAAGCTGTCCGTACGCAATTCTTCCACCCTGTGGTGATACAAATTGTCCTTTTACGCCAGCACCTACTACCGCGTCTAATGCTCCATCCAATAATTGCGGTGATCCAAAATGCGTATTTGTTGCTAAACCGCCATGTCCATCATCTGTACCTCCGTGTGTAAGACCACTTTGCTTTCCTCCTCCTCCTCCTTGTTTATCGGTGCCATGCCCCACAACTCCTTGTGGACCTATCACACCATGCTGTTTAAATATTAACTGTCCATCAAATCCTCCTACATGCGGTGATCCAAATTGTCCATTAAACTTACCTCCAAAACCATGTCCTGCAATGACGACTTGTCAACCTTGTCCGCCTCCGCCTCCGCCTTGCAATCTCCCATCAAAACCTTCTATTTCTAGACCAGTTTCACCTACTAGTATCTGTACCAACCCAAACTGTCCTTTTAATTCGAAAATGAATAATTCAAATCAGTGCTCTAATCCAGATTGTCCACTTAATCAAGTTTTACCTGATTCAACATCAGTTTGTACTAACCCAGATTGTCCCTATAAAAAACAGTCAAGCCAGTCTTTTTGTGCAAATCCCGCTTGTCCATTACGACAACTTTCTGATGCATTAAGTGGATCTATTTGTTCAAATCCTCAATGTCCTTTTGCAAATAAAGGTTCTGTAAACGAAAACGAATCTCTTTGTTCAAATCCACAATGCCCTTTTCGTCAAAAAACGTCAATAAATACAAAAAATTCTTTATGTTCTAATCCTCAATGTCCATTCAGACAACAATCTCCTATGGGAACAAAAGATTCTGTATGCTCAAATCCACAATGCCCATTTCAACCATCGACAATGACAGGAACAAAAGAAGAAAAATCTTCAATAATAACAAAAGGTACAATTTGTTCAAATCCTAACTGTCCATTTTCAGTAGGAATGCAAGATACCACCAGCATTTGCGACAACCCTGAATGTCCTTTTAGTACTAAAAATGAATTAGAAATAGCAAGACCTAAAATAACAGTAGACTGCACATGTGAAAAAACTAGTTCTGAAAAATTTAGAGGTAGTATGGGAGCAGGTCAAGATAGTTATGGTAGTTGTCCATGCTGTACTAATATTGCATCTGCAACTGGAATGCCTAATCAAACACTGCCTACTGAAACGACTGCTAAGAAAAAAACTGGAAAACATAAACGAAAGTCAACTCAATATATGTATAAAGTTGGAGATTTATACCCGGGTGTTCACATAGGTCATAGGGAATGTATTATTCCTGGTCGAAACGTACCTGCCAAAATGGGTTGGGCATGGAACGTTCATGTACCGTGTGTAGGTTTAAAGGTTAGATGCTGTTACATTTTTTTGTAAACTAGTAAAAAACAACTGTTTTAGCCTAGACGTGGATGGCGACCTGGTGCTGTAGGACGCAAAGTTGCCAAAATGATAATGGCTCATAGAAAAGCAAAAGGGTTACAACTTTTAGGACCTTTAACAGCAAAATCTAAAAAATCAAAGTCTCGATTTGGAGATTCTGATTCTGACGTCACAGTAGCACCCAAAGCAACTTTACAAGTAAAAAAAAGAGAAGGGGCGTATGTAATTACAATGAATCCTCTTAAAGATCCTATGAAAATTGAGGATAATGAGAACCCTTATATGGATTGTTCACCACTACAATTCAAAATTTCAAAAAATAAAGATAAAACTAAAGATGAATCGCGGTTATGCTTTTGCAACGACCAAGAAGAAGAATCTTCGTCTGATAGCGAGCTAGATATTGAATTTACTCCGCCTGCTGGTATTATAAGACCAGAAAGATTAAAGAAAAAGAAAAACGTTGTACACACTGATACGCAATATAGCGTTAACGATTTTGGTCCACCTAAACCATTATCACCCACAGGCTCCAAAGGTAAGTCGGCAGCTGCGAAAAAAAAGAAGAAAAAATAGAGTTTTCCATACTATAAATTTTTTTTAATTAAGATCATTTATGTAATTTTACGTAAATGATAACAATGTCTTCAATATATAAAGAAATTCCAAAAAAAATTTTAAATTATTAGTAAGCTATGATTAAAGAAAACGTGTTTGTTCTAAAATAGTCAAAATAAATCGTTAAAATGTTCACTGTAATATTCTATTGTTTTTTTATTTCAGTAATCCATTCAGGTACAAAATAGGTAATCAAAAACCAGTTATTTTTCCTATCCCAACAAGTATTAGTGTTATCAATGGCTTTTTGAATGTGATGTGTTATGCCTGTCTAACTATAATAATAACCAAATAAAAGGAGGATCTACGCAAAAACGCATTTATGTCAAATTTCTGTCCCTTTGAGCGCGATAAGGCTACAGTAGCGTACAATTATACGTTTCAGCTTCTTAATGCCACTTTTTTTAATGTGCGATTGTTTATTTAAAAAAATAAGTAAGTACTCTAAAAAAGTAATACGTTTGCGGTGAAAGTACATTCTTAGATAATTTGTAAACAGATTTATTCAAAACATCTTTTCAACTAAATCGTCACTTGTATCTTTTTCAAACATATTGCATATTTAGTAGATAAGATACGCACGTGCATCGTCATAAATTTGCTCCGATAAATAACATGTTACGAAAAAACTTGTTATTAAAAATCATAATAACCAAATAATTCTTACGTATTTATTTTGTTTTTAAATGTCTTGGAATTTTGATACACACTGCTGGATTTTAAGTTGCAACCTAGTCATAAGTAATTTCCTTTGGAGATAAAAGTTAAACAATGCAATTTTAGTTTAGCACTGCCCGAAAATAGATTTTACGTGAGACGAGCTCTAATATCTTCATCTAAAAATTTCTTATTTAAAAGATAGAAAGTGATAATTCCTTTAAAAGTTTGTACGAACTCTTCAGACGGTGACAAGCCACAACACCATAATCGTGTGCGAACGTAACATAATACAATGAAAACTAGAGATTACTACATTCCGAAGTGGGTTTACAAGCAAATAAGAACTTTGCCGTCTTAGCACGCAGTATAAACGGAATAATTCGAAAAAATATAACAAAACTACAATAACTTTGACAATGCATTAACAGAATTTCAAAAACCGGTTTTGCAGATAAAAATTATAAAATTAAATCATTTGTAATTATATGTTATAATTTTGAAAATACATTCGGTAATTAAAACGTGGAACTTGTGGTAAATAATAAATGCGTCGTAATTAAACACCCAGACTTTTTAGGCTTAGGCTTACTCTCTCCTTGAGAACCAAAACAAGAAGTAGAACTTGGCGTTTGCCCTATTATCGTTCGTGAACCTACACAAACTGACGTTTCGCAAGACATTGCAGCTTGCATCTTTGGAGTGGTAAATCTCACTGAAGGAAAAAGTGTAAGTGACAGTATTTAAATCATTCGCAATGAGGCAATTAACGAATTTCGCTTTCCGTTACCGCTTGACTGACTTCATGATTACTCGGAGTAAGAGTTTGTGTCCTTTCCAAAAAGGTTGATCTTAGTCTTAGAGAGTGTAATACTGCTAGCCAAGATTTGCTGAGTTTTAAACCGTTTTCACGGTTCATATTATATGGATGTTTTTCTATTTCCACAGTTTCACGGATTAGTCTGCGAAAGTAGACAAGAGTTCTAGCCAACACTTGGTCCAAGTTTAGCATGTGTCCTTAGTTCCACACGTGTTCTGCCAGTGCTGATTTTGTAACTCTGCGGTGTTTGCAATCAGCTATATGTTCTTTTTCTCTAACTTCAATAGAACATCCCGTCTGTCCTATATAACTTGATTCACAGGAACAAAGAATTTTGTAGATTCTGGCATGTTTTAAAGTCCTTTGTTTGTTTTTAGCAAATGTAGACCAATTGTTCAAGGTATCCTTAGTCGTAAAGACAGTTTCTCATGCCTTTTGTATCTTTTTGAACCCGTATCCATTTTGTTGTAGAAACTCTAACTCTTTCTTTTTCCTTTTGTAGATTTTCATTATCTGACATACGGATAGCTCTTTTAGCTAAAGTATGTAAAACAGTAGTCTTCTGTATTGGATTCTGGTAAGATTTGGCGTTTACGTATATATTAGTGTGCGTTTTGTTTCTATAAACGGAATGTCCCAATTCCGTTATTTTTCTTTTAACTCTATAGTAAATTTATTGCTATTATGTGCAGAGTTTAGATGTTGAAAGAACAGATTTAGTTTATCTTTGCCATGAGGCCGTACAAGAAACGTATTATCAACATATTTAAAAATAAGAAACTATTTAAAGGTACTAAAATTATAATTACTGAAGATCTAACTAAAAACAGGTATGATCTTTTCAAATCGGCGCGTGAAAAGTACGGTTTCAAGAATGTGTGGACTTATGACGGAATTATTAAAGTTAATACAAGTAAATCTATCATTTCTATCAAAGATAAAAATGATCTCGTTTAGTTTAGTTTTTTAGTTATTGTAGGAACTTACAACCAATAATGTATATATTTATATAGTTTAAGGTCGTTTATGTTAGGAATTACATGTATAATTTAAATCTTAGTTAATAGCATTTTTTTAAATTAAATTCTTATACTTTATTAATGCTAGATGCACCTATACACTTGCAAAATATACTTCTGTTAGATTAAAGTTTTAATACACTCTTTCAACTAATGAACAGGATAAACAAGTTAAAATGTGGGCATTTAAACGTTAGGTCGCTTGCTGCTAATTTTTCAGATTTTAAAGACTATGTTGTATCTAATAATTATGATGTTATTGCTCTTAGTGAAACTTGGCTAAATGAATTCATTACAACAAATGCTGTTGTTATTACTGGGTATAACCTTGTCAGATGTGATAGAAAGTCAAGAGGGGGTGGAGTGGCCTTTTACCTTAAAACTAATTTAACTTACAAAGTCATAACTTCAAATACAACAATCGAACAATTATGGATTGATGTATCCATGAATAAACTACATTGGGCTTTTGGTGTTGTCTACAAACCACCACGTTTAAATCATACAGAATTCCTAAACCAGTTAGAAAACACTATCTCAAATATACTACCTACTGTAAGTGAAAATTTTGTTTTGGCGATTTTAACATCGACGTGCTAAATTTTGAAAGTAAACCAACAAAAGATTTCAGCCTCTTCTGTACAAGCTTAGGGTTAAAGCAAATTAACAATTATCCAACACGTATAACAAACACTTCATCGTCTCTAATAGACTTACTACTAACAACTAATGAAAATATAATAAATGACTATGGCACTACTTCTCTACACTCAGTTTCGGATCACGAATTAGTGCAATGTATTTTGCAATTAACAAACGCTGCTCAAGAACCTGTCTTCCGAACATACAGAAATTTCAGAAACTTTGATTACGTACAATTTAAGTATCATTTAAAATCGCTACCGTGGAAAAATATATATGATATGATGAAATTAACTTTTTAAATAGTAATATTCTGATGCTTTTGGACATCCATGCACCAATTAAAACCTCCAGATTTACAAAAACTGCAGCGCCATGGCTGAACGACAATTTAAAATTTATGATAAAACTGCGAAACGTTGCATATAAAAAATTTAAAAAAACTAGATCTCAAGATCACTGGATGTATTACAAGCAATTACGAAATTTGACTACTAAAACTGTTAGGCAAGAAAAGAAAGTATACTTTAATCAACAAGGTTTAGATGATCCGAATCTACTATGGAAAAAATTAAAACAAATTAACATCAACACAAAAAATAAAACTAATGCACTTCCGCAACATTTATCAGATGTTCAAGAAATCAATAATTATTTTGTCAACTCTTTACCCAAGGTAGATTGTGATGCAAAAGCAACACATAAGTTTTATAACACTACACTACTATTGTCAAGGCAGAAAATGTTTGCTTTTTATTCTACAAACGAAAATGAAGTATTTAAAATACTGAAGCAAATTACTTCAAAAGCAGTGGGAGCTGACGAAATTGGTATCGAAGTACTAAGACTTTGCATTCTTTTTTTATTGAATATAATAATACTCATAATGAATTTTTGTTTATTAAATGCTGTTTTTCCGGATGCATGGAAGCACGCACATGTATTGCCACTAGCAAAAACATACAATCCAATCGAGTTTAGAGATTTGCGTCCAATAAGTATATTGCCTACGTCATCAAAAGTATTAGAAAAGATTATGGTTTCTCAGATGCAAAACTATCTTCTGTCTAACGAAATTATTCCAAGTATACAGTCAGGTTTTAAATCGGGTCATAGTTGTAGTACAGCTTTGTTAACTATCACGGATGATATCTTTCATGCAACTGATAAAGGGTACATGACGCTTATGGTATTGTTAGATTATTCAAAAGCTTTTGATACTATAGACCACGAATTACTATGTGCAATTCTTAGACATATTGGATTTACAACTAATTCTATTCAATTAATTTCTAATTTCTTAAAAGGACGATGTCAAACAGTTGTGTTAAATGGAAATATGTCTAATCTACTTGCTGTAAAAAAAGGAGTTCTTCAAGGATCAATACTTGAACCTATATTATTTAATATTTACACCCGTCGTTTTGTAAAGGCACTTAAAAACATCAAAGCGCATTTTTACGCCGATGATACGCAATTATATTATTTATTTCCTATAAAAGAACTTGGTCGGGCGTGTGAATTAATAAATAAAGACTTAAATGAAATAATAAACATGTCAAAAATTCACTACCTACAAGTTAACGAAAAAAAGTCTCAGGCAATATTATTTGGCAATAACAAAGATAGAATACTAGCTTCTCTAAATATGGAGATAAAATTAAATAACGAAACTATACCTTTTCGTGATACAGTCAAAAACCTTGGCTTACTGCTGGATTCAAAACTACGCTTTAAAGCACACATTTCTAAATGTGTTGGAAAAGCTTATGGCATACTCAAACAAATTTATCCGCATAGAAAGGTTCTAAATACAAAAATAAAAACCATACTCTGTAATGCTTTTGTACTTTCTAAACTTAGCCACTGTGATGTTGTATATTGACCTTGCTTAGATAAGGTGGATGTAAATAAGATACAAAAACTACAGAATGCTTGCATGCGGTATATTTTTGGAATTCGCAAGTATGACAGAATCACACATAAACTAAAAGAACTGGAATGGTTAAACATGCACGGTAGAAGAACATTACATGCTGCTTGCCTTTACCACAATATACTCGTAAACAAACAACCACAATACCTGTATCGCAAAATATCGTATAGAACAGATGTACATACATTAAATTTAAGGCATAAGGGGTCACTAACTCCACCCTCTCATAAAACAGAATTATTTAAACGATCTTTTTCTTATCAAATCGTGTATAACAACGTACCGAGCACTATGAAATCACTAGCTATCATCCATTTTAAAAAAAAGTTTAAAAATAGCGATGCAAAACGGCCTAACAATAATAAAAAATACTTAAATATTATGTTTAATACTGTATTAGTATAACGTTTACTTTTATTACTTTACATATATTTTTCTTTTAACGTACTTGCTACTTGTATTAACTATAAAACTAAGTTTATAAACACGGGGTTAAGTGGAAGAGCAGTCGGTAGTTTACTACCATACTGAACTTCGCCATGTTGTACCCATTATATAATTATAATTTATTAATGTAGATCATTGAATAAAGGCATTATTATTATTATTATTATTATATCTAAACTAAGTTTTTGGTTTTAACTCAACATTTTTCATAATTTAAGTTTCAAAATACTCCATATAAATATTGGGTATAATTGGAGAGAAAGGTGAACCGATTGTCGCTCCTTCTACTAAAATAAGTGTTTTTAAGACAGAGTTCGATTAGCAGAACTTTGTTCTTCAGTTATTCTGATTTCTCTTCAATATGCGAATAAATCTTCCACTTTTAACTAAAGCTGAAGAACATCGATATTCGATTTGTGAGTTATCAGCGCTGTCGCGTTCTACCTCGTTCACTCCATCAGCATTATCTATGGAGGTCGAGTCCGCGTCTTCCAAGCGTTGTCGTAAAGAGGACGACGTCTGTATTCCCCGTCGAGTCCTTACCTGACAGCATTGAAGAATTCTTCGATATTGACGTTAAGCGCCTTACAAAGATCATTTTTGTCTGTAAAATCACTATGTCGAAACAAGCGAAAATTATCGACCTAGTCAGTAGACTTCAAGCGACTTTTCGAAAAACCATTAGTTCCCGTCGCGTCACGCAGCAAACTGCGGATATTGCCTGTGTCTTAGCAAGCGTACAAACAGCCTTGCAAACTGTTACCGCCAAACTTTCCGGTACACCAGTCGCTCCTGTTCTTCGTTCGATTATTGTTATTGTTCTCAAACCCGATTCTCCGTTGAAGACAGCGGACGAAACAAAGTCGACCTTAATCCGCAACCTATGTACCTACCTAAAAGTGAAGTTATTAAACATAAAACCTGATCCAATACTTGCCCAGCATAAATGAAACGGCTCGACACCAAGATTGCAAATACGAATTATGAACAATAAGGACACTCAATTAACTTTGAGGTGTGCACAAGTGAATCTTTCCAATTCGCGAGTTATGACTTTCGAAGCTATGAGTTTCTCCTCCGACAACGACATTAATATCTTACTGACCCAAGAACCATACGTGTTTAGTTCTGGTTCAGGGTACAAGCTTGCTATGCGGTACTACATGGCTATTGTTTTCAATACTTCAAAGCCGGTCGGAGTGGTTACACTAAGCAACTGCAGTATCTATGATTACGGTTAGAAACTCTTAATGAACTAAAATACGTTCCTGTCATAAGAGCAAGTGACTTCAATTTAAAATTGCCGTTCTATGTTATCAACGAACCACATCAGCCTTTCACCTTTTCTAATCAATTAGGTTCGACGAATATTGACGTCACTTTGGCGTTCCACTCCGTTGCCAGAAAAATCCAAAACTAGTGTGTTATCCTAGAAGTTATTGAAAGTGATCACCGACTGATACGATTTGAGTTGACCGTCGAGGCACCTCTCCTAGAACCGATTCCTATGAAAATCCTGGATTTCAAACACATAGATCCCGTTTGCTTAAACACGACAATCGCAAACTTTATTCCTACATACCTTCCACGTGATGCTTTGTGCCACGATCCTGGATCTGTAGATGCCATCATTAGTAAGTTGACTGAGATGATCCTCGATTCTTACCAACGTAGCTTAAACCGTTCACGCATAAGTTCTACAGCCAGTGTGCCGTGTTGGAGATCTAAGATAGGTAAAGCGAGCGGTGAGTTGTTTACGAAAACACCACCTTATCTCTTACAAGGCCACGTTTCGCCGGTACAAACTGGCAGTAAAGACAGCAAAATATAGCTCCTGGCAAATAATCGTTGAAAAAAAAGCGTGGGGATTAGTTTACAGGTTGCCCTCTCGTAGTTATTATTATTATTAGACTATAAAAGTTATTGCTTGCTCCCTGTTTCCTATTGACGATCCGACGACAAATAGTTCAAATAAGATCCCGCACTGATTTGCAAATAAGATCCCAACAAGACTGGGTGGTCATTAGCGACGATATAGCAGCGGTGATTAGTAGTATTCCTAAAAACAAGACAGAATACATTGTTATGTCCTACCTCTAATTGTACAAGATTTTCTCTCTTCTACGATCGTTGATTTGTTCAACTCATGCATTAAATGTGGTTAGTTTTCTACCAAAGCTGGTAAACACATCACCATAACTCAAACCTGGGAAGAAAGATTTCGTAAATCTCAACTCGTACCATCCGATGACTGTTGTCGGAACTTAGCAAAATTTTTGAACGTGTGCTTCGTAAAAAGATTCATGACAACATTCTTCCACAAATCGTTTTCTATCCTATTGAATAAGGCTTCATTTCAGGCAAAACGACGACTGACGTCGTCCGTAGATTAACGACCAATAAACGACAGGACGTCTCCAAGTACAGACTTGCAATTTTCATTGACATATCCGGAGCGTTCAACAACGTATAGTGGCCTTTAATAATAGGAGCTCTCGTCGTTAAGAGACTACTTGCTGGCGCTACGCGCGCATTCGTAGTTATTTATCAAACAGACCTTGTGGAGTCTGGTTCTAAACGACTTGCTTAGCACAGAACTACCAGCAGACTGCGACATTTTCTCATACTGTCACGGTGTCCGCAATTTCCAGATGAGACTTAGAGACAAAATCCAACACATGCCTAAACATAGTGGTAAGCTGCGCTCGCAGCAACAAACGGACGGTTTCAGCGGACAAGACTAAGTACATGGTTTTTGGGTTCACTTTAAAACTACGCCTCAACAACATTCCCGTCCGTAGAGTTTTCAAATTCAAGTACTTCGAACTTTTTCTTGAAGACAGATTGAGTTTTGTAAAACATTGCGCATTCGTGATTGACAAGTGTAAGAACGACTTGCACTTGTTCTATAAATACTCACGCTTAAAATGGAACCTACACAAAAAATCCCTTGCGAATACCTTTAACAGTGCAGTTATACCCTTGCTCACCTACAGCCTAGACATTTGGTACTACAGACGACGACATTCACACGTGGTCAGAAAACTGGCCTCGCTCCAATCCATATTACTTAGAACTATCTTCGGGGCTTACCGCACCGTTCCCGTAGATATCCTCTGTGTCATATCCAAACATCCTCCCCTGCATCTCCTTTTGCAGAAAATATACTACACCAAAGTTCTTGGCAAGGCTGGCACGTGCACGTTTCGCTCAACGACTTCCCGTCCTTTTCAGCGCCAAACGTCACTTAAAGGTTATCATCTTGGGTAAATGGCAGCGGCGGCGGGACACTTCCCAGAAAAGGCGTAACACCTACTCCCTCATTTCGGATATCCTTACCTGGGTTAGAATGCCCCACATCCCCGGACGAGAAGCAGTCTAATTTTTTTCTGCATACGGTGGATTTTGTTGTCATTTAAAACGCATTAGTGTTTTGGATGACGACAGCTGTCCGTCGTGTGGCGTTCCACACATCGGATTCTCGCTTGTCGCGAATTCGTTGACGTTCGAGGTGACCTGTTAGCCACGATCAACCCTTATCCCGAATCCCCTCAGGTCATCCTTAGACTGGTGGCTTATGTAAATGTGTATTTACCTTTTGCAAAGAGAGACCAGAGTCTTTATTAGTAATAGTATCTTTAGTTTGGCTAGCTAGTTTCGTTATATAACATTGCATTTTTATTTAGAGTCACTCTGATTTATTGCATTTTTAGTTAAAGAACACGTTTGATTTTCATTTTAGCTGCCGCTGTTTGATTAACACTCTGCCTTTCTTTATTTTTCCTCATCTATATGCAAATCCTTTTTCTTCCCGACTTCCACGTGCTCTCATAGCACAAATACTTAGCCCATCCTACTGATCTTATAAGACTATCAATACTCGCAACATTTCCTTACTTAACATACCCTTCTTGTGGCGAACTTGTACCAAGCAAGTTTGGGTGGTATCCCAAACAACACATTGGTACAAAAAACGTCTAAATGTCCGGCTAATAGACATTTATTAGACATAAAAACGTTTTTAAACGCGTTATTAACGTTTATTAGACGGACATTTAGACGTTTTTTGTACGAATGTGTTGTTTGGGATGGTTGGTCTACATCCTCCTCTTCTTTCATTGAACAAAAACACCGGGATTTGAGTAAAAAGAGATACCACGTCAAAACTGACTAGGATATCTTTAGTTATACTCAACTGATAATGGGGTTGTTACTACTTACTTCTAAGTTGTAAGAAGATTTAAATAATAAAAAAAGTTTGAAAACTACATAGAAATTTCTTTAAAAAAACGTTGACCAAAGAATGTAGAAAATTCTCGACGCGAATATAACGAATATATAAAAAGGATTCATAGGTCAACTTTTCGAAGTCGAAAGTTGTGAAGACTTTGTTGGTTTAAAATAAATAAAGTGTTTAACCGATTTAAATAAACAGAAGTTATTCGTGGACATTATTATTCGAGTGATAGTAATAAGTGATATATAAATTATAGTGTTTTTTTTAATATCGTTAGATTTCATTAGTTACGTGCAGCTCTAATGGTGTAAATACTTAGTTTTAAATAAATTAGTTTTAAAAAACCGTCAAGTATATTACATTTGATGTCTTCTTCATTTACGAAAAAATACATTTTGTCTAACTGTCCTGTCTTTAATTATAAATTATAATATGGATGTTCCAGAAATGTTGAAATAACGAAAGTCACCCAAAATTTACGGTCAATTAAACACATGCAAAATTTATTTTATTACTTTAATAAGTAAATTATAAGAATGCTGTTATTTAATGTATTTTTAAGGTTCATGTACAAAAGGGATGCAAAAGAGAACTTTGTATAATACATTAATCTTTAAGTTATGTTGTTAAACTAAATGTTAGATTAAATGGAACAATAAAACATTTTTTTTGTGCTGCCAACATCGTCATCATTAGTTAGTGAAGTTACGTAATGGGCTAAAAAAGCTCTAGTGTGGCAAAATGAAAACTAGTCCACATAAAACTATGTGTTCAAAGTTAATTATTATTAAAGAGCGGAAGTTGTGGCAGTAAAAATCTTCAAAAATTGCGCCCTAAATTGAATATAGAATTTTCAAAAATTGCATTAAAAACTAGAAAATTTCAGTATAAAAGATAATAAAATGAAAACAATTCGTGTATGTGTTTTGTACTTGTATAGATTATTTTCCCATCATTTACATAAATTTCACTGTTAGTGCTATACGTTTTAATTTACGTATTTACTTGCAATTGATGCAGTTAACTTAAGCATCTTAATTAGTGCAAAATGTCTCAAAACTATCAAAAAGTTGATGCAATTGAATTGTCAGTAAATAACATAATATCTCATTCGTAAGTTACGATATGGTAACAAGCATTAAAAGCATAAGAAAACTTTGAGATCTGGTGATTATATTATCACCGTTTGTTTGAATGAGGTAGACAATGTTGCATTTGATAAAACAATACAATTCTGGAGTTTTTTTTTATTTATTTCTTTAAAATAAATGAATATATACACTACCTTTTGATTATTAGAGTAGCTACAATCCAAACGTAGTGTATATTTATTTATTGTAGAACCAGTAGTATTCACCTGATGACGACTGCAGATGCTCTAACAATCGAAACGTAGTGTATATCGCATATTTATTTATTTTTCAAAAATAACTACAATGGAAGTGCAGAATTGTGCTCTTTATTACCGTTGTTACCAAGAAACCCGGGGAATAAACTTATAGTTAAAATAAGTCTAAAATTTAGAATTTACTTGTAATTTGAATTTTTTTAATTAAATTGCAAGAAAATTTGCATGATTGTTGAAAATTGCTGAAAAATTGCAATAACACCAAAAATTGCAAATGCCTCAACTACCGCTCTTTAATTATTATATTAGAATGAGTATGCGACAGGTGGAAAAGTGATTTAAAAACTTTTGAAATTCACTTAGAATTGAAAAAATCGATATTAAAGTTAACGTTAAATTTGACAGATTTAGTAATAAATGTAGTACCAACATTCTGTTTCTGGCGTTTTTTTATTTTTTCCAAAGAAATATATAATTTTACAAAAGGCAACACAAAAAATAATGTACGTTACTTTCGTCGAAAATTTCATAGCATAACACTCACATGCAACGCTCAGCCGTTTTATAATAAACGTATGTAAAAAACAAGAAAGTACATAAAAAGTGTCTCATATTTTACTACGCTTTATAATCATAAGATACATATTGCTGATTCGCAAACAAGTGGTAGTAGCAAGATTTCGGTGTAATCAAAAATAAATTTAGATTTGTTATGTAAGCTGATCCTGACAATGTCACGTTTAGATGTTTCTGAAAGATAAAATGACGATATCGTGAATTGGTACATACTATTTCTGTCACAAAAACCAGACAATTTTTAAATGAAACCAATTCTTGAAAATATTTTATGGTCAAATACTATTTTGATTTTTAATTCTATTTATTAATAATTTTGCAAAACTAGACTAAAACTATGTAACTGAAACATGCATATAGTTAAAAAAAACTGAACACATTTATTTGAAAAGAAAGTTTTCTTGCTTTCAGTCTGACAATTACAAATACTAAATTTACAATAAAAACGTAACTATACAAAAAATTCGACTTAAAAATAAAGATGTAAATTTTTAAATCAAAAATGAATAGTCCAAGAAATGGCACAATTTTACTTGTAGATAGATGTTTCTTCTTTTAGGTAATAAGGAAAATACGGCTAATATTAAAAAAAAAGTACTTGTTTAGGCCGTTTTGTACATGTAAATTATATTTTTTCTTATTCGTTAAATGACATCTTATTTGTAGTTTCCAAACCCCGTAATTAGATTCATCCGGCAGATTTTTCGGTTTTCTGTTTTTTTTTACGATTGATTAGTTCGATGTTAGCATCGAAAACGTTTTACTCGTTATTTTATTACGTTTGATTTAAGTTTATTTGTATTTCATAGTTATTTCACAATTATTATTGGTATTTTTTTTAAATGCATAAAGTTCCGTGGTTTTGATTTTGATTTAGTGTTTGTACTTCTGGTTATCTCATTAGAAAAACAACTCTAGCTAATTTACGACTTCCTTTTTGATCAATTTTTCTTGGTATCTATATTTTTGTTTATGTTGAGTTCTTTTACGAGCGCAATTAGGACCACCTGATAATTTGACGGAGTAAGCGTTTTCTGTGGGAAGATTTTCTTTCTTTCGAGTGCGTACATGACAAGACGCACTTGGCCATTATATTTTTCATCTTTGTTAATTTACTTGGTTTAGTGTTGCATCTTTTACAAAGATTTTACGGCGCAAGTTTGTTGAATTAATTGGGATTACGAGGTATTATAAGGAGTAAAATTTTGATTTTGAGAGAATCCTTTTGTCGCAATTAAGAATACCGGGTACCGGAATGTTGTTCGGGGTGTTTTACCCTACCGTTAGGCAATACCGCGGAAGTTAAATAAATGGTGCCGTGAAAATTGAGTGGTGTGATGGGAAATAGCAGTTTCCCAAATTCGTAATTTTACGGTTTAAGGAACTTCATGGTATCCATAATAAAACTCACGTTCGAGTTGGATTTATTTTCGATGTTTTGTGTGAAAAATCCCGTCTTCGCTTTTGTGCGGATTTCAATTAAATAGTGAAATAAATCTTTCGCCGTAATTCCATTGTTTGGGGATCCCACCGAGCTTGTATTCGTCTACTGTACACCTAGACCGTCCCGGGTTCAATCTAAATTCGTAGCTTCTGGAACCGCTGTGGCCGACAGTTCATCTGGAGTATACAATTGAGTAAAGGTATTTATCGAATTTGTTATTACCATGAAGTGAACCGCGATTGATATGATTTAAAAGCTTTGATTTGAGCCGATTGAATTACGGCTAACTTTAATTATTTCAAGAAACACTTGAAGGTGTTTGCGTGAAGTTCGCTTTAATTAAATAATTTTGTTTTGTGTATGTAAAAGTAAGCCTTATTCATGCATGAAAGATAATGTAACATATAATTTGTTTGAACGTTTAGTTCGAAGCAAAGTTTCGGGCCTATATTTTATGACTTTTGTATTTTATTATTTTTGCTTGTTGTTTGCGAATTAAGTATGCGGACAAGGCCTTGAATTTTATTATTGTTGTGTATTATCGAAAAATAAGTTAACGCTTTATTTTCTTTTATATATATTTGAATTTTTATATTCAGTTTGTGAATTTGTATTTCATTTATTATTTTTATTCAAATTTGTTGGATATTCATTGTTTTTTTAATTTTTTTTTAATATTCAGTCAATAAATGTTAAATTGTTAAACTGTAATGAGCTTTTATTCATTCAGCTGCCGCGTACGTAAATTTTTAAGTGTATTTCAGAATTTAGCAAGTTACAACTCGAGGTAAGTCCAAGGGGTTGTAACCAACCGGATAAGCTTTTGGATTATCAGGCGTCCGGAAGCTATAATCATCGTGTCCTTGATTGGCGCCCTAACTGATTTTGAGTGTTTACCTTTTTATTTCGATTTTATGTCAATCTCGTTTCCAAGTTATCACGGAATTTTAAAATATAACTCATCCCGTCTCCGCTGAGCAGCGGCACAACATCGTTTATGTTACCTCATTTCAGGCAGTGACTTTGTTTTAACTTTGGCATGTAACACAGTACACAAATTCTTACTCTTGAAAAATTACAAACTGTTCTTTGTGCTATCAAAGCACTTTTAAATTCTCGACCGCTTTGTGTCTTAAGCAACGATCTTCAGGCTTTGACGCCCGCTGATTTTCTCAATTTGACTCCTTTGAAATGAATGCCGGTTGAAACATTAGATGACGTTTCTATTGGTCGGCTAGATAGATATCAATTAATTGATCAAATGATTCAAACATTCTGGCGTCGATGGCGTATAGAATATTTTTCCTCTCTTCAAATCAGGGAAAAATGGAATACAAAACCTGACAATATAGCTCCAGGAATAGTAGTTGTAGAGGACGTTCAACCTCTTCAATGGCTTCTAGGTATTATGGAAACAGTATATCCAGCTGCTGATGGCATAGTTCAAGTAGTTTCATTACGAACTCGTCACGGATTGTGGAAAAAACCAGTAGTTAAAGTATGTTCTCTTCCCACCCAATAAGAACTTCATTTTCAATTTTTTTTTTTTGTTCTAGTAGGTAGTTATTTTCATGTTTTATCTTGAATGTAGTAGCTACGGTACTATTATAAGTAACGCACCTGTTTTTTTTTAAATTTTTTTCATCATCAATTTCATTTTTCTAGATAGTACGACGACTAGAGGGGTAAGTACCGTTTTTTTTTGTCTTGATTTTTATTGTAATTTCAAATCAAGATTAGTTATTTAGTTTTTTCATATAGTCTACTTACATACAGACCTCTTATTAAGCGTAGAGTTAAAAGCAAAGACATAAAAACATTTAGAACCACAAAATGTTTAGGTAGTAGAGAACTTACACTTCCATCGCAAGAACAAGAGCAACAATTGACAATTACGTTAAAAATCTGGTAGAATTTTTATTTGGCTTAACAACAAACTCAGTTTGACGACGTCTTGCAACTGAGGTTGCCAAAAAAAACAATCTAAAATAAGATAACAACAACGATGATAGCAATATGAGACAAGTTCAAAAAAAAATTAAAATATATAATTTTTCAATTAGTACTTGAAGGTACATTACGATGCAAAAAATTTTAATAGAACAAATATAAACATTTACTACTATATCAAGGTTAAAAGAAGTTTCCACTATCAAAAGTCTACAACGTTGATGAGATGGGAATAACGACCGTTCAAAAGATAAAAAATTAATATACTGATTTCAGCAGAAACATTGCTTACTGCAGTAATGTGTAAAAGTTGCCAGGTAGCATGTGTTTCTACAATGCTCACGAACTCCCCTGTTAGCATGCAACCTCAGTTTCTAAATGGAGCAACTTTAGAAACATCTGTTGTTTGTCAGTCAAGACGCTGAGTGCAAATTAACATGCACTCAAAATATTAGTGTAATTGACAAGAACAAGAAAACCTTTAGAAGTTTCACTTATGGTTCTACCTTTGAAATATTCTAGTCAAGAAGCAAAACATAATAATGAAAAAATCTTAATAATATATGAAGTTCAGGTTTTATTTGAAAAAGCTTCTTTGCTAGATGCTGCACAACCAACTTCAATTAAGAATTTGAGGAAATGGGAACGCATCGGCTGAATTGACATGTCTTTACAAATGATATGTTTTGCGTAGTTGAACCTACTAATATTCTAAAAGTTAGAAAAAAACGGCAGTGTAACTGAACTACTACTGAATTACAACTTGCCAAAATTTGCTTACAAACTATACTTTCTTCTATTTCTAGGATACAAAGTTACTTAATCAACCTTAGAAAAAGAGAATGAATAATAGAAGAGATAAGATGAATCAAACTCACTGTATTTTTCTTTAAAAACAATTTGATAATTTAACTGTATCTAATGAAGAGTACTAGAATACGTTAAAAATAACAATTTTTTTCTATATTTGGTATGAAGCTAGCTTTTTATATTCTCTCGGTTCTATCAAAAGATGCGTCTGATAAAGAAACCAAAAGTAAGTGTATCCGCCATTCTTTGCAGTTTTTTTTATATAATTTTGTACTTATTAAATAAAACAATTTTCACTAAAAATATTTTTCGTATGACTTTTTAAGCTGTGATATACACTCTGAAATGTAACTGTAGTTTAAGTGTTCTATTGCAGTAATAATAAAGCGTATTGTATACATAGTAGTTAAATGATATATAATTAACATATGTAGTTCTAGATTCCCTTGACCATTGTAAATACTTTGTGTATTAACATTAATAAATATTATTATTGTTCGGTGCTTTTTTAGGCAATAGCATACTTTTAAAAAACTAATTCGTATTGATGAAGAAAACTAAAATTGATTATAAAATATATGTTTGAAGTATACCATATACTTTTGAAATCTACACGATGTAGAAAATTATTTTTAAAAATTACGTTTAGAATATTTTACATACCTCTTCCTGCCTCTTCCATCATTTCCATCATTGGATTAAATTTGAGACTAAATACTTTCACTAACGCTGGTAGAATAAATCCAGTCATAAGTGCAATTGCTGCTGATACGACAACTGCTGCGATATTCACTTTTGCTACCGCTCCTTTTGTAGCGTCAATTGCTTTGTCCACGGGAATTTTTATAAATGGAACGGCAAATTGCATTTCTATCTAAAATATAACAAGAAGTGATTAATGTTTGTTAAGCAACACAATGTATGCGTATGAATAGTTCTTTTTTACTACGTAACTTTACCTTTAAATATTTAAGTTTTTTTTAATTTTTTGGTAAATACTATAAAAGAAATTCTTATAAAAGTCCTAACGTACTTTCACTCTATTTTTAACAAAATTTTACATTAACCGATTGATCTACTTATAAGAGTTATTATTATATTCACAGCTATACAGGTAAAAAGAAATATTGACTCTATAATTTTATAAACTGATTCATCGCAGACAACCCGCAACCCATTATTGTTCCAAATGTATCGTAAAGAAATCATGAATGTATCAGTACGTAGTGTTTTTGTTAGCATTCATTTATAGAAAGGATTTCAATCTTAAAAATATATTGGAACGATAAATATTGACAATGTAAAAGTTATTACCTTTGTTGATAGTTTTTAATTTTCTCTATTTTGTAACAAAAGTAATGATTTTTTCTTAAGAATTTTTTTTGTGTATTACAAAACATTTTGATACAATTTAAGAAAAAAGCAGTATACTAACGTCACTTAAAGAAGAATGCCGTTTTGTGTTTTACGAAACAAAAACACTGTGCTCTACTCCTGTAATTACCATAATGTTTATACTGCACTGTTCATACAGAGTGCCCCAAGGGTACGAGGAACTTCCATAACTCTGTTGCTATTTGAGATATCAACGTAGCTGCGGATATTTTATACAATTTAAAATTATTTTTGTCATATACATGGTATTACTATACAAGGTGGCGCAACAAACTTGTTTTTTTAAAATGGACACTATATTTTTGCATCATTATAAAACCCTTCTGATTCTGATTAAAACGACTCAACATTTTATAAGCCAGTTATGCACCGTTTAGATTTTAGTCGGAAAACCAGTGTAAAGGCACCATCTTCGAAAAATCACCGAGACCCTAAATTTTCATTCAAGAGCTTATTGATCCACAAATTCGAGGTACCGTATACAAGGTGTGTCTAAACGTAAAACCATAAATAACTTAGTTTTCTCAGATAAAACACTATCTTTTTACACCATTAAATATCATTTTTTCCAACGATATAATAGTTTGTCTGGTTTATTGTTGGAAACAATACTGTTTTTTGAAAAAATATTTGTTATTTATTCTGTGGTTATACGTTATAGATATAGCCACTTCAATAAATTCATTTTGTAAATTAGAATGATTTATTTATTTTTACAATTTGTAATATGTCTGACTTTTTTCAATTTTTTTTGCTGATTGTCAGGCAACCCAATAATAATTTTTACATCTGTTCAAACATAAAATTTAAATAAAATTTATAATAGTCTTTTAAACACTTGTTTTACAACACTCCCCTATAGTTTAATCTTTAAGTTCATGTGGAAGTTTTACTTTTCTTCCTGATCTCGTTTTGATAGTTTGTTCGTTATTTAAACTTGTCTTAACTTTCGAGTAAGAGTTTGGAGTAGTGCTCTGAACGATTTTAGTTGAAACTAATTTATTGGGTTCTCTTAATTTTTCCATTTGCGTTTTAACTTTCTCAGATAACAGGAAAGCAGGCTTTAGTCTGTCTATGGAGACTGTTTGTTTACCCCTAGGTAGTAAGAAAACATAATATTTTTCTTGTTTTTCTATGACAGGATACGGTCCATCGTACACTGCTTGCAGAGATTTCCTTAACATATTTTGTCTAACAAAAATTTGGAAACTTTAATTTAGTTTTTATGTACAAAAATCTTTGATTTAGCATGATGTTCCTGTTTGGTTAATCAGAGATTTTTATAGTTTCTTTAATTTTAAAAACAAAATTTGTCACATCATCCGTGTTGGAAGTCTCGATGAATAATTCGACAGGCAATTTTATAACTAATCCATATGAAATTTTAGCCGTTGTAACATCGTGTTCTGGTACGATGTATGAACGCAAATCTAATAAAACGATGGGTTGCTTGTTAATCCAATCTCCCGTCAAATGACATTTAATCGCCGTCTTCAGGCTACGGTGAAAACGTTCGATTTTTCCATTTGCAGCTGGATGATAGGCCGTTGGTTTTATATGATGGATTCCAAGTAGCTTTGTAATTTCCTTATAGAGTATTGAATTGAATTGTTTTTCTCTGTCGGTGGTGATTCTACTAGGTGAACCAAATCTAGCTATCCAAGTGGTGATAATAGCTTGAGCCACTGTTTCCGCCGTAATATCCTTAACGGGTGTTGCTTCCGGCCATGTCAAAAAACGGTCTATCATCGTCACTACATAGCGAAAGTCTTGTGATAATGCTAAGAGGCCAATAATGTTTATGTTTACATGTTCGAAACGATGTTCGGTTCTATTCTCCTAATTAAGAACCTTACTCTTAGTATGTCTCCACACCTTACATTTCTGACAAGCTATACAACATTGAGTCCATAATTGACGTTCCTTTTTTAAACCAGGCCACACGTAGCGTTTCGATACAATTTTTGCTGTAGCTTTCTTTCCGGGATGAGCTAAGTCGTGAATTGATGAAAATATATTTTTTCTACAACATTTAGGTATATATGGTCTAATTTTGTTGTTGTTGACGTCACAAACTATAACTTCTTATTCCACTTGGATTTCCTGTAAGTTTAAAGAACACTTATTTGATTTTTTTAGATTAACTAAGTCTTCATGAAATTGTATTTGTATCTATTTTACATAATCTTGACAAATAATCTGCTGCCACAATGCAGGTTTTAAAATGTTTTAATTAAAAGATAATGAACAAGCAGACTGTTAAAGTTTAAAGTGTATAAAAATACACTTTAAATCAATATTCTTCTATAGGTATACCGTAATTACCTGATTTGGGATTTATTGCAGATAAAACAGAGAATTAAAAAAAACCTTGGAATAGGAATCGAATTACTGAAGTTGCAAAAATTATTACCAAAGGAAAAACTGCCGAAAAACGTAGTAATCAGCAGTACTATTTTATGAAAAATTATTATGTTCTTAAAATAAATAACATTCAAAGAGTCATTCTTAGAATCTCACTTATCTACCGGTCACGGAGGATGCGATAAAATGTTGCAAAATATTAAAAAAAAGTACAATATCCCACGTACTGCAATTGAAATTTTTTTACGTTTGTGTTTAATTTGCCATGAAAAAAAGAGAGAAATTAAAAAGGGTCTATTGGTAAAACCAATTCTATCTAAAGATTTAAACTCTCGAGGATAGGTAGACCTAATTGATTTGCAATGGAGAGTATAAATGGTTATTAAATTCTCAAGACCATGCTACGAAGTTTGTCCATTTGAGACCACTAAAATCTAAACGAGCTGATAAAGTTTCATTGGAATTACTTAAAATATTTTTAGAATTCGGTACCCCAAAAATATTGCAAAGCGATAATGGCTGCGAATTTGTCAATAATATCATTAAACAACTTGTTTCGATGTGGCCAAATTGCCTAGGCATTTTATAAAATGACGGATTTTACAACATATGCATTTTGCATTGTAATTTTTATTATTAAGATAAAGATCCACAAACCCCTAGAGAGAAAAGAGCATTTATCTCATGTAAAGCCGTGGATTCGATTAATTTCTAAAAAAGTAAAAAGTAGCACGCGTGAAGCGCGAGAAGGTGTTACACACTATATCTTTCGAACACTATTATGTTAATGTGATAGCCTGGTTATATATTCTCTTTCTTGGTTTTATTGTTATTTTATGTGGTTTTAGTGATTTTTTTCTGTAGAAACGTAGTAGTAGCAAAATAGTTTGTATAAAATAATATTACTTTTTGCTTTAGTTGTACTAATAGTATTGTTAAAATTTTAATACTTTTATAATAAATATCTTTACAAATAATCAGTGGCGGTCTATTCGGTCATTTGGTCAATGACTCTTCGGAAAAATGAATAAGAAAGGTATTTTATTTACATTAAAATTACAAAATATTAGAGTTTGAATTTCATGCGTTTAAATTGAGAATTGAGACACGAAAACTTGCGAATTTACCGGAGGCTCACATTTACGTATGCCCGCGTGCATAATATTGAAGCGGAATCGTAAATGATATAGTTATTGTAGTCATTAGTGAGCACACATAATACAATTTTATGCGAGTTAGAAAAGAAAATAAGTAAGCGTTTAAATGGGTGGCAGTGCAATGCTTACGTGATTTACGTCATTTATCATTATCTTCGCAGCACGTGTGTATAAAGCACAGATACTAGAATGCACATTTCTTATCATATAGGATAAACGTTAAAGTAAATTTTCCTAGTTGATCTATAATACTCATTTCTACCGACTTATCGTTTTTGTTTTAGAATGACGGTGGTACAAGACATTAAAAAATTAATAGCTAATACTGATTTAAACGTTTAGAATTTAAATTTAATGCTCGTCCTCCCTTTACTTCAAATTCGTAAAACCAGTAAACATAAAAATAAAGAAGTCCATAGTAATTTTAAAGAATCTATATATGATTCGTCAGATTGAATTTGTGAATTTGAAGTAAATAATAGATTTGACTGTTTTATAGGTTTACTGGTTTCACATGATTCATTATGGTGTAAAAATAAAGTTACCGATTTATAGCATTTAAAAGAAAAAATGAGAAAGCACTCGTTATCGGCGAATCACATGAAAAGTTGTATGAATTATGCTACTCTTAGTCGCGTTAATATTCGCTTACAAATACAATTGACCACAATGAAAATGTTTGTAAAAATAGGTACAAATATTAAATAAAATAACTAATTGACTTTACCAGCAACTACTGTGGAAAGTAAGCGATGTTCCTCTACGTAAACAAAAATTAAATCATTTCTACGCAATCGGCAATACTATGAAACAAGAAAGTCGTGCGTATTTCTATGGAAATTATTATAAAATCTTCCATTAAAAACTGTAAATTTTTATCGATTATTTTGGTAATTGTAATGATGGATGAATATCTTAAATCTTAGTTTTAAATATAATTGATCTTAAATAAAAATCGTGTTAATGTAAGAATGTTTTTTAGACTTTGCGATAATTGTGTTGACCCTCTTGTATGATTGACCACCAGCCGCCACTGCAAATAATACTTATTGTATCAATGAGTGTGTTTATAAGTAGTTGCTAGTAACAATATCACATTTTGTGCAAACATTGATTGTTTTTGCGTCCAATATACAAGTAAGTGAATTTTTCCTCAATGTTAGGCACTTTAAATTTATTAGCATGAAACGTTCCTTTTCGAAAAACTACAACTAGTGTCTTGTACCCATGTGTATCAGCACCACAAAAAATCCAAATAAGGCGTTTGTGTCTATTTCTAAAAGTTGCTAATAAATAAATTTGTGTTAAAGTATAATGCTCTATTTGTATAAATATCAAAGAGAAACATATTTACTTGTATATTGAACAAAACAAAAAAAAATTAATTTTTACAAAAAATGTGATATTGTTAGTAGCAATAACTTATAAACACACTAATTGATACAATTAGTATTACCTATTACCAAAGATGTTAGAAGTTCAATAACTACCACTACTGCTAAACGAAAAAGTTCGATATCCTAAGTAAACTATTTAACTAAACGAATAAATATATTTACTTATTAAAACTAGAACTATAAATATTTATTGTAAAAGGTATTAAAATTATAACTATACTATTAGTAGAACTAAGGTTATTTTATACAAACTATTTTGCTACTACTACGTTTTACAGAAGAAAATTACGTTATTTACAACACCAAGTACTCACAACATCTACAAGCACAAAATCTACACTAAAAAATCACTAAAACCACATAAAATAACAACAAAATTAAGAAAATGTAAAGCCAGGCTATCACATCAAACTCACTTCGGCAAGCTTTGTTGTGTGCTCGGAATAATTCAAAAATCATCAACTTTTAATAATGTCGTTTTTCTTCATTAATTAATTACGGATCTACTTTTAATTAGCATCATTGTAAACGTGCCCTATTGAAGATATCAACCGAAAACTATGGTATATTATTATTTTTTAATTAAATAAACAAAATGTTTGATAGTTTGATTATTTAGCAGGTTGCAAATCGGAGATGTAACGTAATGTTCATTTCATGTAGTGTAAAGCGGCAACCAATATAAATATTATATTATTCTTAATGCCGTGACATGTAAGTATGCCGCTCAGCAGTGATGCTAAGACTCATTGTACAACTGTCCAAAGTTGTCAATTTTCACGTGCGTGTAAGCTATGGATCTCTTTTTTTATTTACTTTATTCAAGAGGTGGTTCCTCTAGCGACTCTGCACTTAGGTCACCATGGCCTTCTTATGCACCTCTGATTTATTACACCCTTAGCAGTTCTGTTTTGTCAATAAAGTCCAGAAGCTTATTCTAAGGGAATTTTTTCAAATCATCATCGGTTAGTTTTGGTTTGCCGAGAATCGTTCTGCGTTGCGTTTGGTATGCTTCGCATTTACACAGCAAATGCTGCGAAGTCCCGTTGTCCTCCAAGCATCCGCGGCATAGAGAGATACTTTGCAATCCTATTTTATGCATATTTGTGTTAAGGCCACAGTGCCCTGTTATCAGTCCTATGAATTTCTTTAACTTAACTTTTGAGTGTTTGATTATGGCTGTATAAGGAAGAGCTTTTGTGTGCCTCGTCACTGAAGAATTTTTCCATAGTTTCTTATGTTTTGCTGCGAACTATTTCTTTTCCGATATCGTAAGCGATTTCGAAGAGGGGTTCAGATCGGATATATGTCCCCTGTTGTGTTTTTTTTAACTAACGCGTCCGTTATTACTGTTATTAGGTTTCTCTTTTCACCTCGGTCTTTTGGTATCAAGATAAGCTGCACTTGTTAGCGAGTTGCCAATGTATCCAAACTGTTGATGCATGCCATAATCAGTTTACTTTTTATTATTGACGATCTTAGCGCCAGTAGTGCTGCTTGACTGTGAGATATGATTGATATCGGACCATTTGCGTATGAATTACAGTCAATAATGTTTCTGACACACCAGTCATTAGCAGCAATTTCAGCTTGAAAAGCGGACGTTTATTTGCCCGCCAGCAAAAAATGCTTCCATGGTCCCTGCCTTCATATATTCTTGCCTTGGTACCGTTGCGATTTTTGGCTCCATATGTATACCAGATAGTTCTTTTAACCGCGCCCGGATAAATGTTTTTTATTCACTTGTCTCGTGACGGTATTATCACTTTCAATATTTTTAATATGTGATAATCTTTTGTAAAGTCAGATCTCATAGTTAAGATTGTTTTTTTACGGAGCACATTGTATATACCCGGTAATTAATGTGCTTATTAATCTACAGCCTGTATGCTGCTTGTCTTCATTCAATCAATACAACAATGTGTAATAGTGAAAGTCAAAATAGTGCTTTTATGGCTGCTGCGAGCGTGGTTTTCATTGCTCCTGTTATTAGCAGATATGCCATTCTTTGTATTTTGCCTAGCTTGGAAACTGTGTTTTTCAGGTTAGTTCTCTCTGCTCTCAACGCACCGTATGTGATGATAGGTCTTGTCACCACAGTATATAACCATTTGGTCATTGTGGATTTCAATCCCCATGTGTGTCCGACCACCCGTTTGTTTGTATTAAAAACCCTGATAGCCTTAGTTGTAACTTTTTTTAGATGAGCGTTGAAAGTCAGTCTGGTATCAAGAGTAAGTTCCAGATATTTAACTTCTTTTGTCATCGTTTTGCACCATTTTTCCAGTGCACCACTGTCGGGCCGACAACACCCCGCTTTGTGTGCACCCGCCAGACACTCTGAGTCCTATACTGCTATCGTACAAGGTAGTTGTTACTATTGTACGTCCTGCTAGAAAATTATCCGTTACATGTTAGGTATTTATTGACGGAAATATTGACTGTAATGTAATATAAAAGCAATTGTAAGTTGTTACATTCCAAAATTAACACAAAGTCACTGCCTGCAATGTATTAACATAAACGGGGGTTGTGCCACTAGCTCAATGGAGACGGGGTGAGTTTTATTTAAAAGTTTCGTGATCGAAATGGATTGACTTGTCGAAAACACAAAATCGATAAATAATAATGTCGAAATCAAAGGGCGCCAGGAAGGGGTAAAGCTTAATGGACTAATGACCCTTGCCAACCATAAGTCCGCTTCTGTAGTATGCACCCCCCCAACGGACTTACCTTAGAGGGTGCAGTTGCTAAAATCTAAAATAAACTAATAAAGTTACACACGCGGAGGCCGTCGGAATTAAAAGCTCTTTACAATTTAATAATTTAACATTTATTTGAACAAAATAAAACAAAATGAATAAAATAATAGAATAAAATAATTGAATTGAAATTGACAAAATTAATCACACAAAACAGTAGCAAAATAATAGAAAAATTACGTGAATGCACGTTTGATCAAAACAAAATTTACAGTTAATGGAATAAAATACACAAACAAAATTATAAAATACACAAAACAGACTTTTAAAGAAATAAACAGCACAAATTAATCAATCTTAAACACCTCTATGATCACGGCCGTGTGTGTCGATATAATTTAAAAACAAAATGAAATAAACTTATAAACTAACATATAAATATAAAATTTGAATCGATAATTCGGTCCCGTTTAATAAATTTTAAACTTGGAATAAAACAGTACCGTAAAATACGGTCATTAATTAGTTACATTAACGATAACTTCGAAACACTTGTAATTTTTAATTGAAAATTCAAAGCTTTTAACACTTGATCGCGTAAACGTAAATAATATCTTCTCGATTAAATAAATGGTGCAACATAAATACCTTGAATTCGTCGTAACTGCAGGAACGTACTTATGGTTAGATGGCCAAACGAAAGGTACTCCAAATACTTTCTATGCCGACGGAAGAATTTCTTGGTTAACGCTTAACTTAATCCGCACAAATGCGAAGATTGGACACAGTACAACCCAACGATTGAATATCCAACTTGAAACTTGCGTTATAATTATGGACACCGTGAAATTTGCATAATCCGTAAATTACGAAAATTGAAAAGAAGATAAAAATCAAACTTTTCCGTCACTACACTACATTTTCACGGTACCAATTTTCTTTTACTTCCACGGTAGGGCATAACGAAACGTACCCTTACCAACCGGTAACCGGTAATTTAAAATTGCCACCGACGATCGATTGTAGATTATTCATCATCAAAAATCAAAACCTCTCATATTTAACACCTTGTGTTCCCACCAAATTCTCTTCGCTTGCGCGGTAACATCTACGTAAAAGAAAGAACATTGAACAAACAAGAAAAACAAAGACGGCAATTATAATTAGCCACGTGAATTTCCATTGCGTCGACATCTGACCGAAATATTTCCCATCGAAACCCTTAGCTTGCATAAATGCAGGTGTCTCATTATCGCGCTTAATCTAATATGATTCAGACTAAACAAGAAAAATGTATCAACTTACATTCCACAAAGGAAGTCGTAAATTATATTGAATTGGTATTCTACGAAGATAACCAAATAAAGTATTAAATTAAACTCAAAATTACGGATCTGTATGCATTTAAAAGAAAATTTCAATAATGATTGACATAAAGAAATTCAAGTACGAATGTACTCGAACAAAGAACTCCTAAACCAACTTAAAATAAACAAACGGTAAAAATAGACTTAATTACGATTATATCTCAGAAGGAAAACATAAATCACAACTGGAATTTTTCAACAATCCAAGTGAAACATTCAATAAGCAAAATCGCGAAAGCAGATGGTTTACCGCGTAACAAAATACAAAACTTTATCAACAATTACATTGTAACTTTGAATTTAAAATCGTAAAATAACTTATTAAACTCAATCTAAAATTACATTAAAACAAATTCAAAATACATTAAATGAAAATCGTCAATCCAAATACTGTGTCCGTTATCAAACATTACTCAATCAACCAATCGATTTTTAAACGATGGTTACACCTCCCCTACTTAAAGAGGGATTTCTTAAATCACTCTAAAAATAGACAAAGAAAAACAAACGAAAACCCATAACCCAACCCTCACATGGTCACAAAACGACGAGAAAAAAAAAAAACGAGACCCAGCCGTTGTGGTTTGACCAAATGACCCCAACCCACCACAACGGAACCACACTGTAGCAGTGGACGCTAAAACTGATTGGTGAAGCCAACCAGGGCAATTAACGAAGCACGACTGAACAAGGCAGTACCCCTGGGCGGGAGGAGAGCGACTACACGGGTGCCGTACCGGCGGTGCCCACAAAAGAGTACTACCCCGTGCCACGGGCCATCAACGTAAAAATCTCAAAAAAACAAAAATCTAATAAACGAAAAACGTTTAAAAGAGCGTAAAAACGCGTCAGGCACAAGGGGGTGGGTTTTGCAAAGGACACATGCCCAGTGCTACCCCCAGGTCCTAAAAGAAAAACATCAAAGTAAAACCGCCAAAGCCCACCACGGTCGAGCGACCGAGGTACGCGAGAGGTCCTGACTAGGCTTGGGAATTCGGCCAATAAACCCCAACTTAAGGTTACCTAGACAGTCCCTAACACGATTTGTCCAAGTACATAGCGAAAGAGTCGTCAACAAGAGGCATAAAGGGCGCGGGGCTTCCACGCAGAAGGGAGTCGCTGGTCATAAGGAAGAACGAAAGAAGAACGGAAAAGAAGGATAGACAGCAGAAGAAGAGAAGAGTCGTCATATCCGGTAAAAAAAAATAAACGTCATAATCGGTAAAAATGCAACACGGCAGACCTTGGGAAGTGTCTGGCTCGACACGATGTATCCGACATTGACAAAGGAAGAAGGCACGCCATGCGTCACGGGATCGGCATGTTGTGAGATCCTACAACCCATAACGTCGAATCCAAAGCACCTTACCCCTTGACCACTCTCAAAGTCAACTGCGGCAAGTGTCATCATAAAGATAATGTAACTACTAACTAGAGATAGTGTTTACTTATAACTATCTACCAAAACACAATAAACGATAATGTAACTATAAACGCAAAAATAAAACGAAACTAAACCTATGGTTCTCGCGATCTCGCAATCCTCGAGAACCCCTAACGAAACTAAACGGAACGAAAACCTGAACGATATGACTTCTTCGTGGTTTATCAACTAACTACGAAAAAATCCGACCCTTCGAGCAGAAACACCCACCGAAGAAAGAAAAAGACTAAACCTAAAGGAAGGGTAGTATATGTTTGGGTTCGACACAGATCACCCGATGCCGCACAATAGAAGAGGGCGCGCTGCGCTTCACGAGATCCGCGCATTGCGTTTTTCCCACAACTACTGCCCTCACCGAGCGATGGCACCTAGCCGCAAACACTACAGAAATAAAAGATAAGGACAGACAAGATAGCAGAAGAAAGAAAAATGGAAATGAAAGAACCGTTGTTTAGTCGCCTCTTACGACAAGTGGTGTCCCCACTGTAGAGAAATATTCTTAGTCCGTCTCTACACGGAACCCAAAAACGAAACTAACTAACCTAAAAAAAAAAAAAACGAAAAAGAAACTAAAACAAAAAAAAAAAATCAAACGGTAAAACCTACAACTATTTATTCCCAGTCGGGTTCAACTTTAAGTCCTTGGCGTTCCATATGCCTTTTGATGCTCCCGTGTCATCAGACAACTCATAGGTCTGATACGAAACTTTCCGTTTCACGTAGAACGGACCGACAAACTTAGGTGCCAGTTTGGCCGAGAAATATCGAGATGCATCAGAAAGGACATAATTCTTCCGCCACACTGTGTCTCCCACCTCAAAAGGTGCTGGACGACGACGTAAATCGTAATAATGTTTAGCGCGGACATAAGCGGCATTCAAGCGATTCTTAATGTCGACGTAAACTTCTCTAAACGCTGGGCCTCTTTCGGCCAAAAAGGTACGATCAGCAAAAGCTAGATCGTCGATAGTGTCGGAATCGGTAGTTTTTCCATGACGTGATCCGTCGAGACAGATTTCACGTCCGAAATTAGCGAAAAACGGCGTTAAGCCGGTGACTTCATGTACAGCGGTACGAATAGCACATGCTACTTTAGCAAGATACTTATCCCAATGTCGATGGTTGTCTTCGATATACGACGATAACATTGTCTTCATGACTCGGTTGACTCTTTCAGTTGGATTCGCTTGTGGATGGTAATTAGCGTTAAAAATAATTTTGGACTTATATGACGAAACCATTTTCGTAAATTCTGAACTACGAAACTGTGTGCCGTTATCACACAAAAGATATTGAGGAACTCCAAACATTAAAAATACATCTTCTTCAAGACGTTTAGTAACTGCTGCAGCAGTAGCGGAACGTAACGGGAAAAATAAAACAAATTTCGAAAAATAATCTGCAACCACAAGAATATACGAATAACCACTCTTAGATCGCGGTAACGGTCCAACAAGATCGGTAGAGATCAACTGCCAAGGTTTGTCCACAACAGGATGACGGGTCATAAGGCCAGCAGGACGTTTCTGTTCTGGCTTATGCGTGATACAAACTTTACAACCATTGATGTAACGAATGACGTCAGCCTTCATCTTAGGCCAGTAATAAAGCGGAACTATTCGTTCGAGAGTCTTAAAGATACCAAGGTGTCCAGCGGTAGGCTCATCGTGAAACTTTGACAATATTTCGAGTCGTTTAGACTTAGGCACAACTTCTCTCCAATTGTCATTCTCAGAACGAAGATCGGGATAGTCTACGGTAACATGCTTAAATAGCTTTCCGTTACTAATTTTCCACTGTGGAAAAGCGTTAGGTTTCGAACGTACACGTTCCATAAGTTTCGTTAACCATTTGTCCGAAGACTTAGGTTCGGTAATGTCACAATCGGTAGTAATATTGTCGATAGCTGGTACTGAACGAGATAGTGCGTCAGGTACGACATGATCCTTTCCTTTACGATGAATGATCGTAAAATCAAATTGCTGCAGTCTAACAGCCCATCGTGCTAGACGACCGGTAGGTTCCTTTAAATTGTGCAACCAGACTAATGATGCGTGATCGGTAACTACAGTGAAAGTTGTTCCTTCAAGATAAGGGCGTAATTTTTCAATAGACCAAAGGACAGCCAAACATTCCTTTTCGGTAGTTGAATACTTGCGTTCACATTTTGTGAGCGACCTACTATTATAACAAATGACACGTTCTTCACCGTCGATAAACTGTGTAAGAACTGAACCGAGACCAAAATCAGAAGCGTCAGTTTGAACTGTAAACGGAACATTGAAATCAGGGCAAGACAAAATAGGTGCGGAAATTAAACAATTCTTAATGATTTGAAAGGCTTCATCACAATCACTAGTCCAATTAAAGCTGGAATTCTTCTTTAACAGAGACGTCAATGGAGCGATAATTGTCGAAAAATTTGGTACAAATCGGCGATACCACGAGGCCATGCCTATAATTCTTCTAACTTCAGCGACACCAGTGGGAACTGGAATACGCAAAATTGCATCGACCTTTTCCGGGTCAACCGACAAACCAGTAGAATTTACTATAAAACCAAGATACTTAAGTTCAGGTTTACAAAAATGACATTTGTCTTTACTTAGCATCAAATTAGCCTCTCTAAGGCGACGAAGAACTTCAGTTAACACTTCCATGTGTTTCTCGAAGGAAGGAGCGCAAATAATGACGTCATCTAAATAAACAAAAACGTAAGGTTCTAATTCGGGACCTAAAACTCGATCAATCAACCTCTGCCAAGAAGCTGGTGCGTTAGCTAAACCAAACGGTAAGCGCGTGAATTGGAATAACCCACGGTTCGGAACTGTAAAAGCGGTATACTGCTTAGACTCTTCGCTTAAAGGAATCTGCCAATAAGCGGACTTAATGTCGAGAGATGTAATAAACTTAGCGTCACGAAGACGATCTAAAATAGACGAAACGTAAGGTAAAGGATAAGCGTCCTTTTCGGTAACTTTGTTGACTTTTCTAAAGTCCACGCAAAAGCGATAAGAGTTGTCCTTCTTCTTCACCAATAAGATCGGGCTTGACCAAGCGCTGTTTGATTTTTCTACAACGCCTAACTTCAACATCTTTTCTAACTCCAGATCGATTTGTTTCTGGATAAACGGCGAAACTCGGTAATACCGTTGCTTAATTGGTTCGGAAGTAGTTTTGATCTGATGTTCGATCAAGTTGGTGCATCCAAAATTTTCATTCGTAGAAGAAAAATGATTACTAACTAAATTGTCTAACTGATTGAGCTGTTCTGAGGAAAGATCGAGACGAGACTTAATAACTGAATCTTTATCTTCCAATTGTGAAATGGTGTCCATATTTTCGAAACGCCACTCACCTTTTCTAAGATCAGGAACGATACCTGCTTGTTTCCAAAAATCAACGCCTAAAATTAAATTATGCGGAACGTCAGGAACAACTAAAACTTCCAAAACAACAATTTTTCCTTTAATTTCGATTGGGACGAGAAGTGAACCTAAACTTTGTACTGATTTACCATTAGCTACAATACAATTAACTTTAACTGACTTATTTAACTTCAAACCTAATTGACTAAAAATTTCCCAACCCTTAGAACCAACAATAGTGCGAGAAGCGCCACTATCTAATAAACTTAAAATTTCGTGACCAAAAACTTTAACGTAGACAAAAGGTCTTTCGTCAGACTCAGCAGACTCTAAAACATAATCCAAAACGACTTTATTTTTATCAAAACTCTTTTTCTTCGAAGAATGTAAACTATTAAAATATACAGCCGATTTAACTTTAACCTCTGACGTCACTAAACGGCTTCTTAGTACGTCCTTTACTCGTTTCCCGAGCACTTAGAACAAGTGCGGACCGTAACGTTAGATTTTCCACAACGATAACAAAATAAACCTTTCTTAGGTTCTTTGCAAGAAGCAGCTCGATGGTTTGGCTTCCTACAATTCCAACACAATTGCGGACTACTTCGATTAGAAGAAGCAGGCGCATTAACGATAGCTAACCTTCGTGAAGAAGGTGCGATATTCGAAGACGGTAATCGTGAATGTTGTCTAACAGGTGGTGTAGATTTTTCACCACTACTAACGTTATTCGAAGAACGAGAAACGGCAATGTCCTTAACTTGAGATGTTACATAAGCGAGATCAGGCTCCATGTCCTGCTTTCTACGAGATGGAGGCGTGTAAGCTTCAATAGCTTGCATGCGGTCCTCGATAATACGACCAAATTTAATTAACTCCTCAATTGAAGTAACTGACGACAAACCAAGCTGAGTTTGATAAACGGGAGAAATATTTCTTAATAAAATCTTTAACTGTTTTTCTTCAGAAAAAGGCTCATCGAGACGTGAAAACATGTTGCGAATAATTGCAACGTAAATACCCATAGGTTCATCATTAGCTTGAGTACGACGCTTAATTTCTTCAATAAGTCGTTCGTCATAATCGGTAGGCTGAAATTGTTCACGCAAAAACTTAACTAAGTCTTCCCAAGAATTTACTGAACTACGAATGGATCTAACAAAAATCAATGCATGACCTGTAAAAAGATCAGTACACTCCAAAAATAACTGATGACTTGAAACGTTACGCGATAATTGAAGTTCGGCAACTCGTTCTAAGAATGCATTCAATGAAATTGACTTTGCGTCACCAGAAAACTTTAAGTTCCATTTTGAAACTGAAATACTCTTAACATGACTAATAAAATTTTGACTAACAGCAGAAGACGTCGGTAAAGCGTTATCAACTACTAAAGAAGGCTGAACGACAGGTTCGATGACTTCATCGGCGGAAGTAGACGGATTTGAAACAACAATTTGTTTATCCAAAAGTTCATACTGCGAAATTAAAACAACTAAATCTTTTAAAAACTCATCTTTAACTTGAGAATCGTCACCTTGAATAGGAATTGAATTGCCAATACGGTTTAACAAATATTTAATTTTGGTTTCAATAGTAGAAGAAATTTTTGTAGTCGGAGTAATTTTCAATGAATCGATTAATTTTCTAAGCTCATCGATACCTTCACGAATCGCTAATTTATCTGCATTAAAATCGAACGGATACACGGGACGAGATAATTTTCCTGTAGCTTCTTCAATAAGGAAATTCTTGAGTAAACCTCGTAATACGACAACACCTAAAGATGCATCACCACCTCTAATCAAAATTTCATAACGTAATTCGTTATGCGATAAACGATCAACAATCAATTTGTAACCCATTTTAAAATGAAATTACAAAACGGTAAAATCTTCCAAAAATCACGAAACTTAACAGGCAAACTAAAATTCGAAAAAGGCCCCACGTTGGGCGCCAAATTATTTATGTTACATTCCAAAATTAACACAAAGTCACTGCCTGCAATGTATTAACATAAACGGGGGTTGTGCCACTAGCTCAATGGAGACGGGGTGAGTTTTATTTAAAAGTTTCGTGATCGAAATGGATTGACTTGTCGAAAACACAAAATCGATAAATAATAATGTCGAAATCAAAGGGCGCCAGGAAGGGGTAAAGCTTAATGGACTAATGACCCTTGCCAACCATAAGTCCGCTTCTGTAGTATGCACCCCCCCAACGGACTTACCTTAGAGGGTGCAGTTGCTAAAATCTAAAATAAACTAATAAAGTTACACACGCGGAGGCCGTCGGAATTAAAAGCTCTTTACAATTTAATAATTTAACATTTATTTGAACAAAATAAAACAAAATGAATAAAATAATAGAATAAAATAATTGAATTGAAATTGACAAAATTAATCACACAAAACAGTAGCAAAATAATAGAAAAATTACGTGAATGCACGTTTGATCAAAACAAAATTTACAGTTAATGGAATAAAATACACAAACAAAATTATAAAATACACAAAACAGACTTTTAAAGAAATAAACAGCACAAATTAATCAATCTTAAACACCTCTATGATCACGGCCGTGTGTGTCGATATAATTTAAAAACAAAATGAAATAAACTTATAAACTAACATATAAATATAAAATTTGAATCGATAATTCGGTCCCGTTTAATAAATTTTAAACTTGGAATAAAACAGTACCGTACAATACGGTCATTAATTGAGTTACATTAACGATAACTTCGAAACACTTGTAATTTTTAATTGAAAATTCAAAGCTTTTAACACTTGATCGCGTAAACGTAAATAATATCTTCTCGATTAAATAAATGGTGCAACATAAATACCTTGAATTCGTCGTAACTGCAGGAACGTACTTATGGTTAGATGGCCAAACGAAAGGTACTCCAAATACTTTCTATGCCGACGGAAGAATTTCTTGGTTAACGCTTAACTTAATCCGCACAAATGCGAAGATTGGACACAGTACAACCCAACGATTGAATATCCAACTTGAAACTTGCGTTATAATTATGGACACCGTGAAATTTGCATAATCCGTAAATTACGAAAATTGAAAAGAAGATAAAAATCAAACTTTTCCGTCACTACACTACATTTTCACGGTACCAATTTTCTTTTACTTCCACGGTAGGGCATAACGAAACGTACCCTTACCAACCGGTAACCGGTAATTTAAAATTGCCACCGACGATCGATTGTAGATTATTCATCATCAAAAATCAAAACCTCTCATATTTAACACCTTGTGTTCCCACCAAATTCTCTTCGCTTGCGCGGTAACATCTACGTAAAAGAAAGAACATTGAACAAACAAGAAAAACAAAGACGGCAATTATAATTAGCCACGTGAATTTCCATTGCGTCGACATCTGACCGAAATATTTCCCATCGAAACCCTTAGCTTGCATAAATGCAGGTGTCTCATTATCGCGCTTAATCTAATATGATTCAGACTAAACAAGAAAAATGTATCAACTTACATTCCACAAAGGAAGTCGTAAATTATATTGAATTGGTATTCTACGAAGATAACCAAATAAAGTATTAAATTAAACTCAAAATTACGGATCTGTATGCATTTAAAAGAAAATTTCAATAATGATTGACATAAAGAAATTCAAGTACGAATGTACTCGAACAAAGAACTCCTAAACCAACTTAAAATAAACAAACGGTAAAAATAGACTTAATTACGATTATATCTCAGAAGGAAAACATAAATCACAACTGGAATTTTTCAACAATCCAAGTGAAACATTCAATAAGCAAAATCGCGAAAGCAGATGGTTTACCGCGTAACAAAATACAAAACTTTATCAACAATTACATTGTAACTTTGAATTTAAAATCGTAAAATAACTTATTAAACTCAATCTAAAATTACATTAAAACAAATTCAAAATACATTAAATGAAAATCGTCAATCCAAATACTGTGTCCGTTATCAAACATTACTCAATCAACCAATCGATTTTTAAACGATGGTTACAAAGTATGCTATAAAAAGTTTTTAGATTTTGTAAAATGTGTTAAAATTATAGAACGCAGTTCAAAACTTGAAAATCTTTGTTTTAGAACATCTTCGCCGCGAAAGCCTTAAAAATAAAAATACTAAACAAACACGTTATATGCAAAATTGAATATATGGGTTGCAATAGACGTTATGTCAAAAGAAAACGCGTCTAATAAAATTAAAAATTGGTTTATGACAAATCGCCGAAAAGACAAAACGCCGAATAAACACAACGCAGTAGTTTTAGTCAAATTGACGAATAAGTATAGTGAACAAAACGCCAAAAATTGGTAAAAATAATCATGTGGATAAATTGCCAAAAGTGGTCAAAACGCCGAAAAAATAAAGACGACACTTCGCAGAGCATTAAACCCGAATATGTCCGACCTTTCAACTTTACCAATATATGTATGTAAACAAGCTGTCGAAAATGGTCAAAACGTTGAAAATGTTTGTTGGTCTAAATACCAAAAATCTTCGAGACGCTGAAATTACTAAGAACGCCGAAATTTGAAAAGTGGTTATAGTATTAATGTAGAAATAGAAAGTGTAAAAATGTAATTAACATAAATGAAATGAGTAATATATTTACTGTGGTTCGTTTATTCGTAAAAAATGTCCAATATTTTTTCATGCTTCTATTTAAAAAATTGTAAAATTGCTATAACGCTATAACACAGAATATTCTTAAAATAGTTTAATAAACCTGTATGTAAGTTATTACATTACATTTATTTATCTATTCTAGAAATCTTTTTTGAATAAACCAATTTGACTAAGCCAAGGTTATACAGGCCAAGCTTTTAAGCTTTTACCAAGCCTTCAAGCTCTTGAAAATCATATCTTGATATAAAATGTATACTCTAAAATAAAGTTTATCGAAGACAATTTACACAAATCACTTTAGCAAACAGCGCTAACTGAAGAAATCAAAATAGAAATTAAGCAAATTGTCGAACTGAGTTCCAAAAAAGTTAAATATACAATTTATACTTGATACATTTTAACGTTTTTTGTTTATTTAGCTAAAACCTTGTTTTGGTTACAACCGCTAAAAAGCATAATCGAGTACACTAAGTACGTTTCGTTAAGTTAGGTTTGTGTAAATACGAAAAAATAAAGATTGGTATTTGCTGTATTTATTTTACTAAAAATTTATTTTGTGAATGACGGATAATTAAAGAGAACCATAATTAACGCAATACATGAAGATTTTAAAATACAGATCTCATATCACTTACCATATGGTTAAAATCAAAAGTCAATTTTCGCTTATTGAAATAGACAAACCTCTTCTGCAAATTTTAGTAGCAAATATCGCTTTAAACCAAACCAGAAAAAATTTTATTCAACGCCACAACAAAACTTTTTCTTAAGTTTGTAGTCGTTTATCAGAAACACGTTGCATACTAAGTTACCTCGTAACGTATTCAAACGTCGCATCATGAATATTCTGTAAGGGCAGTATCGTGTACATATTACCCTGCCTACTACACGTAAATAAATCTAGCATTGTTATTACCTTAAAATGTTTATTGTGTATTTCTTATTAATCAATTAATGGTTAGATAATTATCTAGTAAATGTAACTATGAATCTGGGTTTATTTATTACACCCACGTACAGGCATGGATCACATCTGATTTGGTATACTAGACGACGCGACGCGTTGTCCCTTCACTTAAGTTAGAAGTTATCAGGTAACCTATGCTAGCAGTAAGGTAATTATTTATATCGTTTATATTGTGGAAGTGAGCTGTAACACATGCGGGGTGCGTGTTTAAAGGCCATAAACTACTTTTGCGGAAGAAGCAAGAAAAACTTGAATACTTGGAAAAGGTTGAAATCCAAGCCAAGCCTGTATCCACAAACATCGAACCAAGTCAAGCTTTTATTTTTAAGAAGCTTGCCTTTCAAGCCCAAGTCAAGCTTTTACGTTTTAAGCCAAGTTACTTGAATTGGCGAAACTCTAAGTGCGTATTTTGGTAAAGTTGAGAGTTTAGGCATATTCGGGTTTAGTGCCTTGCGACTTTAGCTTTTCGGCGTTTTGACCACATTCAGCAATTTGTCTACATGATTATTTTCGGCGTTGTGCATTCAGCGTTTTGTCTTTTCGGTGATATGTCTAAGTGCAGTGAAAATTATACACAAGATAGTAGAAATAAAAAAAGTGAGTCAGCCCTACCTCAATACTATTTAGAACAAAGACATATTCTTGTTTTTTTAAACCTAACAAGTTTGATATAGGATTAATATATTAAAAAAATTATATTGTAAATAATTTACATTACAAAATATAGTAATACTGTTAGTTTTCATACAAACACTCCAAAATTAAGCCCTATTTACAAAATTTTTATTTTGAAAATTAAATAGTGCAAATTATTGTATTGTATGTCTTTTAAATTTAATTGTTTTACTTGCTTCTTTTTATTTATATATACCTATGTGTGATTAAGTTAATCTTGGAGTGTACCTTAAGTATAAAAAAATTATAGTTATTATTATTTGACAAGTTTTTGTTATGGGAACACTAATAACATAATTTTTTAATAATTAGTGGACTAATAAAGTCCACCGAGTGTTGCACTGAAAAGTCACAATAAAAATACCGATGTTATTGCCCTTCCTAAAAAAAAGCTAAAAGAAAATAGTTATTAATTATCGCTAAAACTCTAATTGTGTTTATAGACAATACTTGATAATGAAAATGAGGCGGTAAACATTAAATTAGCTCATGCAATTTTTGTTACCGTTGAACTTATAAATTAATTGTTCTAATAAACTGGAAGTACTTTACTATATCAATTAGTATTTGCATTTAACTTACAAAAGCACAAGGTAATGGTAGCCTGATATATAAATAAACATTATATCAAAAAAACCCAGAGAATTAGGATAGAATTTCGACAGAGCTACAAAATTGGTTGTAAGATCCGTCTTAATGCTGATCGAATTGCCAGGCTTCTTTTGTATTAGGTCAAATAATACCCGACACTTTTATAAATTTTCTGTTAGATTATACGAGATAATAATACCAAAACGAGGTACTGCGCATTATATTTTTTGAGACAAAAAGTTTATTTAAGCTTGTTTTAACGAATTTATGGTTCGTTAAAATACTGGCTTGTGCAGTTTCCAATGGCAATAACAACAAAAAAAACAAAGCTTGGAATAAGCTTACATATGTAAACAAAATTTCCTTCTGCACGTAACTTAATTTTCTATCTCTTTACAGTGTCAGTGTCATACTTCTAATTAGTGCCAACTAATTAAACAGAGTCTTACAAAATGACTTTGTATTTGAATAAGTATACTGCTGGCATTCGTTTTATTTTAAGTTGTTTAAGTATGATTAGGTTGTATTAATATATTGCAATATAGGTTTATACAATATTACGTTTTTATAATCACAATTAAGCATCAGCATTGAATATTATTATGACATTAAATTAAAAATATTTAGATTTTTCCTCGTCGGTTGCTGTTTGTTTCAGGACCAATATAAATAATTCGAATCAGTTATTGCAAACTGTATTAAAATGTATGTGATCTAGTGTAAATGTGAAATGAGCTAATTATTCTCACTTCTCACTGTAACATCTTCAATAAGTACGTAAACGATTATTTTAGTATTCAACGTCGTGTTGTAGCAACTCCAAATTTTATAAATATGAATTACTAGAACGTAAATAGCCTTTTGCATAACTTTATTGAACACGCCCAAATATATGGCCAAGCGAGCTTACGAGCGAGGCTAACAAAGAGGACAAGTACAATAAAGTGCATTATGTACCCAAGTAACAATTTTATATTTTATAAAGTTTAAGAGAACGTTTACAAAACATTATCTATAAAACACCTTTTGTCCTAAGAACGTAACTAAAACGTTCTTACAGTAGCTATAAATGCAAAATGGGCACATATTTATAAAACATATTCGTTTTTTAACGTGTTTTATAAATCCAACAAAACACTGTTATGGGATAGTTACGTAAACGTTATATATCAATTACAAAACAGTTTCATGAATATTTTATAGATGGTTGGCTCTTTAGTACAATAGTTTTGATGAAGTTACAAAACATTTTTGTAGTGTAGAGCAGCTTCAATAAAATCAAATATTTATTAAGTACTACTTTTCGGAACTTAATTATTCCTATTATTTACTTAAACTAAAACTGATAGCTATTTCATGAAACGTATACAAGTATATATTATTTACACGAAATTTAATGAGATAGATCTACACGGACGTCGTTTTTTGCTACGAAGGAAACTTTACTTTAACTTTAAGTGCGCCGCAGGTTTAATGAGTATTTAAACAAAAATTTTAAAATCAGATAAAAAACAAAAAGTTTAAATTTCAATTTTTTATCATAAAACCACAATAGTAAATAGATACCAGTATAAGAAGCTTTAATTGATGTGTTTTTGTCGTCGAAGTAGTAAAATATAAGTTAATTTTATGTTCCTCGAGAATGGCGGCCATGTAAATATATGCAAGTACATTTTCAAAATGATCCCTTTTTAATAGAACATTTTTATTACCAAATTTACTCTTATACAACAATTATGATGCATATAGTGTAGGCAAATTGTTGTAAGGTTTTATGCACAAGCTGGCAACCGCGCGCAAGGCGTGACAACGTCTTAAAGCCGGTAAGGTAGATGATAGAAATAAAAAAATAAAGTTTATGTAAATTAAGTTTTATGTGGTTTTTTTTTTATATTATGCATATTTTCGGATTATGGCCGTGGATAAATGATACTACATGTAAATAAAAATGTGCTTATTGCATCTTCATTTCCTGACAACTATAATTGCCTACAAGAGAAAACTTATAAAACGTTCAAATTTAATTACCTTAGTTTATGTAAAAGTTAACACGACAGCATCGTATTTTACAAATGTGATTATATTTTGATGAATTTTTAATCGCGTGTTCAATAATAAAAAGTTAATGAAAATGGTCGAGCAGGTGAATCACATATAAAGCAGCGTAACTTAACAATAAACTGCGATCCATTCAGTATTAATCCTTCTAAAATAATTATTTTAGCTTCTTCGACAAACGTAGATATGCTGGCAAATTCGGTGGTGCCAGTATATCCGAATTGTTTTATAACTATATTTAACACCATAATTTTGCGCTTTAATAGCAGTATTGCTCTATAACTGCTTTTTTCTTATTTTGTAACTGAGGGTTTGTGTCCTTTTAATTAATAGTTATATTGTAACTTCCGTTGTGAGTAATTTGATCCAGAAAGCAAAATAATAATATTACTAATACAACAATTATATAACGTAGTCACATACTTAAATTAAAAACAGTTGTATAAAACAGTTCTCAAGTGATACATGACAAAGCTACATAGCTATTATAAATCAATTAATATTTGTAAGGGGTGAATCTCATAACGAATATTACATAAACGTTTACAAAACATTTTTATACTTATCTCATAAGCAGTTTTATAATTTTGTTGTAAGAACGTTCTAAACATCGATTTAAAAAACAATTTTGAATAGATAACAAAATTAATAATCTTCCAGACAACTTTAATAGAACCATTTTACATTTAGAGAGCAACAACATAACTACAATAAAATTGAAAAATTTTCTAACTTAAGAATTATAAAACCACTTTGTTATTTGGATACACACGTATTACATACAATAGTTTCTGTTCGACTGGATTTTGTTTAAATATTACAGGAACATATAGAACAAATAAAATAAAATTAACCTGTTCTTGATTTGGCGCTATTTTTCCTTTATTCTATATTTTCAAATTTATTTACCAAATTTCAAACTTTTGGTTAAATTATGTAAGAAATTTTAAATAACTGCATAAAAATGTCAGCGTTTTCCATTTGCTTTATTTTTATTTGAAAATCTCAGTACGTTTGTTCTAGTGTTGATTTTATTAGTTACCGATATTATTGACAATCGCTTTTGTCAATGCAAACACGGAATTCAGTGCTTCAACTGCAAGTATATTTATTAATTTGTGAAATTCAATTTATAAGATGGATGCTGTGCAGGATGAACAAGCATTGGCAGCAAATGCTAAGAAACCACTTAGAGTATTTTAATAGTGAACTGCTGAAGTTCCCTAATGCAATTCATTATCTGAAAAGAAAGGCAGAGGCTCAAGAAATCGCACACATTAACTAAAGAAATTGTTGATATCTTTTTAATTCGTATAGATATAGTAGTACGCATTTGTTAAACAAGATATGCATTAATCTTTTCCTTTTGATTGTCATATATCTACTTTTAAATGTTTAGGTCATTCTTATATTTGGCGTTGTCATTGCATACTGACGCCATGAAATGGTTACGCTGACGACAACTTGCGTTGAAAATTGTCAAACACATTTTTTTTAGTAAAAGTTGTCTATACAAAAATTTTAAACCAGATATCAAAAAATATATACCTTATATCTTAGACCAGCACTGATATCACACAATAGATTTTTCATAAACTACATTTCATTTCCTCTTTTCAATAGTATCAGTATAGTTTACAGAAGAAGTACATCATTGAAAAATATTGCTTACTTTGTGACCTTTTTTTATACAAAAAAAAAAGATTTTTTCAAGATTTTAAAATACCTTACATGATTTCTGTGTAAATATTAGAAATCCGCTAAAAATCGAGACAGTATTGCTGTTAGATTGTCCAACTCAGTTATAAGAAAGCTGAATTTTGCATTTAATTATCTAAAGTCTTTATTTTGGTTGCACCAAAGATAAACGTTATCGTGTACCGGTGTACATAAAGTACATTTTGTTAAGCTTGGCCAGTAATAATGCTTAGAAATAAATGTTACTATTTGTTTTAATGATTTTATTAACAATTGATTTTGTAGATGATAGGAAGTTAATGAAAACAATAATTAACACAATACATCAATACCTTTCACGGATTTTACAGCATTTACACCAATCATTCACCGCGTAGTTACAATCAACAAAAAATTTCCATTTATTTAGATATCCAGGACCGGCCTAAAAACTTTAATTATAAATATCTAAAAGCTGGGTAACTTTAGACCAAATCTAGGAAATTCATTTGTCGCCACAAGGAAACTACTCCTTGAGTTTGTAGTCGTATTTCAGATACACCCTGTATTTTTTGGTACAGTGTAGGTGTAAAATCACTTTAGATAGCGGTTACGCCCTCTAGCGACCATCTTGTAAACTTAAAAATAATTTGCGGGATTTTTCAAAGATACAAGACTTAGCATTCTTATCTGACCACCCAGTACATAAAAACCTTATAAACATTTTATACGCTCAGAAGGGTTATACTAAAATGAATATTCAAAAACAAAAAAAATCTTCGAAGGGAAACTTTTAACGATGAGTAACGAGTGACAATTGGCAAATATATAATATGTACCAAGAAAAACATATAGGTTAATTAATCAGTATATCATAACCAAAAAATTTTTTTAAAAGTAGAAAATACGGAATATACTATACAATTATTTAGAACATAATCCTGCATGCCGCTGAGGTAAGATGTAGTCGATATAAACTTTTGGAATTTAGTAGCTTATAAAAAAATACAAAAATACAGCATAACGGAATCAAAACTGTTTTTTAAGAATAGTGTGTTCGAGTATGCAAAAGTAGCTGAAATCAGCAGAAGGGATAGATTTATGTAGGCAAAAACTTTCCAACACATTTTGTTCATAAATATGTGGTCTAGCTTTTCTTAAATTTTTTTGTAATAATTAGATGTAATTACGGACCTGTTGTTCGTTATAAGAAAACTTGATATAAAATGATTAAAACTGTGTCAAGTTAAAGTTTACTGTTAAGCATTAAGTTTCTGATGAATAAATAAACAATATTTAAAAGATATGGTGTCGTGCTAAATTCGAAGTTATTTTTAATTAAGATGCTTAAGGCTGGGTTTTCTCCTATATATTTTATACAACCCTAGCGCGTGCACGGGCACAGGAAAATATTAGTAGTAAGAACACAAAAATGTGTTTCTATGAAAAAGGAATGTTGTTAGCATTATGTAAGATATTTTAAAATCTTGGAAAAATTATTTTTTTTGCATAAAAAAACGTCACAATATAAGCAATATTTTCCAATATATACTTATACTATACTATTGAAAAGAGGAAATTATAAAATAGCTTACGGGAAGATGTGAATCTTTTCCTTTCATTTGAGAGTTTACTTATTTAATTACGTTAGATAGTTTTCGAGTGGTCCTGTTCCCAGTGAAATATGTTAACGATTATTCTGCAATATCATTAAGGTCGAAAATTGAACACATAAAACGCAATAATAAGTTCATCTATTATATCGCAGATGACGCTGTAAACAGTCAATGACGCGCCTTGTATATAATATTTCAATAACCTATCTTTATTAGTAAAAATTAACTTTGATCCGTATGTTATCAAACAAGATCATTTTTAACAATTTACAATACGCGCATTTAGTAAATACGTCGCGTCGCAATTGAGTTAGGTCAAGATCTTGGATGCAGCTAAATGTAAACGTAATTTTAAAGGAATTGCTTACAATTTATTTCGAGTTTGCATTTTTAACAATTTTAGTTTACGAATTGTTATTTGTGTATACTAGCATAAAAGTATAACAAACCTATATCTTTTTTGGTTAGAAATAAAAGAAAATACAGTGCACGCCGTTTATAGAAAAACATCGTTTATAGTAATCATAATTTCGGTTTGTGTAATCAATTTTCTTCTCAGGTTTGTTTCTATACGTGAACAATAACCTATTTCGTATGAATTTTTTAGCAGCATTTTCACAATACGCACAAATAGTTGTTTTGCATAATTAGATTTATTTTTGCAGTGTTATTTATTTATTCAAGTATTTTGACTGATCTATGTAAGATTACATCATTTAAACATCTGTAAACATGTAATACCGAAGGCTTCCACGGCCGGAATCTATACTTACATTAGAATGTCTTCCGGGTTTGGACCGTGTCATATTTGCAACCGAAGCTGCCAACGTTTCGCCCACTTTCGTAAGGGGCTTCATCAGGGCGTGAGATAAATCGCAAAACTCAAACAAGCAATCGAAATCTAACTAAGAACTTCTCAAAAGTTAGGTTATCCACTTGTAAAACAAGCCATAACCTAAACTATGAAAAGGTAAGAAAGAAAACGATAACCTGAAAAAGCAAACGAAAATCTAACAAAGAACCACTACCGAGTTAGGTAATCAACTTGTGAATTGATTATGTAACGAAAATCAATTCTATTTTGTCTGAGGAAACTTACGCTCTTCTAACCCATAACCCCACTTCGAGGATTGAACGCGAGGTTAGCCAAATCATCAAATCTTCCAATCTACCTCCTGAAACTAAACGTCGACTAACCCCATCAGATTCTAAACCACCTCGTCTATACGGACTTCCCAAAATTCACAAACAAGGTATTCCTTTTCGACCTATCGTTAGTACTATCCAATCTCCTACTTACAAACTAGCCAAGTTCTTGTCCAACATTCTTTGCGGGTTTACAGGTAAAACCTCTTCTCACATCCTCAACTCTCAGCATTTTATTCAACGTCTAGAAACTATAAAACTTGAACCCCAAGATCTTCTCGTGAGCTTTGATGTTACTTCACTTTTTACTAAAGTTCCAATTAAGGATTCGCTTATTATCATCAAACAGATTCTGTCTCAACATGGCAAGGACTTGAGTTTGGTTCCTCTTATTGAAAAGTGTCTATCTTCTACTTACTTCCAATTTGATAATAAGTTTTACGAACAAGTTTCTGGTGCTGCTATGGGTTCTCCTCTATCCTGTTGTAGCTAACATTTTTATGGAATCCTTTGAAACCGTTGCTTTGGAATCATCAATATTAAAACCTAAAGTGTGGTTTAGGTATGTTGACGACACGTTTATTGTTTGGTCTCATGGTCATCTTGAATTGTCTAAGTTTCTTGATCATCTTAACAATCAACACTTAGATATCAAATTTACTATGGAAATCGAAAGTAATGGTTCTCTTCCATTTCTTGACGTTCTTGTGACTCGTAAGCCCGACGGACTTCTAGGCCATTCTGTTTATCGCAAACCCACCCATACGGACAGATACCTTCATGCTTCGTCTCATCATCATCCTGCACAGAAACGTTCTGTTATTGAATCTTTGGTCCATCGTGCCTTTTCTATTTGTCAACCTGAGAATCTAGACTCAGAACTCCGTCATCTTACTAGAACCTTAGTGAACAATGGTTATGCAATGCGAGATATTCATAGAGTTATTAATCGTCGTTTACATCCACGTACTCGATTACCTAAGGACACTTCTACTCCCGAATCCAACCAGAAATTGGCCTTTTTACCCTACATTCACAAGGTTACAGATCAAATAGGGAAACTCCTTCGTAAGAATGGTATTAAACCCATATTCAACTCGACAGGCAAAATCTCTCAGATTCTTCCTTCTCCCAAAGACAAATTTCCTGCACTTTCATCTCAAGGTGTATACCAAATTCCCTGTTCTTGTGGTTTAGTCTACATTGGTGAAACCGGTCGTTCCGTCATTACTCGCATTTCAGAACATGATCGTTGTATAAGGAAAAGGTATACTTCCAAGTCTGCGGTCGCTGAACATCATTTTACTACAGGTCATAAGATAGATTTTGATAATGTTTCGTTGATTGCCAAATCTCCATTCTTTTTCAACAGGAAATTCCGGGAAAGCATAGAAATCATCAAACACCCCAATAACTTCAATCGCGATCATGGTTTTGAACTATCCCCTCTTTGGTTCCCGGTTATTAGTCATTTATCAAAAACACGCCCCCTAGCAACCGTAACCCAATCAGGATCGAGCTTAATCATCCGTGACGATCCCTTTCCTTTAAATGCGGAGACTATTTCTTCTTAAGTCACTTCTACGGAGTTTAGAATCTGGCTTGGTTCACAAGTTGATTACCTAACTCGGTAGTGGTTCTTTGTTAGATTTTCGTTTGCTTTTTCAGGTTATCGTTTTCTTTCTTACCTTTTCATAGTTTAGGTTATGGCTTGTTTTACAAGTGGATAACCTAACTTTTGAGAAGTTCTTAGTTAGATTTCGATTGCTTGTTTGAGTTTTGCGATTTATCTCACGCCCTGATGAAGCCCCTTACGAAAGTGGGCGAAACGTTGGCAGCTTCGGTTGCAAATATGACACGGTCCAAACCCGGAAGACATTCTAATGTAAGTATCTGTAAACATGTAATCTTCGAGAACTAACTGGGAAAGCATCTTCGTTCTTAGAAACTTAAATTAACTACGTATTATGTGATAACGTTATTTTGTATTTAGTTTTAAAGGCTATAACTTGATTAATTTGATTAGAACGCCGTATTTTCGACTTTACCAAAAATGTAATTACCTAAATTATGCTTATATAACTTAGACTCTTTTTAAGTATTGCAGACATAAACATTTAGGTTATACTTTGACAAAATTCAAGTTATTTAAAAAAACTTGACGGTTACTCTCATAAACGTGATTAAAACACTTATTTTAATCGGAGAATTCAAAAATGTAATAATATTAATTAAAAAAACACAACTTTAATATTTTAGGCCTTTTGCGACACCCTGTATAAGTTATCACAAAATATTTATGGGTAATTAATGAATATTTACTAAACTTGTTTACTAAACATGAAACTTAAACTTCATCTTCTAATTTACTGGTAAGTTTTTAAATGTTGGAACGTATTGTAGCGAATTTTATTATTAAAACTAATTTATTTAAACGGCTAAAAATATGTTTTACTTATACTAGAAATATGTACACTTTTAAATTAACGGAACTAATTATATCTAATAATAGTTAATACAAACACTTACACTATAATTTATATCACTTACAAGAAGATAAGATAACGTCCGCGGATAACTTCATACACTTTTTTACACTAAACTCACGTACTTCGTCGATTTATTTATAACACGCGTTAACTACTTATTTATTTAGACTCGAATAATCTTCTTAACGCTGCAGGCTTCGTATTACGGAAATAACTGACCTACGATTTGTTTCTTCGGTATTTATACACATTTGGAAATCCTTCTCGAGTGTTCCCTATCTTTCCGTATATCTTCTAGAAGGATCTTGAATTTGCGGATAACTTCTCGAACGTTTCAGTATTTAAATTACAATTAGATAATCTTTTCCAAAACATGGTAATCGAGAATTAATTTCATTGTGAAGCAAAGCTGAATATAGTACCTGATATATTTTTTATAATTTTCTGCTATTTATTTACGTGAGCTTAGTTGAAACATTATTATCACAAGAAATATGCAGTGTTCCGATTGCAAAGAAAAACGTGTCGCGACAAAATCACGTTTTGAAATGTAGACGATAACAAAAAAAACAACGTTTTCATTGATCAATAAAAAATATTGTGTACTTGCATTCTTACAACAGTACCATCTGTTGTATAGCGGTGAGTTTATGTAAAAAAAAAGTTTCATCATTTTACTGTAGCAATGAAGCCACTTTACTGTATTTAATTTCTTTCCTTGTCTTAAGGTACTTCTCACTTTACTAAATCCCGGCCTTAATAACAACAGAAAAAAGTAAAGTAACAATATCAATCGGTTATTTTGAAGTCATAAATGTAGAAATTAAAAAGTAGAAATAGTAAATGATACGAAAAACTATAAAACTAAATTGAACAAATAACAAAACCAAATACTGAATACCTAACTACAAAAATAATTTAATCTATTTAAAATAACTTGAAATGAATGAAAATTGAAATAGCAGTAATGCACAACCAAAATAGACACAATGACCCCTGAATGGGCAGAAAAAAAATTTTTAGCTAGTCTTATTTTATGTTAACCAAGGTTATGGTTTCTGTACGTGTTCAACAATCTACAGTAAATCTAAGCAAAACAATCTTATCGCATTATTGCATTTTGTACGTGTTGTTTACTAGTAAACGATAATGAATTGGGTCATTGGCTTTTCCTTCTACGCATTTACATTCTATGACAGGGCCGTCTTAAATTTTAATATTAATTTTTCTCGAAAACTATAAGAAATGGACGTTATGTTTATAATGCAAATATGATCTAAATCATTACAACTATCTCCCATTAAGAAATTATTAAATATACATGTTAGACCCTGTATACTAATTCGTTTTAAAAATACTCCGATTAGATGACTTTAAAAATCAACAAACTATTCATTGTGGCAAACTCTGCACCAGAATAACTAAAATACAAATGCTGAAGCAAACTTTAAAAAAAATCTCAATCTGAATAATCGTTTAGCATTTAAAATGCGACCATCAAAATAGGATTCTAGTACGTTGGTACTCAAAACTCACTAACAATTCGTCTTTTAATTCAGTGCAGCTTTTCATCAAACCTGAAACGATAATTTTCCTTATTGAAACCCACTTCTAAGTAAATTTTGGCGAAGTCGTTCCCAGTAGCGGCTCGTGAGGTCGAGGTTATAGTGGGCTACATTTTTAAAAATGCTTGCAAATAATGTGACCGTTATCAGATATAATTAAAACATTATGTAGGAAACTACCAAAATGGTTTGGAGTTAACAAATAAATTCTGTTGAGCAATGTATATGGCGTGCAGAAACTTTATGCTTTTTTTTATTTTCTCATTTAAATGTTTCAAGTTTGTACCTACATCCTACCTTGTTAATTTTATCAGCTCCATCGGAATAAAATAATAACATGGAAAACAAAACAAGGCATTTATCGTATCACATTCACTTGGTCACTTATTCTTATTATAAACTGCACTGGAAAAATGCCGTGTGAAAAATTATGTTTTGCAGTTTTTTTGCTTGATTTAATTCCAAATTTAGACTTCACTTTCCGAGAGATTTAATTTCAAACCTTTTTGGCTTAGTCTTTGGTGATTTGTCGAGAAAATACTAATGTTAATTATTGTGTTTGATACAAAAACTTTAGTCATGTCGTTTTTTACAGATTTTTTCTTGAGAGGAAAGATGTTCCAAAGATAATCATAAGATAAATTTTTTTGTAATTAAAGAAAATCGTTTCTAGAAAATTTTTTGGTTTAGAATTTAATATTTGTTTTTCATGGATAAAATTTTTTACTTTAAAATTATTTTTAAATTATAGTTTTATGCAAAAATAATAAACACTTACAATTTTTAACTGTTTGTTTAAGAAAATTTTTTGACGTATAATAAATAGTTCATTGTACTAAATAATTTAAATTTGTCATGATTGAATTTACATTATAATAATTTAAAAAATTGGGGGGGGGGGAGAAGCGGCTTGCACTTTAAAAATGTGGGGTTTAAACTTTAAAACCAGTTTGTACCGGTTTTGAGATTTTACAAATGGCAGCCCTATTAAATATCGGAAAATGCATTTTTCATTTTTTTTAATAATTGAAAAATTTTGCATTTTGCCAATCAAACAATAATAATTGCGTTTTTCTTTAATTTACTATTTTCAAGGCCCGAAACCACAAATTGTTTAATTTTTAACATTAGAATAATACATTAGAATACGATGATTTTATATACAAATTTACCATAACCTTACAAAAAGTGGTTCGCCCGTTCTCAATAAATACGTATCAATTTAAAATTGGTAGTGATTATGGTCATGTATTATATATCAGGTTTTAGATAATGAACCGAAGAATGCGAATTGATACTTACCACACGTTACATTACACAACACACAAATAAATATATAAAATCAGTAGAATGTTAAAGTCCATAAGAGAATTTATTGTTTGGATAATAAGCCTTGCTTACACCAATAGAAAATGACACACTAATGTAACGCATTATAGTTCCATAAAGTTCGCGATGTTCGATCGATTCAATTTTTGAATCAATTAATAAAAAAAAGTTTGCCAGAAAAATCGATTCTAAAAATTGCTTTATTAGAGTACAAAAATCGATTTTTAATGATTTAAATCACCATTCCTACTTTATATTAGGCCTGGGTCGTTTATCGATATATCGATACGTATCGATATTTCGATACGTATCGAAATGTCGATATGTATCGATATTACGATACGTATCGATATTTCGATACGTACTGATATTTCAATACGTAGCGATACTTCGATATATTGCGTATCGATATATTATCTTATTACTTTCCAAGCATTCCAGTCTTATCTTTTTAGTTTGCGTTGAAAACAACAGTGTCGCGACTATCCAAGAGTGAAGTTTGTAGGCAGCGGGGTGCAAAGAGCCACAAAAGTGAGATAGTAATACGGTACGATTTTTCACATGAGCCTTGAGCATGAGTCTTTATACATTTCTTCGGTCAACGCTTCAACGGCAGCCTTACAAATTAATTTAAAAAAAAGTTGTACAGAACTTTTTTGCATTTTTCGAAAATTACGTACGGCAAATATACCGTTTCACTTACAATACGTCGCGTAACTTCTATCGCTTCATGATTACTGAATTAAAACCATCGCGGCTACAAACGCGGAAATGTTAAAAGGGGCGTTTAATTCACGCGTGTCAAAAGATGGCGCCACAGTGTAATTTTAAACCAATTTTCTATACAAGCTTACTGCATTTACTCACAAAATTCCAGAAATCTAAATAAATAATATGATTCTCTACAAGTTACTTCAGGGAACCTCCTATTTTGGAATCATAAATCTAAACTCCATATGAAATCTTGTAGTGGTCGTGACATTACGTTAGAATGCTATTCTACGTATACATTCATGGGCTGAAATAATTGTAGCCCGATCAAAGAGATTACCAATTTCATATACGTAGCTTTGAATGACGACCATATTAAATTAATGTTTTATAGTAATAAAATGTACTTGATGCGTGTATCCTATGAATATGTTTAAATGTTTTAATTGATAATAATTTGTACCAATTTTTTTATTTTAATAAAGATCTGGGGTGCTCGCGCTCTAAAGCTCTTATGAACTAGTCGCCACTGGTCGTTCCATAGTTTGATTTAAAACGACGGAAACATCTTTAAGTTAAGATGAAGGTCAGTTTGTGATTAAGATTTTTGATACGAAATTTACTTTACATGGATAAATTTTTTGTGTATTTTCAAAGATTTTCTATAAAGAGTAATGAAAACTAGAAACTTCACTAAAAAATAAGGTACAAACTGCACTTTTGATTCTTTGTTTAGTAACTTTTTGTTTCTTCTAATTGTAAGCTATCTGAAAAATGCTTTAGAAATTTATCAATAACATTTCAAAAAAAAATACCGACAGATTTTTACTTTCCTATTAGAAAAGTATAGCGATCGCAATTTTTTTTCAAACATTTTTTTTGCATAATTTCATGTTTTAAGGTCTCCTGAATCAGAAAAAAGTATTTTTGACAAAAAAAAATTTGGGTGTCTGTATATGTATCTGTGTGTCTGTGTGTAAAGATGTACCCACGATAACTCTCGAACCAAAAGTCTTAGTAACTTGAAATTTGGTAAGAAGTAGGCTTTTCGTATTCTCTCGGTTCTATCAAAATATGGGTCTGATAAAGAAACCGGAAGTAAGTGTATCCGAAATTTTTAAATATTTTTATATAATTTTGTAGGCATGTAAATTATTCGAATTAATTTTTACAGTTTCTTATATAGATAATTCTTCATAATAATTTATTCAAACAAAAAAATTTCTAACATTTATCAGATATTTAGTTTCTAATTTAAAATGAATTTACAAATATAATATAGCTTCGAATCCTGCCTGCGACGATTTTTTTTTAGTGATTTACTAAAGGGGTAAGTAATATCAAGACGCACAAATATGCTAGAAAATCAATACAAATGCGTACATATCACTTCAAAATGGTTTTATGACAGCATAACCTTAAAAAAATATGTAAATATTCCTTCATCATTCTTTATAGCAAAGTCGTGTGGTGACCACATCAGTTTTTTTAGATTCTGTTACTATCGCAACTTTAAATTATCCAACTTGAGCGATTACAAAAACGAGATTTTATTTTATACAAGCGTAGAAAAAATATTCATATACATTCATACAGAAACGTTTGATTAAACCGAAAGGAGGTATTCGATTAGAATGAAAAAAAACAATTAAATTTTTTACGTTGTAAATTGAAACACGTTATCAAGTGGTTTCTATTTCGGTGAAAGTACTGTATTAATTCTTTACTTCCTAAATAAGTTTATACATTGATATCAATTTTTATGTTTTTATATGCGCAAAATATATAAAAACCAAACAAACAAACATATAAGCTATATTTATTTAGCTTTTAGTTTACGTATACAGTGTACCTAAATCTTTTCTATTTAAAATAGTAAAAAAAAGTAATAGATTTAATAAACCGTTTTGCTACAAAATAACCCGTTTTAAGAGAAGAATACGTTTTTACGCCAATTTGTACCTATTATTTAAGTTTCATACAAATTACGTAAGTCACTTATGTTACATAAAGAGTCAACACTTTAGAGCGATAAATTTATTTCAAGTAGAACTTATTAGGCCTTTGTCAAAGTATTTAATATATTCATTGTTAAAGCATTTAGTAATGTTTCCTAATTTCTGTAATAGTAAGAACATGCTCTACTGCGCTTAATAGACCTCATTCATAAGGAATAAGACAAAATGACGTAACGGTAGTGACGAATTTCTAATTTCCTGGTACTACGACTATACTACGCATGTTTTAAGCAACTTTTATATTTAAAAAAGTACTTACACTAATTTCTCCATCGGTATCTGTATTAAAATTTAATAACCGATTTTGTTTCGTCTGGTATGCATTTTTTCTATTTCCCATAGTTACATAACGTTCGGTGATATTATCTGCCGCTACAACTGTAAATAACACTACAATAATGATACATAATCGCGACAAGGTATTGTACATGTTGAACCCGAAATGTTAAACTAAAGTAACTTACTCGTTCCTATATTTCATAACACCTTGCTGTAATTATTTTACCACCCCCATTTTCTTCATCTTATTAACACATTTTGAGCAAAATAAGAAATGTCCATTGTTTATAAGGTAACCAAGCGAATCGATGAGCAATGTACGTCAATTTTTCACGAAGTAACTGAGAAACTGTACTTCCTAATGCATACTTACATGCATAGCATAACAATTTGTTAGTAACAATAGGGAAAGTGATAACATTGGGTGTTACATTCTCATTAAGTTATACTTTTTACTAGTCATTAAAACTTCTTCCTCCTGTTTTTTGTTTTCAACATCAATTACTGTTAAAAATAAACGCTTTGACAATATCATTTTTCCGCTAGACGGACATTTTTTTATATTGTAATAATTGTACCTAATTGTTAAGAAATTAAATAGACAATTAAATTTTCACAAATTGACCATGATAGAGACATCTTAAGTTAGATTAGTTTAAACAATGCTCCCAAGACAACTGTTACTGTTGAATTTAGAGGTACGTTATGATTTTTTGATTAAATCAAATTTAAACTACAATTAAAATCCGCCTATTACAAAATAAGCATTTTTAAAACAATTTTTTTGTTAATAACGGTTATATCATAAGAAGAGTATTATTCGCTCTGATAAAGCCTACAGTTGCTGCAAGCAAAGATTATAAATAAGTTTTGTAAATAAAATAACTGTTTTTTTTAATATCATATTTTATTTATATTATAGATTACATTACATTACTTAAATTGTAATACTATTGTATCGATATTATGTAGTTTAACAAATGTGGTATTTTTTGGAATATTATCAAACGTTTTACTTCCTATTGTGCCGGATAAATACGTATTCATTCGCTTCACAATATAGAATTTTGTTTGAATACAAACGGTAATTTTGTGTAACACAATGCGATTTAACATTGTCTTTGGATTATTGAGTCAAGACAAAACGTAATTAGTATTTTAATTACCACCTAACATAATTACTTGTAATTATAGTGAAATGTAATTAAAAAGTTTTGGAAAGTATGTACTTAAAATTAAAACATTAATAGTATTGAATTAGTACGCTAACATTTTTTTGAATTTCGTTGTTTTTAAATTGCGCTTTAAAGATTTCTACTTTTTATGCTATTAGCATGTTACCTTTTTCTTGTTCTCCTCACTTTGGCCGTATAATACATATATTGTTTAAGGTGACATCACAATTTTAGTGTTGAAAACACTTGTAGGATGCTTGATTCGAAGGTTCATGTAACGAAACGATGAAACGCTCAGATGAAACAAAGCTGGAATTTACGGTGGTGCCCAATTTTACTTCATTTTTTGTTTTTTTCGGATGTAGTGTTTATTATTATATAGATATACCTAATGATTCGTATTATGTTTTAAAAATATAATAAATTTTAATTAAACTTAGCAGTGCTAAAAATAATTATATCAATTGTAGAATTAGATCCGCGCGAGCTTCCGCCTTGTACCCTGCAAAAACGGTACAATATAGATGAAAATTGCACATAAACAATTTATTGAGCACAAAATTTACTACAAAAGAGACCGCGGGAGTGTATAATTATATCCAATAGTTTAAGAGTTACAGAATTTTAATGTAATGTGGACATTTTCGTGCAACTTTGCACACTAGTACCTTCTAAACTATTGAAGGTAATTGTACCCTTCCGTGGACTTTTTATAGTAAATTTTGTCTTCTATAAAAAATTTTATGTGCAACTTTCCTCTATCTTGCACCGTTTTACGGCAATAGTTTATTGGTTATTTTAAGTTATTAAGCAAATCATTGGTGTAATATTACAACACCAAAAGCAACTTGACCGAAACACGCATGTTCTACTAAACCGATAATTTATGTTCCAATTTTAAAATGCGTAAACGAAGTAATAATTTAATAAATCTGATTTTTACAGCTTTATAATAAAAACTATCGGTACACGGAAAAAAGGTTATGCGGAATTGATATGTATCATGCAAAAGGCTGTTGGTTTCGAGTCAAGCCGATGTAAGCTTGAATTAAACTTCTATTTTATTAGATTGTCGCTGTAATTGCATTGCAATAAGAGATTTAGTTTAAATTTTAGTACATTTACGTTGAATGTTATTTGAACGTGGATCAATTTTTAAAAAAAAGCAAATGCTTTAAATATGAAATCGTAATGATTAAATTCAGTATAATACTTCTCTCCGTGTAATTACTAGTTTAAGTCATAAATAATTTCACTGTAAAGCTATCAACATAAGACGAAAGTATGTAAAATAAAATTTGAGTATATTTTGAATTTTGAAATTGTACCAACAGTCAAGTAATTGTAAAAATTATTAGCGTTATAAATCTGTTAAGACTAGAGAAAAGATTCATGTTAAAGTAAAGTTCATCTCTTTAATGCTTTTTTTATAGTCATTATAGCGCATTTGTTTAAAATTAACAGGAGAAAAAATTGTAGAATCGGTAAATTTTTTATCCATTTGAAACACGCAGCGCCGCCCAGTAACAAAACGTCATAACATCTTAAGGGTAAAAAGAAGTGTAACGCCGCTTTCAATAGATTGAGTAAAAAAAGAAAAAGTCAAGTGGCAGGTTTGGTACTGAGAGGATTCGTGAACTAAACCAATCAGAAAAAAGCGTTTTAGGAAATAAAGTCAAAATTGCGTACAGGGCAAAAAAGTTTTAAACGAAGATTTTAAAAACTCTGACGCGGTGCAAAAACGAAGAAAGTTGCATATTGGAGTTCTTCTTTTGACTTACTCGCAAAAAGGAACTTACTGTCGGGCTGTTTTTTTAACGTACTCGCGCAAAGGAGTTAATTTACGCGCTGTTTTTTTTATCTACTCGAAAAAGTTATTTAAGCGTTCGTTTATTTCACCTATCCGAAGAAAAGTTACTGACGTGTAGTGTTTTTTTTCATACTCGCAAAATGAGAGTTGTTGACGGGCTGGTTTCTTTCACATACATTTATTATTATTAGTTTTCTTTGAGTGTACGTTTTGTATAAAGTTATTAGTTAGTGATAAATTGTTACATGGTTGCCAACCTGCGTCCAATCTAGACCCAACAAACCGCAATACGTGATCTTTAATTTGAGGATTAGGCGCCATATAAAAAGGTCAGAAAGTAGTTACATTTATTTGGATATGCCTTTTGTAAGTTTTTTATTTTATTATTGTACGAGATATGCGATGAACTAAAACAGTGTCTAACGCGTGAAAATTGAGAATGATTATTTACATTTAATTCTATCGCTTAAACGGGGTTTTTTGTTTGTTTTTTTGTTGTAAACGAAGAGAGCAAATTTAATATTTTCTTTTCACACCTAAAGAATTTAATAAAAAAACATGTGGATTATTTCGCGTCCCGAAATGTCTTTATTGGAAGTCCAATCTCCTGTAAGTCTTGTTTAGATATGACAGGGAATCGCGGACGCGAAAAACTGTTGAAAAAAATGTAGTTTTTAAACTGTGGATGCATATCTCCACTTTGCAACTTTTACATTACATCTGAAAGAATGTGGCAACGTAGTTCAAATTGTGTCAAATTTTAGAAGCTGTTGAACTGTAAACCGCTATCGAACTCGGGTAAAATCCAGTAATCATTTATTTCTGTTGTTTTTTTTAAATGCGCGTCAATTAATTAGAGCGTGGTGAAACAATTGTCAAAGATCACGCAATATAAAATGTTTATTTACTCATTGAATGATTTATTTCATTCAAGCGTATTCAATCAAAGTGTGGTTAAATTTCTGAAAGATCCACTTTGGCTCTAAAATTGATTGTGTCTAGAGAAAATTTTACATTTATCCGAATGCTTTCAACCGGATCTAAGTCAGCAGAAAATGACAGTCACTGCACGTGAATCTCAATTTTCTAGCCTATTCTCGCATATCATGCTTATGAGCGCAATATTATTATTTGAGCTTTGCGAAGGTGACTTTTTGCCTTGAAAACATTTGTCAAATAAAGCCCAATGTTTTGAGATTTTGTTGCCTGCTTTGTGTTTTGTACCGTACATCACTTGAAAAAGAGAACCTAAGCGTTACCAACACAGCCTAAATAGTCATTTTTGAGCTTCTCTAGAAAATTTTTTTATAAAAGATGTACCCTCCAGTTTGCAATTATTTTGCACTAAACTATTACATACTACTAAAGCTATAAATGGAAAACAACACTACTACTAATTTAATGCCGACCACAATTTCTGTTCCTCTTGGAGCGATAAAGGGCAAATAAATTGAACTACAAAAATGGAAAAAATTTGTGACGCCGGCCTATTTACATGCCATGATGTTCAAGTGCATGGATTTAAGATAATGCGATCGGGTTTCTTTTTAGATATGTCACTGGAAGCTATATTTTATTAGCGCGCAGCAATTCTCGATAATGAACGGTGTCGCTCATAATTTGTTATCAGAAAAAAATCTCTATAAGTTATTGGTGTTGCTAATTCATCATCGTCCAGCAATGAAAAGGTTATGAGAAACAATTCTCAAGCATTTCATGGAAAAATGTTAAATACAAACAATTGGTGAATTATCATACGACTCTATTCTCGTTTAATATGTATAGTAAAACCTCGCTTAACGCTGTTTCGGTTTAGCGCTCTTTTATTTCAGCCCGGTGATTTCCCGAAATTGCTCGCAGCACTACGGGGATTCCCCGAAATTGTGCGCAGCGCTAGTTTCCAAATATGTACATAACATATCCACAACAGTGTATGTATGTACATACAATAAACTAATACACTGCAAAAGGTAGTAAGTGATTATGACAACACAAATAAGAGATAACGGCAACGGCCATTTATCAATCAAGTTTATTAAATTATTTCGTTTACGCATTTTAAAATTTGAACAAAAATTATCCGTTTAGTAGAACATGTGTGTTTCGGCCGAGTTGCTTTTGGTGACGACCGCGGCTTTTTTTGCGGCTAAGAGTCGCTTTGTCGATGTCGTAATATTACACACGCCATAATTTTTGTATCGAAATGTTTTGTTTAATAACTCAAAATAACCAATAAGCTATAACCTTAAAACGGTGCAAGATAGAGGAAAGTTGCGCATAAACATTTTTATAGAATACAAAAAAAGGTACAATTACCTTCAATAGTTTCGACGATACAACCCAATAAACACGGATTGAAACTGTTGTAGTCACAAAATTAAAACAATTGTTTCATTACGTTGTTTCGTGTTAGTTCCATTTTTATATCATTTACATGTAACTGACAGTGAATAAATTAAAAGAGTTCCGATTTTTCACAATCAGTTTTAAACCGTTTCAGTACTTGCAATTTTTATCCCATATTCAGCAACCGTCTAAAAACTGATTTATTAAAACCGAATATTTTTTGAATAACTAGAATTGTTTGAAGATCGATTAAATAAGATTGAATTATTTTCAAAACAGTGGAATCGTTCTAGGAAAAACGAATACTTTGTGATTAGTCAGCATTAGTCGTAGCTATACTTTTGATTACTGTCGTCAACGCTTGCGCTGCAAATTGATATCTTTTCACTTGTTCGGTTGTAGTTTGATAAGTGATGCTGTGTGTACAATTACGAAATGGAACGGTAAGTCGAAACATTTTATTATAATCCATAAATGTAATCGATATCATTTCTGTTCTTTATGTATCATGTTTTAATTTGTATTAAAAAAATGTAAATTAACACACATGGTTGCGTTAAGGTAGATTATTGCGTAAATCTGATGATACTTTAGGATTTATAATTACAGTTCCATTCTTCAAGTTTTCTATACGATTATCTACAGCTAAAGGTATTCACAGTGTTTTTATAACTTTCTAATGATTGCTAAAGTAATATTTATATTAAGTTTGTGTTGTTTTTGATTAAAAAAATGTAATTAATTTTGTGTAACTCTATGATTATGTATGTATATAAATGAAATATTTATTTCTATGTTACAGATGCGGTTAAAAGTTGCTACCCAACAGTTACTGATGCAGTTTTCGAGGCTTCCATGAAAAGACCACGTCAAAGAAAGTTGCAATATGTAAAAAACTCAATGTGATATTGTATTTAAAAATATTTATTGTGCAATAAAATTTGAAACGTGCATTCGAAAATGTATTATTATATTATTAAAAGAATTGTTTTAGTTCATTATTGAAACAAAAAAATCATACATGTATCGATCATTTAGTATCAGTTCAAGAACGAAGCTTTTAAAACGTAAACCGAATGCAACATTTAGTTTGCAACAGATTTGAATTTAAAATACCGAAACTATACTGATTCAAATAAGTGAAACAGCGATGGACTTATAGCTATTTTATTGCAGTTAGGTTTCTTTTATGTTTGAAACAAGAGTGAATCATAAATTTTTTGTTTTGAAACTGTTACTAAACATTATCAATTTTGTGTTTACTGGGAAGTGTGCAAATTTGCACGAAAAGGTCTTACGTTACATTAAAATTTTGTAACTCTTAAACTATTATATATAATTATACACTTCCGCAGTCTTTTTTGTAGTAAATTTTGTGCTCAATAAATTGTTTAGGTGCAATTTTCATCTATATTGTATCGTTTTTGCAGCGTACAAGACGGAAGCTCGCGCGGATCTAATTCTGCAATTACTATAATTATTTTTCATCACTGCTGAGTGAAATTAAGACATATTATATTTTTATAACATAAAACAAATCATAAGGAATATATTGTTTAATAATAACCAAAGCAGTGATTTTATGCAAATGCATATTTCTTTAAATAAATATTATTAACTCTGAGTTTTTGAATCTGCCCGAATCTAGGTAAATTGAATTTAATTAAGCGAATTAATTTTTGCATATTATGGCACCTTTGTGCATAAAACTTTCTCAAGAGCATATTTAAGCATATTATTAGTTTGACAGCAAAAAATGCATTATTATAATATTGGATTTATAATGCTGGACATACTACAGTCTTATAAAGAAAAGTCTAAAATTGGGAAAGAAATTTGATCCGTTAGCATTAAAAACCATTGCGCTCTTTGATTACTATAAACTTTGTGGGAATTAAGAACGTTTCTTGTTTTATAATTCTAAATCGCAATTAGTTTTACTTTGTGATCCAGACTAAGTATTCATAAAATGAGCAAAACTATGATAATAATTAAAAATATGCAAAACTTAATAAAGGTCTAAACAAATAAACCAATTATTAGCTCATAAGTTTAATTTATTTTGTGTGAATTAATATTTCAACATCTTTTTCTTGTCACCGTCTTGATTTCGGTATGCATTGTAAACTCAAAATGCAATTTTGCAACAAAAATAAATTAGCATTAATAAGATCTAAACAAAAATGTTTGATAACACAATTCTATTACCAGTAAAATGTAAACTTCTTATTTAAAACTTAAAAAAAACTCCAAAATACTGTAATGTTTTTCGTTACGTGTAATCATGATGTCGTTAACCAACGGTTATGCTTTTATTTTTTAGATAAAAGTTGAACTAGTTACGGTCTTTAGCATTTTTATACATTGGTTTGACGAACTGAGTGAGAAATGCAATCATAGAATCATTATCAAAACACGCATTGCGTACTGTCAATATAAGCACATTCTTAGAAAGCATAAGCAGTGTATTAATTTTGATAATTTAAATGTCATAAAACTAACAACCGAAAAATTTAGATTTAATAGTACTACAATGAGAAAACCATAAAAAAACAAGAAATATCGCAAAAAATAAACTTTATTTAGTAAAACAGGTATGTGTAGTACAGTTTTTATTACCTCAGTTGTAGGCAAAACTTTTTCGGTGTATACAAATATTTTAACAGATAAAAGGCAGTCTTTTCTATTAAGCAACTTAGAATAAGTTAAGTTTATGTTTTATATGATATTGAAAATTTACGAACGAGCATAAGATGTATTTTATTAGTTTGTAATTATATTTTGTAACAATTAAGTAAGTTTTTGCAAGAACCTTTGTTTTAAATACATACATTCCATGAAAAACTGTGCATATACTAAATAAAAACTATGCATATTTAGTGGATACTTTGAATGTTTTCAGTGCATATATATGCGCATAATTCTACAGTTTTAGGTGTATACTAATCTTTGTCTTGATAATAACAAACACTGCATCCGAAAAATAAAGAAAATGAAGTAAAATTGGGCATCACCGCAAGTTCCAGCTTTGTTTCATCTGAGCGTTTCATCGTTTCGTTACATAAACGTTAAATCAAGCATCCTTAGTGTTTTTAACACTAAAATTAGAATGCAGTCTCCACTATTTTTTTACTTTGAAATACCGTTTTCCCAAATTAGATATTTTTTTATTGGTTAGGAAGCAAAACAACGCAACGAAGACTTTGTGATTATGTAATTTAAGAAAATTGAGAAGACTGCTTTTTAATTTTTTGGTTTTCTTATGTAAAAATGTGTGTAGAATACGATTCAAAAATTTAAATCTAAATAAAAAGTGGATTTTTTAGTGAAATTTGATAAAAACAGTGCAAAGCCGAGGGTACATCTACACAATGAGTATTTCAAGGAGAAAACCACCATCATTTTTTTGTACACCATATATCTTTTTATCCTACATATATCCTTATTTTCCTCTGTACATCCACATCTTTCCCTGTACATCCTTATATGTTTCCCTGTACATCGACATCACTTTATTTCTCTGTACATCCCCATATTTTCCTTTATATATCATTTATCTGTTAAGACTATACTTTGCTACATGCATACGTACTTGCCATTATGTTCCTATCTATCCATGTCATCTTAGAGTCAGTATTTATCATAAATGTGAAATTAAAAACTATTTTATAGATATTTGTATATTTTTTTCGGAAATATATAAAATATAAAAAAGTATGTACCTATTAACTTTTTATTAAACTTCAGTTAAACTAATATACAAACAAAAATACAAAATAAAAAATTATTTACTTAAAATAACACAATAAGATATTCATAACTAAACACTAACTTGTCGCTTTACAATTTTGTATTTTTTATCGATGTTTTCGCGATCGTACCGTTTGAGTTGATTAGGCCCGTTTTCTACTAAAGTTATTGGACCATAAAAAATAAATCTTTTTTGAACAATTGCAAAATCTGGTATCTTCGTCCAAACAAAATTATCCAAGTCAGTTTTTAAAAACGTAAAGTGATATTCACTTAAAGGTATCACTTGTCAGTCATCGTGTGGAAGTGTATCTTCCTGGATATCTTCAGATGATGAGATGAGTGCTATTACTTTCCTATTTTGAGTTATATTTTTATAGCTAGTTTAAAGTTTAATTTTGCAATCTTCCAATAAACAGCAATATGTCGATTTCTTTACAATCACTATTTTGCTTCCCAAATTCTCTTTAACAAACGAAATATCTTAAGAAATATTACTTATTTTATGGGAATAATGTCTAAGGTTTAATTAATTGATGCACTGGGAAAAGTTCCGATAACAAATTCTTCTCTCGGTCCTTCATAATAAAAAAATGTTTGTATCAATTTATCCCGAGGTTCATCATAATTAGAATTATCATGTAATAGTGTCTTGTCAATAATATCTTCTTCGCTATTTTCAATGCTATCACAACGTTTTAAACTAATAGACAGTGGATTGCATGAGCTTTCTTTAACGTTTACATCCAGGTCTTTCATTTACCAAATAACATCGATTAAAGCAGTGTTTAGATTAATTAATATTTCATCATTGCTGAAATCTAAGGTAATATTTAACTTTTCAATAAGCATTTCTTTCTCTTGGAAAAATGATTGTATCTTTTAAATCTGCTAAGATGGTATTTAAATATTTGATTCTCCCTATTCTTCAAATAATATCCTTAATGCTGAAATTTACAACTGTCGATAATGTAAAATCATGAACCTTTCCAATCAGCATTGGTATAAATTTATTGACATCCAAGTGTCACTTTAATGAAAATATTTTGATACAACATTATTGGTACGATTTTCATAGCTAATAGATAGCTTGGTGGTTTGTATACGCTGTTATCGTTGTCAATGCATCATTCTGTTATCAATTCAACGCAAAAATTTATTAAACGCTCAAAGCATCAATTTAGTTCATACAAAATTTATGAAAGCGTTACTTTTTCATATTGGTCATTTTGCAAACGTTGCATAATATTTTTCTCGGCATTTATTAATCTGAAGATGCCAATTTATTTACTACTAGGACAGGAATCAAATATGTGTAGTTATCCATAATCTATTGTGTATTTTACGCAAAAGACAATTTGTAAAAAAAGATAAATTATTTTAGACAATAATAATAATAATAATAATAAATTAATTAAATAATAATTCAACGTCGTAGAATAATAATAATTAATACTAATTATTTTTTACAGTGAATGGTGTACATAAATAAAATTAGTAAGATATACTTTCATTATATTTTGGCGGTATTATAAACTAATCAGCATAATTTACCGCATCCACCTACGCACCGAAGCCTTACGAACAATGTCTTTGTTCGATGAAGTATAACCTGGTATAGCCTCAGTGTTTTTATTACTTTAAATGGTTGTTAAAACGATGTCTACTACCATATAAAAGTTTAAAATATTGTATTCCAATATGTCATTTGTAATTACAGTATTTTTTTATAAGTTTAGAAAATTGAACATATTAAACGCAAACTTGAGTTAAAAAGTAGCACACAAAATTTTAATTTAGTAGCAATAATAGGTTCATTCATTATAACGCAAATGGTACTATGAACAGTCAATGACGCGTCTTGAATATTATATTTCAGTACTCTAACTTTATCAGTAAAGTATGAACTTTGATCCGTAAGCAATATGTTATTACACAAGATCTCGATTTAGTTTGAGTCTACATTTTTAACAATTTACAATACGGGCATTTAGTAAGTACGTTACAATTGAGTTAGGTCAAGATTTTGGATGCAAACAAAGCTAAATCTTAACGTGATTTTGAAGAAATTGTTTACAATTTATTTCAAGTTTGCATTTTATACAATTTTAAATTACGATGGTATTTGTATATACTAGTAAAAAAGTATAACGAACCTATTTTTATTAGAAATAAAAGAAAATACAGTGCACGCCGCTTATTGGAATCACGGATAATGTTATCAATAGGGTAACGTTATCACTTTATTATAGAGCAGGTCGGACGTATGATACGACATAGAAAAAACATCGTTTATAGTAATCATAATTTTGATTTATGTTATCAATTTTCTTCTTAGTTTTGTTTCTATACGTGAACTATAACTTATCTCGTATACATTTTTTTGCTGAATTTTCACAATAATTTCTAGAGTAAAAAAATTTAACATTGTTCCCTAAAAATAGTTGTTTCGCATACTTAGCTTTATTTCTGCAGTTTATTCAAGTATTTTGACTGATCTACGTAAGGATACATCATTTAAACGTTTGTAAACACATTATCTTTGAGAATTAACTTGGAAAGTATGTTCGTTCTTAGAATAACAACTTAAATTAACTACGTATTATGTGATTGTAAGGCACCTTCACACCCTACGGGGCAGGAAAGAATATGATTATATACCCAATGAGCATTATTTGGTTAAATAAACGTATATTTATTAAATTGAACTGAATAAATCGAAACAGAAATAAGCAAATTGTCAAACCGAGTTCTAAGAAAGCTATATTTAGAATTTGTGCTTCTTACATTAGAACGTTTTTTGTTTATTTAACTGAAATCTTGTTTTGGTTACAAATATTATTAGATAAACGTAATCGAGCGCACAAAGTACATTTTGTTAAATTAGGTCGATGTCAATACGAAGAAATAAAGATTGGTATCTGCTGTAACTATTGTACTAACAATTTATTTTGTAGCTAACGGAAAAATAAAGAGAACAATAATTAACGTAATACGTAAAGACATTTTAAAATACGGATCTCACAGCATTTACCACATAGTTAAAATCAAAAGTCAATCTCCACTTATTTAAATAGACAAAACCGGCCTGAAAACAAATTGCAAATATCTTGAAAATGAGCGACTTTCAATCAAACCCGTTCTAAACCTTTATAGAAAAGATTTTTATTTAACGTCACAAGAATACTTTTTCTTAAGTTTGTAGTCGGTTATCAGAAACACTAGACTACTTCATTACCCTAGATCAATCAGAAGTCAAACGGGGACGCGTCATCAAGTAAACCCATTCAAACCTCGCATCGTGAATACTCTGTAAGGGCACTATTTTGTGCCTATTACCCTGCCTACCATACGTGAATAAATTTAGTATTATTATAACCATAAAATGTTTATTGGGTATTTCTTATTATGAAATTAATAATTAGATAAAGTAAATGCAATTATAAATTTCGGTGTATTATTAACATTTTTGTTACTCCCAGGTACAGACGTGTTGTCCCTTCACTTCAGTTCGGAATTATTAGGTAACTTATGCTACCAGTTGGGTAATTATTTATGTGGCAGTGAACTGCGAAGTACGTGTTCCAAGGAGTACTTTTGCAAAAGGAGTAAGAAAAAGTTTGGAGAATTTTGAAAGTTTGAAAACCAAATCAAGCTTGTATCCACAAATATCAAGCTAAGTCAAGCTTTTATTTTTAAAAAGCCCGACTTCCAAGCCCAAGTCAAGCTTTTACGTTTCAAGCCAAGCTACTTGACTTAATGAATCTCTAACAATATGTAAAGCATAGATCGCAAATCCCTCTTATTAGATTAAACATTAAAGATGACATATGCATAAAATTTCAAATAGTTATTTATATATGCCACATCTTTTAGTAAAATACATTAATTTTTAACAGCTAGGCACATAACACTATGATACTAAGTAAAAGAAATTTTTAGATTATTCTACAACAACTGCCGAGACCAAAACAAAAATTTACGTATAGTTCACACGTTTACTTAAAATTCAGAGCTCTCCATCTGTTTTAAAAATGCTTCCCGTACGAAGACACTTGTTCTTATCAGCTGATACGGCATTTGGTCATTGAAAAAAAACGCGAAAAAAACATAATCTGATTATAACATAAATCTACAGAAGACTTGGAAAAGTAACAATACTTGGAAGCATTGATGAAGACTGCTAGAAACTATACTATTTAAGGCTGGGGAAATTTAAAAAGTAGTTGAAATGAAGGTTTATAATTTGAAGAAGAGAGACCGACAAATGACATTCAACTGCTTTCCGCTTTTTAAATTTCAAAGCAAATTTGAAATATTAATTGGAATAATTAAGTACCAGAGAGGCTCTCGGTACAAATATTATTCATATGTTTATCTCCATCACTTGTAATATGCGACATGTTGTGAAAAGATATAGGTTGAACTTCAGGCAAAAAAAATTTATACATAAGATCTATTTTTAGATTGTCTCTGACTGTTCATCATTTGACTGAAAGTGTAATTTAGAATTAATGATAGCCTAGTTTAATTAAGTATATGGCAGTAAACAGCACAATATTTTTAGGGCGAACACAGTCATTTACGTAAAACTAATTATTTAAAAAAAAACTTTTAATTAGACGTTTTGAAAAATAAGTAATCTGTTAAATAAAACTATCTTTACTAGTAAAATTAAATTTGTTTTTATATGTATTATTTGCTTAAAAAATTAGCAAACCTACCTACAAAATTTACTAAATAAATTTTTGTACAGTGTAATTAGCAATTACGCAACGTGTTGGACTTTAAATAATATTCCCAATAATAAAGTTTATTACGAAATTGCGTATTTATTTCGTGTAGTGTACATAACTGTAGGCAACTCACAAAACCGTATTGTAAAAACAAAATAACAATAAAACTGTGAATGTGAACGTACTGTACCAACCATACATCTACGTAAAAACTGGTTGTTTCCATAAGTTAATATTTTTATTTATTTATTTATGTGCAGTTATAAAGTTCTTGTGCATTTACAATAATTAATAGTGTTGAACTTTTAATATTTAATCTTTTTCTTTGTTCAATTGATTTTTTGCCTTTTATAATTAAAAGTTAGAGGCCTAGTAAACGCAAAGAATTAAAATAATACGATTCCGTAGATAAGTTTTAAGCTTTTAGCGAAAGTAACATTTAAAATTTAATTGCTACTTATTTTTTATTGACACATTATTTGCTTATGTCGTTGTATATGTAAGTAACAATTAAATCCGTAATCAAAAAGTTTAGTGAAGTTAGCTGGATAGTTTTGTTGTGAGCAAGTTAGAAACTAAAGCAAAAAATTTCACTACATATGAAATTTCAATAGCAAGCCACGTGAGTAGTTTTTTATTAAACACTTCAAGGTTTGTTTTTAATGTCCAATACCTATCAAAATAAAATTTTTAATTTTAGTGGTATACCATCTTCCAGTACTACAATAAAAAACCTACGTAAATTTAAAAAAAAATGTTGAAATGTTTAACAATTGACGTTGCATTGTACATTTCACTACTCGTGCCACTTAATTCAAACGATAAATCCGTAAGCACGATTAGATGAATCGTTCAATACATTATACAAAATTATAATATAAGAATTAAATACCGTTAATAACACTTTTTTATAGTTACATTCAATCTCTATTAATGTTTTAGTCTAAATTATATTATTCACAGTAATTTTCTGCTTTTATTTTTACATTTGTTGTTTAAGTGCTGGCACATGTAACTTTGTTTGTCTAGAATGCTTTCATTAGATATATTTATTTATTTATCTATCGCTATAGTTCAATTGCCAAACAGATAGAAATAAGTCCTTCCTACTAATAAAACGGGCTGAATTATGTTAAATCAAATTTACAAACACCAATAATAAGAATGTACTACGTTTACTTGTATTGTTGGTTGCCAATACGGTAGTCAAATTGTTCTTTATTAGTTAAGTACATATATAAATTTTATATCTTTTGTAATTACGGAAATTAAATTTTTCTACTTTTTTTCTCTGGTATGAAAAATTATCTAACACTATTGCAGCATCTTCTTCTAAGTTACATAGCACCTACTCAAATCAGTTTTCAAATACTCCATAATTCATTTTTTTATGGTAGTCAGTAGTTTTTCTTCGATTCAAAAATACCCAAACCATTTTCAAGAAATCTTGTATCTGATCATAACATAAATAGAACAATTAATGCTTTATATTTACCAGACGGATTTTAAAGTCCAGCAAATAATCTAGAAACAAATGCTTGCCGTGTTTGTATCTGTCCAAGCTGTTGTAGTAACATATATGGCGTTAACTAAGGTTTGATCCAAATAATAAATTTTGTTGCCCTATTCGCTATTACTTTTTTATTTTACGAAAGAATCGTCTTCTCCACGCTGATATTATTTCAAGTAGCATACTGTTGTGATTTTTTGTCTGTACCTATAAAATAACGTATATTACAAATACAATACACTTGTTTGTTTAACTAACCTGAACCCAATTTCCTTCAATAATGTTTGTAACGTAGTTATTTTAAAATTTAACAAATTCTTATACTTGTTAATACAATCAGTGGCAGCTTCTCCATTAAGCCACTTGGTCAATGACCCTCTGGAAAAATGAATAAAGAAGCTATTTTATTTACTTTAAAGTTACAGAAAATTCTCTTTTAAATCAAGTTATCAGAGTTTGAATTTCATGCGTTTAAGTTGAGAATTGAAAACTTGTGAAACTACCGGAGGCATTTAGGTGTGCCATGTGCGTGTATTGAAACCGAATCGTAAATGATATAGTTATTGTAGTCAATAGTGAGAAACACATAATACAATTTTATGCGAGTTGGAATAAAAGATAAGTAAAGCTTAAATACTTGATTTACGTCATTTATCATTATTTTCTTAAATACTTGATTTACGTCATTTATCATTATTTTCGCAGCACGTGTGTATAAAACACAGATGCTAGGATGCACATTTCTTATCGCATATGACAAACTTTACAGTCGATTTGCTTAGTTGATCTATAATATTCATTTGTAATAGACGACTTATCGTTTTTGTTTCATGACAGTGGTACAAGACTATTAAAAATTTATAGCTAATATTAGTTTAGACGTTTAGAATTTAAATTTAATGGTCGTCCGCACCCTTTACTTCAAATTCGTTAGACCAGTAAACATAAAAATAAAGAAGTCTTTAGTAATTTTAAAGAATCGATGTATGATTTGTCAGATTGGATTTATGAATTTAAAGTAAATAATTGATTCTACTGCTTTGTATGTTTACTGTTTTTACATGATTCATTATGGTGTAAAAATAATGTTACCGATTTATAGTATTCAAAAGGAAAAGTGAAAAAGCACTCGTTTTTGGCGAATCACATAAAAAGTTGTATGAATACTACTCTTGGTAGCGTTAGTATTCGCTTACAAATACAATTCGACAACGCTTGCCGAAAGTCAATTAAAAATCACAATAAAAATGTTTGTAAAAATAGATACATATATCAAATAAAATAACTGACTGACTTTACCTGCGACTACCGTGGAAAGTAAGCAATGTTCCTCTACCTAAAAAATTAAATCATTTCTACGCAATCGGCAATAATATGGAACAAGAAAGTATGCGTATTTCTATGCTAAACATAAAAAAAATTTACATTAAAAACTGTAAATTTTTATCGATGATTGTGGTAATTGTAAAGATTGACAAATATCTTAAATCTTAATCTTAAACATAATTGATCTTAAATATAAATCGTGTTAATGTAAGAATGTTTTTTTAGACTTTGCCATAATTGTGTTTTTTTTAAATGACCCTATTGTATGATTGACCACCAGCCGCCACTGAATACAACACATAACTTTCTGTACTCTTGGTGGTTCGTTACGTAATACGAACATATGATCTAAAATTAGTCTTGATCTACGGTACACTTTCAGAGAATGCAGTACGTGATCTGTGTTACATTCAGTTAGCACATTGTATATAGTAGATACGGATACACCTACGTAAATAAGTAAAGATAATATAAACCTTCACGTGTAGGTACATAAAAACGTAAATAAAATCAACGCTTAGATTACCTGCTGCTTGCTTTGTGGGCAACTTTTATAGATATATTTTTTTAACAGATACTGATAAATGTTTCAATTTATGTTTTTTTATTGGCAAAAGATTTATAAATTATTTCTTACCTTGATATAGGCAATAACAGATGATCTTTAAACTGATTATTTTAAAAAAATAAATTGTTTACACAAAAAATACTAATAAAACTTAACGAAACGCTGAAATCCGAAAGTTATTAGTACAGAATAATTAAATAATTATATAATAATATTTCGAGAATTGCATCATACTTTTAATGATATTTTCTCACATGCTTTAAATTAACTAATTACAAAAGCATTTGGGAAAAATGCCTGTTTCCGTCTGTTCGGCAATTCAATTTAAAAAATTTAATTTAAAATTATTGAAATAGCAAAACAATTCGTATTGGCACGTATTGATTAGAACGAAGTACCAATGATATGACAGTATTTTGAAATTAAACCGAAGTTGAAGTCTTGATTGTACAAGTGGTCTTAAGTTTCCCGTTTTGTTTTTCTTATTTAATTGTTTTTCTTGTTTTTGAATGTTTTTGAGATGGCAGCATAATTTTCTGTATAGGAAGTATTTTAATAATAAAATCATTTCCGTCTTGATCACAAACGTTATGCATTTGTGAGATGTAGTTTTTATCATTCAATGTATTCTCCGAGAAGCTCAATATATTCATTCCAACGTTCTTCTAATTTATGGATCCCATCCCTGCAGTAGTTTTCCAGAAGGTCTGCAAAATACTCGTCTACGGCAGCTATAACTTCATCATTTAACAAAAAACCGTTTCCACGCATAATTTTTTGTGAGTGTGAGAACAGCTAGAAATCAGGAGACAAATCTGGTAAATAAAGTAAATGTTTCAGCAATTCGTACCTTAATTTATGGATTTTTGCCATGGTCAAAACACTTTTGTGAGCAGGTGCATTGTCTTGATAAAAAATGATTTTCTCTTCTGCAAACCAGGACTTTTTTCTCAAATTTTTCTGATCTAAACCCTTGCAATAATATTCGGAGTTAATTGTTTTATCAGTTTCGAAATAATCCACAATCAAAACCCTTTTTGGATCCCAAAAAACTGATGCTATAACCATCTTGACCAATTTTTGAACACCAACCATTGTTTTGATTCAGGATCATGGTGGTAGATCTAAATCTCATCCATATGGATGAATCGACGCATAAAATCATTTTTAAAACGCTCCAAATGTTGCTGAAAAAGTTGCATTCGAATGTGTTTTTGTTGCATTGTTAACGAATGCTACACTCATTGTGCACACAGCTTTTTAAAACCCAAAACTTCCCTCGAAATATGGCTCACACTGCCTAATGAATTGTTTAACATCTCTACTAAATCTTTTTCAGTACATCGGTAATCTTCAAAAATCATATCAAGTATTTTTGCTATGATTTCTGGTGTTGCACTTTTGGACATCATTGACGTGGATCGTCTTCAAGACTTGTACGACAACTTTTAAACTCGGCAACCCAGTTGTGTACTGTTGCAAGTGGCGATGAAGAGTCCTTATACACTTTTAACAATTTGTTTCATCAAAATATGGATTTGATAAAAAACCGGAAGTGAGTGTATCCGCCATTTTTAACAGTTTTTCTTATATAATTTTGTACGTATGTAAATCATTCAAATTATTTTTACAGTTTCTTATAGAGATTCTACCTAACAGTTTCTTCAAATAAAAAAATTTCTAACATTAACAGTTTATGAGATATTTATTTTGTAATTTAAAACAAATTCACAAATATAATATAGTTTCGAATCCTGCTTGCGACGATTTTTTTTTACTGATTTACTAAAGAGATAAGTAATATCGAGGCGCACAAATATGCTAGAAAATCAATACAAACGTGTAAATATCACTTCAAAATGGTTTTATGGCAGCATAACCTTAAAAAAATATGTAAATATTCCTTTATCATTCTTTATAGGAAAGTCGTGTGGTGACCACACCAGTTTTTTTTCATATTGAAAAACACTGTGATACGTGTGCTTTAAACAGCTGTAAATATAAGACTGAGTTGACAGATCTGCATGAAACACGTGTAAAACAGTAGTACCATTTAAAAAAAAAATAAATGGCGGATCTACTAACGCCATCTATGTGTGATGCTAGAAACTTATTGAACAACCTAGTAGAATCTTGAGCTCAAAGTATTGAGAATTAACTCAAATCACTTAGATACAATCTGGCCCCTTACTGAGTTACAAGGTGTTTTATTTAAAAATAATTTTTGCCCAGTACTATAAAACTATTTGATGTATCTTTGTCATGCTTTGTAGAAAATGTAGGTACTGTACACCCTACTAAAATATGTTAAATAAACGTTTCTGTCTATCACCAGAAGCGTACGATAAGGACAAGTGGGTGGTTAAACTTTTCCAAATTTTACGCCACTGGCGAGTAGTATAGTAGTGTTGGTTCTAGATATTTTACTTCCGGTTTAACTTCCTGTTCGGGTAAGTTCGGGTAAGTTCGGTTGAGTTCGTATTTTCTTCGGCTGTTTTCGTGTGCGCGCGCAATTTGAATTTCGGGTTCGGGCAAGTTCGAGTTTCGGAAAGGGGTGGGGGGTAGCAACCACATTTTCCCGCGCTTTTTAAAAAATTTGAATTTCGTGTAAGTTCGGGTTTGGGCATGATCGGTAAAGGTCGGGTTTTTGTATTCCCGCGCTTTTGAAATTTTGAATTTCGTGTAAGTTCGGGTGCTTTGAGTTTCTCTCATTTGAATATCATACATATTAATACATAATTAAATTAAAGTAACACAAATAGGTAGAATAAATCTATCATAAACAACAAAGAGCTAACTTGTTCATTCCAAAATATAAAGAATGGTTCCTATCAAAATTGTTTTTTACACATCAGATTATAAAGGGTGTTATATTCAATCGCGTATTTAGTAATACAAATCAATTAATTTTTTGAATGTAAATTTAGAATGATCAATGAATATTTGAAATAATGGTGTCATATTCATAATGATTAATGTTATTTATTATTGATTACACTGTTGCCAACTTAAGATTATAAAATTTATTAATGATTTTGATAGCAAGCAGACTATTTTATGCATTTCAAATTAATACATCATTAAATTAAAGTAACTTAGGATTATATATCGAATTACATATTTCTTTACAATTATAGGTTGAAAACCTTTAATGATTAAATTTTTATTTACTGCCAACAACTTAAGAAATTTACTAAGTTTATAAGGTCCATCCGGTAAATTTGATTAAAATAATAATTAATACAAAACGGTGCATATTTAAATTACAATTAAAATGTATAACATTTTTTATAAAGACTAACGTTAAAGTGTTATCTCAGCATATAGTGTTATATATCAGACACAAGTCGTTGACACTCATAACTTTGTTGATTTGCATTATTCAGCCTTAACCGTTTATAAAACAGTAATTTCTTAAATAAAAAATCCTCAATTTAACTTATCGTTTTAGTACTGGATTTGGATTATCAGTATTTGTAAAATCAAATCAACGAAAATCAGTAATTAATGTATACAATTAAAAAAGTATTACAGTTAACACTATTTAAATTACAATTAAAATTTATAAACAATGTTTTTTTCATGCAAATGGTATTATATTACATTTTATAGTTGCGTTTGGTTTGAGATTGCAATTTTTAAAATATTTTTTTAAATAATTTCGTTGTGTTAATAGCCGCATCGATCGAATAAACTCCTTGATTGTGTTAGATTTAATATTTTATATGCATTTAAAATTGGCTTATAATATACAGACATTTCTTTAATAAAAATAAATTCCATTCATAGCTATTACTATTTATATACACAAACAAAATGCTGATTTAACTATTGAGTAACAAATGTAGACATTGCAAAGAATGCAGTAGTATAATTTTTTCAATGAAAAATTAATCCATTTATTTAATTTAGATTATAGTATTAGAGAAATATTTTAACCTTACTTACATTACAATGAAAATTTATTACTATTTTTTATAAAAACATTATATGACATTATAGTAACAAAAAGGTCGTTGGCATGTTTTTTTTGCTGATCTGCAGTTTTATAATTAAATAATTTTATGCAAAAACAAATAATATCGGGTATGGTCGAGTTACATTCGGTTTGAAGTTAGCCGATGATGATCGAGGAAGTTCATATTTAGGTTCGGTAGAGGGCGGGAAAGTTTAAAAACTCATTCATCGTTTTTACTATTTATTAATATTTATATACACAAATGACTATTATTATATTTAATTATTACGTACATTTTATATTACCATTGTAGATATTACAAAGAATGTAGTTATATAATTTCTTCAATGAAAAAATAATCCATTTATTTAATTTAGATTATGGTATTAGAAATTTTGAAACCTTATTTACATTACAATTAAAAATTATAACTATTTTTTATAAAAACGTCATATATCCTTAATTTAAATTCATTAAACCATTAGATATATACAAAAATAAACAAAATAAATGTACACAAAAAAAACAAATAATATCGAGTATGGTCGAGTTACGTTCGGTTTGAAGTTAGCCGATGATGGTCGGGGGAGTTCGTATTAAATAAAAGTATTTTTATTATTATATATCCAATTACATATTCAAAAAAATAAAACAATTAAAATTTAGAGTGTAAAGTTAAAATAGACAATTAATATTTTGAAATAATGATGTATTATTCTTTTTTACTGTTGCAAGTCAAGAACCTTTAATGATTAAATGTATTTCCTATTAAATACAAATTCATCAACTTAAGATAACAAAATTTAGTCTTTTTGTAGCAGAAAATATAACTTAACCTCAATAATTTTTGGTCATACTGCAAATTTGATTAAAATAATAACTGAAATCAACACAAAACGATGGAAATAAGTAAGCAATTTATATAGTAAACTTTTATTACACATTGCCAAATATATAAATATATATCTAATTACATATGTAATATTCGACAAAAAAATAAAACAACTAAACCTTAGAATGTATAATTAAAATAGACAATAAATATTTGAAATCATAATGTCTTACTTATTTTTTTACTGTTACAGGTCAAGAACCTTTTCTATTCAATATAGCGTCATCAATTTAAGATAACAAAATTTAGTGTTTTTGTAACGGAAACTGTAAACATAACCTCAATAATTTTGACTTGCATTGTAAATTTGATTAAAATAATAATAACCGAAATCAACACAAAACGATGAAAATAAGTAAGCAATTTAAGTAGTAAACTTTTATTACACTTTGCTAAATATATAATTATGATACTTTATTTACAAAGTTGAAAAAACTTAAATTAATAAAAATTCAGGGTTAAAAAATTTTAACAAACGTATGATAAATTAATGCTCTGTAACACTAGACATGATATATCCAGGTCGATGATGCAATATTTCCATTAGACACAACACATTATGAGAAGTAATGTTATTTTCGCAATTTAAAAAATGTTCAAATGCTTTAAAACTCTGCATTTCATCATTTTTTTTACAGTTTTGTTTATAGCCATCGGCGATTTGTTTAATTTTGTTTTTTTAGTTTTCTGTTTAATCACATCTTCTACTATACTATCGTGGTATTCTTTTAATTTATACGATTTCATTAATTCCAATCGATAGCTAATTATAGGTTTTAAATAAAAAATTTTGTACATATCGTATTTATCTAAAGTATACGATCGATAATCACGACACATCGTAATAGTTTTTAAAAAATTCGAATTTTTATCTAACAGATATGATCCTGGTTCAGAATAGTTTCAGCTGTAGAATAATTTTAAATCTTTGGATATATCGATTGATTTACTTAGGTTTTGAATAGAAACATTGATGTTTAACAATTTCGCTTCTTCAAGAATAGGCGTGATTTCGGTGGAATTATAGAAAAAATCGTTCATTAAATAAGATTGAAGTTTCATAAATTCGGTCCATTCTTCTATACTTAGAAGTACGTTATTTTTATCATAATGATTACAAACAACAACATTCCATCTGGTATTTTTACATATACCACCATTTTCACACGTGTCACTGTTTACATCACTCCAAATTCGTATAACAGAATCAAGATGCAAATACGTGCTATACCCAATTTCAATATATTTGTAACCGTCATGAGCGATTCTGTAGCAAGTTGAGTTTACAAGTGTTTCATTTGAAGCGTTATCATATTGCAAAAGACGAGTTTCTTCGATCAAATTGTATTCTGTACACATCGATCGTAGCGAATCAGATTGTTCTATTCTTTCATCATCATCATTTTCAACATGAATATTCTTAGGACTCATATAATGTGTCGTAGGTGAATCCAAATGTAATGGAACACTTCTAGATGTTGCTTTTTCTATATCTAACCGATCACTCATTTTGAAATTAAATTAGTTAATACACAAAACGCACAAATATATCAGTATCGTATCGTCGTAGAGAATGCACGATTAGAACTGATTATAATCCACAATCACAACATTCATACTGTACAGATAACTTCACGTAATTGGATGAGATTGAATTTCCCCACTTTTTTTTTTTTAAACTTAAATTTTTCTGACTCGACATTTTGAGCGTTTGAAAATCATGCATTTAAAATTAATACACTGTTAAATTAAAATAACTTGAATAAGTAGAAGTAAAACTATGTCGTAAACAATAAAGTAGTCTAGCTCACAAAATATAGGAAAAGGCTAAATCAAAATTTTTTAAGGACCACTTAATCACATTATAAAGGATTATATATCCAATTACATATTTAGTGTTTGAAAATAGCAAAACAATTAATTTTTGAATGTAAATTTAAAATGGTCAATGAGTATTTGAAATAATAGTGCCTACATTGTTGCCAACTTAAAATAACAAATTTGATTAAAATAAAATAATAATTGAAATTATCGATATTACTGTTTAATAATATTTCGAGGTTTTCATTAATTAAAAACAAAACTTTGCTTTTTAATTCATTTTGATTTGTTTTACGTTGTTTGATAACGTTGGTTTTCCATATACCCTATAACTACCTATTCTACTCTTAAAGGTCTGTTTTAAAATCATTACATCATTTCTTAGTTTAAGTTTACAATGTTTTAAAGTATACAAGTGAGTCTCATAAATATTGTTGATAAGGTAAATTTCACAGCATTCACAATATGTACTTATATTATTAAAAAACTGTTTAGTTGATGATTAAAAAAAATATTCACTAAGAAAAGTTCTAATAGACTTTATTCATATGCTCATTTCAATAATGTTTTAAATTGCGATGGGATTCAATTTCCCATTCCTATAAAAGATATAAGAACATTTGAAAAGCTTAACAATTTATCAATTAATTTAAAAAATTTTTGAAGCTGATCAACAACTCATTAAATCTAAAAAAAAAATACATGTTCTCAGTTAAACAAAGTAAAGTTGTTCTTAATCCTTATGACCATAAACGCATGCTCAGTTTTGATAGTACTGAAACAAGACCGTGAGGTTATCTATATCAACCGTTTAAAGCAAATTAAATTCAATAATCGTTGTAAGAACACACCATCAATAACTAATAGTAAACTATATAATTTGTTTAACAGTTTGCATTCAACTAGGTGATTTGTATACAAACCATTGATAAATTAAACAGTTTTGTTGTTGAGCACGCAAATTATCTATAAGTTAGGAAATCATCTATTTTTTATTTATATTGACGGCTTATACAGTTTTTAATCTTTTATTGTGCGATAGGTTGAATAAAAAAATCAAAACTTTTTCTGTATCAACTTGAATTAGTATCTGTACCGTAATTCTTTTTTAAAAAATTTGAATTTTGTGTAAGTTCGGTTGAGATCGTATTTTCTTCGACTGTGTTCGTGTGCGCGCGCATTTTTTCAGATTTTTCGTGTTTGTTCGGGTTTTATTTCCCCGCGTCTTTTTTTTAATTTGAATTTCGGTTTTTACCTTTGACGACTACAAAAAGTGTTTGTTTGATAAAAAGCAGATCAACGACTCATCAAATCTAAACAACACAACGTGTTTTCAGTTAAACAAAATAAAATTGTACTTAGTCCTTATGATGATGATAAACGCATGCTCAGTTTTGATAGTACTGAAACAAGACCGTGGGGTTATCAAGCGGCTTAAAAATCTATTTTTGTTTGTTTTTTTTTAAATTTTTTTAATTGTTAGTACCAAGTTTAATAAATTAGTTAATCTGTTTTCCGCTTCAACAAACCTATTTCAGGTGTCAAATTACAAATTTGGGTGTCGAATTTCAATATTCTGATGTCAAATTACAAATTTGGGTGGCGAATTTTAATATTCCGGTTTCAAATTAGAACTTTCGGACCAATATAACAAACTAATTTGGTATTTGGCCAATCAAGTGGGTAGATAAGCGCTGTTAGAGGTGTGGTTAATGAGCGTGGTTAATTACAATTGGTCTAAAGCAGGAAGCGAAAACTGTCTCAACAAATCAATAAACCATTCAAAAACCAAAAAAAAAAAAAAAAATGGCAAAGCAACTAGCTGTAAGTAAACAAACCACCTGTTTGTAAAGCTGTTTGCAAACAAACCACCTGTTTGTAAAGTTGTTTACAAACAAACCACCTGTTTTTAAAGCGGTCTGCAAAGCGGTCGGTTTGCAAAGCGATTTGCAAAGCGGTCGGTTTGCAAAGCGGTTTGCAAAACTGTTTGCAAAGCTGTTCGGTACTGATAAATACTATATAGCAAGCATAAATTTTTTTTTTACTTAGTTAACATGTCTTCTAATTTTGTCTAGAAATCTACATCATCGTAAGGAATGTGTCTATCACACATATAAATATAACAAAATTCTAATTTAGTGAGTTAGTGTGTATCCTATTGCAAACATGTTAATACAAAATTCTAATATTAGTCAACCTCCTCGAAATGCTTTTAAGAATAAATATCTTGGTAAAGGTCTCATAAATTCAGTTATTGATAAACTACCAATTGAACTACACATACCTGGATATAATTTTTGTGGACCTGGAACCCAGCTAACAAAACGACTTGCAAAAGGAGATCGCGGTATTAATAAATTGGATGAAGCTTGTAAAGAGCATGACATAACTTATAATAATTATAAGAAGATAGAAAATAGACATAAAGCTGACGAACTGTTATTAGAAAGAGCTAAAAAAAGATTATATTCCAGTGATTCATCATTAGGAGAGAAAATAGCTGCGTTAGGTGTATCAGCTGCTATGAAAGCTAAACTAAAACTTGGTATGGGCTGCCAATCTAACGTTAAACGACTTCAAATAAGATCAAAAAGAAAACATGGAAAGGGCTTAAAGTTTAATGATCTAATTAAAACTGCTAAATCTGCAATAAAAGGAAAAAAATTTATAAACCCTAAAGATGCTATTAATGCGGCAGTAACTGCTGTAAAATCATTAAAAGGGCGAAAAAAAAATAAAACCTCTTCGTATAATACCAGTGCCAAAGATTGGCGGATTTTTACCGCTAATTCCAATTTTTGCTGCTCTCGGCGCATTGGGATCGTTAAGTGGCGGCGCAGCTGCTATTGCAAAAACAGTCATTGCTGCTAAAGATGCTAAAGATAAACTTAAAGAAAATCAAAGGCATAATGAAACCATGGAAGCAATAGCATTAAATAAAACTGGAAACGGATTATATTTACAACCATATAAAAAAGGATATGGTCTTTTTTTAGGAGGGCGCAATATCAAAAAAAACATTTTACGATAAAACTTCCAAAACGAGCACTGACCAATATAGATTTATATAAATATGTAAACAAATTAAAAATAAAAAACTTTCGGGGGATATTTATGAAAGATGAACTACCTAAATCAGGAGTAAGAGCCGTTGAATGTGGTATAATAAATTTGGACGATAAAAGTGGACCTGGAACACATTGGACAGCTTATAAAAAAATTAATACACGCGCAGTATATTTTGATAGCTTTGGAAACTTACCTCCTCCATCAAAATTAATACAATACTTAAAAAGTAATGGTCATTGTATCATACTTTACAATCATGAAAATTTTCAATCTTTTAATACTGTTAACTGTGGACATTTGTGTTTAAAGTTTTTATACAATTATAATGATGAAGATGATAGGTTTCTCGGTGGTAAATGATTGCTTTGTAATCGAGAAGCTCAAATACTAGTTCGAAGGACATTTCTAATTTCAGATAATAAGATTTGCATTATCATTAAGTGGTACAGTTTAAACTTTAAGATTAGTATATATTCCTGATGCGTTTGAGTTAACACGTTAGTGAGTAACAAGCAGCATAATGTCTTCCACATTTACCCTAACTGGATCGGAATCCGTTCTTTCTAGTAAATATTACCCTCCTATCATATTAGAAGATGAGGATTATGTTTTGGGTTTGATAAATTTAGAAACGTTCAATTCAATCGCAAATATAGACAGCTCTAATAATAAATGTCATTTTATACTTCAAAATGGCGCAGAACGATGCATTGAAATTCCTGAAGGTTCTTATGAAATTGATGATTTGAATAATTATTTAGGCAAACAACTTTTAAAGTATGAAAACATAAATCAGTCTGCTCCTACAATAAGCATAAAAGGAAATAATAATACTTTACGATCCGAACTTAAGTGCACTTTGGATATTGATTTCTCTAAGGAAGGTTCGATTAGCAGTTTATTGGGTTTTGAACCTAAAATTCTGAAAGCAAATACAAGAAACATATCAGATTTTCCTTGTAAAATTTTTAGATTAAACGCATTATGCGTAGAATGTAATATCGTCACCAGTTCATTCCGAAACGGCAAACCAGTACATGTGATTCATGAATTTTTTCCTACAGTCCCACCAGGATATAAAATTATAGAAACTCCAACTAACGTAATTTATTTACCAATAAACACAAAGCAAATAGACGAAATTACTATAAAAATAACTGATCAAGATCAAAATCTAGTTAAATTTAGAGGAGAAGTGATTACGGTTAGACTGCATCTTCAAAAAATATATTAAGTCATCGTAATGGGACTTGTGTTTAGCAGAAATAAAAATTGGAGTAAACATTTAAACACTTGCAAAACGGCGAAAAACTATATAAATACAAAAAATAATACAAAAGTTTTCAGTCGGTCTGCTAAAATCAATCGCTTAACAGAAAAGAATAAAAAATATTTAAAATCTTTAGGGTTCAAAGTACTCACATAAAAATGAATTATGAAATTTTGAATGTAGACGAACCGCCTGTTTTTGATACTACAATTGCATATGCAGAAAAACGAAGTCATCCACCTTATGCATCAAGTTCCTTTAACAATAACGATGAAATCAGAATTCCTATACAACAACAAGAATTGTATACGTTACCTTGGTATAGCTCTCTTCATATACAAGGAAAAGTAGAAGCATATAACAATAAGAATGAAAAGATTCAAACACCAAATATTCAATTTGTTAATATGGGTATCTTATTTTTATTTGACGAGATTCGTTTAGAGATCTCTGGAGAAGTTATCGATCGCGTTAGAAATCCTGGAATTACGTCTGTTCTAAAAGGTTATGTGTCATACAATACAGAAGAAAGCAAAGCTCTTGAAAACGGTGGTTGGTTTCCCATAGGCAATTCAAGATTATTGGATATATCTTCAGGAAATTTTGATGCGGTTATACCTCTTCGTATGATTTTAGGTTTGTGCGAAGATTTTAAAAAGGTTGTAGTCAATTGTAGACAAGAATTGGTTTTACTTCGCAGCAATACAGATAATAACGCTTTAGTAGTTGTTGACAATACAAAAACTGTAAAAGTTCAACTAAATAAGGTGATCTGGCGAGTTCTACACATATCTGTTCCAATTACAGAACAATTAAAACTACTTGATGTTGTTAAAAGTGCAGAAGAATTATACATTTCATTTAGAAGTAGAGAATTACATGAATATCCATCATTACCGCAAACACAAAAACATACTTGGGCTATTAAGACCTCAGTAGAAAAACCACAATGTATAATCTTCGGTTTTCAGACCGATAGAAAAAATCAAATACATAAAGATTGCAGTCGTTTTGATCATTGCAATTTAACTAATATTAAAGTCTTTCTTAATGATGCTGTATATCCGTACGACAACTTAAATTTAAATTTTGCAAACAACCAGTATGCTCTGTTATATGAACTATTCACTGAATTTCAAACTTCGTTCCTGTACAAAGATAGAGAACCAATATTCACTCCAGAAGAATTCAAAAGATATGCTCCAATTGCAGTTATAGATTGTTCTAAACAAAAGGAGGAACTGAAAAAGAGCCCGGTGGACATAAAAATCGAATTTGAAACAAATGTAAATATTCCTGATAAAACAACTGCTTATTGTTTAATACTTCATGATAGGATCGTAAAATATGTACCAATAAGAAATATTGTATCATTAGTATAATGAATCATGAACGTATGATAAAAAAGAATCGCTTACTACCGAGTCTAAATACGAACTTTCACGATCATGATTGGCTGACCTTTATCCGAACGCAACTCGATTATACCCGATATTATTTCTTTTTATTACTATAATGTTATATGATGTTTTTATAAAAAAAAAGTAAATTTTAATTATAATGTAAATAAGGATAACTTTAATACTATTTTATTAAAGAAATTATGTAAACACATTTTGTCAATGTCTATAATTGTAATATAATATGTATTCAATAGTTAAATGTAACATTGTTTATAAATAATAATAAATGCTAAAACGATGAATAGAGTTTAATTGAAAAATATTTAGCAACGTATAACAAGACTTTATTTATTAGAATTTCCATCCTTTTGTATTGATTTCAGTGAGTTAAAATTATTGAGGTGAAGTTATATTTTCTGCTATAAAAATCATTAAATTTTGTTATCTTAAGTTGGCAACAGTTAGGAACCATTATCTCGAATATTCATTGACCATTCTAAATTTACATTCAAAAAATTAATTTTTTCATATTCAAAGACTAAATACGCTTACGAATATTTAATCTTTAATAATCTTTGTGTGATTTTAAAATGGCCCTAAAAAAATTTTATAAGAATCATTCCTGATATTTTGGATAAACAAGTTAGTCCTTTATTGCTTATGATAGATTTATTTCTATATATTCCAGTTAGTTTAGTTTAATGATGTATTAACTTGAAATACATAATTAAATAAATAAATAAATAGTCTACATATTATAAGAGCGTTAATGATTCGTATGGTAATATGTAACTTAACACCTAAAAAAAATTGTTGGAAACACTGATGCAAAAAAAAAGTATCTGGGGTTTTGAGTTCATTTGACTGATGCCGCCATTAACGCAACGAAATGATTTGAAAAGGTATTCTTAAAATTGCAATCTCAAACCAAACGCATAACTATATATACTATAAATTAAATATATTGAGGATTTTCTCATTCATGATATTAATTTTAATACACTAATCAGCAAAATAAGGGCTAAACGACCTGCATGTAATATGAAATATAATACTATCTGCGTGAAAAAAAACATGGTTAGTCTTTATAAAAAATAATTTATTTAATTGTAATTTAAATAAAGTTAACTGTAATACTATTTTAATTGCATACATTAATTACCTAATTAAATTAGTGATTTTCATTGATTTGATTTTATAAAAGGTAATAATGCAAATCCAGTATTTAAAACCAAGTACTAAAACAATACTATATAATATAAATTGACGATTTTTCATTTAAGAAATTACTGTTTTATAAACGGTTAAGGCTGAATAATGCAAATCAACAAAATTATGAGTGTCAACGACTTGTGTCTGATATATAACACTATATGCTGAGATAACACTTTAACGTTCGAGTCTTTATAAAAAATTGTTATACATTTTAATTGTAATTTAAATATGCACAGTTTTGTATTGATTATTATTTTAATCAAATTTACCAAATGGACCTTATAAACTTAGTAAATTTCTTAAGTTGTTGGCAGTAAATAAAAATTTAAACATTAAAGGTTTTCAACCTGTAATAGTAAAGAAATATGTAATTCGATATATAATCCTAAGTTACTTTAATTTAATGATGTATTAATTTGAAATGCATAAAATAGTCTGCTTGCTATCAAAATCATTAATAAATTTTATAATCTTAAGTTGGCAACAGTGTAATCAATAATAAATAGCATTAATCATTATGACTATGGCATTATTATCTGAAATATTTATTGATCATTCTAAATTTACATTCAAAAAATTAATTGATTTGTATTACTAAATACGCGATTGAATATAACACCCTTTATAATCTGATGTGTAAAAAACAATTTTGATAGGAACCATTCTTTATATTTTGGAATGAACAAGTTAGCTCTTTGTTGTTTATGATAGATTTATTCTACCTATTTGTGTTACTTTAATTTAATTATGTATTAATATGTATGATATTCAGATGAGAGAAGCTCAAAGCACCCGAACTTACACGAAATTCAAATTTTTAAAAAAGCGCAGGAAATTTGTAATCTTAAGTTGGCTACAGTGTATTCAATAATAAATAACAGTAATCATTATGACTATGACACCATTATTTCAAATATTCATTGATCATTCTAAATTTACATTCAAAAAATTAATTGATTTGTTTTACTAAATGCACAATTGAATATAACACCCTTAATAATCTGATGTGTAAAAAAAAATTTGATATGAACCATTCTTTATATTTTGGGATGAACAAGTTAGCCCTTTGTTGTTTATGATAGATTTATTCTACCTTTTCATAATACTTTAATTTAATTATGTATTAATATGTATGATATTCAAATGAGAGAAGCTCAAAGCACCCGAACTTGTACGAAATTCAAATATTTTAAAATGCGCGGGAAATGTGATTACTACCCCTTCCCGAAACTCAAACTTGCCCGAACCCGAAATTCAAATTGCGCGCGCACACGAAAACAGCCGAAGAAAATACGAACTCGCCCGAACTTACCCGAAATTCAAATTTTTAAAAAGCGCGGGAAAATTTGGTTACTACCCCCTACCCCTTCCCGAAACTCGAACTTGCCCGAACCCGAAATTCAAATTGCGCGCGCACGAAGAAAATACGAACTCGCCCGATCTTACCCGAACTTACACGAACAGGAAGTTAAACCGGAAGTAAAATATCTAGAACCAACACTACTATACTACTCTGGCGAAATTGTCATTTTGGTAAAATTTTTCGATTCTCTAATAATTTTTATGTAAATAACATACTCTTTCTTAGTTACGATAAATTCATTATTTTATGAGATATTTAAAGTTAAACGTTTGATTTTAATGTGTATTAATTATTTTAGTGTTTCAGGGTTATAAGTTGGCATTTATTACGCAAATGAAACTTTAATCCATATTAACAAAAAACATAACGTTATTTCAAATTCAAATATTTAAATTGTGCTTTTATTTAGATTATAACAAAATTGTTCTTTTTAAATTATGTTAAAATGGCAATTCCGTCAGTGGCGTAAAATTTGGAAAGGTTTAACCTCTCACTTTTTCCTGTCGTACGTGTCTGGTAGTAGCCAGAAACGTTTAATTAACATAAGTGTATGTATAGTACCTACACTTCCGGCCAAATATGGCAAAAATACGTCACATAGTTTTAAAGTACTGAGCAAAAATAATTTCTAAAATTTTTTAAATAAAACGTCCTGTAACTCAGTAAGAAGCTACATTTTATCTAAGTATTTTGAGTTAAATCTTAATATTGTGAGCTCAGAATTCTATAGTTCAAATATTTCCAATTATTAACAAAACGCCCTGTATGTGTATTAAATAAAATAATTGATTGACTACCTACGACTACCGTGGAATGTGAAAATTTTCTCTACGTTAAAAAGAATGAAAACATTTCTACGCAATCGGCAATATTATGGTACAAGAAATATTGTGCGCATTTCTAGCTAACCAGTGAAAAATCTTTCATTAAAAACATTGAAATTTTAATGAGCTTGTTATTGATCATTTTGGTAATTGTAATGATAGATGAATATCTTAAATCTTAAACTTAAATATAATTAATCTTAAATAAAAATCGCGTTATGTAAAAATATTTTTTTAGACTTTTTGCAATAATTGCGTTTTTCAAATTACCCTCTTGTATGATTGACCACCAACCGCCACTGTTTAAAACTTATGGTTTAGTAATTTGTTGCATATTTAGACTAAAATTTTATTTTTCTATAATCATTGCATTCGCCTGTCTTAATATTTTCATATGCGGCGTACTTTTTCTACAAATACAAAAGTGTAACAAAAATTCATTAAAACAGCAAACTCATTTTTATCAAAGATATCACAATTCCCATTATTAGAGAACGGATTTATAACACAAAATAGATAGATAAACATTGGACGTCCAATTATTAAAAATTGCAATAAAATACTTGAATACTTAGAACAGAAATCAATTTTGTTGATGATGTTTTTCTATTTCCACAGCTTCGCGGATTAGTCTGGGAAAGTACCACTACTAATCCGCAAAGCTGTGGAAATAAAAAACATCCATGTAATATAAACCAAGAAGACGGTTTAACACTCTAAGACAAAGATCAACCTTCTTGGAAAGGACACATAAGGTCTGTTAATCACGCTAATCGCTGTTGGTATAAATATCGTCATTTTTCCTTTTTCTTTCTGTGACATTTACCACTCTGAAGATGCAAGCTGGAATGTCTTGCGAAACGTCAGTTTGTTTGGGTTCACGAACTACAATACGGCAAAGGCCAAGTTCTACTTCTTGTTTTGGCTCTCAAGAAAAGACTAGGATCAATCCTGTCTTGTTGACGCTGTTACTAAAAAAAAAATTAAAAATAATTAGATCAAAATTTATTTTTATTTATTTATTTATTTTATTCTAAAGAAATTCTTCCTAACTTAAATAATTATGTAATTAATTTTTGCATATTAATTCTCCTTTACAAAATTATAAGAAAAATTTTAAATATTAATATTTAACCAAATACGCGACGTATTAACCAAAATCACTTTTAAAATATATTTAAAAGTACTGTTGAATTACAGTACTACACATTTCTTCTCAATAATTTGCTGAGACTAAAAATTACAATCACATAAGATGTAGTTAAATTAAGTTGTTATTCTAAAGACTGCCCTTTCTTTCCCAGTACCTTGAAATCACAAAGTAACTCTAGAATAACGTATTTACAGATATTTAATAAAGGTAATGTTACACACAGTCAAAATACTTGAATATTAAAATAAATAACAGCACAAATAAAACTAAATATGCAAAACAAGTATTTTTAGAGTACTGTACAAGCGTATTATGAAAATTCAGCTAAAATAGATTATTGTTCATGTACTTATAGAAACAATCCTGAGAAGAAAACTGATAACATAAACCGAAATTATAATTACTGTATATACGTTTAGTCCGTTCTTTAATAAAATAATAACATTGCCCGACTGATAACAGCTGCAATTCCAATAACCGGCGTGCACTGTACTTTCATTCAAAATAACAGACTTGTTTATTTTTGTATAGAAACAACTAAACCAAATAATATAATATTGACATCTAGTAACGCTTTACACATGTCTATTGAACGTTTTAGTTTAGTTTGAGTAAATGAAGTAATGTATCAAATATTAAAGGTTTTCAAACGTACTTCTTCAGGTGAAAATTTATAAATGATCAAATGTAAAAGTAACTAAAAAAAACAAAAATGGCAGAAGAAAAAAAAATGACAAGCTTCTTTCAACTGCAGAATTTGCTTGAAAATCTAAAAAATACCTTAGAAACTCTAAACGTAGGTAATGTGTGTTTAGTAGAAAAAGTAAAGATCATAAAATAAAAATAAGCCATGTATCAGATTGTATCGTAACTATTTGCTCAGTTAAAATTGTTTAAACATTTCATAGTTTGAAGCAATTCTCTGATCTTTTTTAAATGCCAGTTCTTAGTGTTTTTTCAAAGTATACATTGTGTTGAGTGCCTAATGCATGTTCCGTTAATAGACTATAGTAATCATAAATGTCTTTTGTTTTCTCAATCTAGTATCGATAGATACTAGTTTCTTCACCTTTCCACAATCACATCGCACTTGGTATATTCCACAAATACGAAAAATTTTATCTTCATAGAATTTAACAAATTGCTATAACTATAACCAAATAAAAAAGGATCAACGCATAAACGCATTTATGTAAAATCCCGCCCCTTGGGCCGCGATTAGACTACAGTAGTGTACGATCATACGTTTTAGATTCTTAACGCCACTTTTTTAAATGAGTAATTGCTTATAAAAAACAAATAAGTACTCTTCAAAAGTAATACATCATAAATTTGTTCTGACAAACAACAAGTTTATCTTACAAAAAAACTTGTTATTAAAAATTATATCATAACCGAATTATTCATATGTATGTATTTAATTTTTAAATGTCTTGGAATTATTATACATGCTGCTGGATTTTAAGTTGCAACCTATTCATAAGTAATTTCCTTTCGAGATAAAAGTTAAATAATGCAATTTCAGTTTCATATTATTTAACAATCCTTTTACAATGCGTGTGGTTTTCAATACCTATTATTTCGAAAAGTATGTTACATCGCTAACAAAAACGTTGATAGTACCTTAGCTGGGCAAAAAATGATTGACGTGAGACTAGCAAAAGTGTTGTTTAATTGAACTATTTACCAAAATTAGTCTTATCGCTCATTAAAAATATTTTTTATTTTGTTTTTTATGAAAACTTTCTAATTCTTATTATGATTTATTTAGATCTCATAAGCTGTGGCGCTGTAATCGGTTTATGTAGAAATAATGCTATAATTCGTCGTACAAACATTTGCCGGTAACTTTCCTAACCTATTATAACAATTTTAAAACTAAATTTATTTTACGCGTATTCATTTGCAAAGGTATTTAAGAAAAACAACACGCGTTAAACATTTTATTTATTTAAACCGACAAAGTCTTCATATTTCTGATTCGATTCGAAAAAACTAAACTTGATCTTCCTGCCAATACTTTTTATATTCTTCCGTTATCGGAATCCAGAATACTCTATTATTTTCAAACAGCGTTCCAAAGTTTCCAAATACTTTAGGAACGCTTCACTATTTTTGTTTTACAGTGCACGCCGCTTATTGGAATTACTGATAACATTATTAACCGGGTAAAAATATCGTTAATAGTAATTATAATTTTGGTTTATGTTATCAATTTTCTTCTCAAGTTTGTGTCCATACATAAACAATAGCCTATTTTGCATATTTTTTTTCTAAATTGTCACAATACGCTTGTTTAGATTGAAAAATCATTGTACCTTAAAAATACTTGTTTTGCATATCTAGCTTTATTTTTGCAGTGTTATAAATTTATTCAAGTATTTTGACTAACCTACGTAACATTACCTCATTTAAACATATATGAACAGGTTATCTTCGAATTATTTTGTATTTTCAGTGCACTTGAAAAGAATGTCCAGTTCTTAGAATAACAACTTAATTTAACTAAGTATTATGTGATAACAATATTTTGTATTTATTTTTATTTTAAGTGTCAACAAATTACAGAAAATAAATGTGTAGTTCTTAAAACAATGAATTGAATATTATAACATTATTTTTGATTTCTTTTTATTAATGTTGTGAATAAACTATTTTATGCAACAGGTTCGTAATTTTCGATATATTTGGCTAAAAATGTTGTTTTTTATAAATGTTTTTTTAAAATTTTTATTTTAACATTTTTTGCTATAATTTCAATTTCTAAATTAACAACCTTTCTAACCTATAAACATTTATTTGTTGTTATTTTTGAATATCGGATTTTGTCATCATTCGATTATTGTTATCAAAAATTCAAATATCGATGTTATTCTATTAAGCGGCGTGCACTGTATTTGTCATAAACAAGTCTCTATTACTACTATTTCATATTAAATATAAAAGTATTACTGTCAGTAAAGTTTTTTTGATAACGTGTTTGTCTTTTAAATAGACTTTTGATATTTACTCAGCCTTGTCAAATTTATAATTTTTAGTTTATTAATTTTGACGTAATGAAACACCTCTAAATACTAACTCAAATACACAATAATTTATAATGATTGGTATCTTACATCAGTTCCATTTCCTGATTAGTGGCGAAGTCTAGTAAGACTATTCATACTCAACCGCTTAAAAGAGACAGGAATAATGTATGAATATAATACTAAGAATAATAAGAAGATGATGTATTTGATCAGTTATTAATAACAGACAATTATTTAATGATTCAAACTTTGAAATGTCATTTCAAATGCAATAAATCTGTTCTTGACTTACTTTATTCATGTATCAATTTTTTTAATCCTAGTCATTACCTAGTAACTATAACATGTATATACGTAAAAACTATTAGAGTTTTTTGTCAAGTAAACGGCGCCGACGATAGAAATCAAACAAACCTACGTTTGTGTGAATTAACAAGTGTGTGTGGCACAATTAAGCTGTACATGTTTTTAACATAACTAATAAAATAACACATTAAAGTATGCATTTGCAATACCTATGCATCTATAAAACCAAAACTGAAATAATTTGGCTAGACTAAAAGTTTGTACATATGAACTAATGATAAAAACCATGATTTATTAAAAAATAGGTAAATAAGTAAGTGCTATTGAAGATTAAAAAAATCCTATTGTTGAAGTTAAAATACATGTCAAGTACAATAATGATCTTTTTTTAAAATAATCACTTGATCAGCCACGTTGAACGAATGAGAGAGAAAGAAAACTCAATGAAAATAGTTTTGAAGTGAAACTTTTTTAGCGAGGGTAAATCTAAAATTTTTGTAAACGAAAAAAGCTCATTACAGTCGCACCGCAACGAAAAAAGTGGCATAGTCTCAGCAAATTATATTGTTTTATTTACATTTCTGAAGTCTATAACCTTTAACTTTTTTGTAATTATCGAGGTGTTTTTTTTCAATAAAAAAAACAAATGAAATTAATTAGCAAAGAAGTACCACTTCCTTCGTGAGCTTATGTCGGTGAGGCTAACACGTTTAATTTTTTAAGACGATCGTAAAATTACATCTTACTGCAAACTTATAGAAGGAGCTATATTAACTAACTACATTTTTGAATATAACAGAATTTTAAAATAAAACCGATTGAATAAACAACCGAAAATTGTTTATTATTTCTGAACCATTTAATTTTAATAATATTTGTTTAAAGATTCACATAATAAAATTGTATTTGCAGTATTTTTGTAATTACGTACATTAATTTAAGAATATTAGATTATATCATTAATTTCTGTAAGTAATTATCTACACTAAGATCATTGCACTGCATACACTAGAATTGTTGCGTGTTTAAAATGTTGTTCTATTGAAATTCATTCGTACAGGCATTAAATATGAATAACATGATATAATTAAATTTTAGAAAATAACGTTTAATGTCCTTTAAATTTAGACATTTGCATTGTTAAAATAGAATTTTTTTTGGTACAGAAAACAGTTAATTCAACGAACACTTTAATTGCTAAAAAACAAAAGAATATACATATATGAGTTAATGCTTTTACAAATTTCTATTATAACATTAAAATTTAAATATCTATTCTATCAAACACAGAAAGGTTTTAGTATTTGTCGATAACTGCATATTACATATTATCAAATATTTGATTAAAACCTTTTTATCGTATTGTAAATACAACCTAGCTTTTTCTTTGTATGTACATTTGTGTATGATATTTAATTGCTTTTTTGAATACTGACTAATTTTGCAAATTTTTAAAATTTTTTTTAACTCCACAATGAAGTTTTATCTAGAAAAAAGTTAGATAAACTGTTTCATATGCAAGTTGTGTCATATGGCTTGTTACGTCCCTCATTAGATGATTTTAGGTAAATTATGTTTTCCGTACCTTAAAAGACCAACTTGCATCTGCTTCTACTAAAAAGATAGATAAGATAAAATAAAATAAATAACTAAAAAACCTTCCAATTTGTGTATAAAAATACTTACATGGTTCAAAAAGAAATAAGAAAAACTGAATTAAACACAACATTAAAATATGGTGTGCTCCATTCCAGACAACGACTTATTTTATATTGAAAATATAATATAGTATACAAATTACCATATACATACCAACACTTACTGACGAGTGCAAAAACTTCTTCTATTCTATTCTATTCTAATTTTCCTTTACCAGAGATTTAGAAACCAGTTTCATCCATCAAAGGCCGGACTATAACAGCAAGACTTCGCTACAGAATTAACCAGTTTGTTCCGGAATCTAAAAATGTCCACAGCGACAACACGGGAATTATTCAGAATGGAAAATTGTATTACGAACGCAACCCGTGAAAACCTGAATTCTACTATAAATAACATGAATTTTTAACGTATTTTTACCTTTTTTAATATCTTATAAAACATATCGTTTTTATTTAAACGGTTTTGAAATCTGCTCCTTCAAGTCTTTTCGTGTTCTCGTTTTGCTGTTATTATTGTTGTTTCTGTTAAAATCATTGTTTATTTTGTTTAGTTTAAATTTCACTCATGCAGTTTAATCAAGACAAATGTCTAATTATTTTTTCAATGGTTAAGACTACCAAAATTGACATTAAATAATGATAATAAACTTGTGATATGGCATTGTAGCTAGGTACTTATTTCTTTAAACGCGATTTAATTTAAAATGTTTGTTACAAATGATTATACGAGAGGTTTTAAAATATTACCATTGAACGTTTATGCAAGAATGTGGTTATTTGATTAAAGCCTTATCATATCGTGCTTTAACAAGTAAAACTACTGTAGATGATACTTAAGTTAACTGTCGATGAGCTGGCAGAGAAACATTTTTGAGTTTTTAACTACTTAAATCACCCTAGTATAAACTTTTCTTTAAAAGGCTGCATTAAAAATTCTTTTATTAAAAACCATACCCGGTAAAATTCAAAATAAAACAACAAATTAGAATGACAATTTCCATTGCCGTCTGGTATTGTGGTTACAATAAAAAGAACGTCGTTTTAAACAGTCACTGCGGGACTAATAAAAAATTTAATAAATTTTGAAAACTATATGTTTAAGTTTTGTACTTTATTCAATAATACTCTGAGATCGAGATTATTCTCAAACTACGTGACACTGTAGTATAGGTAACGCAGCAAATATCTATTAAAAAAGTAAACAAACAGGTCACGTGACCTAAAAATGATTATGTCTAGACAAATTCCTGCTTAGGCACATATCTGTATCCATTTGGACAAAAATATAATTCTACATGAATGTTAAAAAACATGATTCTTTATTTAATTTTATTTAGTTGTCATTTCAAACAATTTTTTCGTTTTTCGCAATTATCTTGTATGGATTAGACCAGAGATTTCCAACACGTGGCCCGCAGGCCGCATGCGGCCCGCGGCTTTCATTAGCATCGCCCGCTCAAAAATAATAAGTGAATAGTAAAACCATATTATGAAAAATAACTACTCCCGCTCTTCAATATTTAATAGTAGGTATATAAATATGTACCTGTGCGGATGCGGCCCCCTATTTATTCCATGAATCTAATGGCGACCCTCGGTCATTCATAAGTTGGAAACCCCTGGATTAGACTATAATTAAGAAATACCTTTGATAGATCAATATATTCAAAGTCTAACCTAAAACTTGTTTCAGTTTAGAATATTTTTTAAGAAAGATGTAATAATTTCTGAGGGTTTTTGCTTGTGAGCTTTTTTTAAGGAGTTTTTTCCTAAGATTTTTTTCCGGGGATTTTTGTTTTGTGATTTTTTTCCGATGGCCAAATAATGTATATATGTATTTTGATTGAAATAAAAACGTTAGTGGCTACTTCTGTTATAAACAGAAGTTGGTGTTATAATAGTTAAATAAAACATACTTTAAAACTCTTAACTGGAAAATAAAATTATACAATTTCATTATACATCTGATAAGCCACTCATTGTAAATCACCCTGTGTTAATTATCTTACAGTTGACAAAAACCAATAACTGACAATCGTTTTAATGGTAAATTAATTAGTTAATATTATTGTATTCTATTCAAACATTTTAAAACACAGTCAAAGATAAAAACAGAAAAAAATGCAATCGAATCATTAAAAATTGCCGACTGAAAGTTTTATAACACCGCTTCAACTTGATGTCCTTACGAAGCTTGGTAAATCAATTTTTTTTACATAATGCCCAATGTAATAATTTGGCCACCCTGTCATATCTGACTGTTTAGTCTATTCTCAAAAAATTGTAGCTGTTTTCCTGGCATAATCAGCAGATTGGATTATTATCACTGATTTTCTGGATTTTTGTTTTCATTTCATTTGTGCTGTTAAAATAAAACCTTCAGTTTCTTTTTTAATTGCTCCCGCATTTAATTATGCCTATATCAGTTTGTCATTTTTGCTTTGTTTCTTAGATGTTGTTTATGCAAAGGCTTGTTTTTTCAATATTTAATGTTCTGTTTTTTCTTGCTGCTATATTTTATATGCTCTTCGGGTTTCTGTAAATATTTTCATTTATTACAGATTTTAATAGGTTTTCTTTAACTCTGTTGATGTTGTCAATAAAACTTTGTTTTGTTTTCTCTTTTCCTGTCTGTTGAACCAGTAACAATCCACGACTTCTAATTTTACAAGGTAAATACAGTCTGCCAACCTCACTTCTTGAAAGTAAAGCATAATTTATGTTAAGCGATTTTTTAATCAATTTCTTCTAAGCCGTTTTGTGTCTAGTCGATAATTCCAGCAACACGGAGAGAAATATTATGCTGAATTTAATCACTACAATTTCATATTTAAAGCATTTGCTTTTTTTCTAAAATTGATTCACATTCAAATAAAATTAAACCTACATGTTCTAAAACTTAAATTAAATTTCTTATTGCAATCCAAACATGTTTTTATTAAATCATTCATAATTATAATGATACAAGTAAAAAGTTTTTGTTAAAATTAAGACTACAAATTGATCAAATTCAACTAATTATTATAAGAAATCATATCAGCGATTAAAGTACGTAATAAATTACTACGAAACCACAAGTAGGCATTTCAAGTAAGCATTTATGTTATCACTATTTGTTCAGCGCTGGTCTAAAATAAGGTATCAGCAATTTAATTTACGTTAAGGTTTGCAATATGTGCTAAACTTTTTGCTAAAGCTGTGGCAAAGATAAATTAACGTGTACCCTGACTCCGACAGTTTTTTGTTTGGAACTATACGACATGGATCCATCATTTTATAACAAGTTGCTTGCAGCATATAATCTATAACTCACTACACCAATTAGTGAATGATTGGAAACTATCTGAAACTTACAAGTATTGACTCTAATTTTGAATGTTGTTCGCTGTCGTTATATGTTAGAATTATGTGGCAAAGCTTGCACATTTTTTGGCATGTATGACTTAGTTTTTTGCAATGAAATGAAATTATCGTGCATTTGTTTTTCTTTATGAACAAGAAATTGATGTTATATCACTTGTGTGCCTAACGGAAAATGATTTGGACTAATTTAAGGAAGGTAAATTTGGGTTGATTCTAAAGTTTAGTAGTTGGAGAACCCTTTGACAGAAAAAAATAACTTTCCAAAAGTTACAAGAATATTATTTAACTCGGATGGTGTAGATTCGACTAATATTCTAAGTGTAACATACTATTAATGCTGATGCGTGTACATATTGGTGTCAAGGACAGTATTATTTGAATCGGTAATATTACCAATAATTATAAATTTTAATGTAATCTAGGATTAAACCATAAACTGTAGAGATGATAAAATATAACACATTTATTTTGAATTTAGCAAATAAATACGTTTAAACTATGTGTATATTTACTGAAATCATTCATACCCTGAAGCTGCACAAAATCAAACATTATGATGCTGCGTGCTTAAATTAATACGAAGTGTTATTACTATTAAACCTATTTATGATAAAACGCAACAATCAACAGAGATAAGAAAAAGCAGTACTTGTCATAACTATGGTTCTTCTCTACGATCACATTAAGCAACTTTTGATTGATAAAAGAAAACGATGTTTTCTTAAATTGATATATTATAAAATCTATACAATTCTTTTTCAAAATATTTGTTGTAATAAAATGAAAGCTTTATTTAGCGTACATCGGCTTGACTCAAAACCAACAGCCTATTTGCATGAAATATAGCTGTTTTTGCTTCATTACAGTAAACTTTTCTCTCCGTGAAGATATTTGATTAATAGTATTATGAAGAAATTTAAATTAACAGAATAAGAATGTGTTCGGTTGATAGTTTTTTTTTAACTGATTTTATTAAGTAAAAGTTAATATAACTGTGTGCTATAATAATTATAGACTTTTATTTATCTACTTTTAATAATCAATAAGTATTACTTATTTTTTCCTACTAATGCTTAAGTTCGATTCACTGGTAAAAATAAATTATTACAGATCTAAATGCAAAAAAAAATAAATGCTAAGTAGTAAAAATCGGTATCAAAGACTCCATATAAAATTGTTTTATATTCATATCTGAATTCCAAACCAAAATTTTAAAAACATCTATGTTTGTTTCAGTAACCGATTACTTCCCTTGATGAACCAAAAAAATTGGAAAATAGATTATAATATAAGAGTATAATAATAATTAGGATTATTTTAAAAAAAAATGTCAAATAACTATTTATAGAAAGAATAATTATAATATAATAATAGAAATATAATAACATACATTATAAATACTGCCACAAATTGCATAACAAAAATAATAGTTATATACCAATATATTATAAATAATACCACAAGCCGTAGATCAGCGTTTCTCAAAATTTTTTAAGCGTGGAGCTCTTACAATTTGAAGTTAGTTTGGCGGAGCCCCAGTATATTTATTCAACTAATTAATTAACGAAATAACTGTTATCAAAACTTATTTGAAGAAAATAGTAGGTAAATTGTATGTAAAATTAATAAAAACAATTTTCAAAAACGATCTTTATTGTTACTGGTTACAACAGTGTTGGTATATTAGTGTGATGTGTGATATTAAGACTTATTTGCGAGAATTCCTTTAATATTCGGTTTTATAGAAGAAAGTTGAAGACTCATATCAGTCTCTGAATCCAAACGATTTCGATTCGGCGATGTACGAAGAAAATTCGGTTTTGCAAAGATATGTGCTAACAAATGGAAGAAGAACAAAAATAGCATTTCTTAACAGTTCTGGATACTTGTGTTTAAGGGGCCTCTGAACGTAGTCAGTACATTTGCAATTTTTGCACTTTTTCTATAGATAAAACTCTGTTTAAAAAAGACGTCAACAATTTTCTCGGCATTTGTGTTTATACCTAAGGGTTTTATAAATGGATTTATAGATTAAAAATAAATAATCTAGATAAATTAACGTTAAATAAATTATTTTGTGACAGACTATCCGGCTACGTTATGCTCACATAACTACAAAAAAAACATTTTTGCACGTTTTTATTTATGGGACAAATTATATTCACTTTAGTTATGAAAATATGTAGAGAAAATTTTCTACAGTTATCATATTGATAGCAAAATTTCTTTAGAAAATTTTTAGCTAAAAGTTACTCTGTGGGCTAAAATATTTCACGTTAGACAACCAACATTAATTTATGCTAAATAAAGAAGACTGACCTCAAAATATTACCGTAGGCTATACTTATTTTGTATTGTTTACAAAATCAATTGTTTGTAAACTACCTGGTGATTTGAGTTGTACTTATGCCATTTTAGTGTAATGTGGGTTGATATTTAAATTTCATCAAGGAATAAAGTAAAAAATTGGTTTTAGTCCAAAACCCCCTGTAGAGTCTGAAGCCATATCTATAAATTTTTTATACTCCTGTGATAAAAAAACTCTTAGGTTTTTCTCCAACAGCAAAATGATCTTTTACCTAAAAATAGTTTTTAGTAGTATTACTCCATTAATTTGCAAAGTACTGTGTTACAAATGTTCTATAATCTTATTTGATAGTTTTTTAGGTAGCTCAAATGTTTCCAACTTTTCACTAAATTCTTTTAATGAAAACAGAAACAGTTCCCACTTTTTACGCTACTAAGCCAAAATTCTAATTTAGTTTGTTTAATTTAAGAAATATTTCCTTTAAATAGGTCAGCCTAAATAACCGCATTTTATCACTTAACTGAGTGTCCAAATTAAAGCGACGCTTCAAGAAAAAAGAACGCACTTCATCTTGCAACTCAAACAATCTAAGTAAAGTTGAGATGTATGCAGGCTACCCATATCATCACACTATATTTTAAATAACTGCATATTTAAAGGCCGAGACTTTATAAAGTTTATTTTCACTGGCTTGTCAAGAACAGTTTTAAGAGGAAACGGTAAATTTTTTACAGCATAGCGGTGAATTATACAGTGACTACTACAATTTTTAGCAATTTCTTTGATTTTTGCAACAGCTCCTGCAGTTTTTCCCACTATCAAATTTGCTCCATGAGTGCAAACATCGATGCAATAATCCCATAGTAATTCAATTTCGCAAAAATAGTTGTTAATAACATTAAAAATTTTAGCACCTGTGATATTACTTTCTAGCAGCTGACAAATAAGTAGATCCTCTTCTATAACATGCTCGTATTGATACCGGACAAATACTAACAATACTGCTAGTCCTGCTACATCAGTGAATTCGTTTATTTGTAGAAAAATCACAAAAGCTTTAGACGAGAAGATTTTATGTTATCTGAGAGATTTTTTTTATGCGGCGATATACTGAATCATTTGAAAGTGGTATCATGAACAGTTGTTTAGTCGGGTTTTCGTCCAACATACATTTTACCACGTTATGTGTGTTTCTGCTATTGTGTGAGCCTTTCCAGCCACGAAAAAATGTAGGAAGCTTCGGTACCATTTTTGTTAACAGTATGTGATGCTTGAGGTATAAAGTTTTTTTTTAAAAGCCCCTCTCGTTTCGGGAAAAAAATTCTGTCGTCTTATTTTTATATTCTGAATCCAAAGATTGAAAATGACGAAGCATTTTTGCAGGGAACATAAAACTGTTTGGCAAAATTTTGTTACACAAAACACGCTAAGGACAATTCTCGGTATTCATAAATCCAAAAGCTAGGTAACGTTCGTCTTATTTCTTTTTTTTGTGTCTCATCAGTTCAATTTAAAGATGACTGGCGTGCTAAAGAACGCTTATTACTTCTTTTTAGGATAATTAAAGTATCTGCTTTTAAACACTCTAAAAATCTAATAATAATAATAAAAAATATTGTAACTGAACTAAAAGGCCCAGGTTTTGATTCTGTACTTTGTGAACTTGATGTTAACGTACGTGTTTTTTTAAGATTCATGTCTTAAGTCAACGCTCAATTGCAAACAATTGGTGACACACCGCTCATAAAACATAAATAACTATGACGCACTGCTATTTATTAACGCAGACAGGTGTTGACTAGGAAGCCTGAGAACAGTCATTGTTGCCAGAAGGAATTTGTTCACCTTGGTAGATTACCAAATTAATATCTACCTGTACCTACTTATAAAACTTGAAATATGTATACAAATAAGAAGTACCTATCCCAAACATCTTACTAGTAACTATTCATTGCTATATTTATATGTACAGCCATAGTCATTGGAAATGTCTCTAAAATGAACATTACCGCATTTCAGTCACATTCTAATAGTATTACCAGTATTTATACTTGTAAATATACCTTGAGGTTATGTCCTTTTGTCTTGTAAATAAAAAAGGGATTACCATTACTAAATTTTACATGTATTTCTCAAACCATAAAAATAGTATTAAGTACTTTTATGACCGTATTTATATTTTTATGCGAATAAAAAAACATACATTTCTTTCTATAATTTTAGATACATACTTATTGATAGTAAAATTTTGAACGTATCAAATTAAGGTAAATTGTAAATAATAATCTAATTACTGATTTTATAAAAACAATTTTACATAGGTACTATTAATATTTCGCCGTATGTGCAAAATTATTTATAAATAAAGTAAAACTTTTATACTTTAATTTCGTTTAAATATAAATGATACTATCAAACAGAATTTTCCGGTGTAAGAATAAATATTTGTGCCAATATAATGTAATTTATTTAAATTTTTGTTCGCATAGTCACATTCTTTTTTTTTGTTTACGCGGTTAAATACTTCACTTATTAATGAGTATCATAATTACATTTTCGTATTCATTAATATTATTTTTATTTTAATAATAATTATTTAGGTATTACTCACTTTTGCATTAATAAAATGTTAATAAATAAGCATACGTTTATAATTACAGTTCATGCTGTAGTTTATTTTAATAATATAATTAAATAAAAAAACATATATAAAAAACAATAACAATACAAAAGTTGTATAGAAATAATTAATACTTTGTGTAATTACAATTATTTTGTATGCATGCTTCTAATCTAGACTGCATAGAGTTTACTAAATGTTCACACAACTGTAATCCCCGAAAACGTTCCCAAACTAATTGTAAATGTTAAATAATATTTTCAGGTGTTATAAATTGAATATCACTATCCCAGTTTCTGATCATTGCATCCCATATATTTTCAATTGGGTTCAAATCTGGTGATCTCGCTGGCCATTCAATTATTTCGTTTTGATGTTCAATGCAGTTCCTAACAATTCGTGCTGTATGAATAGGAGAATTATCCTGGACTACTTGAATAATTTCCAGCTCATCTTGTGAAAATATTCTTCTCACAGAAAGTATCAAGATATTATCTAAAATATTCAGGTATTGCTCTGAAATAAATCGAAGTGGTGTCACTTGCACTAATTCTCCTGGGCCCGCTTGAGATATCCATCCCCACACTCCAGCTGTCACTCTACCACTTTGCCTATTGGGCAAAACATGTTCTATATTGTAATGAGTGTTTTGTAGTCTCCACACTGTAGTTGGGCATTGATCAGTGCTAGAAAATAGTTTTTCATCTGTAAAGATAACGGTACTCCAATCCAAATTTAAATATTGGCGACAAAAGCGCAACCGAGCTGCAGCATGACGCTCTGTAATGTTAGGTTACTTGCCGGTTTTCTACAATGTAAGTTTGATTCGTGTCAACATCTCTAAATGGTGGAAACAGAGTAATTAATATTCAGCGTTTCCTTTAATTTTCGGAAAGTTGTAAAAGGATTTTGTAATGTATAGCCGAGTATTTCCGCATCTTCTTGTCGAGTAGTAATTCTAGGCTTAGGTGGTCTGTTGCTTATAAGTAGCCTATTACCAACTTCCTGACCTTTCGTAATCCATCGCCGGATTTGTTTAATGTACAAAGTGTTAAGTTCTTAGTATTAGATTACATTTATCATTAGTACTATACTAAAAGCCATTATACATTATATATGTATTTAAAAATTTGACGTCAACTTAATAGATTCCAATATCTTATAAAATAGTATTGTTAATGATCATATTTAATACATACTGACTATGTTGCAATGCAATGTAAAAAATATACTTTAGAAAAATGCTTACCGATAAGTTAACATGTTGTGATATTGCTCGAGGTGACATTCCTGCTTGTGCCATCCCAACAATACTTCCTGTTAATTCTAAGGTAGAATCCATTTGTCCTAATCTTCGAGGCATATTCACAAAATATTATAATCACAAACACACAGTGATGTTACCACTAGGAACTCCCAATTTATAATACAATTTTGTAAATGAAAAATTTATATTTATACGACAAAAGGCCATAACCTGATGATATATTTACAAAATGTAATTATGAAACTCATTAATAAGTAAGGTATTTATTAATCCGCTTAATCCTAAGAGGCATATCCGGTAGAATTGTTTATTAATTTGCACAAAAACATAAAATCAGTTGTGGTTTCATAAAATGCTTGTTTCAGAGTAATATTTAAGTCTCCTCGTATGATTTTAAGAAACACATATACAATTTAATAATGGTAATCACCTTTTTGTATTTATACGAGAAAAAAAATGCCATAACCTCAAGGTATATTTATAGATGTCAATAGGATCAATACTATTAAATGTCTTTAAAATGAGCATTACCGCAGTTTCATTGACAACACATCATTAATAAGTGAGGTATTTGTTAATCCGCTTAACTCTAGGATGCATATCCGGTACAATACCTACTTTTACATAAACCGGACCAACATTCAAATTAAGAAATTGAAAAAATAAACAGTTATTTTATAACAAAAACAAGTATCGTTGTTACTTATTAATTATTATACAAAAAAATTGTTAATACATTATAGTAACAAACATAACAAACCAAACATTACTCCGGGTCTGATAAGCCAGGTTTATACATCCTACATACAAAAATAATGTGACTATCAGAACACACATTTCAATAAATTACATTAATAGTTAAAGTTTAGACGTAACAAATACTTTTTAAATAAGTTTGCAAATATAATTTCGGCATTCTTATCCAAAACATTTATTACCTAAAAATTGGACGATATACTATGTTTATTAAAAATATGTTAATAAATTGTTATTCAAAATTAGAAAAAAGTGTTTGTTCTTTAATCCGCACAAAACATATAAAAAAAATTTTGGTTTTATAAAACGTTGATTTGAGAGTAATATTTAAAAGCCTTTTTGTATGATTTGAGAAATGCATACAAAATTATGTAATGGTAATCCCCTTTTTGTATTTATACGACAAAGAAAAACCATAACCTTAGAATATATTTACAGGTATACATACGATTAATACTATTAGAATGTGACTGAACGTGCGGTATTGCTCATTTTCAGGACATTTCCAATGACTATGGCTGTACATCTAAATTCAACAAACTTCTAAATCACAAATGTCCAGAGGTCAGTGATTTGAAATATTACGTACGTGTTTTAAACGTAAATATAATTCTGTTGAGATTAAAGTAGAAATACTTTTAGTAGTTTAGTCTATGAAAAACATTTTAAAAATTATATATTACTTTTTTTTTAGCTTAGTATGACTATGAATTTTTTTCTCATGTAGTTGTTCGCGAAGCCTCTAAAAACACTTTGAGGAGCCCTAGGGCTCCGCGGAACACACTTTGAGAAACGCTGCCTTAAATAAACAAGATAAAAACCAAACATACACTGGAGTGACTATATTAAGATAAAGAACAAAAAATTGCAATAATTAAAAAGCCAAAAAGAAAACTTATATTATTAATTTGATTGTGACTTATTATATTATGAAGGCAGTGGTGCATTTAAGATTTTATTTTTTACTTTATATAGTATAAAAACTAAAAATTAACAATTACATTTAGTTTCTAATTTACTAAATTTACAAATACTTATATCTAGTAATTTAAAACAATAAATACTTTGACGTTTAATTATTTATTTATCAATACAATCACACTTAATGCGCAAGAGTTGTACGAATATGTTGAAAAAAATGCACAGAAATAGAAAATTTGTTACCATCTAAATCTAAACAAAAATATTTTTAAAAATCATTTTTGAGTGCGCAATGAGAGGGCGTAATCAATCTATAACGCCTGAGTAAATTACAACAAAATTTAAAAAAAAACCATAACCTTGGCCACCTAGTGCACGAGAAAATGTATTGTTACAATCAGTTTACGTGAACAAGTTTTATTATGTATTACAATTATAATAGTTTTTAAAACAATTGCTTTATAAATGTTTATATCAAACTTAATAAAATTTACATTGTTTTTTTGAATTTTATAAAATGCGTTTATTATTGATTATTGATTTGTCGACGGCGTATACTACATAACACTTCAGTAACGAACCGAGAAGATAGTAAATTCGTAAAGCAATTGTTCGCTTCTTTTCTCTTATACTAAGGTTACTTGAACCTATTTATCAAGTGAAGGAAAACATAGCGATGCTTTAATTATTACATTTAATGAAATACATAAATGTGTACGTAAAACGTAATATATTTGAAACATTGACATAATATGTATTTTTATAAAAAGTCTGTTATTTAAAACATAGAAAGATTATATGTTTCGTAAGCTAAAAGTACCAAAAAGTAATTATAAAAAACCTTTTATAGTAGTTAATCCAAAGAAATGTTTTTTGCAATTGTTTTATAGGTGGTTCAATATAAGATTTATTAATACTACTACATGGTTTCAAAATAAAAGGAAATGCAATTAACTTTAGCAATTAGTTTCTTTGTGTGCGTTAGTTAAATATTTAAATGTGACACGATAGATCCTTAATTTGTTTTTTTTTTTATTTTTTGCAATTATGATTGCTTTAGAAATCTGTTGATTTTTAGGAAAGTAGGAATTAAATATGATGAAACATCTTTCCGACTATAACATTGTAAGCATTGTTTATTGTCTTCTGTTTAATAAGTGTGACAAGTATTTTATATAAATTCATAGCTACCGCTTGTTTCTCTAGTTATCATAAAAATCTTTTACTATTAATTTATTATTGTTTGAACAAATATGAACCGCTTTTATATAGGGGTGGTATTAGCAGCATTTATTGCTTGTGCGTTTGCTAATCCAAAAAAATACGTTTCTGGCGACGACGACAATAGGTACGTAAACATGTTTGTAAATGTTCAGCGTTTTAAAAATAATGTAACCCTTATTAATTTTCATAATTCCGTTATAGCAGTTTCCAACCAAGTACTGTACGATATTACGAACCAAACTATTCACTTAATTCAAGAAATTCGAACGTTTCTGAACCTAAGGAAACCAGTGCTATTAATCGATATCAACGATTCGGTCATCTTGGGCTACTGCCACCATCAAATTATGGAAATACAGGAAGCGGCGTACAGGGTTATACTCCTGGTGGTGTTAGTTACAGTACGCCAATGAAAATTGATATAGGAGGTGTCGCTCTTGGAGCATTAATTGGTCTTAGTGCCGTTTTAATTGCACCGAAGATATTCTCGGTATTTCATACACTAGCACCCGGATATAGAAGTAAGTACAGATATAAACTTCAAGTTCTAAGAACATATATACCATATTATTGATGAAACTCATAGGTCTTGACAGTACGAACTCGTCAGTCATTACTGATATTCTTGCAAGAGTTGACAATTCACTGGAACAACATAATATTGACAGTAGTTCATGTATGCAAAGAATCATTTGTTCATACGTTAATGAAGCGCAAAAAAATATAAACAATGGAGAACAAAATACAGTTGATGAAATGGTTTACGCAATTTCTAAGTATTATTAAAAGTTGAGTTTAAAATTGACTTTAATTGTTTTTTTTAGTAACCCTCTGTTGTCTTACATGTTAGATGGTAGTGCTATGAAACAGGCAATAGATATGGGCAAGCAAGGAGATGTAGAAAAATGTGCATCGTTATATGTAAAATGTCCTGTAAGCAGGGATAACGTTATGCAAGTAATATCTAGCTTACTTCCTTCTTAGTTGAATAAGTAACATAATAAATTATTTACAAAGTATAGTTTTTGAGATGTGAAAATTTTACTAAATGAATTATATAAGCCTAAAATTTCCAAGTTAACTATATGTTTTTATACCATAAATTTATAACTATTTATAAAAATTAATACATGTATCATAGTACATATTTTTATACATTCTTTAGTTTTTTATCTCAATTAAAACTCGTTTGAAAGGACTGTATCACAAACATTTACATTATTCCTAGTTAAATTGGAGATAAAAAACCGTTTTAACAGGTAAAAACTTCTGAAACTGAAAAAAATTCAAAACAATTTTATTACAGAAGGGTATCCTATCTTTATGATTAGAAAAATGGTCTATTACTTGTTTATTAAAATTTTCAATTGACAACACAAAAGACCTTTCAATGCTTAATAGACAAGACAGTTAACCTGGATTGGCCCATCCTGTTGCGTATGAACGTTTTTATTTTGTTTAAAATTGAATAGCATCTTTCACTTTTCACTGTTGTCATTGGAAATGTAGAAATAATTACCAATACTTTTAAACATTCTTAAAATGTCTCTGTTAGTTATATGTTTAATAACAATTGTAGAATTGCAAGCGCGCCTGCAACTTTTTAAAAAAACGGTTGTGGTCACCATTCAACTTTCCTATAAGGAATGATAAAGGAATAATAGATCTATTATGACTTTAATAAAAACAATTAACACGCTTAATTATGTCTGTTTACTGATAAAAATTAATCGTCGTTAATTTAAAATAAGAATATAATATAAAAAAAAACGCATTGGGATTTGAACCTTTGTACGTCGCGGCGATATTACAGCAGTCGTGCGATTGATGTCACTACACCAAAGTGACCTACATATATCTTCCTTACATCCGTATTTTAAACTGAGCTTTTTACGACGCAATACATTTTTGAAAATGTTTTTGATATTTGTTATTTAGTTTTGAAAATTATTACGCAAAATGTTCTGTGGTACACATTGTCATATTTACTGATACTGAAAATATTTTAAAAACACTTTGGGGATATATAAATCGAAATTTTCAAATTCCCTATGTTAATCTGTATGCTTCCAGATTTCCGGAACACACGGTATAAACAAGTCAAAAAAATATAGAGAAAAATTGTTATTTTTTAACGTAACTTGCTTTCCCTTTAAGATATGGAATTCTTTTCTAAAAAAAAATTGTTGTACACAGGATTCGAACTTAGGATTATATATAGAATTCACTTTAAATTATCAATCAAATATCTAATAAACAGTTAATGTTAGAAAAAAAATTTATTTGAATAAATTGTTAGAATGAATTAACTCTATAAGAAACTGTAAAAATACTTCGAATAATTTACATAATTAGAAAATTATATAAGAAAAACAGTTAAAAATGGCGGATACACCCACTTGCAGTTTCTTTATCAGACCCATATTTTGATAGAACTGAGAAAATATGAAAAGCCAGCTCCATACCAAATTTCAAGTAACTAGGACTTTTAGTTCGAGAGTTATCGTAGGTACATCGTTACACACACACACACACACACACAAAATCAATCAAATATACATTTTTCTGATTCCGGAGACCTTGAAACACAAAATTTTTTGAAAAAAAATTGCGATCTTGATACTTTTCTTATGGGAAAGTAAAAATCGTCTCGGCTGTATATGACTTCTAGTTCTGATTTTAATTTTGATGTGTTCATTTTTTTTTAATGATACCTAAATGATTTTCTAGAAATGCTTTTTTATAAACAGAAAAAATGTTTATTTGAAACAGTTGTACAACTATTAAGCGATTGCAGCTTCCAAATCTGTATAAAATTTCTAAAAAAATAAAATCGCAAATTTCGATAGCGATTCTTGGTTTTGCATTTGTATTATTTAAACCACGATTTTTAGTGTGGTATTCACCGCTGATTGGTCTAAAACACTCTTTCAGATTTTTTGAATGCTATTGTTAAACGTGGTAATAAAGTTCTTAACAGAAATAACGTCAATTTTCCTCATCTGAAGTTGGTTAAAAAAGATGAGCCCAGGCATAAATAATTAAAAAAAAATTAACCATCACTCAGTGTTCTTAAAGGTATTTAAGTAATGCACCAGCTTGATGTATATTAATATATCTAGTTTAATTCTTACTTTTACAATTTTATTCAAAATAGCAGTACGCTTAGGTGATTTTAAAGAACGAAGGAATCCCTGCAGATTTCCAAAAAATATTTTAATTTGTCTATGCTGATTTGCAGCTTTTTTCAATGTTAAGTTAAGCTGGTGCATAACAGTGTATAAAATTGGCGTCAAAGTATGTCTTCTTAATCCTTGTTTGTGCATCTCCTCGCTTTTCAGTCATGACTGCGACGCCATTATAATTAAAAACGTATCGTACCAGAAAACCCATCTGATTTTATTCGAATTATCAGTAGTTTCATCTACAATCATTGCAAGAAAATTTGCTTCTTCTATTTCATTAATTATTGTTTTATGAATAATTGCAAACATCGTTGAATGTAGTATTTACCACTACGTGCCAATAAGTGTAAAACATGACATGACATCAAAACAAAACACCCAAAAAACAGTACTTACTAAAGTTTTAAATTTGAATAAAATTTGTTCAATAATTATCACGAAAATGTAAAAAAAACTTTTCTTATCCAAGAACCCTATTTTACTTTAAATGTAAGTAGGTTCAACGATTTCCATCAAGATATCGATGAAAATAGTGATTGAAGTAAAATGCGAGTTTATTTTCATATTACAATTCAGTTTTACTATATTGTAATTGTAGACATTACGTTATCCTTTCTGTATATGTACATTTGTAGAAACTAAAACCATTAAATAAAAGATTCGACACTTAGTTTTAGTAATGACAAATCTCTCCATAACAGTCTAAAAAAATACATTTTTATATCTTACTTTTATTTATGTATTATATTTTCCATTTTATTCTTGTCGAATGGAAATAATTACAAGTACAAAAAATGGAATATTAAAGTACCTTGGAACTTGGGATTTTTGATAACAATAACCGAATGATAATAATATCAAAAATTCAGAAAAAAAAGGTTTATTGGTTAGAAAGCAGTAAATATATGTATGTATATAGCGTGTATCTGATTAACAAGTTCTTAATTTAGAACATAAAATCATAGCATCCATACAAACACAAAATGTCAAAATAAGAATTTTGATAAAACGTTTAAAAAATAAATAAAAAACTACTAACCTGTAACATTAAATAGTTTGTTGACACCGGTAATAAAAAGAAATCAACAATAACGTATGATGTTTAATTTACTGTTCTAAGAACTACACATTGTTTCTCAGTAATTTGCTGACACTAAAAATAAATACAAAATAAAATTTATCAACTTGATGATTTTAAACAAAATTTTGCGCAGGTAATACATAGGTGTATTTTATATGGTGTTTTTATGTTTGGTAGCACAGTAAATACTTAATAACTGCTTATCTTTCTTTCTTGGATTCTGTTGCTCTTTTAGAACTTAGAATACGCGCTCGTCACTGGTTGGTTATCTTCCAGTAAATACTACAATCAACGCTAACCAATAGTCCAATATGTCATTCGAAATAGTTTTAGAAATGTTTTTAAAAACAAAACTTTTCAATCTTTCTAATGTTTTTAAAAACCGCATCAAATTCCGACACAAAATCTATTAATCCGCGAAACATACCTGGATTGTCAGAAATATTAGTTTCATAATGCTCACGCAGTAGTAACTTAAAAATTCCACGAAAGTGAACACAAAGATTAATTTATTGAAAATGTATATATTTTTAGAAACTCGTTCGTTAAATTCTTTAAGGGTTTTGCAATAAGCACTATTTAATTGTACTCTAGTATTTATGCCACCAAAAAACGCAAAAATTTTTAATCTTGTCACCGCCAAACAAAAGACATTGATAACAGAGAAACACATTAACTATTTGACATCCACAAATCCATACAGACAGTTCGTAGATGGGTATTTTAAAATACCCATGAACATATTTTGCTTTGTCTTTTGTCGTTTAAATTAGTTTTAATATTGGTAGAGTTCTACCACTTTTTTAAATTGTAGTTTTTTTTCAAATATAAGAAGGCTACTGTTTAGATTAATTATTTCATTTTGAACAAAATTTAAGTAAAACCGTAAAACTAACACTAAAAACACACAATCGTGGCACACGACTATCAACGTTCCAGTTCAAGGACAATCAAAATGCGTTTGATGTATAGGTCTATTAAAATACAATCTCAAAACGAACTCAAAGGTAAATATGCGCCGGTTAAGGTCATTGACCAATTATAGATTTACACAAGTACATTCTATCTCATTTTTTACGTTGCTTTATATAAATATGCCAGTTACTTATTGCGTGTACTTAAAATATGCGCCATATGATCTCAATTGGACAATTTTCGGATTACATATTATAAAAAGTATATCACAAATCATAGATACTGTAGTGTTTCTTACCTTAGAGATTATAAGAGTTACGGTACTTCTCTGTCTTAGACTGTGACCACGTTTTCTATTTCTACCTGAACATGTCCATTTTCATTGACCGCGGGTGTACGTATCACAACAAACATACTAGTTAAAGAATACACATATGCTGATAACACGATAAATAAAACAAACCATTGGAAATAGTAAAATATAGTAAAGTAGGACATCAACGACGATTCCAGGCAAAATGGCTCGATCAATTTAAGTGGCTTGCTTTTAATGCGAAAAAAATGGAGGATTTTGTCTGTGTACTTTTTAGTAAAAAAGTAGCGAAATAGAACTTAACTGGTCACTGAACCGATGAAAAACTATAAAAAAACTACAGAGGTCTTAAGTACTCAGCAAGAAAATGCGTACCATCCAAAGAGTTTGTCAGCCATGAAAAATTTTCTTGACTTCGTTGAAAGAAAAAAGTCTAGCGTAATTGAATAAACTGACTATAATAGACACAAAGTTGTAGTAGAAAATAAAAACAAACTATAATCTATAATCAAAACAGTAATACTTTGTGGCCGTCAAAATATTGCTCTTCGCGGACACAGAAACGGTGGCGAGTTGTTTACTCATAATCAGTATGATAACATTAGCAATAAACAAGAAGGAAACTTTTCTGCACTGTTAAAATTCAGAGTAGATGCTGGTGACAAAGTTTTGAAAAATCACTTGCAAAAAACAGCTAGGACTGCTACATATATAAGCAACACCACACAAAATGATATTATAGAATGTTGTTACACAACAGTAAGTAAGAAAATGATCGATGAGGTAAGGAAATTTCAGTATTTTACAATAATCGCCGACTCTAGTATTTCGGAACAAATGACTTTATGTTTAAGGTATTTAATAATGAAATAAACATTGTACAAGAAAGATTTATAAAGTTTATTGAAGTTTCTTGTCTGACAGGGGAAAATTTAGCGCCTGTGATACTAAAAGAAATAGAAAACCTAGGACTCAATATGGTAAACTGTCGAGGTCAAGCATATGATGGTGCAGCCAACATGAGTTAGGTTACTAAAGAGGTTCAAGCGCACATTGTAAAAATTCAGCCATCGGCTCATTATGGACGTCTAAATCTTGTGCTGATCAAAGTTTGTCAAATTTCGAGTATTCGTAACTATTGGTAGCATAGCCAACTTCGTTAGAGAATCTCCCAAAATAATGGTAATTTTTGAAAGCATTACTTCTACAGACGTCAATTTTAAAAATCATTGTAAAATCAAACGACTGTGTGAAACTCGTTGGGTGGAAAGATACGACGCAATTACTCAATTTATAGAAATTTTACGATTTTTGCCAGTTTTTCCGAAAAAGTGGAAAATTCAGCGGGTAGAGGCGTTTAATTATTTCGTGAACTGTGACCTTGAGTCAAAAATCGGAATTAATAAACTAAAAGTCAAAATTTGACAAGTATATCTGAATTCCAAAAACGTTAGTCTATTTAAAAAGCACGCACGTCAATAAAAATTAAAAATAACCAGATATTTATTTATTAAATAAAAATTAATTTATTAATAATACCTAAAAACTTATTAACAACAAATACATCGATAAAAGCAAAGATAGGTTAGAAAAGATGTACCGGCGAATGTTTGTAAAACAGATAACAATATTTTGACATATACAGACTACAGCGCCACAGTTCACAAGATCCTGAAAGACGTCTAGCACCATTGCTTTTTCTTTAAAATATGCCATACGTTGCAGTGAATTCATTGTAACTGTAGCAGAGATGGAAGCTGTGTTTGGTTTGACACTACCGTTATTAAGGCAACTTCAAGAAAAGACCTTGGATTTTGCTCAAACTGCTGATTTAATAAATGTTGTTATTAGTGAATTAGAAAAATTGCGCTGCAACGCTGATATCGAGTTTAGAAAATGTTTTGAGCAAGGTAAAGCCTTAGCAGATTCTCTAAACGATAAAAATAGAATTCCTAGGTTGACGGTTATCCAAACTAATAGCAAATAGCAATTTGGGCTTTGCTAATAGGAACAACATAGAAACTCAGTCGCCCGAGGAATATTACAGGAAAACGATTTGGAAAGCTTTTCTAGATTTTATTTTAGCAGAATTTAGAGATCGGTTCAACAAAAAATTAATGTCTAAAAGCACAAAATTGTCATGGCTTGTGCCCAGTTAGTTCGAAAAATGGATATCGAAGAGTTTATAAAAAACGTGTCAGAAGATTACAACAGTGATTTGTGCTTATCAGAATTGAAAGGGGAGTTAAAGATTTGGACAAACATATGGGCAAACGTTGAGAACATTTTTAAGCCGACAACATTTGCTTAAGCTTATGAAAAAGCTGAGCTGTTGCCCAACATCCAAAAACTTCTTAAGCTTTTGACAATAAGGATAAAAACTTATCTCCGGTCAAACGTGGAAAACAAAAGACTGAACGAACATCTCAGTTAGTGCCGACGAAGTTCTTCAAACCTTCTGTGCAAAACATGTTCGGCGCCTTCATTTAAGTTTATAATGTATAATTATTTTTGTATTGTATAATCGCATAACATCCGAGCCTTAAATGTTTTGTATGGTATAGGTATCGTATAGTTTCATAATTAATGTCCGCGTATGTATGTAAATAACAAATATGCAACTAGAAATCAGAATTTTTTTAATAAAAACTATTACAATTTAGTACAAATAGGCTTTATGACAAAAGCGATTAGGGAACTTATAAACTTTTTTTTTATCCTGAGGGGCATCGGATAAGAACCTATCCCATATCAATCTATCAATAAGTCCCACGTGCATATGCATATAAAATATTTTACTTTTGCATTTTGGATTCGCTACTGAAAGAAAAAATACTTTAAATTCAACTTTATAATTAATTATAAACACTAAAAAGCTAATAAATTTGAAATTGTATGTCACTAAATCAGGTTTCTATTCACACCACAATGACATTGCGATCTTAATCGAGGTGTTTGAAACAGTTTAGTCGACAAGTGTATTGTTTTGGAATTGTAGTCGTCACAAGTAGTCGTAACACTTTATTTGTTTCTGTAACGTTTTTAGAAAATTAACTTGTTTTTCTTAGATATTTTAATTAACATACTCTAATACTTATGTGATTATTAGTATTTAAATTTTGATAATAATGTGTATAAATTATGTTATACCCTGTGCAAAAGTACAACCATAATACTTGTAAGATGACGTAAATGCAGCTGTCAAACGCTTATCATTGACAAACGTCAAATATAATATTTAGTCAACACTTACGTGGCTGTTGATTTAAAAGTAATAAATTCGTAAATAATTGAATGTTATTATTAATGTAGCCTTCAAAAATTAAATATGGGTTTGTGTAAATGTCCAAAAAGAAATGTAACTAATCAGTACTGCTTTGAACATCATGTCAATGTTTGCGAACACTGCATGGTTAGGAATCATCCCAAAGTACGTTTTACGTTAGTATTTATTGGAATAATTGAATAACTTATTTACAGTGCATAGTTCAGTCATATATCCAATGGTTACAAGATAGTGATTATAACCCCATTTGTGAATTATGTACGAAACAATTAAATTTGGAGGACTGTATTCGATTAACTTGTTACCGTAAGAAATGTATCTTTGTATCTTTCTGCTTATTAATTGTGTTTGTTGTATAGATGTATTCCACTGGTCTTGCTTAGATAGTTATTCAAGGCAACTTCCACCAACTACAGCTCCTGCCGGCTATACATGCCCATCTTGTAGATATGCATTATTTCCACCTGCAAATTTAATTAGTCCTGTTGCTGATGTATTGAAAGAAAAATTAGCTGGTGTTAATTGGGCTAGAGCAGGTCTTGGTTTACCTTTAGTAAGTAGAAAACAAATTAGTTTATTCTAAATTCATCTCAATTGAATTTTTTATTTCATAATAGTAGGGTATGATTGTTATGTGGACTTAATTTGTTTATAAGCTGATATATTCTTAGTATTAAAGTTTACGGTATGCTGATATAGAAAAATAAGATATCTTGTTTTTATCTAATTGATTCTAGTTGTTTTGATAAACTATCAAAAAGTATTCTGATAGTTTTGAACATTAATAAATTTCTCATAGCTACTACTACCTATGTTTAGATTTTACTCTGGCATTAGATTGGTTTATTACAGTTCCACAAGCAAGAAGTTAATGTTAACTTGTCAATTCCTGAAACGTTATATTCCAGTTTTCTTACCGAAATTATAAGCATTGTAGCTTTATGTGTATTAACAAATAAACTACAAAATATTTCTCTTGTATGAATATCTTAGTTTCTAACTATAAACGTTTTTTTGGATTGGGCTACATATTTCATTCATGTACTATGGAGTCTAGAACTAACACATAATAAATGTCATAACCTTTGTCAAAGACTTGTTAGAGTAATACACAATTATTTTAACTGGTAATTAAAATTACTTTGCAGTTATCTGAAGACCGTGAAATTAAACCATCAAACGTAAATGCAAATTTAGCTCTAACACCAAGTCCTAGTATTTCTCCGGCACCATCACACTCAGTTGTTCACGTAGATGATCAAGTGGCGTTTAACAGAGGTGGAAGTGAAACATTCCAAGCTCCGGCTAGAAGATTATTCCCAGATGTTAGGGATAATCCTAGTGGTGTTATATTGGATCATGATGATGATAAGTATAAAAGAAGGCCTGCTGGTGAATGGGTAAGAAGATGGTGGAAGTAAGTTTTCAAATTATCTGTTGTTCAAATTGCAAACATAGAGTTATAGAAATGCGCTTGGGTCACAACCACGAAGTCGAACAGGAGGATCAATCTACAAAAGATACTGCATGTTAGCAATACTAATGGTACTAGGAGTAATTGTCATGTTGTTGATAATGAATCGCTTAGGTCGGTATAGTACTGATGATGATCCTAGTTTAGATCCAATGCAAAACCCGAATATTCGAGTGCAGCCTATTAACCAGCACTCTATGTAATATTTGACAAGTGGAAAATTGATATAGAAACAGTTATTATTCATTGATAAGAAGAATTGTTTCAAATTTAAATTATATAGATTGCTTTGTTATAATAATAAGAAATATTTTTAGTGAAATGTGTTTTTCAATTGTATAAACAAGTGAATCGTCAAATAATTAAAGCTTAATTCGTTTAAATGTACCTTCATTACAGTTTCTTAGCATTAAGAACGTGATTATAAATCAAATCTATGTTGATAGTATCAAATTGTATGATACAATATGACAATCACACAATCAATTTTTCTAATTAACTGAGTATTCCTCTTTGAAAATATTGCTAATTTCTCTTTAATAGAAGTCATTTCACTATTGTATTGTATATGGTAAAGCAAAATTAGATACACATACGTAAATGAATAAGAAAATTAGCTTTAACCAAAACGGTTTTTCTCCTTGATATTGTCTCACGACCATTTTGAGGTATTTATACTCTGTGGCAAAATGCCATTTATAGTGTGTATTTTGGTTTCACCTCGATACGCAGTGATCCGAATCTCAATAAAGTACATATAAAAAAAGCGAGTTCCCGCTTTCAATAAATTTTTATAAAATTAAAGTATCTGAAAAACAAAAAAGGTTGCCACTACTTGCCCAATTAAAAAATATTTGATTTCAGTTAGTTACTGAAGTAAACCCTAATCTCATATAGTGCACACCGCGTAATAGAACCCATTGGGGCTTGGGTTTTTGATATCCTATATTAATTTTTTTTAAATTTATTGGTTAGAAAACAGTAAATACATACAACGTGTATATGCTTAACAGTTTATTAATTTAGAAGATGAAATTATAGCTTCAATACAAGCAAAAAATATCAAAATAATTCCAATAACATATTTAGAAAAATCTAAATTAAAAAACAAAAAAGAATTAAAACAAAACCGTCTAAACGTATTCTAACTATACATTAATTCTAAGGAAAGTTTATTTCTTAGCATTATTTCTGACTTAGCTTAAAATGTACTTTCTGTACACGATCACGTTTATCTTCGGTTGTAACCAAAAATTTATTTCTGCCTCGATTTTTTTACGGATTTCGTCAGTTGATGCTAAGTGGTTCGTGTAAACGTACTAGTACTTCATAATATTTAATTAAAATTTTCTCTTTATTATGTATACAATCGCAGAATACAAGGATATTGTTTTAGTGTACGGTGAGTGTATTTATAACCTACACGCCACACGTAGATTGCGGTCTGGGCGATATTCTAATCGACAATTGCTTTCGATAAACTTTATTTTGACGTGTGTGCATAAGACTATGAGAACAGGCGTAGATCCAGGGGTTGCAATGGATGCACGACTGAAGCACTTTTTGTTTTTACCAATTTTAAAATTTGTTTTTCTGAAACATAGGTAAAATCACACGATAATTACGCCTCCCCCCCAAACAAAATCTTGCATCCGCGCCTGTTAGAGAAACCGATGGTGTTCTTCCTATCTTCAAAGGCCTTGGGCGAGAAAGACCACCCTATGTGTTAGCAGCGGAAGAACTATTAGAATAATACATTTTTTTAATAAAACTAAAACTTTAATATTTGTTTTTCTTCAATATATGTATGTGCAAGCCACGAAGTAGCACTAGAGAAATAGGTCGCGTAGTTAACGTTAACATATTATTTTCAGAATAGTATTGTTTTACACGAAATGGAGTGCTGAATTTCCTCAACACGCATCTTTGGAATGAGGAAAACTCTCATAAAATTCAAAAAAGTAACTTTCAATGGCGGTTCTCTATTAATGTTTAGGCGGGTATTTTAGAAAATATATGAAACTTAATTGGACCGTATATTTTACCAGATAGACTTACGGGCGACTTGCACTTACAACTTTTTTACAGGAATAGAGAACATTTTGAACATTTACTATAACTTTAAAGTAACAAAATGTGATTTAACTTATTTTTTCGTAATCATTTAGGCCCGGTTTTTTAATTAAGGTTTAAACTAGGTACAATTTTAAAAAAACTGGTTAATTTTTTAATTCTATCATTATTTTTGGTAAGCACAAAACCAATGATTTGATAGTATTTTTAGTTTTAAGTTAACCAAAACATATTTACTGAACCAGAATCGCAATTTATTTTCCGGTATCATTTTTCAACTTATAAACATAATTAAACGTCACACACTAATCGTTGTTAAAAAATTGAGCTGTGACATTGAAATTGCAACACCACGAAGTGTTTGGAATTTGTTACCAAACTTAGCAGGAAGGTTTAGCTAGTTACAGATAGTAAATGATGAAAATTTTACTCAATCGGATCAAGTGGTATTAGCATATCTGACTTTTTTTTGTTTCTACTACTCTATTATCGTGTGTATTTCGTGCGAATCTTGTGTGACAGCGTGAAAATTACCGCCAATTAAGCGACGTCGAATTGTTGGTTTACGTGAAGGTGCTTTTTTGTACAAGGAAATTGCAAATCATCTTAACTGAAACCAATCCACTATCATTCGCTGTTATCAAGCATGGACTAGAAGAGGTCGGAATCGTCGTATACAAAGAACTGGAGTACAGAGTCAAACGAGGTGCAGGAAGGCCAGTATCAAATCAATCGCCGATCAATGGTTAAATAAAAAAGGCCGTCCTTTAACCTTTTACAGACTTCTAGAAGTTTACGAACCTTACACGGCCACTCGCAATAGAATTGAAACTCTATCAGAGAGAGGGGAGGTCCAAGTGATAAGAATTTTTTTAATGGACGCCAGATCCTGTTTTGCAGATACAGTCGCTGTTCGATCAGTACAAAAAATTCAAAGCTTGCATTAAAATTTTTAAAGTCCGTAATGTTCAAGAAACGAAGAAATATTCTAAATTGTTAACATCAAATTCGATTTACTTATCTTAGAATAATAACGTATAAATAGAATTAGAATCAATAACAAATAAGTTTCAAATAACCACGCAAGTAGGTTAGTTTGATTATAGGTACTTGGTTATAAAGACGCCGGAAGTATCGGTAACTAACAATACATTTGTACAGTAAATTTAAATGGCAGGAACATATAAATTATTTGTAGATTAATTAAATTAACTATGATAATTAACTGTTTACATATCAGCATGCGATAAAAATTTAAGTTAAACCTCTAATAATAGCAAACAAATCGTGATAATTACCGAAATTATAAGCAAACAAGATTTGTGTGAATTACCGTGGTGACATCGAATAATAATCAAAATTTGACTTACCCAAATCCTGTGTTAACCTTAAGAAAACGATTTCTCAATAGGTCACCTGTAATTAAGCTAACTAAAAAATTGTATTAAACCTATAAAAAAAGTAAAAAAAAAAACATTTATGACAATTAAAAAAGGCGGAGTTCATCACATGCTGTTGACGTGTAACTTTCTTAAAGGTGGTGTCCATGCTTCGTAGTAAAAGTATCAATCGCATATGCACATCGTATAGGAATCAAATATAGGTTCGATGCTTCGCTTTTGAAATTTTCCACAATCGATCCGAAGTTTCCTAGCCCACCGAAAGGATGCCTACCATTATAGGTAGATGATCATGACCCACATTTGGAAGTAATACGTGGTGCTAAGAAATCCACATGGAAATTATACTTAAATCCAAAAAAAGAATAGAAAAAGCTTACCCTGCGTTGACAAATTATTTACTTAAAGCTGTTTTCAAGATATATAACGCCACAACACGTGGATGTTTAGAAAGAAATAATATTTTATATTCAACCAGGCATATTAAGTGTACGATAATGTGGAAGAAAAATGATGACTTGAACGGAAGTGACAAACACCATGCTCGTTAGATGGCGTCAAGAATTGACATAGTAATTTCAAGTAAACCAAAAATATACAGGGTAGCGCAATTTAAATTTAGAGCACATAACAAACCCTTCGAACAGTTTACTGTCAAATCAAAAGTTTCCGATTGCAATCCTATCGGCCACATCTGATGCTACCAGTGACGGCACAACACCGACATCAACGTTTGGAGTGATGTAGGTTGCGACTCCATTAGAATCTAGAATAGCATAGCATAATCTCCAGTGATCCCGATTCTGTTTGGGGATGCATGTTGGCCGTATGGAAGTAAGTCTCGTTTGGTATTCGTTCAAGGCAATATGAACGCCCGGCGATAGGTTAACGAGGTGGTAGAACCCCAAATTCTTCCATTTCTTTAGCAGTTGGAAGACCCACTTTTCCAGCAGAATAATTCCCGTCCTCACATAACAATACACTCTATCGACCTATTTGAAAAGGCCAATGTTAATCTCTTGCCTTGACCATCCAAATCTCTCGACCTTTCGTCTGTTGACACGTGTGAAACATTATGGGTAAAAAACTGAGGAACTTAGCGCATGCTCCACAGACACAGAGGAAGCCCTCCGACATAAATTGCAAGATGCTTGGGATACAATAACTCAACAGAAAATCGACCATCTGATAGAATCAATGCTACAAAGAGTACGGGAGTGTAAAACAAATAGGGGGGAGTAACACATTATTGACTAAAAATTTTGTTTATTTTTGTTCCTTTTCTTTGAAATTTTAATCATTTAAATCCTCTGAGAAGTTAAACCTTCCTGTCAGGTTTGGTCACAAAATTTCTACCCCTTCTTGGTGCAATTTCAATGTCACAAAGTATATATAATTTAAAATATTTAAATAATTAATAGTTAAATAATTTCTAATCGAGCGAGAAAAGTAGCTCGCTTTTTTGGAGAGAATTCAGACAAGAAAGAATAACAAGTTACGATTTTTAGATAGGTTAAGCACAAACTTCTTGACTCGTCAACACTGTCTTATTTGCCGGTTATCGTATTTTCCACATGTTTTGTAAGCGTAAATACAGAGTATCAGAATACACAATGTTTATTTTAATTATAAATAAAATGTACTATGGGTACTGTGGTGATTACAATATCTTAAGGGTTTATTGTCATTCCATATCTATAGTAAATTGTCCGAACCCACGCTAATAAAACGCGACAAGTTGTAAATAGTTTGCTTTCGAGGTAAATTTTTTTTACTGTATGAATACAAATACTAGCGTTTTGTACTTATTTTTTATTTAGTGTATTGTTCTTCTAGTTCAACTGGCTCTATTTACCAAAAATTATAAAAATTCGTTTTTACTCATTTTTATGTAAAATCTGTTGATCACAATTTTTTAGTCAAGAAAACACTAAAATATTTAATTGATTACATTGTCAAATTGAAATAAAATGACAGTTCAAATTTTTAATTACTTTTAAATTATAAATATTTTTCAAATCTTAAGGGGGTAAATATTTTTCAGTTAAAGAAATATATAGCAGTAGTGAAAACGAAACTATTTATGAAGATATAATGGTTTAATTTTAAGTAGAAATGATACTTTTTATGCACCATTTTTAAATATGGTGTTGTGTTACAAGAAAGGAAACAAACAGTCTATGAGCGATTCGAACATTGAAGTTTGCAAAAAGACTAGCAAAAAGTTGCCTTATGAAGTTGGGAATAATTGTAAAGAATGTTGTACTTTTTCTAGTCAACACAATGCTCCAAAAGTACCGGAGGTGCCTCTTATAAGTAATTGTAAACAAGAGGTACTGCAACCACAAAATTGCGCAAATATTCCACAACCGTGCACTTACCCACCTTGTGCATGTCCACCATATCCTTATCCACCACAAGATGATTTATGGGACTTGCAATTTTGTCGTTGGTGGGGTTGGAATTGGATAAGAAAACGGGATGAAATTGTAAATAACCAAAAAAAATCATATTGCACCAGAAGAAGGTTTTAAGTTTTGAAAAATGTTATAATATTATTCACAGTTTTTTTTCTAGAGGAAAAAGTCCAAAAAGGTTTCCAAAAAAACACAAAAATCCTAAACAAGATGATTTTTTTTCATGGTGTAACAAGTTATTCAAGGGGCGTCAAAAAGAATGTCCATTAAAAACCGAAGAAAAACGACACCTTCAAGACATGTATGACACGCCTTCACTCGTAACTATAAGTAAATGCTGTCAACCGTCATTGCCCAATTGGGATTGTAAATCAGTAAATCTTCAAAAAAACAAGTGTTATTGTAACAGTGGAAGACAGACTTCGATGTCAACTATTTTCATTAAAAATAAAACAAAACGAAACTGTGAAAAAATTAATAGACGTAGGCATCAATATTTATGTGAAAGAGGAGAAAGCACTTCAAGTGAAGAACACTGTCCGCATGTTTATCACAGCCCTAAAGCTGCTCTATCGAGCACAGAAGAAAGCGTTGAATATCTTGCATTAAGAATGGAGTGTTTAAACTCTGACAATGAAACAAATTGCAGACGTCACCAAAGACGCCTAAAATGCTGTCAACCACAAGTTTGTCCAGCTCAAATCAAAAATAGATTTACGAAAAACGCGTGCCCTTACAAGTTTAGAGCTGTATGTGAAGAAAAAGTCAATACTGAACCGTGCCGTAAACATTTGATGGAATGTAATAGAATTGGCGACCCTTATAATGGTCAATTTTCTCAGTGGACTTGTAAATGTGGACGACACTGTACGTGTCTTAAAGATACATCTCCAAGGTTTCCGCAATTTTCTAAATATCCAAGGAATAAGTGTATTCCAAGACAAGATCCAATAGAAACTCGAACAACAAAGGAGTATATAATTCATTGTCCTTTGGTGCACTGCAAAAAACAAAAAAAATATTGCACCTGTTGCAATAATTGCAAACCTGTTGATTGTGAATGTAAATACAACAATTGTAAAGTAATGATTGATAAATGTGTGAGTTGTCCTGATATGATCAAAAATCAATACCAGACAAAACCCCAAAATTATAAAATTGCATTTCAAGATTCTATAGCGGCTACTCTTAAAAACGGTCAGTTTTCTAGTCCTGTCAGTGGTAAACTCTACGAATTAAATCCTCGGGTCATATGTGGAACTTCAATACCTAATCATAGCAGCTTTCCTAATCCTATTGATGTAAATCACACCTTTTTAAATTTTTATAACGATTCTTCTGAGACACACTCTGTCGATAAAGAACACAACGTTATCTTAGCAGCTGTGTGTGAAGCTATTATGTCTTCCCGCTCATCAGATCAGGGAACCGAAAAAGTTACCGAAGAAGAAGTAACTAATTATGATTATTTGTTTATGGATAATTACAGCGATGTCATAAACTCTTTAAATAATGGAAATTACAACTATACGAATAGAATTGAAAAGTATACCCAGAAACCTATACATTGTACAGATAGATTTATAGGAAGTTATGGTAAAAATGGTAAATCTTATGAAACTGTTCCGTTGAAGGCAATTAAAACAGCCGGTATTGCAGGATCTCGCATACCTTTGCTTAAAAGGAAACTCAATGAAAGTACTTCCACAGATCACACGAATATACTTAAATTAGCAAACGAGTACCATCCAGAAATCATTAGCAACAATGTGTCTAGGTTCAATTCACCTTCTATAAATAAAAAAATTAGAACCGATATAAGTTCATATCATAGAGAAAAAGATTCCGAAAAATCTGACAATTTAAACACAAATACGGGGTCGTTTAAGTATCCTCGCTCTTTAATTCGATCGCCAAAATTACCTGGTATTTCTATAAACGGTTTGTTTTCTGCAATTTCTAACACATTTACAAAGAACCATTTAGATAAAAACGACAAGAAGACTATGCAGAGTACTTTACTAAATAGAGGTACGGATTCAATTAGATTGAATAGTATGAATTCAAATTTAAATTCGCAACCAACTACATCGCTTACAGAACCGTTTCTACATTCTCCTCTGGCTTCTTTTACAGAAAAATCAAGTCCAAGCAATAACATTAATCAAGGTGTATATGAAGATAATTATTCGAGGAAAAATAAACTTGGAATTGAAACATTACATAGATATGTAGCAAATGATACTACTCCAAATGCTCAAGTTGACCCGATAAACGTTGTTAGTTCTTCTAGTCATTTAGATAGTTTTTCAAATAATATAGATTTAAATTTATATAATTTTATGCATTCTAACAATCTTAAATCGGATACAGGGTCAGATGTAAACCCTAACAATATAATTAATTTTACGTGCGACAGCAATTATTTTGAACATGCATTTAAAAGTAACACCGTTTCATACAAAAATCCTCAAAGTTATTTAAGGCCTGTAGATACAGAAGACAAAAAAAACGAACATGTAACTATTTCCAATATTTTACAAATTCAACAAACTTTTAAAGAAAGCAAAGAAAATGAATTATTTCGCGGCTTGTGTGAACAGGAGCTTGAAAGTTTTGTAAATACAAAAAAAGATATGACAACAAATACAGCAATACGAAAGTCGCGTATACCAATTCAAGATGCTGGAGTAAGAGATTGCCATAGATTGCTTCCAATTATTGAAGAATATAATGTTGAAGCATCTCATACTGGAACAAACTCAGAAATTGATACTATAGCATGTTCTAACGTCAGTCAAAGCTAAAATTTTTATTTTCATAAATATAACCGCATAAAGGTTGTAATAAATGTTAATTATGAAACTGTAAAAAATTCTATACGGCAATGTTATTGAATAAAAAACTTTATTTATTATTTTTCCTTTTTTAGCATTTTGTTTTTTGTATTTTCAAAACACGATGGCAAGAACTTATTTAACGACATATGACCGAACTCACCATCACCTCCAGATGAAAACAATAAAAAAGCTCCCAAAATTACAAAAGACAGTCCATAAAACTTTAAAAGTAAGGAAGGCCCGTAGACTCCGACAACATACACGCGGAAACACTTGTAAGCGGAAAAGTACCTTCAATGTCTGAAATCCATCTGTGTCACTCTACCAAAGAAAAGTAATGCATCACAGTGCATTGTTCTTCCCGGGTTTATAAAAAATGCGAACGTTTACATGACCATTAACACTCTCTAAGATACATACACATGTCAACTTCAAGAAATTATTGAAGAAGTAGCGTCTCTAAAATATCTAGACTCACTTGTTAATGAACAAAGCAATGCAAAAATTGAGATAAAATCAAGAATAGAACAATCACGGAAACAACATGACATAAAATTGTATTATGTGCGTCTCACTCTTGACTACAATAACTATCATTTACGATTCGGCTTCAAGATATTATACATATGGGCACCTCTCTGGAACCTCAGCCTAGGGTACTCTTGCGTTTAAATTGACAATTATTTAAACGCATGAAATTCAAACGCTGATAATTTGATTTAAATGCAAATTCTTTGTAATTTTAAAGTTAATTAAATAACTTTTTTTGGAGGGTCATTGACCAAATGACCTAATAGAAAAGCCGCCAATGGCATAGAGTAGTCTTCAGTGAGGAATTTCGATTCTGTTTGGAGATGCAAGATAGTCGTATCAGAGTTAGACGAAGAAGTTGGGAACGATCTAGTGTTCAATTTTCTGTTCAGCGGCATGTGTATCACAAGAAATATTAACGGGAAGTTAAAATATAGATTCACCGTTTTTTTAAAGAATACGGAATTATTGGCAACAAGAAAAATCTATTGTATACATGGATGAAACATATTCGTACATGCAGGCGGTGAAGGTTTTCTAGCTAATTTTACTTTGGTAATCCAATTATACTCCGGGAGATTACCATAGCAAGATAAATTACGAGAATTATGAAAAGTTAAAGAAATATTAAATCTCAATTTACATCAGAAGAGCGTATTCGTTATTGACAGGGAATTTTATCATACAAAGGAAGTAAATAAATTCCGAACATCCAATGTAAAATGTGTCAAATTGATTTTTAAATGATTTGGCACATTCCGCAAAAACTGAAAACAAAAACAAATCACCGATGATTTTCTTTAATAAAAAATTTAGAAAATATAGTTAATAGTTAATTATACCAATTTTATGTCTGCCTATTATAATCACAAATTAAAAATTAATTCTTTTTGTAACCGTGCTCCTCGTGGTCGTGTGAGTATTAATTAATTAAAAATACAAAAACATTATAATAACATTTAATTCAGATAAAGACCATACAAAGTGCTACATCAGTAAATTAGCTACTGCACTGAACCCACGCTCAGCCAAATATGATGAAAGAAACGCAATTAACAATTTCTGTACTATTTCCCACAATTCAGCGTGAAGGGCTTATATTGATTTTTGGAGTCAGAACTGTCGGTTCGGCGGGGCACCGCAAATAAACAAAGGCATACTCGAAATCAAACCTTTAAAAGGCAGGGATCCATACTATTGCGTGACTGATAAAGTAAAGAAGTCATTATAGCCATTAGTTTTATAAGTTTCTATAAATTAGCTAAAACATTAATGTATAGAAGTCGTAACAAATTGTGATTTCCAAAATGTCTGAAAATAAGAAAAAATGTCGGCAGTACGATATTGAGTATTTGAAATATGGATTTACGCAATCTCCAACAAACCAATTATTACCTATGTGTTTAATTTTTTAAGTTTTTTCAAATGAAGTCATGAAGCCTTCTAGGGTCCAAAAGCATTTGAATAAAATACATGCTGATAAAAAGGACAAAGATTTATCCTATTTTCGAGGTCTTCAATCAAACCTTTTTGCATCGTCTTCTAAACAAAAAGATGATGAACTTCGTGCTTTATATAATATTTCATTATTAATCGCAAAAGCGGGAAAACCACACACAATTGGTGAGCAATCAACTTTATCAAATAACGAAGCGCTACTCTTGGCTTACGTCCGATTCATAAAAGAAAAAATTTGTCTGAAGTTATTTTTTGCAAAAAATTGAGAAACCGATACAAAGAAAGAATTTCCTATTCGAAATATTTTATCGGTTGCTACGGATGGTGCTCCAGCAATGACGGGGGTCATAAGGGTTTCATGGCGCATTTAAAACAAGCAGTACCAAATCTACTCGCTGTACATTAAGTTATACATTGGTTGTAAAAAATCTTAATGAACGCCTGCATACGTCGCTCCATTACGTTATTGCAGCAGTAAACAAGATAAGCAAATCATTAAATGAGAGATTATTTGGACAACTTTGTAGTAAAAATGATAAAGACTATAATCGCTTGCTGCTGCACACAGAAGTACGATAGCTCTCGCAAGGTTTTTGTCTGAATCGCTTTTTCAATTTATTCGACATATTTGGTTGAGCGTGGGTTCAGTGCAGTAGCTAATTTACTGTCTAAAAAAAAGAATAGTCTTTGCCTTTGTGCAGTGCTCCAGCGCGAAATGCTCCAGCTTTGTGTATTGGCTTGCATTTGTTGGTTAAATTATAATTTTTTTAAATAATCTAAATTAGTGTATCTCAAACTGTGGTACGCGATACCGTGCTCGGTGGTACTCGAAAATAAAAAACCAAATCTGTTTATTTTTAAATAATTATAAAAATATTAAAATATTTTAAATAAAATATATAATATACGATGTAAATTTGGGTAGTGGTACGCAAGTTTTTAACATTTTGCCAATTGTACAAAAATTACAAAGTTTGGGAAACTTTGATCTACATATTATACCGTAATCAAAATGAAACCAAAGCAAGAAAGAGGGGGGTTGCTTCAACTCTTAACGAAGATTGTCCAAAGTTAAAAAAAAGTGCATTAGAAGTCATTTTGAAGTGTCTTGACACCAAATATACATATCTATCCGTGCAGTAGATAGATAGTTCAAAGAACTATGAAAAACTGTGATTGGGTAACCAAAAATATATGATATGGTACATTAAGCGTTATAAGTATTTTAATAATATTTGCAACATACCATTACATAGGTTTAGGTATTAAAGAGGTTCAATTAAAAAACAAAATTATTTTTCAACGTTTTTCCTTTTTTTCTTCCTTATTTTTAGATATAATAAGCTGTTTGAGTCCATTTTAATCTAGTAGTTTTCTTAAAATCATCGTACCATCGCATAGGTTGGCCTTCTCATTTCTCATTTGATCTTCCATTTATGAATTTGAGATTACATAAATTTGTCTCAAGTCTAACTACAGGTGCGGTTAACTCCATCTTAGTTGTGCTATTCTGATGCGTGCATCTATTGTCTTTGTTATCGACACTATTTTGATTGTTTTCCATCCCTTACTGTAATTTATATATCACTATAGCTGTAGATTTCAATAAACACTGCTTGCGATAATATTATGAAACGCACGTAAAACTACTGAATATGCACTTATATATTTATTTAACATCGGCGCATTTTTCTTTAAAACTCACTCTTACCTAAGTTTCTTGTATACTTTCCTTTATCTTTGACTAGAATATTCTGTTGATTTTTTAAATCTTTTCGAAGATTCTCAAAATTCATGCATGTTTCAATGTTTATTCCTTTTTTGGCCCAGTTTATCTTCTTGAATGCGTTTTCTATTGCTAATATGAAAAATTTTGACAAAAGTATATTTCCTGGTCTCACTCACTCCTCTTCTGAGTGAGGCAGATTTTGTTTTTATGAACATTTTTGTTAATTCTCTAAAAAATTCATCAGTAGACAATGTAAGCTTTCTATGAATCGAGAAAAATGTCAAACTATTTAAAATTCTCTGAAATGAAATTTTTAGTGACTAAGGTCCAAATTCAAGAACGACAATGTAGGGTCACTCATTCTACACTCGTACTCAATTTGGTAGTTACACTCAATTTTGGAATTCAGAAATAAATAGACACTTATACCACCCTAGAAATTGAGTGACGTTTAAGTAAAGAATGAGTAAAACTTAAGTGCTCGACGTATCACCCTTAAAGTCCACTTTTATGAAACTTTAAATATTGCGCTACCGTCATAGCAGATAAACATAACCCAACATAACCTGAATTTCATTGCTTACGTTACTTCATGTGTTTTCCCTCGTTCTTCCTATTTGTATTGTGTTTTGATTAAAATTTTTGTTTTAGTAGTTAGTGTAGTAGTAAAATAATCCATAGTTTAACAACCTTTATCTTTAATCAATTTATAGTTTTACGTAGTACTTAATTGTATATAATTTCTTTTATTTCCGTAAATACTTACAATGGATGACGATTTTAATGAATTTATTGAACATATTTACATAAATTTAGAAGTACCGAGGTAAACATAATTGATATTTTAAAAGTTAATTAAATAAATGCTACTTATATTAAAAAAGATAGAATAAAACTACAACTATAAACTATAAAACTACGAATATAAAAGATAATAGCAAGAAAAACGCAAACCAACTAATACACACAAAGGGCAAAATGAGAATGACTAATAGTTTAGGGATTTGCGTTTATATATTTTTTCTATGCACTGCGCATTACGTCATTAAACATACGAACGCTAACTTAAATTTTTTTACCATAGATTATGAATAACCCACTCAAGTTAGTCACTAATGGTGGGTCGACTGTGAATTCAAAAAGTAAGAATGAGAGAGCCTAACCCTAACCTGAGTAGATGTTGAGTGTAGTATGAGTGTATTGTGAGTGTCACTTTAGGGACGTTCTTAAATTCAGGCCTAAGTCTTGTTACGTTTGAATAGGCAAATTATAAATGTGTTACTCCATAAGATGTCAAATTGGGAAACTAAGTTTTACCCTTTTAAACACAGAAAAAATACGCGCTAGTGTTGCAGTCGATACATAACGTATGCCCACATAAAATTTTATTTCTAATTTGTAAATATTGAGAAATACAATCTGATTTTGACAAGTATAATGTAAACAAATACTTTGATTACTAAAGTTTTAGTTCAGCACCTAATTAGCGCTTGCGTTGGTACTAAAAAGTTTTCTCAGTTTATTTAATATTGCAATGTTCTTGTCTTAGAGGGGATCTATCTTCTTTGTCCTCCCCGTGGGTACGCCACTGATGCCGTCTGCGTATAGGCTTAGCAAATAGTCTTCTTAATTAGATTTTTCAATCATTAATTGTTCTGCAATTTGCAGAAAATTGCTGCAAATAAATAAACCCTAGAAATTAAACCAGGCACCATTATTAAATAAAAATAAAATGGTGTGACGTGACGCAGTAAGTCATGCTGAATATTACCCGACAATTTTGGAGAAATGACCGGTAAAGAAGAAGGTGAGAGGTTCTAACAAACCCTAAAAGAAATGGAACAGAAGTGCCAAGAAAAGTGAAATACAAACATGATGGACTACTACTTTCGGTGTTTAAAAAGAGACATTTCTGAGTTTGTGCATAAAAAAGACTAATAAACGGTCATTCAAACAAAAAGATAAAAGTCTGATTAAGTAAAAGTTAAAATGTTCATTAATACTATTAAGCAGCTGTGTATTTTTTGCAATAACATTGTAATTTTATCAATTTTCCGTAGTAGAATAAAGTTATATCATAGTACAAAGCATTCAGATCCAGTAGGTTTACTTCTTGTCGGTTCCTTTCGGTAATTAGCCCTTTCGTACAACACCGAGATAACCGAAAAATTTTATACGTGGCTGTTGTAAATTGATACATAATGTATGCAAAGCTGTTTTTTTAAAATAAGAAGATGTACAAAAATAAATTAGTAAGTAAGATTATGAATATGACGATAACGTAGGAATACAAAAAAATAGTTACTACGCCAGAACCCACGCGTCTATCATGGTTTAAGGAATATTTTGTCTGACAGTGAAACTACTGGATTTGAAAGCATGATACTTGGTTATATACATACACAAAAATCAATACCTTTTTATTTATTAAACTGAGCTACATCTGGATATAATAAAGAAAAATCTAAATCATATTTGAAATAACATATTTAATCGATATCACGGCACCTATTAACATTCAAACGCCAACAAAAAAACTTAAATTAAAAACATAGTGTAATTATGTAATTAATGGTTTAGATTAAGAATTACATGGGTTTTGGTGCTTGCGGTTGTATTAGGTAAGACAAAACAAGGAGAAAATTTAAAACGCGGTTAAAAATTACAAGTCGCAACAATAAAAACGTTATCTAAACTTAAAAAGTACTCCGTAATTAAAACTTATCGGTGTTAGTGTTACGCAAAATTAATGTATAAGGTTAGGAACACAGTCGAATATTAAAATGTAGATGATTTTTTAGGGTCCGATCGGACAATTCCTTTATTTTGGATACGTCAACCTGCTAGCAAAAACTTTAGTAGTACTTTTACAAAGCATTTAAGATTTCGGGGCATATATAGCCTGGGTGTAGGTAATCCTTCCAATATTATTTCCAGAGTTACTATCATATTCAAGTTCCGACCATTAAATATTAGATTTATCACTTGCCTGTCAAAAATATTAATCATGTAATCTTTTTCGAGTTCAACAACAGTTTTATGTACTGCTGTTTTTATGTACTTTACAAATCTTCCGAGCTTGAAAAAAATATACTGAAACGTTTTCGAAGTTATTGTGAACTTCGACAACGTTTACGAAGGATGTAGAAAATTCTCGAGACAGATAACAAAAAATATAAAAAGTACTCAAAACGAGTTGAAGTCAGTTTTTGGAAGTCGGAAGTTACGAAGACTTTGTCGATTTAAAATAAATAAAGAGTTTAAGGTGTGGTTGAAGATAAATAAGTTTACGTGGTTTTAATATAAACAAATACCGGTTTAGATAAACCGAAGTTATCCGCAGACATTACTATTCGAGTGATAGTAATAAGTTATATATAAATTAATGTAAGTGTTTTTCTTAACTTACGTGTAGTTCTAATCGTGTTAATATTTAGTTTTAAATAAATTAATTCTAAAATTCGTTACAGTGGTGTCAGTGTAGAGTTCGCGGTTTTAATGTGTAAATATAAGTGAATAGAAAAATGGAAGATAATACTAAAAAAATAGAAGAAAAGTTTTACGAAAATTCCCACAAAATGGAAGAAAATTCTAGAAAAATGGAAGAAAAGTTTTACGAAAATTCTAGAAAAAAGTAAGAAAAACTGTCCGAACATTCCCAGAAGATGGAGAAACATTCTATTAATTTAAAAAAAGAAATACGAACAAGCATAGAAAATCAAATAAAAATTATTCAAAAGAAAACTCAAGCAGATATGTTAATTGAATTAGAAGACAGAATGAAACTGCTTGAAGAAATATAAATCGAATGAATTGTCACGGCGAAGAAAGCGTCACGAGCGATGACTTACTAATGGATAATCCAGAAAAAAAAATTCACAAGTTTATAGTTGTACCTCCAAATTTTGATGGTAAAGTTCTATGATCAACCTACTACAAGGAGTTTGAAGCCACAGCTGTAGCTAATGGTTGGCTTTACGTAGAGAAGCGCTTTGAATTCTAAAAACTGTTCCTGACCACCTGCAAGGAAATTACGAGTTCTTAATTTCCGTTTAGAACCATAAGCTCCGCTGTGCTCGCAGACACAAGAAAGCATTGAACAAATACTGCGACGTGTATTCCGCAAACAAGTATCTCGAGGAAGAAAAGCGACGTGCTGGAACTGCGAGGAAGTGGGCCATGTACGACGCTGTACTAATCCCCAAAAAAGACCAGAAAAGCGCCCAGAAAACTTCAGCAGGTCCACCTAGGGAGCAATTGCATAGCATTTATCTCAACTTCGAACGGCGACGGGTAGAAATATCTACTTACGGACAAGTCAAAGTAACCATTGGTTTGGGAAATAGAGTCCTTGACCATCAAGTAGTGGTAGCCGACATCACGAAAAAAGTTATCCTGGGAATGGCTGTGATAAAGAAGTATGGTTTCCATTTAGATATTGTTCAGAACTTAAATTATATTTTTATTGTTAGGAATTTAAATTATGTATAAGCAATTTTTTTCTTTAGTTAGCGGTTCTATTTTATTACAAAGGAGCCGACACACTATTGTCTATAATAAAATGGATAGCTGATACTGTATTCTGACATTGACACCTTTAGAGAAATTATCAGCGCCACTCATTACTGAGACAGGAACTAAAATGTAGCGCTAACCATACTTTTTTGTGACAGTTTAATTGTCAGTGCAATTGTCATAAATATTAATATTTTTGTAAGATGTTTTCTAAATAGTAGTATTAGTATGTTTAAAAATATTTAGAAAATTGTTTGGGCGCATCAGTGGTAGCTCTTATGTTTTGGATTCTTATTTCAATAGGTATATTATGTTCTTTAATTTTCTTAACTTCTTCGCAATTTTGTCATGCTTTCGATGGTTAAATCTACAAGTGTGTTAAGCATGAGTGATTAATTTTTAAGCGAGTTAAAATGACTTTAACTGTGTTAATTTTTTTGTATAATCTTATTGAAACTAATTAATATTTGATTAAAGCCATTACATTTCACAAAGTTTTCTACAGTTATATGGAATTCCGTAAATTGTTTTGTAATTTCAACAAAATGAATAATCATAAACTTTTTTTTGGTTTGAAAAATAGCGGTACTGTTGTCAAGTAAAATTTGTTCAATTTAGTTCTAATCTCAGTATTGTGTGGCGCTGTCTTCTACGCAGTCTTATTCCATATTTAAATTTTTTTCAGTATCAGCTATCCATATTATTATAGACATCAGTGGGTCGACATCACGACATCGAGCCTATTAGGTACTAATCTACTGTTTTGAACGTGCCACGCACAAAGGGTGCATGCAGCCGTTTAAGCATATTATTGTAAATTTTGTTGCAGCGAGATTTAAATTAAGATATGTTGGCGTCTTCTCAAACTTTGAGTCAACCAATGTCAATTTAGGTTGATGACCTGTGTCCCACTCATAATTTTTGCTACCACATTTTTGTGTATGTACTTTAAGATTTTTTTTGTAAGAGAGTTATACTTTTTATACGTGAGCAGTCGCTTACTTATAATTCACCAGTAAATTACCGCCAGTTTTTTGGCTTCTTTTGGAATTATTAGTGTAAAATAAATTTGTTTTCGTGCTTCACCAGACTTTTATTACATAAGTTTTATTTACACAAAGCTAAAGTAAAGTGCAGCAGCAAACCACAGTATCTACCCTGCTGCATTCAACCAGATATGAAGAACGATTTCCTGAAGATCGACACTAAAGAAATTCCTTTTCATTCGTCGGAAAAGGCAGCCGTGCGAGTCTTATTGAGTACAGACGTGACTCTGCTTGCAAGGATTGAAAGTGTGGTGCTGACACCCCTGGATGGAAGTCTCCGGGAAGGCTATATTCGCGCGATTGACCCAATAGAGCCGAAATGGAAAGAGCTGCCGCTGTCGCCACGATCCTTTCTACTGGTGTAGCATCCAGTTTCTTGTTCTGGGACAGAACAGTCTTAAGAAAGGGTTAGTGAAACGTTCTCAAAGTTATTGTCAACTTCGAGAACGTTTACCGAAGAATGTAGAATATTCTCGACACATAACCGAAATATATAAAAAGTACTCAACATCAGGAGCTGAGGTCAATTTTTCGAAGTCCGAAGTTACAAAGTCGGTTTAACGCATGTTTTAAGATAAATAAGTGTACGTGCTTTGAATATAAACAAATGTGTACCGGTTTAGATGAACAGAAGTTATCGGCGGACATTATTATTCGAGTGATATGTCTGAATTTTTAACGTAAGTGCAATTAGACTGCCAAATGTATATAGATAATAAAATACTCAGCAAAAAAGTAAAATTTAGAAAAAAAAGTGGTTCACGCTATTTTCAAAATGTACATAATTAAATAAATTACGTGTTTTTGCCTGTGTATTGCAATTCATAAAATACTTGTGAAATTCTTTGAAAAATTTACAAAGTTCTTCAACACATCAAAAGTTGAATATAAAAGTCAAATAACCGAAATAAGAAATTTCAAATTCAGATTAGTTTTCATAAAAAAAAACACTCAACATTATGGCCACGTAATCATGATTTAACACACCTAATTATGATAGGAACTCATCTTAGGCTATTTCATTGTAATTCTCATCGACCTGGCAACAACGGAAAAAGTTCACGTCTCCCAAGAAAAAAATAAATAAAAAATTCTAAATGCCCAAAAGGCTTATATATGCAATCTTATTTATTTTGCCACTCAAGCATGACATTTGAAGAGTTAAGTACAAATGCATCGATTACGTTTTCAAAAGATGACAACGAAAAAGAAAGCATTTAAAGAACGTTAAATAAGCTATTATTTTTAACACGAACGGCAGGGAGCATTTCGTTATACATATTTGTATTTGCCGAGTCCTTTTCTATACGGCTTTTGGCAAGTTTACGATGTAGATTTCCTGAGGTCAGTTCTGCAATGAAAATATACGTTTTCCTAAACAATAATTCCATTATATAATTAGTAGCACAGAATAGTAGTCAAAGTTTGTTCAAATATATCGTAAACATGTTGACGTAGTAAAGAAACATTTATACTTTTTCAAGTATATCTTTCAAATTATAAATAGCACTATTTACGAAACATTAATTCGTCTGATTATAACATTATGACGTACAGACGGTGATAAACTGTCGTTCATTAAAGTCTTGCTTTAAAAATTGCTTTTTTAAACTATATTCAAATATTCAATAGAATTCAAGGTATTAGAAAAACGTCATCTGTCAATGTCTAATTATACGGTGAACTGACGCTTAAGACAGAAATTTACATTTTGATTTTAAAATTAGTGTGGATTTGTATTTGGCGCCAAAACGTAACTATGCTATTTATGTATACGTTGTTAAAGGAAGAACATTGCCAGTACCGTTCATATATACCTGCTTTGTAATGTGACGCCCTTATTCAGAACATGTAAAAATTGCAGTAACGAGTGTTAGCACAGATTGAAATGGGCTCTAACTTTTCGATATCTTCAATAACATTGACAACTTTTGAAATATTAAACGAAGTTTTCATTGCCGTTGGAACCGGAATAACTGGTATATTCATATTACTAAATCATGGAATAAAAAGTAACGAAATTATAAGAACTGTATTCATGTCAACAATAACGTTAACTTGTATGACTTTTTATTTTCAATCAAGTGAAAGTGCAGCACCGACAGCTGATAAAGTCGTTTTTATAACTGGTTGTGATTCAGGCTTGGGGTTTTCATTCGCACAACATTTGTGTGAATTAGGTTTTACAGTGTTGGCGGGTTGTTTAAGTTTAGAGTCTAAAGGAGCCCAAAAATTACGAGCTTTATTTGGAGACAAAATTAAGCATATAGAATTGGATATCACTCGATCTACCAGCGTTGAAGTTGCCGTTGACGTCGTAAACGGAATTCTTAAAACCAATCCAAATTATAGTAAGCTTTTTATATTTTGTTTTATATTGATTTACATTGATTCTAAAACGTTTACTTCTAAGTAAAGTATTAATTAATTTCGCTTAAATATTATTTATCAAATTATTCATTTATTTGAATACATATTAAAGTATAAATATTAAATTTATTATTTGACTATCATTAACTATTTAATTAGTTGAATCATTATGTCGCCGAAAAAACGTTCGATGCTACGTTGAAACAAAAATGAAGAAGAAGAATAACGTAAAACGCACGCTTGAATTATGTTACTTAATCAAAGATAAATTAATTTGCTGAATTTCTAAAAAATACTAGAATTTATTTAATATGCTTGTATAGCAAGAACACATAAATCGGTTGCAAAATTTAATTGTAGCTAAGGTACATAATAATTAACAATAATTACATTTTCAGAATTATGGGCATTGATTAACAACGCAGGTGTTATGGTTTTTGGAGAATTTGAATGGTTAACAGAAAAGCTTGTTCAAAAACAACTTGAAGTTAATCTTTTTGGAACGTTTCGGTTTACAAAAGCATTTTGTCCTTTACTTCGTCAACATAAAGGTAATTATAAACGTTAACGAAATACTGAATAAAACAATGTTTTACAGCGAGACTCGTCAATATTTCAAGTCACTGCGCTTTGGCATCACTTCCAGGCTTATCTGTATATGGTGCTACTAAAGCAGCAATAAAAGGATGGAATGACGCACTGCGTGTGGAATTAAGCAAATACGACGTAGACGTTGTTCTTTTTGTACCGGGTTCGTTTATACAACAAAGTAATATAATGGCATCTCAAGTTGAAAATTGTTTTGAAATGTATAATGCTTTTACTAAGGAGCAGTTACAATTTTATGAAGATTATTTTAATCGTTATAGCAATTATTTAAGTGTATTGGCAGGACCGAGAATTGTAGAAAAAATTGACGACGCTTTTCTTTACTGTAAGTTAGAAAAGGCTGTATTAGATATCCCACCATCACCTATTTATATTCATGAATCATTTTATTATAGCATGTATCACATGCTTTTTAAATACAGCCCAATTCGCGTTCGAGATTATTTTATTAAACGGTTTATGCAAATGCCATCTTATCACATTCACGATTTGTAAGCCAATGCTTTATTTTTTTATATTGTAATTGTATTTCTAATATACATTTGTTAAATGTTTTTATTTTATCCGTGATTTTTGCGTACATATAGAATACTACGTTACAGCGATTAAACCAAAAGCCGGAAATGTGAAGAATACACAGCCATTTGTTTCTGTGCGGCTTTTATTACAGAATGTCGAAACAAAACCTATTTGCGTTACTACGATAAGTGTTCATTATAATTGGCGAGATAGATATTAGTATTGTAACATGCTTGCGAATGGACGTAAAAATTCGACTCCGCGTTTAAATTTAAATTGTAGTGGTTTTTTAAGTGCTAAAAGACTTATATTTTATATATAATGGCTACTTGTAAAGTATGTTTCGATAATTACCACCAGATAATGATTTTGTGTCGTGTGGAAGCTGTGAAACTGATCTTCATTATGTGTGTGCTGGAATTAGAGAATCTACGTATAGAAAATTGAATGTTAATGCCAAGGCCGCTTGGCGATGCGGTACGTGCAAAGCGAAGAATGTTGTTTTAGATAGCAGCGGTGCAACAAAAAGTGATATTAATCCAGATATGTTGAATTTAATCACAACCGCAGTGAAACAGGTAGTAAGAGAAGAAAACAAGGTTGTTTTTGATGCGTTTCAAAAAACACTTGAATTTTTTAATGATCAGGTTCAAGACTTAAAAAAAATGTGCCAGGAAAAAGATAGGAAGATAGATGAATGCGCACTTAAGATAGAAGAATTAACCACCGAGAATTTTTCATTAAAGAAAGAAGTTTCTGAACATATGCTCAGAGTATGTAATTTAGAAAAGTACAGTAGGTTAAATTCGGTAGAAATTAAAGGTGTGCCACAGATAAGGAATGAGAATATTTTATCTGTAGTTAATAATGTTGGAAGAGCTTTAAATTATGAAATTAAAAAAGAGATGGTAGATGCCTGCCACAGACTGAGACCGGATTTGCATCGGCCGCAAGAACCTGCGTCCATAATACTTAAATTCGTCAGTCGAATTCAAAAAGATGAATTTTTGGAAGCAAGAAAAATCAAAAGAAGTGTACTAGAGATCTGAATCCTGCTTGTGTGATATCTAAACCCATATATATAAATCAATCGTTATCACCTGATACTCGCAAATTGTATGCAAAGTGCCGCGAATTTAAAAACTCAAACAACATTAAATATTTGTGGATAAAGAATGGTAACATCATGATGAGAAAAACCGATAATAGTCAAAAATATATAATTAACTCCGTTGCAGACTTTAGAAATGTACATTAACTTTAAAAATTATACATTTTAATAAATTATAATATACAGGTACAGTTATCAAATAACACCGGCAATGTCATTTCAGATACCAGACTATTTTGTGTTCCATTTAATATTAGAATTACCATTTAAAAATTTCATTTAACCTTGGGATCTACTTATCATTCCTAATTACGGTAAATATGATTTATATAAACGGCGCAATAATATTAACCTTATTGAAATGGTGAACTATTTTAGCAATAAAAATAAACTTAAAAAAAACAAATTTAGATTAAGTTTTTGTGTTAAATTGTTCTTACAAAGTATATATATATATTTTTCTGAAACTATTTTCAATTTTTGTACAGCTATGTTTTCTAAAAGTTGGAACTTGTTTAACGTTTTAGCTAGTTCATCTAATTATTATTTTTATTTGGTAGTAAATACATTGTAACTTTAAGTTCATATTGCAACTGATGAATCAGTATTATAGTCAATTTTACTTTAACTATATTTTATTTTATTCACGAAATGTCTGATTTATTTAAGGTGGCTCATTTAAATGCATGCTCTTTAAAAAATAATTTTGTAGACATTAAGGAGCTGTTGCTGACATCCGACTGTGACGTAGTGGGGATAACGGAATCATGGCTTTCTCTAAATGATCATGATCACTTAATTCACATTCCAGGATATAAGTTGATTCGTAAAGACAGGATTACTTCCACCTGGGGCGGCGGGGTATGTGTTTATATTAAAGATAATTTTAATTTCTCCAGAATATTACGCTCAGACACCTCGTTAGCAATAGAACAGCTCTGGATTAAATTGACTTTTAAAAGTACAACTGTGGTATTTGGAACAGTTTACAGAAGACATGAATATCATTATTCAGAATTTCTTGATTCCTTTGAGGAATCCATTTCGTTGGCAACATCTATTTCAGATGACGTAATATGTGTAGGAGATTTTAATATTAATATGTTTAATATTTATAACCCAGCTACAATCAAATTATTGTCAATATTAGATGTCATGGGATATAAACAAATAATAAATACAGCTACACGTATTACGAAATCTACTTCTACATTAATTGACTTAATTGTGGTAAATAAAACAAAAACTATTAATCATTATGATGTCAAAAATGTTCATGGCTTATCGGATCATTGCTTTACTTATTGCGAATATCCATTGAACGAAAAAATTCATACTATTCCTATACTCTACACTTACAGAGATTTCAAACAATTAGATTTTAAAAAATTCAGTGCTGACCTCGAGTGTCTTCCATTTAATGAAATTTATAATATTGAACTTCTTAATGATAAAGTTGACTTTTTTAATGAAGCTATTTTAAACTTATTTAATAGACACACAAAAATTAAAACTGTTAGAATTTCTAAACCGAAAGCTCCATGGATGACTGATGTTATAAAACTTCTTATTTCTCTTCGCAATAAAGCTTTTAAAAAATTTAAAAGAACAAAGAATACTGCTTGCTGGGATTATTACAAGAATCTTAGAAATTACACTAATTTTGCTGTTAAACAGGAAAAAAAGCGTATATAAATTATCAACTCAACATATATGGTCCTAAATCTTTATGGAAAAACTTGAAGGCTGCAAATATTAGTTTTAAAGCGCAATGTCAAAATATTCCTATCGGTTTGCGGGACGTTAATGAAATAAACAAAGCATTTCTTCAATCTGCTCAAACAACTAGTTCAACCGATTGCACTGGTATACTTAATTTCTATAACTCAAAATTATTAAAAGATTTTTCATCAAAACTAACATTTTCTACGGTTTCCGAAAGCGATGTTATCAAAGTTATTTCAAATATAAAAACAAATGCTATAGGAACGGACAAATTAAGTATTAACATGATACAACTTTGTTGTCCATACATAGTTCCTTTTGTAACTGACATAATTAATACTAGTATTAAACAATCTACTTTTCCTAACGCTTGGAAACTTGCTCAAGTAATTCCACTACCAAAAACAAAGTCTCCTGAAAGTTATAAAGATCTTAGACCGATCAGTATATTGCCTTGTTTGTCTAAAGTTCTGGAAAAAATCATGTCGGAGCAAATACGAAAATTTGTAGAACAACATTCTGTATTACCTGAGACCCAGTCCGGTTATAGGGCTAGATACAGCTGCTCAACAGCACTGTTAAATATAGTAGATGATATTTGCTCGGCTATTGATAATAATGAATTATCTCTTGTTATTCTGTTAGACTACTCTAAGGCCTTTGATACGATAAGATACGACATTTTGATCGCAATATTGCATCATATTGGTTTCAGTAATTCTGCAATTTCGTTAATTCAAAACTACCTGACTGATCGTTCGCAAATAGTGACTCTTGATAAAACTACATCAAATTCTTTGCCAGTAACTATCGGTGTACCTCAGGGATCGATTCTGGGTCCTCTTTTATATATAATATATACTTTCAATATAAAGTCGTCTTTGAACTGTTGTAAATATCATCTTTACGCTGATGACACACAGTTACAGTACAATTTTAAAGCAAGTAATATAGATAATGCTGTCGCGGCAGTTAATACGGATTTAAGAAATCTTGATAATTTCTCAAAAAAACATGGATTACAAATAAACACGAAAAAGTGTTACGTGCTACTTTTCGGAAGAAAAGTAATTAGAGAAATATATAAAAATACTATTCAAATTAAAATCAACGATACCGTATTACAAATTATGGACTGCGTCAAAAACCTGGGTTTATTTTTAGATCAAAATTTGCGATTTAAAGAGCATATATCTAGCATATTACAAAAAGCGTACCTCAATCTAAAAATTATTTTTCAAAATAGATATTCATTGAGTCAAAGCATTAAAATTATCTTGTGTGAATCCATGGTTTTGTCTCAATTTAACTACTGTGATTGTGTGTACGGCCCATGTCTGGACAGTGTAAACATTAAAAGAATACAGCTTATGCAAAACTCGTGTTTGAGACTGATATATGGAATAAAAAAATATGAACATATATCACACAAATTAAAAGAAATTGGTTGGTTAAACATGTCTAATAGAAGAAAACTTCATTCAGCATGTCTATTTCACAGAATTATCTCGGACAAAATACCTCCTTACTTATTTAATAAAATTAAATTTAGATCTGACTTACATGATGTAAATATACGCAATAGATATTTCATAAACATTCCATTTCATCGAACAGCCCTATTTGAAAGATGTTTTACTTACAAGATTGCACATGTCTACAATTCTCTTCCACATTATTTAAAATTACTAAATTTAAACCAATTTAAAAAACAATATTATAAATTATTACTAAATAATCAAAATGATCTTACATAGCAACTTTCATTATATGTATTATTATTATCTATATCGCGTTTGACCACAGTTACGGATTCAGCAACTGCATCTTCATCTTTATCTTTTAGACTTTTAAGACCTTTTTATTTTATTGTTGGAGTTTCTTTTCTTTTTTTTTCTTAAATAAGTATTTAGTGTAAGCATCTAAAGCAGCGGTGCCCAACCTACGGCCCGCGGGCCGGATCCGGCCCGCGAAGAAGCTCAATCCGGCCCGCGAGCTCCTTTCAAAGGTGTTAAAAGGTGTTACTAAGATATGCAATTATAAAAAATCCGGCCCGCGAAATCGTATGTCATGATGAATCCGGCCCACGGACAAAAAAAGGTTGGGCAACATTGATCTAAAGTATCTCAAATGTTTTGATTGAAGGGTTAAGTGGTAGAGCAGAGGCTGAATACATTTTCAGTCACTGAACTTCGCCCTATTGGTAATGAAATCTAATTAATTATATTTATTTCTGTACATACTTATAAAAAATTACCAATAAAAGACATTATTATTATTATTATTATTATTATTATTATTATTATTATTATTATTATTATTATTATTATTATTATTATTATTATTATTATTATTATTATTATTATTATTATAATATATGTATCACAGCACTGTGCCCGCATCGGAGTCTTATTATCTTGTTCTTTTAGCACTCTAGGCATTAAGGTACACTCAACTAAACAAAAAACGGGACACCTTGGTTAGTTCGAATGAAACAGTTGGCGGTGTGAAGTACTTGTTAGCGAATGCGATCGGCAATCTTTCGTGGCCGTTCGCAATGCTATTCAAGAAATTCAAATTAGACAAATAATAAGCATTGACAATACCAGAAGGTCAAATGGTTTATGCGCTAAAACTACAAAAAACAAAATACATTGAAACTTGCTAAAACCGAAAGTGCCGGAATCATAAAAATTATCCGCTTTATGCAGCAAGTTTCTGTTTTGTAAACTTTTAGTTAAATTATGTAAAAAATTTAATACAAATACTTCTTAACATAAAACGATAAGTCGCAAAAATGTATTAAACAAAAATCCATAAATAAATGTTAAGCGTTTTTAAATGTGCTTAGAAAAATCAGTAATTGTTGTTTACTGATGGTCTTTTATTTAACAGCTACAGCTTGTTTTTTTAACTTGCAAATTGCAAAAATTACCACCAGAGAGAACCAGTGTACGGCCGTTTCACGCTTTTGGGGATCATCAGCACTGGGAAATACTCTGTGAAGCATTTTATACGTGGGCTCGTTAACCACGAGATGGCGTCGACCACAACACTTTTACATATTAAATTTTAATGTATTTTCAATAATTGATATCGCCAAAACGATTAACATTTGACTCTTTTATCACAATTTCTTAATCTTTTGTAAAGTTTGACTTATACTGATTTAACAATCGCGTACTAACTATTGTAGTAATAAAGAATAATTCGCAAACTCAAAAACAATTTTTAAGTAAACGCGCTTTTTCTGATAAATAATGTGTTATGAAACCATTAAACTGGACGTACGTACCACTAATGACTCCACCGAATTGTCTAAAAATTGTCCTTAACTTTATAACACTGCCTAAAGCATATTTTTTCTTACGAACAGTAAAAGTTACAATAGTAGATTTATGAATTTCTTGTAAATGCAATAAGTTTCTTTTATTGTTTTCCGCATTGTTTAATTTTATGGCATTTTGTAGTTTTTACCGTAATTTACTTTCCGTTTCCGCATTATAGAGGTTTCCGCTTTAATAAGTTCAAGTATACGTTCAAATATATATACTCGCTCGAGTTTTTTTAATTTAATATTTTATAATATAATATTTTCGTATGTAAATAAAAGTTTCATATTGAAATAATGCATTATAAAATGTGTTAAGGCTATTTTTTGAACAGATTTTATATTACACGCATGTAACAGCTTATTGCGAATATAAGACTATTGCTCTTAAGTTTTAATCACATTTTAAGTAAGTAGTTGTTTTTTTAATAGCTCTTTTTGGCCAAAATGTCAAAGAAAGGCAATTTTATGTCTAAAAAGATATTTGCTGCATTTTATTTTTATACAAAATATTTTCGTGTATAAATAAACGGGTATAATTTTCGTAAGAATAAATAAATCAAACTAATGTATGATTGAATTTCCACACGTTAAGTTCTTTTAGGGGCAAAGGAAGCACCATCCCTAGTATGATAAACAAAAAATTCGTATTTCCCTTGTCACCCATAAACGCCTTTACTATAATGCGACAATTAATTAAGAACAATGAAGTATTTTACCTTTATATTCATTTACTGTTTTTAGTTTATAAGTTGCTATTATAGTGTAAAAAAACTGACTACAGATAGTCTCCGTGGAAAGTTAATGCAATTTTAATTTTTTTATTGCACTCCATGTATTTCAATGCAGTGCAATACAGTAATCACCCAAGCAACATTTTGTAACCGTGGTTACGTTGTAACCAGTTGCAAATTAGTAACATTAGCACCATGGTAAATAAACCGTTGCAGCAACGTAGCAGCAACTTTCGTAATTTACTGAGGTTTCAAATCTATTACAGAAATAACCATTTTACAACTATGGTTATAACTAAGTTTTTCTTATACCCTTATGTAACTACAGTGTCAATTTAGTGGCATTAAAACCTTCATTTCGGTTTCGAGTGTAACAGTCTTGAAACTATGGTTACAAGTGTGAATTTCTAAAACTACACTACAGTGTTAATCTATACGTTCAAACAGCAACAGAAGAAGTGCATTTTACGAGATTTTTATAAGACACATAGTCCATTATCATTATCCAATAAACAGTACCGAAAGTGTTTCTAATTCAAAACTACGTAAGTACAATTATTGGTATATTATATTACTATAATTTTAATCGTGCATTTAAACTACTGTTTCTAATTTAATCAACGTTGAAGAATTAGTTGCTAATTATAAGTAAACAAATTTTAAATTGATTTTATTTTCTTCTAGGATAAAATAGAATTTGATTGCAAGGACATTACAATATTACACACAGTGATCAGAACGTGTAAATTAGATCGCCATTGCGAACACCTATAATCTTTAAAAAACCAGTCGAGATTATGATCATTCAACCGATTATATGCATGTGCATTTGTAGCCTAATACAAATACTTAACTAAGAATTACGTAGACGCATTAAACTATAACATGTGAGGGATATCTTAATCCGCCATGGTCTTTTAACACAAAGACATTTTTCTCTTAACAAAATTTATGCATTTACTATTTACAAAATTTATAAATAATAGACATAATCCGTTTTTCTTGAAAATTTGCAGTAAAAACCTGTTTACTGGTACCTACCTGCAACAGATGTAAAAATTCTTTTAGGTATTATATCTTTTTTGTTTGAATTTAGTTCTATAAGAAACTATAACAATTTAAATAATGTACATTTATTATAACTTTTTATATATCTGTATCTTTTTATTAATATATTTTTATCTCTACTTTTGTTTTAATCTTTATGATGCAGTTAGTAACTAAAATCTTGGATAAGTTGCTTAACAAAGCGGTTATAAAGTAGTTTCAAATAATAGTAATAAGCATGTTTTCAAAACAGTTACATAGCAGTTGCTGTAAACGGTAACTGCAATGTTACAAATCAATTACAAAACCGTGATGATAAACCATTACAGAAACGATTCAGAATAGGCAAACATGATTTGTAAAAAACCGTTATAGCAACGCTGCAAAACAGTTACAAAGTAGTAATTGCAACGGTTTCAGACACGTTGTAAAACGGTTATAATATTACTGCAGTTGCCTTGCAACTGACCAAATCCGGTATTGACAACGTGTCAGGAAAGACTCAGCAACTATTCTGTAACTAAATACCTTACTGAAACCATAGTTGCAAGAGAGTTTTACAACCGTTTTGTAACTGATTTTTGCTACTTGGGCAGTCATTTAGAACTTACCGTATTAATAAAATATAAATTATATATTTAAAAAAAGTTAAACCAACCATTTTGTAACTATAGATCCAAGAAGATATTTCCTAGCGTTACTATAAAAATTAAAATTTGATCCTAGCTAATAAACAACTCATTTTACATGTTTACTGTTTTCATTGAATTAAACATATGATTGCGAATAATGAGTATGACCTCCCTGATTATCGATGCATTCTTTTAGTCGTCTAGACATTGATGCTACAAGAACACGTAGGTAATCATCACTAATCGTCTCACAAGCAGTTTCAATGACGGAAATTAATTGTTAGCGGTCTCTGGCGATGAAATTGACCCTTGTCATTTGAACTTTTAAAAGTTCATTGACGTAACGTCTTGCGAATTCTAGACGCCTTCTTTTAATGTCCTCGCTAAGAATTTCTTTTATAGCTGCCTGATACTATTTTTATTCAAGCCTCTTTCAGTCCCGTGCGTTTAACTGGCATCCCAAAAATTCCACATCGGCTAGAAGTTGTAAAAGAATTGTGAGTAACATATGCCACTAACACCGCTCCTTAGTCACTGTAGACACTTTTCGTCTGCCACTCCCGTTGGTCCTGATTATCCTGTGCTCGCGATACCACTTAACACGAACAATAGCTTAAAAGCTACTAACTTGATGCAATATTTCAACTAAACCATATAAACCATAAATTAAACTAAAAACTACAATTACCTTTACCTTGAGCAAGACGGTAATTGACATTCACAGATAATAAATAATATAATGATACAAATTTTGAGACAATAACAGCGACTTAAAAATTAAAAAAATAGTAAATGACTATAAAGGTATTATACTTCATTGTTTTTAATTGACATTCCTGAAAAATACAATAAAAACGATCATTTATCGTATTATAGTAAAGCATGATATGGGTGACAAGGGAATACAAATTTTCCGTATATCATACTAGTGATAGTGCCTCCTCCTAAAGGAACGTAACCTAAAATGCAATGAAACATTAAGTTTGATTTATTTATTCTTACGAATGTTATACGCGTTTAAACCCATACGTATTAACAACGTTCAAATAAATGTGTTATCTTTCTACTAGTGTCGTAAAAAGAAAATTGATTGTTTTAAAGTTATCTAAAAAGATTATTAAACTAAAAAATACAGAAAAAGGCTAAGGGCGCAACATGCATTGTTGTGTAATATAAAATGTGTTTAAAAAATAGGCTTAATAAAGCTTATTACACTGTTTCAATATGGAACTTTTATTTACATACAAAAATAATATGCTGTTTACTGTTGCAAATCATTCAAAAATCAGAATATATTGATTTTTTAGTTTTTACGGATAAACAATTTGACCTTCGGGTATTGTCAATGTTTGTTACTTGTCTAATTTGAATTTATTGAATAGCATTGCGAATTGTAGCCCATCGAATTCGCTAACAAGCCTATAACTTACACCGCTAACTATTTAATTCGAACTAACCAAAGCGTACAGTTTTTTGTTTAGTTGAGTGCACGTGCTGTACTAAGATGCTGAATTTACCACGCCAATAATGACGTGGCTGGAAATCAAGAGAACGATAATGAATACCATGGATCATTTAGTAGTAGTCAGTCCATTTTTTATATCTACCACATTTGGATTTAAATCTTCAAAATAATCCATTATTTTTCCTATATCTGGATCTGGTCGTTTCGGATATTTTCAGAAAGTTGAACAAAAAGATAACCTGTCCCAAGAGAGACTATATCAGCTAGCCTAACGGCTAGTGATCAGTTTGAATAGCGACCTTTTTTTTTAAAAATGTTTTAAAACGTCTTTACGATCCAGATACTTGCAAGTGCTTTTGTTCTGTAATATTGTAATTCTGCTTAGTAGATGTTAATAATCGGCTTGCATACTCAACGAATAGTTCCTACAATCTCCTAGAAAAAACTATCCCCGATCACATAGCAGTTTGTATCGGTTTTCAAAACGTCATACACGAGAGTCTCCGTTTAGTGTAATATGGCACTGGAAATCGGCAATCTTTTGAGTTCATATTAAAAACGTCTTGTTGAAGAGTTTCCCATTTCTACACAACATCTATCGTGACCAGAATTGTTAATAGTTTTGCAACATCTGCAAACATACAAATGGAAATGCTTTACATAACTGATTTTTTTCTCGATTCAGACGAAGTTTTATCCAACCAAGTTTCAGATAGAATAATGGTCTAAAAGTTCATTTGTGTCTGGTTTATATATGTTAACAAAAATTGGAAGGCTAGTAGATGCTAATCGTATTTCTTTACACAAACGAAACCGTTACAATTTAAAAAATAATAAATAATTGTGAAGATGACTTAAATTTTTATTTATCTAGATATCAGTTAAAAAAAAATTACTGATTCGCATTGACTTTTGGTAATGAACTTTATAATAAATATTCTAGAATATTTCATTATATTGAGTATGGCAGGTTCTAAAATAAGCAATACAGTGAATTTAGCTGAACCAAACATAGATGAAATGGAAGATTTGGTATGTTATCAATGTACAGCCGATTCTCGAGATGTGGATAAAACGTGTGACTCCTCCTTTTTAAAACTCGCTACTTCAGAAGAAAAGTATAATATGACTTACCAATGTAATTTTGATCGTAGTACATTTTGTGCCAAGGTAGTCTATAAATACAACAATTATTCAGTAACCATAAGAGGCTGTACAAAAAAAGTAGATGAAGCAGGTAGTGCTTTACGAGAAGGATGTATGTTTTTATTTCCCTTAAATAGTAATGTACAAGAAACAGTTATTTGCATATGTAATGGACATAGGTGTAATCATTCTAACAAGTTGATAATTTCCAAAATTTTCAAAATTGTGTTAATCATAGCATTTACACAATTTTAAATAATTAAACAAATAGGAAAACGTACACTTACGTATTTAGGAAAAGATCTTACAGAAACCTTTGTTTATTATTGTATTTTCTTAATCCTGTGGCACATCATTTATGAAGTTTCACTATATTGTGAATTTCTATTTTAAAGATATGTATAATAGTAACCATTGTTATTTTGTTTTAATATTTTAATTTTTGTGTCCTCTGCAAATAAAAATAGTCGCGCGACGTCACTTTACTAAAGTCGAATCATATAGCACGACCTGACAACATTGTAAACAACGCACATAATTTGACCACATCTGACTGACAACGTAACAGCGGTAAATTCAAATGATTGAAAAACGATAAAGAATGAATTGACTTTTTAGTGAATTTCAGATACGGTTATACAATAAACAACTTTTGAGTTTGTGAGAAATGTTTATATTAACTTACGATTAGTTGATTTCTTAAAGCGTTCATTTTTCAACCAGAACGTAATGTTGAATCGTTTGTAAGAAGAAACGGTTGATGTGAGTAATTTAATTCAACGGCCACCTCTAACATAAACGTAGCACATATACAAGTAAATCAAATATTCTGGCGGATCCCGCTTTTTTCGTGTAGTGGTGGAATTGAGAAGACGTGCAATTAGACACAACGAAAAATAGATAGAGGTTATGTTAATGGTTCTTACCAATACTTTTAAAAACAAAGTTTAAAAATGTCGAAGTTAGGAAGTCGACTTAAATCAATGAAAAAAACTGTGGAAAAAGTACAACATGGTATTCTAAGAACAAATATCCCTGCCGGCATGGCAGCTGCCGGGCCACCACTTGGTCCGATGCTAGGACAAGTATGTTAACTTCCATAACACATATTTAATATAAAACGAATTATTGGATTTTAGCGTGGAATTAATATTGCTGCTTTTTGTAAAGATTTTAATGAGCGAACTAAAGATATTAAAGAAGGAATTCCATTACCAACTCGAGTTTATGTTCACCCAGATCGCAGTTATGAAATTGAAATATATAAACCACCAGCTATTTATTTTCTTAAACAAGCTGCAGGTATACAAAGAGGAGCAATGAAAGTAGGTTTGTATCATTTAAGATTAACTAGACACAAAATTATATACCCGTGTTTATTTTTAGGTCATGAGGTTTCAGGAAAAATTACATTAAAACATATATATGAAATAGCAAAAATTAAAATTGAAGATCCTCCATTACAAATCCGAACTCTTGAAGGTATATGCTTGATGTTGTGTGGAATAGCACGATCACTTGGCCTTGAAGTAGTTAAAAACTTGGATGCAAAGGAATATGGTGAGTTTTTGAAAGAAAGAGCTGCTATTGTAGAACAACAAAAGAAAGAATTACAAGAAAAGAAAGAAGCAAAAATGTTACGTACTGGTTAAAATGCTAAAAACAATAGTGTCATAGTTACTTATGTTAAGTAGGTTGTGTTTTAAATAAAGTTTTTTTATCATTATGAGCTAATTTTTTATAACGTTTTTCTAAATGTTTTTGTAACTTATTGGATTTTTTAAGATCTTCATATTTCTCTATTAAATTTTCCATCCGTTTTTCAGCTAAAAGTAAATTCATAATGCTGTGTACTTGACGAATGTACCAACTTACATTTCTTTTTGTACACTGGTTTTTGTCCTTGCATAAGTGTTTTACGAATTGCTCTCTTTTCTTCTTCATCTTTGCTTATCTTTTTATCACGTATTTCATATTCCCTGTTTTGATTATCCTTAAAAATACAAATTAAATTAATAATGATTCAAGAAATACTTACTATTCTTTGTATTAACAATTGAATCTGCTGTTTCCGTTGAGGATCTTGTTCTTTTTTAAATTCTTTCTGTAACTGAGTTCGTTCACTTTTCTTTATGTCGCTTATGAATTTATAATTAGTTTTAAATATTTTTTCATTGTATGTGCCACATATAGGATCAAATCTGGGATCACGAGGTGTCAATTTTTTAACTTCGTTTGCCCTTTCAAAACGTATCTTTGAACTTCGTTCCCGAGGTCTATTTTTGTTTTCACGTTTGAAAGTAGTTTGTTTTTTTGAATTTTTATTCGCACCAAAAATTACGTTATTATATTCTTTAGAGCCAATTTTTTCTTTAAGTTTTTGTAAATCTTCAAAGCTCATAGACGATATTTGTTTTCGAATTAATTCCTATAATTTTTGTTTTAAGTGAAATCATATAAAGTATTTTGTGGTTTTTACTCGTTCAGAAAATTCATTTTCTTCCATTTTGAAAGTTCCTTGGTTATCCTCAATGTCCATTATTTACGTAAAGGTATTCTATTTTTATTATAGAAATATATTCAGAGTACTCAAAACTGCTGAAAACAAAATTATCTTTGAAAACAAATGTGTATTACTGTTATTTGTAGGTTAGCTAACGCTGTTGCCAATTTTCTTGATTGTAATTTAAAAATTAAAAAAACAATTTTTAGTATTTTTTAGAAGGTACTGGACTAAAGTAAACGTTTATAAAACAACCTAATACCATTGTCCATTATACTAGGTAGCTAATGCGGTATATATAAAGTATTATTCACATTTGTAATTTTAAAGTAGTCGTTGCTGTGTCATTTTTTAAACAAGGCAACGCCGTAATCTTTATATATAATTTGGTCTCACATTCACATAACCTGTCATGTTTCAAAATAAATTAAAAAATGTTTAAAAAAATTGGAAGTTTTATTAGTGAACGCTTATCTTTGTTTGTTGGTATTGGTATAATAGTTGCAGGTCACTGGAGTTGGCTAAAACTGCAAAATGTTCCTTATTTAGTGTCCGATGCTGAACGAAAAGAATTGCCTTTATTAACTGTGAGTTTTAACGAATCTTTAACTTCTTTTTGATTTTGTCTTTTTAGGCTGCAAAAGCTATTAAAAGAAAAGTATTAGCACCCTTTACAAAGTCTGATAATGAACCTGACAAAAGTAGTACAGAGTAGTTTCGTAATATTGACTGTAGAAAGATTTCATATTTGTATATATAACTGTAAGGTATTGTACCAAAATTGTTAACTAAACGCAATTATACAAATTTGTATTTAACTGCTATTGTTTCTGTATAAGTGGCGACTCGTGACTTTATCATTTGACAGTGCTGCAGAGTACAGATGACAAATATATTAAAAGTTAATAAAAAGTAAAATTCGGATAGGTATACCGAAATACAATTAAAATAAATTTACCAAAATTTGATCACAATCGAAATCTCGAAGACGTAAAAATTAATTTTCTCGTCTTAGGTATTATACTAGTTTTTTAATAAAAATGCTTTCTTACAACAATATAATGGATACACAATCAAATTATAGTAAATTAGTTTTTTTTTAAAATTAAATCAATGCGCCTGTTTTTTTTTGAAGCAAACTTGTCAATAACTTTTTCATTAAAATTGACAACCGATCGAATCATCTTTTCCTCAATTGACATTACAAGCTAATGCGTTGAGTCATGGTACTTCTCAAAAATGTTTTGATTCTTTTTAATGTAAAAAAAATTCTTTCTACTCCCACGGTTGTCATCGGCATCCTAACAAGTATTTCTAGTAGTTTAATGGTCTCTTGAAAAACTTCTTGAAGGTTATTGTTAATTAAAAAATTGAGAAGTGTTGCACAAGATGAAAAATTTCTATATTTGCAGATAGAATACAGTATACTTAGTCCCGTTTTTAATCTTTGTTTTTCTAGTATTGGAGACGACTTAACAGTTGTGTAAAATAGTCTCCAGGAAAACGTAAGTCATACCCTCGGTCATACTATTCCAATTTTTTAGAAATAAATAAATTTGCCGCATTTAACTGTTCAGTGTATTGAAAACGGTCTTCCGCAACATTAATTATGATTCACAAACCTCACTCAATAAAACACAAATCAATGGGCATGTACTGGCAATGTACTCCTTAGCCGGTACTCAGAATGCTGGCAATGTACTAAAATGAAATACACTGCCGGTAACGAGGTGTCACACCGGCCGATATATTGCCGGATGAATCTTGCCAATGCAGAAATTGCATCGAACCAATATCGGCAAGCTACGTATTTTAACACAAGTTAAATGCAGAATGCCAGTGAAATCTGTGCAATATAATATGTACTTTGTCATCACATAAATAGTGCACAATTTTAAAAGCATTGGCAATGTTAGCAACTTGTTACGGTAATTTTCATTACGTACGCTTTTGTTGTTACGGTTGAAATCTTCATTAGGTACGCCTATGGGTTTTCGACGTGAAATTAGATTCGAGTTTTGACAACCGCTAACTATCCTTTGCGCATGAGATGTCATTTGGTAGAAAGTCGTGACATGTGGAATATGTGATGGCCTGTAATTAGCGAAGATTAATATTATCCGTTACCATCGGGGAAATAATGGAAAGCCATTTATAATTATTTAATTTCTTAATTTCGTTAAGACGTTACAGGGTGAGCTAAAGTCATCTTTTAATATAAACTCGTGTGTAATTCGTTTTCCTTTTGACAGCCATTTTGCGTACCTTCATGTTAAACCGTTAGATTCTCGATAAATGAATATCGTTACTATTATTAACTAAGGCATCACGTTGCCGGACTCGAGCGCTAACAGAAGGCGACTGCAAGCCGCACAATTGGGGTCTTAAGGAGGCATTTTGGGCATACTTAAACTACACGTGGCTGATACGCCGTGTTCGTGTTCACCACCTATTTGTGTTCCAGCGCTATTCTGTATTCGATACCACTTTCCGGAGGGATGAACCTCGACACATATTTATATGGGGCGATACTAACTTTTTCTCTATAAGACATGGTTATAACTAATTAACTCAACGAAAAAGGGGTACCACAGCATATAACAACCGGTTTATATTCTTTATGTTGGTTTGTATCTTAATTAATAATTGTTATAGATGTGATTTCGTGAGACATTAGCTTGACACGGTTTGCGATTCAAAGTGTTTGCAGGTTGTGTGTCGGGGGAACGTACGTTCTTCACACCAAAGGGAACGCCTGTATTTATTGGTAAATGATCTTATTTGTTTTATTACGTGGTCAAACGGGTCACTCACGAGACTTTTGTTATTGATTCTATAATTATCACTATCGTTGTTTACGAGTTAAGTAATAAATTCTACTTATGCCAAGTTGTGCATGCTGTGTAATACCGATTGATAAACGTTGATGCTATATTAAGTTTATACGCTGTGTTAGGATAAGTTAACATTAGCGTAGTACGGTCTTATTTCTGTATTTGATTGTCAGTAATGCTATTATACTAATTTATGTAAACGTTATTTACTACAAACTATTCTTCGCTATAGATTCTTATGGTAGTTTACTTATGTACGGTGTGTTGCCTATGCTACTGGCATTTTCTTTGTATTTAAAAGCCAATATATTCTGTGATAAACCTCAGCGATTCTACATTAAAATTGTTATTGTGGTTAAATATTCTTTTATGACAGTATACCTGTTTCCTATGACTATCGTATTAACTAATTGCTTCTGACTACTCGAACAGCTGAGTAGAGGAATTACGAACCTAACAACTAGTTGCAAGTTTATTCCCATTCTGTTGTGAGCAGGCAGACGTGACTTTGGGGAAGCTCTGGCGCCCTTATATATCTCTTCAATTTATGTATCTAGGAACCCCCCCTCTCTCCGACGATTGAGAGTTGGCCGTGCAGGTTCGTAAAACCACCAAAACTTGTAACAAATTGGCGACCCAACTGATTGGGGCCTCGATTATCTCATATCGAATTTCTCATTTCACTACATTGCTTTTAGCTATTTTCTTTAATTGTGATTAGCGTAGGATTAACTTATACTGTTGAATTTCTCTAGACTTAGTGTGTAACAAATTGGCTACCCGACTTTTCGATTCTTTTTTTGAATTTCTCATTCGTTATAATTCTTTCTGCTGTTTAGATTTTTTTCTCTAATTAGTATAGAATTACTAGCAGGAATAGGTAGTTTATGTTGTTGACTTGCTATCGATTTAGTGTGTGCGATCATAAGTTCTTCTAGCTTTATTGATTCTTTTTTTAGTCTTACGTGGGTTCGATTTTACTTTGCTTTCTTTACTTAGTTATTGCTACTAGACTGGACGTCTGAGTTACTTCATTAACTTTTACTTTTATTTTTCTTTAGTGCTACAGTTTGACTGTAGATTAGCACTTTGCTTACGTTTCTTTTAATCGGACCTTCGCTTTGATTTTTTTGGATTGACTCGACTACGTCGATTAATTTGTTTTCTTATTGGATTACATAGTTGGTAGTGATACGGCTTACTGTTATTTTGAGTTCTTGTCCGGCACGTGGTGGCAGTTTTTTTCGTCGTAATTGACTGCTTTGGTTAGTTTCTTGTCTACTTGTTATTGTTTTAGCTATGTATTCTTCAGATGAAGAACCGCCATTTCTTACTTCTTCGGACTCTGATTCCGAAACGAATTTAGGTAATTGGAATGTTACTTTTTCTGGTGAAGATCCTTTTTTGCTTATGGAATTTCTTCTGCGGATTGACGAATTGTGCCTGTCTCGTGGTGTTTCACAACATCAACTTTTCCTCTCAGCTTTCGAGGTTTTGTCTGGCAAAGCTCTTCTTTCTTTTAGGACAAACCGGACCTCCTTGCGTTCTTGGAAGGACGTTGCTGCGCTGTTGAAGTCGGAATTTCTTCCGGTAGATTACGACGATCGCTTAATGGAGACAATTCGGAAGCGTACTATGGGAGCTAACGAATCTATTGGGATGTACGTTACCACCATGCGGTACCTCTTCTTACAAATGTTAGAACCAGTTTCTTATCACACACAACTCAAGATTGTGCGTTGTAATCTGACTCCGGTTTATCAGGCAGGGCTTGCGTTAATGTCGATTTCTACTTTCGAAGAATTAGTGAAATATGGAAGGCAGCTCGCTCAATCTAAGGCTTCCATAGACGAGTACAAACCACCTACGCCTTCTCAAGTTATGTCTTTTGAGACAACTTCGGTTAACGCATGTGAGCACTATGATAGTCAGCCGTTGTCTACTCCGGTTACCTGTTCTCTTGATACTTCTTCACTTTCTCCTTCGATATCTATTTCTAAATCTAATAATCGTGTTCGTGGTACTTCTAAAAATGCTATACCTTCATGTTTGGTAGCTTCTCTTTCTGGTCTGTCTTCGATTTTGGGCATTACGTGTCCTACTAAAGACCAATGGTACAACCAGTTAGTGGGTAAGGTATCAGCGTCTCCTCGCCGATTTTCTCGTTGGTTAGTGGTCCAAGGTTTTCTGTGGAAACGAATACGGGTTTCTCCTGATGATAAGCATCTGTGGAAGCTGGTCGTTCCAAACGACCAACGTAAGCCAATCATTCATGATCATCACGTCCACTCCACTTCTGGGCATCGTAGTGTCGCCAAGACATTACTTTTTCTTCGGCGTCGTTTTTATTGGCCTCATATGAGATCGAAAGTGGCAGAGTACGTTCGCTATTGCCCGGTTTGTCGGTCGCAGAAAGCGCTTAGTTTAGATCAACGATTGGATCGGGGTACTGCTGGCTCTACCTCGTCTCTTCCTTCCGGACTGGCTCGACAAACTTTTGCGAATCCTTCTAAAGGTCGTAGATGTTCTACGGATGCGAAAGCTAGTTCTCTCTCGTCAACACCGTTTCGTTTTGACATTTCTGGTTGTACTTCGTTGCGTCCTTCTATTAATCGTTCACTTCTTTTTCACCGGCGTCGTAAGCGTCGTAAGTTCTAATCTGTTTTGTTTCGCTTTAGGATTTCGACTTTTGGCTATTCTGTTGGTTCTCGTCTGTAGACTCTTTGGTTTGGTTCTTTGATTAGGTTGACGGTATTTTGTTGGTTATAGCTGGGATACTCCCCAATTGTTCTCTCCAGGTTGCTGTACTAAATTTCTTTTTTTCTTGAGTTTCTGATCAATTTCTTTGGGTTTTTTTTCTTAACCATCTTACTTCGGGACGGACTACCTTTCTATTTGTATATAGTTACATCCGTTTAGTCGGCCATTTTGAGATTGGTAAGTCACTAGTAGAACTCTCGCTTTGGTTTTAGTTTAGTTTTTTTCTTTGTTGGGTTTCCTATTCCGCTTGTCGGCATTTAAGTTTTGGAGTAAATTTTCCAATTTGGGACAGCAATTGGTACGCTCTTGTTATGACTAACTGTGATATCTTTTCTCTTCTCTTTCTTTTTCTTTTTATTATTATAGGGCGGTTGGATGGGCACCGTAGGGTGGTCTCTCTTTTCATTCTTTTACGGGGTGAAGAATGAATCAGGCATTAAGATGAAGCCTTATCTTTCTCCGTCTTTCTCTATCTCTTATCTTTTCTATTTCGCACTTTTTTCTTCTTAGGCTTAGGGATTTTCTATGTGACATCAATTCTTTTTTTCTTTTTGATCTTCTTATGGTTCACCTCTTGGGTGGTTAGTTGAACATAGAAATACCTAGTCTTATCTTTCTTGTCTTTTTTTGTTTTTTTCTTTTATCTTGGCTTGCTGCTTGAACACTTCTTTTTTTCTTTTTAGTAACTTTCTTCTTTAGTGTTCACTGCAACTGTGTTTCTTTTTTTCTTTTCTTTCTTAGGTACTTTTCTTGCTTTATTGGATTTAGTGGGTTTTTGTTTTGTTGTTTTTGGATTGAAGCTTGGGATAGACTGCAACGTCGCTCCTGGTACTTTGTACTTCCGCTTAGTCGGCATTTTTGATGTTGTTAGTCACTGTTAGGATATTTCTCTCCTTTGGGTTTCTTTTGCTCTTGGAATATTCTAATCCGTTCTTCGGCATTTAAGTTCCAGGTGACATTCCAACACAACAGGCACTGACTCACGACGTTCAATTGGCAAGTGAAGTTTTCTCTTCTTTATTGGTTCTTACTTCTTGTTCTTTCTTTCTTTTGGTTTTGTTTTGGATTACGTGGTTTGGATTTCTTTTGGATTGGCACTCGTTTAGTGTTTAGCTTTTTGGTAACTTTGTTGGTGTGACTCTTGGATTACTGATTTTTTTTCTCTGCCTTTTTGGTAGTACGACTTATGTCGACTTTTAATCAGAATCTTTTCTTTTTGCTTGAGATTTCTTCATTGGTTTTCTTTGCTTAGATCTTTAGGATCTGTTGGGTTTTTTTGGTGGAAGAATCTCATATCGTCTGTTGACGACTTGTTGAGCACGACTGCATTAGTTTTTCTTTTTGGACTTTCTTCTAAATCGCGTATCCCATTTCAACATCTAGATACTTTTTTTTCCTTTTTACTTCTTTAGCTTAGTTAGCTTTGGGGACTTATATTTGGGGTTGGATTTGTATTCTTTCTTTCCTATCATTCTTCTTTTTCTCTGGGGTTGCTTTAGTGTTGTCGATCAGTAAGGTCTATGGGACTGCGTTGCTTTCTGGCTTTTTAGCGTAACGACTGTTGTCGACTCTCAACGAGTACCTGTGCTGATACTTCTATTCTGTTAGTTGAGTTGCTGGTTCTTTGAAGTATCATTCCGCTTCATGCGACTTTTGGACACATCTGGTTGGTGATGCTTAGTACACCGAGAAAATATCTTTCGTCTACGTTTCTTCTGGGGTTGGGCGTTATTGTGTTTCGGGGTTGGTTTTGGATTTTAGGGTTCTGTCCTTGGCGTATGCCTAAATTTCTGTCTTCATTTTAGCTTTGTTCTCGTTATTCTCGCTCCACGCTTTTATCTTGCTGGGGGGGAATCTGTTACGGTAATTTTCATTACGTACGCTTTTGTTGTTACGGTTGAAATCTTCATTAGGTACGCCTATGGGTTTTCGACGTGAAATTAGATTCGAGTTTTGACAACCGCTAACTATCCTTTGCGCATGAGATGTCATTTGGTAGAAAGTCGTGACATGTGGAATATGTGATGGCCTGTAATTAGCGAAGATTAATATTATCCGTTACCATCGGGGAAATAATGGAAAGCCATTTATAATTATTTAATTTCTTAATTTCGTTAAGACGTTACAGGGTGAGCTAAAGTCATCTTTTAATATAAACTCGTGTGTAATTCGTTTTCCTTTTGACAGCCATTTTGCGTACCTTCATGTTAAACCGTTAGATTCTCGATAAATGGATATCGTTACTATTATTAACTAAGGCATCACGTTGCCGGACTCGAGCGCTAACAGAAGGCGACTGCAAGCCGCACAATTGGGGTCTTAAGGAGGCATTTTGGGCATACTTAAACTACACGTGGCTGATACGCCGTGTTCGTGTTCACCACCTATTTGTGTTCCAGCGCTATTCTGTATTCGATACCACTTTCCGGAGGGATGAACCTGGACACATATTTATATGGGGCGATACTAACTTTTTCTCTATAAGACATGGTTATAACTAATTAACTCAACGAAAAAGGGGTACCACAGCATATAACAACCGGTTTATATACTTTATGTTGGTTTGTATCTTAATTAATAATTGTTATAGATGTGATTTCGTGAGACATTAGCTTGACACGGTTTGCGATTCAAAGTGTTTGCAGGTTGTGTGTCGGGGGAACGTACGTTCTTCACACCAAAGGGAACGCCTGTATTTATTGGTAAGTGATCTTATTTGTTTTATTACGTGGTCAAACGGGTCACTCACGAGACTTTTGTTATTGATTCTATAATTATCACTATCGTTGTTTACGAGTTAAGTAATAAATTCTACTTATGCCAAGTTGTGCATGCTGTGTAATACCGATTGATAAACGTTGATGCTATATTAAGTTTATACGCTGTGTTAGGATAAGTTAACATTAGCGTAGTACGGTCTTATTTCTGTATTTGATTGTCAGTAATGCTATTATACTAATTTATGTAAACGTTATTTACTACAAACTATTCTTCGCTATAGATTCTTATGGTAGTTTACTTATGTACGGTGTGTTGCCTATGCTACTGGCATTTTCTTTGTATTTAAAAGCCAATATATTCTGTGATAAACCTCAGCGATTCTACATTAAAATTGTTATTGTGGTTAAATATTCTTTTATGACAATATACCTGTTTCCTATGACTATCGTATTAACTAATTGCTTCTGACTACTCGAACAGCTGAGTTGAGGAATTACGAACCTAACATCTAGTTGCAAGTTTATTCCCATTCTGTTGTGAGCAGGCAGACGTGACTTTGGGGAAGCTCTGGCGCCCTTATATATCTCTTCATTTTATGTATCTAGGAACCCCCCCTCTCTCCGACGATTGAGAGTTGGCCGTGCAGGTTCGTAAAACCACCAAAACTTGTAACAAACTTAACACAAATTAAATGCATACAATGGTATTATCATTTTTAATTTAATTAGTACAACAATTTGGAAACTTAACATACAATGTCCATATATGTACTAAAAAAAATTAAAAAAATATAAAAAACGTATTTACATTCATTGTGTGCTTATGTTTATTGGCGTCTTTTTCACAATTTGAATTTTTTCTTATGGATACTGTAAAATAAAAATTACATTGTAATGCTACTCAAATAACATGCACTTGTTTAGCAATTTCTAAACTAAATTATGAAGTTTTTGATAATTCGTGAAATAAAATAAAACACGAAAGTCGAGTTTGGCAGTAAAATGCACTTGAAATCTTTGAGTTTTAACCTATAAAATACTCTGAAGCCTCTTACCATAAATTAAATTTAAATATTTTTACAAATGGAAATCATGAAGTACATAGAATGAACGTTTTAGTGTACCACTGTTGTAACAAATAACATACTTCAGCAAAATTTCTTGCAAAAAAAATCAAAGAAAAACGCACCATCATAATAAATGCTGACATATACTTAAAGTATCTATTTGAGTTTCACTAGAACGCAAATTAGAAAACGATTAAACTGATACACTAACAATACATTACACAGCATAACGATTAATACCATGGAAATTGTTGATTCGTTGAAGCTTAAAATATAATGCAATTATAACAAACAAAATCTTCATCTTTTCACGCAGATACTGGCACTTTGCGCAAACGCGGTTATTAAGTACTTAATTCAAATTTGCAAGAAAGTTTTTAGAAAAACGAAAAGGTTTAATATGTATATTTATTAATAATATGTAACAAAATTTTATATAGTTATGTTTGTTACAATATATAAAATAAAAAAGTGTATAGGTGAAAGCAAGCAAAAGTATAATTTCTAATAAAGTAAAAACGTTTTTTATGTTACTAAAAAATGTTTTAGAAAACATTTTTAAAACATTTCAACATCAATGTTTAAATGAAATATTTTTAAAACGCAACAAAAATATTTTTTTGAAAAACATTTTTTATTTCGGCTATTTCAAAACGTTGTAACGTTTTTAAAATATGAAAATAACGTTTCCTTGCTGATTAGGTATATCTGAATTTAATACTTACTTAGTTTGTTAATTCATCTTAAATGATGAAAAACAAACACATTTTTTCTAAATTTTAAAGCACAAAATGGTTTGTATAGGATAAATACAAGATTTCGTGGCCAAAGCTAAACAAAAGTGACAAAAGCAAAGGTAGGAGAAGAGCTACGAGCTACTTCACGGTGACGGCGACGAGAACCGAACAAAATCAAATAATCTGCAAATTAAAAATGTGTTTTAAACGTGATGGCAAAATGCGTAGCAAATGCCTAGCGTGTACGCCATAGAATAAGCAACACTGAAAACGGACTATAGCATTACGTACTTTATAGTACTAGGATTTACGTACAGAATGTGTACTTTTTATGCACTACAAAAACCATAAACGCGTTTTACCTTTAATCGTAGTAATGGCATTGTACACTGCCGGACTTTCTGTGTTTATTGGGCAATTGCTGATGTTCTCCAATTGTCTTCGTTTTGTTTTCTTTTTTTTTGAGTCTAGCTTTCACAGCATTGGCGTGATCCAAAATATCGTGCATTTTTTGATTTCTAATATCGGGTATATTTTCCTTAAATTTAGTTTTTAACTTCTAGACTATATCTATTATGCGTTTTTGAAATTGGTTAAAAAGAATATCTACATGTGGCATTATGTGGTTAAAAAACGTTAGCCAAAATATAAATGTCTTCTCTTGTAGCATTCTTCTTATTGCAGACGCCTGATTCTTTGTTATATTATTTACACCAGAATTTTCTTTAATTTCTTCCATGCACTCAATTAACTCTTCCCGATTCTCATGAACAACGTTGACCGTACGACTTTTAAAATTCCATCTTGTAGGAGCAGATCTTGGAATTTTACGGCCAAAAAAAGCTGGTATATCAGATAAATTACTAATAAATAGGCGAACTTGGGTATTTTGTGAAGCTGCCTGAGCCATAATTAAATTTAGCTTGTGAGCACAGGAATGCACAAAATGACTCAATGGATATCTTTTCCTAATCTTCGCTTGATCACCTCCATGTTTACCGTTCATTACTGCTGCGCCGTCATAGGATTGTGCAATTAGCTTATTTCGATTTTTTTCTACTACAAGATTAAATTCCGTGAGAATTAGAGAACTTAGAGCATCTGCTGTTTGCTGTGTGCTTGTAAAAAATCCCCAAAAACGTTCAACTGGCACACCATCTTTAACGTAGCGAATAACTATAACAGTTTGCAGCTGTGTAGAAACATCTGTAGTTTCATCTGCTATAACTCCCAGAAAATTTGCATTATTTATTTCTATAGAAACTTCTTCTCGGTTAACCTCAGAAATACAATCAAGCAAATCATTTTGAATTTCTTTAGATGTTCTTTAAAAACCGTTGCTGTGTCTAAATGTTCTGTTAAGGTTTTGTCCAATTCCGCCGTGTAATTAATAAGGCCTTGAAAAATTCCAGGATTTTCTGATATCTCACTCTCATTGTGTCCCCTAAGCGCACGTTCAAAAGCTCCACAGAATTTTATAGCATCAACGACTTTAGAAAGTAAAAATCTGTTTTTAGCAACAGCTTCATTGTACGTGGGAATGTTTTGCAAATAAGCACTGTCCAATTGCTCTTGTATATTTGTTTTTCTAACAAAGTAAAGCGCATTTCATTAGTTAGATGTTGCTTAGAATTTCTATGCTGCTTTGCTTTTTCAATTAAATGCACTAAATCATCTCCAAATAAAATGCAAATAAAACAAAATAAACGGTTTTTAATTTCACAACCACAAATCCAACGGTATTTGGAATAAATATTTCCATTAAATTTGCGTATATAACTTTTACCGCGACTCGTCGATGAACACTATTTAATTCGGGGGTTGGACGTCCATTTCGTTTAATTTCTAGTTTTTCATGTAGAATTAGTTGTGAAAAGTTTTTATATTTATTTACTATATTCATTATTACTTTGAAACAAAACGAAATCTTTTATACTGTGAAGCATAAAGAATCTAAGATAACTGAAAAGTGCAACGTTTTGATTTCGTTCGCAATTTTAAACTCGTTCTTAAATATATCAATTGCATTACGTTAGACAACTGACAACTTCTTCTGCAGCCCAAAAATCATGTCACCGGATAACAGAAAGCTAAGCTCTGATTGGTTAGTTCAAGGTTAAGTCTGAAATCAGGTAGAGATCATTTCAAGACTAATGAATCGTGAGGTGCGCGTCGGATAAATTCGGAATTTGACGATTATGCGAAATAAATTCTAACTAAAAACATCATCTGTAAACAATGTACATTAACTGTAATAGTTTATCTTTAATTTAACTAAAAATTTAATTCATACAAGATGGTGAATATAACCGTTGATATAACATAAAAAAATAAAACACAAAGATGTAAAAGAGTTTGTAACAACTTGTGGAGTAAATGTGGACACTTCAAACGCTGTATAAAAAGTGCAAACGTTTTTTGGTTAGCTAGTGTACTGACATTCGGATCAAAATTGGTTTTTGCGCAGCGGCTCTTTAGTCTTGAAATGAACTCTATATGTTGACGCTGACGTAGCAGTCACGGCTGCAACAGTACGCTGACGTCAATTGTGAATCGTAACTGCTCAATATAATAAATAAAAAAGTATTATTTTTTTTAATTATTAGGCAGTGCTGCAGCTCTTATTGAAAAACCGCCACTGAGTTTTTCCATGTACTGGTTGGGATTAAATCATCAAATCAGCGGCGTAGCTAGGAGCTGGCCGCGGCGGCGACTGACAGAGGAGCTAATAGCGCTGTTCCTAGGTTATTTTTGTTGGTGTTGTTGGATGCCCTGGTAGTATATATATGTCAGAAGAGAGGTGGAAAAATATAGGGATTCAACAAAGCGTTTTGTTTTGAAGCCAACAAACACAGGCGGGTAAGGGAAAAACAAAACAAAGCATATTTTCATTCTAGTAAATATAGTTATGTTATTGATTATTAACTAAACATTGTAAATTTCTAAACAAACCAGTGGCGTGCTGTTTTTATCATTGTATAAATACAATTATAGGTATTTATCTGTTGGATAAACGTTCTTTTTTTATATTCTTCGTCGCCGCTCAAGGTTCTGTTTCACATGTGTGTGGTGAACAGGCAGCACGTCCCCCGAACATCTTGCATTCAAACGACCATCCTATGTTTGAGCAATTCTATATACTTCAACGTTGAAATATGCACAATTCTAAATATCGATCTGGCAACATCGGAAAACTACGCTCGCTTTTCATTGTTGCCAGATCGATGATTATAATAAGCATGACGTCTATTAAAAATTACGTTGAATCTGTACAAATTATTATGAATTAAAATATTTAAACATTTATAGGATATAAATATCATATACTTTTTATTACTCTAAAGCATTAATTTAAAATGGTCGCCATTCAAAGCAATGTGTATTAAATAGGTAATTTCTTTATCTTGGGGCTACAATTGCTTGAGCCCATGGTTGCATATGTGGCAGAGCATCTAACGTGACGTCGCAACCCCCACTACGAGATTTCATATGCAGTTTTAACATGCGCAAGGGCTCTCGCGTTAGTAGCCCACGATGGTTTCAATCACTTTCAATTCAGTAATCATGAACTGGTCGGAGCTGCACGACGTATTGTAAGTGAAACGGTATATTTGTCGTACGTAATTTTCGAAAAATGTAAAAAAGTACTGGACAATTTATTTTACATTAATTACTGAGGCTGCCGTTGAAGGTTGAAATAATATCTTTCAGAAAGGTATAAAAATATCGCACTGCAGTTTTATCGAAAATAAAACAATAAAATGAAGTTGATCAAACCTCGGAAAGCCACGATTTCCTCTGAACGATTAATCTGTATACCTCGCTGTATACTTTCGCAATGTGTTGGTTTGTCGCAAACATGTAGAAAAGGAAGTACTTTTATTTATACAATGTATCTTTAGCTTGTAGTAGAAATATATAAAAGTAAACAAACAAGATGGTCGTTTGAGAAGTAGTGTGTATGGTTTGTTTACAAACACGATTTTTTGTGTACACTTTTCAGCCTGTGACTACGCGTCTAGAGGGAAGCATAGCTTTCCGTTATTGCCAGGTCAATGGTTGAATCATACTAGTAACTAGATGATACTAGTATTTTTGAACGTCTACACATATTCAAATAATATTATTTCACGTTTATTGTTAATCAGCAATGAGTGTTCGAGAAAATACCCTCTCTTTAGTAGTTTTATTAATATTAAATCTTAATTTACACAAAAAAATCATGGTTTCGTATTGAAAGTTGCAGCGGCGGCTGGTGGCCAATCATACGAGAGGGTCATTTAAAACAAAAACAAAATTATCGCAAAAATCTAAAAAAAAAACACGTTACAACACTAACTTTATAATGACCAAAATGAAGATTTTTCAATGCTTAGTATAAAAATTCGCACAATCTTTCTTGTCCAACAGTATTGCAGATTGCGTAGAAACGTTTTAATTTTTTTTAACGTAGAGAAACATCGCTCTCTTTCCAGTGTAGTCCTAGGTAATGTCAATCAATTATTTGATTTAATATATGTGTATTTTTGCAAACATTTTCTTTGTGGCCTTTAACTGACTTTCGGCAAGCGCTGTCCAATTGTAAGTGAATGCTAACACTGCCAAGAGTAGCAATTCATACAATTTTTCATGTAATTCGCTGATAACGAGTGGTTTTTACATATTCTATCAAATGCTATAAATCCGTAATATTATTTTTACACCATATGGTTAATGAATCATGTGAAAACAGTAAACATACAAAATAGTAATAGTAGTTTATTTAACGAGTTTTTTTCTCAAGAGGCCTCGAGGGAAAAAACGTCTAGTTTAGACAGGAACGAGTTGAATACAACATTTTATTGCTCGAATAAAAGCTATTATTTATTTCAAACCCACAAATCCAATCTAACGAATCATGCATAGATTCTTCAAAATTACTGTTGACTTCTTTATTTTTATGTTTACTGGTCTGTCGAATTTGAAGTAAAAGTCTTGTATCACCGCCATTATGAAAAAAAAGGGATAAGTCGTTCCTTACAAATGAATATTATGAATTACCAAGAAAATCGACTGTAATGTTTGTCATATGTGATAAGAATTGTGCATCCCAGCATCTGTGTTTTATACCATTGGTTTCACGTACACGTGTTGCGAAGATAATGATAAATGACGTAAGTTACGTAAGCATTGCACTGAGTAGGCGGACTGGCTGAAGGCCGCACGAAAGCATCTAAACATTTACTTATCTTCTTTTCTAACTCGCATAAAATTGTATTATGTGTGTCTCACTCTTGAGAACAATAACAATCATCTACGACCCGGCCTAAATATAATATACACGCGGGTTGACATGCGGGCACAAGTACGTGTCAGCCTCGGGTAAATTTGCAAGCTTACGTATCTGTTGCGTTTAAATTGACAATTATTTAAGCGCATGAAATTCCAACGCTGATAATTTGATTTAAATGCAAATTTTGTGTTATTTTAAAGTAAATAAAATACCTTTCTTATTCATTTTCTTTCGAGGTCAATTACCAAATGACCTAATAGAGAAGCCGTCACTGGAAAGTAGCAAATTAAAGAAAAACGCTAAGATTATTGTTTTATTGGTAAAATGCAAAATTTTTCAACAATTCAGAAAATAATTAAAAATGCTTTTTCCGGTCTTTAATAGGGCTGCCATTTGTAAAATCACAAAACCAGGACAAATAGGTTTCAAACCCTAAATTTTTAAACTGCAAACCCGGAGAATTTTTTTGATTATTATAATGTAAATTCAATCATGGCAAATTTAAATTATTTAATATAATGTACTATTATGCGTCAAAAGAATTTCTTAAACAAACACTTAGAAAGTGTATGTGTGTATTATTTTTGTATTAACAATATATAAATATGTACATCCATGAAAAACAAATATTAAATTCTAAACCATTCTAATAGAAACGATTTTTTATATTAAATGTAAAACTAAACACACATTATTATGATTCTTTAATTACAACAAACCTATTCTAAAATCTGTAAAAATCGATATGTTTAAAGTACTTCTATCAAACAAATAGTTAGCATTAGTATTCTCTCGATAAATTAGTACAGACTAAGCCAAGAAAAGGTTGAAATAAAATTTCTCGGAAGGCCAAGTCTAAATTTAGAGTTAAATCAAGCAGTTAAAACTGCAAAACCTAATTTTTTATACGGCATTTTTCTAGTGTAGTTTATAGTGAGAAACAGTGAGCATGTGGATGTGATAAATGCCTAATTTTGTTTCCCATGTTTATTGTTTTATTCCGATGGAACCGATAAACCAATGGTTTTTGCTACAATTTATAAATTTTGATGTTGGAAGAGATTATTGCAATGTCGTTTTCTACATATATTTTGCGTATAGATGTTGAAGAATAATGGAGATAATACTGTTTTGTTTAATATTCTGACTTTACTTATCTCAGCGCCAATGTAAACTTGAAAAAATTGTGGATTAAGCATATTATTGATTAAACTTAAGAAACTTCGGCATGGAACGAATTGATTTTCCATAAAAAAGCTTTTCTCCAAATTGTATCATAAGCCGCAGTAAGATCAACAATAACAGCTACTGATTTCTTTTTTTTAACCATATTCAATATGTGTTGTAAATGCTATAACACTTGATCACAACAGTTTCTATTGAGTCGAAATCCGGCGTGTTCTGGAGGTAGGACGTCGTTCACCAAAAGACTCAATCGATTGTAGATTAATCGATCCAATAGTTTTTAACAGACACTGAGTAAAGCAATAGGACGATGATTTTCTGCTTCTGGAGTTTTGTCAGATCTTAAAATACCTAAAATTTTACTATTTTTAAAAGCTCTCGGTAATCTATGAGTAGAAATTTTGTCATTATAAAATGTTAATAGCCAAAGTATATATTTTGGTCTAGAATATTTAATAAATTCTGCCAGATTTCCATCAAAACCTGCATCTTCAATAGAGAAAGATTGCATAATTTCAGAATCTTGTTGAGATTTTGTAATTATTCGTAATTTTTTATTGACAATTTTTCTATTCTGGTTGTTGACATTTAATTTTCACATTTTTACAATCCATCCAGCAGTTTTGTCAGCTTGTGGATTTTTGGTTTCTTTATAGATATTGTTGGCTGGTAAAGTGTTTAAAAAAGATCATGCGTTTCTGCTTTTTCCAAATTTTTGCGATTCTCTATAAAGTGCATTAGATCCCAGCATGACACATATTGTTTACGGTGACTTATAGGGATCCATTTTGTTGCTATTTTCATAACTAATCCAGAATAACGATTATAATTATTCCAACATGGTTTGATCCATCTGACAGTCGTCCAATTCTCGCGAAAACGCATGTCATTTTGCTTTGGTACAATACAGATAATTCGTGTTGATAAAGTTAATGTTGCTCCACTAGAAGTTCTAGCATTACAGCCCATAAAGGATGATGACTATTTAAATCACCGATGCATACTGTCAGATGTTCAAATGTATGAATTTGAGTGAATCGGCAATAATGACTGTTTCTATTATCATCAATTACAAGCAATAAATTTAAAAATCGCGCTCGTTTTTGTTTAGAAACGTGCAAATAAGTGCCAATGTAATGAGTCATTTCTTGAATATCACTGTTAAAACATTCATAAATACAATACATGTTTGTCAAAATGTTATTTAATTGAGAGCGTTTACGAAGTTACTATCAACGACTAGAACGTTTGGAAAAGATGTGGAAAATTCTCGAAGGATGGCCGAAGTATATAAAAGCGATACAAACGAATCATAAGAGTAATTCGAAGTCTGCAGTGTTAAGAAGATTATTCAAGTTTAAATAAATAAGCGATTAACACGTGTTCAAGATAAATACAACGAATTAAAAACGTACGTGACTTTAATGTAAACAATTGTTAAACTGAAGTTATCTGCGGACATTTATCTTTCGAGTGATTGTACTATGTAAATTAGTACGTTTTTCTTAAATATCTTTAGATTTAATTAGTTCGTGTAGTTATAAACGTATAAATAAATTATTTTTAAATATTCGTTACAATAGGTAAGGTACCTATTACACAGTTGTTCGGGAAATGTTATATTAGAAACATTCAATTCAATTTCCCGATAATCCGAATAAGACGTAGTTGGTTAAGTCAAATCTTTTGGTTTGTACTACAAAGCAGACGTTACAGCCCACGCAAAACAAGCATTGTCAGCATTTTAGACATTAATCACAGCATGATTTGCTTTAATGGCATACGGAAGGTAAATATAACTTGATCACTGTATTGGATTATATTTGTTTAAGTTAATTTCGATGTATAATTTCTATCCATCTTAATTCTTTTTTTTTTAAATTTCGAATTTTTTATTTAATTTCTTCCACAAACGCTCCATATATATCGTATAAGTTAAAGTCTATAGTAATAATCTTATTTTTGATGTTCAATGATTTTATTTTGTATCCATTTTTGTTGCCAGGAAATAAGTCGCAAAACATTTCATATTTACTTTTCTAGATGTCTTGAATAAGAAAAAAGTGCCGTTTCTTAAATTAAAATTGATTAAACAAAAGGATGTTTTTACAGCTATTCATAACGACTAAATTAACATTATGCGCGAGGCTGTGGATAAATAAAGCGCGGGGATGATTTTGTTTAAGCAATGTTTGCAATTATCGGAATATCATCTATTTTCAATTTTTTTAAGTAGTTGGTTAATAATAAAACCAAGGACTTTGCGTTACGGGAATTGGAGCAATTGATAAATCTAATGAAGTGTTTCTCTATATCCAATTCTTTTGGATGCCTTAACATAATTGACATTTGTTCTTCTTCGAAACAACGTGCTTCATCCATAATCACTGATAACATGCCACTATCACGAATATCTTGAGAAATTACACTTTGGGCATAGGCAGACCAACGAAATAAATTTGTTTTGAATTTTGCCGCTAATATATAACTTTTTTTCGAAATGTTTATTAAATAATCGTCGTATTTAGCGAGGAGGAAACACGTTTCTAAAAAGTATGCTTTACTGATAGAGGTGTCATTTCCGTCGTGACCGCTGAAAGCCTGGCTCGTGCAACCAAGTAATATCGTGATATCACAGAGCTTCTTGACGTACTTCTCCCTATCTGCCTCTTCTTGTTTGCTTTTTAAATTTATCAAACCGAGAACGTCTTCCAACATTTTGTTGCTGATAAAACATAAATTTTTCGAGACATTTACGATGATTCGCTTTTTTTAAATTTTCTAATTTACTTAAGTTATTTGGAGTAAAAGTTTTGTGATTGTAATGTAAAGAAATCTACCTACGTGTGGTAATAAATAAGAAACACCAACGATGCTTCCTTGCACGTGATCGCCTAATTTTGTTAAGTCGAAATTGGAATTTATGTTATTACAAACAAAACAAATCAACACAAAAATGCGAATCAATTATCGCGTCCAGTAACGTTGGGCGTTGGCTCACATCTTATTCATAGATATGCGCACAAATTTTCGTGTTAGCTCGGTTACAACGTAAAAATAATGCTTTTTTTAATGTTGATTCTACATTAAGTCGTTCTAAAGTTACTGTAAGGAAACAAGAATTACGTTTAACTAACGTCATTGCTCATTTCTAGTTCCATCGGTCGTAAAGCCCTGAATTTGATACAGGCTAACCTCATATTTAATTTTTTTCCCAGTATCATATTATTATAGAGATCAGTGAACGAGGGGAATGAACATTGTCCAATGCATTGTTCATAACACGAATTATATTTTAGTTGATAATTTAACAAACCAACCGTATGTAAAGAACCAATTTATGAAAATGAATAAATAAACAGTTTCTTAAAAGGAATAAATAATTAACATACATAACTTTTTTTGCAGAAACTTGGTATTTATTCATTGGTTGATACAACAACGTTACAGTAAAATATATTCGCCTATTTTTTTGGCCCGCTTCAAGATTATTAGCAAAGTCTTGCTGTGATTAGTCATTTTTTAATGAAATCCTCGCTATAATTGTGATATGATCCGGTTTAAATTTTAACCCAATTAAAGACGCGCTAAATCACGTTAGCTTTTTAATCTAGTGGAAAGAACAATAACTACGAATCAGTTTACGCATGATGTGTTTTAAGAGGGGGTTGCGCACGATAGAGGTGGAATGTCGATAGCAGAAGAGTGCTGACCCGCGGTACATTCATACTTAGAAAAGAACATCGTTTATAGTAATCATAATTTCGGCTTATGTTATCAATTTTTTCTTAGCTTTGTTTCTATACGTGAACAATAACTTATTTTGTATATTTTTTTGATGAAATTTTACAATACGCTTGTGAAGTGAGAAAAAAATTAATCATTGTACTCTAAAATTACTTCTTTTGCATTTTTAGGTTTATTATTGCAATGTTGTTTATTTACTCAAACATATTGACTAAGCTACGTAACATTCCCTCATTTAAACATCTATAAATACGTTGAGTTACTTTGTATTTTTAGAGTACTGAGAATGAATGTCTAGTTGTTTGAATAACAACCTAATTTAACTACGTCTAACATAACATTATTATGCATTTAATTTTATTTTTAGGGTTAGCAAATTATTGAGAAGAAATTTATAGTTCTTGGAACAGTGAAGTAAACATGACATTGTTTTTGATTTGTTTTTGTTGACGGTGTCAACAAACTATTTAAAGGAACAGGGCCGTAAATTTGATTTACCCGGTTCAAAGTTATGATTTCTTTTAAAGGTTTCACTGGAACTTTTATTTTGATATTTTTGCTTGTTTTGATGCTGTAACTTCATCTTCTAAATTAATAACCTGTTAACCAGATACATATTGTATGTATTTACTGCTTTCTAACTAATACAATATTTTTTGAATATTGATATTGTTAGCATTCAGTTATAGTTATTTAAAACCTTAAGTCCCAATGTCATTCTATTAAATGGCGCCGGCTTGCACTGTATTAAACTTGTGCATTTAGTTGTCTTTGTGTTTTGTAAAATTTTATGAGTATGTAACTAAAAGTATTAGTTAGGTAACCCAAAGAGTGATAAAATGAACTAAAATTTGTCAACACTTTGTATTAAAATTTTAGCGTTATAGAAACACTACGTTTTCTTTGTTTTGGTGAATCAAATGCATTGGCGGCTATTTTAATTTTGTCGATTTAATTGTTTTTATGTGTACGATGTATTTCAACATCAATTTAGGTATGTAGAATTATTAGAAGATGTTTTTCACTAATTATCAATTAAAACTTCAAATTACGAAATCGACATGTCGTAAAGGAATGCTTGAGATGTAATTTAAATTCATCGTATGTTCTTTACTTCATAATTTCATTTATGTGTAATTTTGGTAACTGTAATAATTCACCACTTTATACTTAAATTTGATGATTATTAAAATTGTAAGAGGCGTTACGTAGATGTTTCTTTGTTTGTAACAGGACGATATTTAATTTTCTTTGTGTATATCTTTTGTCACTTATCTACCTGTAACGTTTTTGATAACAAGAAATTACACTACATTGACTTGTAAAATGTAATCTAATATTTTATTTACCGTGATGGACAAACAGGTTGTGGTCTCAGGTAGTACTCATACTATCAGAGCTTTATACCTTAATGTGAAATAGTGTATCTTGAGTCTATGGTACAGACAAGCGCCTGCTTTATGTATTAAAGTTGCGGCAGGCTGCTTCCATGATAATGGAACCTATATTTTATATATTTTTAATATATTATGACGTGTGTGTGATATGTTTATTTTTAACCCATTTGTTTGTTTGTACCGACCTTTCAACTTTAGCTGGGTTGCTTCCGTAACCACAACTCTAGTACCTACTGGCAGGCCGTCACTTAATAATTTTTTTTTGTTTAATGTAATATTTGCGCACGTGCTTATATGTGTTGGAATTTAAACCTGTTACCATATTTATGTGTTTGTTTAATTAATTTAAATTTGGGAATGTTCTAACTTTTCGGTGGTTATTGATATCTTTGATTATAAACTGGCCGCTTGATAAATCTATATTATGTAATGATCTTGTATTCAGTTAGAGTACTAGAGGTATTTCTTCACCTGTTCTTCTACTCTTACTGCAGGTTCCACCGAACAGGGGAAATTTAGGTTATAATTCTAGTTCTATTTAAATAAAAACTACCATTTACTTTTGCCGTGTGTTTTATTTAACCTACTACAGACTTCTCACATATCAAAAGTAAGCAGAGCATATGACGAACTTACTATAACGTGGAAGGGGAGGGGGTAGCTTGACGATCACAGCCACAGTGAGATGTCGCTGCTTTTTTTTGTTTGCGTGTTTTAGCTTTCAATTGTTTCTGATATATGCGCGTTAGATTTTCAATTAAATTCAGTTATATTTCTCAACCTCTTAGCCTTCATAGAAACGCTAAGAAGTTTGTGATAATAGTTTCAAAAAAAAATGTTATATAAAAATGTTTTTTGTTTTATTACGATTGTTAAAATTAAAACTAGTAAATATCAATTTCTATTTAAATATATAAATATACATACTACAGTTTTTATTTTAAAATATTATTCGATAATTAACAATTTCTAAATAAAAATTTGTTTTTGTTTTAAATTTACATTTCTAACTTATTTTTCTTATGAATAAAGAACAATTATTATGTACACGAAAAAGTGTTTAACAATAATTACTTATGAGTGAACAATTGATATAAATTCTATCTCGATAGTACAGGCAGTTTTTGTCATATTGTTGGTAAATGTTCAATTTTGTTTGTACGCTGTTGTGTTGATTGTTTATATGGGCTTACTTGTTTTATATCTGTTAATTGAGGCAAAGACATGCCGTTATTAGAATTCTGAAAATGACTACTAAATTAACATATGTATTTTGTTTTTTATGTCTAACTTACGCGAGATTTTTCTCGAACGTTTTTGTCAAAATTTGGTTCTTCTTCTTCATCTACTTTAAAATTAAAATTTTCAAAATATGAATGAGTTAATAATTGTTCGCATGTCCATCGCTTAGCTGGATCCCTATCTAAGCATTTCTATAAAAAAAAGTAGTCAAATACAGTATAAACAGTATAAATATCGTACTTTTAAAAAATCTAAAACAGTTCCGTTGCACATTGGTAGTTTTACTTCAAGCGGACATAGTTGTTGAGGAACTGGTAATGTTACTCCTTGAAAAAAATCGTTTGTTTTAAACACATGCATATGCCTTGGTAACAAATCCCCTATAGTACATCTTATTAAGTATAACTGATCTACGTCAGATTTGCCCGGCCATAACGCTTCTCCTTTGGTTAATTCAGCTAACACACAACCTGAAAGTGTAAATATTAATTAAAAGTTAAGAAACAAATATAGTTACCAATTGCCCAAACATCAACTGGAGTTCCGTACTGAGTATCACCGACAAGAAGTTCAGGAGATCGATACCATCTAGTGGCTACATAGTCTGTGTAATTCTCTCCCGGATCTAACAAAAAATTGTGTTTTTACTTAGTTATAAATGAAATTAAAATTTTCACTTACTTAACATTCTTGCAAAACCAAAATCGCATAGTTTTACTACGCCATTTGCAGTAAGCAGGATGTTTTCTGGTTTAATATCTCTATGTATACAACCATGTTGGTGACAATATGCCACAGCTTGTAAAGTTTGACATACTATTTGCTGCGTGACTAGTTCTGGACAACCTCTTGGATACCTTTCAAGTTCATTTAAAACAGTTCTTTCGCAAAATTCAAATACTAAATGTAAACGTCTTTTTCTTCTAAACACTTCTAGAAGATTGACTAAATTGGGATGCTTCAAATTCTACAAAAATATTAAGTCTTATATGATTTTATTTTGTAGTAAAGTAGGTATAGGTACTTTTAAAAGCCTTATTTCCCTAAGGGCTATTTTTCTAATCAGTGGATCGTCTTCGCTTTCGGCAAATTTTTTAATTGCAACAATATCGCCTGTATCTCTGTTTCTACATTTATATACCAAACCGTAGCTTCCTTCGCCTAATTTGCACAGTTTTTCGTACCGTTCCATTGTTCTAGAGGGAGTTCTCGACCTGAGAGTATAAAGATATGTAGATTAATATATAAATGTTGAACTTAAAATAAATATATGCGTGCATGTGACTACATCTCTACTGCGGTATATAAAACTATTTTATCATAGGATACTGTTTTAGTAAATTTTAATGATTTTTAATCATCAATTCCCAAATGTGGATTACCAAAATTTACAAATAAATCTTAAGATACTAAATATTCAATACTAAGTTGATTTTGTTCACATAGAACACGCAACTGCAATTAAGCAAACAATAGAAAACACATTTAATCGCATGCTTTTTATCAAAGGCATTCATTATTTATTACTAATGTTTATAATAGATTGCTACGATAGATTTCTAAGACATTAGTTTTTCTGTAATAAAAGATAAAGAAACTTGACACATTGATATTTAAACGTATTATCAAATTTTTAAACTACCAACTCCCGTTTTCTATTAAAAGGAAATTTGATGTTTTCAGTAAGATTTTGTACATAAAAATGATAATTCTAAATATCATTCCACAATAATGCATTTAGAAAGCTCTTAACGTCTCAAAAAAATATTTTTTGTCTCTGCAAAAAAACTCAAAAGGTAATCAAATTATTATCCAAAAATAAATAAATTATATTTTTTAAATGCACAATAGTATTGTTTTGGCTTTATATTTAAATTTAAAGCTTCCCCAGAAATACCTATTCCTTTTGTTGTTTCGCCGATACCAGCCCGAAATCCGACAAACAAACGACTTATTATTTTTTGCTGGTTGAAGTCACTTACATTATCTATGGTCACTTACGAGCCGACCTGCGACTTGATTGAGTTGCCCTTTTCAACTTTAGCCGTTGGCACCGTTGTTAATTAAAACATAGCAGTAAAGTAACTTGTAGTGGACGCTTTGGCCATGTTTCATATCAAATATTGGCATGGACGAAGTCCTCCAATTCCCAGAAATATTATACATGTGTGTAGATCACGTCGGAGAACTATTTTAGATAAACATGATCCATTACCCACGCCGCCGGCTGCTGATGTTATTATAGTTATATTGTAAATTTCATTTATAAATTGTTTTTTGTCATTAAACCGATTAAATAAATTGCAGCTTGCTTCATTTCAATCAAACGTTTCGTTGCAGTTTGTAAACAAGTATACTAATACTATTGTACAAAACAAAATATAATTTTGTTTATATCTTATTATAAAAATCTTCACTTTAGATATTTAAAACTTCTGTACTACAATAAATCTTGAAATGTGTTAATTATTATGTTCAAAACTTAATATATAGTATTTTGTTTAGTCTTTATCGATTTGTAGTAAGACCTTCTTTGCGTCTTGCTCTATTTTCTCAATTTCTTCGCATATGCCATAACTTGGGTTCCTTTGTTAATGATTGTTTCTTGTATTTCTGCATTATTTTTTGTGGGATTAAGTTAAATAGTATTGGTGATAGTGTGTAACGGCGCGTCTATTTCAACAGCGTGTAAAACTTTATTAGGTGCTGATTGTAAGGACCACCCTTTCAAATAAGGGAAAATACTAAGTGACTAACGTGAAATTCTTGCAGATCTTCCTTGGATGGCCAGCCGAACTTCGATGTTGCTTCCCTTTGGAGGACAGTGTGGGGAAGGTTGCAAGCAAGGTTTTTGCGGTAACGTGGTGTCGGAAATCAAACGCAACTTAACTCTATAAACGCCAAACGAATACTAACTATCTCAAATATTTCCCGTAATAATAATAAGTTGTACGAACGTAGTGTATCTCCTTTTTCAGTGCAGTGTCTATTTTGACGTATTCTGTTCTTGATCCATGTATCTATATTGCTCCTGTGTTTTTTAGTGTCATATTTATCAGCTTGATTCGTTTTTTTGGGATTTCTGTTTCTTCTAGATTTTGTTGCAGCTTTTGTCTGTATATGGAATCAAATGCCGTTTTGAAATCTATAACTGCTATGTGTAGCTCGATGATCAGTTGTGCCCTTTCCCGGCCTAAATCATTGTTGGTAGTCTTGTATTATTTTTTCTGTTTCTGTTTGTAGTCTTTCCTTTAATATGTATGTGAACGTCTTATATGTTGTATTTTGTAGGGCAATTCCTCCAGGTCCGCGCCGTACATCAGGGCAAAATCATGTGGTGCACGACGGCTCCGAAAAGCCTCAAGACTCAAAAGTAAAAAAAAGATAAAGCAACAAACAACATTGTCGAGAGAAACTTGAAATTATATAACAATTAACAACTTAGCGGATTCTTTTCTTAATACGTGCATAATACTTCATATTTTATTAACAATGCCGGTTTCTGTTTCTACCGCAGAACGATCTTTTTCAAAACTCAAAATAATAAAAAAATATTTAAGATCGACCATGGGGTAAAACTGACTAAGTAATCTTGCTATCATTTCAATAGAAACGGACCATCAAAAAGAATTAGACATTGAAGATTTAATTAAACAATTTGCCAAAATTAAAGCACGGTAAGCTCAATTCATTTAGCTAAAATATTAACAACAATACCTAATACCTGGATATTAACTTTTAAAAGGTGGCATGTTACATTATTAAAATAATATATTGTATTGTTTTTATTTGTCGCTCAGTTTCGTCCTGTGATATACAAACGAATATTTTTAATGTTTTAAATATTTTTTTTATTTCTTATGCTTTTGTATCATATATTACATTTGAAACTAAAATACAAAAATTTTGAGTTGTGATACTGTTAGAATATATTTCTGTTTTCTATAAGTTTATAATTATGTATGTACCTCAATGAAAAAAATACTTGTATGGATTATGGCTTGTACTTGAAAAATATAAAAATCAAAATAAATTTGTGAAACTACTTTTAAAATTATTTTTCACTAATGGATAATAATACCTAACTTAACCGGTATCTGTACTCACATATGAACGTAATACAAATTTGAGGCGTTATTTTAAATTTGCACAAGAGCGCCAAAAGTTCTAAGCGCGGGCCTGAATAATCATCGAAACCTTTTTTTAATCTCCTTTTGCATCCTTTCTTCGACCCTTAGTATTTTCGCTATTGCTGCCTTTGTGATGTTTTGGCTCTCTTATGTTCTTGTTTTCTCTGGGTGGTGTCCTAGCTATTTTTTTACTATTTCAATAGGGTCCCTTGACTTTTTCATCTTTTATTATTTATTTTCTGATCTTTTACGTTTTGGGTATTCTCCAAGCTACCCTGTGCAGCATGTCCTTGACCTATTCTCGGTTTCTTGCTTTCTGGGGTTTATAAATACTGCAGCTTTTATTTTGTCGCCTACTTTCTAGTTTTTCTGTTTGTCTTTAATCTTAGCGTTTTTTCTGACCTTCGTCCTGGCCACTCTCCTTCGGATTTAGCTATTCGGTCTTTAACCTTTTGTACACAGCCATCAAACAGGAGAAATTAATTTCTTCTGTATCTGCAGGTACGGTTTCCTCCGAATTGTATACCACCTTCAATGCACTATGTTGTTATTTGTATTGCCTGTTGTTGACTTTATTTATTACACACACGAAGGTCATTTCAAACTATAATGTTATTTACAATTTATTTAGTAAGTTTTAATACTATTGTGAGGTATTGATTTGTTCGTTTTTTCACCAGGATTACAACACAAAAAAACCCGAGGTTGTACACGCCACCGTCTGCGAGAAAAACGTTTGTCACTTAGCACCGTATTCGACGCTGATAAAAAGCCCAGCTCTCTTGCTATCGTACCGATAAGGTTTTAGTTAGTTAAATAAGATACTATGAGTTAGTATAATTTTACCCCTTATCTAATCTAATCTTATCTAATTTCAATCGAAAAAGTAATTACTAATTAAGAAAATATAGTTATCACACACTTAAGACTGCTGTTGCACATATACTTTGTCTGTTCACGTTTTTCCAATAAAAACCGTTGAAACGTCCGCAAATTAATTTACTATCATTAGTAATTGTACTAAACTATAAACTTTTTTAAATAAACAATACAAATTATTAAAATCTATCCAAAAAATAACAAATTAAGTGCTGCTATTATTCGATAGGTGGTCATAGAAATTCATACTTCTTCGGCACTTTATATTAAGTTTAATGTCAAACTGCAAAGTTATAAAAATAAAAGTTTGACACAATCGAACAATATGAATCGTAATAATAAGATTTCCGTCGGTTAATAAACTTGTAGTTCAAATAAATTTTGTTTTTGTTACATAAATTACCAATAGATCAATTTTAATTCTAGTCTTGAGAAAATTCAAAAAAATGTTTAAAAGTCATTATATCGAAAACAGTTATTTAAACCAGTTAGTTTTATACGTATATACTGTCTTTCTAAAATGTGAATCTAAATTCTTTTGTTCTTGTCAAATAAAACTTCAAATATCTAAAATTTAACTTGCTAAACAAAAACATAATGTTACATTAAATTTCGGAAACAAATGAATAAATAAAACAATTTTGCATTAAGTAATGCGTTTTACGTGTTTTGTATAACAAGAAAATATTTTTATAAAAATGTTTGGCTGTAATTCAGTTTAATGGTATTATATAAATCAATAATTAAAAGATAAATATTTTGTAATAAATAGTTATTTTCATTATACAGGGTGTAACTGAAAGACGTGGCCAAACTTTAAGAGCGTAATATATGGATGGAAAAAATGAAAAAAGTTTCGGTTTGGTTCCGGAAATCCTTCCTAAGGGAGATACAGCCCTTTGAAATGTAGTAAGGATTTACAGTTTTTATTTTATAACAAACATTATTTTAATTAAAAGAACAAACAAAATCGAAACATACAAACTGCTGGAAATGGTTGCCTTCAGCTACAATACAGGCTTGACAACGTCGAACCATCGACAGCCGGGCACGCTCAAGAATTCCAGGAGTATTCCGAATTACATCAAAACTGTTGATGATACGTTCACGAAGAACATGAACGATGGGAACTGGAGTAGTATAAACTATATTTTTTAGGTGTCCCCATAAGAAGTAATCTAACGGGTTCAAATCGGGAGACCGTGCTGGCCACGCAACAGGTCCTCCTCTGCCAATCCAACGATTTGGATAATTATGGTTGAGGAATTCTCTAGCAACAAGACTAAAATGGGCCGGAGCACCATCGTGCATAAACCATAAGTCACGGCGTATTGCATACGGCACCTCGTCCATAAGCTCAGGTAGATTTTCTTCTAAAAAAATCCTATAATTTTGTCCATTTAATGTTTCTGGCAAAAACATTGGTCCTATTAAATAATCCCCTACAATACCGACCCAAACGTTACACGAAAATTTTTGTTGATGTCTGGAATCTCGAATAGCATGAGGATTGTTGTCAGCCCACAAATGGACGTTATGAAAATTTATAATTGAATCTCTGAAAAATTTTGCCTCATCCGTAAAAAGCACTAAACACTGAAAATTTGGATTAATGCATTGTTGTAAAAACCACTGACAAAATATCACTCGTGGCCGAAAATCAGCTTCAATAAGAGCCTGCACTCGCTGAATGTGGTATGGGTACAATAGCTGTTCATGTAGAATTCTCCATATTGTCATATGCGAAACACCTACTTCTTCAGCTACCTTGCGCGTGCTACTTTCAGGAGTCTCCATAATTCTGTTGGGTACATCCTCTTCTAATGCCGGTGTTCGTGTATTTCTTTGAAGCCCACAATCACCACTATTACGTTGGAAAGATCCTTTTTCACGAATACGACGATGGACTGACGCAAAAGTATTCTTATTTGGGCATATTCTATTGGGATACGTGGCAGCATACAACCGACGAGTCAAATTGGAATTGCCATTTGCACGTCCATAAATGAAATGAATATCTGTCCATTCTTCGTTGGTGAAATTCATTATGTTAATTAATTAAATTAAGTACCTTCTAACTTTAACAATAATTAATAACTTATAAATTATAATAGTAACTGTCACTTACTTAGTGAATAAAATCGCAGCCCGCTCGGATAATAGCTGCTGTAATTCATTATTAAAAATTGTAGTGCATAATAAGTTTTAAGTTCAATTTTCTCGAAAACCGTTGTCTCTAGCGATTTAAAAGAATAATACCTTTTTTGCGTATAAAACCCGAAAGATGCTAAACTTGGTATTAAATTTAAAAAACACCCGAAATAATAAATTTGGGGTGCAAAATACTCCCACCCTTAGACAAAACTACCCCTTCCTAACATCCTATCAAAATAAAATTTACACCAATGTATTTACAATAAAAAGTACATCTAGAGTGGTTACGTTTGTTCATTTCGACAGCACCGTTCTTTTGTTATAAAATAAAAACTGTAAATCCTTACTACATTTCAAAGGGCTGTATCTCCTTTAGGAAGGATTTTCGGAACCATGTTTATAGAAACTTTTTTCATTTTTTCAATCCATATATTACGCTCTTAAAGTTTGACCACGTCTTTCAGTTACACCCTGTATACTTATGTTTGTTACATTTTTAAGTTCTTTATTTATATAATGTATACATATAGAGATATAATTAAAGTTATTGATTGTAGTGACACCGACTCCCGACATGCTTTGTCTATCAAACGATGCCATTTGCACTGGTATTCTTGCTGTGTGCTGTTTACAGTGTCAGTTTAAAATGTTTAAGACAATTGATCAGTTTGTCGACTCTGAGATAACGGGTAAAAATTCGGTTTTTGACAGCAAGAAACGTTTCAGCAGAAAAAGAATCATCGAAAAGTAAGTTAGGTTTATGGCAACAATGTGATGCGTAGCAGCAAAGTGCTTTAAGTAGGTGAGAGGTTTCAAAGATGAACGGGAAAATGTTCAAAATGAACCGCAATCAAGCCGACCATCAGTAATCTGGTCAATGACGTAGACAAAAAGATTTGTGAAGACAACTTTGCACAAAATTCTCTTACAAATTGTGAGCACGTTGCATTCCTAAGCTGTTTACGGAGAAACATCAAATGAAAAGAAGGGCTTGTGCTTTTAATTTTTTTTGACCAATATAAAGACGGCGATCCACTTTTAGAGAAAATTGTTGTAGGAGGCGAGACGGTGCTATGACTCCAAAATCTAAACGTCGATGGAATAGCGTCACACACGAACACCAGTCAGAATCAAGGCCAAGCGCAAGGTGTTTTGGCATAGACATGAAGTTTTGTTAGTCGAGTTTATGCAACAAGAGACAATAACAAATGCAGTAACCTACTGCGTTTCCTTGACTAAACATTGATGTGCAGTACATAATAAGCGACATAACTTTCTGACGTCTGGAATTTTGTTGCTGCATGACAATGTGAGATTACATTCAGTACGCTTTGCCACAGATGACGAGGTAAAAGAAGCAGTTAAAGACTGGTTATTTTTACAAGCGGATAACATCTAGGACTGAGGCATACAAAAGCTTGTAGACCGTAACGATAAATGTTTAAAAAATATGGAACCTACGTTTTTTTAAATAAAATTGTGGTGGTTTAAGTTTTATAATAACTCAAAAGTTACTTTCCGAATAACCCTCGAATATTCAAATATATTGTAATATTTGCTATTAAGCCTTGGACGCATATTAAAACCAAACAAAGTACTGACGACTAAAAACAAGGCAGTTCAGCAAAATACAACGTCAAAAAAAGGCATAAAGATAAGTAACGAAAGCACCTAAAAAGCAAAAAAGTTGTTTAAACGTGTTACAAAGACCACAAATTCAACCATTATGTAAACCATGTATATAGGTATATGCTTTATTTATGTAATTTATAATCAAGTATTACCATTTTTGTGATTTTAATAAATCACAATCAAACCAAAAAGAGCTAATTGCAAAACTTTACTAACCGAGCAGACAGTACAAAGACGAATATACTTTCTTCCATTTGTTAGATGAATCTAGAGCAATTGCCGAGACTGAGTTGGTAATTTGACGATGCAATACATTATTGTCCACCAATAATGAGGATACTTATGAAGTGAAATAAGAACTCGATGAACTAAGGTGTTATACCATTTGTTTGAAATAGGTAAATGAGGAAATGAAACAGTAGAAAAAGGAGGATAATGATCGTTATTAGTGAGAAAATCAATGACAGGAACAGAACGAGAAAAACTACATGGCCTTTACGTTTTAGATGGCTAATACTGAACGAGCATTCTTGTAATTCAAAGTGAATTCCATATATAATCCTAGGTTCAAATCCTGCCTGCGACGATTTTTTTTAGAAAAAAATTCCATATCTTGAAGGGAAAGCAAGATACGTTAAAAAATAACAATTTTTCTCTATATTATTTTGATTTGTTTATATACGGAATGCAGCATCTTATTTAGATTATCTGTGGATGTACCCACGATAACCCTCAAACCAAAAGTCCTAGTAACTTGAAATTTGGTATGGAGCTGGCTTTTTATATTCTCTCCGCTTTATCAAAAGATGGGTTTGATAAAGAAACCGGAAGTGAGTGTATCCGCTATTTTTAGCAGTTTTTCTTATATAATTCTGAACGAATGTAAATTTAAAATGAATTCAAAAATATAATATACTTTCGAATCCTGCTTCCGACGATTTTTTTTACTGATTTACTAAAAGGGTAAGTAATAAAGAGACGAACAAATATAAGGGTTAGTCGATATAATCTTAATGAAGTCGAGGAGAAAATTTCAAAAAAATTATAGCATTTTAGGAAACTAATAAAAACGTGTACATTGCACTTCAAAATGGTTTTATGACAACATAACCTTAAAAAAATATGTAGACTTTCCTTTATCATTCCTTATAGAAAAATAGTGTGGAGACCACTCCAGTTTTTTTATTAGAGACGTGCCAATTTATATTTAAAAAAGTATTGATTACAAAAGTAAAATCCTTTAATTTTAATAGGTTTCATTGTTATCGCGAAGTAAAACAAAAGATATACTTATAGTAAGTTAAATATGCACGTTTTTAGTATAAGAGATTGGGCTCTTCATTTAATTAGTGTTTTTCTTTAATTCAAAATGTGACGCCGAATGCTGAATAATTTAAGTCGTCATGGCTGAAGAAAGTGATGCCTTTCAAGTGTTTACGGATATTTGTAATAATTACCATCAGGTAGTATCAAATGAAATACTTAATAAACCTACCATTTTTGAGGAATATGAACTAGCAAGTTTTACTGATTTATTGCAATCGAAGCCGTGAACATGTGGAACCCCGAATTATTAAACTTTTTGCAGGGAACTAGGTCACCGGCTAATGTACAAAAAAAACAAGAGGCAAAAAAATTGAAGTTCTCGCAGGAAAAAGTGTTTCTAATCGAAATCAGCCTACACGACGAGAGTTCGGATAATATGGAAGTTGATAGTGATGTAAATTGTAGCACAGATACTTTCAATGAGCCTTTAAACTGTGGAGAAAAAACTGTAGATATAACAACAAATCTGGCTATAACAGACTTCATTGTTGTTAGTTTTCCTTTAGAATTACGAAAAAAACAACTATACTTTGTAGGGCAGATAATCGAAATTAAAAAAGGCGGAAAAGAGTTAAAAGTGAATTTTTTGCGTAAAATGTGTGGTAAGGACACTTATTTCACATTCCCTCAAGTTCGTGATGAATGTGTTATCGACACCGACAGTAATAAGATTATTGAAAAGATTGCTGTAAAACGTTGTATTCGAGGTAGATACCAATTTGATATCTTAAAAATACCGCTTTCAAATTTGTCATAATTTAGTGTTTACATTTTACTGTTAATTTTTTTCACGTGTTTTAATGTACCTACCTACCGTTTAAGTTTATTTTGTACAATAACTGCATGAGAGTTATTATCTTCTTTATCTTTTTTTTAAATTACAATTTTTAAAAAACACCATACCGGAGTTTTTTTTCCAACACCCAACTTTTTAAAAACGTAAATTGGTTATCTACTTTACACACTGGGACGGTTAAACATGCCAAACCACGGATATTAAATGGGTGGCTCTCTTTCCCCGTGGCTATGGGTAAAGTGGGCCGGGTTAACAAAAAAAGATTATTAACCGACATAATTGTTTTTTGGAAACAAATTTCCCAAGACATAGGTGTGGTACCAATAGCTATTTAAATTTATAGTCAAATAGGAGCAATAATATTTGATATTTACGAAAAATATACAAAAAATGTGGCCCACTTAGCCCCGCTCTACGCTACGTTGTAGTATTATTACTACATATTTTAAACGTATTTTGAAAGTGGCTTTGTTTTAAAAGACACTTTGTACAATATGAAAACTTTTAATAGCTCCAATAAAATAAATAATTTTATTGACGGTTTTGTGTCGAAAAAAGACTGTTTGCGTTTCCAAAAAATGATATTGTTATATTGTACTTTCTATATTCTATATTTTGACGAATTCAGTTAAACGATTCTTTATGTTTACATTCAGGTTGCCACAAGCTTTGTGGTTTTTACTGCATTTTTTCTATAATTTCATATTATCAGCCGTCAAAATTAAGTGTTGGGTTTTATAAAATCACATGGTTTGCGATAATTTGGTAAATCAAGGCGTTTGTTTAAACTTAGAGAAATTTTAAAATGTTTGGAGGAAGATGGTGTCGAGATGAGTACTAAAAGTGGGGATAAAATATTTGTTTGTTTTGCAATAGGACTAGGATAGAAGATAACCTAGGATTGAATGACATATTAGGATACACAACTTTGTTTTCATCAAACTATTTTTGTAGAATATGCAAACGTAGTAAAGAAGAAACCCAAACTGACAATACTCAATTCTATAACTCATTAAGAACTAAAAAAAGTTATAATAACGATTTATTATTAAATGATATCAGCCAAACAGACAAGAAACATTCTGTTTTTAATACTTTACGTAGTTGAAAATCTGCCTACTGATGATACTCATACATGGTATTTGTAGATACAATTTATTTCATATTCTAAAATCTTTTATTTATGAACAGAAGTATTTTGCACTTGAAACATTTAATTATGGAAAGTAAATGTTCAACTATAATGCTTCTCAAATTGGAAATACTAGCACAATTGACAAAAATCAAATTAAAAATGGCAATTTTAAGATGACTGCTTCAGAGATATAGATTATCATGTTTACAAGTTCTTAAAGGTTTTTGTAAATTTATTGGATTTGATTTTACTTTCAACGATGATGATTGGTTGAATTTAAATAATTTAAAATTTTTTTTATAACACAGCAAATACGATCCTTTCAGAATTAATGAACAAGGAATTAATACTATATTTTTGACTTCTGTTGCAAAAGAAGTAGTGTTCAAAGGAACTACTTATAGAAAAAGCTACATAATATATCTAAAAATTGTGAAACCTAATTTTCTATAATTTATGAGATTGTTGACATTAATGTTGATGAATCCGACACACGTTTTTTGCTATTCTTGAAATGGAAAATATTAAGTCATTTAGATCATTTTTTGGCATACCAAATCGAGTCATCTTTAATAACTACTATTTTAATTAAATACTGTTACACACTTCTATCACATGTTTACTGGGGAAAACCTTCTTATGCCAAATTGAAAGTAGGTGTTATGTATGTTATAATTAATGTGATAAACATTTTTTTCTTGCTCATCACGGTACTCTGTAAATGGATTAACATTTGAAACAAAATAATGAACTTTTATTTTAAAACGTTGTGTGGAGTATTTAAATGAAATAGTAAAACATTAAAATCAAAATGATTATTTCTTATTATAAGTACTTGTGTAGTACCCAGAGTGTTATATTAACATTCCTATTTTTTAAATTTTAAATTAATGTAATAGTAAGTTTGAGATAATTGTTTTACTTTACGAACACTATTAGCATAAATGTATTTCTATATTGCTTGAAGAAATGTTGTTCTAACAATGTAACCATAGTAAAAATAAAAAAAAAATTAAGTATAAACCAGTTTGCGTAAAATCTATAAACATTTTTTCTTGATTTTATATATAACAAAATTTTAATTCTACATTTTTTTTCTCTCCGCACACCACGTCTAGTTTTAGAGTTATAATCATATTCTGCTAGTAGACAAATAATTGCTTTTAAAATTATTGTGAAACAAAACGTGTACAAAAATAGTGCAAAAATCGTGACATAACAACTAATAAAATATTTAATTAGTAGCAAGAATACAAAAACACTTAATTGTAAAAAATGGAAAATTGCCGACATATCAAAGTTTCGCGTAAATACAATAGAATTATTTTCTCTAATGAGAAAAAATTTCAAAATTTGTGATTTTTCTTTAGTTAAACTCAAATTCCGTATCAAGCCATTAAGGTCTGACTGAGTAATGAAATGTGGTTGGTTAGAAGGAACATACGTTAGATCGCTAGTAGTAATTAAGCATCGCCCTTTTCACAAAAAAAGTTTCAAAACTTGTAAATAATTCTTCTGCAAAGGCTTGGTATACAATGGTTATATTTTCATATTGCCACATTTTTGCAACAGAATAATTTTCATTTACACATGTTTTGTCAAAAGATGTGCAATAATTCTTAAGTACTTTCTTCTCTAACATAGAATGTTTTTGTTATTAATTACTACTATAATTCTATTACTTTTTTTTTATGAAAAACTGAGTTCTTATAATACTTGCCTGTTTGTTCGAATTAATTATATAGCACATAATTTTTGCAATTGTTGATATTTGTATTGTTCCAATAATATTTTTTTGCATTTATCCAATTTATAGTTTTTAGAAGAAGAAACTTATAATTAGACGCGATTGTAACAATCATATGCACACAGCTATCGACTGATAAAATTTTTTCAAACTAACCAATTATTACGAAAAGGACAAATGACAATACTGGACAAATAATTAAATTTTGCTATTAGACTTACCAAACCAGTACCTATTCATATTATTAGCTGAATTACTTGAATTACTTATTATGTCTAATTTTAATGGATTAAAAATTACATTATATTTTCTGTAAATATATTTTTATTTTTAAATTTTACATGGATAGTTATGTAATTTTACATTTATGATTGAATACGCAAAAAAACATGGATCGAGTATTACAGATATAATTTTGTAATTTTTACTATTACAAACATGTAATTTGAATATAAAAATACATGGATTCAGTGTAGTGCCAATATCAGTGATTAGCAATTTATTCTAATTTTGACAAATAGTTTTTTTTTGCGTTTTTCTAGAATAAACTTGTATTGCAAAGACTTTTCCTGTTATTGAAATATTTGGAATCCGTTGGATAAAATTATAAGATCAGACAGAAGCAATCTGAAAAACGCTTTATCAACATATAAGTTAATGAAACGGGAAATAGAAAAATTAGAGAATTTAATAATTTTTTTAGAACCGAAACATCAATACCATATGGTCATAGAACATAAAATTTGTATCATCTTTAAAGTTTTTGTTTGTTTGATTTAATTCATGTTTTAAAAAGTTTTTGGTATTATCTAATTTTTAAATATATTTTGTAAAACAAAATCAATCTAATTACCAAGCTTATTAATTAAAACGCTTATAATGTTTGTCAAAATGTAGTTTGTATAGTTTAATTAATGTAATTATATTGATTAATAATTTGCGTGACTATTATTTCAATCGTGAGAAAAATCGACATTTTGAAATCCAGGACATCATAGTTTCGTAATAATTAACATTCCTAATCGAGGATTCTTTAAACATAATAATTTTTAATTAACTCAGTTTCTTATTTTCAAGCTCATACCTTATTACATTTAATAAAAATAAAATATTATTAAAGGTTCCATTTTGTAATTTTTTTAAGATAATAAAAAACAAACATATTAAACGCTATTAGAATTATAATTAACTAATTTTAGTGATTAAATCGCCATTTTAATAGATACCATTCTCAGTTAAAATGTTCTATGGTATAACTGTCTTGAATACATGAAAAATGAATTATATCGAAAAACACCTTACAGGTATTTATCTAAAGTCGTTAACTTTGTTTCAACACTATACTAATCTTTATATGTATAACAAAAAATAATATAATCGATATAAAACTTACCATTTATTTTCAAACGTTATTTATTCTAAAACAAAACTTTGATGGCATTATTGTGTTTAAGTCTATGAATAAAAATTACTTATTATATGTACATTTGGTTGCAACCTAAAATGAAAATTTAGACTGAAATAGATAAGTCGTTATAACAAAAAAGTTAAACACTTAGTTTTGACAAGGTACTAAAATTTTCAAATAATCATTTTTGTGTGATTTTCTAGCTGTTATTGTTAAGAGATGAAACGCACAAAATATTAAAATAATCTATACTTGATTAAAAAGAACTGTTGCTGTGCATACTACCTTTTGAATCAGTTATTAGTTTTAGTCAACAATTTTTTTTCTTTTGTATGTGTGAAATCGTAAAAGGTAGGACAATTTATGCTGCATCAAAAACACTTCTTTCAGGTTGTTCAAATGTTCTTTAACAATCTTCCAAGCACAATCACGTCGTCTAGATATACCTAGCAGGTCTGCGAAGACAGTCCTCTCAAGATGGTATCCATCAAACGTTCGAATGTTTCTTGAGCGTTACACAGACCGAAGGGCATCACAGCCACAAACCAGTTTCAATCGTAAAAGTAGTATTCTCACGATCCTTGGGTTCTAATCCCGCTTGCCATTAACTACTCTTCAAACCCAACGTAGAAAACCACTGGGATCCTGACTAGTGTTGGGCGATTATGAAAGATATAATCGAGATATATCGATTATAGCCAAATGATCGACCATTCGATTATAGTTTCGTAATAATCAAAATATCATTCATTTAAAATCATTCGTTGAAAACTGAATACTGAAAAGCGATGCAAATAAATGAAACACAATATAAACTGTTAAATGAAATATATCGAAACAATCAACTCGAGTCGATACGACTCGACACGAACTCAACAAAATGAAATGTCAAATGCATAATGAAATATAAAGTTAATCGAAATAATCAAAATGGTCTCGAGTCGATACGACTCGATAGAAACTCGACACTTTGTCGAATCATTCAAATAATTGATATAAGGACTGTAATCGACTAATCGAGCTAGCGAAGCGGCAAAATATTTAATCTATTAAAAACTTCTGGTAGCAATTAGTGAATAAATATCATACCTATATGTAATACCTATGTAACGTTTATTTATGACCAAAATTGTTAATAATTAATGAACGGAAGGTAAAAATAACAATTTCACAAAAAATTAGGAAATTAATTAAATACAATTAATAAATTTAAAGAATCCAATTCAACGACTCGAGTCGACGACGGCGCAATATTCATAATATTGGGAATTTCTACTATCAATTACTTTTTGGTGGCAAATTACCCACATAACTAGTACTAACTTGTGTATGTTAATCTGACTTGACATAATTCTCTCTCTAAAAAAAGAGGATTATTTCCATCTATTCAGCAAGTCGACCGTAGTACACTGTGTGAGATACAAAATTCTTAGTATTAAAACAAATCTTATAATTAAATATAAAAAACTAAAAATAGCGTAACTGACAAATAACAGATTTGCAGCTATTTAAATATATTGATTATGCCCAACACTCCTGACAGAATGTCTAGAGTATCGTCAATTCTACGCAAAATTGCGTTGATCCATCTTTTTTTTTAATAGTACCACTGCGGACGCCTATGGACTATTTAAAGGCTCGATCACGCTTTTTCTTTCTATATCGATAATTATTTGTTCTGCTTTTTTACGTTTTGTCAAAGCAAGTCGGCGTGGATGTTATTGTATCGACGGTGCGTCTTCGGTATTAATTTTGTGCTTCACCAATTCAGTTCTTTTTTTTCGAACTACTCTCCAGCGCAAACACATCTTAATACTGCTGTATCAACGCATTAACCCAGACCAGGTGCGCCTTGGCTGAGACTTTGACGTTTGCAGGTAAAAATTTCTAATAGATGTTGTGAACACTTTTTTGGCAACGTCTCACCATTTGAGATACTGGCGTACATTGGTCTACCACGGTTTTCTTTTTTAACATTACTCGTACTAATGCTCTGCCACCTAGCAGTCCTTTTTCTACCAAGTTGCCTTTTATTGGTTCGCTAGCGCAAGTGTATCCTCCGGAGATTTCGATCTAGGCAAATCATGACTACACTTTCAGTATTTTTAGGAAGATCACGTTTTCACCCAGTAAGATACACACGGCTACCTTCTTTAACGAACAATGAATCATTTTTGCCGTAAATCTTAAGGACTTTGCTTTTCGCATCCAAATGGAAACCATACTTTTTTTTAATGTTCATTCTTAGGATAACTTCTTCTGTTATGTCGACCACCAGTACTTGTTCATAGATAGGTAGTTCTTCGCCCGTCGCCGTTTGAAGTTGTACTGTTATTGGAGATGTCTTGCCATTTTCCAATAACATGTCGGAACGAATGATGGTCCTTGTCGCTTCTTTGTCAATCAATAACTGAAAACCTTTCATAGGCGATGCAATACAGTAGTTTCTGGTGCATGATTAAATGAGTCTAACTTACCTTTGTTTTGGTCAAGTTATGTTAGACTATTAAACGCTTTTCTTGTTTTCTTCTTAGGCTAAACACGGTGTCATTGTACGTGGCATACTTCATTGCAGTTTAAAGTCGTCACTCTGTTTTCCCGAAGCATTTTTTGCACTATTTTCTGATGCTTTCTTGTGTCTGCGCGGGTACTTCTGCAGCATTGCATAGCATAATTTATAATCGTCTTGGTGCAATGCTTGTTCGTCTACAAAAACCTCTATAGTCAATTGTTTTAGAAATCTATCTGGCGCCGTAGGATACAAAAGCCGTGCCAGTCTGGCGATGTCAACTTGATACACTTGTTCCAGATAAGTATCTTCTTTCCAGACGTAAAATTACCCATTCGTAATTCTTAAAGGTGGTCAGAGACAGTTTGCAAAATTTCAAGTGCTTCTCTACGTAGGGCCGATATTACAGAGTTTTCTGCTTGTTGCTTTAACCATTAATTGTACTGCGGTTTCAAACTAATTGTAGTAAATTGATCAAGAAACTTTCCAAAATTTAGAGGTACAAGTTTTTAATTTGTTTTCAAATGTATTGCACATTTCTTTTCTTAAATTTAAAATATGTGCTTGCTTTTTGTTTAGAACAATTTTCAGTTGGTTTTCTACACTAGCCTGTATGTATTCTTAGATGGTTTTAATTTGACTATTAATGCTAGTCCCTATTTCTTCCATTTTTTGAAATTTTTTTAGTAATTCGTTGTTCATTTTCTGCAAATTTTCTAGTAAATGTTTTCTATTTTTAAATTTTTTTTTTCATTTTGAAATTTTTTTTTTCATTTTTCTAGTATTTTCTGAAAATTTTCATCCAATATTTTTTCTATTTTCTAAAAATTGTCATCCATTCGTCTAATAAGGCTACCAAAAGTCATCAATTTGAGAACTTCAAACAATTACGAATCAACGTCTATTCCGTTTTCTTCTAAAGTTATTTGTCGCTATTGTTTGTTCACCTAATATTATTTTTATTTTTTGCACTGAATTTTAAAAACGACTAATTTTTTATTAATAAATTCAAACTGGAACACTTTAATACATAAACATAGGCGAATCGCAAACTAAGAGTTGTTTCAGAGCAGAAGATCACCGACACATGATACCAATGGAACGGGTTTTAAAACTAACTATTTACACGTAATTTAAAAAAAAAATTATAGGCGTAACTAATGTTTAATTAAACTAACTAAAAATATATAAGAAAAACTACTTATAAGTAATTTATATACGACTATCTCTCGATATTTATTAACAATATTCGCAGATATAATTTTGCATTATATTATCTACACTTGATGCACTTGTTTACTTAACACGCTCACTTACACGACGTGCTTAAACACTTTATTTAGATGGATTCTTTACACTTTAGATTTCTGACTAGATTATCGGTACAGAAAAAATTTTTTGTTTAAAAAGGTAATAATTATATATATTTTCCATATTTTGACACTGCTTTAACCTCAACGTCCTTACGTTTTTTGCGTTATTATTTTTCTTAGTGTACTATTTTGTGAACATATTACAAAATTTATCATAAAATATAAGTTTATTCTGAATGCATGTGCTTCTATTTTTTTAGTTTAGTTATCGTTAGACTCGAAAATCTTTTCTTAATTAAGGAAGCCTAATATTTGAAACGAATTTTCAGAGGCCCAATATTGGTATATCGGAAACGGTAACAGATAGAAAGTCTGTTAAGTGGACAAAGTGGTGTAATTTTATATCATCCTTACTATTCCATTAGTAGAATAAACAAATTTCTGTTTGTTCGATTTTTATTTGGAAAAAAACCAAAAACTGCTATTTTCGAAAATTTGCTGAAACTTTTTTATTTTTGAATTATTACAAAATACTTTTTGTAATTGTTTTACAGTGTGTTAGATTAGGTTAAAATGATGTAAGTTTAAAGTTATTTACTTTCTTGGTTAATGAAATAATCGCATAAATTTCAGCTTTCCGTATGGCTGCCATATTGAATTTTTGCACATTTGACTTTGTCAAGTTTTCTTATTATTACAATATGCCATATGCCAAACTTTATCCATACATTTTTGTTTTATATAAATTCTTATGCTTATGACTAAAAAATAAATGAAACTTAAATCAAGTTGCCTTGGAAATGAAACAAATGAAATTAACTATTTACGTCAAGCAGCATTAAGTACCCATCAAATAATGGCATTTACTAACAAAGATAAAATTGACTTATTAGAAGCTTATTTTTTAAGTGGCTGAAATGTAGATACGAAAAGCTTTATCCAGATCGTCAAGTGTGCTGCATCGCACATATTTTGTAAAAATGGTGCGTAATTTTCAGGAACATGGGTCCTTTAAGAAACCAATGAAAGACAAATGGTGGTTTTGAAAAATTTGTACAAATTTGTAGAAATGTACATTTGTATTGGAATGATGTTACTTTAGTAAGAATCTGTAAAATAAATTTCCAAGAAAGGTTGAGCAATAATGTTTGATTTGGAGTATTAGGGGGTCATGTACTAAGACTAATAACTTTTATCTTTACGTATAAATCAAAAATATTTATATTATGAAGCCTTGCAAAGACGTAAATTGTGGATTTCACATAAGGTCTATATAAAGACAAACTATGTTTTGCACATTTGCGTGACTTTTTTTTAACAAATAAAACACTTTTTCATTTCAATATATTTAGCGTGTCACTTTGTTGACCTTGAATTTTACATAACTTCCGTATGATATCTTCCTTTATATTGTTTTCAAATTTACATAAGTTACTAATAGAAACTTCAAAAAAAGTTAATTGATGAGCGTTAAATATTTTACGTTAGAATAAATCAATAGTAATAACCTTGCTTCTTGCAAAAGGTTAAGGTAGTTAAATTCAATATTTTGATTAGTGTTCTAAATTCGCACAAATGTGAACGTGCAATAATATATATTTTCACTAACACCACACGCCTTACCTATTAGAGTTTGATGTCTTGAAAATGAATTGTAACATTGTTAATCAGAAGTACATTAAAATGTATTGATCTTTATTGCCTGCTATTAAAGAAAATAATTTCTTCACGTATTCGTACTTGTGTTGTGATAGGCTTCCAATACTTTACTATAGCTACTGCGTTGGTAGTATAAATATTTGTACAATATTTTTTTCAATACACGATTGAGTCACGAAAATCAATTTGTTTGATGTGGTCAAGGTATCAAGAATATTACGATACAGAACTTTGTGTAATTAAGTATTTTTAGATTACAGTACCTTCTGGGTAAAAGATGAAGATGGTTTCCGAATAACCACAATTTACTACCACTAAACCATTTCTCCATCCGCCTCTTGCACTACAATATATTATACTGGTTATTTGCGTGTTTATATACATTGTAACTATAGGCAACGTGATCGCCATTTTGAAACGTATCCAAAAATTTACATGCGAATTTCTAATTACTTTGTGTTATTTACTTTACTTGCATTTTTTATTAAAAACATTATTTACAAGTATTTAATTAAATTATATATGCTTATCTTTATAGATTGGCATTGTTACATTATACATAATATATAGGACCTACTTGCAAATAAATCAATTCTTTAGGTGCGTTACATAACTAGAGACAACGACTTTTACTGAATAATTACATTAGTGATTATATGTATAGAGTCAGTTTTCTAAATATACAACACAATAAGGTTTGCGGTAATTATATTTGAATCAATATTCTTTTATCAGTTTTTATATCTAATCAATCAAAAATATAAGTGTTTGTGCTAGTATATTCAATTCAAATCTATTGTAAAGAATTTCAAATTAAATCAAAAATGATTTTTATATTATTGTAAAAGTATCCTGCAAAAAAATATGAATATTTATAAATTAATTTATATTTAATACATGAGGTATACATTTTTCGATGTAGGAAAAACGTTTTTATTTTAACTTGGTTTGATACTAAAAGTTTTCACAAATGTTCACATATATTTTTTAATACAAATGTTAGACTACTGTCAAAATTTATTTAAAAAGTTGGAATTTCTGTTAGTAGTTTTAAAATTATTATTTTCTTTAACATATTGTTTTATAAAAATACGGATTTTTAAGTACTTTTTGTTTAAAATATAAGTATATTGTAAAACGTTTTGTGTTGTATTGGCAGAAAATCTATTTTAGCATTCGTACTTTATGTTAGTTAAGAATTGTAATACAATAGAAAAGTTTTAATTTATTGAGCAATTTGTTCAAAATTCTAATTGAATGATTTCAAGTCAAACTGAATATATTTTAAAATTTAATTCGTACTTCTAAATGACAAAGAGACCAAAACAATTGTCAGTAAGATATAATTACATTTTAAACTTTGTTAACGTTGAGTTTGAATCTAATTTGTGTTGTTTAAATATTAAAATTCTTTAATTGTGATGCATAAAGAAAATGTGTAATTTGACTTTTATCTACGCTACTGTATTTTATTTATTACATTGCGCTTGTTGTAATCCTGTCAGTTTGTGATCTTTTTTAATACATCACTTTTCATTTCGGTTTTATGTGTTTTATAAAATTTACTTATTTGCTTTCATTGAAATAAAAAAGTCGATTTATTACAAGAACAACTTTATTTTATGTAATCATTTGGTATTTTATAAAATCTTTTTATTACTGTTTATACCGTGTCATGCCAAAACGTTTGTTGTGTTTTTAATAATTATTTAATTAAATAACTATGTTGTCGCACAGTAGGCCAGAATTTACAAAAAGTGGCCAAAATTTGGATAACGTTTTAAATGGCTTCAAAATTGTTTAGATAATTATAGAAAATAATGGAAAAAATACTATGTGTTAGGAGTGGTTTTTAGGGGTGCCGTTAATCTTAAAGAAACAAAATTTAAAATTATGCGTCGACTATGTCAGTTATCTGTAAATATACTTATTATAGGAAAAATGATTTTAAAAAACCCACAGGTGACACGGCTAACTTTTAGGGGTGCCAAAAGTCGAGAAATTGTCTGATTTGGATTATTCTTAAAATGTTTCAAACAAATAAAATTTATGTGTCAGGGAAAATTTCAATTATTACTTACAAACTATGTTTCTTAATGTTTACCCAACTTAAATAGAGTATGTGTGACCTGTAAAACACGGGAGAAACAAGTAAAAAAAAAACTGGTGTGGTCACCACACGATTTTTGTATACACACACACACACCCACACAGACACCCAAAATTTTTTTGTCAAAAATTTTTTTTTCTGATTCAGGAGACCTTGAAACGTGAAATTATGCAAACAAAAATGTTTGAAGAAAAATTGCGATCGCTGTACTTTCTTTATAGGAAAGTAAAAAAAGATGCCAAAGTGTTTTACATATAAATAAAAATAATATATGATTACTGTCACCATTTTATTGTCACTCTCACTATCACTTTCTTCTTCTGACGATGTGTCCGCATCTGATATTTCAGCCGTTGTTGGAGGAGTTGGATCTACTGCTGCAGATGGGGAGAATGATGTCCGAACTGATGGTACTTTCAGTAGAGACAACACATCTGAACATATAATAGTAATCTTTATTGAAGGTAGCTGTCGCAAGGAAGAAATGAGGGGATCTAAAGTAATTAATAGCCGATACAACAAGTCTTGATTGACCGCGATTCTCAAAAACTTGCGCTTATGATGTTCTCTAAAATATTTTAGATTCTTATTGCGCGATTCCTGTGCTTCCTCAGTTAATTGTCCAATCGGAAAAATTACTTCTTTGATTACTATGAAACCATGCAAAAGGATTTTGTGTACGGAGGCAGGCATGTAGTACCAAGGGTACTTGCTCACAAATAGATTTGCAGTTTCCAAAGCGTATGTGTTGAATACGTCAGGATTTACGGCATATCCAACAGATAGCGTAAGCAAAATTACGCCAAATCTCTTAAGTCGTTCGTTAAGTCCAGTTATAGAAGCGACCAAGGAAAAATCACTAAAAAATCTTCTGGCGGTATTGCCATCATTCGTTGTTCCACTACCACCACTTTTTGGGATCTCGACCAGTAACCCCATTATTTCACGATAATCTCTGTATTTTTCTTTTTCTTTCTTCAAAACGTGTATTTGTTTCTACACCACGCACTTGCCATTTTTGTATATTTAATCTACACGATATGTACAACAAACATTTAAAAAATCGTATCCATGCATGAAGAGACGATAACCCAAACTTCGAAGTATTTTCTTATACTTTTTTCTTAAGAACTTTGTCTATGTTATTCATCTCTTTCGGGGTCGCCTTACAAATATAGCAAGTTTGTGCTGAGGCAGTTTTCGAAATAGCATTGCAAACTTTACCATTAATCATCATCATGACGCAAACATACGACACAGACAATTCTTTATTTTGAATTTCGCATTTTGTGGGGACAATATCTTGAATTTGATTTTTTACATAATTTTTTTCTTGTACAGTTAGTGTACTGGATTCTATCTGAAACTGATATCTAATTGGTCGGTAAAACTTGGTAAAAGAAGTCGTTACAAAAGAACCAGAGATGTCAAAAATAAATCACCATCACCTATTTCAGACTCTAAAAATACTTGCTTGTATTCAGAATAACCAGTACTTCCATCGCAACCAGATTTTACAACTAATACCAAACTATTTAATGCATCGACAGACAGACTAAATAACTGGCTCTCATAAAGCAACTATACGCCTTGTCGTATGCCCATAAGGTCCTGCAACAAAACTTCTGCGAAAAATTCTGTTAAAATTTTATCGTTTTTTCGAGGGTAACAGCGGGCCTCTCGAATTTTATTATACAACGGATATATGTTTGCAGACTGTTGTTTTCCAGTTCGTCTTTGAATTAAATATTGAAGCTTTATCTCCTTGGCTTCTATCATGATTGAAAGAGCTTTATCAGGTGTCTAAGGTTTAGCAATTTACAAATTTTTACTCTTATGACGAACTTCTCGTATTTCAGTGGCCCTTGTGAGAGTAGTTAAAACTGCGTTGGCAATGAGGTTCGCCGCAGAAACTTTTAGTTTGTGCCTCAAGTCCATACTTTCCGCCAATGCAAGATCTTCTGGTTCATAACTGGCAGTTAGTTGATTCGCTTTTCCTCGGTTTGTTCTTGAACTACTCTCTGAATATGGCAGGCTAGAACGTCCATGGGGACGTACGCTGCATTTTGAAGATTGTGGCTCTTCACTAGCAGTGTCCTTTTCGCCCGTGTCGAAAACAAACGGCTTGCTTAACCAAGCTCAATTTTTTTCTAAAAACCTGGGCATAAAATTGGAAACCGCTTTCAGTCTTGTATAAATTTTGCATTGTTTTGTTTTAGTTGTGCGGCAGCTGTTGGATCATTTTCAACGAGGTAATGATGCACCAAGTAGTTAAACAAATGTACAGTCTGATAAAAGCATCTCTCGTTTTTTTTTGTCACAAAATATCACAAAGATGTCTCCTTGTCAACATCTAGATTATAGAAATTTCTGAAAATACACGAGAAAAATTAAACTAATAAGTATCTAAGTATTATACAGGGCGTTTCACAACAATAACTTATAAACTATTAGGTATACATACCTTTAATGAAACACTCTTTTTATGTATCAACCAGAAAAGGAAATATAAAATGTACAAGCGCGAAGTATGTAATACTGAAGTAACGCTGTTACGTCGTAGGTACATAACGCTGCGACTGCGTAGATACGTAATGCTGTGACAGCGCAGGTACGTAACGGTGTGACATAGCAGATACGTAATGCTGTGACAGCGTAGGTACGTAACTAACTATATTACAAAAGTACGACATAGAGACACACATGTGCGTTAGAAACAATGCGTATGAGGTGTAATAGTGACATACCAAAGAAACTGCGTTACGTACTTGGTAAGTAATTTGTACGTAACTGTGTTCGCTGGGTATTGATAATCTTAAAAATTGGATGCATATAATTTACAAATCGAACTTAAAATGACTTCATACATGTTGCCGCAGATAATTTTGCTGCCGATTTATTAAGACTTTGTTTCATGCGATTGCAAGTTTCTTCGATAACAGGTGCAGTGAAGTACAGTAAACCTTTCTGTAGGCTTTCCTTTGCAAATGCAATTATTATTATTTAAACATCAGTTAATTAAAACTTGTTTACGTTGTCGGAAAGCATCGTAAGTAAGATTTCCTTCTGAGAAATATTCGTTGAATTGATCGATGCAACTTTGAAGAGTATACGACCAAGTTCCATCGAGATTACGAATACCATTTTTCGGTTTGAAAATGCGTTATTACAATAACGATGACTCGTTCAGGAGTAAAGATCGAAAACGTTATTGTCTAATAAAAATTAGACCTCAAAATTAAAGTTGTTATTTAGTACTTACCAACAGAAACACAAAAAGTGCTGAATAGTTACAATTATAACTATTTTAAAATATAAAAAAATCGAGAATAACGAAAAAGTCGAAAAATAATACCCGATGTCAACAAAACGTAGGAAATGGGTTTTAATAAAGTTTCTGTATTATTACATTTGATATAACAGTAAATTTGATAAAAATCATTTATTTTAGAGGTTTAACACTAACGGAGACGTTAGGAATGATAAAACCTTTCACATCCACTTCTGCCAGAAAATTCACGTGGAAACGTTACTGATGAAGATTCTGAAGATGAAGACAATCTTCATCCCAACAATCTACCATCTAGTCAACCAAGGGCTCCTGTCAAAATAAGGTTTATTCAAGCAGACGATAATAACACAGCAGCATTTGACGAAAATGATATTCCACTTGCTCAGTGACAATCGGTTTCTTCCACCAGTACAAATAAAAATTCAAAAAAAAAAAAAATCAAAACGTATACAAATGAGTGCGTGAAGATTTTGAAGTTTCTAATATTGAAGAATAGCCTATTGATAACACAGAATTGCAACGATTGACTACAAAGCAATTATTTAAAATATTTTTTGATGACGACATGATTAAATTGATTCTAGCAGAAACGAATAGATATGCTTCCCAAAAAAATAAATTTAACGATATTTCGACCGTGAATTGAAATGCTTTTTAGGAGTACTAGTCAGATTGAGATACGTTTAGCCCTCTAGACGGTGAATGTTCTGGGAATGAGAAAAGAATACGCGTATACCCATAATGATCTGGTCCCTAACGCAATATCAAGAGATAGTATAGTATGTTGATTTCCTGTCTATAGATGGCAATTGTTTACATAAATCACGATAGAGCTGAATGTAAAGTTGAACAAAAAAAGTCCTATGAGTTCCCGCTCTAAAAAAAATGTAAAAAATACCTTTGTTATTGCTTAATATCATAATACAAAATAGTAGATCCATTCAGTCCCATTTATTAAATATTTTTATTTTTAACAAACGTCGTGTTATATCTACTCAGAGTAAATCCGCGCCGCGCTATTAGGCTAAATTAGAATAAATAAATTCAAGATTTGTTCAATAAATAAATGTAAATACAATGCAACATAATTGTTTGTAAGATTTTGTTTTAAAGCTATTGTTGTATGCATTACATTACTCAAGTGGAGTAGTATATATACGATTAAATTATTTAAACTCAAAGTCTTCTCCACTAATACATATTGTATTAGTTTTAATTTAGTTTAAACATGTTTCGACATTTTTTTATACACGACTTTCAATTATATAAAAATAAGTCCATTATGTTAGGTACTTCTAAACAACCAGGTACGTAACAATTGTTGGGTTTATCTTAGGTTTCGTTGTTACGTACCTGGTACGCATCAGGTACATCACTTTGAGATATAACAATGTTTTTTTATTTTAACAGACTATGTACGTAATAATTTTTCTGTTTGTGTTACGTATCGCTGTTACGTACATGCTACGTATTAAATACATCACTTTGCGCTGTAACATTGTTTTCTTATTTTAACAAACCCGGTACGTAATAACTGTTCTGTTTATCTTACGTTTCGTTGTTACGTACCTAGTACGCATTACTTTGCGATGTAATAGTGTTTCTTTATTTTAACAGACCAGATACGTAACTGTTACATTAGTGTTTGCTGAGTAGAAATTTGCCACGAAGCATTAAAAAACAAGCTTTTGATGACTCCGTTCATGGTTACGGTTTATCAAGAATTACGTGCTCCTGACTTCTTGCAGTGCACAATTTTGTGAATGGTTTAATGAAAATTTAAAATAATGACAACCTGTTGGATGTAACTTTTAATGTTTTAAGAGTTAACACATCCCAGGCAGAAAAATATAACTTGAATACGTCTTAAATTGAAAATACTTCTTTGTATCTATTTTGAAGATTAATATTATACAAAATACTTTTTTAAAAGATTTTAAAAAAGTTTCTTAATATTAAAAGAGTAAGATGTCTCAAAAATCTCTAAAACAACTTTTTTTGAAAGTTGCCGTTGCAAAGTCTGCTTTGATCTTTTTCAAGAAGTTTAGAAAAAGTTGTGTTATGTTCTTGTATTATATAATAAGATTAACGAGCAATCTTTAGATTTTATATATTACTGGCATCTCGACATAAGTTAGTGTTTCCTTGATTTTCATATCTATAATGCACGCTACAATTTTTTTTAAGTAATCCAACTGAATCTAAAAATTATTCTATAAGTAATTAACATGATGAATTAACGAATATATAACTTAACACTTAACCCACTACATAATCATTTAGATAACCAGAACGAATTTTCTGTATATTTGATCTTACGTTATTTACATGTTCTTTTATAATGCCAACAAGTTGATCTACAACTTCCGTATACTGATTATTATCATTATCAATAGAATCAAAGTCATAGTCATCAAAAATATATTCAGTCTCATTCTGTGTATCATAGATAAGTGTTGTTTTATTTAAAATTTTTGTTTCGTCTATATCTGTTATCATAGGTATCTTCTACGATATAGGATCTGTTTGGAAGAACTTCTACTACTTTACCTTTCCTCAACTTACTTTCAAATTGTACCCTAACATTATCATTAATTGTCAATTCAGGTAATTTTTTTGAATTTCTATTGTAATATTTAGCTTGAATATTTTTTTTCTTCTAATTTACTTTGTACCAATTCTTTATTAATAATTATCGGAACTAAATTTTCGGTAACACAAGTGAATTTTGTTTTTACCATTCGATTGAGATTTTGGTAATGGCGTATTTCTATATTTCAATAAAAATAAAGACAAATCATTACTAGTTTTCATTTTTTTTAACATTTATTTTACTACTCCAACGGCACGCTCTGCCAATCTAATGGATTGATGATAATGAGGACTACAAAAACTATACCTAAAATTTCATTATCTAGCAAATTGTTTGCGTTTTAAATGGATTATTGTCTGAATAAAATGTATCTGGTATATTGCATAAATAGATTTTAGTACTTTAATAATTTCATCAGCAGTTTTATTATTTATCGGAACTGCTTTGATCCAATTTGAATAGTAATCTACAACTACTAAATAACATTTATTAATAAATTTGCAGATATCGCTAGCTATTGTTTGCCATTACCTTGATGGTATGTTACGATTGATTAGAGGTTTTTTTTGATTTGTTAATCTATGTTCCTGACATGTAATGCAATTGTTCACTTTCTATTTCAGTTGATATTTTAGGCCAATATAATAATTGCCTAGCGCTTAATTTTGATTTTTCAATTCCTGGTTGTCCTTCATGTATTAATTTTAACATTTATAATTTTAATTGATCTGGTACAATTAACTTATTATTTAAAAATAATAATTCACCACTACTAATCAAATAATCTTTCAATTTATAGTAATGTTTCAATTCTGTGTTTAGTGTATTGTATTCTGTCCAATTTCTGTTAAGAAATTCCATATCTTTTGACAAATTCGGATTATTTTTATATGCTTTTATAAAAACTAGTCTTTTTTCTTCAGTACTTAGTAAATCTTTTCATATGCCATGTACAACATATTCTAATTGAACATCGTCTTCTACAGGAGTATCTATATATGACCTTGACAATGCGTCAGCTTTATACATTCTTTTACCTTTTACATATATTATATCTAGATTGTATTTCAATAACCTTAACAACATTCTTTGCAAGCGAGCTAATACCTTATCAAGATTTTTACGTGCTGATAAGCATAAATATAATTATGGAATTTTTCACACGAGAATACGATGGCAGACAACTCTTTCTCAATCTGTGCATAGTTTAATTCAGATTTGGATAATGCTTTAGAAGCATAAGCTACAGGTAAACCTTTCAGTAATAAGCAACATCCAATGCCACTACTAGATGTATCTGTTTGTATAATAATTTTTTTATTTTTGTTAAATATTTATAATATTCGCTTATTAATTTTTTGAAATAATTTAACTCCTGTTCATGTATATCAGTCCATACAAATTTTTAATTATTCTTTGTTAAATTTCTCATGTTTTTAGTTAATTCTGACAAGATACTAATGTATTTAGAAAAGAATTTTAATAAACCTAAATATTCTAAGCAGTTCTTTATTATTTGTAGGACTCTTTATAGCTATGACTGCTGCAATATTTTTTTAATCTGGTTTTACACCATTTTTAGAAATTATCTGACTCATAAATGTTACTTCTGATAATTTATACTGAAACTTATTAACATTCAACTAAATATTATACTTTGGTGCACGATCTAACATAGTTTTCAAAATTTCATTAGGCTCCTGTTCATTTACTCCCGCTACTATTATGTCATCGAAATAAACATTAACTCCGGGGAGATTCTCAAATAACTTATAATTTGTTTTTTGAAATATTTCTAGGGCTGACGATATACCAAAAGGTAGTCTTTTAAATTTGTACTTCCCAAAAGGAGTGCTAAATGAACATAAATTTGAACTATCATCATCTAACACTGTCTACCAGAACCCATCCTTCATATCCAAAACAGAAAAAATATTCTTACCAGACAAATGAAATAATATATTATCACAAGTAGGAATAGTATGATGTATTCTTTTTATACACTTATTTAGCAGTTTTGGATCCAAACACAAACGTAAAGCTTCACTGGGTTTTTCAACTATCATTAATGTATTGAACCATTCAGTTGGGTAATTTACTTTTAAAATTATAGTTAAAGATTCTAATTTGTCTAAGATTTCTTTTAATTTGTTTTGTAATGCAAATAGTATTTTGCGCTGTGTCTGTATCACTGGTATAGCATTATCTATTAATTCTATTTTTTACAACTCTGGTACTCTTCCTACTCCCTTAAAAACATGTTGGAATTTGTTATTAACTCCTTGACATACGAACACGTTTGGGAGACGTAATTTGTTTCTTATGCCAAAACAATAATTGACGTGTCTCAAACGTCTTCAACATTTCGTTGCGAGTTGTTGTTTACAGTACAATCAAAAATCATTTCTATATCAAGAAATTATTAATACCGTACAGTTTAGAGTTTTTAACGTTAAAAATAATCCAACGGTATGTCCGAAACGAATTTATTTTTTGAAAGTGAGAACGAAGATGAGGCAGTAGTTCGAGCGAAATTTCTGAGGAGAGTAGTTTATTCCGAAATGTTCGTAAACGAGTAAAACCTTTATACAGCTGTGATCAATCAGATTCATCAGAAACTATAGAAGAATGGAAATGGGAAGATAAAGAAAATAATCCAAACATAATAGCATTTACTGAACAACCTGGTAACAACGCTTTAGTTTTGCGCCGATTAGGGACCAATCCTACTTCTCTTTATGCTTTCAAGCAAGCACTGAATGCTGATGCATCGCAAATGATTGCAAATGAGAAAACAACTAAAGATGAAGAATGGTTTCTTGTTACAAGTGACGAATTGCAAGCATATTTTGCACTATGTATTATAATGTCGCAAGTAAAAAAATCTTCTATAGATATGTATTGGTCAAACCGAGCAATTGTGGAAACACCAATATTTTCAAATACAATGCCTGAAAAACGGTTTCTAGCTATATCTCACTTTCTACATTTTACGGACAACTAAACGATGAATAAAAACGATAAGCTAAAAAAGGTTCGCAATGTGGTTGTTTACTTGAATGAAAAATTTCTTCAGTTATACACCCCTAATGAATCTGTCTCAATTGATGAATCACTGATGAAATTTCGAGAAAGGTTGAGCTATGTACAGTTTATTGCTTCAAAAAGAGCCCGATTTGGTATAAAATTTTATAAACTTTGCGAATCAAAATCTGGATATTGTTCACAGTTCAAAATTTACGTAGGCAGAGAAATGGTAAATGATAAGAAAACGCTAGTTTTTCAACATGTGGTGATGAAATTAGCGGAATCAATTTTAGGAAAAGGATATATGCTATATTTGGATAACTGTTATTCATCACCTGCACTGTTTGATTTTTTGAGAAAAAAAAACGTGAACGCAGTTGGAAGTGTAAGGAAGCAACGTAAAAATATGCCTAACCAACTTTTTACGAAAATAAAAAGAGGAGAGGTACGAACTTTGTCTTCTAATGGTGTATTGTCCTTACATTGGCATTATAAAAAGGACGTCTACATAATCAGTACAAAACATGTTTCTGCCGAAATGACAAATACTGGGAAAAAAGAAATCTGAAAAATGGGGAAGAAGAACAGATTATAAAACCGAAATGTATCATTGAGTATAACAGCGGAATGGGAGGTGTGGTTAAGCAAGATCAACTACTGACTTGTTTTCCATTTATACGAGAATGTGTAAATACATAAGAAAATATTTTTTTACATGATTGATATTACTGTTTATAACGCGTACGTTCTATATTCGAATACTCCTAATGCAGAAAAACTAAGAATAGTGAATTTTCGACTTAGTATCGACTTCTAATCTATCGTCGCCAATTAAATTCAGGAATATGGCTATTATTACATTTTCATCTTCCGTGTAACATTTATTTCTAGCACTGATGTGTATATAACATTTTTGTATCCACTTTTTTCAATTCATCCTTATATTTTTAGCAAATTCAAGGTTTTTAGGCGGTTTGAATTCCATGTTTTTATTTATTTCTAGCAGTTTTTATTTTCTATCCTAGTATAACTAGTACCTTGTAAAATCAAGACCACTGGCTTATATACTGTATGGTTATAATCTTCAATCTCTTCCGTTTATTTTAGTTTTTCTGTCAAAATTCTTATGTAGGTATTCTTTTTTATATTTTTTGTATTCACACCTGACACCGTGTTATATTCTTGTATCATATAATAAGATGAGCAATCTTTTGATTTTATTTATTATTGACATCTCGACATAAGTTGGTGTTTTCATGGTTTTTATATCTATATACTACAAGTTGATTATCATTAAAAGAGGAAGAAGTTTTACGCAGCGGCGTAACAAGCAACGGAGAGGCCCGTATGCGAAGTTGCTATTGGGGGCCCTCTAGTTTTGGTAATCAAAAGTCTTATTATATGCATACATGTATATATAAAAAAACACAAAACAGTGACAACAAATAATAATAATACAAAAGATAAAACTGATAATGACTAAAAATTAAAACTGTTAATAAAAATTCTTTTTTCTAGCCTTTGCTTCGGCAAATACATCAATAATTTTACTAATATTTAAACTTCTAGCAGCCTTGTTTTCAATCGAGAGTATTGCTAAACTACTTAATCTATTCTGAGACAATGTACTTCTCAGGTAGTTTTTAATGAGTTTTAACTTTGAGAATGACCTTTTTGCTGAAGCTGAAGTCACCGGAATTGTCAAAAATAGTGTAAGGGCAATGCATACTTCTGAGAATGAAGTACGTAACATAGAATATTTTACAATAATTAGTTCTAACATTTCTTTTAAACAACTTATAGAATCTAACTCTTTTTTAAATGCATTCCTAAAATGAATTCATAAATAAGATTTTTAGAAAGATCTTTGTTATACTCTTCGATCAACGAAAGACAAAGCTCGCGCAAATGGTCGTCTGATGTCGTTTTTAGAGTCTGTGGCATGATAACGGTAAATCATTTGTTAATCTTCTTGACACTTTCAAATCTATGTATAATTTGATGTGTTAAAATATCTATAGTTGATAGAAATACATTTATTTTATAATGCATTGTAGGGTCTGCTAGCCTTTCGTCACTTGAAATTTCATCGAAATGTTTTTTTACCCGTCTGTTTCTGCTATTTTCAAAATTAGGGTTAATAGACCATTTAACTGCCATTTCACGTGCCGTTTCTAACAATTCATCAAAATTTTCACGTAACTGTTTTAAGTTAGTATAACTGTTATCTAATAAAGTACATGCAGATTTCACATCTATAGATGGTGTTTGAATTGCCTTAGATACAGTATCACAAATTTTTAAAATTTCATGTTCAAGAACAACTAAAAAAACTGTTTTAAAGTTTTCAAAGTACTTTTTTTAACCCATTGCTTCGTTCTTCTGGTTTACCTTTTCTGATGTTAAACATATCTTTGACAAAACTCTTAGAATATTGTGGTAGTGAAACCTTAATGAAACTACACAATCCCGCCGCGATGACCATCTTGTAGGACACACTCTTTTTAAAGTGTGCCGTTTAACTTCGAAAAAAGATTGCAGCAATGGCCATCTTTGAATACTATTCCCAAAAAAAACATACACGCGCTCCAAGATTTTATAAAATTTTAAAATTTCCGGTATAGCTTTAACAGAATCATTCAACACTAAATTTAAAGCATGTGCTGTACAATGTACATATGTCGCGTTTGGCTGTATTTTTAAAAGTTTTGCTTTAACATTATACACACCACTCATATTTGCGGCTCCGTCATATCCTTGTCCTCGTAGTTTATGTAATTCTAAACTATTATTTTGAGCAAAAGATAAAATCTGATTTGCTAAAATCTGTCTAGTTTGACCTTCAGCTTCTTGAAACCCTAAAAAAGTTTCATTTATAATTACTTCTTTGGGTTTTCCTTCATCGTCATTTTCTATAGAAACATATCGAACAATTATGCTTATTTGATCTGTCTTTGACATATCCTGCGTTGTATCTATAATTATTGAATAAAAAGGCGATTTTTTAATTTTTTATATTAAAGAATTTTTAACTTCATTGCCGACAATATCTATAATTTCATTTTTAATAGTAGAACTTAAATATTTTACTGATTCTGTAGATTTGTTTAAAAAATCATTCAGTAGTGGACTATAGTTTGATAATAATTTAATTATATTAAGGAAAATTCCAGAATTAGTGTTGTTCGTAATATCCTCCCTATGACCCCTAAAAGGCAAATTTACATTTATTATTCTATCAAGAAGTTTTCTCCAATATTTTGCTTCTTTTCTTATTTGCGCCTCCAATTCTGTATCCACAATTCCAATGTTCATTTTCCATTAATTGTAAATAATACAAGCAGAATGGTGATGAGACGATTTTTCATGACGTGAAATTTGTTGAGTTATATGGCGCCAGTCATCAACTCCGTGTCTCCATTCATTCCGATCTACAGCAAAGAGCCAGCAAGGTTCGCAATAAGCTTTATTTAATCTTGGTGAATAGCATAACCACATTCTTGGAATTTGTCCCGTAATTGAACTTTGTTTATAATATATTTTAGAAAAACTGCGATTATCTTTATTTTTTGGAAACGATCCAGGCTGTTGACAAGGTCCATATTGGACAATGTATTTTTTATCTTTTGATTTTAAATTGGTTATATCAAAATTTGCTCTGTCACTTAAATATTCTATTCAGTTCGATGTTACAAATGTAGAAGACGTTGGAGTACTATGTTTTTAGAAATCTACATATACGGAACCGGAATTCTCTTCTACAGCTATAAGTGTGGAACAGCATGGTTCTTCTACAGGTTCTTTGGTTTTATTTGCAACTGAAATTACGTCAAAAGGAATAATAATACTTAAGTTATTTCTCCTACACTAGTTATAAAGCAAATTAAATAATGTCTAAAGAAACATAAACAACGACAAAACAAAATTTTATATTTTGGATTATGACAATAAAAAAGTAATAAATTTTGACATAGCCGCATCTGGACATAGTTTTTCTAAGCAAAAGTTAAGTTGTTGCTGATGCAGGCATGCAGCTTAAAGCGAAGCTGGCTCACAAACCAATTACTCTGATAGGAGTAATAATTTTGAGATAGTAGTAAAAAAAAGGTAACAAGAAATTTTAATAATTATTTACTGAAGTTAAAATCGACAGAAAATAAGCATAAATGTTAGAAATCGTAATAGTTGGTTTTTCGTATAATATCTTTTATTGTGTACAAACAGGTAAGTGATTTGTTTCACATCCTACCAATACAATCGGCAATGGATTTTTTTAACTTTAACTTATTTATTGTAAAATTTAGGTTTTCTATAAATAAATAGAAGAAATAGTAAAAAAAAACTAAACAAATTTAATTATTTTCCAATTGATTCATCTTATTTGCATACTGTATATACATACATACACATTTTTATAATGAATTGAACAATTTAAGTTTGCAAATGTACGCTTAGCAAGGAGATATATTTGCACCTTTATTTTTTCAACGATACGACGTAGAATCATTAATGGTAAATAAATTTTCTTATTTCTAAACAAACACAAGCAATTTTAAGAAAATTAATTATTAAACTGTACCTTGTTTGGTAGTGTTTTCCTGTACACAATTTTTGTTGCTATTTGGAAGATATTCAGTAATTCTTGGAAATTTGCTCTTTCTTTTCTCTTTTTCCCGATTTAATTTCCGCTTAGCCGCTCCACTTAAGCCCGATGGCATTTTGCATTAATTTTTCTTAATTCACGGCTATATAAACAACACTCACTCGCTTGATTAATTTACAAAAATAACATTAAAGCACTAAGAAAGAATTATTTAACAAGATTGATCGAAGAAGAATGTAGTTTGACATGTGCTTTTGCTTACCGCCCTTATCCGTAGAAAAGCCAAAGAAGTATCAATTTCTAAAATTTTTATTGTGTGCTTTGACAACTAAAAGCCGCTCGATGCATAGGATTACTAAAAGTACGACTCTCATTCATATATGTACATTACATATATAAAAAATATAAACCATAAACGTATGAAAACCAATATGGTTTTGTTTTTATGAGCGCCGGCTTTTATACTTCTTATCTTCATTTTACTCTTATTTCATTTAGTGATTGTTATTAATACTTCTAGTATTTATGTTTAATTATTTTAGTACAATGAGTATTATATGTAATAAGTAAATCTTTGAAAACAGAATTTAACTATGCTTTAATTCTACGATATACAAATCTTTTGTTAAGAAAGTTTAAAATATATAATTTTATTAAAAGCAGTAAAACGTTAGTTATTTAGACATACTTTTGAGGTGTATAACAAAAATTGTACTACTGGAAAGCGTACGCTGGGGACCCCCTTTGATAGAGGGCCCGTGTGCCTTGCACCCACGGCACCCCGGTAGTTACGCCGCTGGTTTTACGGATTTCTCTACGAAGGATTAAAAAAACTTCTACAATCTAAAAGAACTTAAGAGCTCTGTTCTAGTACAAATTAATACCACATCAGAGCTGTCATCTAAAGTATTAGTGAAGGAGTAGTAAATGGAAATAATACAGTACTTAATGTATATGAAACGATACGTCACGTCGTCAACTTACTGGAGTATGCGAATTTCCGCATCTATAATTTGTAATTGCAACGGACAACAGGTGTTACTGTTATCATTGTTATTCTTACTCTAGCGTGTTCGTATGTTCTTATGGCTTTCAACGAATTAATTGTAAGTAACAATCTAATAATAGTAATTATTAGGGTGACCAGACGTACTATTTTTAAGAGTATTGTTCTCTTTTTCAAGTCATTGTACTCTGTACTCTTACTTTTTTTTAAAACTGCTAAATGTTCTCTAAATTTAAAAAAATATGATATATTTTATAATTATAACAATTTTTAGTTTAATCAAAGGTTTAATGCTTTAACACGAGGTTTTGCGACTGCGTGAATGCCCAATGCCGAACTTAAACGAACTCATACCCACATTACAAGCATCTTTGAGAAATATAACCTAGTATTTGTTGCCTTGTATTTGTATTTAGTGTATTTACTATACCTAACCTGACTAAAATACCAATTATTGGTATTGTATATTATGGTGCGAAGAAAGTGTAAATATAATGAAGCGTTTGAAAATAGTTATCCGTGCGTGAAAAAGAGTAAAGACAATGATGTTTACAAAGCATATTGTACTATATGCCGTAAGGATTTTTCTATACAAAACAAAGGAAAGTACGATGTTCAACAACACGTCTTAACAAAGACTCATAAAGATTACGCGGCTGCATCAACAAGTGCAAAACTGAATAATTTTTTTGCTCGAAAAGATTCAACAGAAGAACTGGATAGCATTAGACAGGAAATACTTTGGTCTTATCACAATGTAAATCATAATCTTTCGTTTCGAAACATGGACTGTACAAGTACTTTAATCAAAAGTTCATTTGATAAAAAATTTTCATGTGGTCGAACCAAATCCGAAGCATTAATTAAAAATGTCGTGGGTGACTGGAGTGAAAACCTTTTAAAAGCTAACTTAGATAAAACTCAATTTGTCGTATTATCATGTGACGCGTCTAACAGAAAATCTACAAAACTTTTACCGGTGTTAGTGCGTTATTGTGAAATAGACGCTTCAACGTTTTGTGTAAAAAGTGATGTGTTAAAAATTCACGATATTCCGAATGAAACTGCCGATACTATTTCCTCAGTATTAATGGACACCATAAAGCACTATAAACTTGAAAATAAAGTGGTGGGTTTTTTAGCAGATAATGCACCGCTTAATTTTGGAAGTATAAAGAAGAAAACAAGTGGAAACGTGCATGCATTGTTAGAAACAAACTTAGACAAAAACGTTTTATCGATAGGTTGTGGAGCTCACATTCTTCACAATGCAATTTGTGTTGCCGTATCAAAAACAATACCTATTGATATCGAAAATTTGGTATTTAAAATCTACAATCATTTTAGTATATTTACGGTGAGAACAGAAAATCTGAAAAATTTCTGTGAATTTATAGGGTGTCAATACGAAGGTCTGTTATATCATTCTAAAACACGCTTCTTATCGCTAATGCCATGCATAGAAAAAATTCTTGAAATTTATGAAGCACTCAAGTCTTTTTTTCTGAGTGAAGAACATGCTCCGATACAAATTGTTAATTTTTTTAACGATAAAACAAGTGAAATGTGGTTACTTTTTCTGCAAGCGCAATTACAAATCTTCAACGAAGTAATTACAAATATTGAGATAGAAGAAATTACAGGAGTTGAAGTATCTTCGCACTATTTTTGCTTATTAGAGAAATATATCGATATCCTTTCACTACAAAAAACTTACTAAGCAAACTTGTCGAAGAAGGTGTGATAAAAGAAGAATATGCTTATTCGGTGTCAAAAAGATTTTATTACGAGGTCGTTTGTTACTTGCAGTCATGGTCAAGGCGATTTTTTGAAGAATCCAATAAGATAAAGTACTTTCTTCTCAAGCAGACTATGACATACGAAGAATTTGAAGAATCTTTTTCTTACTTTTACTCTAGGGCAAAAAATCACATTTTAGATTTAGAACATATAACAACTGACAATCATATTTTTGATACTTACCGTGCAATTGCAAAATGTATTGAGGAACACGTTAAAGAATGGGAGGAAAAAAAGGAAAGCCTAATAGCAAGATGGAGATTCGTTTACAGTGTTCTAGTGAAGAGTGAATGTGATGTAAGATTAACAAAATCTTTAATCAGTTTTATCTTTACGTTACCTGGTTCAAATGCGCAGTGTGAAAGACTTTTTAGCATAATTAAAAATTACTGGACTGAAGAAAAGAGTAGGTTAACTGTTCATACGGTAGAACAAGTAATGAAGGTTAAATTTAATATAAAAATGACATGTATGGAATTTTATCATGCAATCAAAGATGACATTAATTTGCTGAAGAAAGCAAAGACATCTCAAAAATATGTAAAATTGTAATTATTACAATAAAACTAAAGTTAATATTAATATTAAATATTATTATTTGAGCAGTGTACTCTTTTTTATTTTAAAATTTGTGGTCACCCTAGTAATTATAGTTGATTGTTTATATTTGTTTCAAAATAACCTAGCACTAATATTGTATATTATTCCACTGAATCTGAAAATGCCAAAAACATCTTAATTGTAGTGCACATCATAGGGAGCGCAATAAGTAAAGATATGTTTTGTATATGTGCATCTGAGTTTAACTATCTGCATTCACAATACAGTGTACGCCACTTATTGGAATCACCGATAATGTTATCAGTCGGGTAAAACTTTATTAAATACCGAGCCGGATGTATGCTACTATATAGAGAAAACACCGTTTGTAGTAATCATAATTTTGGTTTGTGCTATCAATTTTTTTCTCAGGTTTGCTTATATATATAAACAATAATCTATTTTACAGTTTGTTCCGGGCTCTGAAAATGTCCACTGTGACGTGTGACGAAAGCTTAGCTTGTGTAAGAACCACAACACGGGAATTATCCAGAATAGAAAAATTTATTAATAATGCAACCTGTAGAAACCTGAACTCTATCATTATTGTTTGACCGTGCCGCTCCTAGAACAGTACTACCGTTCCGCATTCTTAAAATCAAAATTGTGCTATTTCCAGTGGCGTAAATGCTCTACTATCTAAATTTTGTATGACGAATATTATATAAATCTTTGTAACCTCTACAGTAGCCCAGCAAACACAAGGTAGCTTAATTTAGTAGTTTATTGGGTATTGAAAAGTCATTTATAAGTAATTTAATTTTTTTCGTAATTTAAGAGTAGTCTAAGGTGACGTTTAGCAGTAATTTAAATGGTTATTAGTTTAAAAGTAGTATACGAAGTAGTTTAGGAGTATTTCAGTATTGTGGTAGCATAAAAGTAATTTAATTAGTAATTTAGTAGTAATTAAAAAATTAAACCTTGTAAAAAGTAAGCAAGTAAAAATAGTATTTTTATATTAAGTTATTATCTTACAGGCGTCGTTCTATATCACAATTGTCGTGTGTATATACATACAGTCTTTAACATTTTTTAAACGTAGGTTTAATTAGTTTGTGAACTGAATATTTTTAGTTTTCTTTCGTGTCGATTCTGGGATTCGAACCTGGTCTTCTAAAAGTCTGAAATTTGGGAAATCCATTGTGCTCATTGAGCCACTACAGTTAGATATTTATACTAATCTTATAACATCTTTTATTATTAGTGATTTCTATATGCGTTGTTTTATACATAACTATGTATAAAAACAAAAATAAAATTAATTAAAAAGTAAAAAATATTTACTTTCTCTAATTAAATTTAATTAAAATTAAACAACAAAATTTTTATTTTTATGAAAAAGCTTTTTGAAGTAGCTTAATTACCTCTTGGTCACATTTGTCTGTAGTTGATTTAGTCTTCGGCTTGTCAATGTGTTTTCGTGGACAACCAAACTTGTATCTTAATAATCACAATATAACAACAGTGAATATTAAGTATGGAAAAGTACAAACCTTCCAGTTTTCTTTCGGCTTCTTTATAAATCCGTTGACTATGAAGAACCTTTTTAAGGAATCCCGCAAATAATTCCTTGTTAGAAACAAATCATGTAAAAATTCAATTCAAAAATTGTCATTTTATCACTTAAGGTTCAATAACCTCGCAATTTAATATAAATTCGTGCACCTGATTAAAGTAACTATTAATTGTACGTACTTAAAATATAATAATGCAAATTGGCGTCGAACGTTTTTCTGTGAGTGTCACAGCTGATTACCGAACGCATTTTGTACACTGCACAATGTGACGTCATGTTCATAACAAAACAAGTATAGGTGAAATCGAGAATCTGTAAAGATTTGATAAAGAAAAATGTATCGAATGTATTTACCGTATCTATACAGGCTAATTAAAGATTCACAATTGGCGATTTAGTATAGACCAAACAAAGAAACGATACATTTCCTGTACATTTTAAAACAGTATCAATTGAATACATCATTCTATACCGAATCGCTATAGACATTTCGTTACTGTATCGATGTGTTATACGGGGAGGAGGTCATAAGGAGCTAGTTTTTCCAAAATTGATTAAAAATGCTGTTTTACACGGCTAAAAATTGCTCGGCCAAAAAGGTAAGAAAGCCTTTACATATTTATTAACAAAAACACCTATACTGAGTAAATTGAAATTATGTTTATTTTTATTTTATATAATAACTGTTCTAGAAGTTTTGGAAAAAAAATTTCTTACACCAGTCCAGGTCCAAAGAAATGCAATTAAGAAAATTAATCTAAAATTAATCGTCACTATTCTTAAATATGAATACTTTTTATTAAACAAAATGGATTCTTTTTAAATTGGGATTTTTTAAGGTTTTGTAATATTTTTGTGCAATAAAATCTTATTTCGGATATCCCTAGATCATCTTATTTCGGATATCTCTAGGCCATCGTATTTCTGATATCTGTAAGATGTCTGACTTAGTTGTCTGTAGGATATCCAATTCTGTGTCATTCTGCTTTCCCCAAGATGTCTATAAGATATTGGTCGGCGATGAAATTGATATCCTTCGGATATACGCATATCTAGTTTGAGATATCAGTAGGATATTACATTTGACTAGCGTCCTACATATAAGACAGACATAAATAAATTACTGTAAAAGGAGCTTTAATGTAATTAATAATTAATTTAATTCAAACACATTCTTAAAAACGTCGACATTCTTCTAATCTAATCTCGTTGAGTTAATTAAGTAAAAAAACTGTAAAAAATGTATACATTGCCTCGTGCTTTTAGCTTTTGACAGATTTGTATTTGTGTAGTGTGTTTTCTATTATTTTACTGTTATGGATATAGTAATTTTGTTCTAAAATATAAAATTTTAATTTTAAGAAAAACGTACACGCATAATTTATATATTTTTATAATAAATAAAAATATAACAAATAACGAATAAATAAAATATATAACTATTAACAAATCAAATATTATTGTATATGCAGATAAATGGTACATTAATTGGAGGCACTGAAATACATATACCAAGCAGTCAACATTCAGTCGCTTTTAGAATGTAAATGGTTTGCAGTAGTAATTTTTCCATTTACTTCTTCGTCATTGTTTTCTGTTCCTTTAACGGTGAAGGTTACGTAATATCGTTTATTTTGATCTAAACGTTCTGCTGGCAGTGATATGACTTGTTTGTCGTTTCCATGGCACAGTTCCAAAGTAACTGCATTTTTTGGTAATATTTTTGGTAAAAAACCAGAAGGTTTACAATCGAATCCAATTTTAGGAATGTTGTGATGATTCATTTTAGGCACTAAAATGTATTTATAGATACTTTAATTTTCTTTGCGATACTTACAGTAGGCAGCACAAGGAACTCCCGTGTAAGCGTGAGTTGCATGATCACATCGGTGTGTGCTTTGAGTACAAAAAAGAGGATTTCTTGAAGTTTCCGGCAAACCTTGCAAGTGCTCACTTCCATTTCTTTGAATTTTTCTTAACGAGTTATATAAAAATCTTTCAAAGTTCTTAAATGTATAATCTTCTGATAAATAACGACCAGCACCAACAGTAGCTGCGCAAGATTTATGATACGCATCTATAGCACGTTTTACTAATACAGCTTCGTTATGCTGACCAGATCTAATTTGAAGTCTTTTTAAATCAAGTAGATGTTGGAAAATTTTTCTTTCTAGATGATATCTAAAAAGTAAAATTGTAAAAAAACTTTTTTTGTGCAATAATAACTTTACCTTCTAATATTTGATTGTATAGTTTGAGTTACTGATGTCATGTTTACACCTCTATCGGTTATGTGTTTAGACTTAGGTAACCTAGTGCTTCGCGGACTTGGTTCAAACCCAGAATCTATTAAATTACTACTTTCATAATCGCTACCTGCACTTTTTGCATTTCTTGTTTTAGAACGTTTTTTTAATTTTTTCTTTTTAGTTGCACTGCTTATTTCTTCTGCATCTGAACCAGTTTCCCTGTCGTTATCGCTATATGTTGATGCTAAAGGCGCAGATAAATTAGAAATAGAGCGAGGATGTCTTTCCGACATTTCTTTACCATCATAAATATTAGGTAAAGAAGGTATTCTTATATCCATACTAGAGTACTCTTGTTTTTCGTATCGTTCTAAATACTTATCGCTTTTTGATAGTGGAGTTTTTAAATTTATAGGAGTCGGAATTTTACTGCGACGAAGTTTTTCGTGATCTTTATTGAATTGTTGTGTGAAACATTTTTCTTCATTAGACTTTAAAACTTTGGTTGGAGAGTTATTATGCGAATTTTCCTTGCTGTATTTATTGTTAACACATTCGTCATCATTTAGCACTTTAAAACTAGGATGGCGTTTTTCCGTTACATTAGCTGGACTGAAATCAGTATTTTCCGAAGATAATTCGTCAATTTTTGATTTGTTTTTTTTTGTTACTGTTTGTTTTTGTTCGTTTGACTTATTAAATTTGTTTGTTTCTTGTTTTTTATTAGTAGTAGAAGTTGTTGTTTCTTCTTCTTTACTTCTAATAATGTTTGAATCTGTTGTTTTTTCTTCAGAACTTTGTGCGCTAGTTTTAAATATTTGCTCATTTTCATTTAGTTCTTTTTTAGATTTTATTATAACGCCAATCTTATTCGGCATATCTTCTATTAGTTGTATGTCTTCATTTTCTTTATCATTAGTTTCATCAACTTCCTTCAGCTGCACAATTGATTTTTTATTATTTTCATCTTGTACGCGCGGAGATTTTTTAATGTGGGCTGTTGGGTCTGATTCAGTTGTATTTTTTTCGGATTTTTCGTCTTCTACAGTAGTTAACGGAATTTGTTTTTTATTTTCAGATATGTTTGAATCGGGGCAAGATTCTTTATTATAAACAGTAGAGATTATTTCTTGTTCTAAGTTTTGAGTTACGTCATTGCCAATAGTTTGTTGGGTAGTATTATTGACAATTGTATCTGGTTCTTTTTCTACAATTTTAGTTTTAGACTCAATAACATTTTGATGTTGTTTAGGTTCTTCAATGTCTGCATTAGAATCACTAACATCCGTTTTTATTTCTTTTGGAGGAGTATGAACAGAAACTTCTACTACTACTTCCTTGTGGTCTTCTAAATCCTCAAGGCTTGTATTTGACTTTAATGATTGTCGATCAAGTTCGTTTTGCAACATCTCAGTCTTTCTATTTGTAGGTGATTTTTGATTAGTTTTATTATAATCGTCGGTGTTACTTGCGTGTGTATTTGCTTCTAATACTTGTTTTACGGTGTTACTATCATTAACTATTTTTGTTGTAGTATTTGAAATTTCATTGTTAGTAGTTTCTAAAATGTTATTCTGGATTGTTTGAGGCGTATCAGAACGTGGTTGTTTTAAATTATTTTCATTTGACTTTTTGGTTGAATTTTTCAGTCTTCCGTACTTAGCACTCTTTGGACGTTTTTCAGAACTACCGTTATATTTTTTAAGATCGCCGTTTGTTTTACTTTTACTCAAAACTTCTGCCGATTCCGATAATGTAATTTCACTATTTTGTGTAATAGTTATTTCTCCTAATTTGTCACTAATATTAACTTCGTTAGCGTAAATAAAAATTTCTCCTCGGTGGTTATTAGACATAGTCATATATTTTGTATCTTTATTTTGATTCTCATCAGATTTGACAAAGTCTTGTTTGGGAAGTTTTCCATTACTTATTTTAGCGTCTATATCACTAATGGAACTGTGTTCTTTTTTCTTTTCATATTTGTAAGCCGATTTCCTTTTGTAAACTTTTTTTTTTGTTTTTTTTAAATTTAGTTCGTCGCTTTCTCCTTCTGAGCTGGATCCGCCCCATAAGGTAACATCGTCGCGTATATGTAAACTAACTGCGCTTGAAACTAGCGGTCTTTGAGATACCCCTGATACTCGATTTGCAGGAAGTCCACCATGTAGTTGAAGATATTTTGCGGTTGATCGAAACCCTCGTTGAAGAGCGCAATCCATTGGTGTCATAAATACATTTTTTGAAGTTCTTAGTATCGGGTTGATTTGTGCACCGGCATCGAGAAGAATCTAAAAGATTAAATCAATACATAACTAAAAATTATATATAAAAACATTATCAAACTTTTGTAAAATGTTTAAATTACGCGCAATATTCTTTTCATAATTTGAGAAAAAACAACGAAAAAATTTTTATTAAAAGAAATATTATTTTTGACTGCATAATAATTGTATTATATATTATAAGATATTGATGAAAGTGAGCAAAATTAAATTTCTTTAGACAATTTAAGTATTGAAAAACACGAACAAAGTATTGAATATAAAGTTAACGTATAGTTCGAGTAATTGTAAATGTAACTTTGATATTATTAATTACATAGATCACGTGATAAGTTTTTAAACTTAAACTATAGCGTGACCAAGTCAAGGTCATTTTAAGCGTTAATATTCGCGTCAAAAGTGACACTGTATTAATTGCTTTTACTAGATTTTTATAAAAATTATTGAGCTGTTATATAGCAAATAATTTTTTGCTTTTAAGTAAACGGCTATGAGTTATATAGTAACTAAACTTACCTTACACATATCCGCGTTATCATTTAAAGCTGCTAGATGCAAAGGACATCGTCCGTCATTATTTCTAGCATTAACTTGACTAGGTCTTGCTTCTAAAAGCCATCGTACTAAATCTCTGCGCCCTGATGCAGCCGCTTCGTGAAGTGGTAAATCGCCTCTAGCATTTCTTAACCATAAATTAGCACCGTGATTACCTAACATTTTTACTGTTTCCAATTGTCCTTTTGCACATCCACAATGTGCGGGACTTCTTCCTTTTCTATCTTGCCGATTGGCATCAGCAGAGTGGGATAGCAGTAATGAAGTTGCATCAGCATGTCCTAAAGTTACAGCGTAATGCAAAGCCGTACATCCGTTACTATCAATAACGTCCGGCGACGCACCGCATAGCGTTAATAAAGTATCTATGCAATCTGTGTGACCTCTTGATGCTGCACAATGTAATGCAGTTAATCCATCTTTGTCATGTGCTTCAACCGGAGTTCCCGCGCGGATTAATGCTAAAACAGCTTTCGCTGATCCAGCACTAGCAGCCCAAAGTAACGGAGGTCGGCCGTCACCATCTTCAACTGTAACGCTTATATCTTCATGAGAAAGAAGAGTATGTAACACTTGCAATCCAAGTGAAGGATCTTTTTCCTAAAAAAGATGGAATATGTCAATTAGTTGCATTAAAATAAAATTACCAATAAAAATAATGATTAAAAAAAACTAGATAATAAGTATTTGAACGCTAATTAAAAAAGCAAACTTACTCCTCCGCACATCTGAGCAGCATAGTGTAAGGGATAACCACGATGAACATCAGGGGTAGAGACAGGAGCTCCTGCGGCTAATACAGCGCGTAGAGTAACTGTTTCTCCACATACTATAAAAATTTACAAAAACTTCAATTAATAGATTGAAGTAATTTTTCAGAGCTTAAAACAAACTGGTTTTTACAAAAATAGCAAAGAAAATTTATTTTTAAAGCAAAGTCGTTTTCAATAGTAATAGGAAAATGAAATTTATGCAATTGCTTACAGGGTGACCATTTTCAGATGCTCACTACTGGCATATCGGAAACGGTATAAGAGTCTGTTAAGTTAAGTGCAAAAACTGTTGTAACTGTAAGCTGTAACTTCTTTATTTTTAAATTTGTCATAAAATAGTTTTAGTAATTGTTTTACAGTATGTCATGTACTTAAAAATGACATATGTTTAAAATTATTTTTTTGTCTTGTTTTTTAAATAATCGCATAAATTTCATTTTCACTTACAAGCGCCATATTAAATTTTTACACATTTGAAATTGTCGATTTTTTCTTATTATTATGATATATGCTACATGGGCACTTTATCTACAAAAACATATTTTTTAAATAAATTGCTATGCTTGATTAAAAATAAATTTAACTCAAATCAAGTTGTTGATACTCTAGTTCGAAAGAATAAAACGGACTGTAGGTTCACACATTTAAATTTATTTTTATTAAACATGTGTTGAACATGAGAGTGACAACTTAATACTAAAAACTTACGACTATTACAAATTAAAAGAAAATGCTACTCGTTACTGTATTGGTAGAAAACCTTACGAATATTTTCTTCTAACCAATGGTAATGAAGGTCACGGTTTATATACACAATGCGCTAATTTCAGGAATTTCTATAATTCCTTACAGTTTATTTATGACGCTTAATACTACATTCAAAGAACCATAAATCATCAATAAGCACCTTTACTGAATCTTAGAAATAAAATGTCTTTGCTTTAACACAAGTTGCATTGGAAGTAAAAGAAATGAAAGGTTTGATTGATCCGAAAAACATTTATTGAGTGGACCAAATGGTAGGTAGGTAGCGCATTGCAAAGATACAAAGAACTATATACAGGATGTCAATTGATATAATCGCATATATTTTGTATAGATAATGGGTTATTGATAGAATTTTACAAGAGTTTACAAGCCGTTCAAACAATTTAAAGTAAATGTTGAAAATGCATTTTATTGTTATGGGTGCATTGTCTCGCATGTCTTATTAAGCCCCTACTACGAGCGTTTAGAATATTGCGTATTATGCGAAAAGTTAGTGAAGCACATGTGTCGCGAATCTTTTGAATGAGATCATCCAATTCAATAAGTGAATCTGTGAATAATTTATCTTTGATGTAGTCGCAAATGCAAAAGTTTAAAATTTGGTTTCCAGGTATTGAACAACTGTCAACGTTGTCGACCGGGAACACCGTCAAGTTGGAAATATGTAAAATTTCGAAAAATGTCTAAGAGAACACTATCTAAATAGTCCTGCAGTGGTCTGCAAAAACAAAAAGTATTGGTTTACCGTAAGATTCGCCTGATTCTTTGTACATCACGCTCTAATACTTCAAACCAAACATTAGTGCCAAACCTCTCTTGGATATTTTTTTTACGAATTCTTACTAAAGCAACATCATTCTATTAAAAATGCACATATAGTGATGTAAAAATAAAATATAAATATAACATTTTGTTGAAGAAGTATTTATTGAAACTGTAACTTACGTCTTAAAATACAAAAAAAATAAAGACATGGGTGTTATGAGTGTATTTATGTCCGGCTCAATGAGTACCAACGGAGAATCCCCAGGGGTACTAATTTCTAGTCGGTTTCTTCTTTTTGTGATGAGATTCATAACGGTTCTGAATCCACGTCAATCAACAGGTGCTGTGCAATAACCAATATTTCTGGGTATAAAATTGGGATCTGTTTTTGTAATCAGAAGTTGTCGATTCCTTGTTTAAACATTGGTTTTAGCTTCTTATTTGTGAATAATTCAATAAGTTGTTTGACTACTTGCAAAATTCAACACCCAGTCGGGAATATCTAAGTAAACAATGTTTTCAAATCTTCGGTTAAGGTCCGAATGAAGCGCCGTTAAGTGTTAACAGTAAGTAAACAAATTTTTATCTCTATTTTGCAATTTTGAAAAATTTGGAAACTAAAAACATTCTCCTCTTCTCAAGTTTTGTTTGTACAGCAAAAGTTTTGCAACAAACGCAGATATTACACTTTTAGCTTTCATTAAATTTAATGTGGCACCTTGTAATTTCAAATTAGCCTCATTAAATTTGGCAAATAAATCAGTCATATAAGTGATGTCATTTTTTGAGATAATAAAATTGTGCCGCAAACCATTGTTTTTACTCTCCAGGAATTCCAACACTGTATCAAACAGCGAATAGAAGCAATCCCAACATGCACTTTTAGATAAGCAACGTACTTCTGTGTTAAGTAGTAAACGATTATAGTGATCATCATTTTTGAAGCAAAGTTAAGCAAATAATCTCTTTTTTAAGGTATTCTTTTTGATTTTATTAACTGATGTAATGATATACTGTAGTGATTCATGCAAACGCCCACTAAGGTTTTTTGCGACCAAATGATGTCGATGAACGACACAATGTAGCAATAATATATTTTGTCGTTTTAAGTATGCCAGAAAGTCTCGACGTACCAACACCGGAGATGATATTAGTTAAGGGTATAGCTTTTACATCAAAAAATATTTTTAATTCAGTAAAAAACGTTTCATCTTTTGTATCAGTTTCCAAACAATTAGCAAATAACAATTATTAGGAAAGTTTTTCTTCTTTTACAAATGTCACATAAACTAAAAGTAAAACTTTGTTTCCCGCTAATGCTGGCTTGTCAAGCTGTATAGAGAATTTAGATGTTTTTAAGTGGTCACATAAAGAGTTTTCTACACACTGAGCCATTCCGTCGATCCTTCTTCGTACAGTATTACTACTCAGTAGAATTGTTTTTATAATATTGAAAGCTAGTTTGTGTAACACGTTGCTTAGTACCTCACTTACAACTGGTAGAATAAGTTCTTCACCAATATAGTGCGGCTTTCCGGACGTTTCAATCATTAAAGAAATATTATAAAAAACATGCAGTTTATCGTCATCACTCTTAGATGTTTCTATGAGTTTTTGCAATGTTGGTGTTTTCAAATGTTTTTCTTTGATTGTTTGAAAAAACGTTAAATCTTTATCTTTTTTTCACTAGGAATTTTACTTAAGTTTAGAAGGTTTCATTGAATTGTTTGATATCGTTTTATTAAATAGAAGTATATCAAAATATTTATTTGCAACAAACTATTGTGAATTATATTTTTTTTAAATGAAATGCTGCAATGTGACGCTCTCTTGACTTAATTGATTGAGATGTGAAAATAAAATTTTATGTAAATGTAACGTATTGTGTAGGTACTCTTTGTGTACCAATTAATGTTTAAAAAAAAATTTAAAAATTCATTAATATAATATATATATAAAGTAAGCAAAATAACAAAAATATAAAATAGTAGGCTATAATTTTTATGGTGCATTATATTAAATTATAAAACCCAATATGTCTAACTTGTTTTACAGAATCATTAATAATAAATTCTTTAAAAACACATCTGTGTTAAAAAAGTTTTTAATGAAAAAGAAATCCTTAACGAATAATGAATGTTAAGGGATTATTGTACTTATAACTGTGATATAATTTTTTTAATCAACTTAAACAAGAATATAACTTTGATTAAATACATTAAAATTAAAAAAAGGTATCAATTCAAATATACTTACGTAACTAAAGTACGTTATCTGTGTAACAATACAAACAATTATAATTCCTTTTGTCTAACTTTAGAAAAATTTGTTGTATGCACTTCACATCAAGCATAAAACAGAACTGAATTATTGATTAGATGCACGACTCTTTTATAGTTCATATTATAGACTAGTAATGTTATGCGCAGGGAAAAAAGAAGACCTACAGAAAAATTTACAAATATGGAAAGAAGAACTATCCAAGAGAAATATGAAAATAAATACAGAAAAAACAAAAATAATGGTGATAAGCAAAGAAAACAAAAATGTCCAATTAGAAATAAACCAAACAAAAATAGAGCAAGTTGATGTACTCAAATATTTAGGAGTGATAATAGATAGAGAAGGAAATATGGAAAATGAAATAAATGAAAGGATTGGAAACGCAGCAAAAATATACCACAGTTTAAGCAAGGCATTTATTGGAAAAAAAGAAGTAGCCATAACAACAAAAATGACAATATATAAAATAATTTTTAGACCAATACTAACGTACGGAAGTGAGAGTTGGATTTTAACAAAAGCAATGAAAAGCAAAATTCAAGCAATCGATATGAAATATTTGAGAAAAGTAAAAGGAATAACTAGAAGAGATAGAATAAAGAATGACGTAGTAAGAGACGAACTAGGAGCTGAACATATTATTAAATTTGTAGAAAAACAGAAATTGAAATGGTTTGGACACATGTGTAGAATGAAAAACAACCGACAAGTTAAACAAATATGGGAAGCTGGAATACAGAGAAGTAAAGCAAAAGGAAGACCAAGAAAGACGTGGAACGATGAAATAAGTAAAGTACTGCAAGAAAAAGGTAAAACATGGACAGAAGCAAAAACGTTGGCAAAAAATAAGAAAGAATGGTCAAAATTTGTGCATGCAAATAAAATAATAAAATGAAATGTAATATAGTAACAATATTATTATAAGATAATAATGTAAAACCACCTTACACCTTAGGGTAAAAGGTTATTGATAATATATATATATATATATATTATAGACTAGTTGGTGCAGGTACGGGCTCTATCGCGATACTTATTACTTATATTTTATGCGGTTGTCTACATTTACATTTTACTTAAAACGTAAAAATCGCTAATAATTTATTTATATATTGCTATTTATTTTAAAATCAATATTAATAAAAATGTGTCACAATTTTTACATTTTTTATTAAACCATGCGCGAACCCCCTGACGTTGTTCAGGGACCCCTAAATCAGTTTTACTTTTTAATAGACTACTTTTAGCACCACTGATATACACTATCAAAACATTAACATAATTAAATCCATCAATAACATAAATATTCGTTTAAGCGGTTTTTATAATGAAAACCTAAAAAACAGAAATTGTGTATCAAACCCTTCTAACTTGAATATTGTTTACATTAAAATTAATAATATAAAATTAAACTAACACAGACTGATTGTGATTTTTAAGACTACCAAATTTTTAATTGTGTTTTTTATTAATAAAATGAGATAAAAATAACAATAGTAGACACCGGATATCAGGTATATATGAGGCGTATAGATGCAAAGTGCGACACGTCCAAATGAACGCAATTGGAGAAAAACACGAAAAACTTATAGAGGCAAGATTGTTAAGATAACATAGTAATAATTTGTTTAAATCTAGTTATATTGTGTTTTGGTAACTTATCTTAAGTTCAAAAAATCTTCAGGCCATAGTTTTCGAGAAAAAATTAAAACAAATATGGACATGTCGCACTTTGCAACTGAATGAAAAAAATATGTTTTACCCAATGTATTTACATGCAATTATGAAACTGTGATTGAAAACAAGTAATTAAACTCAAAGTTAACTTTAAAACTCGAAGCTTTGTTCAGCTGTATCAGCATTTTGACTTTCTTGTTCTTCTTATGAAACTTTTGAAGGGTGATTATGATCATTATTTTAAAATAAAGTTGTAAAATAGCACAATGATCTATATTTACTCTAGTCAGAATCACAATGTGACGCTAGTAAACTAGAAATACTTTGTATTTTATTCGTTTTTGATGGAACGACCAGTTCCAATCGTATAGACATTATTAGCTTTAAATGTTTTCTTTTACAAACTCTTTTACCTGCTTCAATGTCACTGTAATAAAATAGTTCTTTTCAAACTATAAAATCTTACTGGGAGAATTAGAGACACACTTCCCAAGACCTCTCTCAAAAGGCAAAAAGTTACCTGTGTGTATATGTTCACTGTATCGGCACTTTGGATGTGATTTGTACGTTGGATATATCGCACTTTGAATTTTAAGGTACTTTTACAGACGGATCTAAAATACGTTCAAAAAGATGCAGATTTAAGTGAAAAATACATAAAGTTAAATAACTTGTTTTATTAAAATTTGTGACATGTCGCACTTTGCATCTATCCGCCACATATCATCAAAAAAAGGATCAAAATTTCTGTTGACAAAAGTCATTAAGGTATGGCTTATGTTACAAAACGCAACTTTATATTATAAATTTTAAAAATTGTCTGAATTAAAGTACTCAATTTTTTTAGTAAGTCCTAAAACAATCCATGATTACATTTATCAAAACGTTGAAAAATCAAACTTTTGTGTCATCTATTTTTTTATAAACCTAATAGTAGACTATGAAAACTATGAAAAATTGAACTACTATTAAACTTTAAAACTGCATTAACAAAATCTTTAAAGTAATAAGTTGAATAATAAAAAAATTGTTGGCTTTGTGCATACTTTGAGACACCTAAAAAATGATTTCAAAAAACTCTAAGACGTACGCGGTACAGAAAAATTTAAAAAGAATTTAGAAAAACTATTATATACGCAGATGCACTATAGTGATGAATATAGAAAAGCATCAAAACTTTGATTTGAACTACAAGTTTCTTAATTCGCGTAAACAATCAAACATTTTTGCTTTTTTGTAAATAACTAAGTGATACTTATGTATAAACAGTTTTACGTATGTATATGTAAAATAAACTTCAAATTTTAAATAGAAATTTTTATGGTTTTAAAGAATATGCTTATTAAGTAACTTCGGTTAAGAAGTAAATGTGTCAATACTCCCTTGATTTACTTACTAAACAATTTACACTGTTTTACTTTATGTGTATGATGGTAACAGTTGGCTATTTTACATCTTGATCATTACAACTAATCACGCGGTTGCGGTTTACTGTAAATAAAACATCGTAAAAGGAATTGAAAAAAAACAGACTCAACGCAGCTATCACAATCGTAAGAAACCAAGTAAAATAAAAAAAAAAGGTTTACAGCTACAACCTACAACCAAATATTTTAAAAGTCTTTCACAAAAGTTGATAAATATGTTGTGATAATTAAATATAATCTTTTTTGCTTTAATGATTATTACTAATTAAACATTACCTATGAGTTATTTTATTTAAAACATCACAAATAAATTTAAAAAAAACTACTACATTAAAACAAAAAATGTATTTAGTTGTGAATAAAAAAACCTATATTTCAATTCTATGGCTATTACAATATAGGCAAAATGCATTGCAAAAAAAGTTTTTATTGGACGTTTTAGTTTATGATAAACAATTAAATTTGATACTTAAAGTTATCTGACGATTAAATTGGGTTTGATAGTTTTCTTTTAATTAAAACAATGTAGATTATAGAAATAAAACTTTTCAAAAACATTACAAGGTATTATTAAAGTCGTCCGGAAATGATTAATGGTTTCTTTTCTTTTTAACAAAAAGGGTCAGTCTAAATCGATTTCAACGATGACGTAACTGTCTTGCTACGGTCACGCTTATCAAGGTTGGGTCAATCGATTCACACGCAATTTGTGACATACAACGTGCTCTGATTTGCAAAATTCTTTTCGTGCAGAAATAGCGTGTATCATAAAAACATATAATTAAAGTATTAGCGATCGTGCATACCTGTAGCCCAATGAACGACAGTGTGCTTTTCGTTATCCACAGCGTTGACATCCGCATTATTAGCTAAAAGAAACGTGACTAATGGCATGTTTCCTGCAATAACAGCCAAATGTAGAGGAGTAAAACCTTCTTGATCTCGACTGTCAACTAAATCTGGAGCAGCCATGACTAGAATATCTGCAGCTTGAGCAGCTGAAATATGATCACTGGTGCAGCAATAATGAAGAGCAGACTTTCCTGTACGATCCCGTTCTAAGTAAGCCGTTGACTAAAACAATAAGAAATATTAAATTATATCACATTATAATACTCACATAATAATTAGCTTATTTCGTCGGGTGAATATAAATATTGAAATTATTAGTGTGCACGTCTATGTATGAAACTAAGTCTGCTTTTGTTTGCTATACTTTACACATAGTATGTAAATATCATATTTTCAATTCTATCAATAGTGAAAACCTATGATTATAACGACATTACAACAAGGTTAAAACAAAAAAAAGGCAGTATTAATGATATAACAAAAACCAATATATTGTAGTCAAGTTGTTATCTATAAATTGAATGATAATTGATTTTTTTACGTAAGTTATTTTTTATTAAAATTAAATACATATTTAGCGATGAGCTTTTATAGTGGTAACCGCTGAAATATTAACATGGACTCAACAAGAACATAGGCTATTGTTGCAAAATCTATATTTATAAATAGACTCCCAAGAATTACTATTTAGAAGAATAAAAAATCAATACAATGCGTTGCTGTAAGTAATTTAAACACCATATTCTATTTACTAAATTTAAAGTTTAAAACTGATTAAAGCAAATATGGTTTATATCACTAAATGCTTTACACAATTTCTTCAAGATTCTTCTATGAGAATGGACATCAAAATACTTTGAGCGTCTATAGAAGGCGACGTTTCGTGCAGCTAGGTGCGACTTTTTCAGGTAAAATTAACAGTTGTTAAAAGTATTTAATACTATAGTGAATTACACTTACATTTATAGACTTAGAAAAGTGGTGTAACTCAGACTGTACTATGAAGACAACCATACAAATAAGTTACTATTGAAAATAAATTAATTAAACATAAGAACAATTACAACACAACAGTAACAAACGTGGACTTGACATACTATGAATTTTTCAAATTCAAGATTGAATTAATAAAATATACTACGAGGTAGCTGCGGAAATCTTACATTACTTTATCTTGGTGATAAGATTCTTATAAATAGTACTTAAGGTTTCAATCTCATTGTTAAAATATACATTATTACTACGCTTTGTGACAAAAATCATTTTCACTATTAATATTTTTCTATAATTTGGCTCAACATCTGAAATTGAAGAGTTATTCAAATCAAAATTGTGTCCTGTTTCAACATGGCATAGTGCTAACGCCGATTCAGTTTATTTCTTTTTGTTTTGTTTGTCTTACATAACATTTATTGCAGTTTGAACAGTCGATCTTATAGACAACACTATGTCGGTCAAGCATGTTTGTTTTAGCTTTGATTTTCGTGTACAGCATGTTGTAGATGTTATATCTGTTATAAGTAGATAATGGCACGTTGTTATTAATATTGAAATGATTTTATTAGTTAGTCCTGTTACGTTGGTGATAAAAGCGTAAGTTAAGTTTGAATCAGAGATGTTTAGTGGTGGTGGAATAGTGTTAAGTACGTTATTGTAAAATAGTATTAAGTTAATTATGTTGTTAGGGTAGTTGTTTTTGTGGAGTATCTTTTTTAGAATATTATGGTTTTTATTGTAGAATTGTGGACTACTAAGTTTAACTATTTTCTTTATTAATTAACACCTAAAAAGGGTAAACAACTATCTTTTTCTAATTCAAACGTATATTTGAGATAAGCGTTATAAAATGTTTAAAGTGTAGTCAATTTTACTATCAGGAATACATGTTATAATGTCATCAACATAGCAAAAGTAACTAGATCGTTTATGATCAAGTTTCCTAAAACAGGTGATGCAGGATTACCTATAGCTCTGCCAAATTTTTAATTATGAATCTGATTCTTATATGTAAAAAACTTAACTGAACCATATGGTTAAAAGTTGAAAGATAGGGTGGTATAACATTGTATATTATTCCAAACTAAATTTATTAGTTTAATAGTGAGATCTTTGGAAATATTTGTGAACAGAGACGAAACATCAAACGAGGCCATCTTGTAGTAAAATGGTATTATAATATTTTTAACATTATCGATTAGTTCATACGAATTTTTTATATTGTGTTAAAATAAAAATGAAATGTTACTTAATATGTTGGATATGAACTTTGACAGTTTGTATGTCGGTGTTCCAATACAAGATACGAAGGGTCTTAGTGGATGATCGACTTTGTGAGATTTGATTCACCCGTAAAATTTAGATGGTGTGCTAGTATATGTAACAAGCTCTTTATATGGTCTTTTATGATTTTGTTGTTTTCGTTTTGGTATTTAATAGTAGGGTCTACGTTGCTTTTGTTGTATATCGTATTTATGAAATGACAATACGATATACAACGTCGACCCTACTATTAAATATCAAAACCAAAACAACAAAACGCCAAATCTCACTACCATCCAGTACAGAAAACTACTGTTTTACATACTTTAGCTAAAAGAGCTATACGATAACGAAAATCTACAAAAAGAAAAGGAAACACTGTTGGAGTCTCTACAACAAAATTGTTACGGGTTCAAAGAGATTCAAAACGCCTGGGAAAGAGCAATAAATTTAAAAGTCAAAGAAAACTTATGCTTAAAGTGTTTTGATGTCCCTCGTCATAGAAGAATATTAAAGAAATTGTGGTAAGTCTAATTAAAGAAAAAAATAATATACAATTTACCGTAAATGCTTTACGTTTTCACGTTTACAAGGTTTAATCTAAGTAAACGGATTGAAGACATTTGACTAATTGCAAGTCAACAAATCATGATTCATTCATTCAGTTTTCGACAAAGCACAACATGACCAAATGATACAGATTCTAAAAGCGGTTGGACTAGGCGATAAGGACATACATATCATAAATACGCAATAAATATTAATAAAATTTGCAAAGGTTGCATTTTGTTCACTTTACTTTTCAACATGTACTCGTTCAATCAAGCTCTTACAGATGCCACATAAAGAAAATATTCAACAAGATTATCACACACTTATCTTAGCCAGCAACAAAACTTAATAACTAAAATAAAAATACACGTGAAGTTTATGGTTTAAACACAAGACCGGGCAGTATTTCAACTACATGCCTTTCAAATGCATTTTTAACGTGTATTTTGCATTTTGTATATCAAATATTTTGATTTAAAAATTTTGTATTTCGTATTTCAAATACATTTTTTTCAAGTATTTTGCAACATTGTCACTTTAATTTTCTTTTTGTTGTTTCTAGTGTGTTTTTCATGGCATGCTTAGGACATAAATAAATAGTGGAATCAATGATGATAAACAAGAGATTAAGAAATTAACATAAGTAAAATCTTTGTCATGCAGATGTTATTGTTACTGGATTACCTAGTTCGCTAAAGAAATGGTTTCTAAAGCTTTTGAAAATATTGCCCGAACTAAATAAAGCATTTTTAACCGCTTGCTTTTATCCGATTTTAAGTTAACTTGCTTATCTGAAAAAGTCACAGAACAAAGTTCGGGCCAGCGCGTGGATAGTCTATTATGTTTGAACACGACCGGTTGAACGCGACTGTTTGAACGTGACCGTTTGAACGCAAGACCTTTGAACGGTAGCACATTTAAACGCAGAGACATTTGAACGCGTGACGTTTGGACACGAGACTTTTGAATGCAAAGACGCTTGAACGCAAAATGTAAAAGCATCAATCAGTGCCGTTTAGATTTAGTTCACAACAAAAATTGCAATAATATTAAGATACTTATATATATGATATAATATAATCATTAATTTTTTAACAGTGTGAAAGTTTAATTTATTCATTTCATTGTTTTTCTTCAAAAAAGCACTAAAATTAAGTGCATATTTAATATTTTAACGAAAAAAACCAAAACACATTTTTATTTTACTGTTCAATAAACAATATACATAATTATAAAATGTCCGCTCGGTATTACATTTTACATGTAAAATCTTACCTATGCAATTGTTTTAGAGCAAAAACATAAGAGTACAAAATTATCGTAACTGTTAGATGTTTCCCAACATTGTATCTTAAAAAAAATTAAATCTGTAAAAAATTTGCAAGAAGTGTCAAAATTATAAATATAATTTTGAGTCATCAATAACTGTTAAGTTTAACCTTTTATTGAACTTAATACACTTTGGCTTTTCAATAAATAAAATGTTTTTTACTAAAAAATTCTTTATTTACTTTTCTCTGTAAATTAACAAATCTATATATCTATTTTCTATATTTATATACTTTAGTACTTCATATTATTATTTCCTAGATGCTTACATAAACCACTACTTAGTAATTAAAAAGACTATTAATTTAAAAAAAAATAATTACAAAAATTGATTATCAAATTGACGGGTAATATTAAAACGTCAAAAAGAGTTGAAGTAAGTCGTCTCGGCCGCATTAATCGTTCATCAACATTTAAATATTCAGCTGAATTTATACAAATTAATGAATGAAATAGATTTTTTTTTGATTTACTCAAATTTACGTCTGTGCTAAATAGGCCAAGTTAACTATGACAAAATTGTTTTTTGAACAAGACGTAAGTTGCTGAAAGCGATATTAAAAGTAAGCTTCCAGAATTACGTATAGTACCGATCGTAAACTTCGTATGCATCAAATTAATGTATAGCAACTCTTGTTGGAATAACTCGAAGAAGAAATAAAATGTCAACATAGAAAAAATAACTTAACGATTATTTTGAGTTTAAAACAACCAGATTTAAAGAAATATATAGTGATTTAACACTGACGACAGAATATAGTCAAATGCGAATCAGAAGAACAAATTCTAGAAAACTTGAAATATTGTAAATCAGACTTTTGTTATTAAATATGCTACTTTTATCAACTTGAAATTAGATTTATTATGATAAAACTAAAAACCCAACTAAAAATAACAGCACTCACATCCACAATTTTAACATAACTTTCTACTACTATACTTTAACCAATGCTTTAACGTAATTCACAATAATTGTAATCAAATCTGAGAAATAGTATAGAATAATTACTCACAAAAATCGATTAAATCAAAGTCACACTAATCGTTTTATTTACTTACGACACTTGTTTTTATTGTTCTGCACAGTATTAGAAAAAATTGAAAAATAATTGAACCTATTTTAGATAAAGTTGCTTACCATAGAAAATAAACGATTTTAAATACAATGTACTAAAGAAATTTAGAAGTTATAAAGCAGTGTTATAAATAGACGTATTATAAAAAATAAAGTTCAATCGATATTTTGATACAATTACAATCTATTAATCATTAACGTTTTAGGTCGACGACTTATTAATTTAACGTTTATTAACCCTCTGTTTAGAAAAGCTCAAATTCAAATCATGCGACGATTTAAGTAAACAAGTTATATCTATATATCAACGTGTCAGCTGGATATCTACATATATTAATAACTAAAAATAAATTAGAATATAAAAACTATAATATACACGTAAATAAGTTTAAACTTAGATATTATATTTCTTTGGAGCACGATTATATTACGATTTGCAAATATTTTACCATTTGAACTAAATCAAATAATTTTTGCGTCAATTTGAGTTTGCATGTTTGCTATATTTGAATTTTGATGGCAACAGTTTATCATCTGATGATTTATGCAAGAACTTACTGCTACACACTTTGTTGTGGTATATTACTTTTTGTATTTCTAATTTTTACAATGATGCGTGACAGTGACAGCGACAAAGTACACATTTTAGAAATTTTTATGTCGGGTTTTCACAAATGTATATAATAATAAAATCCTATTATGCTAAAACATACAGAAAACTTGAAAAATAAGGTATGCGTATAAATTTAATGTTGTTTTTTTTAATTTGCTAGCAAATAACAATCGTTTAAAATAGAGAATAACAATGTCTAAAAATTACAGATTTTTAATTAATTTAAAAAAAAGTATTTTGCCTTACATTAGTAAATAGAAATAAATAGCATATCGAGTTGGACAATATTATATGTACTGGTTGATTTTGAAAAGTTTTTTTATACACAGCGGAAAGCAGTAACCTGTAAGAACACACTTTCAAAAATATGGTATAATTGTGTTACGAAACAAAATAATCGTTAAACCAAGTTTAGAACGCGTTCTGGGTTTAGACCGTGTTAGTGTTGTAACCAAAGTTGTCAACGTTTTGCTGACTATATTAGGGTGTGAAAGAAATTAAAAACAATAAAACAATAATCTAATAAAGAATCCCTACAAAGTTAGGTAATCAACTTGTAAACCAAGCCAGATTTCAATTCCATATAAATGAAGAATTCTGCGTATTTATAGAAAAACTATCATTGCTTGACTCTGATTGAGTTTGAAAAGAGGCGCGTCTTCAATAAACCAATAAAAACCAGAAACCAAAGAAGGAATAGTTCAAAACCGTTGTCACGAATGAATTTATTGGAGTCTGGTGATTTTTATGGTTACGCAGACTTTCTAATTAAAGACGCATGGAGATTTTGCAATAACCGAGGCGTTATCAAATTGTTTATTGTGACCTGTATGTTCAGCAACAGCAGACTGAGAAATATGTTTTTTTACTTATACAACGATTATGTTTTAAAAGACGTGTGATGACGAAACGGCCAGTTTTACCGATGTAGACTAAACCACGTTCTTTACGTAAGAGTTTCCCTATTTGATTTGTGACTTTATAAATGCAAAATAAAATTGCCAATTTTGTATTGGAATTGGAAGTAGAAATGTCCGTAAGTACCCCAGTACGACAATGTAAACGAAGGTTTATAACTGCCTAAATATCAAATATCAAATAACTATTGCTTACTAAGGTTCTGGTAAGATGACAAAATTTCGAATCTAGATTCTTATGTTCGCAAATCGAAAAGGCGTGACAAACCAAATATTATATTTACTTATTTTACCATGCATGTAAATTTATACTATCAGATAACTTTGCCATCGTATTTCAGTTATATTATTCACATCGTTTATTAGTATAAAGCTATAGAACTGTGAATGCATTCGTGGAAGTACAGTAGCGTGTTCTCACACTGCTGATGAGCCGTGAAAAGGATAAACGGTCATCCAGTGGTTCACTTTGGTGGCATTTTCACATTTGCGTTGACATTGTTACCTTACAATGTTTAAACGTTGTATTTACGCGGTTCATTCAAAACTTGTTTCAATTGACCTTTTTCACGCTTGCGCAATGAATTGCGCTGCTTTACTTACGGTCTACCTTTCAGAATTATTATTTGTTCAGTTCAGTTTATGTTGGCAATCCTGATTTAACCTTAAATATGTTTTGTGATTTCTTATGTTGTTATAACCTCAAATACCACTAATGATATATAACAATAGATGTACTATGGTTAATGAATTACGTATAAGAATAATTAATAAAATTAATTAAATGCTAATTTAAAACAAATTAGGTTAGATGTGTTGTATTTCAAACATCGACCTGGCAACAACGGAAAGCTATGCTTCCCTCTGGACGAGTAATCGCAGGCTGCAAAGTGTACACAACATTGTAAGAGATAGAAATAGTATTTGTCAACAAACGGTACGCACTACTTGTCAAACGACAATTGTATTTGTTTACTTTTATATATTCCTACTTCAAGCTAAATATACATTGTATTTATATTTCATGTTTAAAGTTTGATTGAATTCAATTTACTATCTACGTACTTCATACTGATAGAACCGATTCTAAAATTTGAGGTTATAAGTATGTCAAGATAAATTGACAAGTAGTGCGTACCATAACAATAAACAAATGTACTTCCTTTTCTACATGTTTGAGACAAACAAACACATTGCAAAAGTATACAGATTACTCGTCCAGAGGGAAGCGTAGCTTTCCGATGTTGTCAGGTCGATGATTTCAAACTATAAAGAATTGTATGAAAAGTAACTAGGATTTCATTATACCAACGTTGTCAAATACAACAACGACGACCCTAATGGTAGACCCAAATTATAGTTACAAAAATCGACGTTGGCGGTAAAAAGGGTCAATTACGCGGGTATAAAATCAGCTTTTAACGTTTCCATCTCTATAGACATTTACTTAGGTAATCAACTTGTATACCAAACTAGATTTTAAACTCTATAGAAGTGACTCAAGAAGAAGTTGTCTCTGTATTTATAGAAAAAGCATCGTCGCGATGGGATGAGCTTTGATGTGACTTTAGTTTTTACCAAAGTTCCTATTAAAGATTCGCTTTTTATCGAGCACATTTTGTCTCACTATGACACAAATTTGAGTTTAGTTTCTCTTATTGATAAGAGTTTATTTCTCTTACTTATAAGCGTTTATCATCTACTTACTGTTAATTTGATTTAAATTCTCTTTTATCTTCTGTTGTAGCTAACAATTTTATGAATTCTTTTGAAACGGTTCCTTTGGAAAGTCAATATTAAAACCTGAAGCTTGGTTTAGGTATGTTGATGACACCTTTATTGATTGTTTTCATGGTCGTCTTAAATTGTCTAAGTTTCTTGATCATCTAAACAATCAACAACCTGATATCGAAAAAATGGTACTCTTTTAGGTTATTCTGTTTATGGCAAACTCACACAAACGGATAGATATTTTCATATTCCGTCTCATTATCATCTGGCACAGAAACGTTCTCTTATTAAATCTTTGGTTCGTTGTGCTTTTTCTATTTGCGAACCCAAGAATCTAGATTCGAAACTTTGTCATCTTACTAGAACCTTAGTAAACAATAGTTATATGAAGCGGGATATTTAAGCAGTTATAAATCGCCGTTTATATTGTCGTCCTCGAGTACTTAAAGAAATTTTTACTTCCGATCCCAATCTAAAATTGGCCTTTTTATCTTACATTAATTAAGCTACAAGTCAAATAGAGAAACTTTTTCGTAAAAAAGGTAATAAACCTATATACAGACTAACCGGTAAAATCTATTAAATTTTTCGTTTCCCTAAGGACGAATTTCTTACATTTTTATCTCGAGATGTATACCAAATTTCTTGTACATGTGGTTTAGTATGTATCGGTGAAACTAGCCGGTCCGTCATCACACGTATTTTAGAACACAATCGTTGTATTAAAAAAAACACATTTCTAAATCTGCTGTTTCTGAACATACAGCCCCCAATATACAATTTGATAACGCCTCAGTTATTGCAAAATCTCCATTCGTCTTCAATAGGAAAGTCTGAGAAACCATAAAAATCATCAAAGACTCCAATAAATTCATTCGTGACAACAGTTTTGATCTATTCCTTTTTTGGTTCCTGGTTTTTACTAGATTATTGAAGACACGCTCTTCTCGAACGTAATTCAATCAGAGTCGAGCTCATCCCACGCGACGCTACTTTTTCTATAAATACGCAGACTTTTTCATTTATATATAGTTAGAATCTGGCTTGATTCACAATTCTGTAGTGATTCTTTGTTAGATTATTGTTTAATCAGTTTTTGATTTATTTTACGCCTGAATAAAGTCTCTTACTAAAGTGAGAAAAACGTTGGTAACAACAACACGGTCTAAACCTGGAACACCTTTTAATCTTACTTAAACGATTATTTTGTTTCGTAACGCAATTATAACAGATTCTCCAAATTGTGTTCATACAGGTTATTATTCTCCGCTTCGTATAAAAAACTCTTCAAAATAGACCAGAAGATTTAATATTGTCCAACTCTATATCCTATTTATATCTATTTACTAACGTTCTGCAAAATACTTTATAAAATTAATTAAAAATTTGTACTTCCACAAATGCATTAACAGTTCTATAGCTTTATATTAATAAATGATGTGATTAACATTAGGGAAATGCCATAGCATAATAGTAAGTAAATATTATTTTTGCATAGTAAATTTATACCATGAGATGGCTCTGCTATCGTATTTCACTCATGTTAATTATCTAACTTTGTTGCAACTCTTTGGTTTACTTCTTTAAGTTTTCGATTTTTTCCCGTCTTGATGGAACCCTTTATGAAAGTCGGCAAAATGTCGATAACTTCGGTTACAACAACACTTCACAAAATTGAAAAAAAAGAATACTATAGACGATTATTACTGAAGATTGTAGAAATTATATTAGAACTCTTACACGAGTTCATTATTTAAAATTTTACATCCTGAAAAAGTATTATGTACAGGAACAGTGCGTGCATTTAAATAAAATTTTTTTTTGTTATACCGCAAAATTGAAACACCCTGTATGTTTGAATATAATTTTACTACAGGAAGATTTTTAAACTAACATTTTGTACGAATAATTTTTTTCTATCTCTCACTGGAAAGGCGCTAGGAAAACCCGACGCATTGTTGCAGGACTCTGTCTACAAAGTTATTCACCCTACGGAATATTGTGACTAAAATACTTGACTTCAAAAAGTTTCACTTAGGATATATAGGAGTCCATTAAGGTTACTTTTTTAAATAATTTTTATATTATACATAGTGCCGCAAAAGCCCTAAAAGTATCAAAGTTGTGTTTTTTTAAATAAAGCGGTATATTATTGCGTATATGAATTATTTGATCAAAATAAGTATGTGTTTTTATTAACGTCAAAAAAAACCGTTGCATTCGTGTGTATTTCGTATAAACCGTATCAACAACCAATTTAGAAGGTATACTAAACTACACTTACGTGATTCAAGAATTTCTTGGAGCTCAATGAGCGAAGAAAAAGCTATGTTATCTACAATTGTGGTGTAGTTATATTAAATTCAAAAAATACTTCTTATGTTGCCGGATCTGATAAGAGTAACTTAGATCTCGTCGGTCGACTAAAAACAGTTGGAAAAAAAAACACGAATACCCTAATTATAATTACTACCTAAATTCACATTTTATACAGGGTGTCCAGAAATTAAATATCATCAATTAAAAAATTTAAATGACTACTTTTTACTTACTTATCGAATGGTATTAGAATGCTCTGTAGTTTTTCCCGTTTATACAGAATACGTCAAATAATTGTTTGTTTTGGCACTATCTGGTGTTTTTTAAATCAGATCTAATGAATCTAGTTGTTTATTGTGTTATAAGATAATTTATTTAGTTTGAGAATTTAGTTTGCAAAGTCTGTTTTTGCTATAGTGGTATTATTTTCTGTAATTGAAGAAGTTTAGATCGTTATTATTTGAATATTTTGGCCACGATATTCCGTGCCGTATAGCGTGAATGGCGCTGTATATTCAATATGTAAAGTATTAAATAATTGTTAAGCAATGACTTTGAACTAGAATTAAGTAAGTAAATATGTTTTGCTAACATTACGTTTGACAATTTAATTTAAACAGGTTTATAGATAATTAAAAATATACATTAGTAAAATAAAGATAAATTAAAAGATTATTTTAGGAAATAAAAACCTTTTAGTTTCAACCATTATTTTGAACGTTTATTATAAGATATTATTTTTTATTACTTAATATAGATATCTAAAAAACTACGAACTACTTTACTTAATTTTAATGAGTCCTTATTGCACAATTACGTAGTTAGAGAGCAATAAACTTTGTGTAATTCATATAGCCTTACAGTTAAAATGTACATACATAGTTTTTCTATTATTTATGTCAAATGTTTACATAAATTATGTATTTACAATAATATTGTTAATCAATTTTTGGTTTCAATATCAAAGGATAAATATAATGATATAACGGAAGTCTGCGTTTAATGTTTTATAGGTAGATTGAATAATTAAAAAGTACATTTACCCGGCATACAGTCTGTATACAATAAACGATAAAAAATTCTATTAAAAACTTAGTCAAAAGTAGATCATTTTTGAAACATTTGCACGTAATTTCTTGGTTATTGCTCTAACTATTTTCATAAAGATTGATTTTACCGATACAGTTACGATATCTGAGTTTCAAAGCGTATGCATGTATTGTGTTAAGCGTTAAGGGTCAGTAAATTGATTCAAAAGAATTGCAACGTTTTAAGGAAGTGATACGTAATTTTCGGCTAGTTTTATAAATGTTTGTTCTGACCATAATTTTTTAAAACCGAGGAATTTAATTTCTTTTTAACACGCTGTAACGAAATCTATTAACGTAATTTTCACCAATTTCCAAAAGACTGATCAACTTAAAAATTTGCACACGTGTCAAGGACTGATGACAATATAATTATTTTATAACTTTGTTTCAATGTTATGTCTAAGATTATCAGAATAAAAAGAAAAACTTGCAGGTTAATAAATGTTTTGTATCTACAGAACGACGGTAAATGTTATTCTAATTTACTGATATAAATGGTAACGAGTATGATACTGCAGATGTCAATATGGTATTTTTCTACGTACATTTTAAAAGTTATTTGAATTGTTAAGTAATAGTAATGCGTTAGATGAAATCGAAAGGTTACGTAAACATAAATGAAATAAACTTAAATTTATTGCCATACGAAAGATATTCTAAAATCAAAGCTCTTGATTATAAATAATCTTGATATCATTTTGAAGCTAAAAAGAAAATAAATTATAGTTTAAAAAAAAACTAAAATAGAAACACGCTATGATAGCAAACAGAACTAAAAAGTAGAAAATAATGTTTACTTATGAAGAGCTTATGATACAGCAATAGAAAGTCTAATAATCAATTATTATTAATAACCTCAAAATAAAATTATAGCAAAACATAAGTTATTAACAAAATAATTCAATTCAGAGTAAAAAAGCGTGGGGTGCAATTTAGTATATTTTCATAATCAAAAATCCAAACAATTAAAAATTAGCTATGGTGTTAGGCTAGTTTCGTTGTCAAGTATTTAAAATCGTAGCAGCAAAACAATTGATTTTTTACTTGATGACCAACGACGACACTTAAAATGATCTCGTAGTTACTACATTGCATAAAAATGATACTATTTAGCTATAGAACATTCTAATACCATTCGATAGGTAATTAAAAAGTATATTTTCGTTAAATTACAACAAATGACGTTCAATTTAAATTAACCAAGTTATAGCCACTTAAATTAATTGATTGGTTTTAATTTTTGGACACCCTGTATAAGATGTCAAGTTTGTTGATGTTGAGATATAAAATATGATCTATCGTTATACTGTAATTTTCGTTTACATAACTTAAATACTTCTAAAGTATTTCAAACATGAAAATTACGTTATATTTTAGTAAAATTCAAATTATTTAAAAAACATTTAGGCACCATAAACGTTATTAAAACACACACTTATTTTGATAAGAGAATCAAAAAATGCAATAATATACAGAGAGTTTAGTTAAAAAAACACAACTTTAATACTTTTAGAACTTTTACAACACCTTGTATAATATGAAAATACTTTTAAAAAGTAAACATAATAGATCCCCATATATTCCAAAAGCAAAACTTTTTGAAAATCGCTTATTTAAGCCGCAATATTTCGTGTCGTTCAGCGTCAATAACCCTGTATAGAAAATATTACAGTTATACTATATCAGTTAAGCAGTAGAGTCAAAATCTTTACGAATTAAAATTACTAAAACTGTGCTCACGAACTATATGACTTGCAGATTTAGTTATTATAAAAACAATTTTTTCAATTAAGCTTAAACACTAAACTTTTGAACTCTATATATACATATTTAAAATTTACAAGAAAATGGCGTGTTAGTAGTAGTTAGTAATTTAGTCACTGTATATATAGTAATGTCGTTAACAAATCATATAACAATATTTTGTCTAGTCCGCAGATAGCCGATTTTAGGTTCAGTTTTTATTCATTAGTTGGTTCTTTTTTTATTATTAAACACTTTATAGTTATACATAAGAAAAATATCTTCTTTGCAAACAAAATATACAGGATGTTCCAAAATATGTTGCAAATCTCATGGATTCCGATAAGACACATAAAACTGACACGTGAAGTTCCTTTTTTACGGTCTTCCTTACGGACATACAAGGTAATAAGTTCCTGGAACTCGTTTGTTTTAAAATGGTTCTTGAAGTACACAGTGAAATTCAGAATTTTTTTAATATGATGGTTACTATTATCTGTTCACCAAACATATTCAGTGTTGCAAATATTGGAATAGATGAGTTTACCAAATCTGTTGTATGAATCAATAATGGAGTTGTATGAAAAAAACTTAAATATATGAAGCTGTATTATTATTCGTGCATCCAACAGATTCAGTAAACTTCTCTATTCAAATATGAAGATGTTCGATGAACGGATACCGGTAAGGTTCTTTAGCATGAACCCTTTTATTCACATTTAGCTTATTTAGTTTGCCAGGAACTATCTCTAACACAGTAAAGTTTTTTTTTTTACATCCTGTACGATAGAGACACAATAATAATATTTTTTGTTCAATATGGTTTTTATGGAATAATTTGTGTATGTTGGTTAAACATGAGCTCTTTCTACTCTTATGCATTGCCTAACTCTAAAAATTGAATATTATTGGACCTTGCACAATGTCTGAACATTGGTTCTTATTGTACGATAATGAAAAATTATCACTTCCAATAAGCAGAGAAGTTTTTAAATAGCCTCACAAAAAAAATCTAATAGATTTAGGTAAAATAATCGTGATCCTTTAAAATCTTTGAATTTGTATCAATGTGCTTCTGCGATTTGACAATCTTTTAGTTCTAATAAACTTTAGACAACTTTGGTTATCTTCATATATTTTTGTAGGTTCTTTTACATCTTGATTCATATCATTCAATAGTCTTCTCAACCGTAATGCTTCTTGTGAAGCTTCAGACAAAGCAATAAACTCTATTCCTATTGTGGGCAAACCTACCATATTTTGCTTACGACATGTCCAAGTTACAGCACCATCATTACTGAAGAAAACATAGCCAATGTTTGATTTTTTGTCGTGTTTGTCTTGGGTCCAATTTGCGTCAGCATAACCATATAGCATTTCATCAGTACTACTACAATTTCCAAGTGCCAGTTACAATTGTAATGTTCTTTTCAAATATTTGAGAACTCGCTTTAATGCTTTTGTCCAAAAATCAAAACGCTGCTATGTTAGGTCTGGGATTTACCACAACGTTAAGTTAGCATCCAATTAGTTTCTGGTATATCTTAATCGACAACATTAAGTCATTTTTCTTCAGAAGTTTTAGCTCCAATAATTATATCGTCCACATAAACAATAAGAAAACATCATTCATCACCATACCGTTTTACATATGTATAAGCATCCGCATAAGCTTTTTAACAAAAAACAAACCGCTTCTTCATTTCCTTCTTCTACGAATCCGGTTGGTTGTTTCATGTAAATTTTTTCTTTTAGTTTTCTGTTCAGAAAAACCGTTTTAGCGTCAAAATGCAATACAAAATATTTCTCTTTTAATGCAACTGCTAGTAACGTTCTAAACGTAGCTTGTCTTGTAACTGGAGCGAAAACTTGACCGTAATTAATACCATATTTTTGGCAAAAACTTTGAATAACCAATCGCGCTTCAAAACAAATAATATTTCTTTCGGCATCTGTTTTGGTTTTATAAACCCACTTACATCCCATTGCTGTTTGATCCTTTGGCAATTCACATAACTTCCATGTTTCATTTCCCTTTAAAGATTTAATTTCATCTTTTATGACAGAAATCTATTCTGATTTGTTATGACTTGACAGTGCTTCTGATAATGTCAACGTATCGTTGATTTTATTACAATTTTTCATATCATACATTAATCGGCGTCGCGGCACCCCTTTATTTAAACGTTTTGAAACTTTAATCTTTGGCACAAACGTTTCTTCCTAAACGCTATTTTTTAGATTTTCGTCACTTCCATTTGGCTAATTTTCTTCAAGACTTTGTCCGTTAAAAGAACTAAACAATGTCATTTGCATTGTTTCTGTATTGATCTAAAACGCAGTTAGAAAATTCTATCATCTGCGGAAAATCTTCAGGAAAAAGCACATAAACTTTCTGACGATACGGATGGAACTTTTGCTCTCTAAGAATTGTACAGATCGTCGATTTGGGTCAATCAAACTAGACAGCCAGTTTTTGAATATTTGTAGAAGGATCTGCTTCTACGGTTTTTAAGATGTTTTCTTTAAGAGTTATTTTAAAGATTGTATAGAAACCTGTCATATTATTTATACGTGTTCTATCTGAATACGGGACTTTGGTCACATATTATGAGACACCTTGTATATGTGGTTTTAATGTCAATCACATTTTGTTAACTAATGTGACAATTTCTACAACTTGAAAATTCCAATGCTAGTTCGAATAAGATTCCGATTATACTAGCATACAAGAATTAATCATTTACATGCATTACATAACATAAAAATGCTAAAACATCTACAAAGTTATAATAGATAAAAAAAATTCAAATTGTTAGAAAACTATATAAAAACGTACTAAATATATAGTTCACAACTACTAAAGCCACTAATCTTTCTACTTCAATTAAAGTTTTTTAATACAATGCATGCAGAAATTCGATTCGAGCTAATAGTAATAATGCTATCACGTAATCTCATAGAAGACATAATTTAAAAGTTTTATTCTTAAAATAATAAAATAAACTTATAAATTGTATAACGGCAATGTTAAGATATTACTTTTCGTAACTGAGTTTTATTGATTGAAGTGCACAGCTTTGTTTATTTTAGTTTTTTGTTTTATAATTTCTAGAGTATTACTGCAATATATTTTAAAACTTGAAACTAATATACCTAACAATACAATCAAATAAATAATTTATCGTTATTTAAAAACGCTTGTATGCTCTAACTTATACGTTTAGGAAACTAAGCAACGCTGTTTTAAAACCAACCGAAACTGTTGCTAGTGCTGCGCTCTATCAGAATTTTCATACTCAGATTAAATAATTGTTTTTTAGCATGTTTAAATTTGTCAATACAAAAGTTTCTATAAAAAATTAAGTAAATATACAAAAATTGCGTATGCCACATACCTGTTACACACTAAATTAATGAATGTTACCACTGTATATTGTAACCAGCATCAATTACAGTTTGGAGTTGCTATGGTAATGCAAATATAAAGAATATCTATGGAAATGTCCGTTTCAACGGAATTAACAAGTAACAATTTTAACTTTTTTATTTATTATGTCTTTTTTGAAAGTAATTTTAAAATAAGAGTAACAAATATTGATGAAACACGTAACTGTAAGTTATTTAATTGCATTAACTGTACTTACCAGTTTCAGAAATAATAGCATTATCTATACCGTGTTTACAGCCCGTTTGCAAATTTAGAAGACTGAATGTTGCCATACCAGACAATGAAATTGCTTTTTGATATTATCATTGTAATTGGAGAAACACTATTTTCTCTAATAGTTTACGTTGAGAAAATGCTTTTGTTTGTATATTATTTTGCTAGCGTAAATTGTGTAGTAACAAAAAGTTTTAGTTTTGCCTATTAAGAATTGTATGCTAAAATTTATACAATATGTTAATTTTGAGGTACAATAAAGTAAACTAAACTATTTGTGTCTATTAGGCAAGATGATCAAATTAGTACATTTAATACTATACAATATACATGGAATAACTGAACTTTGCATTTCAATTTGATGTTTTTTCAAAATTTTGCTACATTTATCTAAAAAAAAAATTTGATACCGTCAATCGTCGAAACAAATCTGGAACTTCTGTAAATGACAATATACTACTTAAAAAAATTAATGCAGCAGTAATACTTTATACAAAAAAATATCTGTCTTTAAAAGAGCGAGAGCGATCTTAAGCGACAAAATATTATTTACAAAGGAAGTTTATTATGAGAGTAGCTACACCAAGTTTAAAGAATTATGAATATTCAGAATTATTGTTAAGAGTAGCTAAATATTAAAAGAACAAAACGATTAACAAAAAGAGTTTAACTTTCTCTCGATTTTTATTTGGTTTAAACATGCGCTCCATTTATTTCTGTAACATATTGTTTTTTTTAGATTAGTTTAGTTCCCAGTAGCATTATGAACATGTATATAAAATCGACTGTAACTTAAAATTAAAATTTGTTGGTTACGTCTAGCAACCTGGTTCTTTGAGCAATAAAAACTGTAAATTAAGCACATCAGTCAAACAACCCCTGAAACATTGGTACATTCAAGCAGCCGGATAATATAGAAAACTATGGAAACAATTATTTAATTCATTTAGTCCGAGCTATAATTTCTGTACATCGTGGCACCAGAGTTAAGGTTAGATATTCCTTATTAGTTTTTTCTATATTTGTTAATGCACGATCTTGTCAGTGGTGTGTACATTTTAATTACTAATAGATTTAGTTCTATATTATCTAAAATGGCTAAAAAATTAAAAATTTTAAGAAAACCACGAGATCATATTTAATCCGCAGTTTCTAAATTTAAAACGTATTACGATTGATTAAACGATAAAAGTAGCTTAACGCCAACACAATTACGGTTAACAAAATTTGAAAAATGTTGGGAAGAATTTAAAGTAATTAAAAATGTAATCAAAGATTTAGATAAACCGGAAAACAATATTTTGACGTGGTAACTAAAGTAGAAGATTTTATTTAAAAACGATCATCAAATGCAGAAATTAGAAATGGTAATAATTCATGTTCATTAGTAGAACAATCTTAATCTACAATTCAACTTCCGCGTTTAAACATGCCACACTTTTTAGGTCATTACAAACAGTAAATATCATTTTTTTTAAGATTTAGTTCATTAAATAAACAATATTCAGAAACTGCATTATTTAAAGTCGTGTTTAAAAAGCGTCAGCATGTCCAAATCTAATTAGTTAATAGCTATTCATTTACTTAAACAACGTTATGAAAACAAACATCTTATTACAAAAACGTGCGAACTCTGTGTAACTTACCGTTAGTAGTTAAAAACTCTTCTAAATCATTACGAAATGTGTTAATCTAAATTAACCACTCAAACAATGGTATCTCTTGTTAATTTAAAAATTACATTATTGAACAATTCGCGACTGGGAATCCACCAAATAGCCGGGGATCCTCCCGCATTTAAAAACTAACCGATTTTCTTAACAACAAATATTTATTATTAAAATCACTAGATTTCGGAAAATTGGAAAAATCTTTGCCAAACTCAAGTAATAATTGTGTTAAACAGTTTAATTAGTATAAACTGCTACAAATAAGAAACGACGCTTTTGCATGTGTAGCTACATATAACTATAAAATTTAATGTAATTTTTTGTAAACAAGAGCACTTTACTAATAAATGTCCTGATTTAATAAATCTTACGGTTAAATCACTAAGTCCTTCACCCACTGCAAGGAACGTAAAAACAAACATCACAAATTATTACATAAATGCGATTAATTAACGTCATGCACTAATTAGATAACGCAGCAAAATCATGTAACTATCGTTAGTACTCACTAACCCAAAATTACAAAAGCTCTCAGTTTTATTGTCAACTACAGTTGTGCACATACATGACAACGATGGTAAATATTAAAACGTCTTAATGCCAATTACGGGTATATCATTTACAAACGCAATTTTAATACGACTTGTTGCTGCTTAGTATTAACAACGATAATAGAAAATTTATCATTAATATTTTTTGACGTTAGTCAAAAACAGCTTCCTACAAACATTATGTTGGCTGATCCAATGTTCAATAAAAGCGTGCCTATCGATCTTTTAATTGGGACACAACTGTTCTGTTAAAATAAGCGATAACGCACCTTATTTATAACAAACTAAATTAGGGTGGGTAATTGGTGGAGATTTACCGATGAAAAAATCTTAGTTTAATGATTACGGTTGACATGTATCAATATAATCAGCAACTTCAAAAATTTTAAGAAATTGAAGATTGTGAACTGCAATATAATTTAAATTCGGAGCAATTAGCATTCGAAAATTCATTTGCTACTATTCATACGCGCGTTTTGTCATCAAACTACCATTTAAATTTACCGCGCCTGTTTTAGGTAGCTTACGTGATTAAGATTTAAACCGTTTCTATACGTTAGAACGCAAATTAAATAAAAATTCTGCTCTTAGAATTGAATATGCTAAATTTATAAAATATTTAGAGTTGGGACATATATGAAGGCTTCCATTTGAAAACATTGCAGTTAATCAGAAATCAAGCTTTTATTTATTTTATCATTCGGCGGTAAAAGAATCTAGTTCCAGTACACGTTTACGTTAAATATTTCATGGTTCTACAAAAACTAGCACCGGTATAAGGATACTCTACTTATAGGTTCAAAAATTCAAGATGATTTAATTTGCATCTTAATTCGTTTTCGAAAAATTACGAATTTAACAAAAAGGTACAGAATGGTTTTCATAGCCTCTAAAGAATGGGATTTTGAAGTAATAATCTGGCTTAATAATGAAAACGGCGTAGTTAGGCATTTATTCTTAACAAGGTTACTTACGGTACATCACTCGCAGCCTTTTTAACATTTCGTATCTTAAAGCAATTAGCTATAGACGAGCGAGAAGAAAATTTACTTGAGCATGATGCAATTTTTAATAATTTATGTGTAGACGATCTTTTGTCAGGTTAAAATAATCTTCCAAACGCGACAAAGCTACAAAAGCAATTAATAAACACGATAGCAAAACAAAATTTTGAATTGAGAAAGTGGGCGTCAAAGCACATTAGGCTTTTCCCAAATTTTTCTATAAATGTCAAAAGTCATATAAAACTAGACAAAAAATACGTCAAACAAAATAAACTAAAGTATTCTATTAAAATTCCTCAAAACACAAACGCTGCTGAGATGCTACTCCTCTTACTGATATTGTATCCAAATAGAAAGAGTTTACTACAAAACTTCTCATACTAAAACAATCAACTATCGATAGAAAAATTATTGTTAATTATAAAGGCAAATAAATAATTTCGGGTTTTGAACCGCGTTCCATATTTACACTTTTCACGAAATTCATAAAACTTAGAAAGCTTACAAACTTTGAAAATATTACAATATTTGACGTTTCGACAGTCTTGTATTCTTTTGAAAAACTGAAACTGAAGGTATAGGATCCTGACAAGCCTTTTTTTTACGCTGTTTGGGTGACGGTTTTGATTTATTAGTCTTCCGGAACATGTTTTTCCATAGTGGTGCTGGATCGATTCCATTATCCCTATTGAAATTGTCGTATTTCTGGATTTTGATGGCTTCCTTGTATAGTCTAGGCCAGAAGTTTTGGGATTTAGCTAATATTGTTGCCTCTTCAAATTTTATTGTGTGACCGGTGTCTAATTCTTTGTATCCGGCTTACGTTTTTTTAGTCTGGTAGTTATATTGCGCCCCGTTTGTCCTATAGAAGCCATCCCATACAAACAAGAAATGTGGTAGACTCCTGGTTCCTCGAGTGGTGCTTTTTTTCCTTAGATTTTAAGACATTGGTGGCTATTTTATTTGTTGCAGTGAAGGTCACTTTGATATTTTTACCTAAAGTATCCTATTTTATCCGTGCAGTCTTTTATGTAAGGAAGAAAGGAAGTTCTTTGGTTTTGCCTTACTGTGTTTGTTAATTGCTCGGTATATGTCTGCTTTTTTTAAATCGTTTTTTATTAAGGCGTTTCTTAGGTGACTTATCTCGGTCTTTAACGTGTTCGGTTCACTGATCGCCTTGGACCTGTGTACTAAAGTTTTTAGAACTGAAAACTTCTGAGCTGGATGATGATGTGATTCGGCGTTGAGGTATCTGTCAGTATGTTTCGGTTTTTTTTATATCTGATGCCCCAATATGTTGTCCGTCTTTTGAGTGACCAGTACGTCCAAGAACGGAATGCTTCTGTTTGTTTCCGTCTCCATGGTAAATTTGATGTTGGAATCTAACTGGTTGATGTGATCCAGAAAGTTGTGTAGTGTTTCTGCTCCATGATACCAAATTACAAATGTATCGTCCACATAACGTAGCCAGCATTTTGGTTTGAAGGTAGCGGATTCTAATGCTCTTTCTTCAAAATCCTCCATAAATACATTAGCGATGACTAGCAAAAGTGGTGATCTCATGACTGCTCCTTCAATTTGTTCGGATACAATATTGTTGAATAAAAAGTACGTAAGCTTAATTAGTTTGTTAAGCTCCTTATCCAAATCCGCTTTTCGTAATTTGGTCTTGATGATCTCCAGTGTTGTTTGTTGTGGCACTTTTGTAAAGATAAATGTCACATCAAAACTGACTAAAATGTCTTCTTATTTCAATTTAATTTCTTTAATTTTTGAGACGAAGTGCTGGGAATTCCTTACGTGTGGATGCTTTTTCCTGTAAGCGGTTATAAAATGGTACATAAGTATCTAACCAGAGGATGGGTGGCTGAACCTGTAGCACTCACAATTGGGCGAAGCGGCACCCCTAATTTGTGGATTTTTGGAAAACCGTAAAGGTGCGGTATCCTGCTGTCCGAGATCGTGCTTGCGGATCTAACAGCGGCTGAAATCTTTTTTTCTAGAGGTTTTATTGGGTTCCTTTTTAATGGTTTGTACGCCGAATCTTGTAGCAAAGTATCGACTTTTTTCCATGTAGTCGTTAGTGTTCATGATTACAGAAGCATTTCCTTTATCAGCTGGTATTAGAGAGATTTCTTTGTTGGCCTTAAGTTACCATAGAACATTTCTTTCCTCTCGATTGATGTCGGATTTCAGTGCTGTAGATTTTTTCAGAATATCGGTTGTTTTGACCTTCACCTCTTCTTGAATATGTTGTGGTAGAATTCTGAGTGTGCTTTCCAATGAACTCACTATTTCTTTTTTTGGTATAGATTTTGGTGTGATAACAAAGCGTAATTCTTTTGATAAAATGGCCGTTGCTGGTCCACAGAGTGTGGTGGAAGACAAATTGATGATGATCCTGTCTGTCTCTAATTGCGGCGTTGGAGGATGTTGTACTTCCTGTAACTTCTGGAACTTTGCCATTTGTATTTTTTTTAACCTTTCCGGCGATCTCTTCGGTTTTTTCCGGTAGATAAGTCTCAGCTGGCTTTTCGAAGTATATGCTTTCCCGTTCTGGTCTTGATGTTATGTTGTATATGCAGAAAATCTGGGACAATGTCCTGGTCTTTACATCTACTCAAAAAGGCTAATTCAGCAAGCAGGCGTTGGCGTTTGATCCGGAATGTCTAGAATTTCCGTACGATTTTAAAAACTTCCTCCCCGTAGAGCCGGATAATATTAATTTTTTCAAAAAGGTAAACATATATCGAGGAATTAACAAACACAGTAAGAAAAAACTAATTAACTTACCCCGTCGCAACTTCCTTCTTTCTTTACATAAAAGGCTGCACGGTTAAAATAGCAAGGATGCTTAGAAGGAAAAATATCAAAGTGAGCTTTACTGCAACAAATAAAATAGCCGCCAATTTCTGAAAATCGAAGGGAAAAAAAGCACCACTCGAGGAACCAGGAGTCTACCACATTCCTTGTTCGTGTGGGCTGGCTTATATAGGACAAACGGGGCGCAACATAGCTACCAGACTAAAGAACATAAAGCGGATACAAAGAAACATAACACAACATCTGCTGTTGCGGAACACTTCTTAGACACCGGTCACGCAATGAAATTTGAAGAGGCAACAATGTTGGGTAAATCCCATAACTTCTGGTCTAGACTATAGAAGGAAGCCATCGAAATGCAGAAGTACGACAATTTCAATAGGGATAATGGAATCGATCTAGCACCAGTATAGAAAAACGTGTTCCGGAAGACTAATGAATCGAAACAGTCACGAACTACTGACCGGAACAGCGTAACATAAAAGCTTGTCAGTTTACCTTCAGTTTCAGACATGACTGTCAAAACGTCAATTATTGTAAATTTTTTAAAGTTTGTAAGTTTTCTAAGTTTTATGAATTTCGTGAAAAGTATAAATATGGAACGCGGTTTAAAACCCGAAAGTATTTATTTGTTAAAAAATCATGGCCGCGAAAGCCTTAAAAGTAAAATTATACAGACGACTGCAAACATGAATTACAGGGGTTTTGTGACGTACAATTTATATTGACGAAGCAGCATACAACGCGTTTAGTTGTCGCGAAATTACGTGTAATGCTTTTAAAAGCATTAACTATTCTGCGTTTGAAATTGTGTTACACAAAATCAAGACATCAATCAACCTGAAAACTGATGGTTGTCATTATTGGACCGATTTAAAAATAGTTCTTTCTTGGTTAGCATCGAATTCAAGCAACTGGAAGGTTTATGTGCACGATCGTGTCCTTGAAATATAAAATTTGACATATGTAACTTGCTAGCATTATATATGTAGTCAACATAATCTAGCTGACATTTTGTCGCGAGGAACTTCATCCGCTAATTTAATTAAGTCACATTTGTGGTGGCATTTTTTGGTTAGCATTTGTTTAATTATTGGCCATAGTCTAGACGCAGCGTTGTCCGACAAATATTACATCAATGCATAGATATTTTTGCGTTAATCCACGCAAAATACTCAATTCGTGGGAGTTTAGAATTGCATTTGTTAAACCTTTTTAAAATCTGGTGTTGACTTTGCTAGATCAATTTATTTAAAACGGGGTCGCGGTCGTTCTAAAGTTACTATTAAGTCATATATTGTATTATTTATATGTTTAACAACTAAGGACATTCACATAGAGCTTGTGGGTAATCTTACAGCGCAAACGTTTATAAACTCTTTAAAACGTTTTACAAGCAGACGTGGTTATATTACTAAAATTCATTGAGGTAACGCTACAAATTTTAGGCGTGCTGTACGCGAATTAAAAGAATTGGAATCTGATTATTATTGTAATAATAGCACTTTGGTAGAATTTGAGAGGCGGGAATTAAATCAACTAAGCATCTTCTTAAAATAATACTAGCAAATCCAGTTATGAATTACGAAGAAATGTACACATTATTAATTGGTTAGTACTGAAGCTATCCTAAATTCTCGTTCTCTCTCAAGCGACTCTGATTTCCAAGCTTTAACTTCGGGTAATTTTTTAATTGGATGTGCAATAAATTTAATTCCTGAACCATACATCACTGAATTAAATATTAATCGTGTATGATGATGGCAATACGTTGAAAAATTGCGACAGCATTTATAGAATCTAGAGCGTTAAAATATTTATCAAATTTGCAAGGTAAGGTAAGTGGAAATCAATTTTAATACCGGGATGTTGGTGCTTATAAAAAATGAAAAACAAGCTCTGTTACAATGGAAGCTAGGATGCATCACCACCCCACACTCTATCAAAGACAATGTAGTTCGTGTAGTTACATTAAAAACTAAACGTAATGAAACTATCAAATGTACCACAACAAAATTTTGTGTGCTTCGAATCCACAATAAAGAAAGTGCGTCAGATTGTAACACGTGGTGGACCGTAACATAATAAATGTTCAAATTACGGTTTATTAATATTAAGTTAATCATGTAATGTAAAATTCTATGGAAAATTAAAAATAAAATAAACAAATAACATTTTTTTTGGGAACGGTTATGTTCAGTCAAAGTTTATATGTTAAGCATGTTCATATTTATAGTTAAGAGTAGCTAAATATTAAAGGAACAAAACGATAGGCAGTCACATATTTATAACGTTTAAATACCCAATTATTAATCATACTTTAGCATTTATGTTATTTATGGATTTGATGGCCTTACTTATTTCTGTTATATATATTTTTTAGTTTAGTTTAGTTTTTAGTAGCATTAAAAACATGTATACAATTAAATTATTTAACTTAAAGAATTCTCCACAAAAAAAAATTTAGTTTTAATTTTATAAACATGTTTCGACGTTATAAAATGTCATCATCAGTATGTCTACAAACAGCATAAATTATTAAAAATATAGCTAACACATTAAATTATAAAAGAGGATACCAAGTAATATAATTAAACTGACAAATGTCAGAAATAACATATTGAAACTATCAATAAACACACCGCCAGAAATGATAAAAAATAAATAAAAATTAAAAAAAATAGAAAGGTAAAATTAGAATTTAGGATTAAAAATATTAAGATCTAAACAAAGAAGAAAATTGTTTTCAATTTCATAAATAAATTTTATTTTGGGATGAAGTGAATTAATAAACCGTTAAATTTACATAGATCGTCTAAAGAACCATTAAAAGAACAATACATATCTAAACCAAAAAGTAATCATCCTAGAAAAAGAAAAATTAGAAAGAAATTTATTTTCAATATTATTCATAAATAATTCAGCATTCATTGAGAATAAAAATTGTTATTAAATTTGAAAAAAAATTGCTTAAAAACTAAGTCAAGAAGATAACAAACATCTAATATTTGATAAGTGTGTACAGAATCGTTAGAAAAAAGTAGATTAGGAATGAGAGATACACATTCTTCAGGAGGGATAGAAAGAAAAAGACTGACAGCATAAAAAGAAACAATATAAGATGAAGAAGGAAGGGGAATATTTTTAAACTTAAAAGCAAGATAAAAAAAATTAAGAATAGCATATTGATTAGTAAAGTTAGAATAAGTTCTAATTACGTTATTAAGCCAAGAAGCAAGTTTAGCTACAGGAGTATTACAAAAGGTCACAACAGAACGTATTGGGATTGAAGGATTATGATTTTTTTGGAGACCATAAAACAGGGGTATAGAAGGATTCATAAACTTGAAATGATAAATGTTACAATTTTCTAGAGAATTAAGAGTTAATTTACAAGACTGAGGACAAGATATAAAAGAAGAACAAAAATAAAGATAGGATTTTTAGAAAGCATTTTAAAACGCCAGCATTAAGCATATCAATAACTTTATTAATATAAACGAGAAAGAATAACAATACAATTGCCTTTATCAGCTTTGGAAATATGTAGTTAAATTGTTAGATTTAATTTTTGATTTTATTGAGATGCAAGTTTTATAAATCGAATTGAAACTAGGGACAAATTTATTTATTTAAAATTTTCTTTAATTTATTATGAATTTCATACCTAATTCTGTCACTGTCAGTCAAATTTAAAGATTGAATAATATTTTTTAAACTAACTGCTAGAGCTTCAACATGCTTTTTAGTAATATTAAATGGAAGATTATATTTAAGACCCGAGATCAACAAATTATGTTCTTAATAAGTAAAAGTGACATTACAAAGGTTAAGAAGTCTCGATTGAAAGTTTTAAACACAGTTATTCATAGAACTCGTTTTCGGCATTTATTTAAAAATTTGGTATATAATAAATCTAGTAGTAATGATATTTACCGTTCTATTTCTTACTTTAGTCCTTGTCTTCTCCTTAAAAATGTGTTTAAACAATTTACTGTTTCTATTTCTGTTTCTACGAATAATAATTAAAAATCTTATATTGCTAATAATAAAGATTCTATTCCTGCTTTAGATATATCTGGTGTTTACAAAATTTCGTGTTTTTTTAATTCTTCTTATGTGGGCCAAACTAGAAGAAAGTTCAAAATTAGATTAAAAGAACATATTTATTTTATTAATAGAAATTTAAATACTAATATCTAATCACATTTTGTCTACTAGTCATTCTTTTTCTCCTGATCATAATACTAAATTTATTCATTTTTGTAATAAAGGCCATTATCTCAACAACCTTAAAATTTTTGAAATTCATCGTGTTTCTAATGATATTTCTTCTGCGCGTTTTAATGAACTTCTCGATATAAGCACTTCTCTTATTCTTAATCCTAAATTCTAATTTTACCTTTCTATTTTTTAAATTTTTATTTATTTTTTATCATTTCTGGCTGTGTGTTTATTGATAGTTTCAATTTGTTATTTTTGACATTTGTCAGTTTAATTATATTACTTGGTATGCTCTTTTATAATTTAATGTGTTAGCTATATTTTTAATAATTTATACTGTTTGTAGACATACTGATGATGACATTTTATAATGTCGAAACATGTTTATAAAATAAAATTAAAACTAAAATTAGTTTTTATTACTTTAACGTTATTATAAACATGTATATAATATCGACTGTAACGTAAACATTTTTTTACTTAAAATTAAAATTCGTTGATTACTTTTAACAATCTGGTGCATTGAGAAATTAAAATTCGAAAGTCAACACATCAGTCAAACAACCCTTCAAACAAAACTATATATGGTAAACTACTACTGCGTTAGTAAAAAAAATTGCAATCTAATCGACATTGCGCTAGGAGAGATTGTTAGCCTATCTTCCAGGATATTTAAAATAAAATATTAAGTGGATCGACTAAAATAGACTAAACAAAGAAAGAAAATCCTATTAAGGCATCATTTGTATCTATGATTAGTAAATGGCTTCAAACAATAATAATCAATAATAATTCGAACAACTATAATTAGTTTATTAAATAGCTTAAAATCTACGTAGATTAAATGAAATGTGTTAGTAAATAATAGTAACTTATCTACAAATTTTCCATACATACAAAGAATGTGAGGTTATCTTACGCGACGTGCCGGATTTCTTGCGCCGGCGGTTCGATGATTATTTTCCTTCTCGCTAATTTACCCTTTTTATAGACTAGGATGGTAGGTGCCCTTATATCAATGACGATGTGGTACACCCGATCTTTGAAATTATCTTAGCTCATTTGCATCTAATTGCCATTCACTAAATCAAGAACATAAATTAGAATTAGGATTTTCTTTAGTGCACCAATCAAACGTGCAAAAGTTAAAATGAATTTGTTTAAAACTGGAACATAATCTAACTTACAAAGGCGCAAGGCAAGAATTATCAAATTTTGAAAAATGTGAACGTTGCCACGTAACAAGATAAATCTACACCTTTTAAGCGATGTTCAAAATAATTACATGTTAACTGATGTGAAAAACGTCGAATTAATAACAAATTGTTTACATTCTTTTGATACTCGCAGAACAACTTTTTCTATCGTTCGCACATCAATAAAATTTGTGACCAACGTAATTCAACGTCTGAATAGGCTGTATAGCGTTCAAAGAGCATGTTGATGAAGTGTCGACTACAGAATAGAATAATAATTGTAAACATCGTAACATTTGTATGACATAACATTTTTGCAAACAATTGCATTTCTTTTGTAGATATTGGCTTCTAATTAGTTTTTATAAATTTCCTAAAAAAATAATTGGTTTGCTAAAGATATTAGCGGCGAAAATGAAAAAACGCTACAAAATAATATAACCAAAATAAACTTTGTTTTTATTTAACTAGAAAAATCTAATTGAAATAGTAATCATTAATGTAACCATTTAATGTCTTAAAAATTTTGTACACTAGGTCAAACATATGACCCGGTTAAGGTAGAAGTTGAATAAATCTTATCAATACGTAACATGAACTGCTCAGTCTATTATTCTACATTGGTTTGATACTTTGTTATTTTGACCTACTGTAATAATGAGATAAATTGTTTATTTTGTATACATGTCTGATATTTTTTTTTTAATTTCTACAATTACTTCACTTTAGGTTTAAAATAGTTCAAACCAGGTCAGTGTTTTTACGTATATTTTTGTTTTTTTGTTCTGTTAGAAACATTAATTAAAAATGCACTACATAAAAAAGAAAACGCTTTTTATTTCATAGGAAAATATGCAATTATGGAAAAAAATGTAATACTACACCTTCAATATTGTTTTAATATAGTTGTGTAAGTTATAAATGGTAATTTTATAATTATGTATTATGTAAAATAAGTAAAAACAAGACTTTTAATTGTAGTGTACTAAACAACAACAACAACCTCAACTACCTAGATTAGCTATAGTTACTGAAAATTATGAAAATATACAGCACTCAAGAAAATTTCATGTTAATGTAAATTTAAGAGTTTGCACATTCCCTGCGAATTATACGCTGTACTTTTTTTACAGTTTGTCCTAAAAAATTTTGTGCGAAAGTTCATCTTACGTTTCACAAAAAAAAATCTTGATAAAAATCACTGGATTACTTGATCATCCTTAATCAATTACATGATTTTTAAAACATTGACTGGAATATCAAAAAAATAACAATTATAATTTGGAGTAAGAGTAAAATAAGTACAAATTGTAGTAGAGAGCAAAATGTTTATTGAAAATGTTAATAAATAACAAATAATTATGCACACTTGTAGGTTAGTAATTGTTTCACATAAAAATTACAGGATATTCAATAAACACATTAGCACTTGTTAAATTAATGCCTAAACATTGTAAGATCTTTATTAAATACGTTCTTGATAGCGTGCTTTGGAATATCAATTGTCAACAAATGTTACATCAGTGTGTTTGTAATAATTAAATGCCAGTCCAACTGAGTATTGAAAATAAAATTTAAAAATACATACTACAGTTGCACCAGTTTTAAAATCAAAAAAATTTAAACCATACAAACTTCAACTTATCCGTACTTTAAAAGAAAGAGATGTTGAACGAAATTTCGAATTTTGTGCTTGTACAAGTACTTTTCTCTGACGAAGCAACGTTTACGTCTAATGGTACAGTAAGTTTGCAAAATTGTCGATGGTGGAGCAATTTTAATCTCAATTTCGATTTCCAAATCAGAGATCAATATTCATTTAAGATCAATGTATGGTGTGCTTTTTACAAAGACGGAATTGTTGAACTATTTTTTTTTGAAACAACATGAGTAGAAAAAGATACCTACAACTTTTAAATTATCAGTTGCCTTACTTTCTTGATCAACTACTTCTAAATAAACTACGAAAAATGTGGTAGTAACGTGATGAAACACCATGTTGCTGTAACAGAAATATTTAGAATTTTCTCTTCCACACGTTTAAAGGTAAGATGATTACGAGGCACATGAAGCTTTTTTGGTCTCCAAAGTTTTATGACTGTTTTTATGGGTCTACTTAAAAGAAGAGGTATACCTCCAAATCATCATCTTAAAAAACTCATTAAAGAAACATATAAAACTATAACTTTGGATGTGATTAAAATGTCATAAAAGTCTATAATCAACAATCGCCTGTTTAGAAAAAGACGGTAGATACGTTAAAGTTCCGTAGTATTTTAATTTCACATTTTCCGAATATAATTTATTTGTTTCGTATTGTTTATTGTTGATAAATTTGTACAGAGGTTAGCAATTTTTTATCATGTCTTATTTTTTTATTTAATAAATAATCTAATAAATAATTTCTTGTGATTTTTATCTGAAGTAATCACTAATCTTCAAGTGTGCATAGTTTTCTGCCATAATTTCAATAAACATATTGCTCTCCAATCGAGTTTGTATGTATTTTACTGTCATTCTAAATCATAACTTTGATTCTTCTTGCATTCCAGTCAATGTTGTACATGCCTAAGAATCTACAAATTATACAAAGCATTAAGAAATTTTTTTTGTGAAATGCAAGATAAACTTTTTCCACATCTGTATAAAACTTTTTGGGACACACTGTGTATTTAACTGTTTGTCAAAGTCATAGATTATCATAGATTAAACTTTTAACAACTTTTTACAAATTTAAACATTTTTATTGCCTAAAATGACAATTGAAAAATTATATGTCAAAACTTTGTATATATCTTGTCAATTTGTGTATATTACAACCTGTAAGTGTTACGATTATTTAATTCTTGACATTTAGGAATTTATCTGTGTTTTAAGTTAATTGGAACACGTTATTGCAAATTTGTTGTTTAACTTATTCGGTTAATTAACCTCTCAGACATGAAATTTTCAGTAATTATTGTAAAGTCTGTAAACAGCTGATTAAAGATTTTTATAGTCATAACTGTTTTATAACACAGCAGAAGCAAAAGTCAGATAAATTACTGTTGACGTTACTTTCTTATTAAAAAAAAAAAAACCTCTGTAAGAAAACTAGTAGTAGTAGTTTTATAAAAAACGTTTACATTTAATTACAAAAAAGTTACCACTAAATACTAACGTTTGTGAACATGATCTAAAATATTTAATATTTTTGATTGTATACGTAGCGTCAAAACTATTGCAATAGCATCTACACGGCATTAAACGATTTCGTTTTTAAACTTTATAATCGTGGTGCAGTCTTCTAAATTATGCTTTCATAATTCTATTTCATTGTTGTATAGAGTGATAGTTTTGACTGGTACAAAAATAACTTGCACTAAAATAAAATTTGTCAAACAGAATGCACAACGTTGCCTCATCAGCAATAAACATAGAATGTATCGTATTACCTGTTAGTAGTAGAAAAAGTATTTTTTATGGTTGCCAACATCGCAAACGTCAAAATTCGTTTGTTAGTGTTGATACGTAATGAGCAAAAAAAGCTCTACTGAGGCAAAATTAAAAGTAGAAAATTACATAAAACTAGTTGTTCAAAATAAATTACTATATTAGAACGAGTATGCGATAAGTAGAAATCATTTAAAAAAACTTAAAATTTAGTTAAAGTTGAAAAAAACCCATGTTAAAGTTAATGTTAAATTTCACACAGTAATAAGTGTAGTACTAACATTTTATTTCTGGTTTCAGTTTTTTTCTTATTTTTTAAATAAAGAATGTAATTTTACAACACAAAATAGTAATTTACGTAACAAGGATTGAAAGTAAGACACAGCATAACGAGCCCACGTGAGTGTTTTATGCTATGATACTTTCAATGAGAGTGACGTACATTATTTATTGTGTTGCTTTTTGTAAAATTATTCTTTATTGAAAAATTAAAAAAAAATCATTAGAGATATAATGTTGGTACTACATTTATTACTAAATCTGTCAAATTTGACATTAACTTTAACATCGTTTTTTTCAATTTTAACTGAATTTCAAAATTTTTAGATTTTTTTCCACTTGCTAATATATAGTTGACTTTAAGCACTTAGTTTTATGTGGATTTCTAGTTTTAATTTGCCACCCTAGAGCTTTTTTTGCCCATTACGTAACTACACTAACGAACGAATATTGACGTTTGCGATGTTGGCATTAACGTTCGTTATGCTATCTTTTACTTTCAACGTTTGTTACGTAAATTACTATTGTTTTGTGTTTTAATAGCGTTAATGTAATAATTCTTTTTTGTAATAACTCATGCAAATCTGAATCATAAGTAAATGATATAATTTTATTTAGTAGTTAATGAATGTAGTTATAACAGACAGGTGATTTTATAAAGGTAAGCTACACAATTTTCTTACACATACTATTAAAAAACTGTACTGGTTAATTAGTTTAGTTGTGTTATAGTTTTCGTACGCAAATAAAAATCATTATTAGATGTAAAGTAACCGGTATAATTTTTTTGTAATTTGTCTTAATACCATATTATAATTAAATTCAGTACGCATTGACTGTGATTGAGGCCATTGAGAATGTCACCCGTAATCGCTATAAATACGTGTGATTTAATAAATACTTAAATAACAATTTAATTCTTTAAACGCTATAAAACTATAAAATACATTTATTTAATTTATTACTTTATAACAAATTAATTGTTATTAAAGTTTTGTCACTACTTTTCTTTTATTGTGGTATTGTGGTACATTCTTGCAACATTGAATAATAGACAAATATAATATAATACGTTTGATTGTAGCATAAAAGGCAAAAAAAACATGGTTTGGATAATCGAAGCCCATTTACGATTAAAGACATTGCGATGCTTGATGATTTTTAAGTCTTGAGAGTATTTTTTTTCAAAGCCTACTTTTTTGAAGTTGAATGTATGGTTTGAAATAAAAAACTATTATGTTATGTGATGTATGTTTTTGATAAGTTTATCAATATTTTCATCGCATTAATTACGCATGTTACAAAATTCGACAAACCATTGGCAATTTATGGCAGCCATTTCTAAACGATGCTTTTATTTTAATAATAACAAATAAGTACTAGACATTTTATATAATTTTTTTTTCTAAAGTTTCGTTTTTTTTTATTCGTATTTTGGATGATACATTTTTTTGATAGAAAAGAATACCTTAATGGTATTATGTCAGTAGCATTTATTTTTGGGGGGCCTAGAAAGATTGGGGCGCCCAGCTTATTCAGAAGCCTTGTAGTTACGCCGGTGTAAGTGACTAAAAGATTGAACTAATTGCATTAATTAAATTTTTTTTAAATATTTTTGAGATAAATATATACCGGATAATTCAACGTTCTGGAAAAGTAAACTGGTAGGTTTATTTATTTACGGTAAAATTTTTTATATAAAAGTTGTTATATTGAATGTTTTGTAATTTACTAAAGTGTATATATTATTTTAGGTTTTCATTTTTTGCAAGACTTATATTAACATTTGTACACATTTTTTTTTCGTTTATTAAACCGTTTCTAAAAACGTGTTTTTTAAAAATACGACAAAAAATTAATATCTCTTAATCTTACAAGTTCTAATCTCAATTTTTTTATATTAGCTAAACTAAACTATGTTTTAACGTGTAAAGTGAAAGTAAAGTAAATATCATTCAGTGTGTTTGTTTTTTGCTATAGGTTTTTGCATACTTGACATACAAAAATTTTGATTTCTTAAATAGGATCATGTACTTATTTACGTATTTTTGAATTTTTTGCAATTTTAAGCAATTTTAGTTATGCAATCATATCTGTATTATTAACTTTTCTTAAAATAAAACAAGTAATATTGTATTAGTTTACCTATCCAATATATACTTTTTAGCAAAAAACAAACTGTTTGAGATTAAAAACAAGCATTTAGAAACGTAATAATAGAAATTAGAAAATGGGCATACCTGTTATTACCGCCAAATAATTATTTTTATTAATATGATTATTATGAATGACAATCTTAAACAATTTGTTTTTTGTCAAAAAGTAATTATTAAATAGGTAAACTAATACGATATTACTAAAAATTGAACTATTTCAAAAACGGTTATTAATACAGATATGTATAACTAAATTGGCATAAATTGGACTAAAAATTCAAAAATCATAAATAAATACATATGCTATATAAAAAATCAAAGTTTTTGTATATCAAATAGGCAAATTAAAAAAACGCACTAAATCACATTTTTTTAAATTTTATAGTAGCACAAGTTAGAATGTAGTTTGATTTAGATAACATCAAGAATTTGGGAGCAAAGCTTGTAAGATTTGAGAGATATTAATTTGTCGCTACAGTCCTACCATTGCCCTATTTTATAAAAAAATACAAAAATCTTTATAAAGGGTTTAATAAATGAAAAAACTTTTTATACAAATGTTATTATAAATTTTACAAAGAATGAAGATGTGAAATGAAAAAGTTAAATCTGTTACTATTACAGAAAAACCAAAGATTCTGTATATCAAAAAATAATTTTAGTATATAGAAAATGTTAAATTGTTTTTTTGCCGCATTTAATTAATTAAAATGCCAGTTTACTTTTCTAAAACGTTGAATTACCCGGTATATATAATAGCGAAGGCTTCCACGGTCGGAATCTATACTAACATTAGAATGTCTTCCGGGTTTGGACCGTGTCATAGTTGCAACCGAAGCTGCAGCTTCGGTTGCAACTATGACACGGTCCAAACCCGGAAGACATTCTAATGTTAGTACCCGGTATATATGTTTTTAGTAAATTATGAGAAATTACTCTTTTAGTTTTGTTTTAAGTTTTAAAGCTTTTGATTCGGGATTTTAATCGTTGTCAGTAAATTACAACAAATTATATAAATACTTACTCAATACATAAATAATTGTAGTAAATGTAAAAAAGTTAATAGTGTATTAAGTGTTTATTATTTTTAGCGCAATAGAAACATTATTTTATTAAACGTCAAAATTGTTTTTTTTTAGTTTTTGAGCTACCCAAAGATTTTATGTTCAAACTAGTTGGCTTTCCAAGCGTTGTCACGTTACTTGTCATGTACTACTTACGTTCTAGAACGGTAAATAAATCACTTACCGATGAGTTACGCCTAACAACTAGTAAATCAAACATACCGTTTTAAAAACAAGCGTAGTAACTAGGAGAAAATGATCTAGTAGTGAAAAAAAGTTAAAAGGTTATTATACTTCAGGTTAAATGTTAGAATAAAATTTCATATAGAGATATTTTGTTCGTTATTTATAAAATGTTTTTATAGTCTTTTAAGCATTTATTTTGATTATATTATTCTTTATTGTCAAGTTTTCTTGTTTTTTTTTTTAATTAATGTTGACTCTATTTTGAACCATATGTTGAGATGTAGCAGTTCTAAAATGCAAATTGTGTACATCTTTAGAATGTTGTTTTTGCAGTTTATTTTTGATTCTAGTATATGTGCTATTATTTTGGTTAATAATTTAAAACATTTTTTTATTTAATTTAAATGAATGGAAACAAGTGGTGGAAGAGAATCTTTTAGAAAAAGACATAAAGATTAATATTAAACTTTATTGTCATAAGAAAACTAAGTAGTATTTAATAAAAAAAATTGTAATTGTTTAAAATTACTTTACCCAAAGAGGTATTAAAAGAGTTTTAACTAAATAGAGTGAAATAGATGTGAATAACGATACAATATCTAATAATGTAACAATCTAAAAATTTATTTAATTCCTTTGTATAAATAGGAGCAAAAAAACTACTCAGTTTTTCTATATGTCGGCGTTTTGTGCGCTAAAATAAATTGTAGTAGTCTAAACAGGTGCACATTAACTCCTTGAACGAAGAGATTAACTGTATTCATTTGAAAATAAATTAAAAGAGAAACCTTACCATTCACTTTTTACACGAAAGTAAAGTCGAATGTGCTCATGCAAATAAATTTAGTATTTAAATGAATCTAGAATTAATATCTGCATATATACATATATTTCGCAAACAATTTTTTTTGAAATTTATAAAATCGACAATAAAAAAATTACTAACAAACTTTTTTTTTGATTGTAAACACTAGTTTACGACCAAATTACTATTATTCTTTATTCTATACAAATTTTTCCTGACCCATTGGTAAAATTCTGACAAATATTGAAAAATCTTTCTTGAAAGTTAAGAATAACTGCAAATTTTGTTATTGACACTGATCATTAATTTTTTACGTCATCTGCCATTTGTGTCATATTTACTATTACTAATATCCGCGCAATCGTTAAGACAATATTAACAAACTTTTAAAAATAAATTTAATAATTTTGCTCATATCTTACAATTGCTAAAACCAATAATAATTATATTTTATTATAAGTTGAATTGTAATAAAATTAGGTAATTGTAAAATACATTTCAAAAACAATTCGCATTTTGTAGGAGTTGGCTTCACCTCCGTCTACAAATATGACCACTTTCTGAACTAGTGATACGAATAAAATTTAAAAACCAATTATTAACACTGTTTATAGATAGTAGAAATAAAACAAAAAATAAAAAAATATTAAACAAAAGCTGAAAAATATTTTTAAATATAAGAAATACAAATTTATTGTTATATAAAAATTTTATGGGGTGTAAAGTGGCGATATACACATAACAAAATATATAATAAACGTGTCTCAAAAATTTACGTAAACCTAGACCGATGAATTTATATTAGACAATAATGGCAATCACAATCAAGAAGAAAAAGAAAAGCGGTTGAAAATATTTGTGAGAAACAATTCAAAGTAATTAACAAATTAAAATACAATTGTTGTTAGCTGTCACCAACAAATATAGACAATATTATGTACAGCTTTCTACCTACAAATACTCTTAAGGTTTGTGATTAAATTTTATAATTAAGAAACAGTACAGAAAAAAAATATTTTTAAATAATTAATTGCAAAATACAGTGTGTCAATAAAGTAAAAAATAAAGTTCATATTTTGTTTTTTATTGATGTGTGGAAGAAAAGCTCGGACACGTCGATTTTATTACGTTACGTTATTTTAATTTTAATTTTTCTGTTTATTAAATAATTAAACTGATTAATAATTAGCTTAAAAGCTGTAAAAATAATATTTAATAATTTATTCTAGAAATAATTGAAATTTTATAATAAATCCTCAAATTGCTACTCATTTACTTTCTGAAAATGATAGAGTCAAAAGTAAGTTTTTTCTAAAACATTAACTCTTGTTTCTTTATCGGTATTTCTACCCTCTAACCTTATTCTTTTCAGATCTTTAAAATGTCGAAGTTTTGTCTGATTTTAAATACCTCAAAAAATCAAGTGAGGTGACATCAGGAGAACTAGCCGGCTATTTCTATCTATCTATTAATCTTCTATTCTAACACGAAGTGAATAATGTGGCGATGTACCATCTTGTTGATACCACACATGAACACTCGATGACTGTTAAGTCTTTATTGTTTGGAAATAATATTGCTAGAGCCGGTATATTAGTTTACATCTAAAAAATTCTAAATAAATTTTACAACTTAATGGACTATCTAAAAAATAAAGATTCAATTTTTTAATTTTAGTAAATGCTGTGTATGACGTTCTTCCATCCAATAAGGATTTTTAAAAACTCAGTATCTACAGTTTTCCCATTTAAACTAAACGTAGCTTCATCACTAAAGATCATATAGTTAAAAAAATCTGGTTGATTACTAACTTTGACATTCATGACCTTCACAAAATTCAAGTTTACAACCACAATAATTTTTTTTAGTTCCTGAACTGATCTCACGTTGTATGAATGGTATCTTCATGTGGCACATACTATATGCTAGTTAATAATGTGTACCATGCAATGGAATTAAACAAATAAATAAATTAAAACAAAAATAAAGTCAACAATATTCGTAAATGCAATATCACAGCAATGAGAAATTAACAAGCAAATTGTAGAGGATATACTAAATAAATAATAAAAAATATGCAAATTAAAATTTAAATTAAGTTATAAACCTGTAAAATGTTTGACCAATCACAATTACCGGGTGAAGCAATCATTTTGCAAATTGTTGTTATTTTTGATTAGTTTTTTACTACTTTAAAACTTTTTTTTTTCAACACTGCGGTTATTTTATTTGTGGAATTAATACGTATATTTTTTTTAATTTAGTGCTTTAATGCTTGTATAGAATGTGCGCGTCAAAAAATAGCAGCTTTGGTACGCCCCCTTAGAGCTTTTGTTTACTCGGTTGAGTTATATATACAATAAAAAAATTAATGATATTAAATTAAACTATAACTTATGAAGTTGGCATAAATCAGTGGTAGCTGAATAAGAATGGCGCATAGCAAATCAATCTCCGAACTTGAATGATTTGAACGTTAATTATGACATCCAAGTATTTGTGATACCAACAGACATTAAATCGTAGTTCATATAAATCGACAGCAAAGCGTGACAAAAAAAACAAAAGCTTACTTACGGTTTAAAACTTCTCTGTTAGTACTAGTAAGATGCAACCGTAATCCTAAAATTTGGAAATAAATATACAGTTATATCACAAATATGACTAATTAGTTTACAACCAAGTCTGAAATAAGACGTGCGTTAGTCTTTCAATTTTCCAGATTTCTACTTAAACTTTAAATTAGGCACAAGTGCAACAACATAATCTATACGCCGGGCTTCATTAGCTTTTCTAATATAATACTTTGATTGACATATTTTTGGGTGCTGTAGACAGTCATAAGTTCGACATTTACTATCAGTTTACAAAAGGTGTTTATGACAACAATCCAAAAGGACAGCAAGTATTCAATCCACCCCGAGAATTAATAAACGTGTTAAACACGCTATTTAGTAGATACGGTCATAAGACATAAGAAGAAAATTAAATCTAACCGCAAAACGTAAAAGTATCTCAACGATTCTTCCTATAAGCGTTGATTGAGTTTACATTTGATTTTTACTATAAAACGATCAAGTAGCCAATGATTCAAAAAGTTTTGCTGAGCATTATGTTATGTGTATTCTTTTTGCAGTAAACATACGTGTAAAAGTTTAAAAAGAACGATGTATCTATGTACCGAATGAGTAAAAAAAAATCTTAACATGACAAATCCTCATTTATAACACTCATTTTTTAAAACTATTAATTTTCAATATTGTATGTGGGGTATTTTTAAATTTATAAAAACGTGTTTTTTATTTATGAAAAAAAATTAAGGAGTTTTATCTAAAACATTTCAAAATAGCATTTTTAAAATCTGAAGGAAAAAAATTAAATTGACGTATCCGAGCTTTTCTTCTTTACAGCGGTAATAAACAAAATATAAATTTTATTGTTTATTTTATTGAAACACTGTATAGTGATAAACAACTGAACAATGCTATGGAACTATGACAATGTATATATTGACGCAACTTACAGTTATTGTCTGAAGTACGTACACTCAACTAAACAAAAAACGGGACATCTTTGTTAGTTCGTATGAAATAGTTAGCAATGTAAAATAGGCTTGTTGGCGAATGTCATCGGCAATCATTCGTGCTCGTTCGCGTTGTTGATTAAAAAATTCAACTTAGAGAAATAATATACATTGACAATACCAGAAGGTCAAATGGTTTATCTGCAAGAACTAAAAAATCAATATATATATTCTTGTATTTGTATGATTCAGAACAGTAAACTGCATTTTATATTTATACGAAATACTTTCGTATTTAAATAAAAGTTTCATATTGATCATAAGCTTTATTAAGGCTATTTTCCCGCCGTGTATCATCCTATTAATAACATTGTGAATAGAAGGTATTGCACTTAAGTTTTAATTATATAGTTGTTTATTTAATTTCTCTTTTTGGTCGAAATGTCTAAAAAAAGCAATTATAATAAATGTTTCCAATAATGGCTAACGCACTTGTAAAAACTTATTAACAGTGAAATGATTTTGCGTCAAAAAAGATATTCGTTGCATTTTATTTTCATACAAAATATTTTCGTGTATAAATAAAATTGATTGCAAGGCTGAAGTATTTGTACCTTTATTCGTTAATGCATGTTTGCGTTCTTGTTTTTTTTTGCATTTTTTAGATAACGTTAAACACAATCGATTTTCTTTTTGCAATACTAGTAGAAAAATAAGAATTAATTGAATGGTGTTAATACGTATGGATTTAAACGCATATACATAATATTTGTAAGAATAAATAAATCAAACTTAATGTGCCATTGCATTTCTACGTTACGTTTCTATAGAAACGCGGGAAACAAAAAAATTGTATTTTCCTTGTCACGCATATCCTGTTTTATTATAATAGGATAAAAAATCGTTTTTATTGTATTTTCATGAATATTATTTTTTTAAGTCGCTGTTATAGACTCAACATTTTAATTTGTTGGTTCAGCAATTGCTCAAATGATTATGATTGTACAGACTACTGTGGGAGTATCCGTGTTAAAAGGTATCGCAATCACACAATAAACAAGACCATCGGGAGTAGCAGACGAAGAGTGTCTACGGGGCAGACAAAGACTGTCTACTGTCTATTCCAGTTATAGTTTTTTAAACTGTTATTATTGATTTTGTTTATTCTTTAAAAAGAATGCCCCTATACATACATCCAGGTTGGTGCAAAACTGGGTACAGCAAAATTACGTGAACGTGTTACCGTGGACAGCAAAACTATAATTTTAATATAATAGAAAACGTTTGGAGTCAAATTGTTTGTGCCGTCCGAGAATAACAAGGGGCTAATTTTATCACCAGAGATGTCAAACAATTAATTGTCGTCATTGAAACCGTTTAGAAGACGATTAGTGATGATTACCTAGGTGTTCTTGTAGCATCAATGCTTAGACGACTGCAAGAATGTATTGACAATCAAGGAGGTCATACTCATTGTTTGCAATCGTATGTTTAATTCAAATTTAAACAAAAACATGAAAAATGAGTTTTTTAATTTCAATTTCTTAGACCTACTGTAAAATATGACTCGGGAATTGAAACTTATTTAAAAACAGTTAACAGTAGTTACCTTATGTAGTTACAAGATCTTTTGTTTAATTTTTTTAATAACTAATTTATATTTGATCAATACTATAAACTTAAATGAGTGATTATTGTATTGCACTACTGCAATAAAGTATATGGGATGTGTTAATAATGTAAACTCATACATGTATATTTAAACTCGATTTCTTTCTATTTGCGTTTTACACACGTAAAAAATATGTTATTAATATTATATATATTTTTTTTGGCAGACATTTTTCTAATGCTAATCGATATATATGATTTTTAGAATAATCATTAACTACATATGTATGCACATTTTACTCAGGATGCAATAACAAAACTTAAAATTACATTATTTTTTTCACCGCGACTGTCTGTTGTCAGTTTATTTAGACTATACCAGCGACTTAAAAACATAGAATAATGAATTAATACAAACGTAAAATACTTCCTTGTTTTTAATTCACATTTCTGCAAAATACAATAAGAACGATTATTTATCGTATTATAGTAAAACAGGATATGGGTAACAAGGAAAATACAAATTTTTTGTTTATCATATTAGTGATGGTGTTTTCCTCGCTTCTAAAAAAACGTAACGTGTGAAAATTCAAAATATTCCACTATTAATAGGTAAGTCTTTATAAGTGTGTTGGCAATTATTTAAAGCATTTATTGTAATTGCTTTTCTGTGACGTTTTGGCCAAAAAGATATATTAAAAACCCAACTACTTAAAATGCAATTAAAACTTAATAACAATAGTTCTATTCTCAATGTTATTAATAGGTTGTTAGATTGATGTACCTAATATAAAATGTGTTAAAAAAATAGCCCTAACAAAGTTTATAATGCACCGTTTTAATATGGAACTTTTATTTACACACTGTTGAGACTTCTGTGAATGTTTTTATTACAATCTAGTTAGAGTTAAATTTAGTAGATTTCTTTAAACTTATTTTTGTTATACGCATTAGTTTTAATCATTTGCTTTCAGGAATTGTTGATGCACCTTTTAAGTTTTAAGAACTTGTAAGCCTCGTCATCAAGATTTGCACTTCTAAATAAATTCTAATGCATTTGTTAACTGTAACTTTAAAATATGTGTACTCTTGTTATTGATTAATTTTGAAATAAGAGGGTGTATCTACCCTACCAAGTTTAGTCAAGACAGAAAAAGAAGTAGTAGTAAAAAAATGATGTAGTAACTAAAAACATACATATACTTATGTAAACAAAATATTGAAATAAAGCTACAATTTAAAATTATAATTTGTTTTTATCACACTTAAAGAAGTGTCATCACACACGAAAATCTTTTGTATAAAAATAAAATGCAGTTTACTGTTCCAAATAATTCCAAAATAAAAATAAATTAATTTTTTAGAAATAATTGATCTTCTTTTTGTCAATGTTTATTATTTGTCTAATTTGAATTTCTTGAATAGCATCGCGAACGGCCAGGAATGATCACCGATCGCATTCGCTAACAAGCGTATTTTAATCAAACTAACCAAAGTGTCCCGTTTTTTGTTTAGTTGGGTGTACTTGTTACAATACAACCAAATTTTGCAAATATTGACTTAATTTGCAGAGGATTTGGTAGATACATACATAAGCAACAGTGAATTATTTATACCAAAAGTTTGAGCAGCAAATAGCAATTTGTAAAAGTACAACCAATTCCTGCGAGTGTTTGCATTTCAAATTTATTGCAAATGTTTATACTTTTCACTCAAATGCGTATTGGTATTATTAAGAGGTATGTAATTAGTAATATTCAAAGATACTCTTACATAAAAATAATTTACCTGTTTACTTGCAATAGACGATATAAACAACAATTAGAATACCAAAACGACTAACTTAATTTGATTTTTTAAAATATGCGTAGACGCGTGGAATTAAATAAAGACGGATTATAAAATTACAATGTCAGGAGAACCGTACCTCAACCTCTTCGTAGTGCGGAGAGAAACTGGCCTCCTGAATTTGAAAGTTTTTAGATTTTATTAATTTTGACAGATAGTTTCAAAAATGCAGATTAAAAGAAAAACATGAATAAGAAATAATCAAATAAAAAAACACAAAAAACAAATCCATCATTTTTTGTTTCTTAATATATATTTAAGTCATAATTTAGTTCGAAACCGACCTACTAACTTGTAATAATAGTATAAAACCATGCATTATAATAATCACATTGTGTATAAGATGTGGTTTAAATTTTCATTAAGATAAAATTTTGCTGATATAAAACAAACTGGTTACGCAGTTATGTATAAATGTGTGTAAAATTTTTACCCTATTTTCATTCACACACACGTTATAACTACATAGTCTGCTATAACTGTTCTAGATACATAAAAACCATCTAATTAATTTTTATATTTATATAAAGAACACTAACCTGAGCACGCAATATACGATATACTTTTTCTACATCTCCTTGTTGACAAGCATATAAAAGCGCCGAGACGCCCTTAATATTGTTGACGGCGGCCCGAGTTTGTTGAGACACCGTCACTGCGGTAACCAGTGGTGCATTGCTCATGGTCCGTCCCGATCGTCTTTTGGTATGACCGTACCTTCGTTTCTTGCCCGTGACACCATATTACCTGAAATTTGTTTTTATGGCACAATGTAAAAGCATTATACAATGGTAAAAGTAAGTCTAAGAATCGTTTCAATTTTAACTTAATTTCTAATAAGATTTATCAAAGTCAAAAACAAAAATTTGTTTCAGAAGTAATAATCTTGAAAGTTAAGTTTTTGATAAACTATATTTATAGAGAAACAAAATTGTCAAAAAGGTACACTCATTTACATATAATATGACTTAAAATAGGCGTTGATGATGTGAAAGTTAAGCTGATTTTGCACGCAAGCACGTGGTGCAATAAGGTGCAAATGCCGGTCAAAAAGGGGTACAGGGGTTGAACGAAACTAGGTCATCCAACACCTGCTGGTCACGGACAGTTGGAAAATCCTATAATCGAAAGGGGACATAGAAAATCGCAAAGTAAATCTATAGGAAGCTTTAAGTTAATATTCAAGGTTGCCTTTGTCTTAGTTTCCTTTTATGAAATTTAAATTATAGATTAGATTGTATCTAAAAATCTAAACAATAAAAAATGTGCGAATTGAAATAAAGAGCCCATTAATACTTTAGTAAAAAATAATGATTTATGTAGATGAGTTTTTTTTTAAATATTACTTTTTGTTATAAAAAAAGTATGTGATCAAAGATAAAACGCTTGAGCAATATAATTTTAAATACCTACGTGTTTTATGCAAAATTGCCCTTCTTTGCATTTAAAGTTAAACAAAATATTTAGGTTGTTCAGACTACACTAAGTAACTACAAGATTTTGCAGAAAAAACTTAATAGATAACTAAACATCATTAAGTTTCTTTAGATTAAAAACGTAATTATAAAGTGCGCATTAAAAGTTATCCTAAAAATGACTTAGTTTAGAATTAAAAAATTGTAAAGCAAATTATTAAAATAGGCTCTTAAACGAAATCGCTGTAAGCTACCTTGAAGTTTCACATTGGTTGAACGTAACAGTTGTTTACAATAACAGTAACAGACACAACACATAACGTGACCAACTAATCGGTACTTCTGAAAACGTGAAAAATAGTAGTGGAATTTTCACGTTTGTAGGGAAATGTTGTTATAGCAACGTAATACAGAATGCTTATCAACATTAATATAATTAAATTAAACAATTATACAAACATAATTTAATTTTTATTAATAAAATTTATATTATATGTTATAATTATCATTTATTTAAACCCGTTATAAATGCCTACTGGCTTTAAGTAAAGTTAAATAACATACGTATCATAGACGAGGTGGCCGAGTGGTTAAGGCGTTGGACTGCTAATCCAATGGGCTCTGCCCGCGTGGGTTCGAATCCCATCCTCGTCGAATAATTTTTTGTTTTTTACTAAAACAATTATGTATTAGAAATTGTTCTGTCATAATGAATGATAACATCTAACGTAAATTACTTTTTTTGATATTATACTAATAGAATTTATGTATTCAAGACACCACGTTTACGAATAATAATTTTATAAAATCCGAATTTTATTACAGCTTTGATTACAATAGACATTATTAAAATGTTTACATTAGCAAGTATATTTCTATTGATAAACAAATTCCTGAAAAAACATAAATAACACAAAAAAACATGACATAAGCAGTAATACAAATTTTTAACGAGAATTAAAATAAATTGCTATTTTGATCTGCATTTATTTTAGCCCAGGACAATTCCTTCATTGTCGAATCAAAAATCGATTTACTAAAACAATCGATTTTCCTCGATTAATCGATTGATTGTTGACAAATTGAATCAATGTACTTTATTAATAATGTGAATTGAATTAAATTAGTTCTTAATTTTGAGTTTTAGTCGCATGAATAGGGAGTAAAGAATATTATACAGAACAAACGTCAACATTTATTGGTTATTACATATTTATAAATGTAGGTAGAAATTATGCACACAATACGTGTGGAAATGTAGATATTTTCATTATTTAGTATTTATAATCCTTATTCATTGCAATCATAACTAACTGTTCCACATGTTTACCAGTTCTAGAATCTTCCACTGTAAGGCTGGATCCACACTATAAGGTCGATCACGATTCGTTCGCGGTCCGATCTCGGTCTGGTAAAATCTAATCGTGTCCACATTAGACAATCTGACTCCGTTCACGATTCAGTCTTGGACCGTCAATAATCGAAGTCGGATGTATTTGGCTTATAATTAATAATAAAACAAACGTTGAAGTATTTAATTAAACGTTAGAGTATTAAGTATTTAATTAACGTATTTAGTTGAACGTTAAAGTATATAATTGCTTGTAATGTTTGCGGTCAAAAAATGTCATTGAACTTTTCGATTAAAGAATTAGCTATTATATCTTTTATTCTTGATGAAGAAGATAATATTATCAACGAAAGAAGAAAACATAAAACAAGGAGAAGAATGTGGGTGCATCCAAATTTACTGCAACGAAAATCGGAAGGAGAATACTACACTCTCTATCGTCATTTAATTAATTATGAAGAACATTTTTTACAATACTCTCGAATGGATTGGAGTACGTTTGAAATGATTTTAACGAAAATCACTTCAAAAATAGTAAAAAAGAACACGAGATTTCGTGAAGCGATTTCTCCACGAGAAAAATTCATTGTATGTTTGAGGTAAGTATCATTTATTGCAGTCCATTAAAGTGAAAAACACTCATTAAAGTTATTATAATTCATTGTTATTATAAATTAATCAAAATATTCATTTGCATTTTATAAAGGTTAAATTCTTAATATTAACTTCACTCAATTTTTCTTTTTTATATACTTATTTTTTTGTTTAAGACGGTTCTTCACGCTCCTGATGTAGCATTGTCGATGAATATTGTACTTGCAAGTTATTTTCAGTGAGCAATGTTGATACAGGTACATTTGATGCTGTAGACCTTTGCAATTCTGATGAGCAATCGTAGTATGTGGCAGGTAATATTGGTGGAATTACATTTCTGTTAGCAAAGTTATAAGATTGTACCTTAACTAGCTGTTGTTGTATATAAGTATGTTGTGATGATGGTGTTGGGCAATCACGTGATAAACCATGAGCACTGGATTGACTAATGTCCAAATATTAAGATGTTGATGATGAATCAGACGTTGGACCAGGTGATATTTGGCTGCGATGAGTAAGTGCTGGTGGTGAAAATATTGGAGAATGTGTCAAATATGTTTCCTCTATTTTATTTATAAGTAAAAATACTTGAGTTTTTGCTACATGCTGGTCAAGTGTAGAAAATTTTTTTACAGTTGTAGCCATTAATGAGAAAAACTGATCGATTGAATCCACTGGACGTTCTGATTTTTTATTTTCTAAAATATACTTGATCAAGGTTGATGATGCGCTCTCCGGATTGAGATTCGTTCGCTTCATTTTCTTTGTTTGGGTTGTTGGTAAATTATTGGTAGATGCACTTGTCGAGTGATGAACTGAATAGTTACAATCATTGACTGATATAATTTCTTCGTTATCATTGTTGTCTCAATGAACTCGTCTGCACAACTACCCTCTCATTATTTTGGGAGCCATTACTTTCGTTGTCCGTTTCTTCATCTGCAATCGACGATATTCGTGGTCTATCAACAGTAAGATAATCATGGAGAAATTGCATTTGATCACAGTATCGCCATTTAGTAATTTTTTTAGCGGCTTGGCCACTTTTTGCTCTTAATTTCGCAAGATACTTTCTATATTGAGCTCGTAGTGATTCCCATCGTGTTTTTACTTCTGTAATAAAATACATTAAATTAATTGAAAATTTACAAAGTCATAGTACATTATAAAAAATGACGGAAGTTTACAAAATTAAAGCAAACATTTTTATTATTGTATTTTCTTCTTTCCAGATTTTTGGCTACAGGCGATTCTTATAAAACAATTGTTTTTAGCTACCATCTTGGACATTCGACAGTACAAAATATTGTTATCGAAGTATGTACGGTAATAAATGAAATTTTAATGGCAGAATTTATTCCAACGCCTTCTTGAGAAAAGTGGTTACAAATAGCTAATGACATGTGGACAATGTGAAAATTTCCCAATTGTTTAGGAGCTCTAGATGGTAAACATGTCGTAACAAATGCTTCATCCAATAGTGGATCTTTATATTTTAATTACAAGAAAACATTTTCCATAGTACTGTTGGCATTAGTAGATGCTAATTACAAATTTATAGCTGTATTGGGTCTTATGGGAAAAATAGCGATGGAGGTATTTTGGCCAATTCAGCATTTGGAAAAGGATTAGGAAATAAAACATTGAATATTCCTGAAAGTTCTCCACTTCCAGGAACAAACATCTTGGCTTCATATGTAATATTGGGAAATGAAGCTTTTCCTTTAAAAACATATATGATGCGCCCAAACGCAAGATCATGTGTTGACGACGATGAAAAAAGAATATTTAATTACCGTTTATGTCGTGCAAGACGACTAGTTGAATGTGCATTCGGCATTTTGTTACAAACTTTCAGAGTATATTGCAGAAGACTAATAGCCGATCCTCAAAATGCAACCTCAATAATATTAACCACATGCATTTTGCATAATATTATTAGAAATACCAGAATTATCAATACAGAAAGTAATGTAGACAATATCAATAATAGAAATAACAATATGCAGAATTTAAGAAGACAAGGAGAAAATGCACAGAGAGAGGTATTTGAAACGAATAGGAGTTTTCAAAGATTTTTTTAATTCTGTGGAAGGATCAGTGCCATGGCAGAGAAATGTAATAGCCTAACAGAAATTACAAAAAATCGAAATTTTTATAATCATAATTTTTAAATAAACTTACCAGTTAGTCCTACTATTTGTTCAATTTCATCCCACATTTTTTTAAATAATTATTATCACTATAATGAGGTGATTGCAAATCGTATAAACATAGTTTACTTTTAACTAGTTTAATAAGCAGTTTATCTGAAAAAATTAATATGTAGTTATTCCTTTTGCAAAAATAATAATAACTTATTAAATTTGTATCATTCGCAACTGTAATAAAATTCTGTTAACACTAATATTCTTATGTAATTTTAAAAATTTAATTTCAAAAATTAATTATTTATGCCTAATTACCTTTTTCAAAAGTCCACACTGCTTTAGCCATCGTTAGCACTTACAATTAATTTAAATGATATCTTTTTTCAATTATTCAATAGCAATATCACAAAATATTTCAAATATACATTAACTACATTTCATGAAAGTGTCGCTTCAACGGATAATAGTTGACTGAACCGGGAACAAAAGAGCATCCATACTATCGATACATGCCATGACAAGTTCGATCTCGCTCAAACAAAATTTCTTCAAGACTGATCGCGACTGGAATGGGATGCGACCGGAACTTGACAATAGTCATAATAATGAGTAGTATGAATGCATACATTGTTTTTCATTTAATAATACTTTACCAGACCGAGATCGGACCGCGAACGAACCGTGATCGACCTTATAGTGTGGATCCAGCCTAAGACCTCCTCGACTGTGGATTCTTTTCGAAGGCACACTAGTGTTCGGATAAAGTTTACGATTTATTTTTCATCAATATAATGGATTTATTCCTAATGCTATAATTGGGGTTGTTAAATAGCCTAGAAATTATTTTTCAAAGGCTTTATCCTTGCTGATTGATACGCTGTCACCAGTTCAAGATTAAAAAAAAAATCAAGTCCCATCTTTTCTTCAGCACGTTGTTGGTTTAAACTCGCCAATTTCCACACTGTTAAAATCTGCAATATTCTCGTTTTTGAATCTAACATAAAAAAAAGGATTTTTTAAGAAAATTTGTTTAAGTCTATGATCGGTCGTCTTCCTCACCGTATCTTTTTTCAGTGTTTTAAACAATATTTTAGAAACTTTATTGCAACATCGACTCTTTGATAATAAGTTTGGTATCATTATCATCATAGCAGGCCCGCGCCTAGCACTTATGGCGCTCATAATGTGAGGTGTAATTCAAGATTTACTTGTAAATATTGCAGAAAAAGGCATCACTCGCTTTTTTACGTTGATACTAAACAAAAACGCAAAACCAAATCAATTCCTTATCAATCGTCAGAAATTACACAAAACGTTAGTCTTTCTCAATAGCCACAAATCAATGCTGGCATTTTGCAAGTGACTTTAATTTGCGTTGATAAATCAAAATCAGTGTTTGTTGTCCACCGTCTGCATAAAAGTAAACGAGGCAAATTGCGTCACGCAAAATATATAACGCGATGGAAAATAATTACACCACTAATACTTCATGTTTGGTTATCCCAAAAATAACTAATATTTTTTTAATAATTCAACTTTAAGCATTCTAAGAAATATAAAACTAGCTGATAAAAACTTTAATAAAACGTCACATATCGACATACTTATAGGAGCATCTTAGTTTTATGAACTAATGTGTATAGGACAAATTTCGTTAAAGAAAAATAAACCAATCTTACAAAAGGTGCTCTTAGGATGGTTGGTAACCGGAAATATAAATCTAAATAATTCAAGTACAAATCAAAACACACAGATGTGTCTAATCTCTGCTTCGAATCAAACGAATCTTTAAATGAATCATTAATCAAATTTTTGAAATTTGAAAACGTTAAACCCAATGACAAAATGTCTTTATTATCAGAGGATGGACGCTTTTGTGAAAATCACTTTGTTAACAGTACTTCTAGAGATTCTTCTAACCGATATGTTGTTTCAATCTCTTTTAATTCTCACTTACATAGTTTAAATGAATCAAAACCATACGCTGTCCAACGGTTTTTGAGCCTTGAAAGAAAATTTATTAAAAATAATAGATCAATATTTTCAATTCATCAACGAATATTTGACATTAGGCCACATGTCGAAAATCTCGTCAAACGCAAACTCTCAAGAAACGAACATGAATATTGAACCAATTAACTTGCCAAGATATTATTTACCCCACCATCTGGTTTTAAAATCAACTTCATTAACCACAAAATTGCGAGTTGTTTTTGACGGAAGTGCAAAATCTGACTCTGAAATATCGATAAATCAAACTCAGTTGGTAGATTCAATTCTTATAAACATTTGCGAATTCAGCGTAGTCTTAACCGGAGACATCGAAAAAATGTATCGCCAAATTCTAATCAACTCAAACGAAAGAAAGTTTTAATCTATTCTTTGGCAAAAAAACCCTAACCACCAAATTGATACTTATGAGTTAAACACAGTTACGAATGGCACTGCATCTGCCAGCTACCTGTCAACTAGATGTTTGCAACATCGAGCACATTTAAATTCAGAAAATCATCCAACGGCATTTCACGTTCTAAATTCAAATTTTTACCTAGACGATCTACTAGTTTCAGTTAACTCGGTTGCACAAATCAAAAATCTTAAAAATAAGTTAACAATACTTGCTTTTGCAGGTTTTCCGCTAAGAAAATTTTTGTCCAATCACCCCGAAATTTTGACCCAAAAATAAAAATTCATTTTAAACTATTCCTCTTGGAGAAAGAGAAAACTGCAAGGTAAAAGGTGTAATTTAGAATTCAAAATTCGACTCAATACAATTTGGCATCACAATCAATTCTAACGAAATCCTAATTAATAAAAGAACAATCTTGTCAACTATTTCAAAAATTTTTGACCATTTGGGCTTAGCCGATTCGGTTACAATAAATGGAAAAATCTTAATTCAAAAACTCTGAGAAATTTACTTAGATTGGGATGAAAGCTTACCTCAAAACTTAAATACGGAGTGGCAAGATTTTCAATCTCAATTACCATTATTAATCAAGTTAAGGATCCCAAGGTGTCTAATTCCATCAGATGCACTAATAACTCAGATTCACGGTTTTTCTGACAACAGTTCTACGGCTTATGGCGCGTGTGTCTACATAAAAACCGAAAACGTATTAAACCAAATCCAAACTAAATTAATTTGCGTAAAATCCCGTGTAGCCCCGTTGCATGGAGCAATCATTCCACGTTTAGAACTTTCAGCCGCTCAAATCTTAGCAGAATTAATAAAACGAGTTAGTAGCTCTCTTAATACTCAGTCTTGCAAGACGTTTTTATGAACAGATTCCACCATAGTGTTAAATTGAATAAATTCAGCATGAACAAATACAAAGCATTTGTCGCAAATCGAATAACTTCGATTTAAGAACTAACTAGCCGAAGTGATTGGCGTATTGTCAAATCTAAAGACAATCCGGCAGACTTAAGGCGGGTTGCACAAAGCAAATCAAAAATGTAACAACTGATTATTTCTCAAAACAATTGCTACATAGCCAATGAAACCACGTTTATTGGTGATGTAACAATTAATTTCAGAAATAATCACTTGCTACATTTTTGATTTGCTTTGTGCAACCCGCCTCTAGTCTCACAAGGAATTACTCCACAAAAACTTATTAACAGCACGCTTTAGTGGAATAGTACAGAATTCTTGTCAAATCCGCAAAGTGATTGGCCTAAATCAATTACATACCATAAATTACAATAAACAACTGAGATGAAATCCAACTGTCTATTTACAATTTGTTTTCTTTTTAAACCGTGTTTGCACATAATTGCTACGGAAGTAAATGACAAAATGCTTAACATTTTGATAAGTCAAATTTAACCAAATTGCAACGCACGGTTGCTTACATTGCTTTTTATCCGAAACGCAAAATCTCCTAAGGAGGCAAGAACTACGGGCTCATTAACTGTAGGAGAACTTCAGAACTAACTAACCAAATTAATTAAAATCATGAATTAAAGTTGCTAGAAAGTGATGAAAACTTGACTAGCAAATCGAAAATTTACGTACGTGGTAGAAATTCCGTTAGCTACAGCATTTGCTTGAAGGTGGTTTTCCTTTAGACCTTTGAGCAAATGCTGTAGCTAATAAACTTGCGCTTATCATCTAGTTCTCTTATAGTTATTGTTTTTAGTTACCTTAGTTTTTACAATTGTCAAATTAATTTAATTTTACCTGATGAAGAACTTAGACCAGGTTCGAAAGCTCGTATTTATATTATTCTAAATAAATAATACACCATTTACCCTAAAATATTTTAATATGTTTTGTGGTGAAAGTTTTTTGTTTACCAAATTGTCTTTACATTTTAGAACTAGGAGCAATGCAACTGTGAAACTTTTTTATCCAATGTCTGTTTAATATTTGAAGGGGCCACAATTTTGGAAATGGCACTGTTTAGAGTATGCCCGAAACAAAGAATGTTTGCAAAATTTAATAATCCGATTGCCGCTACTACATTAGCTCCAGAATCGGTTGTACAAGCTGCAGTTTTATCATCGCCTATGCTCGATTTATCTAAAATACCTTTCGTAATTGCAGATATATTTGGTGCCGTTTTGTTGTTTGGTTCCCAATTTTCACTAATTGAATGAGCTGTTAGATTTAATTCATTTGCCAAACAAGTCTAACAATCGGTTAAGGAAATGAAATCAACGTTTTTGAGATACGTTTTATTATTTTCAGTAATTTGTACGTGTAGTTGTAGAATTTTTACTGTACTGTTTTTCTACTAAGAATTTCGTACGTTAAAAGAATCACATTCATGAAATTTCTTTCTTCTTTCTTTTTCTACATCATTAAAACTTAGTTAATCAACCGCAATCATATACTTTAGTGCACCAATTATTTGTTTTGCTGATTCCTTATCATTTTTTTATGAAGGAATCTTTCAAGAGTAACTTGCTTTAAGACTTGAGAAGAGGTTCTACATTCTGCTGAAAAGTCAATTTTTTTTTGCGTAACTGGTGTTTCAGTCCTATTTATAAGAAATGAAGGTGCATTTCATTCTCGATCACTTTCTTTATCCATTAACAGAACCTCTGTAATGATAGAATAAATTACTGTGATGATAACCAACGTAAAAAATTAACTTACGATTCGAGATAATCTTCACAATTATTCGAAAACCCATATTTTGTTGTAATCTTAGTTAATGTTGCAGGATAATATTTCGGATGCCGTTTTAAATTTGAGGTATTTCCCGATTAAGACACAGTTTTATTACATTTCTTACAAACAGATTTATTTTGTCTGTAAAACATATACTTCGACTGCTGTTCGACATTATGTAACCCGCGCAGTTTACTGAATTTGAATTGTCTTCAAATTTTTACAATTTACCAACTATTCTATTCAACTGTTCATGTCCACTTGATTTTACGTAAAACTGCTTCAGATTTGTTATTATGAATTTCATACCCACATTGCATAATAACAAAAAAAGATTAAATGGTTATTTTTCTTCAGACTACAGAATTTGAAGCACTGCGAACGAACCTTTGGTAGGCGATAAATTTTAATTATCCAATTTGCATCGATTAATCAATTTAGATTTAAACTTTGAATTGAATCGTTGAGGAGAAAGAAAACTCGATTCAAAACGATTAATCGATTAGTCGCTCAGGGCTAGTATATTTGCGCTTAGCATTGTCTTTTATTGTTTACACGTAATTTACAAAGAACTAAAACATTCGTATATGATACTTCTTTTTCTTAGATTCTTTTTCATTTGCATTATTTATCTGCTAATATTACAATTAACGATAACGATCATGCACTGACAGCATCAGCATCAAATCGTTTCCTAATTATACTACTTTATTTTTATTACTGATTTAAAATAGCTTACTGTAATATTTTTTGAATTTTTTTATGTTTAGGGGAAGTGGAGGCCTATTGACACATTATTTAAATGCTAATATATCCGGAATGTGATAAGTTTAAAATTTTATTTTTTGTAGGATACAATAACAACTAACCTATTTTGAATAAAACGTCTCTAAAATTGACAGACGTTAGACGAAAAAAGATATTTGCGTAAATCTTAGAAGTAGTCATCGCATCAAAGTGCTCCATATGCCAGGTACAATGATACAATTTATGGGACACTTTTGTACTGCTAGGGGTACATCAATACACTGTTATAAGTAAATTAAAAAAATTTAATTCTATTTATTCAAATCAAAATCAAACAAATTTTAATGAAATCTTACTGAATATTTGTAGCGAGATTTAGAAGCAACCGGAAAAGTGAAGTTGTTCGATTCGTCCCTGCAGTAACATTAGGCATTGGTAATTTAAGGTAAACGTAAACGTCCGAATAATTGACTGAAGTTTCATCTTTCACGTCAAGAAAAATAAAGACCCATGATTCTGGTTTCTTCCGTAGGTAAGAAATATTATGATACTTCAAATTATCATGTTTGGTCAGGACTTTGTCCACATAGTGTACAACTGATTTCTTTTTTTCAAATTTATTTAATAAAAAGTCACCTTCATTTATATTTTTTTAAATTGGTTGGAGCAAATCGGTAAGCTTATCATCAGTTGACTTTAAAAAATCCGTTAAAAAATACATGAACTCGAATGCTTCAGAACAACTTGTGGAAATATCACTTTCAATTTTTTATTTTGGCAGAGTTCTTTGGGATATTACTAGAATCAGCAAGAACTACAATATTCCTGGCAGTTCTTAATTCCGTGGCACGGCGTTTTGTGCTTTGATCTGCACTTGTCTTTGTTTTGCAGTCTTTGTTTTGCATTGTGTAGTTCTAAAAGTCGTTTCTTTTCGGAGGTGTTGACGTAAATACGGGATTTATCACGCTTCTTTGCTTTTCGTTGTTTTGCCATTTTGTTTATTTTTGGGTAAGGTCTTATACTCTCAATAGTTATAATTAAAGAAGCAGTTGTTGATGTTCGAGGTTCTAGTGGTTCAACGAGGTCAAGCGACGAATTTTCTTCTTTAAGTGATTGCGTTGCTGCAATAGGCCCGGGTTTGTAGAAACAGGAGGACTTTCTAAATTGTTTGGATCTATTTAAATTATGTCTGAAGCATAGATGTTACAAAGAGCAAAATTCACATCAGAAAAAGCAAATCTATTTAGAGGATGAATGTCCGATTTTATAAATCCATTAATGATGTTCTTTCCTGTGAACGTTTCTAAATATATGATAGTTTAGCAAGGCTTGGTATTTCATAAATGGTTAGAACTTTACCGGGGTGGCTAATATGCTAATCGTTAAAGGCAACTTTCAGTTTGCGTTTGAAGGGACCAAATATCCTCACATCTAGTGGTTAGGAGGTATGTGGTGGAAAAGATAAATAAACTATGCTATCCGCTCTAGAGTAATCAACAGCTTCACTTGATATGTGCGACTCGTGGTTATCACAAAGGAGCAATACAAGCAATACAAAGTGGTGTCGTATTCCCAATGTAAACGTTTTCAGATATCATTAAAACATTATGTAGTTAATCACCAAAATGTTTTGGAGTTAACGAATGAATTCCGTTGAGCAATGTATATAGCGTGCAGAAACTTCATTTTTTTTTATTTATTAAATAAATTGATAATAATTGTGTTTTTGTTAATTCATTACTTTCAATTCGAAACCACGGATTTTTGTATTGTCTGAATTAAGATTTGATGTAAATAAAGCTACTAAAAAAATAATATTATTTAAAAATGTTTTATTTTAACCTTTTGTTTTGACAGCCTTACAAATTCTTTTTTTTTAGTAAATTGTACACTACTTATTTTGCATTTTTCAAAAATTACGTACAACAAATATAACGTTTCACTTAGAACACGTCATACAAGTTCTACCGCTTTGTGATTACTGAATTGAAAGTCAAAACCATCGCCGACTACCCTTTTTCATTTTAATGTACGTTTGGGGATCGCGCTTTATAGCTCTTATGGACCAGCCGCCACTTGCTTCATACTATCAACAAAGTTTGAGCACACTTACAAGGTGCTTCTTAAAGAGTAGGCGTGTGTAGGCGTTATGTGGGTTGCCTGTACTAACGGTTTATCACAGTACAGTAATACATAGCTTAACGTTACCCCGCTAACGATATCTTACTATAACGTTCCTTGCTGTACGTCGATCGGTTGACAATCGGGGACACCTGCACATCTGCTGGGATTCCGCGGACTTCTCAGTTAGCTGCAGCTTTTTACATCGATAGTTAGTGAACAGAACGCTTTAAAATAGTGTGTTATTTCTTCCTCCGTTAACGTTGATTTGGTTAACGTAATATTCTCGAAGAACGCACACCGAACGTTAAACGAGGTATGACTGTATTATTCTTTGTCTGCAAAATGTTTTTAGTCTAAATAATTGTTTTGTTTGGGTGGCTATTTAAAAAAACATTTAAAAAACGGCAAACGCAAAGGCGTATAAATGATTTTAGTTTTACTTTTTTTAATATTTTCGTCACAAAATCAAGTTTAAACTTTTTTTTTGTACAAAAATATAAACATAAATATAGCGTTGTTTTAGTGCTTTTACGAGTCATTGTAATCGAAGAAGTCTCTTCGATTACACAAGACATTCTGAGTCCCATCATACATTTTATGATCTTTGTAATAACCTTAGAGTTTTAATTGTCAATATAAGATTAACTACAGCAAAAGATGCTATTATAATTCTAAAAATAATGATTCACTGACAAAAAAGAAAACATTTATTATTGCCATATTTATTTCCATCGTTAAAATTACAAGTGTTCATAGTTTTAATTTATAACAACAATTTAATTCAATACCTAATTGTCAATTATTGCTAATAGCTTTAGTGACATAAATTTAAAACTAGTTTGAAAAAAAAAACAGCTCAATATCACTATAATACAGAACCAAATTTGCATGTTTGATGTAAATGCATTAGACCTATGCTTCGACTGAAAAAATCCTACACTCAGTTGTACTGTCAATAGTGGAAATGCAGTACAATTACACTAACGTTTATGGTGAATAAAAACCGTTTACATAAAAATGTAGTATATCACAGATTTTAAAATCAACGTTTAAATAAAATGAATGATTATTTGAAACCGGGTTGTACAAACCATTTTGAATCGACGATTACGTATACACTGATTTTGTCGAATACGGTTGTGAACCAGCTTACATCTGTCATTTTTAAATGTATATGTTAGACATATGTTATTGTGACACTATAACTACTCAAATGTAATTATGTCGTATCTACATGATGCCAAAGAGAGGAAAGTGTAAAAATTACTATAAAGTTCAAATAAACTTTACTTCTTGATATACTTAAAAATTAGTTCTCTACAAATGAGCAATTTTGTAAGTCTGTTTTGCTATACTGACATGTTGCAAATTGTTGGAAATGCAGAAAGTTATAGAATTTGGTTTACTTGCTGAAATGATCCCGTTGCTTCAAATCTCGACATTATCAACAACTGATTTAGTGCAAAGATTGTTTTATTCTTTTAAGGACGGCTCCAGATTTTCTTAGATAGACAATGAAAACAATATTTGTAAAAATCCTTTTTTTAATGTATCCAATCTAAAATAATGCTTAAAATCCACATTATTGTTTACATCCATGAGACTATTTTGGTCTTGAAACACTTTTAGTCAAGGAATGACCCTCTCAACAAAGAACCTCTTCTTTTCCAAAAAAAGTGATTTATCAGACATCTTGCAATCATTTAAGAAAATAACATGTTTACCTAAATTTTGACTAGATAAGTAAGGACAGCAACAATGATTTAACTGTAAACTATGTAATCCTTATTTGGATTCTAATTTTAAAATGTAGAAGAATTTTAAACTCTTGCCAATTACTTATTTTGTACAACCACCGAAAGAAGTTAAAGTTTACCGCAATTTTGGCAGTAACTGTAACCACAGGCTAAATGAATATCTAGTTTAATTACTAAAGAACAAATCTGGTCATATCTCTATTTTCATGCGTTATATTAATTGAGATCTGTCGATTTAATCACCGATTTTGAGCGATTTTTAATATTATTCTTATAATCTATGATTATAAGACATTTAATTACTGATTATATGTTTATGCAACCGAGAAATAGTGTGAGCAAATATATATCCCATATGGCAAATTAATGTTGCATGAATGTTACATCAAATAATTTTTGCAAGTTGTAATGTACTTGTAAAAATTTTGATTTTAACTGCTTACAACTTAAATGCAATGTCAAATCTACCGTTAATATACGTTTCATTATCAACATTGTAACAATTATATTTGTTAATATTCTTTTCGTAATATTACAAACGAAAAATTTTGTAATGTTACATTTGTAACTTTCATGCAATATTGTATCGATGTTCAAAGTAGATTTTACTGATATGACAAAAAATATTTTCAAATAACAATAATATACCAAAACCAAAGTTGCATAACATTAATCGTACAGTGCTCAGAATAACTTATGTTTAATCTTCAAGTAGATACAGTGTTATAAATCACTGCTGGCGATTCTTGATTCGCTTTTATTTCACTGTAGCTAAAGCACAATTTTGCTAACATGCAAAGATAAAAAACAAATCAGAATTCAATATTAGAAATAATTCAGGACAATTGGTAATAAATTAAACATATGTTTAAATATAAAATAAAATATGGTAAAAAACACAATTCATAAACTAAACTAGGTATCAAATTCCTTACTGGAATATTATTGAGAACATGTTACATAATAAAAACTCTTATAACAATTAAAATATGATTAATTCTTATTTCTTCTATCAAAACATCTTGGCAAACAAATTGAAATTTTGTATCATTATGATTTATTTTGACAGCGGCTAAAATAGGAACATTTTTATTCAAAATGGAAAATATTTAAAATGCTAACAAATCATTCAGTTTTAATTGAACTAAAAGCGTACATATTTTTTTTAAATATTTGTAAGTATACGCCTCAATGCAAGTTTTATATGAAAATTTATGTACTATCAAAATCATAAGAAGTGAAGCTTATGTCATCGAGTGGACGTTTATAATTTAACACTTTTTCATTATAAAATAGTACCCAGGACAGTAGTGAACATGTCAATTTTACTTTAAAGCAATTATTGTGCACGGTTTATCTTTCGTCATTTATATAGTACAATCGTAACTTACATTTTAAAATAGTCATAAATTGGTCATCATTTGAATGAAAATTTTTTGAAGTGAAACTTCTTTATCGGCGTTGGAAAAGAATTTACCGTCACATTTTTCGCTTACGCGTCACATTTTTTTTTTTGGTTACGCGTCACATTTTTTATCGTCACATTTTTTAAATTTAAAATATTTAAGGTTAACCTCAGTTTCTGATTGAACGATGACATTTTAAATTTAATATATTTAAGGTTAACATCAGTTTCTGATTGAACGATGACATTTTAAATTTAATATATTTAAGGTTAACCTCAGTTTCTGTTTGAACGATGACAATGATAGTAATAATTCTATTTCAATTAATGAAATGCTGTAATAATCTTAGTAGCAAAAAGTTAAAGTGAAATAATTGTATTATTTGTATTCATGTCTATTATAATAAAATCCTTTTGTTTAAAATTTATCTAATTTTAAATTTAAAATATTTAAGGTTAACCTCAGTTTCTTATTGTAACTATCGGTCAATGTATATGATTTCATTAAAATAGTATTTATTAATTAATAAGACTGCTAATTTAATGAACATCAATTAATTGATATACATGCAACTTTTCAGAAATTGGTTAAATAAAGTTAAATTAGATAAAGTTTAAACAAAAGGATTTTATTATCATAGACATGAATACAAATAATACAATTATTTCACTTTAACTTTTTGCTACTAAGATTATTACAGCATTTCATTAATTGTAATAGAATTATTACTATTAACTGAAATATGAAATTGAATCTACAAAAATTAGTTAATTGATTTACAAAAATTTGTATTCATGTCTATGATAATAAAATCCTTTTGTTTAAAATTTATCTAATTTAACTTTATTTAACCAATTTCTGAAAAGTTGCATGTAGATCATTTTGCGAAAAATAAGGCCATAAAGAAGTTTCACTTCTTACATGTGTACACTAGTACACGCCCTAATTTTTTTAGTCCAGTCCAAGTACAAAATTGAGCAACTTGATCAGGAGAGATTTTTTCCAGGTAACTTTATTACATAATTTTTTACTGTTCCTTCCTGTGTATATCAACTATGAAAATTAATGTCCCATTAGTTAAAACTAAAACAATCACATAGGTATAACTTACCAATTGTGGTTTAACTTGTTTAACATAAGTTGATAATTCCTCATACTTGCTAAATTTTATTATGGAATTTTACAGATATATTGGGCAATAAGTTTGTACCAAAATATAACATTAATTCGACTACGGCAACTTTAATGTCAGTTACATATGAGCTGAATCGTCGACTCAGAAAAACAGAAATTTGAGACTGCTAAATTTTGCTGACTACTAATAATCAAGTATAAAAAATGTAAAGTTTACGAAAAAAATACAATGATTGAATAATTTATATATTTTATTCATTCTTTGACTGATAATTAAGCTGATTGTGATGTAGGCAACGTATACATATAAAAGATATTTTATTGAAATAAAAACCTATATAGCAGATATAATTAAAGAAATTAAACATACAAATAAAGGATTAGACTATATTAAATAAATACAGTGCGCGCCGCTTAATAGAATCACATTTGGGGCTTTTGACAAAAATAAGTAAATACATACATGAATACATACACCTTTAATCTGATTAATTTAGAAGGTGAAATTATAGCATCAATACAAGCAAAAAATATTGTTCTAATGCAACATTTCAAAAAATTTAAATTTGAATAAAATCCGGACGCATGCTTCTATATAGAAAAAACGCCGTTTATAGTAATCATAATTTCGGTTCATGTTATCAATTTATTCTCAGGTTTGTTTCTATACATGATTAATAACTTATTTTGTATGCATTTTTGAGCTGAATTTTTAGAGTGAAAAATTTTATCATTGTACTCTAAAAATAGTCGTTTTGCATTTTTATCTTATTCTTGCAGTCTTATTTATTTATTTAAATAATTTGACTGATTTACGAAACGGTACATTATTTCAACATCTGTAAATATGTTTTCTTCGAGAATTAACTTGTAAAGCATGTGCCTTCTTAAAATAACAAATTAAATTAACTACATCTTTTGTGATAACGTTATTTTGTATTTATTTTTAGTGTCAGCAAATTTCTGAGAAGAATTGTGTAGTTCTTAGAACAGTGAAGGAAGCATCATAACGTTGTTTTTGTTTTCTTTGTTGGCTCAAAATGCTGCTTTTTTAAACGGTTCATAATTTTTTTTGCTTGTATTGACGCTTTGTTTTCACTTTCTAAATTAACAACTGGTTAATCACATACACGCTGTATGTATTTACTGCTTTCTAACAAATAAACGTTTTTCTCTTAATTTCGGATACTGTTATCATTCGATTATTGTTATCAAAAACCTCAAGTCCCAACGTGATTCTATTAAGCGGCGTGCACTGCATAGTTAAAAACATAAGCATTCGGTCAGTATTGCCTACAATATAGGTACTAGACCCCAGATGTGTTTTTATTATGTCAATAAACAGAAACATGTAGAATATTTCTGTTTATTGACATTGTTGAGACTTCTGTGAATGTTTTTATTATAGTTTAGTTAGAATTAAAATTAGTAGAATTCTTTAACCTTATTCTTGTTATACGCATTAGTTTTAGTCATTTGTTTTCAGCAATTGCTGATGCACCTTTTAGGTTTTAAGAACTTGTACGGCATGTCATCAGGATTTGTACTTTTAAATAAATAAACTTGTTATTGGTTAATTTTGAAATAAGAGGGTGTATCTACCTTACCAAAATTTAGTCATATAAATAAGTAACTTAGGAAAGGAACAGTAGTAGTAAAAAAAACGATGTAGTAACTAAGAAGATAAATATACTTATGTAAACAAATAATTGAAATAAAGCTACAATTAATAACTTAATTTCGCTTTATCACACTTAAAAAAGCTTAAGTGTCATCAGACATAAAGGGACTATCCTTAGCTAAACATGCCTGCCCACTCAAATCCATAAACCTTTTTAGTCATTTCGTTATTAATGTATCTTTTATAATTGTTTATCAGCATGTGTATTCATTAACTAGTTAACTTTAATCCAATTTATATCAAGTTTGAATAGAAATTTTGTAAATTTGGTAGTTTATTTTATTGTTTTGATCGCTGGAATACTATAAAAAAATATATACAAATTAGAAATTGTACGTTCAATTATAAAATTGTCTTCTATTAAGGGAATGATTATTTTTCTCAGAATAATAGTTGTTTACGTAGAACGAATGTCATAACATAAGTGTTACCGTGCATAAATATAATTTTCTTTCAATGCTCGTCTTCAGCCTTTACTTCAAATTCCACTGATCTGTTAAATATAAAAATAAAGAATAGTATTTTAAAGGAACTATGAATCATTCGTCAGATTGGATTTGTGGAATTGAAATAAAGAATAGATTTTAGTGTTTAGGCCGTGTTTTGGCATGATTCATTAATCATTAGAGTGTAAAAATGTTATGAATTTATAGCATTTAAAAAAAAAGCAAAAACACTCGTTATCGGCAAATCGCATGAAAAATTGTATGAAAATGTTTGTCAAAATAGATACATCTTTCAATAAAACAATCAATTGACTTTATTATGATTACCCCAGCAAGTGAGCGATATATCGCTCTACATTAAAAAGAATTAAAGCATTTCTACGTAATCGGCAATGCTATGAGACAAAAAAGATTGTACGCATTTTTATGCTAAGCATTGAAAAATCTTGCATTAAAAACTGTAAACTTTAATTAGCTTGTTATTGATCATTTTGGTAGTTGTAAAGACAAATATCTTAAATATAATTGATCTTAAATATCAATCGCGTTACTATAAGAATGTTTTTTTAGACTTTTTGCGATAATTGCGTTTTTTTAATGACCCTCCTGTATGATTGACCACCAGCCGCCACTGCTAGGTATAACATATTTATACAATGGTTATAGCATGTTATAGTAAGACAACCCAATGTTAAAAAAGTGTCTGCAATATTTGGAGACAGAAGCCGTTACATTGGATGCAGTTGTTCAGATGGTGCAAAATCTTACGATTATTATGATAGTAGATCATACTTGGCAAATAAAAATGAGGTTGAGCTTCTTAAATGTAGATAGCGATGTGGCAGATTGCTATTATTATCTTTGAATATTATAACACTATAAGATAATCTTTATTTGAAACATCTGAAACTATATATATATATATATATATATATATCTGCATTTTTCATACAAAAGTGCTTTAATAGTAAACAAAATGTATTTAGTGCATACGATAAATCGTAGTAGCTCATTTTTCAGCTTCTTTCGATTCATTTTCATCCGTAACAAAACACCGACTTTTTTTTTGGATTCGTCAATCTTTTTTTACAAAGCAGGAACAGGTACAAATTATGTTATAACTCTTACCTGTTTTGTCTAAAGTAGTCATACACTTTCTTAAGGATCCCAAAGAAACATTAAATTTTAGATATTCACAAAAAGCTGTATCTTACGGCAGCGTCTTAAATCTGTTTAGAAATAATACATAGGACAAACATTACTAAAACTAATTATGCTCCTATTTAACTGTATTTGTTAAAAAATCGTTTAATCAAAATCTTCAGGCAGTGCCATCTTATGGGACAAGTCCATTTTGTCCCTATCCCGTTGTCTAATTATAATATATTTATTACAGCGCTAAATGTGTTGCCGCCAAACTAATTTCATTTGGCCGCACAAAAAAGTACCGTCCAATTTAATGCTAAAACAACCTTTATGCAACCCGTTTTCGTTTTAAATTATAGATTTTGCAAATAATCTTTTGTTATGTGTTTAATTAGCTTTCATGCAACCGGCCCTAAATTAAATAAAATTAAATATGTTTCAAATGATATAAACGTATTAGAATTAGAAATACGTAATAAACATCATATTGTTGTATCTATATAGTACGGTAATTTTTTTATTGTTAAGTAACTTATGGCCGTTGCTTATTTGTTTGTATGAAAAATTATAATTTTATATTACAGGGGTTAAGGGGGTACTAAACGGAGCCATTTTCCATGCAAATTTAGGTACACTTTTCTCAAAAACGACTAAATCGATTTTTGTGAAATTTTGAACACGTTTTCTTTACATTGTTTTAAAGCTGTACAGCAGGTAGAATTTAATTTAAAGAAATAGTAAATTTTTTATTGACTTAGAAAGTTTGAAAATTTTATTGTCTTATTAAAAGTGAAGTAAAAAAGAAACCAGCTGGATTTTTAAAATTTGCTCTGCTGCGTTTGTTACTAGCGTCGCCATGAATAAGATACAAAAAAACACACTCAATTACCTGTCATAGTTTTGAAGAAAAGTGTACCGAAATAGAAAAAATACAACTGTTCAGGAGAAACAAGAAACAAAAAAGTTTTGTTTTTTTATCTTTAGTAGTCGTTTTTGCTTTTCAAAGTTTTTGTTCCTGTTCGTATATTGTATTGTTATTGTTTTACTTGTGTTTATTGCAGAGATTTTATTTAATCGTTTCAAATATGCCGAGAACGGGTCCGGTTTTCAAGAAGAGAAAAAGGCGGTTTTCAAGTAAAAGGCCTGCAGAAATGACATTGAATGCAACTTGTTCAGTAAATGTGGAGTCACCACAATTTTGCTCGACAACAGAAACTACTGTTTCTTAGGATCTAAAATAAAACCTCAATTGCCCGAGTATTTGAATTATGAAAGCACTAATGTTTTCGATATTGTTTGTATCAGAGCGTTGAGTGCGGCGGTGAATTCTTTTGCTTCGCGCAAAAAATGCAATGGCCAGATTAGCCTAAACATTGTTGCTCGGAATGGTCTAGCATTATCAGTTAATGGAAACATACCTCGTTGCCGTATTTTCTATTTATTAGGCATTGAAGCAGGCAATTTTTGTGTAACGCATAGTCCTTCCAAGTTTACACTTAAATTTAAGTAACTTCTAAACCTTGTAGAGACATCAGATTTTTTGCATTCTTTGCAGAATATAGTGTAGATTAAAAAACAAAAATAAAAAAAAAATTGATAATTTTTAAATTTTTTCATTAAGTACCCCCTTAAAGAAAATGTACTTTTTTAACGGCGACTGTAAGTGAGCCACAACCGTTTCAGTCTTATAATTTTAGCTTATAACTTACTTCTGACCTACTTGTATATAATAACTAATCAGTACTGTAATGTGTGATGCCTACAAAAAGGTTGCAAAATAAAATTATTACATAATATAAATATAAACAATAACAAACTCTTTTGACATAACCTCTTTTAAATGGATTTGCGTGAGTTATTCGTGTATATTACCATATTTTTATGGAAATTAAATCGACATGACTTTGATATTGTGTAATTCATATGTCGATTGATTCTTTATTTGGTGAGATCATTAAAGTTATAGTTACAGTAAGTTACTATTAATGTAAATTATGTTACAGACAACCATGACATAATAATGACTGAAGCAAATGAAAATCAACAGTTGAGCAATCAGGCTACTAATTACACTACAGTTATACCTGTGGAATACAGTCGAACTCGTGTGTTTAATACACAAGGTGCCTCGGACTATGTTGTAGAACAATATCGGTAATTTTGGTATACTTGATTATATGCATTTGCTTTACTGTATGTTTACAGAAGTCATGATGATTACATACAAACCGAGGAATTATCAGCAAGTCAAGGAGCTTTATATTCCGTGTCTCAAAGAGTACCCCCTGCAAGCACAAGTTATGCAAGTTTATGTCCAACTGATGGTGCATTTGCATCTGAACCGGGTGGGTACTCTACTCTAGCTTCTGACTGGGAACGTGATAGGACTATGTCGGGATCTGAGCTTATTAAAGATGGTAGTACAGAAGCACTTAGTGAGAAACAAACTGCTGGTGAGTATAGTTTAACTTTGATTTGATTTAATTTTATAAGATCTAGAGAGAATTAAGGTAGATAGTAATTTAAACTGTGAAAACACATTGTATTTGTTGATAACATTCATGACCCATAACAAAAGCAAAAAGTTTAATAAGCAGATTTAATTTTTTTTCAATTTCATTTTATGAAAAGTTACCTGTATCAAATAAGAAACGTTTTTAAACAAAGAGATGTCATATCAGTTTCAGCATGTGACAGCTGATGTAACATATAGAAACAAGAGTATGACTCAAAACTCATCTACTTAGTATTTCTCAGTTAAAATCCAATTTTATCTCTACATTAAAATATTAAACATAATTACATTTTCCACACAAAAAAAGAATTACCATGCTGGACTGTCGTTGTCAAGTCACATTTCTCAAAATTGTAATTTTAAGAACAAGTCTTTGCGTTGTTTAAAGAATTAACAGGAAAAGGTAGATTAAGTGGTTATGTCTACTTAGAATAGGTCCCAGTACCCATTTATTTTAAATTGCATTTTTTAAATGTATATCATCTTAAGAATATTTCCTCAAAATTATATTGGCCAATTCTGAACAAACTCCAACAATCTAGCAGTCGTCCGTATTTAGCCAGTACTGGGTCTATACCTCCTGGCACTTACATGTTTGTTGAGTTGCGGCGACCAAATATTTTTAAAAACTATTGCATCAATCAATCCAATCAAAACAGCCAAAACCAATGTACATCGAAAAATTGACTTTTTCGTAAAGTTCTTATCATTTTTGTAAATATCAAAATTTTACGGTTGATTCATTGATCATTTACTTGTGTTAAATTGTTTTTTTTAAATAAATTTCTTTTTTTGCACAGATTTTACCTGTAGCGATTGTCAAAGCATCGCAAATTTTGTTTACGGCCGATTCTGTTGGTATTGAGCAAATATTTCTATTCAATAAAATAAATTACCAAATTTAACTACATATTTATTAGTTCGGCTGCCAAATTGTGGAACTGAACTAAGATTTACTAAAATTGGTTATATGAATGCTAGTGCCTTGGTCTATCTATCCTCTTTCATTCTTGCAATGTGACCAGCCCATGGCCATTTTAATTTAAGCGCTTTTTCAAGTACTTCTTTTTTTCTTCTTCTATTTTTGATTTTTGTCTTATCCACGTGTTTTTTATCTTTCAGAGTTATGCTCAGCATTTTACATTCCATCGATCTTTGTGTTACTCTTAATTTTTGTATATTATTTGCCTTTAGCGTCTACCTTACTGCTGCATATGTTATTACTGGGAATAGATTTTGATTAAATACTTTTGATTTTAGTTTTTGATTGATTTTACTTTGTACCGTTTCTCTCCATCTACCAAATGCGGCCCAACCGAGTTTTTTGTTCGATTGTAGTGTAATAAAATGTCCGAGGTAACTGTAGCTGTCAACTATTTCGATAGTTTTGTTCTTTAACTTTATATCAGTAAGTAAATGATACTAAACAATTAACATTAAATAAAATTTTTCTTCAGTCGTTACAAAGTATGACATTTTTCTACTGTCAGGAGTCTCTAAAGTTGACGTTTTCCTTACTGAGAGAAAAAAAATTGTATCTTAGCAACAGAACTATTCACTTTTAATCCTAGGAGCTAAAGTTGTCACTTTTAATCCTAGTATTAACAGTAATTATTCTTCGTTAGATTCCATTTTTACAAAGTTTTTAACAAATTGCACCACAAAAAATTACAAATAAACTCAATTACCAATATGGCGACTAATGTTTGGCAAAGTGTCTATGACTACATCGATACTTACCTACTTTGTTTTATTGCCCCAATTATATTATTTTATTATAATAAATTCAAAGCACAAATTAATAGTTAAATGAATGATTTCGGTTAGAGAAAAATACCATGTTTCATTCGGCTTAAAAGTGTTTTTTTTTGTCTCGCAGTTTTGCATCTGCTCGGCTACGCTTTGCTTGACAAAAAATGCCACTTTTAATCCTAATAAAACAATATACTATAATTTGTTGATTTCTGCCAAAACCCGTTAAAAAACGAGCCAATTATATAGGGTTACCTACATGTTTTATTATTTTTGATACAGTTTTATATTTCCTTTTAGTAATCGGCTTTGTCGTCGAATCAAAACATTGGTCTTGTCACTTTTTACTTAACCGTATAGTCTACGTTTACAGAAACTGTTCTTTCTAGTTTTTGTTAAATTTTCCTTGTTTATTATTTTTTGTAACCGCTAAAATTTTAATTTAGACGAGACAGTGTTTGTGTGGTTTTATCAACCATTCGTGAATTGTATATTTCCAATCCGAGGAGTGGAGAATTATGTTATTTTTGTAATTTGTTACGTGCATACATTTAAAAATGCACTACCATGTATATTGCTTGAATTACAGTTACTTTTCCATTTCTCGACGCCATCTATCGAGCATCGTTTTTTAAAAATTATTTTCCTGAAATATCTGCGTGTTGTGATGCGATGTATAATGAAAATATCTATAACTAATTAATTTATTCAACGCAGGGTAAGTGTCTTCTATTATTATTTGGGATTAAAGGTAATTTCCATGTCGCATGAATCATATTTACTAATCGTGTTGAAGTGTTTAAAATGATTTGCTTCTTATTACTATTACTCAATTAGTTTAAGTTAAATTGCTATCGCATGCTGATTACGTCAACTGTCAGTTATTATTATTATTAATGTAATTTATTTAGAAAGATTTGTATGTCGTGGTTGTTACACTTATGATTTAAGTGTATTGTAAGTTGCCGACACTTCTGGTGTTTTAGTACCTACGTATACTTGTACTCGAACTAAATTTACTTACTGCGATGCTATTAAATTATCTCTACTTGTTATTGATTCAAATTAGAATCTAAGCTATCCTTCTAACATTAATTAAAATACAATTGTTGTTAACGATTTGGTTTCTTTCTTCAACTCCTCCAGTTTTACGAACCTTAAAAATTTTATACAAGCTTCGAGCCTTCTGTGTTGATCTAGCAGGAGCTAAATCTGCAAAGAGAAATCTGGCGCTTATTAAAATATACTCATCACTTCAATCCTACAGCGAGTTGGCCGTGCAGGGTTGGTAAATTACTAGAAGCTTGTAACAAATGTTCAAGACATTTTCATCCGATCGACATCAGTTTCTTTCAATAACCAATTGTTCGATCACTTTTTTGATGGCTTAACTTTAAGAAAAACTATACTGCGATGTAAAGTTTTTTCAGTGAAAATCAGTAAGACAGTATAGCTTTTCCTTGTTTTTCGTAATTAAGTAATTTTGTTTATATTCTTATAATCATGAGGAGTAATAATTGTTCCAGTTTTTCTTCGGTTACTGTAGCTTGTCTTTTTCATATATTTTTGAGTTTTGATTGTTAAAACAGAATTTTATTTATCAAAAATGATTTTAGACGCTGTTTGGGTCTATTATTTTTAAGAACATTATGTTTGTTATTCTTCATTATGATGTTGAGTACGAGTTTTTTTGGATGCTGATATATGAGTTTTTATAGTTTTTGTGAAACAATCACGTTTTAATCAAAGTAGGTAGATCTTTCCGAAATTTTGTATAAAGCCTTAATTTGTCGTTTTGAACTTTGAACTTGAACTTTTCTTAGTAACATTTTAACCTACTGTAAACGATAAAGGTATTTTACCTAAAACGGAAATAGTCTTGCTCAACTGTCAAGCCCTACGTGATTTTACTAAATTAAAAGTAGACTAAAAATAAGTGTTAAACTAAATAGGACTTAATTACAAAAGGTTAAGTTAAAATTCAAAAATTTTTAGTTCCGCACACTTCTTGTAATATCATTCCTGGGACATGAGCATATTTTTTATTAACTTTGAATATAAACATATCAAAGTTTAAAATTATTGTAATAAGTCAAAAATTACCTTTGTGATGTCCAATTATTGTTTTCATTAAAAAAAACCAAGTTTCGATCAAACTTTTGTAATGACAAGTTGTCTAAAAATTTATATTTTTACAGTTATCTTTAATTTTATTTTTGGTAATTTTTAATCTCATCACTTTAGTTTTACCGTTTACTTTTTTGATATTAAATATATTTTTGATTAAACGTGAATATTCTGGTAAAGAGATTACTACCTTGTAGGACACTCTTAATAATAGGCATTTTTAAAAACTCATCATAGAGAAAAAATATATAGACACTGAAAGATTTCATAAATTTGTATTATTAACAAATAAAAATTGTAATGATACGAGATTAACGTAGACTATTTGAGTGTTGTGCGTAATGTATTTGAAGTTGCCTCGTATGTATTTTGTGTATGAAGTGGGCAGCGAGTTACGCAAATATGAAAGGAGTAAAACAATACCAGAAACTAAGAGGTAGAAAAGCGGGGGGATTAATCAGGATTAAAGCACGTAAGTGTATGCCGATAAATAATCCCACAGCAATTAATGTTGTATGGAAGAAAGCAATAAAGTTGAACCTATAGGTATAAATTACTCTTAAAAAAATTTATTAATAGTATGTGAATAAAACAAACCTTAATTAATAAATGAAAGTATTGGTATCTGGTGATGATTGTTTTCCATCCATGATCGTAATGCAATTGAGTATCTGGAGTTAACAGCAAAAGTAGCAATTCATGCTGCCAAACTTCATTACCATCAGCTTTCTGGAACGTCTTTAACGCGGTCTTCAGGCAATCACAAAATGACCAAAGTTAAAACTTTAGTATTATGTAAATTTTTAATTTTTTTATCATTTTGCTATAAATTTATTTTCTTGTAAAAGTTAAATATATATTTGGTAGTATCAATTGTTGTTATTGATATACCCCGGAAGTCATGAAAAAAACACTCAATAATAATAAAACGAAATCAATAAAATATAAAATTTAAATCAATAAGAAAATTCAACAACAAAATCACTACACCAAAAAACCACATAAACTTTATAACAATTGCTAAGCTATCATCATCAGCGACAAAAATACAAGCATTTTATTATTATTGAGTTTTTTTCCCAGGACTTCCAGGGTATATCAATGACTACTACTGATAGTATTGCGATTTCAGACTTTTGATTTGTCTTGACCGAAAGTGAACTATAACAATAACGGTGTTCGTGGCTCAAAGAAATTATTGTAGTTAGAATTTTTATTATAGTATTAGTTAATAAGGATGTCTATTGTACATTTGTTTTCTCTTAAGAATAATATTTGTATAAAGAATGTTATAATAGATAATTTTGTCGGTACCAATAATATTCCCACCGCCTCATAGCTTGGTTTTTTTTTGTTAAACCTTCTTTGTTTAATCTGTTTCATATATAACGGAGACTATTCCTTTTTTTTGTTATTAACAACTCCCGGTCTGAGACGGTTACTTAGAATAATAATTTGAAAAATATATGTAGTATTAGTGGTGTTTGCAAATATAGTTTTTATATTAAACCTCGTATTATCAAGACAACGCATACGAATACGTTTACGAGAAAGTACGTGTAGTGCAGCAGCTACAAAGACGGTGTATTTTCTGCATTTATTAACTCGAGAACGTAAGTTTTCAGAACAAACTGTTATAGTTTTTTGGCGGGCCCTGGCTGAAAGTTATCTATAAAAAAACAGTTTCGTCTTCTATCTAAAAATCATCCGTAGTTTTTTCATCAAAATTGAAAATCTTGCAGCACATTTTATTTGATGAATTTATATGAAACGACCCTGTAGGTAATACTGTTTGTTAACAACCAAAAGGTGGACTTTTTAGAGAGATTCAGTTTATTTTGTGAATTATAAATTAGCCCGGACTTTCTTTTATTGTACTATATGATTCATATACTGCAAGTAATGCATTGTGAGTAGGTTTAAAAAAGTATTAGCTGATCACTTCACTTAGTAAATAATAAAATTTTTACGAAATGGTTTGGTTTCAAGATAGGTAGGTACAAGGTAGATATTTTTCAGTTACTGAAGCTATATTTTAATTTTAGTAAGTTGTTATCTTATTGATCAAATAGTATAAAGTTAGCTTATACTAAACTAATAAATGTTAATCGACAAAAGAAAAAAAAGTTTATGCAAATTGTTTATAATGAACCAAAACAAACGTATTTATTATATTTACAAGCTGCAATTTATAATAGTATTTATAAATTGATTGTATACATTTTCGTTAGTTAGTAGTAATACATTATCGAGATTTAATAAACAACTTTAACAATGTTTTACAATTACATAGTGTTTCATGGATAATAATACATTAAGCATATTTAATAGAAATGGTTAAATATAGGTAAACACGTTTTTGTAAATCGTAAAAATGTTTGCACTATAGTTTAGTTATTGGTTATATGTATTAAATATGGTTTCTTTACAATTTTGTGTTAACATTCATAACATCAGCTTCTAGCGGAACAACTGAGACATTACTTGAAGTTGACGATTTACTGCCAAGCACTGAATGACTTGTAGATCCTGTTTTAGTACTGGATCCAATTTCTTTCGTTTCTCTTCTTTGTTTTCTAAAAGTATTGATCTTTCTCTTGATAAACTTTCTAAACCCTTTATGCCACCAGGCGTATATAACAGGATTAATTAAGCTATTTACAAAACCTAAAATTGCTAATGGACTTGCGACTAAATAGCGTAATGTCTTACACATTTGCGTTTGCGCATCGTAACATTTATAACCATACATTAAGCTAGCTACAAAATACGGCGTCCAGGTTATAACGAAACTGCCGGTTGTAAATAACACAACTTTAATCGCTTTCCATTTACTAGGCACATTTAGTTTTTTTGGCGGCGAAGTTTCTGCGTTTGGTGCTTCTGAAATCGATTCTTTTCCACGAAACATTCTTAACGCACTATCAGGCTTAGGTGACATTTCTTTACTGCTTCCCGCTTCCGTTAGTTGTATAATTTTATTTAAAGCACGATAAAGAATGATTGAGTATAGTACAATGACTACGAGAAGTGGAACAATGCCGACTATTACGGTCAGTAAGATTAGCTCTTTCGGTGCCATGAAAATAAACCAACAAACTCTTCCATTGTCTGTATTTCCATACCAGCCCATTAAAGGAAGGAAGCCAATAATGCATCCTGTAAATAATTTTAATTACGTATCATATTAGATGTTATGTACGCGAATGCTTTGACGGTACGTGAGGCTCTAAACGTAAACAGGAGTGAGATTGAAATGTCTTTCTGGAAATGAAAGTTTTATATATACATATATGACATTTACCTTATGGAGCATTGTAATTATGATACTGCTCCATCTTTTGAATATTTTTTAGTATTTTGTTAGTAATTGTAGCTTTGAGTTAATTCCAAACTTGGGTTTGACGTATTTCAAAAGTTGATAAGTTGCTGAGTAATGCTCTAAAATAAAATGTGGTTGTTTTTTGATTCAGATTACTTAGGCAAGTTAGCATGTGAGATACATGGTCGGCCGGTACTAGCAATAATACCAATTCTTGGAAACATTTTTTTGTCGGTAGTATTATTAAGGTTTTGTACCATACCATCAAGTAGACGATGCAAATTACAAATACTTGTTATTTTATGGGCGAAATTTTATGCTGTTTAATGTGCGCACTTAATCACAACCACTAGTTATGAAAATAATTAACAAAAGATTTTATTTTTAGAAAACAACTTACATAAACATAATATGTTACAAATTTAAAAATCCTGTGACAATTTGTCTATCATTTTAGTTTTTTATATTATTTTTATGATGGTTTTTTAATAAATTTAATCTTTCTTCTTAGGCTCGTATTATTGAAAAATTGAGTTAAGAATAGTTAGAATTGATTTCTATACAAATGTTTGTTAATTATTTACAAAATGTTGCTAATGCAATAAAAAATGAATTGGTGTTAATTTACTGCTTTTGCTTGAAGGTATAATACAAATAATTAATCGATCAATTTTGGACTTTACATTCTATACTTATGGCCGTCATTATTCTTTTTATGTAGTCAGTATCTTGGCGCTTAAATTATGCATCTAACGGAAAACCGTTTTCTTTGTAGATATTTGTCTATCGGTAAACATTTTTGTTCCTATTTATCTTCTTGAAATACAAATACTGAATTTTAAAACTAGTCCGTTTCTCTTAATTTTGTTTTTTTTAAATCTTGCCTTAAACTGTATCAAACACTACAAATCTATTAAAATTTAGTTACCAATCAGGTAACGCGAACTGGATTTATTATGAAGTACTAGTATTACGACGAGTCAAATCATTTTTAATTTTTGATTGTTTTAATGTTATTTTGTGAAACGTGATAAACGCAAGCGGCAAAGAAGTATACTTACCAATAATCCATGATGTTAAAATAAATATTTTAACTCTGGTTGGATACACCCATATTTGATACTGTAATCCGTGAAGAATAAATAGATATCTATCAATAGCTATTAGTCCAACCGAGTATACAGAAGCTAGTGTACTCGAAACAATTGCTCCTAAAACAAGTCAGTCAAAATTTTTAATAAAGTTTAATAAACAATTATTTAGAAGTACTAATCAAAATACTTCAATATATTTTAACAGTTGTCAAAACATTATTTATTTAATTAATGACTTAGATTATATGATTATATATGTCGTGTCAATTGTGTGTCTTTCACACGTAATCTACAATTGTTTTAATTTATTTGACTTGTTAGAAGTAGTTTAACAATTATTCATATGTTAATTTTAATTATTATTGTGTACAAGTTTCATGTCGTTTGGAGTTAAGGACTACTCAACTCTAACCTTTTAGTTGGCCTGAAGAAGTGCACGCCTTGTGCACGAAACGTCGCCATAATAAAATCTTGAGTGGTTTAATTGCCCCTCCTAGTGAAGAACTTCCTATAATCTAAGTCATTAATTCAATAATAAAGGAGAACGTAACTACAGTACTTGATTATTTATTTATTTATTGAAAAGGAACATACAATTTGTGTGCGACAGTAACTCTCATGTTACACAGTTCCTACAACTTAAAAATAATCTATTCTAGATGAAATGATTTTAATTGTACAAACAAAATTAACTAAGATACTATAATATACTTTTTTTAATGTAATTTTTCATAATGTCTGTTTTACTTTTGATTGTTCTTATTGAGTCAATATGAATATATTGATAAGTTCTAGTGTAATGGTTGTGTATTTAGTTATTAACTGAATATTTAATATTAATTTTTAATTCTAGAAAGCACTCCAATTATTGGTCGAATTTTTTTTATAGCAGATTGTATTTGATCTTTCCAGCTCATATTTTCATTTATTATCAAACCAAGAACTTTTGTAGTATTTGTTCTAGAGATCAGTTTGCTTCTAGTTTTTATTACAGGATTTTTCATAATATTGTTTTTTCCAAAAATAATATAATTTCTTTTTTAGTGTTAATATTTAATCTATTGTTATTTATCCATTTATGTAATATGTTTACATCATGTTGTAAATTTTATGTTGATTGTTCAATATTGGTGTTATTATAAATTAGTGTTGTATCATCCGCATATAAGTAAATATGATAATTAATTAGTTTCTGCTATAATAAAAGGAAAAAGTACTTATTTAACCATTAAGGATTGTATGTTAACTTTGAACCTCGTAACGAAAGTGATCCATTTTCATACGTTGGTTCTTGACAATCAAGTAGTATAGTGACTGTCACTTATACGTTAAGTGACTGCTTGATCTCATAGCTTGTGAAATCTTACAGACTTATTTCTGAATGCGCTGGCAATCTTTTTTAAGCACTTTTAAGTTTTGACTTAAATGTAATGAGCTAATAAGTATAATTGTAAACGTATTTATTTGTTATAAATAGAAATTTTTAATTTTGTACATTTATTGAAAATTATATGTTTTCTTATGTACTTTAATCTTTAATGCCCGTATTATACATTACATAGTTTTTTTAATTTTCGCGCTTTTACTAATTTGAGCCTTGTAAACTTGTCTCTTCATACATTGGTTTAAATTATCATACAAAATTGAAGGAGGGGCTTAACTCTATCTTTTTGCCGTACAGGGAATAATAAGTATATAATAATAATAACCTTTTTCTCACTCGCTTGTTGGACTTTCTCTATTTTTATTGTTTTTGGTGTGTTTTAATTAAATACCAAAACGTTTAAAATGCAAAATTCTTATTCGGCAAATAAGGTATCTACTTAAAATAAGAAAATTGTCTTCCATTTCAGGTATAAGTAGAAGTATAATTTGTCATTCTTGTTATTGAATATAGCACGTTTGAAAAACTAATAGATTTTAGAATTCTACAATGAGCGCTTTTCTATAAAGTAAAAGTTCTGATCTCTGACTTTAGCAGTCTATAACAAACAGACTATCTATCTGATGTTAATACGTTTAATCGCATTTGAAAAAGAATTTGATTTTACGTTATTAAGAATTTTCTAGTAAGTTTTTGAAAGGTAATTTGTTTATTGAAGCGATATATGTTTTTAAAAGAGTAATTTTTCAACTATACTTTTATATACCCATTTTTAAAATTAATTATGAAGAAACTATGAATAATTCATAAATGATATATTAATCTATGATATATACGACCCTACTCTATACGTTAAAACATGTATTAACTATTTAATTCATTCACTAAAAAGTTATAAGGGTAAATCTACCTGTACACGAAACGAAAAAATTGAATTTAAAAAAGAAGTATTTACATATTTTAATACTCGGATCGGATAATCGGAATTAATAAACTAAAAATTGAAAATTTGACAAGTGCTTCTCAAAAACGTAAGTTCATACAAAAGACAACCACGTCAACAAAAAAATTTAATAAGTTAAAAATAATTAGATATTTATATATTAAATAAAAATAAGTAGTAATAAAGACTTGTTAATTACAAATACAACGACAAAAGATATTATAAGTTTGCAAAAATGTTACGCCGAATATTTGTAAGACGGATGATAGCTACATTTTGACATAAACTGATTACAGCACCACAGTTTACGAGATCCTAAAAGACATCTATCAGCAAGTTCACGTGTGAGTCACATGTCTGGGTCGATTTATACAAACAAAAATAAAGCGTTATTTATCATTAAATATAACAAAATGTTGTACACGTTAAATAATTACTCTTTTCTGCATAAAACAAGATTAGAAAAAATCTAAATAATGTACGTTTGCTAACAGTTTTTTATTTGTCACTAAATAAGCAATAATTATTAGGGTATTAACAATTTGGCAATCTGTTGTATGTAAGTTTTAATTTTATGTTATTTTATTAAGCATTAAAGACATTATAACGTGTTAAAGTGACTGCTAGTGTAAGTTGTAATGTTGGTTTCATTTTTTGGTAATTTTATTCCAGATCTCAAATCAAAATTAAAAACAATATATAAAAACTACTTAAAAATCTTAATAACAAATTCAAATTAATAACTATAAAACTGCTGAAAGAAAGTAATTTATCAACTTAGACTTTTAAGAAACTAACACCAAAAGATCCGTTTTTTCCAAGGTTTTATGGATTACTCAAAATAAATAAGCCAAAAGTACCTCTTCGACCAATTGTTACCTGTATTAGATCTAAATTCCATACTCAAACCTTATCTTGGCTTGAGTAGTTCATTTATAACGAACATTTTATTGAATGAATTAGTAAATAGAAATTATCTTCCAATGATTTACTGTTTAGTTTTGATGTCACTTCGTTCTTTACTAAAGTACCAACAGTTGATACTTTACGTCTTTTGAAACGACAGTTTGATAATAATAATATCAAGTTATTTGAACATTGTTTGACAACTTCATTCTTTTTGATTAATGGTAAATACTACAAAAAGATATATGGTGTAGCAATGGGATCGCAAATTTCTCATTATATTCTTAATTATTTTATGGAACATTTTGAAGAAATATTGAAAAAGAAATTAATGGTACCTTACCTTTTCTTGATGTAAAGATAGAAAGAAAACCAAATGGTACTTTAATACATTCAGTTTATCGAAAACCTACACATACAAATCAGTACATCAACGCAAATTTTTACCATTATCCAGCTCAGAAACTTGGAACGATTCACACATTATATAACCGTGCAACGATACCTTGTCACAAAGGTAAATTACAAGAAGAGTTATATCACCTTACGAAAGTTTTTATAAGAAATGGTTTTAATAAAGAACAAATTAAAATTTGCTTTGACTAAAGACAAGACCTACTTAAACAGATGATTCAACTATTAACCAAAACTTTGTTATTCTACTTCTTGTTTCCAACATAAATGACAAAATTGGAAGAATACTAATAAAACAAGATAAAAGTTGTTTATAACACAGCTAAAATTAAAAACTTATTGAATCCTATAAATCTTACAATACTTGTAGTTTCTATAAGTAATAGTTTTAATAGAGAGCAAATTAAAAATTTTCTTCAACCAAAGACAAGACCTACTTTAACAGATGATAAATAAGATACCTTACAAGACCTGTGGAGTGTACCAAGTTTCATGCACCTGCGGCAAGGTATATATTTGTGAAATTGGTAGAACCACAGATACTAGAATAAAAGAACACAGAAGAGATCTTTGTTTACTCCATCCTACTAAGTCTGCTATTGCCGAATATGCAATTGACACTCGACATAATATAAGTTTTGACAAAACTAAAACAATTTCTAAAACAAAGAACTGAAAAAAAAAGAAAGCTTACAGAAGATATTGAAATTATTAAATTTCTCAAAAATTTCAACAGAGACAATAGTTACGAATCTGACACCTGATTACTTGTTATTTCCTAATCTTAATTTTTCTACCAGTTAAACTTAAGTTACTTCTAGAGTTTTTATGGTGGTTTTCCTTTAGACCTTCGAGCAAATTCTGTAGCTAAACAATATTGCGTCAATTATTTAGTTCTTTTACGATTTATTGTTTCAGTTACCTTCGTTTTATAATTGTCAATTTAATTTATAGTGCATCTCTAACCAAAATGTTGCTACTACATTAGCTTCGCGAAAAATGATCGATTTTCCCAATGCCATTTGAACTGATCTCTAGTTGTTATATAAATAGAATTTTTTTTTAATTTGATTAGTTTACGAGATATTATATGCTAAAGCGAGTGGGCAGAACTGTTTGCTCTGATATCATTAGGAACTCGTGATACATTTCTGTATATAACCTTGGACGCCCATTACGTAAGTTGCGCGTTGCATAAATCGAGGTATTACTACATTGGATTTTATTTTTAACTTATAACACATACAACAAATAGTTATTATGTAATAGTATCATTTAAATTTGACCAATCTAAAGATTAAAATAAGTAGTCTTTAGACCAACGTTTTTTCTTTAAAAAATTAACTGAATCCGTTTAGTAAACTTAAAAGAACGGCATTTTTTATTATCATTAGGATGATTAATTAATGTAAATAAATGTTAAGGCACTATTTATTTTTTAACCTTGTTTTTAATAATTTAAGACAGAATTATATTATAAATAGAAAACCGCCAAAGACATTAAATATTGATTTTGAATTTTGGCAAACAGTTTTTATTATTTATTCCATTGGATTGGATAAAATTTAGAGTTTATGAAAAAAAATAATTCGTTGAAAATATAAATTAAGTACCTTATTTATTTAGCTTTACAGAATGTAAGTTTGTAATTTGCCAGGGGTTTTATTTCAAGTTGTCCATTCAATTCTATTTATAATTTTGGCGTGAAATTTTGTTACCGATTACCACTTGTGCTTAAATTATTCCAAGAATTTTTTTCTGATTCAAATTTTTTAAGAAAAGAAATAATCTAAGCAATAGCGTATTGTAATTGAAAATGTGTTTAAATATTTACATTAAATATGTTTTTATTGTTTATATAAATAGTAGTAATAGGGTTTTGATTATATTTGTTTGAAATTGTTCTATTGATTTTAATTTTTTTGTTCTATTGTTTTTATCTTTATTAAGCACTACATACTTCTACTACTTACCTAATTGTGTAGCGCATACATAATGATTTCGGTACTGTTTCGGAAAAACTTGTCCAAAAATAACAGCTGCACCGGTAACTAAATCGGTTAAAGCAACATTACCGAGGAACATGTATGTTGATCTTGGTTGTTGACCTTAACAAAATTTAATGCATGTTGTTATACTTTGCAACAGGTTATACTTCTTACCTCTTTTTAGAATCAATCCACTGGATATCACCACAGCAAAATTTAACAAAATGATTACAGTTCCCAATACCGGTATTAGTACATCGTATAATAATAATTGAGCGTTCTGGCCCGAAGTTGTGTTTCCTTCAGGAGCGAGAGTTTTACTCACTGTTGGAATTGTGGACAATAACAATATTTCGATATATGTAGGGTCACCTGTATAATCATCACTTGTTTCAATTGTTACACTTGTTGTATTATCCATTATTACTGTTTTAGTGCTTTGTATCACAACTTTAAACCATTTGCTCGTTACAAATTACAATTATAATAAAATCTGAATACGTTTCATGCATCTATCAACCTAACATTTCCGAATTTGTAATCATTTTTTATCATGCGGCTTCCTGGTGTTTCGGTGCTTCCCTTGTTGCAATAACGTAATTTACTATTTTGTTGAAATCTTGCAGTTTTGAGATCGCATAGTGATAAATTTACTTAAAATTATACAATGTTGCTAATTTTACTTTATGTATTTTATTTTTAGCACTTTATAGTTTTTTGTGTATAATTTATGGCTTGTTTTCAACTTACTCAATGTATACAGTTGAATAATAGATAATCCAGTCGTTTCTGTAAAAATGATAAACTTTGCGATGTTATCGAGGACAAATGTTATAAACATTTAGTAACAACGTAATTGTATTACTGCTACTGAACGAAAATTATTGTATAAGTGAAGAAGTTTATTTACATTACTAAAGTCATGTTTGATATACATAATTCAAGTTCAAATACGTAATTTACCAAGGTTATTCTAAAGTTTTGTTTTAATATAATGCAATATATTATTATACTAGGTATATATGTTATATTGAAATAATATAGCATAAATAAAAACTATTAGAATGAATTCAACATTATCATACAACTTACAGAAATTTAATTCCACGACGAATAATGTCTTGTATTTTGTAATTTTTGTTAAAAAAAAAGAACAACAGGGAAATCCATATTTTTGGTGCTTGGTAAAGTTACCTTAGTCACATCCTATAGAAACAGAAGATTGTCGCAGCGACGGAAGAGACGACGATAGCAGTTTGTCGGAAAATCGAAACAATGGATATACCGTTGTGGTAAATTCTACTTCATAAGTTGAAAATTACGTGAATTGTTTAAACGTATGTACATTCAAAATATTGATTTGAATATTTGAAGGTGAAAGTAATATGTATTACAACTCTTTAGAATTGGTAGATTTTGATGTACAGTCTTTGACAAATGTAATGTCCATCAGACACATAGGCAACCAAAGTATCACATTCACGATCGTAACCGAAGATTTATAAATAACAAGGACGGTTGTTGCGTTGCGCTAATTTGAAAAGGTAGTTTTGTTAACTGGCAAAAGTGGTCCACAATAGTAACTCTGATAAGGTGGAACTTGTATTACTTCTTCGTGACGTAGCATAGTAGATATATTTACAAACATTAAAAAACGAGATATTACGTGTATTAGACCAAGAATCTATTAACAATTCAATTCAAAAACGCAAATATTAAATTGCTCAACGGGCGACAATATTACAATAATTATATATTATAAATTACACAAGTCTATTGTATAATTAGTAAGAAAAATAGATAGCTTGTTTTTAATACGAAACAATTTCGTTTTAAACGCCAATTGTGAATTTTGTATTTTTGAGAATAGATTAAAGGCGCATTTATATTTACTTTCCTTTAAATACGGTTTCCGACAAAATAGATTCTAAACGGTTTCTACCTATTCACATTACCCTTTTGAGCTAAACAGCCTAAATTCTATATCAAACATTTAAATTAATCAAAAGGAAAAAAATGTAGTTTGATTTTGAACTAAAAAAATTTTAATTTTGTGTGTGATAATATTATTTTGTTAAAAAACAGAAATAGCTAGGAGCGTTACCAATACTGCAACCAAAGCCACTGGTTGAACGCTAATGTATTACACCAATTTTTAATTTTGTATAGATTTTTCTAGTTTTAAGGTATTTACTCACTTGGGACACTGGTTCATGCAATTTAAACAGAATGGTCAATTCATTCAAAAGCAGATTTACATGTTATAAATTTACTTTATTATATAAAGGAATTAGATAGACACATTACCAATAATGACCAAAAATAGAAGACTTTAATCTTAATAACTCTCAAAATAAAATATTATACAATTATTATACATTTGTTTTTAATTACGTTGTACTAAAAAAATTGTGACGTTAAAGCAATCAACTTTAAGTTACATAAAGGTTTGAAATTTGAACAGTGGTTTCTTCACACAGTGTAATTATTTATTACGCGAAGTTACTAACATATTTTTTTTATTTTAAAAGCAATAAGTACAATTTATAGTTATGCAAGGCATTGAGATGATTAAGATATACAAATAGATGTTTGCGCATAAAAATAATTTATCACATAAACGACAATCGACTTAAGAATAAATATGTAATCGTTTAATTAAAATACATCGCAGCAAAAAAGAGAAACATAATGTAAAGAAAAAATATAAATTTAACTAAGATGAATAAACTACGTAAAGCGAAATTACAGAAAAGATGTTTCTGCAGGAATGAAAGGTAATATGAACAATATATGCAGTATAACATGTAACCATATTTAAGTTATACTAAAAATTACAACTTATTTATAAAATATAGAATTCGTAATATGAAAGTTGATTGAATTCCCTATTGCACTAAATTGTAGAAATGACTTAAACTGAAGATAAGAAATAAACTGACAAATGTCACCAACCTCTCACATAATTGGCTAATTGAAGATCGAAATATTAAAATGCAGTCACTAATTTGGCCTGACAAATGCCATCCTTTGGCTTAAATATATTATGGCTAAATTGTAACAATTTAGGTAGTTAAAGATAACAGATGAAAGTTACATAATTGTGGTGTATAAATATAATCAAGTTACTTTTCATATAAGAGAAGATAATTGAATGTAATATCGATAAGCTGGTTATGAAACGTTTAAAACAAACTACAAATTTACGTTTATCATTGATATTCCATACATAACATTAATAGTTTATGGAAGATTGAAATAGTATGGAAATGAGATAATAAAAATATTTTAATTACAGATACATCATACTGCGATTTGATAATCAATGTGAAAGTAATTGGCACGACATGGTCGTAGTCCCGCGATTTGTAGTAAATTCATATATTTAGTTATAAAATTGATCTAAACAGAGAAATTAGCATCAAAAAAATTTACGTGTAAAGTATTAATCAGAATATAAATGTAACTCATTTATATTTTGGTTAATAAGAATTAAATTATTATTGTTTTATTACATATCAATTATCTATGGACATGTAATATAAATGTAAGTAACAATATAACTATCTATGCAAAGAGAAAGGCAAATTAAACAAAAAATTAATGATTAACACCCTAACATTAAAAATTAAACTTAATATTAATGTGTTAATTTTTAGTTTAAGTTGAACAAGGAAAAGTAATAAAGGCTAATTAATATTTTGTGTAGTATCAATCGGATTCAATACAAGCTTGAATGCGAGCAGGCATGTATTTACCAATCTTATTATTACCAATATTATTCAGGTGTAGAGTATTCCAAGTACGCATAATATTTGCGTGAAGTTGGTCTATATTTCAAATCATGATGTTATTTTCCCATTCACGCACAGCAGCTGTCCAGAGATTTTCGATGGGGTTAAGATCTGGAGACCTGACTGACCACTCTATGACGTGTATCTCTGGATGTTGTTCGAACCATTCTCGAACTATTCGTCTTCGATAAATGGGAGAGTTGCCTTCAACGAAAACTATTTCGCCTTCTGGATAAATTGCCCTAACCGACGGTAACATAACATCTTCTAGTATGGACACATATTCCTCAGACGGAACCCTGAGTTTACTTGGACAAGCTCCCCCGGACATGCTTGGCTCATCCAGCTCCAATAACCTGTACTTATACGTCTAATGCGTTTTATGGGTTGGATATTTTCAAAATTGTATCTGGTACTATTCGCTCTCCACAGTGTTTTTTGGAAATCTTCCGAAGAGCAAAATGTTTTTTCGTCACTAAAAATTACAAGCTACCAATTTCGTCTTGCGTTGGCTTGACAAAATTGTGCTCGACGTCGGGCATGTTCTTTCGTTATCAGTGGCTTTCTGGCAGGAATACGACTGTGAATTTTAATACTGTGTAATTTCCTAACCTCAGTCCTGATATTTCCAAGTAAGCTGTAGATTATCTCTAATCATGGTAGACGTGCAAAATGGTCTTTCTGCGCAACATTGCCTTATGTTGTTCTCGTTATTATGGTTTAAAATCCGGCGTCGTCCAGTACGTTTTCTCGTTTGTAAGAGACGATTATTTTCGGCTCTCTTTTGTTCCCTTCGGATCCATCTCCAAACTTGCGTTGACTACAAAAAATAAGGGAGTCGTAAAATATAAGTGCAATTTCCCTTAATTCGATTATGACGCCAAATAAAAACCTAAATGTCGTTATTATATTTGAGGAACTTCAAAAAAATTCCTGCAATAAGCAAATGTCTCAATTTTTATCTTGAAGTATTCTATTTCAATAAATGAATTAATATTAACCAATGCATACAATCGACTCTTTGATGTAAATCATTCCCATCAAATTAACAAATTAATGTCTCATATCAATGCTATGAACGCTTAATCAGTTGAAATTGATTGCCAAAAAAGTAATAATAGTTTGTAATGCCCTGGCGTTAGTTGTATGCATTCATTATTAAAGTATTTCTTAATTAACACTAAACGATGATCGTTTTATTTCCTGAGAAAAAAACTAAGTTTATTTCTTTGATTACATAGGTTTATAGAATAAAAAAAATTTATTTTTGTGAGCTGGATACCGCGCCAAACAAATTTGTCGTGCATATTGTTATATATTATTCAATTATTGAAAAAAGCTATTAAACAATTATTAAACATATAGAACAGTACAAAAATTTCCTTCACACTTCCGCTTTTGAGAAAAAGAAATGTTTGTGATGAAATATAGTAAGCATTAAAACAAAATCAGAAATTTATAAACGATTTTCCGTCATAAAAATACGTGGATTAGCTAAAGTAAAAATTAGATTTAATCTTAAAGAACATTTTGTGTTTTTCTTCCTTTTGTTTGAAAACGTAAAGATGGTTGTTTGCATAATATTCCGTTCATTTTTTCTTTAAAAACCAACGGAAGAAATAAAGTTCTATGTGCAGGTCCAGTTTAAATAATAAATAAAGAGCGCTAAATACTTGACTAGGATTACGAAAAATTAGTTTTCTGCAACATTCAATTTATAGGTTTGAGCAATAATCATGGCATGACTACTTGAAACACGAAATAGGAATAATTTTTTAAAATATAGAGCGTTTTTCCAGAAAAAGCTAGTGTTCTCAAAAACGGGTGATTACTAAACAGCACATCATTTTATTATTAGGTTTTTAGATATTTCAAAAATACGGATTTTATACTACAAACTTTATATGGCGACGGTTTAAGCACAAAAGCAAGATTAAATGATGTTCAATAATTAAAATTTCTATTTCGTTAAATAACTACACCCCAAGAGCAAATCAACCCTCTCTGCTATTTCAGTAACTGGAACACCGATCTCCCATAGCGCAACTATTTTTCCTATGGTCTCCAAAGATACTAGCGATTTCCCAGAAGTCTAGTTTTAAGAGACTTATTTCAAAACAAAACATTTTAACAGTGACAAATAAAAGAAAGTTCAAAAAAGGTAAAAAAAAGATATACTGATAGGCGTCAATATGGTATGCGCTTATCTATAACTTTATTTTTAGACGTTTTCTTTCTCACTTATAATTACACGTATACACTCATAAACCACTTTTCACATTTTAGGTAAGAAACCTTCAATCGATTCAATTGATATAGCTAAAGCTAAAGTATATTCTATAAGCATTAATCTCAGTTCGCGTCAGCACTTTGATGTTTTGTGATACAACTGATTTTTGCTCAAGCTACAGCACAATAAATTTATATAGCGGTATCAAATCTAAATGCAACAATTGTGTGAATTATTACAGCGTTGTAAATGATGCATTATTTTTGATAATCCATTAATTAATGTATCATTTTTTTACAGGATGAAGATTTTATTGTATTATTGCAATGTTACTTTAGAATATATTTACATAGTTTGAAAAAAAGAAAGATTTTTTATCAATTAAAAAAATAATTTTGAATGCATTCAGTAATACAATAAAAATTTACAACTACGATATTACGAATAACAACATAACTAAATTTATAGAAAAAACATTAAAATATTTTACTTTATTAAAGAATAAATAAAAAACTAATTTTTTGAATGACTAGTAAATAATAAATTTTGTGTATTGCAAAGTAAGTAAAAACAAATAAGAAATAAAATAGTTTTTTAAGTATTTTTAAACGTATTAACAATAAATTATCTCGTTTTTGGTCATTATCTATGTTATCGAAGGTGCTCCAAGCTATTTCCTTTATATAAAATTTTTATTTTTTTAGTTCACAATCAAAGTACTTTTTTTTCTTTTGGCTAATTTAAGTGATTGATATAGAATCTAGGCTGTTCAGCTCAAAATGGTAATATAAATAGGTAGACCATATAGAATCTATTTTGTCGGAAACCGTAATCAAATTATGCAAATATAATGCGCCTATTATTTATTGTCACAAATTCAAAATTCACAATTGCCGCTTAAAACGAAATTGTTAAATATTAAAGACAAGATATCTATTTTTTTATTAATTATACATGTGAACATTATTTTGTAATATTGTTGCCCGTAGAGCAATTTATTATTTGCGTTTTTGAATCGAATTTAATTAGATTTTTGGTCTAATACAGGTAATATCTATTTTTTAAGCTTTGTAAATATATTTGCTATGCTACGTCACTTAGAGGTAATACAAATCCCAGTTTATCAAAGTTATTGTGAATCACTTTTGCCAGTTAACAATACTACCATTGCAAATTAGCGCAACGCAACATCTAATCGTCCTTCATGCGTCTTTATTTTTAAATCTTCGTTTACGATCGTGAACCTGATGTTTTGGTTGCCTATGTGTCCGAGGGACATTACTTTTGTCAAAAGCTGTACATTGTTGAACGGTGATTTTTAATATCCGCGGTTGAGGAAGTAATATGAATATATTACATATTATGATTTAGAGTTGATTTTTAAGAAGTGCATGAGTTTTGTTATTGCTACTGCTTTTATGTGAACTCTCAATATAGTTAGAAGGTGTTGAAAATTACATTTTAATAGAGATCTCAAAAACTAACGGTTTTGATGCTAACTTTTCCCGTTCTTAAAATTAACGATTTTTTTTCTTTACCTTCGTTTTAATGTTGACTGAACTTAATTTTAAATTATTAGCTAGAATTTTTCTATATGTTATTTTAAATAACAAAATACAAGAGTTTCGTAGTTTCATAAAAATGCAATTTTTTTAAATGTTAAATATCCAAACGCACAATTTATTGTACATGTTTAATTGATTTTCAATATAATATATGTTAAAAAAATTGATAGGGGAGCATACACTATTTTTTGTTAATATTTTATAATAGTGTGATGCAGTCATTACTTACATTATTGCAGTTACATGTACTTAAAATGACTGTAATTATTTTTTTATTCTAGGTACGTAAATCAATTACGATTTTATCTTTTATTATCACCGACGTTAGATAATAGAATAGTTTTTTTGATAAACTGAAAACACGGATAAATACATAATTTCGTAATTATCTGATGTTTATGAATACAATTGTAATTTATGATGAGAATTATAAAAAAAATAAAAACTTTGGAAGCTCGTTTACGCAATATTGTCAATTCAAAACATTATTTACTGTTTTTAGTAATTTCCAAAACAAACACTTTTTTGAATATTTTCTATTCCAAGGTTAGAACATTATAGGGGAGACCGAGGGAATTCCGCGCACCTAAGGGAAAATGCTTACAAAAAGCTTCCTATGTGAACACAAACTTCACTAATTTAACTGCTGAAACTTGCACTTATAGGGAACGTTATTCTCACAAAAAAAAGGTTTAAAGATTTACCGAATTTGGAAAAAAAAATTAGTTTAAGAAACTGTCAGTGCGCGGTATTCTGGGTAATACCGAGCATGTGATGGGGTAATTCTGCGCAGAAATTAAATAAAGTTGTAATCGAAAACAATTTATTGTAGGCAAAAAGCAAATTTTGTAAACAAAACAATTTTCTGAGGAATATTAAAAAAGACATTGAGGAGAGAATTTTATGTTCTGTCTGTCTTCCTGAAGACTTTGGCACACATATCGCATGTATAATTAACTGCTGAATCCCCGCCACTTCATTCTGAATGTGCCCAATTCGAACTCATTACACAACGTTACTAAATTTCCTTGTTTCGTCCAAGTTCACCGCATACCAAGCACTCCTCATTTACTCGAGGGGCAAACACATGGGGATTTATGGTGTACACTTACGAAGATTTATTAGGATTTCTTAGGAATTCATAAGGATGTGCGCGGATTTCTTTAAAATTTTGAGGATGTCTGGGATGTACTATAGATTTACTAAGAATTTCGAAGATTTCTGAGGATTTGCCGACGAAGACCTGGAAATATAGTTGAAAAAACGATGCATATTCTGCTTTTTTTATGTGTTTGTATGTGTTTTTTGTGTTATCGTTTGGGTGCTTGTTACAAGTGTGGTAAATTGCATAACAACGAAGATTTTTGAATTATGACATTTTATTATTTCCTAGTATTATGCACACTAAAAACGTTAAAATAAAGATTTTTCAAAGCAGAAATATTTATCAACAATATCAGATTTAAAAACCGAAGACAAAATAAACTTTTTAGCAGCAGATAATTATGGACATGGCTTTTAATATGAAATTTCGCATATATAATATCTGACATATATTAACGGAAGCGGCTTCAAAATCATCCGAGTTAAAAAGTTGGGACAACTTTATACCAACTGATTGTTATGTTTGCATTAATCAACATGGTTTTTAATTTTTACTAACGTACGACTTGTTTGTTTTGTCGCTATTTGCTAGTCAAACCTGAGGAAACATTTCTGGGTCGCAAGAAGTTACCTCATTTACACTAACTAGACGAAATTAAAGCAGTAAACAATATTTTTAACAGTCTTATAGCAGTTATAATTTTTCTGAGGATTAATACAAAAGTTTGTTATTTATGGATAAGCATGAATTTTCTGATACCTACATAGATAAATTGATAAATGTTGTAACAAATTTACGAAACCCAAGAACTGAGATCGATGTAAACCGTTAGAATTATATTTCAACACCTACAATAGAAAATGCAAACAAAAAAGTAAATGATGAAACGAATCAATGTGGAAGTTTATTCAAAGCAAATCAGATACTGAAACCATCATTAAGTGTTATAATAAATCATCTTCTAAAGATGATGCCGTTATTAAATGTGATGCAAAAAATGTTTTCAGCCAGCACGCGTAATAAGGACATAATACAACATCAACTTACATAACATTAGAACATTGATTAGAAATAAAAAAATTGTATGCAGTATTCTATCATGAAATATATTTTGGGTTTTTTATACTTTTGATACATAAATAATAGTAACTTACGCATAATAAATGATAATGAAACTCAATGTCGCACAACCGAGCGTTGCATGTGAGTGAATTATGCTATCAAACTTTTGACGAGAGTAACGTACATTATTTTTCTGTGTTGCATTTTGTAAAATTAGTTTTTTTTAAATTAAGAAAAAAATTGAAATCTCCAAAAATATAATGTTGGTACTACATTTATTATTAAATCTGTCAAATTTGACATTGACTTTGGCATCGTTTTTTTTTCAATTTTAACTGATTTTCAAGATTTTTTTTCCACCTGTCACATACTTGTTCTAACATAATAACTGAATTTTAATACTTAGTTTTATGTGGGTTTTTATTTTTTATTTTGCCGCTCTAGAGATTTTTTTGGTTATTACGTAACGACACTAACGAACTAAATGTTCGCAGTTCTCAAAAAAAAAATGTTAAATTTTTATTTTGCTTTGACATTAAACATGCATTTTATTAGCTAACATATGTTTTATAGTCTATATTTTCATAAAAAGGTAAATACTATTTTTAAGTACTTACAAGTTTATTTAAAATGTAAACATCAGAAAATGTAAGTACATAATAAACATGTATAAAAGATGTTGTATGTAGAGGAATTTACGAGAAATTGCTGAAAAGCAGAAGAACTTTAAAGATGTACCGGAATTGATTAGGATGTGCCCGGATTTATTAGAATGTAGTAGTATTTACAATGATTTTTATTGATTGGAGGAAAAATTACAGTATTAACTTAAAAAGGTATGTGACACTTTTTGGTAAACCTGTTCACCTCTCGCATTTTTTCTTGTTGAATCTACATCATCTACTTCATCATCATCACGAAGCTCTCTCACATCATAACTTTCACACTAAGAATCATCAAAATGTAAGTTTCTGATTCTAGGTTTCTTGCTTAGAGGTCATTTCTTTGCTTTACTAGCCAGTTTTCCTACTTTTCCTGGTTTCAGTTTTATTTTAACCCTTTAGCTTTTTTATTAATATTCCCTTTTTCAAAATATTTAGTTAAAAGTAATTCTAGCCAATCTTTACCGGCCATTTTTTTTCTGTTGGAAACAGTGTTTTATTTTATTAGTTTCAGCAAACTGGTATACTAAACGCCGTAGTTCTGTTGGTGTGAATCCAAAAAACATTTTTGCCAATTTTTTAACATGGTTGTCTATGGTAGCTTCCTGTTCATCATTAAAAATTGGTTTCCTGTGTAGTTAAATTTTTTAAATTGCTATTGTACTTTAGTTTGTCACGTAAGGTGGATTCTGGAATATTGAATGATCGTTCTACTTTTCTTAATTTTTGCCCAGATTGTATAGGAGTGATTGCAGATATTAGTTAATTTTTTGTTTATTTTGAACTCTTGGTTTTCCGAACATAAGCACGGGGCATTTTGACCTAACAAGAAATACAAACACTAAAAATCAGCGAAAATTTTTACACGGGGTAATACCGTGCAGCAGGAAATTACCTCGACATAGCTGCCCCCTAGGTGAGTAACCTAACTGAACTTATCACTGTTGGCTAATGACTAAATACAATTAATTGTTTTTGTTTGTAAAGTCATTTATACATATAAAGCAAGATAGTCATGTAATAGTTTTACTGAAAATTAGTAACAAAAGGCACTTACCACTTTCTCAGGATTATTCGAAAATTACATCAAAGTCTTCAAAAACAAACAATCGGCGACCTTGTCTTCCAACACTACGAATGCAGTTATATTGTAAACGTATGGCCGGCTGGCTAATATGAGATTGGGCACTGTGTCTCCCCTTATTTACGTACTTTCTTTTGATTGATGTATAGCACAGTATTGGTGTCGAGTGCTTAATTGTTTGTTACTGTAGACATTTTTAGTGGTACTTTTGACGCAATTTTTCTAATGATAAGTTATTGGTACGCATATCAATAATAAAGCCGTTCTTTTTGCTTCACTGAAGTATTACTAAATACATAAAACCAAATTCACAAGATCTTTAAGATTGTCTAGGGTAAATTGTGTATTTATTTACACCACAAGATTCTCTTATTCCCAGGTTCTATGGATTACGTAAAATACATAAGTCAAATGCACCTCTTCGACCAAGACTGTATAGTGTCGACAACTTATGAACTATCTAAGTATTTAAATTCTATACTGAAACCTTGAAATGGCTTGAGTAATTCATGTTTAAAGAATACAAAACATTTTGTTGAAGTAATTAGTAAACAAAAATTATCTTCAAATGATTTACTGGTCCGTTTTGATGTTTCCTCGTTGTTCACTAAAGTACCAATAGTTAATACTTTACGTCTTTTGCAACGACCATTTGATAATATTACCAACAAGTAGATGGTGTAGCAATGGGATCGCCAATTTCTCGATTTATTGCTACTTATTTTATGGAACATTTTGAAGCAGAACCTTTAAAATCTGCATCTAAAAAATCAAAATTATGACTCAGATATGTAGATGATATTTTTGCGATTTGGTCTCATGATCAAGATGAATGATTCAGTTTATTGAAAACACATACAGTTCAATACATAAACGCAAATTCTCACCAACACTCAGCTCCGAAACGATTCGCACATTATATAATCGTTCAACGATAATTCGTCACAAAGATAAATAACAAGAAGAGTTAGAACACCGTAAGAAAGTTTTTATAAACAATGGTTTTAATAAAGAACAAATTAAAAAGTTTATTTGACCAAAGACAGGACCTACTTTAACAGATGATTCATAACAAAAACTTTGTTATTCTACCGTTTGTTTCCAACGTAATTGACAAAATTGGAAGAATACTAAGAAAACATGAGATAAAGTGTACCAAGTCCCATGCACCTGTGGCAAGGTATATATTGGCGAAACTGGTAGAACTATAGATACGAGATTAAAAGAACATAGAAGATATCTTCGTTTACTCCAGCTTACTAACTCTGTCATTGCCGAACATGCACTTGACTCTCTTTAAGATACAAACTTTCAGAAAACTTCTGAAACAAAGAACTGGAAATCAAGAAACATTAGAGAAGCTATTGCAATTATTAAAAATTCTTCAATTTCAATAGAGACAGTGGTGACGAACTATCTGACACTTGGTTACCTGTTATTTTCTAATCTTAATTTGTCCACCAATTACATTTTAGCTAAGTCTATAGTTTTTGGCGGTTTTCCTTTAGACCTTCAAGCAAATGCTATAGCTAAATAAACTTGCGTCAATTATCTAGTTCTCTTATGATTTATTGTTTTTAGTTACTTTAGTTTTACAATTGTCAAATTAATTTAATTTATACTGCCTGACGAAGAACTTAGCTTAAGTTCGAAAGCTTGTTTGTAAATTGTATTAAATAAATACACTATTTACCCTAAAAAAATCATTAATATGTTTTATGGTGAAACTTTGATGCCTAAAGATATTTAAGAGTTCGACACTTAAGGTTAGAGAGATAAAAGTAGTTGTTTTTTAATATTATTTATTGAACTCTATTTTGAAATAAAATCTTAAAAAAATTGGAAAGAATGGTAGCGAAATAATAAATAATTTCTCGACATTTACATGTAAAAATCAACGATGGCCAAACACTAGAGTCGAAAAATGTTTCACGGGAAGTTTTAAAAACGGTTTATCTTTAAAATTTTCAGTTTGCTCTAATTTTTTAGCAATACGGAAAAACTTTTTTAAATAATTCAAAAATTACAGCAAATTGTTAGTAGAAGTAATTAGGTAAACGAATTATTTAAAGAAATGGTTTTTGAAATAATAAAATATAACTACAAAATATCGCGAAATATACATAACGTTTATGAATTCTCTAATGAAAAAAATCTATCTAATTATTTTAAGACTTGACGAGATTAGAGATACAATAATATAATTCATTTTTTTTAATATTTCCTATTTTTTATTTTAATGATATATTATTTCAACTCATTTTATACTACCTTTAACATTACGTTTGTAAATTACTATTGTTATCTATTTTTGAATTGGCTTTTCTATGTTTTGTTGATTGGAGATGTCAGAATTTTTTATGCATATAGTAAGTATAGGAGGGGTAAACCGCTTTTAATGTACACATTGAAGGAATTAGGAGGCAGTAAAAGAAATTGTAAAGGAATTTTTAGGAATCACAACGAATTATTGTGTATTAGTGGGTATCAGTGAAGAATTAGTAGATATCAGTAGGTATTAGTAAGTACTAGTGAGGCATTAGTAGGAATAGTGAAAAGTTATTAACGAAAAAAGAGCTTATGATCACAAAAACGAAAAAAGAGGTTTTTTTTTCAGTCGACGAGTTGAACTAAACCACTTACATAGTGATAAATTTTTATGACATTTGAGTTAGGTACTTTTCTTTTTAAAATTTTTTTTTATTGTTTTGTTTAAAGAATTTATTTTTTTATTTGCAGTTCATTTTTTCGAGTTTTTTTATATATAAAATTTAATTATTAATTTAATTAATAATTAATATATTCTTTGCGTTAAAAGTGTTTGTATTATTAGTGCATTGGACAAGCTATCATACAGTAATATTAAGCTTTTTCAGATTTAATATCTAAGTGTGTAGGTAACACAGGATTTTACATTAAAATGAATTGTGCAAAAGGACAGTGTAAACTTAGCATTAAATCTTCTAGCTTATGAGATAATTAAAATTTTGATTGTTGCCAGCTCTGCATAAGTTTGCTTTGCAACTTAGTATGTGGTTTTTTGCTATTTGGCTCGAATACACAATCTAATTGTTAATAGATTAGAATTAGATTAACTTATTAATTTGCTTTAGTTACATGATGTTTTTTAGCGTATCTAAGACCTATGTTATAAAAAATAGTTTGGTGTGCTACGGGGCTATCACCAAAATATAAGAAAATATGATCATTACATCGTCTCAATCAATAAATGACATTATAGCGATTCTATGAGTGAAAGTGTATAAGTAGTAGGTAGCAATTAAAAGGTATTCGTAGGTAAAGCAGAGTTGTCAATAGCTATTGTAGATGTATTACTAGGAATTAGGGGTACTTTTGGGTATTAGTATGTATTATCTAGGTATTAATAAATATTAGTAGGTATCTGTACTAATTAGTGTACAAAATTTAGTCAGCCGTTTGCCTCTGGTATATATATTTTAGAACTACAACAATTTATTTAAACACACATTTTACAATATTGGTTTAAGCGTCATAACATCGGTTTTTTTTTGTTTTTTAACACATTAAGGACGTATCCAATTTCAATAATTATCTGCCAAGGCCTGAATATACAATTTTGATTTTTTCTTTTCTCCTAATTGTAGATTTATTACATATTATGGTAAAAATAATTAAAAAAATTAATTTCTTATTATTTTAGGTTTTAATTGATATTTTTAATCTGTCTTTTATATAAGACCCCCGGCCCTGAGACTCACCGCCTAGGCAAACCCGCAACATTTTCCTCAATCGTGATTAAATTTTTCTGCATTTTTCTTTTATTTTCGACCATAATTCATTGCAATTGACGGTCTATAAAATGTTCATTTTATTTTAATAATTTTCTCCATAATCAGTTTAACTCAACTTCAAAATAGTTAATGTAAGGGAAACAGTTGAATAAAAAAATCGTTTAGCAAACAACATATACTTATATTTACAATAATAAAAAAAAAGTAATACAAATATTACATCATAATAAATCCACAATCTTCATGATAATCACTAAAACATTCCAGACAAAGGTCTGGCTCCCCGGGGCAACCCGCACAGTGCGTCGTTATTGCTAAGGGGCCTTCAAATTTCATATATTAAAGATATTACTAAAAAAACTTACCAGAAAACAAGAAACTTTGTAAAAAGTTATAAAAAAAACAAAAAACTGTAAACATTTTTTTTAACAACAGTAATATTTTCGGCAAACAGCAAGCAATCGGATAGCTCCTTTACTTGACAATTGCCGAAGCGATACTAAAGCCGATAGAAAAGAATCCGTCCTTCTTAAACAAATGCTCGTCCCACCCTCAACCAAAAACCCGCGAAAACGTAGAGCGAATGGCAGGAGGTCTTTAATGAAAGATGTCAGACCTTAGGGCTCGCCCAATCTGTCTTACATTTAAGACACCCGTCTTCAACGTGTTAAAAAGAGATTTTCTGACAGCTACCTCTTTGTGTATATCAACGTTTCTTAAACATTTTTTAACAGTGGCTAACGAAACTGAATTTTAAAAAACATATAAGCTCTTTGGGGACGCCAAACATGTTTATACACTTTTTCTAAATTGTTATGTTTTGGTAGCAATTTACGATAAAAAAAACTGGTGTGGTCACCACACAACTTTCCTGTAAGGAATGATGAATGAAGTTCTACATATTTGTTTAAGGTTATGTTGTCATAAAACCACTTTGAAGTGATTTGTACGCGTTTGTATGGACTTCTAAAACAATTACTTACTAGAATGTCTTCAAACTTAATTCCTAAAAAACATTAATTTATAAGTAAAACGTATCCTACTTAATTATTATGCTTTTAATTGTTTTTACAAGTTTTCTATAATTTTGTTCTATAAATTAAAAAAAATATCAAGCCATATTTATTTTGCATAAAAGGAAGTATTTGCTTATTGAAATTTCAAACATTAAAAAACGCACAAATACTTTAACTAAACAATTTTCTTTTCTTTCCAAAGTCTTCCATTACGCTGCATTACACCGACGAATGAAAGGTCCGTGGTTCAAATCCCGTGGCTGCCACTTTTAAAAATTTGTAACTATCACCGCCGCTTTAATTAAAACGTAATGAAATAGATATTGTTCAGCGGTTATCTAAGAAATACCAACAACAAATATTCAAGAACCAAAATTTATTTATTTGTTTTTTCTTAAAAAAAATAGTCGTAGGCAGGATTCGAACCTAGATTATATATGGAATTATATAAGAAAAACTGTTAAGAATGGCGGATACACCCACTTCCGGTTTCTTTATCAGACCCATTTTTTGATAAAACCGAGAGAATCTCAAAAGCCAGCTCCATACCAAATTTCAAGTTACATCGTTACAAACACACAGACACCTAAATTTTTTTTGTCAAAAATACATTTTTCTGATTCAGGGGACCTTGAAACGTAAAATTATGTAAAAAAAAATGCGATCGCTATACTTTTCGGATAGGAAAGTAAAATTGTATGCAACCAACTGCAATTTATCCTTGTAACGCAAGATATGTCAACAGGTGAATTCTTGAAGCAAAATATTAAAACAAATTGAATTATTTTAAATAACTTGTTAACTTTGTATATTTGCAAATATAATTTTTATACGTCTAAGAACTATTTTTATCCCTTAATTAATTACTTTTTAAAATTGTAATCTTCCAGCCAAAATAACTTTTGAAATCGTGAATAACACTAATTTCAACATGGTTGATACTTCTCAATTGCACTTATGTGACTTATTTTTCGTAGCTAATTAATTGAAGGTCAAATACCGTTTGATTTTGAGTTTATTAGTAGTAGTTTTTGATATTAAGACTGAATAAGACCAGATTTGCTGCCTAGACTTGTAAAGAATATTGCAATTGCCACATGCTTAATGATTTACTGATGATTGTTTGATTGCATCTATTGCATATGATTAGAAAATTATAATTTGTAGAAACGATTTGTATAAGTAATTATTTATACTAACATAATAAGCATGTACGTTTTTATTGGAGTACTACCAGTTTATTGAATTCATTGAATGATTGTATGAATCTTAATCTAATCTCAACCAAATTCAAATGTTAGTTCTGTCACTTCCTTTATGTTACTCAAAATACATAAGGAAAAACTACATTAAGTACAAGAACTTCGTGGAATAACAGGAATTTGTCGAAAAATACCAGGTAAATAATACGTATTTGTCATGTTAATTAAACCTTAATATAGATATTTAATATGTTGTTTTACATGAATTTTAAAAATTCGTTTTGTGTGTACTGGATTATTTATAGGAAAAACTAGTTTATTTGCTTTTTAAAACAAATAATTGTTTGAGTTTGTAATTTTTGTTACATACCTCGAGTTAAATATTAGCGTTGATCACAATCGAGGCACTTGACTAATACGATACACTATATAAAGAAAATTCAATTTCATACATATGTATGTACGTATTTATGATTATAGATAAGTATTGTTTACTCATGATTTAACTAAATTGTTATGCTTGCTTCTTTTTTAAATCACGCATTCTCTAAAATACTAAGGAAAAATATTAGCAAGCCAATGTGATTTTTAAATTTAAGCATTGAATGTTTGAAAGATGTAAATAAGTTAATACATTGAAACGCACCATATGCAGCTTCATTAAACTGTCATGTCTGATAAAAAATTAATTATATATTCGTAATTAATTAGCATGTGGGGAATTATAAAAGGTTGCTGCTTAATTAGACGGAAAAAAAAGTATATTAGGTAATACAACAACATAAACAAATGATTTACTATAATACTTTTTTTTTTGTTACAAGTTGATAATACTATATGGAATTGACGTGAAAAAAATAATATTATTTGTATTTTGATTTCAAAATTTCGACTTAGAAAGGCTTAATTTTTAAATATATTTTTCGAGTTGTAAAGTAATTTTTAAAAAATGACTTAAGTTTTATGGCACATGTATTTATCGAAACAAAATATGTACGTACATACTAGTATTAGTGAAGTAAATAGAAAAATATTAGTGAAGTAAACTGTACAAACAACTACAAAAAATCTGTTATCTTCTTTTGGGTTAAGGAATTTCCAGATTTTTATCAATTATTTTCTCAAGTTCAAACAATGAACCGAACACATGATTCTCAATCAGCATTAGGATTGCTATTACTATTGTTATAAATTTATTACAATTGCATTGTTTTTAGTACGCTAGTACTACAATTGAGAAAATTCCAATAATCTATTACATTTTAGGTGTTTCACGAATGTCTTGTTTTTAGTTCAAATGTTTAATCAAAAGTAATGTGACTGGGACACGTTATTTATTTAATAAAAAATATAATAAATCCGAATATGTCATCTGATATTTTTTCAATAAAGCAATGATTTAATTTAAAAAAAAACTGCATGTAAAAAAATTATAAGTGGAATACGATAAGCTATATAAAATTTTGGCAGCTAGCGTGTGACTTGAGCGTTTTCTGTAATGGCAAAAATGCGATAACGTGTATTTATGACAAGTATTGTGTTCTAAATTTTTTTTGTCAAGAAACGTTTTTTACCTTCGTTCCTAAAATATCCTAAACTGAAAAACTATATTTTAATGTGTAATTAATAGTTTCAATAGCAACTGCAAAGTAATGTTAGAAAATTAAGAACACAATTCGATTTTTGTGTAATGTAACCGACTTTCTATCTGTTATACTTGCCGAGATACCAACGGTGGGCAACAAAATAGTTACCCCACCGCGTATACATAATCTTATACTACAATTCAAAAAAAAAACACAATTGTATCCTCTAAAATAAATAATTGTTCCTTATATACCTATACACATACATTTTTAAATTTCCCGCTCATATGATCTATTACATTCTATTACAATTACGCAACAAGTTTTAATACAATCTACCAACATTAAAATCCCAACGCTATTCTCAATATCATTGCATCTTTCAACGTACAACACTAAACAATACTTTTGAATTTTACTGCTATGAGTTTGCAGAATTCCAAGTAAAACGTCATTGTATTTTAGTAAATTCGACTTATGTTTTTTGAAATTCGAGTTATAGAGTATAAATATGTACAATCAATACCTCGTAGGGAAATAACATTTTGTTCGAGTTATAAAATCTAAATAATTTAAGATACTGTATATAAATTAATGAATAGGTTGTAGAATATTCTTCACTAGGAGGGGCAAATTAAACCACTTAAGATTTTTTTATATAAAAAGCGATTAGTTTCAGAGATGATATTCATAAACGTTTACAAAAACAACACTAACTTCAATACAGACACTAACAATTTAAGTAATGTTTACAACAATTTAATATCAAAGATTGGTTATTAGCTTTAGATAGGTCTATTAAATTCGCGGTATTTTTCGTTCTTATCTTCCTTGATTACCTTGACATTGCAAATATAATCTTTGATTATACATGTCGTGTCAATTGTTTGTCATTCACAGTTAATTGTTCATTTACACTATTTTACTTATTTGACTTTTTTTAGAAATATTTTAACAATTATTCATGTTAATTTATATTGTGTAATTAGTTTTCATGTCGTTTGGAGTTAAGGACTATTCCACTCTAACCTTTTTGTGTAAGTTTCTACGTTGTTTGTACCTAAAATGTATCATTTGTTATGTAATAAGAAATGTGTAGCTTACTCACAATATATTTCAGTGGCCTGAAGAAGTGCACGCCTGATTGCACGAAACGTCGCCATAAAAAAATCTTAAGTGGTTTAATTTGCCCCTCCTAGTGAAGAATATTCTACAATCTATTCATTAATTCAATATTAAAGGAGGACGTAACTACAGTAGTTGGATACTGTATATACTGTATATAAATTAACTAGAATGTTCTCGCCGGCGTCCTATTTAGCAATATGAGCTCTGCCATCGAATTTCATTTATGCCCATAGTTAAGGTATGCTATGTGCTGTGTGAAAATTATAATTCAAATGGTTACTCAAAACTTAATACAACTGTGCCACAACGTGTTCTAAAGTATGTCGCTTTTAATTCTAATAATTCACGTAATAATATGAAAACACGAATACATTGACTTTGAAATTCTAGGTTAAATCAGACAAGAATTGGTCAAACATAATTTACAGTATTTCTAAATTTAAAATGGTAGAATAAATTGTTTTAAAATAAGTTTTACAAAATATAATGACATGATTTTCTGTAAATATATTTTCGTATTACAATTTTACATGTGCTGAATGTAATTACTGTGGTTAAACCACAACAGTCTAAGAATTATTTTGTTTGTGTCAGGTTAAGTTGTTACGGTAACGCAAGCTCTGCATTCGACTGAAGTGTAGAATAAAAGTAGAATTCAGCTTGTTTTCGATGTGTCGATTATAAATCAAGGTGCTAGTTTTCACCTTACAACACTTAAAGAAAACAAATAAGACACAACTAAACTAACAAGTACATTTCTTTTTAACATCAACATGTAAAAACGAAATATAAGGGAAACAACTATTCGTAATGCAACGGAACTAATTAAATCTAAAAATATTTAATAAAACACTTATAGTATAATTTATGTATAACGAACGCTATCACTTACACGAAGATAAGATAAAGTCCGCGGATAACTTCACACACTTGTTTACACTAAACTCACGTACTTCGTAGATTTGTTTATAACACGCGTTAACGACTTATTTATTTGGACTTGAATAATCTTCTTAAGACTGCAGGCTTTGCATAACGAAAATAACTGACCTACGATTTATTTCTTCGGTATATATACACATTTTGAAAATCATTCTCGAGTGTTCCATATCTTTCAATATACGTTCTAGAAGATGGATAACAACTTCGAGAAGGCTCTTGAATTGTCGAATAACTTCTCGAACGTTTCAATATGATTGACTTAGAAAACATAGGTTTTGTGTTAATAAAAAAAAACAAATTCTAGAGCCGTAAAGTCAAAAATCGAAATATACGTAAAACCATGCTTTCAAGCTCAACTATTATAGTAGGTGTATGTGTCATTTTCACAAGTTCGTCCCGTCTACAAGGCACCGAGAACTGCTATAGTTAGGAATATCTTTCAAGAATATCTTACTAATACATGCATAAAATTAATATAATTTAACTTTTTCATTAGAAATATTTCATCCGGCGCTTCAAAAAGAAATTTCTTCTTCTTCTGTAAAAGTTTTTGATTTTTTTGGTTTCTATCCTACGGATTGTAGTTTGAAGAATCCGATTAATTTTTTATATTGACTGATATCAGTATCATTTTTTACAGATAACACAGATCTGATCATCATCGAATACATTAACCAAAGGGTTGAAGACTTAATGGTGTTTGATTTCGTACTAAAGTAAGCAGTCATTACGTTTTCCGTGTTTCTTTTAACCTTCTTCAAATTACACTATGTGAGCTTTTTATATTTATGACGCGACTTTTCGGACAGAAGATTCAAAGTAACGTTTTTTTAGCAAGGTCTGCAATTTCGTGTGGTGTACACGATAAATGACTGAGATTTTCTTATTCCATCTTTGTATTCGAACAGTTGAAGAACACAAGACCTTCGTTCACCAGTAAATACTTGATTAATTGAGTAGTGAGCGTTGCCATGGAAAAATGACTTTTGCGTTGTAAAGTGCAATCTCAAATGCCTTCTTTTTATATCGATTGTAGAAAAAAAAAAACAAATCAAATAAACTTTTTAAAAAATATGGTTTTATCAATTTGTTTTGATATATTGAAACGTTCAAGAAATTACTTGCAAACGCAAGAGCCTTCTAGAATGCTGTTATCTATTTTCTAGAAGTTATAGCGAAAAGTGACGAACGATCGAGAAGGATCTCCGTATGTCTTTATATAGCGACGAGACAGATCGTAGGTCAGTTATTGCTGGAATGCGAATGTGTTAAGAAGATTATCAAGTGGAAATAAATCGTTAGCACGCGTCTGTCTACATAAATAAATCGAGAATAATCGAGTGAACGTGACATACAGTGTGAAATCCGAGGACGTTATCTAATCTTAAGTGATAGTGTTATACACCGGTTATACATAAATTATAGTGTAAGTGTTTTTATTATTAGATTTTATTAGTTCGGTTAATTTAAAAGTGTACATATTTCTATAATAAGTAAACGTAGTTTTAGTCGTTTTAAATAAATTAGTTTTTAATAAATAAAGACGTAACAAGTGGTGTCAGTGTGGGATATCGTTCGCGAATTATTAGTGTAAATACCATTAAGTAATTTAATATCGCTCCGTAATTGATTGCGCGATACGCGTGTTTATTTATAAAGTATAAAATAGTGTTTATTAAACTTTTTCTTTTAACAAGTGCGTGTTCGCGATATCAATTAAAGTCGTTTCCGTGGTTTAATATTAACAAGTGGATCGTTATTAAAATTTTGTGTTATACAAAAACTGCATTTTAAAAAGTAGTGTATTTAAACTTTATATTCGTGTTATATTTAAATTTATGCCGGTGACGCGTTTGCAAAAAGAGAAAATGGATTCAAAAATATTTGAAATTCTCGAATCGATGAATAAAAAAATGGGTGAAAATTCTCAGAAAATGGAAGAAAAGTTTCACGAAAATTCGCAGAAAATGGAAGAAAACTCTAGAAAAATTGAAGAAAAGTTTTACGAAACTTCTCAGAAAATTGAAGAAAAATTGATGGAAAATTCTAGACGTCTAAAAGAAGAAATACAAACAAGCATAGAAAATCAAATAAAAATTGTTCAAGAGGAAACCCAAACAGATATGTTAAATTTAAAAGAAGAAATTTGCGAATCTATGAATGACAAAATAGAAGCAGTAGGGGATAGAATGAAACTGCTTGAAGAAAGAAGCCGAACAAATAATTACGGATATGGAGAGAGAAGGCGTAATTGAACCTTCAAGTAGTCCATGGGCATCCCCAGTGGTACTCGTGAAGAAGAAGGATGGATCAACGAGGTTTTGCGTAGACTACAGGCAGCTAAACGACGTGACCAAAAAGGACAGCTACCCTTTACCCAGAATTGACGATACTTTAGACACCCTGTCAGGATCCCAGTGGTTTTCTACGTTAGATTTAAAGAGTGGATACTGGCAGGTAGAATTAGAACCCAAGGATCGTGAAAAAACAGCTTTTACGATCGGAACTGGTTTGTGGCAGTTCACCGTAATGCCCTTCGGCCTGTGTAACGCTCCTGCAACGTTCGAGCGTTTGATGGAGACCATCTTGCGCGGATTGTCTTGGAAGACGTGCTTGGTTTACCTGGACGACGTGATCGTGGTTGGAAGGTCGTTTGAAGAGCACTTGAACAACTTGAAGGAAGTGTTCCAGAGATTACGTGGGGCTAACCTCAAACTGAGCCCAAAGAAGTGCCACGTATTTAAGAAGGAAGTCCAATACCTTGGCCACGTCGTATCTAGAGATGGAGTAAGGGCTGAGCCAGACAAAATCCGAGCAGTGCAAGCATGGCCAAGACCGGTCGACAAACATCAGGTCCGAAGTTTCCTTGGGTTGTGCACTTATTATAGAAGATTTGTCCCCGGATTTGCCAATATTGCCAAACCATTGACAAAACTAACCGAAGAAAAAGCAGAATTTAGATGGAATGAAGACTGCGAAAATTCTTTTAATAAACTAAAACAGGCCCTAGTCACTTCGCCGATTTTGAGTTATCCACGAGAAGATGGAAAGTTTGTTTTGGATACCGACGCAAGCAATATGGCCATAGGCGCGGTCCTTTCGCAGGTTCAAGATGGACAAGAAAAGGTTATCGCGTACTTTAGCAAAGTTTTGTCTAGGCCAGAAAGGAATTATTGCGTGACTAGGAGGGAGCTGTTAGCAGTCGTTAAGTCCATCGAACATTTCTACAAGTATTTGTATGGACGAAAATTCTTACTGAGAACAGACCACGCCGCTTTAAAATGGCTACTGCAGTTCCGTAACCCAGAAGGACAAGTGGCAAGATGGATCGAGAGACTGCAAGAGTATGACTACGACACAGAACACCGTGCCGGAAGCAGTCACCGGAACGCTGATGCCTTGTCTAGAAGACCATGTCCGGCGGACTGCAGCCATTGTTCGCGACTGGAAGAAAAAGTCGAATGCCTCCAGAGAACTGCTATGGTTGATGATGAGTGAGAACCTGAGCAGTTACGTCGCGAACAAGAAGACGATCCTGAAATAAGACTACTCTTGGACTGGAAAGAAAGCGGCCGACGACCAACCTGGGAAGAAGTGAGTGCTTTGGGCAAAAATATCAAAGCGTACTGGGCGCAGTGGGACTCCTTGATAGTAGAAGACGGTCTTCTTAAGCGATCCCTAGAAAGTGCCGAAGGCACGGGAAACAGACTACAGCTGGTAGTGCTAAAGAGCAGGGTGACCGAAGTGTTGAAGCATCTCCACGATGGGACATCAGGAAGACACTTTGGCATTAAGAAGACGTTGGGTAAAGTGCGAGAACGATTCTACTGGATGAACTGCAAAGAGGACGTCATGAAATGGTGCCGTAAATGCACAGTCTGCGCATCAGGAAATGGTCCAGCAAGAAAGCGCAAAGCACCCATGAAACAATACAACGTAGGAAGCCCTTTGGAAAGAGTTGCGATTGACATCGCAGGGCCGTTCCCAGAATCCGATTCGGGAAATAAATACATCCTGGTGGCGATGGATTATTTCACGAAATGGACGGAGGCTTACGCCATACCCAACCAGGAAGCAGCTACAGTCGCAGACGTATTGGTAAAAGAATTTTTCTGCCGGTTTGGAGTTCCGTTGGAATTACACTCCGATCAAGGCCGCAATTTTGAGTCTGGGCTGTTTCAAGAAGTTTGCCGACTGTTAAGAATTAAAAAAGACTAGGACAACGCCTCTCCATCCTCAGTCTGATGGCATGGTTGAACGGATGAATCGAACAATGGGCAAGTACTTAGCCAAGGTAGTGTCCGAACACCAAAGGGACTGGGATCAGTACTTGCACCTTTTCTTAATGGCATACCGATCATCCGTTCACGAAAGCACAGGCCAAACACCATCCTGTGTCATGCTCGGTCGTGAGATAAGATTGCCATGCGACCTTCAATTTGGCCGAAGACCGGAAGAGGAAGTCGCTGGAGAAGATTACGTCAGCAAGCTAGCCAAGAGGTTAGACGAAGTACATGAAGAGGTCCGTAAAAACACACGAATTGCCAGCGACAGGATGAAAACAAGATATGACGTCAAGGCGCAAAATGGTGGGTTTCAACCTGGCGATATGGTCTGGTTGTATAACCCTCAAAGGAGACGTGGTTTGTCGCCGAAGCTGCAAAGGCAATGGGAGGGCTCCTATGAAGTCGTGCAGCGTATTAACGACGTTATATACCGCATCCGAAAACCGCCCAGAGGCAAGCCAAAAGTGGTCCACGTCGATCGTCTAGCCCCGTTTGCTGGCGATAACCACAATGCGCAAGTTCAGGTCCGAACCAGAGTAATAAGTAGCAGAACCAGGAATCCAATCGAAGAAATGGAGTTCGAGAAGTTTATGAACTTATACGGAGGTTCTGGAAAAGCTAGGTTCGGAGTTACCACCGAGGAACAACAAGACCCGTTCTAGACACAAAAAGATTACGCCATCGCACATTGCGTGAGCGAGGACCTTGACATGTCCAAAGGGGTTGCAGTCGTGTTTAAAAAGAAGTTTGGGCAGCTAGATGAATTACGAAGACAGCAACCGGCAGTCGGAAAGGTTTTAGGAATACGTGGTGACGGACGCTTCGTTTTCTATCTGGTCACCAAGAAATACTCACGTGGCAAGCCGTTATACAAAGATCTGTGGCGAACATTATGGAGTCTCAAGAGACAAATGGAGTTCCATCATGTTAAGAAATTGGCAGTACCCAAGCTTGGTTGTGGCTTAGACCAACTGAATTGGAGGACAGTTCGAAACATGTTGGAGGTCGTCTTCCGAGGAACAGGCATTCAAGTGTTGGTCTGTAGTTACCAACCGAGGAGAGTATTGGGTCAGGAAAAGTCCCTTGACTGTTACTTTTATGGTCAAGGAAGTTGCCGAAATGGAGGAAGCTGCCGCTATCGCCACGATCCTTTTTACCGGTGTCGCATCCAGTCTCCTGTTCTGGGACAGAACAGTCCTAAGAAGGGGGCAGTGAAACGTTCAAGAAATTACTTGCAAACGCAAGAGCCTTCTAGAATGCTGTTATCTATTTTCTAGAAGTTATAGCGAAAAGTGACGAACGATCGAGAAGGATTTCCGTATGTCTTTATATAGCGACGAGACAGATCGTAGGTCAGTTATTGCTGGAATGCGAATGTGTTAAGAAGATTATCAAGTGGAAATAAATCGTTAGCACGCGTCTGTCTACATAAATAAATCGAGAATAATCGAGTGAACGTGACATACAGTGTGAAATCCGAGGACGTTATCTAATCTTAAGTGATAGTGTTATACAACGGTTATATATAAATTATAGTGTAAGTGTTTTTATTATTAGATTTTATTAGTTCGGTTAATTTAAAAGTGTACATATTTCTATAATAAGTAAACGTAGTTTTAGTCGTTTTAAATAAATTAGTTTTTAATAAATAAAGACGTAACAATATTATTCTCCAGCCATCTATCATTTTTTAGGGTACTAACTTTCAGAATTAGTTCAAGTAATAGATACCGTGGCGTGCAAACGCCTCCTTAAATCACCTGAGCGCCGAGGTAATGGTAATTACACGTTTAATATTTAATTTGTAAAGAAGAAAATGCTTTAAATTGGTTTTCGTGCGAGCAAAAATAAGTGGAAATTTAATACGAAGAAAGTAATAACAGATTATGCAAAACCACATGCAAAATAAGAATTTTACAAAATAAATAATTTGATAATTTTGTAATACCATTGCAATCAGGTGGCGGATAAAATAGCTGAGGAAAAATTCTTCTGTAAAAATTACACAGGAGGAAATACCACAGAAAAAAATTACCCTCGGAAAAAATAGTCAAAACTATTAGTACAACACAAACTTTATAAACACCAAAAACATTTTATAGATCTCTTATAGCATTTCTAGAAAAAATCTTTGGTTTCTACAACATAATCCTCACGGACTCTGTAATCGGATTTGTGCTGCTTCAATATGCACTTTTATCATATTTTATTAAAAAAAAAGTATTTTATGTTATTTTATCCTAGACGTAAGTTACAACATTGATTCTAGTAGTTGACCGTTGATTCGTCGTTAATTACGGTTTTTGACCTTATAAGAATTTAGAGAAAAATAAAATAGTTTGTATATATTCATACGATATTGTAAAATGTTTATCTTTGATGTTTAATATTAAATAATTTAAATTTAGATGATGTAGACACTGAACTTGCGATGCATCGGTGTGCTGGCACCTACTAAATTGAAGACTGAAATGCCGCTTCAAATTTATTGAAAATTGGTGTAATCTTAACAAGAAAATCTAGTGAAAAAGTTTTAACTGAACTGAAAACCGATTTGTTAATCCCTTTTGTGGGCAACTTTCGAAGAAAATTAATTAGGAACTGCAAAATATGATAAAACAGTTATATGAATGCTTACTTAATAGTATTAATTACGCAAAGTAAAAAAAAAAGATTGAATACAGTATGATCATCGCAGTAACAAATATAAAAAACCTACTGATGAATCATCACAAATACTGTTGGAATAGTGTGACCTTGTAGACAGTGGAGTCTAGAAAAAGTATTGACGTTATCAAACTTATATGACAAATACAAAAATCGCAAAAAAACAAACGTATTTAAAGTGCTAGTTTACTTTATAGTAGAAAACTACTACATTTAGTTTATGAATGAGACCACTACTATCGAATTAGTTCGTTTAGGAACCACACATCACTAACCTATATCTATAAACGTATATAATCAATGATTGTACTAGTTCAGTTTGCTGAACAAGACCTGGTAAAGTAGTTCATAAAAACGAATTAGAATTCTCATCACTAGTTTGCAAAGAGGTCAGAACAAAATTAGTTTTTAAGAGTTCACTGTATTCAATGCATTTAGTCACGCACGTATTATTATCAATGAGTATCACCATAACTATATTTTGCAGATCATACTATTACGTGAACACCTCCGAACTTGATGGTGGTGTGTGCCGATTGGTACAGTTTTTCAGGTGGTCTCTAAACTTGAATGTATACATCTGAAATCATCAGTAAGTATTATTCGAGTGCCAACGCTGTAATAGGCGGTTGTGTCCAATACTTTCGACGCTGAATATTTATGGTAGGCATATAATAAAGGTTCACGCCGAGCAATTTTGACGTAATAACCCTTTGCGCAATACTTTAAATGCATAATGCGCTGTACTGTTGTGTTTTATTGTGGAAAGTATGTTTTTTCCCGTTCATTTTTGTGAATTTTTGTTTTACATTATTTTTGCACTGTATTTTACAACTTATTATTTATAGAGACGTCGTCTTGCGTTTTTGGCATTTTTTGAAACGTAGTATTTATCAACTACTCTAACTATAGGTTTCTATTTTGTAGTTGATAACTTATAACAATACACTAACAAAACCGATACACGCAAATCGAAAAAGATTATGGAAATAAATACTGAAAATGAAATACTAACAATAAAAAACGGCAGATGACGCCTATAATAACGATATATGTAATTAATTGTTCTAATATTTTTAATTGTACTACTTAACACGATATAATAAAACTGTACGATAAGGTGTATACCGAAAACATTATTTATACCTCTCTGTATTTCTGTGCCAAAGCTTTATGCTGACTTTTATTTGAAAGTATTTTATACAGAAAATCAATATAATTGTGATTATTTACCTTTCATTTTCTTAAAATAGAGATCTAAACTATTTTTTATAGTATAAGTAGTTAAATTGTTTGTGTTTATTTGTATAATTTATTACTATGGACTAGGATTTATGCAATTTAGCCATAATCGAGTACGCGGTTGTGTTAAAACACAGATTTACGCCATTAATCTACTTTCAACATCAACATACATACCTATACATATTTTTTTATTTAATGGTCGTGATGGGTAAAGTTAAGTTATCTATTTCTATACAATGGCTATTACATAGTCGAAGGAATTGTCTCACTAGTTTTTTTTGTATGTTATTTGTTATAAAATACAAACAATAAATTATAAAGAAAAGAAGTATTTTTAATTGGGACATTTTTTTAAATTTAGTTAAAGTTGCACAAAAGACCACATGTCTTTTGTGCAACTTTAACTACGCTGAAATTACGATTTGGATTATTCGTTAATCCTTTTAATCATAACAGATTATTGATAAAAAGATAAATTTGTAGTTAGGAATTTAGTAACGTTGATGAACCTACTTTAGAAATTAATCTACGAAAAGTTTTTAAAGTAGAGTAAACTGAATTTATTGAAGTAAAAGAACATGTTATTCTCTAACTGCGAAATAAACTATTTTGGTATAAACATTTAACTTTGGTGATTTCTAATATGAGATTACGGAATGTATAATTTATTTTGAGTTCAAGTTAACATAAGTTTTGACTGGTTTATTGAGATCTCATACTTGAATAAATGTTAGTTATTTTTTAACTTATATCTTTTTGTTTGAAATTATTTTTTCCAAAATAATATATATACTCTTGCAACATTAAGTTTCACGTTTTTTATGAATAAAAAGTTACTTACATGTGTAGAAACCTACTTCGTTGTACTTGAATGTAGTATTGGTTCTATAACAGTAGATGATATGCTTATGTATTTGATAAAATATTATCAGAATTTGTCATCTCTCGCTTGTGTGATTTTTTAATGATTGTGTAATTAAAAATTATTTTTAGTGCATTTATAAAATCTATATTCCATCTTATTCAGTAATTTGAAATCGAATAGCAATGCATAGAAATAAGATTTTTGCGGAGTCAAATCGAAATTTTTGCAGTCAAATCGAAAGTCACAGTTGTAGGCGATAAGTTGTGTATTTCGATTTTATAACATTTCGATTCGATGCATACTGTTTCTAATTCGACATGTTAAAGTTACAGAATATAACTGATTAAACTAGTTTACAAGTTTTTCGCTGGGATTTGCATTTTAATAGGTCTAAATATGTTGTGATTTCAAATATGATTTAGATTTTTTCTATCGCATCCAGATATAGCACAATTTAATAAGCAGAAAAGCGTTGATTTTTACGAACGCTTATTAATAATAATAATAAACGTTTAATTAACCATTTATATTTTTGTTGGAAAAGATAATTTGATGGTCTTTTTTATGTATGAACTTCCCAATAAACACAAATTAATTGGTTCAACTATTTTGATCCGCCACCTAATTTATTACACATGTAGGAAACTATGAAGTTGTTAGTTAGATAGTAAATATTACAACCGCGAATTTCAAAAAATGTATTTGAATTATACGCGGCATAATATTTCTAAATGTACTACGCAAGTGCAAAAATTTGTTTATATAATTGCAGAAATCATCTTAGAGAGTCCAAATGGGACGAAACAGCTGTCCACTGGTCTCTAAGATGGTTTCTGTAATTATATAAACAAATTTTTGCACTTGCGTAGTACAGTTAGAAATATTATACCGCGTATAATTCAAATACATTTTTTTAAATTCGCGGTTGTAATATTTACTATCTAACTAACAACTTCATAGTTTCCTACATGTGGATTAACTCGCACGTAGCTCCGTTCCTACGAGATGGCGTTTGGCCTCAGATTTATTAATCAATTTAACACCCGAATGGGATAAAACTATGGCAATTTGTTTTATATAGTTGTGGAAACTGTATTAGAGTATGCTAGTGCTGAGAAATCCAAATAGGACGAAACAGCTGTCCACTAGTCTCTTAAGATGGTTTCTGCAATTATATAAACAAATTTTTGAACTTGCGTAGTACAGTTAGAAATATTATGCCGCGTATAATTCAAATACTTTTTTTTGAAATTCGCGGTTGTAATATTTACTATCTAACAACATCATAATTTCCTACATGTGGATTAACTCGTACGTAGCTCCGTTCCTACGAGATGCCGTTTAGCCTCAGATTTACTAATTTATTACTTTTACTTTTCCCATAATTTTGTTTTTATTGTGTTGATTACAAAAATTATTCTTAAAAGTAATGTTTTCTCTCATAAAATGCCATTTTTCTCGGAAACGGTTAACTTTAGTGCTGTTAACCAAGAGTACCTTTTTGGTGTAGAAAACATGGGCGATTCTAAATTCCAAAACAGCATTTTTTCTAGTAATAAGTTAGATGGGTTGAAACCCTCATAGTAATCGAAATCTACGCTACTCAATTTAAAAAAAATCTTTATTTTACATTGAAAACAAGGGATTAATGAGCACAAAATGTGCATAACAGGTGAACATTGTGTCTCATACGGTACTTGAGATATCGGCAAAAAATTGAAAAAAAAATTTAACTTTGACACCCTGTATCTTAAAAACGGTACGTTTGGGCATATGAGTTTCTAGGAAAAAGAAGTCTTATTTTTTTATGCAAAATCACTTTCTTTTCTAGGTATATGCTATTTTCGGGTACTCTGTATATTTACACATAACTAAGAATTCGTTTCTTATAAACTGTTTTTGCATCTTACATGTTTTGTTTATTTGGAGGAACCATTTATTAGACTCCGCAACAAAGTTTTCTTTTGTTAAAAATTTATATTTCACGGTCATTATTTTTATCTATAATTAACATTTATAATTATCTATATACTTATACTAACTGTATAGTTAATTCCGGAGGTAATTTTAAGTACCGGTATTTCGGTTAACTGTTTAGCATATATGTTTTTTTTTCTAATTTTTAGTTAGTAGTTTTACAGCATTGGTTTTAACAAATAATAATAGATGTTATAAATGTAAAATTACGAATGTAAATAGTTTAAAAGTAAAATAAAATGTCTAATAGCAGTTTTAGGTGAAGCGTTTTAAGGTTTTGTTAAGTTAATTCTACGTGATTACGTTATAATACTTAGAGGCGTTTCATTATGTCGTGAACTGTGACCTTGAGTCGAAAATCAGAATGAATAAACTAAAAGTCAAATATTTGACAAGTCTATCTGAATTCCAGAAACGTTAGTCTATTTAAAAGGCACTCACGTCAATAAAATATAAAAATAATCAGATTCATCGCGACAGAGCATGACACAGGATGGGTGTTTGGCCTGTGCTTTCGTAAACAGATGATTGGTATGTCATTAGGAAGAAGTGCAAATCTCTATGTTATTTGGACACTACTGTGGCTAAGTACTTGCCCATTGCTCTATTCATCTGTTCAACCACGTCGTTTGATTGAAGATGGAGAGACGTCATTCTAGTTTTCTTAACTCCTAACAGTCGGCAAACTTCTTGAAACAGTGCAGACTCAAAGTTGTGGCCTTGGTCGGAATGTAATTTCAACGAAACTCCAAACTGACAGAAAAACTTTTTCATTAAAACGTTTGCAACTGTAGGTGCTGCTTGATTGGGTATGGCGTAAGCCTCCGTCCATCTCATGAAATAATACATCGCTACCAGGACGTATTTTTTTCCCGAATCAAATTCTCAGAACGGTTCTGCGATGTCAATCACTACTCTTTCTAAAGGGCTTCTCACGTTATATATTACTTTGTGCTTTTTTGCTGGGCCATTTCCTGATGTGCAGACAGTGCACTTACGGTACGATTTCATGACGTCGTCTTTGCAGTTGACTCATTAGAATCTTTTTCGAACTTTTCCTAATGTCTACTTTACTCCAAACCGCCTTCCTGATGTGCCATCGTGCAAATGCTGCAACACCTCTGACACTCGGTTCTTTGGCACTACCAACTGCTCTCTGTTTTCCGTATCCTCGACACTCTCTATGGATCACTTAAGGAGACTGTCTTCTACTCTCAAAGAGTCCCACTACGCTCAGTATGCTTTGATGTTTATGCCCAAAGCACTCACTTCGTTCCAGGTTGGTCGTCGACCGTTTGCTTTGCAGTTCAGGAAGTCTTTTATGTCGGGATCGTTTTCTTGTTTGCGACGCAATTACTTAGGTACCCACTCGTCATCATCTATAGCAGTTCTTTGAAAACATTCGATCTTTGCTTCAAATCGCGAACAATGGCTGCAGTTTGCTGGACGTGGTTTTATGGACAAGACATTAGCGGTCCGATGACTACTTCCGGCACGGTGTTTTGTGTCGTAGTCATACTCTTAAAGTTTCTTATCCACTTATCTTTTCGGATTACGAAACTGCAATAGTCATTTAAAAGTTCGTCCTTAGTAAAAATTTTTGCTTAGAAAAATATTTGCAGAAGTGTTCAATGGACTTGACGACTGCTAACAGTTCTCTCCTAGTCACGCAGTAATTCTTTTCTGGCCTGGACAAAACTTTACTAAAACACGCGATGACTTTTCCTTGTTCATCTTGCACTTGTGAAAAGACTGCATCTATGGCCAGATTACTTGCATCGGTATCCAAAAAAAGTTTACCATCTTCTCTTGGATAACTGAAAATCGGTGAAGTGACTAGGGCCTGTTTTTGTTGATGGGAAGCGTTTTTCCAGTTTTCATTCTATCTAAATTCTGTTTTTTCTTTGGTCAGTTTCGTCAAGGGTTTGGAAATATTGGCAAATCCGGGTACAAATCGTCGATAATAGGTGCACAACCCAGGAAAACTTTAGACCTGATGTTTGTCGTTTGGTTTTGGCCATGTTTGCACTGCTCGATCCTTGTCTGGGTCAGGCTTGACTCTATTTGTAGATACGACGTGGTCAAGGCATCGTACTTCATGTTTAACTAAGTGGCACTTTTTTGGGCTCAGTTTTAGATTTACCCGAAGTAGTTGTTGGAACACTTCTTTCAAGTTGTTTAAATGTTCTTTAAACGAACTGCTAACCACGTCTAGATAAACCAAGCACGTTTTCCAAGACAGCCCGTGTAAGATTGTCGCCATTAAACGCTTGAATGTCGCATGAGCGTTATACAGATCGAAGGCCATCACAGTGACCTGTACACAGTAAGTCTAATTGAAAAACTGTTTTTTCAATTTCACCGGCCAGTAAGTACTTTTTAAATCTAACGTGGAAAACCACTGGTATCCTGACAGAGTGTCCAACGTATCTTCAATTCTCGGTAAAGGGTAGTGTCTTTTTTCGTTACGTCGTAAAGCTGTCTGTAGTTTACGCAAAATCTCGTTGATCCATTTTTTTACTAGTACCTTTTAGTCACTTTCTCGGCGACGTAGCTTTATTAGAATTCACGCATTTCACAATTTGAGATGCTGGCGTACATTAGCCTACCACGGTCAACGTTACTGGATCTGCGATGACTTTCAAGATCTTTAGTGGCACTGTGTTTTTTACTCTGTCAACCAGTAGTTCCTTTTCAACCAAGTAGGAGATTTACATCACCATCACCACACTTTCAGCACTTCCAGGCAGAGTCACGTCTTCACTTAATAAAACTCGCACGACTGCTTTTTTTGACGAATAAAAACGAATTTGTTCACCGCCGATCTTTAGGGCATCGTTCTTCATATCCAAATGGAACCTATACTTCTTTATAACGTCCATTCCCTGGATTTTATGTGATGTCGGCTACCAGTACTTGATGATCGAGTACACCATTTTCCAAACTAATAGTGACTATTACTTGGCCGTATGTGGGTATTTCATTGCCCGTTGCCGTTCGAAGTCGTACTGTTACTAGTGATATCTTCTCATTTTCAAGTAATATGTCAGGACGAATGATGGTCTTTGTCGCTTTCATGTCAACTAGTAACTGAACAGTTTTTCCATTGATCTTTCAATCGAGATAAATGCTGTTTAATTGGTTTATAGGCGATGCCTAACTTTAATTTCTTTTGCTCAACTTGTTTCAGGCTTTTGGGCGCTCTTCTTGTCCTCTTTTTAGGCTTAGTATGGTGTCGTCGTACCTGACCTATTTCAGCATAGATTGAAATCGCCACTCCTCCTTTACCAATCATTCGTCACGTTATTTCGCCGATACTTTCTTTTGTTTGCGCGGGTGCTTCCGCAGCACGACGGACCTCATTACTGGCTTGGCGTGACGTCTGTTTTGCTGCTTCAAATTCTAAGGCGTGGGTTAACGCGACATCAAATGTCTTAAGTTGAGCTAGCCGTAGAGTCAACTGTGTTTCGTTGTCTTCAAGTCCGTCTCTAGAGTTTCTAACATTTTCTTCCATTTTTTTTATTCAAATCCTTTTTGACTATTTTTTATTGATACCAGAAATTATAAAAATCCATGATTACTTTTTGCAAATGCAATCACTAAGTTTTAAGAACGACAGAATGTTTTATTATTAAATGAATAATTTATATGCACTTATCACTACGATTTTCAAACACACGCTAGGCACGTATCAGTGGCACGTATTCATCACTTGTTTACACTATGTCAAGTTACCGAGCGTAAAATCGTTCCACGCAATTTTAAATCTAAATTTATTTTAGGCGTATTTATTTATTTACACGAGAAATATAATTAGTTTTCACTAACACTAATAAAACGTAACGATGTTTACAAATGCTGCCCGTGATAAGTTTTACTTCACTGGAATTTATTTTCACTTAATGAGCTTTTATTTATCTTAACACAAGCGTTAAACACTTTATTTCTTTATTATTATTATTAATTGAACCGATAAAGTATACTTCTTAATAACTAACTAACTCCAACCTTCTCCAAACACTTTTTATATTCTTCCGTTATCAGAATCCAGAATATTCTTTTCGATCAGCGTCCAATTTCCAATTATTTCAGGAACGTTTCAATATTCTTATTATCAAAGATGCCAGATGTAATACTGATTTACGTCAGAATCTAATAAGTAAACTTGAAATTATTTGAATTAACCACATCTGCTTCAATTCATTTTACAATTATTTGATAAGTTGGCAAAAGCCCAACTTTAAAATTAAAACCCTTTAATATTAGCAAACAATATTGTGAAATATTTGTTGAGAGAAAATCAATAAAAAATTAGTATATTATAATTTATGTTATTATAATTAATAATTATTAGACAGCTAGTGGGTCTGTATTGATTGTCATTGTTTTATTCTGAATTTTATTCTGTAACGTTTTTGTGTTAATATAAATAAATTTGTTTTTTAAAATCGTCTTTGAATATAATGACTGATATACACTGGTATTTTATTTTTTTTAAATTCCGGTGTATTGCAGAAGTAGACGGCATACATTGAAATTATTAATTGTGTACACAAAAGGCAAAGCTGATCACAAGCAATACAATCTTGCAATTTAGAAGGCTACGAGCACAATGACTGAATAACATATTTTTTATTAGTAAAACTGACAACTGCAAGTTATTATAATTTCTTGGAGATTTCGGCACTACAAGCTTCTGGAAAGGGAAAATTTCAGTACTTAGATGAAATCTATAAACAGTTCTTAAAATATAAAAATTTGAAAAAACTATTGAAAAAATTTTACTTACGTTACACATTCTAGTTTTCAAAAGTGCGATATAGAAAATGTTTTTAAATATACCACTTTTCCATGCTGTGAATCAAAATCTTTGTAGAAAAGACTATCATATTTATAAATAATTTTGTATAATAAATATTACTCTGTTTGGTAATTAAATATTTACTAATTATTTCGCTTTACTTTTCGTTTTTCTGTAAAATTTAGTAGATAACAATTTAGCTGTATTGAACCTTAAGGTAGAAGAGGCAAAAAATTTACCAGTAGTAGATAATTTTTCACTGGAATTTTTTGTTGTATTTTTGTCAATTTTTTTAAGTGAGTTGTTTTGGTATTGTTTTTAAAGAAATAAGTAAAATAGCAGTAAAAAAATAAAAAATTGTTTAGGTAATTTCAGTTCTACTATTTCTTAGTACAAATAAATTTTAATATATGTGTTTTTAATTTTAGACACAAATACTACAATATCTGCTCCAAGTTCTGTTACTAGCGCCGCTAGTTCAAATGCAAGAAACGAATCTATACCAGGTCTAATCATACCTGTGTGCATTTATCTTTACAGTCGTGTTGCTATTTTAATGGAAGTAGAAGACATTTCTTCAGCTACAAATGATATTCTTTGTCAAGCGATTGTGGGCTGTGACGAGCTTAGCTTGAATCGGCAATTAGCATCGCAGGTTTTTACGTTATGGATGAGGAGTCCTTTACTAGGTAAAATAGTATACTGCAATATTTGTTTTTATAATTGAATTGTATTTAAGAATTGCAACTAAAACCTATTCACAAACCATACCAAATTCGCCAAAACTGGAAACATCTTGTTGAACAATACTCCGATGCTTCTTATAATCGACAGCAACGCGACGAACCAATTGTGTCATTCCAAAGAAATGTGTTTTTTCCATTACCGTTAGAAGAAAAAATTAAGTAATTTGATATAATATAGGATATGTTTTATAATCTCTAAGCAAATAATTGTAATATTAGGGATCAGAAAATATTAGAACTGTTATACGAAGAAGCAAAGCATAATATACTGGAAGGACGTTATCCCTGTGAGGTCTCTCATTACATAATGTTGGGTGGTATTCAGGCTCGCATAGAATTAGGACCGTACAATCAGCAAGTTCATTCTACTCACTATTTCCGGGAAGAACAATCTAAATTCTTACCTAGTCATGTTCGTAAAAGCGCAACCTGGGCATGGCTTCCCATTAGTTCTAAGAATTCTGCCGAAGTAAGATTGTTAGAGCAATTTAAACGCGTTCCACATTCAGCTACAAATAGGAAACTTATCAGGAAGTATTTGGAATTTTGTTGGTCACTTCCTTTTTATGGGTAATTTTACAAACAAATTTTAACTTCCCAAATAAACTACGCAATTTTAAGATCGGCATTTTTTGAAGGCCAAATTGAACAGCCTGTAAGGGGTTTAATGAGTTTAATAACACATCAAGATGTACCTGTTTTGGTGGCTATTAATTCTAAATGTATTTATGTGATTGATGACAACCAATGTGTAAGTAGTATTATGTGTTTTATTAAAAGCTTTAAATGTATTGCCACAGATGGTTTTGCTGGGTTTACGATATGAAGATTTAAGTTGGGATTATGCGAGACCGTCTAAAGAAGATGATCTAAATTGTTTGCCTTGTCTCTTCTTGCAATTCATGGTTGTCGAAAACGGAAGTCGTGTATCAAAGATCTTACAAATTTTCTCAAGGCAAGCTAGTCTTATGGACGCACTTATTTCAACGTTTGTTCAACAATTGAAACAAAAATCTTTCAGTGATGAACCAGATAGACCATTTGAACAACTTAATACAGAAAATGGTAAGAGTGTAATGGTATATAAGAAAAAAATTAATACTATATATCTAGAAACTCACGCATCACTTTCCGTCAATTCTTTCACTCACCATTCAAATAATTTTCCATCTTTAAGTAACAAATTAAGCAAACTTACTTTAGCAACGTTTGATGAAGATGGACACATTATTGGACAGATGGGCTCGTGGTCATTTAGTTACTAGTACTTAATGATAAGGTAGTAATGTTTGAGTTAACAAATATTGATCTCTAAATAACCAAATGACATTTTCTAATTTATTTTTTTGATGTTTTTATATACACTTTTTTTTCTAATTTATGTACTTAATTTTTTTTGTATTTATTTAAGTCATAAAATATTTGTATTTATTTTATTAAAGTTTGTTTTTATATGTGACAGAATTTTATTTTATAAATTGTTTGATTGCCTATGCACACCCACGTATACAACATTACATATAAGAAATTTCTGTACAAGTAGAAACATTTAGGTAATCAAAGATATTGAAGTTAATGTAGTTAACTTAACGTTCAAAGTAGTTGAAATTTCTGTTGTGGGACGGTGAAGTACTAGGTAAGGTGGCGAACAGACTCCAATGAGGATAAAGCGCCGCGTTGTGATTAGTGAAGATATCCAAAAATTGAGGAAGGAATATGCAAAACGTAGCAATTTGTTCTCAATTATATCATTAAATTTGCCGGAAATTCACTTATAGCCGATAATATCAAATTTTCCTTAACGGACTGAAGCTACTAATAATTAAATAACGCACGAAGGCGTTACAAACACGACATTATTTTACTTTGCGCTCACGTAAACCTTGCAAGTACTCAGGAGGATTCGAATAAATTTTACGTTTCAAATGGACCCACAAGAAAAAATCTAATGGGGTGCCATCAAGAAATTACGATGGCCATTCCATTGGTTCGGAAATTATTGGTCCAGGTATTATCAAACTCGTAAAGCATAATGCGGAGGAGCCCCATCTTGTTGAAATACCAATTTGTTTTTCAAAGATTTATCATTATTTTTAAAATATGCGTTAACATGTTATTGTGGTTTTCCAACAAATCTAAATACTTTTCATCGTTCAAATTCTGTTGTAAGAAGAAAGTCTCAACGGTACCCAAACATTTAATTTTTGCGATTGTTGAGTGTGAACTTCTTGCATTAATGCCGGACTTGAATCAGTAGTCGGATCACGACAGACAGTCGGATCATCTTTGGTATCGCATTAGCGTTAGAGAAAACGTTTGTTTTGTACAAGTATTATGAAAAACGTTCTTGTTGTGATATTTTGGACAAATAATGCACGATATTCAGAAAAAAGAAAGAACAACAAATAGTGGAATTCAACGTCGAACGAAGAATCAAACGGAATAACAGCGATCCATTTAGTTTAAGTGATAATGAATTTAAAAATAATTATAGGTTGACAAAGGACATGGTACACTACTTAATGGAACTACTAGTACTACATCTGTCTTTTTCTGGTCATCCGGATTCAGTGCAACCAAATATAAAACTATTTGCGGCTTTATATTTTTATGCTAATGGATTACACAAGAGGGTTGTCGGAAACAGTTATCATTTGTCGATGGCACAGAACACAGCCAGACATTTAGCAATTTAATTTTGGAGCACGTAAGTAAGTGATTCCATTTCCTAGTACTACTGAAGAGAAGTTAACTATAAAAAAAATATTTATGAAAAAAACTTTCCCTCTAGTTATTGGTTCCGTTGATTGCACTCATGTTGCAATATTTGCACTTTCTAAGCAGGAACACAATTATATAAACCGTAAAGGTTATCATTCCAAGAATGTTCAAATTGTGTGTAGTTATGACTTAAAAATTTTAAGCATTAATGCACAGTACGGGGGTCTGCACATGATTCATATATATGGAGAATGTCCCAAATACACGCACAATGAGAAGAGAGATTTAATAATGAAGATCGTTTATTATGGGTACTAAAAGAATCTGGTTGTCTACAACAATAATGGTTAATGACCCTAGTAGCAAACGCGGTTCTAGGTTCTGCAGAAGATCATTACAATCTTGCACATGCGAGTACTAGAAATTGCATTGAAAGATGCAACGATGTCTTAAAAGGAAGGTTTCGATATATATCAGGTGACAGGAATTCAAATGAGAACCTTGTACAAAATAATTAACATAATTTAAATTTGAACAATTGTGGTAGACAGTGCAGACGTGAACTAATTGAAAGTTATTTTACTTAACTTAAGATTATTTATTGTTTCTATTAATTTTATTAAGTTCAAAATAAGTTATTGTAAGTATAGCTACAAAGGTATAAATGAAATATTTTAAAAATACAGGAATATACACATAAATCTAAACTAATTATTCTATGCTCATAAACTTACTAATGATTTAATATTAGTTTTTTAAAGTTTTTGCGATATTTTTTAAACTATCAGAGAAGGTGGTCAATGTTAGGTTTAATGTTTTTAGTTTGTTGAGTCTTAAGGTGGCGTTTATTTATTTTTGTATTGTTGGATGTAGGAGTCTGTTGCTGCATATCGTTGTCGAAGTACTTGGTGTGAGAATGTTTAATTGAGGTGAAGGTGGGTGCTGTACAAGGACACATCATGAAAACATCTTGAAAATACATGCTTTAGCATCTTTATCTTATTTAAGGAAATAGAGTGAGATAGATTTTAAGCGAGACCATTTGAACTGTAGAATTGAGACGATTCTACGAGAGTGGTAAAGACGTAAAAGGGCGGAAATGTAGAAATGGCATGATACCAAATTGTTGCTTCGAAGCAAGCGTTGTCGGCAGGCGCGGCTCCAGCAGTTTATTGCGGTGGGGGCTCCATCAGTTTAAAGCGGGGGGGGGGGGGGGGGGTTCTCATCACATTTTTAAATAATAATGTATTGAATATGGCGTTAATATAAAATTGAATAACACTTTGTTATGCACCAAGCTTTTACTTGCAAGCGATAAAGCATCATAAATTATACAATTATAAAATAAGCGAATGTATTACATACAAAGTGAGAAAAACTTCAGTATTATTTTCAATGTCGGGGGGGCCATAGCCCCCCCGGCCCCCCCTCTGAAGCCGCGCCTGGTTGTCGGTTGTTAGGCAACCCAGTACTATAGAAATAGAATTCTACTTGGCGTGATCCTACTACAGATCAATAACTGCGGTTACGGCGATTGACTGTCCCATTTAAAAAAAAATTAACACTCTTAAAAGCAACTGTTAAATTTGGATTTACAATAATCCGTTCAGTCACGGTTTCAGAAAATTATAGTCGTCGATCAAAGTCATCTTCGTTAAGTCCTTGTACCAGATTGAACGTGTAAGGATGAAACTTGTGTTTTAAAATTCTTTGAATACTGATCCTCGATAATCCAAATGCTGCAGACATTTGTCTCGTACTCGATAAAGGATTAACAATAACTTTGCCTAAAACTGCCGCTTCTATTGCTTCATCTCTAACGGGAGATTCGGTTCCGTTTGCTTAAATTTTGCAACCAAACGTAATACGTATACTATGGAAGTGATCTAATCCGGATGTCGTTAGTTGAACAAATTTTTAGTAGGATCATTGACAATTGATTTAGTTCAAACTCGGGTTATTACCAAGCAAAACGCTTTCAACATTCTTTATGACAAAATTATCTAGGTATTATCAAAGCTCTTGGTGTATTTTTAGTGATAATCGATCAAAAAACTAATACCATTTCAAGAACCTTCCGTGAGAAATAAAGTAATAGAGAGAATCACTTGAAACATTTAAAAATTGTATTTTACATAAAATTCTATTAATATATTTTAAAAAAAAATTCTTACTTTTGATTAAAAATTAAAGGGTTGTCCACCTTTTATCTTAGGGGTGACCCGTCTGAACTTTTTTTTTTGAATGCTGTAAACTCATTCTTGATTACGTGTTTTTGCAACTTTAAAAATTCTTTTTAAAAGTTAATATGACAAAATAAATAAATAAATTAGGCCAATGGAAAGTATAAAAATTATTACTTAGGGCTAAAAATATTCAATAACAATTTAAAAACAAACTACAAAAATGGCAAAATTTTAAGCGTTGTCCGTACTATTAGAAACAAATCTATGTGTCGCAATAGTTGCCACACTCAATTTTGACGTAATGCAGAAATTATAAGTAGACGGGGCGGCTCTAGGCGCGGGCGGGGCCCCCGCTTTAAACGAATGTCTTATAAAAATAAGATGAAAAAATGCAAATATCCCCAAATAAAGAAATAATGTTTCATCTTGTTTTAAGTAATAAATAATAATAAAACAAGTACAATAACATCAACAAAATATAATAATATAAAAAAGTTAAACTTTGTAACGAAATAATTACAAAACATTAATAATTTATACAAAATGATTTGCAGACCGCCCATAGAAGTGGAAGGCCATCTCTCTTATCTAGAGTTGAAATAGGCAACATAATTCAAGATACTCGTTTGATTGGATTCACAACTTCTGCCAACATTCCCGAAAGACTACAGCTACAATGCAGTTTGTAAATAATAAGGAATACTTTGAAAACTGAAGAAATAAGCTGCTATCGACCTATAAAGAAACTTGTAATAACTGAAGAAAATGCCTACCGGAGATTGCAGTTTTCAGAAGAGCACATAAATTTTGATTGGAAAGGTGTTGTTTTTTCAGATGAAAAAACCTTCTGCACTTCCCAATATAGCAAAACAGTTCTTTGGAGGGCACGTAATTCTAGATATGAATCAAAACATGTGCAACCTAACAAAAGAAGTGGGAGAATTAGTGCTGCGTACTGAGGATGGATGAGTGATGCTGGTCCAGGGTAATTAACATGTGTCGATGGACGCTTGACTGCTCAAACTTAACTGACAATTTTGGAAGACCTTGCCCTTCGTACGAGCAGTTTATCCCGAAAGACCAATTCGGTTTGTTCAGGACAATTCTCCTATACATACGGCAGCGGTAGTTTAAAAAATGGTTCTTACAACATCCAGAATTGAAAAGAATCCGTTGGCCACCTAAGTCACCGGATTTAAAGCCTATAGAAAATTTGTGGGCGGCGGTCGTGCGTCGGTGGAACGAGGAACATCAAAATACAAAATATAAACAACTTGCATCGCCATATTGATACCGTGTGGGATAGTGTTGAGAAAGAATTGTAAGCAAAATGTAATTAATATGCGCGCATGTTCAGTAACATTTATATATTAAGTCGTAATGTAGACCGCGTATAGTACAGACGGTGTTATAACTGTATTCATTTAGTTAATCTTGTAATATATCTTAACAGTACAAATTATAGTGTTTCAACCACTGACAACCTGCTATGACGGAAACTCTACAAATTACAGGCTTTTAGATCCTCAAACAAATAAAATAAGTGTTTCTAGAGACGTGATTTTCAATGAAAATGCGTGTTTTACTAAAACTCGGCACAATACTGCAAAGATAGAAATAGAGGAAAATGAAGCAAGTGATCACGAAGAAGAGGTTCTGCAAGAAATTGAACAAGAACTTCCACAAGAAGAAATTGAGTCATCGACTTCTTCGCAAACTCCTTATAATTTAAGACAACGTGAGACGCTACGAGTACCACGCAAATATGAACAGTTTGAAACAAATTGTGTAGAAATAGACATTCCTCAAAATTACGACGAGGCGATAAAAAGCGTCAACTCGGAAAAATGGAAACAATCGATTAAGGAAGAATTAGAGGCATTAAAGAAGAACAATACTTGGGAATTAGTGGCAAAGCCGAACAATAAAAACGTAATCAACTCTAAATGGGTTTTTAAAGTGAAAAGAACGCCTAATGGGGAAATATCACGTTACAAGGCTAGACTTTGTGCTAAAGGATATAACCAAATCAAGGGATTAGATTATGATGAAACATTTTCGCCCACTACAAGATATGATACTATAAGAATTTTGCTTGCGTTAGCGGCAACACACGATTGGGAAATTATTCAGTTCGATATAAAAACCGCTTTCCTGAACGGTTATTTAGAAGAAGAAATTTATATGTCACCTCCAGAAGGCACAGACGTAAAACCTGGTGTAGTGTGTAAATTAAAGAAAGCCCTGTACGGATTGAAACAGGCGCCTAGATGTTGGAATAAAACTATAGACAAGTTTTTAACAAGTTTAAGTTTTAAACAATGTGATGCAGACCGATGTGTATATAAGAGAGAAGTTAATAAAATTAAAGTTATTATAGTGATTTTTGTAGACGACGGTCTTATGATGAGCAAAGATAAGACAGCGATTAATGAAATTCTTGAAGAATTAAAGAATAAGTTTGAAATTACAGTTACTGAATTTTTAAACTATTTTGTGGGTTTAGAAATTGAACGAAATCGTCAAAATGGAACTATTTTTATTCATCAATTTAATTATATACAAGAAGTCATAAAAAGGTTCAATATGATTGACGCGAAAGTAACAAACGTGCCTGTAGACGTAAATACTATCCTGACCACCGCAACCGAAATAAAGCATATGGATCAAGTTCCATATCGGGAAGCAGTGGGAGCTTTAATGTTTATCGCAATTATTAGTAGACCGGATATTAGTTATGCAGTCGGTTTAGTTAGTAGATTTCTTAATAAATACGATGTGTCACACTGGAATGCTGTAAAACGGATCATTAAGTATTTGAAACATACCGCAAATGTTGGGATCCAATACGGAGTATCACAAGAATCTACAAAACTAATAGGATTTTCCGATTCTGATTTTGCGAATGATACCATTACAAGAAGATCAACTTTGGGGTATATTTTCAAACTGAACGGAGGAGCCGTTACTTGGTCCAGTTAACGGCAACGGACGGTCTCGCTTTCTACGACTGAAGCGGAATACATAGCAGTATCCAATGCAGCAAGGGAAACGATTTGGATACGACGTTTATTACATGATCTCGGAGAACTCGATAAGAATCCAACAATTTTATGTGTAGACAATCAAAGTGCAATTCGACTTGTGAAAAATTCGGAACATCACAAACGCACTAAACATATCGATATAAAACATCATTTTATACGAGAAAAATGTGAAAACGGAGATATTGAAGTTGTTTATGTGCCATCTGATGAACAATTGGCGGATATAACAACCAAACCGATCAGTAAAGAAAAATTTAATCGTTTGAAATCACTCTTTGGTATGCGTGAAAGAGTAACTACGTAATTATATTAGAATATATTTAGTTATTTGTTTGTAATAAGTTTTTCTTTGTAATGTTAACAATCTTGAATTTATGTTTTCTTTTTGCTAACAATTAGTGGGAGTGTTGAGAAAGAATTGTAAGCAAAATGTAATTAATATGCGCGCATGTTCAGTAACATTTATATATTAAGTCGTAATGTAGACCGCGTATAGTACAGACGGTGTTATAACTGTATTCATTTAGTTAATCTTGTAATATATCTTAACAGTACAAATTATAGTGTTTCAACCACTGACAACCTGCTTAATAAAGTTTAATAGATAGATTTCGAGAAGCTAATGTATGTGCCAATTTAATCAATTCGATGCCAAACCGTCTACAGGAATGTATAACCAATATAGATATTACACTCTTTACTAGCATGTAAAATACAAATATTTAAATAAAATAAATACTTTTTTAGTCATGTTTTTTATTAAGATTTTCTGTATCTAGTTTTGTTCTTGTCATATAAATAGTGTTTATGTATAATTTATAATTAAATCTAAGATATTATTTCTATTAAAATGTAGTAGGTACTAATCTAAAACATAAAAAAATGCAAACTACGAAATTGCGAATTTCAGTTCATTACTATTAAATTTATTATTTCTTCGAAATAGTTAATTCTTAAATTAAATGTTTCGAAGAGATTTACAGCATAGGTATGTATTTTCAAATTTTATTTGGATTTCTTTAGCGTTATGTATGAGAAAATAGATTTGATTTTATAAAGGGAGACATGTATCCTTTTCATACAAATAATTTAAAAGTAGTAATGGGAATTTATACGGCAATGGTAGACCACTAATTAATTACGTTTTAATGAGGATGATACTTTCTTTGCAAAGAAAATCGGAATGTTGACTTTAATTTAATCCAGATATATTAAGACTTTTAGGCTAATTAGTAGAGTAGTTTTATATTTGTGCGTACAATTTATCATTATTCGAGCTATGGATGGAACTTATTTAATCACAATAACAATTAAATTTGTTTAATTACTTAAGCAGAGAAGATAAAGAAATACAAAACTCGGGAAGAAGAATTTAAAACTTTAGGGTACAATTCAGATAAATATTTGCAGGTAAAAACCATTTTCTTTGAACGCTTGAAGCAGTGCTTAGTAGTTAACCGCGTAATATCTTCTTTTTAAATGTTTATTTTAACTCGTACTTATGTTTATAAAGTAACAAGTAGTATATATAATATAATTTTATTTTGTATTTAGTTGTAATGAATTTTAGTTTAAAGGTGAAATAAGAAAACTTGCTAAAGTCAAAAGTTTTAAGCGTAGTTCTGAAAAAACGATCGCAAAATGATGAAGTTTATGTATTAGATATAAATTGTTTGTTTGGTTACTACTAGCATGCTACTACTGCTCAAACAAAAACATGGTAATTTTTTGCAATAAACACGATTGGTTTAGAAAAATGTAAAAAAACACGGTTGTTATGCCAAAGTTTAGTAAAAACACACATTCTTATTATGCATGCAATAATATATTAGTAATCAATATTTGTTACCAAAAACTCATTATATATTTGATATAATTCAGAAAAATTAATTGTTGAGCAGATTTTCTTCAGATAAACCTTGACGTTGGGGTGCATTGACACGTGTATACTGGCTTACTGAAATCGGGAAAATGTTCAGCATTAGACATCCAAGACATTATTAATTACATCAGAATTACATTCAGTCAAATAGTCAAAATGAAAAAAATTGCTTGTTGCGGATCAAAAAGTTTTACAGCTTTCAAAGCTAGAGGCCGGGCTGACAGATTTTTTTAGATCCTGTTGAAGTTTCAACGCTGTATCTGCAAACGCATTTCGGTGTTCGTCTGAAAACGTCAATCACTAAATTTCTCTGATGCCTAGGCTAGTAGATCCATAACGCGATTGTATGTTTTATAAATGTTTATACCCCTCTCTTCGAAAGATTTTAGGAGCGCCACAATACTGACGGTGTTAGATGCAATGAATTTTGGCGTCGGTTGCCGCATCAACATTTTCCAATAAAAAAAACTCTTGTAGCGCATTTGTTGAAAGCGAGTTTTCCATCTTATTTGCGATGAAGCCAGCATAAGATTGCACATACATTCATGATGTATTTTAGAAAACCATTCCATCAAGTAATAAGCACTGGCGGTAAAGCTACATTGTGGACTTCAATTATCTCTTCCAAATATTCTTTATACCTATTCTTTCTTGCTGCGCAGTGAATAAAAATGGAGAGAAAGATGCTTGTAATATAAAAATTTTATATCCTACACATTGTGCTTGTAATGTTTTTTTAATACGAGGCACAATTACTGCAATATCATTGTATAATAGTCGGAGCTTTGTCGAAGGTTTTATTCATCGGTTTTGTTACATACAATCTTGTTGGAATCAATCTTTCAATGAATAAACTTTAGCACATGTTAATATAAAACTGGTTATTTGAATTGCAATCTGCTTTATGTTTGGGTTTATGCTTTCAGTAATATTTAAAAAGAATTTAAGTGTGCAAAAACCGCAAGTACAAAAGGTATCGTTGTAAAGCTGATGTTACTAGTTTCTCTGCATATCAGTTTAATTTCGAATCATCAGTTACACTAACTTAACTTATTTGAAAAACCCGATGCGTTTAGTTTTTAGCATGCCTAGCTGTTAGACAACAAATTTGTAGATGTAACGTATTTGACATAAACTGTTTGATAATCAAGATAATCAATATCGTGTTTCTAGGATGCAATGTGCCCATCTATTATTGGTATTATGCACACAAGCATTATCCGCAATAATGAAACTGCTTTTACGAAATATTTACTTATATCATAAATTCATAAATTAGCGTATCATAAATAATGTTTAGCGTTTATAATTTTTCTACGGAATATGAATTACACCTTTTTTATAATTTACACGAATTACACGGAAAATTTAAAATTACACGAGCCGTGACATCCGTGTAATCGTGATTTTGGTTGTGTTCTAGTTACTACAATTGTTGCTCGAAACAAATTATTGTAATTCTCTTATTTGCTGCTGCCGATTTTTTCTTTTTAAGCGTATTCTGCAGAACACGGAAATATTATAAATAATAAATCTGTGACGTTTGATTAAAATAAACGTTTGTCAAATTTCAATCTATAAAGTTATTACTTACTATATGGTCTGTAATAACCAAAACGAAGACTAAATTTAACCAAATTACAGTCATAAATAATAGGCGACAAATAATTACATCTGTAAAAAGTTTGAATTGTTACTTACAAAATTTGAAAAAAGGAATGGTCAATAGTTTTTTCATACAAAAAATCAACCTGTTTATTTTGAAATTTAATTAAATTCTTTTGGTTTGTTTTATAAAACAATTTCAAGAAGTTCTATAAACAATTTCAACAATCGATGACTAAAATGAAAAATGTAACAATTTAAGTTTTTTGCATAGGTGAGCTAACGCGGTATATTCTATATACGTTTTTCTAAAACAAAAAATCGCCACGTTCACTTAAATTATTCCGTTACCATCTACCCAAAATTTAAGCATGCATGAACGAACCCAATTAATACAAGATTTCCATTATTGTTTAAAGTGCCTGAAGCACTAAACGGTAAAGAACGTAGCGATATACATATGTTGTGCGTAGCATATAGGTATAGGTCAGATCAACTCAAATCGAGTAAATCTTAAATATAAAATAAATATGTAATAAATAAAGATAAACATCAATCAAGAGGATCAAGGATTACGCTGTCAAAACTTAATGAGAATTTGATTTCAGATGAACGCGAAATAGGACTTATGCCGCAGCTTCGTATTGCAAACTTAAAATTAATGTGAAAACTAAAATAATTCTGCAATTAAATGAATTTAATCTATGACGTATTTGTGATAGACACGTTAAACCATAAAATACCTAGTAGCAAAATAAACAAAGATAAATTAAATGTTCTTGTTGATCTTTACTTAACTGAGCCGGGAGACATTGATGATAGGCGTACCTAAACAAATTAAGTTCAATTCAATTGGGTTTTATCATTTTCCGCAAAATTAACTAATGCCGTTATAAAAAACTAAGTTCCGTGCTAAAAGATAAATTAGAGCGTTCTTAAAAAGCGAATCGATTATATAATAACGAGAAATTCACATTAAAAAAATAATTTTAATCTACACAAACGTTTTGTAATAAGAAATAAATAAATTGAAATTTTTTTCTCAAACTTGCTGAAAAACTATTACTTACACTTCAGATAAAACTAAAAGCAAAATATACATTTAAGGCGTAAACACATTAAATTTATAAATAAGTTTCATAAGGTAGATCCATTTGCGAAGAAACGAATTTGATAAAAAAGAAAATAAATACTTATTATATTTTGTAAGGATTCATTATAAATATAACTTAAAATTGTATTCTATGTGAGTGTTCTTAGTAATGGTAAAGTGTGTTACACTAAATAATAAGTACTTTACAATGTGATTTTCTAATACTAATAAATAAATTTTCTACCAACAAAATATTAATGAAGACATCAAGGATTTTAAAATCGAAGACTCGTTTGTTACAGAAACCATATTTTATTTAAGATCGTTACTGAAGGTAAAGCAATAAATTAGGTTAATTTACAAAAATAAAACGCCGAAGCTTTAAACGTTAATTCGGAACATAAAATATTAGGTTTAGTTACATAGGAATAATGCTACAGACACGCTCACATTTAATACCAATAACGGAACGACAAAATTTCGATTGTAACAATTTTTGTTGCCTTGAATGTAATTTCGTCTAACGTTATTTTTCTAAAGCTAGTTATTTAAAATTTGGTTTATTACAAACTTATAATAGAATTCAAGTTTCACGAGCTGGATTCGTATTACAATGTTTTATTCTAGATAATTCTCGTGTTGTTATCGCACAAGCTGAGCTTTTGTCGCACATCGCGATGTCCACTGCGACGTTGGACAAAGCTTAGTTTGTGTGATAACGACAACACGGGAATTATCATTAATGGAAAATTGTAATATTACAAATTTCTTGGGATAAACGTATCAAATGACCGCTACTTGTTAAATGTGTCTAATACATCGCGTTTATATTATAAACACCGGTGTTTGCATTAGTGTTTGTAGTATTAGGTAATGGTTATAATTGAAATATATACGCTAAAAATAATATCAGGTTGGTCTTTGTTTTAAAAGTAGTTACATTAAACAAACATTATTTGCGACATTCTTTAGAAAGTACACAACACATAGGCGGGCGACACGAACGTGCATACGAAGCGTCCTGACTTAAATTGTGATATTTGTGGCTCGTCGTTACGTAGAAATAAAATCAGTTGTTTAAACAGTAACTGCAAACTAGCAATTCATTATAAATGTCTTGAAACTGTCACTAAATTGTTTGTTGTTAAGAACTGTGTAAAAGATAAGTGGACATGTAAAGCTTGTACTACCGATAAAAAGTCATCGAGTAAAATATACAATATATACAAATGTGAACGATACTAATCCACCGCGGGATGTATTACTAATTGAAAACGAAAGTTTAAAACATGAAAAAGTTCTTAGTGAAAAGTTAATTTTAGACCTAGAATATACAATCGAAGTGCAAAAAGATAACATTAATCTGTTAAAAGACCTGGCAAATGCAAATAAATTTTCAACCTCATTCAGTGACGTTGTTCGAGGTACATTATCGCTAAAGAGGGAGCGACAAAGTTACAGTTCAGCGGTAAGAAATTCTACAATAAATAATTCATCCGTTATTATATTGGAATCAAAGAATAAGGCAAGTAATATAAATACATTTAAACGTGATAAATCCGGGCGACCTCGGACCAGGCATATCTAGTGTCAAAGAAGGGGCTAATGGTAAACTCATTGTACGATGTATTGATAACCATCACTTAAAACTGTTAAAGAAAACATTCAAAAATCTGTTGGATCAACTTTTAATATTTGATCGCCGGCTAAACTATTCCCTCGAGTAAAAATTCACAATCTAGAAACAACATCTTTATCTAATGAGGATCTTACTCAAAGCATATTTAAATAAAATGACCTGAACATGGAGAACTTACCACAATTTAGAATTATTTTAAAAGCTACCAAAGGTGATAATTCTAATCTAATCATACAACTCCATCCTGAATTATTTAAAACACTCATGCAAAATAAATTTTTATATATTGGTTGGCGCAGATGCTTTATCACCGAATATTTTGATATTAAAATGTGCTTTAAATGTTCCTGTTTTATTCATATGGCTAAAGAATGTAAAAGCGAAGTAAATGTGTGTCCAATTTGCACGGAAAATCATTCTCTAAAACAATGTCAAAAATCCAAAACGAAATGTTGCAACTGCGACATCTATAATAAGCCCACTAAATCAAATCTTCCAATTAATCATACAGCAATAGACAATGAATGTCCAATGTATATAAAACAAATTGATATTCTAAAATCCAAAATTACTTTAGAAGATAGCGCATAGCAACCACAGTCATATTCCAATAAGACTGCTTCCAAGACCTGCCACCTGAATGTCCAATGTATAAATGAATTACCATCGAGAAAATCAACTTCTACAAAAAGTGAGTTTCACATTTTATTTATGAACATAAGAAGTCTAAAGAATAAAATGCAAGAAATTAATGTGCTGCTAGAAGAAAACCCACATGTGCTGTGTTTGGTTGAACATTGGCTCTCAGCGGAAGAATTGCAAGTATGTAAAATAAATGGTTTTGGAGTAAGCAGCGAATTCAGCAGAGTCCTAAATAAAGGTGGTGGAACATCAATATTCTTACAGAATGGAATCAGTGGTAAAGAAAAGACCATAAAAGGGTGTATTGAAAAAAATTTTGAATGCTTAGTATCGGAAATTGTCTTTGGTAAAACTGCTTTTATAATCATCTGTATATATATAGATCACCAAGTAGTGATATAAATGTATTTGTAACATGTTTGTTCCAGGTATTGGAAGACCTATTTAATAAAAATAAACATATTATTCTCTGTAGGGATTTCAATGTTAACTTCTCTGACAAAAATAATCAAGATGCAAAGGATATTTATGCAGTCACGGAGTCCTTTAGATTATTTCCAAACATTTCGGGTTTCACTAGGGTAGCAGTAGGTAGTAGAACTCAAATTGATAACGTATTTAGTAATATACAGACAGATTTACTTAGTTATAGAATTTTTGACTCGTATTTATCGGATCACTGTATGATTAGTTTCAAGGTCAAAGCTAATATTAAAGTAAATCAATCCTAGAGTTTCCTGCATAAGAAAACGTTTAATAAGGAAAATGAGTTGAAATTTTCAGAATCTCTTAAAAACGAAAATTGGCAAACGGTTTTCGAAACAAATGAAGTAAATACTATGTACAATTATTTCTTTAACACATTTTGATGTTGCTTTTCCTAAGCAACGCAAACAAATAAAAAACATTAATTACAGCAGCGGAAGTAAATGGATTACCTCTTCAAATTGGGCAACCCAAATTAATGATCTTTACAAATTAAGCAAACAATTTAAGGATAGTAACTTGTTAAATGAATTCAAATCCCAAAAACGGTCACTTAAAAAATACATTAATAATGCAGCAATAAAATACAATGAACAGATTATTTTATCCTCAAAAAATAAAACTAAGACCATATTTCGTATACTCAATGACAATAAAAACAAAGTCGTGAGTGACGATAATATCTCAATCAAACATGAAGAAAAATTAGTTACTGATGCAAATTGTCTGATAGATTTATTTAGCAATCATTTCCGATTAGACACAGTTAACAATCATAGTAAGGAAGAGTATACAAGAACTTCAATGAGTATAGGTAAATCACTTTTTCTCAAACCAATAGACTCCATGGAAATAGTCGATGTAATCAGAAACTTAAATAACAAATACTCGGTGAGTATTGATAAGGTACCTGCTGCAATTGTTAAGAAGGTTGCTTATCTCATAGCAAATTCTTTTTCGCATATAGTAAATACAATTATTACAAGTGGTGTTTTTCCATGTAAATTAAAAGCAGCGAAAAATATGCCCGTTTTTAAAAAGGGTAATAAAGAACACATCGGAAACTACCGTTCAGTGTCTATATTACCTGCTTTTTCAAAAATCGTTGAGAGAGTGATCTTTATTCAAATCACTGGTCATTTACTAAAAAATAATATGTTAAACGTTAACCAATATGGCTTCTTAAAAAGCAAGTCGACTGAAAATCTTCAACTCTTTGTCAGCTATTCTGGATCAACTAGACCAAAGAAACTATGTTGGAAGTGTATACTTCGACTTAACAAAAGCGTTTGACAAAATAGACCATCAGATACTTTTAGAAAAGTAACAACAGTATGGCATACGTGGTATACCCCTTAATCTCATACAGTCTTACCTTACTAACAGGTAGCAAGTAGTCTGTTTTAATTCAAAACATAACGGAGTAAATAGAATTATTCCATCTTCACCATCAAATTCTGACTGGAGTTCTACAGGGGTCCATATTGGGACCTCTAATATTTATATTATATGTAAACGATCTGGCTGAACATACAAAAAATGTAAATCAATTGTGTCAATTTGCGGATGATACTTCCTGCATACTCTCGCAAGACAGTAATGAAAGCCTGTACACGAATATTGCGGAAACCGTACTAGTTATGGATGACTGGTGTAATAAAAACTTATTATCTTTAAATAAAAATAAAACCGCCTGCCTATTATTCAAGAACGTTAAAAATTTAAATGTAATTAACCTAGATATATCAGTTAGTAATAGCACGAAATTTCTAGGAGTAATTATACAGGAGGACCTGGGGTGGGAAAATCATATATCATCAATTATATCTCAATTAAGTTTAGCATATATGCTTTGTGATCCGAAATCTGCAAAATCAATTGAACGTCGCAAGTCTGAGATTGTTTTATTTCGCCTATGTTCAAAGTGTACTGACATATGGTATAGTGTTCTGGCATTCATCAACGGATAAAAAAAAGGTTTTTCTTATGCAAAAAAGAACTTTAAGAAACATGCTACAGTTACCCTACCATGAAACATGTCGTCCTCATTTTAAAAAAATGCAGTTATAAACAGTTCCTTCTTTATATATATACAAATTAGCAGTATATGTCAAAACTAATAGTGCCACATTCCAAAGGAATTCTGACTGCAATAATCACAAGATGAAGCTTCGTGGGGAAAATAATCTAAGTATTTCTAAATGCAATTTTTCACTGGTCCAGAGAGGCCCAAAATTTAGAGCGATAAAGGTATTTAATGCAATACCACATAAAATAATCACATAATATAAATAAATTTAAACATGAGTTAAAAACATTTTTGTTGGAGAAGTGTTATTATTCCTACAGAGAATTCTGCGATGAATTTATAGTTTAAAGTTTATTATCGTAATTTAAGAACACTTATATAATTCTTAGGGCTTTATGTAAAGACACACCAATTATTAGTATGTGTCTCGATCTGACACTGCCTTTGTCTTCTCTTAAAGAATTTACGGCAATAAAATATTATTATTATTATAAAACAAAATATAATGTCTAAAGTGTTGTGGTTCTTATAATTCTGCAGAAAAGTATAAAACGAGTTAATTACTACAGTGGAGAGAATGATTTTTATCTTTAAAAAAAATCCAAAATTATCCTAGAAGTAAAGATTTGGAGTAAGTGGAACCGTAAAAATTAAAGTATCAAATTTGAATCAAGATTATAACATGTGGTATTTTTGTGCGTTATTGTTAAAATAAACATTTATATGTAGTTTGTATTCTCAAGGCGGCAATAAGTACATAATAAATATAAATAAGTTGTCACAAAAATGTAAACTATATTTTTTCTTAAAATATGTAACAGAAAGTGATTTTAGAAAAGGAAATAAAAAATGTGATTATTGAAAATGAAGAAGATTTCTAATGTTACTATTTCTGTATTTGATAGAGAGGAGTGTGGAAGTTGGAAAAAAGCCTGTTGGTGTTTTTCAAATGAAAGAAGTGTGGTCATCCGTCTGAAGTTAAAGAAGGACAAAGATTGGAATCAAATGAATTTAATGGTTATTAATTACATATATAGTTCCATTACAAATAAACAGTTAAAATTTGTGAATGATAAAGAAACAGCGATTGAAAATAATATGCAGAAATAAGTTGAATAAGTTAAAGTTAAAAGATTACAGTGATTCAGCAAATGAACTCCCAGCTGCAGCTACAAAAGTGACAGATAAAGAAAAATGAACTACATGTTAAGAATGTTGCCAAAAAGGTATAGTTATATAGGTGATTTAGTTGACGCATTAAAAGAAGATGAACAAACAATAGTGTATGTAGAAAACAAAATCAAAACAATAGGCCTGAACGTTAATAAACAAAGCAGAAGTTCATGACTGAATTCAAATGCGTGCTTGTCAGAGACTGGGAGTACCAGTAATAAGCAAAAAGTTTGATGTTGGATCTGTAGAAATCTAAAACATTTTAAAAGGGATCGTTACCAGGCTGGAGAAAGAAGAACCTCTTGAAATATAGGTGGTCAACAGCAAACAAACAACCGTGGAAGCTTATATGTATGTGGTCAAGGTCATTGGCAAAGACTGCGAGGTGTACAACGAGATTCGAGAAGCAGACATTATAATCAAAGAGGACAAGGTCATTATCAGGGTAAACAAAGTTCAATGAGTATTTTTTATGTAGACAAATATGCTTTATATGTAAGCAAAGGAGTTAAAACATTAAGAAAAAGTGGTTATTAGATAGTGGTTGTACAGATCATGTAATCAATAATAATATGATTATATGAAAATGAAATACTTCTAAAGTGTGTAATAGAAATAATATGTTAATTGCAGTTGCTTCGAAGGAAGAACTTATATACCATACAATGTCAAGTGAGTAAAATAAATTTGTCTAAAATTAGTAGTAAAAATCAAAATTGTCAATGTCAACGTTCATGTAAATTTTAATTATGTGAACGATATGTGTATGAATCAAATGTTGGAAGAATTGCTTAAATAATTAGTCAGAATATATGAAATGTAAAACCTGTTTTGAGAATAAAATGCATAATTCACTCTTTAAGAATGATACAACTAAAGCAACAGAAATACTACAGATTGTTCATGTAGATTTAAATGGACCACATAGAACAACCGGTTATAAGCGTTCAAAGTAATTTTTTACTTTTATTGAGGATTATAGTGAATTAGTTAAGAGTTTATACTATAAGATCCAAAACTAAAGTTTATTCTTGTTATGTAGAATACATAAATGAAATTCAGAATTTGACTGGTAATACTATAAAGAAATTAAGATGTGATAATGGAACTGAGTATTTGAATGATAGAATTTATTCATTAGTTATAAAAAAATTATTAAATGTTTGTCCGCCATATGTGGGACTGCTGAGTCTTTGATGGATATGTACTGTCGCAAAAGTAAATAGGTAGTTTTGGACTGAATTAGTTTGTACTGCTGCGTATCTTAAGAATAAAACATTAGCTAACACTAGTGAAAATAAAGCACTTTAGGAGATAGTGTTTAACAAGAAAAAGGAAAATACCTTCAAAGTATGATGATGACTATCTTTATAATAATTTAAAAAAATGTCAAATACATTGATTTCAGCTCTTCATTTGTGGATAATTCAATAAGGTCCCCCTGTATTAGTATGTATTCATCTGTAAATGTGCTCTGAGTTTGACTACTTGCGAAAAGGTTCAACACCCAGTCGGGAATATCTAAGTGAAGTTTTAAAATTTTTGGTTAAGGTCCGAATAAAGCGGTGCTAAGTGTTGACAATAAATAAACAAATCTTCATCTCTATTTTGCAATTTTGAAACATTTGAAAACTGAGAACAGTATCCTCTTTCCAAGTTTTGTTTGTATAGCAAAAGTTTTGCAACAAACGCAGATAATACGCTTTTAACTTTGATTGAATTTAATGTGTCACCTTGTAGTTTCAAATTGGCCTTGTTAAACCTGCCAAATAAATTAGTCATATAAGCGATGTCATTTTTTGAGATAATTAAATTGTGCCGCGAATCACTGTCTTTACTCTCCAGGAATTTTAACACTGAATCAAAGAGCAAATAGAAGCAATCCAAACATGCACTTTTATATAACCAACGTACTTCTGTGTTAAGTAGTAAACGATTATATAATCATTATCATTTTCCAAACAAAGTTGTGCAAATAACCTCTTATTTAAGGCGTTCCTTTTGACTCTATTAACTGTTGTAATGACATAATGAAGTGATTAATGCATAAGTTCACTAAGGTTTTTTTCCACAAATGATGTCGAAGAATGACACAATGTACCGATAATACATTTGGTATATTTTGATTTATGTATGCCACAAAACCTTGATGTCGTCCTACCATTGTCGTAGCACCGTCAGTACCAACAGAGATGATATTAGTTAAGGGTATAGCTTTTACGTCAAAAAATTTCTTTAATTTAGTAATTAACGTTTCACCTTTCCTATCACTTTTTAAACATTTGTAACCGTCGTTTAAAGTTGTTCGATTACTTTCGTGAAAGACCAGGCATTTGAATTGACATTATTCATTTCTTGTATTGTGGAATCGTATGGATTTTAGATTGATTTTAAGAAATTATTTTACGTTTTTAAATTCAACTTTATAATTAAAAGTTGTAGATAAAATTTTGTAGTAATTTATGTTAAAATTAGTATTTATAATTTATTAGGCAGTTGTTATGATTCAGATCTCAACAAATAAATTTTATGACCGTCATATAATGTGATATTTTGTCAATTTGACCTTTTTACGCAGAAACAAACACCGTGGCCCAATACTACTTTTGTGACGTAATTAAAACTGTTTGCATCTTCTTTGCACTTCTTGGTGGTATAGTTTTCTTTTATGGAGTTTCGAACACAGCCCTTGTAGAAATGGTAGTCAAATAAGTTGATATATGTATATATAAGCGATTTTGGCGACAGAAGTTAGTTAGTTTGTTGACTGTCGTTTGAAATGTTTTAACTATCGCGGGTGTTAAATACACTCTTTGTTTTAGATGAAGAATTACCTCGGACGTCATTAAAAATAGAACAGTGAACAGTTCGATCAAGTGGAAAAATTTTCCTATTTCCTGAAACAATTACGGTTTATTGAATTTCACTGGTTAAAGGTTTGATTTCGTATTAACGTATCGTGGGTTTGTGCGTAAGTTTGTGTTTCGCAATCCCAATTTTCGCTTTGATGGCGGATCATTAAATAATTTTCCGAAGGTTAATTGTTCATATGTTTGTGTCAATTGGCCTAAGTTAACCAGGAGCTCGCCTACCAACAAACAATCAAGGTGTTTATTGATTACCGATTAAGTTATTTATCCGCGAGTTCAGTGACTAAAAATCTTTGAAATAAATGATGAGAGTTCATTGATGGTTATTAAATATTTCGATGATTCAAACCCTTAATGGTGTTCATGTGTGCTAATTTTAATTTTTTTGTAATTATTATTATTATTAAACAACAAAAGTAAAAGACGTAATGTAACCAACGTCTAAAATGTTTTATCGACATTAAGTAAAAGCAAGAAAGAAAGATAATCTCATATTTGCGTACAGTAGTTTTAAAACTGTCAAGTTTATTTTATACAATTACGAAATTCATTTGATTTTATTAAGTATTTTATTTTTTTTTATATGTACACGGCCGTGCCTTATTTTTTTCTTCCTTTAAAAAGGTAATTTAGTTTTTTTTTTTAATTTGTGTCAAATCGATTTAACGTTTTAATGTAGTTTTCTGTTTTATTGCTTGTCTAACTTCATTTTGATTATGTAATAAATGTAAAATTGTTAAATGTAACAAAGCTATTAATCAATCGGCCTTTGCGTATGTGAATTTTAGATTATTACAGATTTTTCGTGTATACACTCTTAAGGTAAGTGCCATTTAAGTGTATCTGTTTGAAGCGGACACGTGGTTGGCAAGGGCCTCTTGCCCATTAAACTTTACTCTTTCTTAGCGCCCTTCGATTTTCTCTTTTGATTTTGTTTTCGTTCCAGTTTTTCACGCAATCACAAAATTTTTAAATATATCCTACCCCGTTTCCATTGAACACTGGCAATAACTTCTTTTGTGTTACTTTATTTCAGGGAAATGTCATTTTTTCAGCTTTTGCACGTAACAAATTTAGCAAATAACAATTCTTTGGAATTTGTTTTTCTTTTCCAAATCTCACATAAAGTAAAAGTAAAACTTTGTTTTTTGGTAATCTTGACTTGTCAAGCTGTATAAAGATTCCACGTTTTAAGTAGTCACATAAAGAGTTTTCTACACACTGAGCCAATTGATCGATCTTTCTTCGTACAGTATTATTAGTTAGTGGAATTCTTTTTATAATATCGGAAGCTGGTTTATGCAACACGGTGCGTATTACCTCACTTACAGATGGTAGAATAAGTCCTTTGCCAATAGTGTGCGGCTTTCCGGACTTTGCAATCATTAAAAAAAAATTACAATAAAGCCATATTTCATATATTCAACACTGTATTGTTTGCATTCTTTTTTGGTTCACTTATACTTCTATCTAACAAAAAGAGCTCCAAAAAATATAGGAAAATATATATATCAAAATTTTTATTTGCTACAAACCACTGTGATTAATTATAATATTTTTTTTAAACATAATACTGCACCGTAACGCTTACTTTCATTAATTATTTGAGATTTAAGGATAAAATTTTATGTAAATGTCACATATTGTGTAAGTACTCATTGTATACAAATTAATTTTTCAAGTAAGTTATAACTTTTAAAGTGCATTATATTAAACTGTTAAACCCAGTATATCTAACTTCATTTACAAAATTATTTATAATGAATGTATTTTTTAGAAACACATCTGTTTCAAAAATAAATTTTTTATAAAAAAAATCTTAATGAATGTAAAAGGATTACTGTGATGTGTAAATTTTTTTAATTAACTTAAACAAACTTTAAAGATATTTTTAGGGTAATTGGCAAGGTATATATTGGCGAAACTTGTAGAACTATAGATACAAGATTAAAAGAACATAGAAGACCTTTCAAATACAAATACAAAAAATTATACTTTTTTTTGTTTAAGATTAGGAAAATTTGTTGTATGCATTTCACATCACACATAACACAGAACTAAATTGTAGATTAGATACACAACTCTTTAAAATTCATATTATAGACTAGTTGCTGCAGGTCTCGGCTCTATCGCGTTCCTGTATAAACCTAAATAAATAAAACACACAACTGCGTTTCAAAAATGTCAGTTAGTTAATTTGGAAACATCCTAAGGACATCCCGTTAAAGCCTACAAATATTCTATTTAAGTTTTGCCAAGGTCCATTTGCGGGACGTCCGCGAATGTCCCGTGTAGGTCCATACATTACAATTTATTCCATTAGTCTATTCAAAAGGTCGAAGTTACATTTAATGACATTTTTATTAAAAAAAATAATTACACTAAATTTTGAATACACAGAAATAATATAAAGAACAATATGATACATATACATTTACATAAAAAAAACTTACATTTCTGCTCACTTTCATTTCGTTTATTGGATATTGATCAGATAATTAACAACAAGCAAATAGTCATTTTTTTCTTCAGCTGGTGAAAGCATCTTGCTTGCCTAATAACTACATTGATTGTTTCAATGCAACTTTGTGGCATATGACCTATAGAATACAATTACGTTAAAAAAAACTTAAAAAACATAAAATTGTAATACATTTATAAATTTACTATAAAACTTATACCTGCTGATACAAACATTTGATGCATGTCTTTTACTTTTATTTGGGTTACGTATATTCTGGAACAATTCTTGAAAAAACAATACATATATAAAACAGTCATAAAAGTAACATCAAAGTTTTTACTTTTAGCGTAATTATTTAATTATCTGTTTAGAACTGGAACACAAAATGTAAAGCTTCTGAAAAACTTGTTTGTTGAATAGATTTAGTACATGACATTGGATAATAATATATAAATACTGTGACGGATTGCACAAACTAACTTTAAAGTTAATCCGTTGTGTTTTGCATCTCAAACCACAAATAAATTGTATATTAAACTACTAGTATTACTAAAAATATTCTAATAGTTATTGTTTAAAATAATATGATCATATTAAATATTTATTTAACGCTTGTTATGCTGACTAATATTGTAATAAGGTACTGTTAGGGTGATCCATGGGACCTAATTCATGGACATCTTAAGGATATTCTAGAAAAAAAGTCCCAAGAACGCCTAGTATAGGTACCAGGGTGTCCGGGTATAATTAGTACCATTACAGGTGGTCCCTAAGACAATATGTGCTACTTCGGTTATGCACCTGTCTATATTTATATTTTACTTAGGACGTAAAAATTGCTAATAATTTATTCATTGTTATTTATTTTAACTATAGCCATAATTATAAAAATGTATCACAGTTTTATTATTTTATATTAAATCTTGTGTGAACCCCCTGACGTTCAGGACTCTTAAATCAATTTTAATTTTTCACGGACTTCCTGAATGATCTCACTTTAGGAACCACTGGTCTATATGTAAAAAAAAAAATTAAAATAACATTGCAGATGTTTATAGAAAATTACTATACTAGTATAAAGCTTGTAAAGTTTAGGAACATATTAGCTAAAGTAGAATAAGAATCTTAGTAATTGTTTTATAATATAAATGTAAGGAGGGGTGTTAAAATGTACATTTATTTGTATTCTAAAGGTGGTAACGAATACAAGAATAATATTCAGGTGATATCAATAAGTTGTTGTCACAAAAATGTTGTAAACTATATTATCTCTTAAAATACATTAAAAATAAAACGTATTTCAAAAGCGTATTATTTAAGAGTTATCACTAATTAGCAGTTATCTATTCTGTAGTTCAAAAACTGACATTTCGAAATAGTTTTCTTTTTACTAGACAAAACGTTAATAATTGTGCACTAAGTTTCACTTTCTCGACATGTACGAATACGTGGAAACTACGCTCTGTTTTACTTTTGGATATCTTTAATTTGTTGCGGTTAAAGTGAAAATGAAAAATTGTATAATCGTAATCGCGAGAGGTGTCTTATGACTCATTAGTAGGTAAGGTTTAAAATTTTAGAAACGTACGTTCTTATTGACTAGTACCTGGATAATTGATATTTGTAATACCGATAAGATAAAATATTGAGATTTTGAAAACATCTTCATGTAGCAAGAATAGTTCAGTGAATTACAGGCAAAATGTTAAGATGAAATAAAATATATTTCAAGAAGAAGTGGAGTTATGTACTTAATAGTCATAATGATTTGTAATTTTCTTTTAGGTAATTGCACATGTGAAATTAAAACTTAGCAAACGTTAATGATCGGAAAAGAAAAAAGAGTTTGGAGCATAGGAATGGCACGATACAAATTATATTTAGTATTACTGAAAAGGTATTTTTACAGAATAATTGTTTTTATAAAAATATCGCAACTTTCATGTAGTATTTTGTAGGTTACAAGTATGTGATTTGGCCTAATGAAAGACCATGGCTATTGAATGGATGATCTAAAATTAATGTACTGCGATCGTATTCTATGTACTTTTTAAGTGTAAAGCTAGGATTTAAATGTAAATAATTATTCTACTATTTGTATTACGGAATAAAAATTTAATCTTTAAAATGTACTAATGGTTATGAACAATTACAACACATAAAATAACAATTCATTGACTTACAAACAGTTTGTGTTTAATTAACAGTTAATTTTATTCAAGGTGAATTAAACTGAAATAGCGTTATTTAAGTTATTGTCGTACCCTGGCGTTAGAAATAACCTACGTTATACAGATTAGTGTTACAGACTTTTTAAAGATTAGCTATATTCCTTTAACTGCAAAAAATAAGTGAAATAAGTATACTATATTATCTAAATTTTCTATTCGGTCAAATATGAGTCATAAGACACCTCTCGTAATTACGAATAAACATTTGGAAATAGGATGAAAATATAGATTAAGATGTTATTTAAAAGAGATGAAGGACATTTTAAACGTAAATCTTGTTCTCTGATCAAACGTAGATAGTAATCTGTTAAACATTTTATGACGGTTCAGAACTTTTATGTCAGGCCAATGAAATTTCTATTCTGCGAATACAATACAACATGCATTTAAGCTTTTGTGATAAAATTTTATGATGACCTAATCATTGATTTTAAGATTGGTACTATTCGAAACTTTCATAAAGTTAAGTCTTTCGTTATTATTTCTATTTCTTTGTTCAAGTCATAGTCATCAGAGTCACTTAATGTGGTTAGTTTTTTTCACCGGGAGTATTTTCGAAATCTATGACATTTTGAAGTTTTTTCAGAACGAAGTAATGATATCTGCTTCTGTACATAGTTCTTTTTAGTAAGTTCATTCTTACAAGTTGTAAAACGTTCTTTGTTGTCATGCTTATTGACGCACGATTAAATTAATCTCTTGCACATCATCTTTCGTAAGCTTTTGGGTCATAAAGTTTTTTAGAACAACATCTTTTATAAATAAAAAATGCTTGCCTCTTTAAAATCGTTTCCAAAGCTTTTTAATGGAATAGATGCAAATACGACTTTTAAAAGCTTACTGTCGACGCTTCGTCTCTGCCATTTAATACTTCTTTGTCTCATATCAGTTTGAGTGGTTTGAACACGGGTATGTTTTCTTTTCCAGGTTCACTTAGATTTAAACAAAATTTGTTTCGTCGATGTTCCATATCCTATTATGTAGAATATTTTGGCAGACCTATTCTACAAGTTTGAAGTAAGCTGAAATCGTTAAATTAATCAATGCTCCGTTTTCTTGCGAGTTCTACACATTGTAGCTTTTTTTGGCTCAGGTTATAAATTTTTGGGTTACTTATCTTTAAAAGAAAACGCAGTTGGTTTGCAGCAAATTAAACTTTTAAGGCTCCTTAATCTGTTTACTCTCTTAAATAATATCGCTTTTGTAATATTAAATGATTTTGATGTTCTATATAGAGTAACATTTTAGTTTTTTACAGCGTCGACTGTCTTTTCCATATACTCGTTGGAATATGACGGCGGATCTTTCTTTTTTTATGAGTACAAACCATAACTACAAGAATAACAATTAATTAATTTGTGTTAGGTAAATAATATTTTAAGTTAAAAAAAATAATATAATAAAATTAAATAAAAACGTATACTGTTAGAGCGAGAGGAGAGACCCTTAAAGTTTTAAATAGGGGAAGTATTATACGTCACGAGGTGACGTTTAGCGAGTGTAATTGGGGATCCCCTTTTCTTAAGTGGTGAACGGAGGGACGCAAAGCCGACTGTTGAAGCAGCGTCACTCTGCGTGCTTAAGTTGGTTATTAGTGTGATTAGATTTGTTTTAGTGCGAAAAAAAAACAACACAATTTATACAGAAAGGGGTGAGTCGCATGAAATTAATACTTGGGTAAATTGATATGACAGACAACCTTATTTATATAATTAGTTGTGCTTAGTGTAATCAACTAATTCATCTGAGATTAGCGCCACTATATAATTAGTTGTGCTTAGTGTAATCAACTAATTAATCTGAGTTTAGCGCCACCATATAATTGTTGTGCTTCGTGTTATCAACAATAAATCGGTCTGAACCGTGTGCCAACCAAATTGTCAATTAATTGTCATAATGCGCTGAGTGTGCCATTTTTCTCCTTTAGTATTTCTTTTCGCGTGGCTCACCGCCTGAGATTTTGTTTAATTGTTTCAGAGACCCGGATACAACGTAAATCCGTCCGGCTGATGGCGTGGCTAATTATATTAAAATATAAATAGTTTTTTTTTAGTCTTTTACATTTTTCTTTCTTTTCTTTTATTATATTCAAAAATAAAATAAATTGTCACTCGTCGAATTTCTTTCATTTTTCCGTTCGAGCGGCTGACAGTGCGTATCCCCTATCGTTGCACACATTAGCTTATTTGGTAAGTATACATTTAAGTGGAGAAAAGTATACTCGATTCATAATGTTAATTTAAAAAAAAAAATCCTTAGTTACGGTTAGTTTCTAACATTTGATTAAAAATTTAAGCAAATACTTATTTAAAATAAATACATTACTTTAGTTAATTATCTTATTATTTATTATTATTTTATTATTAATAATTGATGTTTGAGTAAGAATGACGCAAGTAGAATCTATCAATAAATCGGTAGGTGTTACTTTTTCAAAACCAAAAATAACAGGACAAACGAAACCTACAATCTTTAACCAATACAATCAAAAATCTAAGTGAAGTGATTGCAAAAATCATGAAAAGCAATGTTGTATTATTTACTGGCTATGACAGCGAGTCTCCACTTCAAAGACAGATTGCAGCACGTATAGCAAATCATAAATGGACATGAAAATGCATATCTTCACGTGAAGACGCATAAACCCTAACTGATGCAAGTAAGTTTATAGTGGCATATTGTATGATTGGCTACATATGTGGTTGACAAAAAACAACAAGGACACAACAATAACACTCTAGGTAATAATATTTCAAATAAGGTTTTAGTTTTACTGAATCCTAAATGTAGAGGAACGGCTTAATAGAAACTAACAGTTAAGTTTTCTGGTGACATTTTGTTCCTTATGCGCACAACTTCATCAGGCTATCTGGGATTGTATGTATATCATTATTTTAATTAATCTTAAATATAAGTGTCAATTGTCGTGAAGTTGACTACTCTGCTCTAATATTTCATGTAAGTTCTATGTTGTTTGCACCTATAATCATATTAGTTTTTATGTTAAATAATTTTTCGTGTTGGCTTATACTTAAACATATATTACAGTGGTCTGAAAAAGAACATCTTGCGTGGTTTATTTGCCTCTCTTAACGAAGAACCTAACGAACTTAATTAAAATCAATATTAAAGAAGGAACACAACACGTTATCTGTGGGACATTATGAAATAATAATACAAATTACAAAATTAGTTAATTAAATGTTAGTCTACAAATAGTAAGAAAGTACTAATTAATTAGGTCTACACTTAAAACAATTAGATTTTGCTTTTTATATTAATATAAAAAAACAAAACCGAAACGCAGATTAATAAAAATTTCTAATAAATCTATAAAATTAGTGTTTTTCAGCTGCATTTGAGTTTGTTGACAAATAAATAATTACATAAGCAACTTTCGAATAACTTATTTTAGTAATGTAACATTTTTTTAAAGTAAAGTTTAAGATTCAAACTAAATTGCCATTTTAAATTTCTTATATTTTATGTATTTCTGTTAAGTTTGTTATTAAATTTCTACTTAAGAATCAAAGCTTTATATGATAAAATATAATTTTCGAAATGGACAACATGTAGCAAACGGAAATTGGACTTTTATCAATTCGTACAAAAAGTTTAAACGATATCCTCACATATTATAACTTTTTTTTAAAAAACGCTTACAATATATTAAGCAACAAAAGTTAAATATTTTTAGAATAATTATTACGAGAAATACAATACTTTGATAAATGGCATTTTGATATCAATTTTCTAAGATTTAATTTTGATATTAATATTTAGATTAAAACCTAAATGGAATAATACCAATAGTCACTGATTTATCAAGATTAGTTTATATTTAAATAAATACCTTTTAGTATAAAGTAATTTTAAAAGTGAATAAATCACTTTTTTATATTTTATATAACGACTTTGAGAAAATAGAAGGCTCAACATCACTAAGGTGGCAGATTTGCTTAGACAGCAAATACATTATTAAAACAAAAGTTTTATTGAACTAATAGACATTGATAAATGCTAAATTGAATTTGTTTAACCTGTATGTTACACAATATATTTTAGAAGTAAATAATATATAATAATATTTAAATTTAGTAAATATCGTTCAAAGAATAGAATTACGACTGCGTATGCATTATTTCAGAAAACGCAGTAATAATTGGCCGCGATTAGACTAGAATAAATTACAATAGCGTACGATTATACGTTTCAGTTTCTTAAGGCCACTTTTTTAATGTGCAAGAAGAGACTAGGACCAAGCCTAAGTCTGGGTGTTTAACTACGACGCGGTCTAAGCCGAAACTCGCTTATAATCATGAATTATAAGTAACTTATACCGTTTGTAATATTGTATTTACTAGTAAATTTTCTATTTTTATTTAAAATGTAGTAGTAGTCTATACTTAATTTTTTCCTTCAGTAATCAATCTAATCCAATTTTCTTTTTTCAGATAAACCAGGAATTTTTTCTTTTACCTCGTCGTCTTGTAAGATATTTTCATATGGTGAAGTTTAAATATGATTATATTATCATAGGACATAGATAGGATGCTTGGGTTTATTAATTTTTAAGTAGAATGGTTCTTGGGCGTTTAATTTTGCCTTGTGATTTGTCGTAGTTTGTAGAATTTCTTACAAGTGGGTTTGAATGGATTAAATTTTTGGAAAATTGTGATTTTGATCTTGTTATTAATTGTTCTTTAATGAGAGGGAGATTGGCATCACGGTGCAGGTCTTTGTTTTTGACAAACCAGGTTGCCCTAAAGGATAGTCTCAAGAATTTATTCTGAGCGATTTGAATTTTGTTTGTTTGGGAATTTGCGGCTTGACTCCAGACAGATGAAGCATATAGCATAATAGGATTTATAATAGTTTTATACACAAAATTTTTTTTTGGTTTAATTTGCTTTTGCGGCAGAAGAGAGGAGCTAAAGATTTAAGAGAACCACGGCTTTTATTAACAGCGGATAAATTGAACCGTTTATCTAATATCACACCAAGATACTTGGCGGAGTTGCACCAGGGGATTTGATTATTCGAAATGGTAAGTTGACCGTAAGGATGATGTTTAAGTTTCCTAGAATATATTAATGCCGCACTTTTCTCGGCGTTGACGTCCACAAGCCAACCACGTATCTAAAATGTTTAGCGCTAATTGTAGGCGATTAGTTATAAGTTTTGTTTTTGTTTGCCAAGATCGGGCTAAGAAGGCAGTGTCGTCAGCATACAGAGTTTGTTCTATATTGGGAGGTTTAGGAGTGTAAAGGTTGTAAAGGGTTGAGGAAAGAACAGTACCTTGCGGAACTCCTGCTGCTAATGGCCTGATTGAGGACGAGACATTAAATAATTTAATGCAAAAGTGACGATGCAAAATGAAGGAATAGATAATGCGTATTAATTGAGGATAAATTTGTACAGAAATTAATTTGTAAAGAAGGTCGTCATGCCAAACTAAATCAAATGCTTTTGAAACGTCTAAAAAAACTGCTTCTGTGGCTTGATTGTTAGACATGGAATAGTAACAGAATTCGGTGATACTGAGAAGTTGTTCACTTGTAGAATGCTTAGATCAAAACCCAAATTGCTCGTCCGGAAGGATTTTTAAGATAGAATGATTTTTTCGGCAATTTTAGAGATGGCAGGAAGAAGACTAACCGGACGGTAGTTTTGTGGAAATCTGTGATCTTTTAAAGGTTTTGGAAGTATTGTTAAATCAGCTGTCTTCCAGTCACGTGGAAAATAACTTAGTTTTAGTATACCATTGATGATGGCGTTGAGGAACATTATTGCTTTCTGAGGAAAGTTTGTAATAATTTTATAGGAAACGTTAAGCAAAATTTTTTGCATGCGCCAAAATGAGTGGCAGTCACGATTTAAAGAATCTAATTTAGATGCTGAGTGCTCGCTTTTGTAATTTTGTAAAGTTAGAAGCACTTCAATTTGTAATTTGTTTAGTTCTCTTCAGTATTGGGGGTTACAGCATCGTTGCGACGAATTAACTGTTTGATATTAATAGGTATAGAATTTAAATATTTGTTAGTAGTTGAAGTGTTAACGAGGTCATGGCTCTGCTGATTGAAAAAACTTAATGTTATCGTCAAGGCATTTTTCCGAATGAACAATTGGGATTGGGCCAAGATTATCAATTAGTAATTGATTAAATCTAGGACAGTCTGTATGAAAACGTATACTGAGCGCAAAATCTGTTGTAAGCGTTAAAAAATGCGTGATAACGGGGTTATGATCTGAATTAAGTTCAGCAATAGAGTAAATGGTAAGAAAAAAAAGGATATTCTAAAAGATCTATGTTTTGGCCTTCTGTGAAATATTGGATTTGCAGACAGTTTTTGTGTTCCTTGATTATAATTATATACTGTTATACAGATTAATTCTCCTGTCAATTTATTTAACAGATACATTGCTTCTTTAGAAGCTTTTGAAATAGCTATGCACTTGGGATCTGTGCTTGAAAGTACAACTGTTTTCTGTTTTCCCACGATAAAATTGAACCTGAAATTTTAAAACAGTAACTGGTATAAGATTTCATGTCAAGTGTATTCAATGTTTAGTCAACATCTACAAAACGTTCTAATTCTGCACTTATGTTGACAAATTTAAAATCTTAATTCTGAGTTTCTGTTAAATTATCTTCAATAGCTTACACATAATGTATCCTGTAAGTACCGCCTACCTCCTACAAGTTGACGCAAGTAGAATCTATCAATAAATCGGTAGGTTTTACTTTTTCAAAAGCAAAAATAACAGGACAAACGGAACCTACAATATTTAACCAATATTATAAAAAATCTAAGTGAAGTGATTGCAAAAATCATAAAAAGCAATATTGTTAATAAAGAAAGTGAGTACTAGGTTTTTTATTTACATTTAATGTCTAATTTCATTTCGGTAGATGTCCCTACCGTCGAGCATACCAATTTTTTCAAAAACATTTGAATATAATCACTTTGATCCAAAGTTATTCTACTCTTTATTTGTACGTATTCATATTTATTCTTAAACATTGTATAAGTTTTTTCCCTTAATGCCTATTATTAAAATTAAAATTTTACTTACGTTTTAAGCTATCAGTTTCACCACTGTTATTATAAAACACTAAAAGTGATGGATTTTTCAGAACTCTTCTGAATACATTAGATTTAAATTTAGATTTTCTATATCCCCACTTCATTGTCAATTTTATTATACCAGGTTCGTAAAGATTGTTTCAATCTATAAATAATTCTTTTTAGTTTCAGGATTCATATACACACTCTCTTATAGATCACTTTAAAAAAATGCTGTACTAACATCAAGATGAAGCAGGGTTAAATGTTTTACTACGGGTGAGAAGGTTTCTTCGTAATCTATCTTTTGCTTTCTGATTAAAAAAACTTGCATTCAACACAGTATTTTCTGGGGCATCAACCAGTTCTCATCATTTTTTTGGAATGGTTTTTTTATCATTGCTTGTTTCTATCTGTCTTGGTCTGGACTTGATTCTGCTTCTTTAAATGTGACCGGATTTTTATTCATGTTTAAAACGTTATTTGTACTGCATATGTAAGTGACATAATCATTAAAGATTCTTGACTTTGGTTGTCGTGCTGATCGTTGAACTCCAACTATGTTATTTTTTGCCACAACTATAATCACTTCTTTCCTCACTGAATCTGGATTCTTTTTAATAGTGTTATTGACAACCAATGTCTTTTTTTGCATCATTACTTTATTTCTAAATCCTTGCAAATCGCTAATCTGGTTTACATCAATACCAATACTCATAAGAAGTTTTTAAAAGCTCTGCCATTTTCGAGCTATTTCTCAAATAAACGGCACAATTTACAATTTCTGTTTAAAATGTCTTATTAAGTTTTGCATCAAAAAGCAGACATTTTACTTTTTCCTCTAGGTTACGATTAAATTTTTTAGACATGATGTTCTGACCAAGAGTGTAAGCAAGACCACCTAGATAATTAAAGTCTTACAACGGTTGAGTGACGTCACGGTCAAGAGGTCACATCTTCGCAATAAACAGATATGGATTTAGATAATTCATAATACAATTGTTACTCAAAATCCGTATAAATATACACACAATATGGACACAATATTTATTTTATTAAAAAATACAAACATCAATAAAAAGGATATACATTTCTTTATGTAAAATGAAATAATACATTACAAATGAATTTTATAACTTAAAACTAAATATTACGTTTTTGTGATACGTTTATTATTAGGTACTTTTGTATTACCATCTTTTTGGGTACTTGCATCTTTAGTGCTAGAAACTACAGGTTTTTCTATAACTGTCTCTAACTTTCTGTTGCGTTTATTCAAGTTTTTCATGCGAATATTTGCAATTGTTGCATTATTCTTAAATTTACAATAATTATTTAGCACGATCTTAACTGTAATATGATTCTATTTCCTGTACAAGTGAGCCATAGGGTGGTTAGTACAAAAATCTTGCACAATGATGTGTTCATTATCGTATAATTTATCATAAATTAAATTGGTTGCTGTTAATCTTTGATTATCTTCTTTAAGAAAATCGTCCACTGCTAATATTTTTTTTAAAATTAGAAAACTATGTATTATAATTGATAATGATAATTTTGATGGAAATTTCAAGGCTCCCCTATCTAATCTTATTATTAGTGTATTTGCTACGTCTGTTGCCATTTCTCTGTCTACAACTAAATTATGTTTACAAACATCATATTGTAACACTCTTCCGGGGTAGCTTGCGGTAGATACGTTGAGATAAATAAACACAATAATATAAACTTAAGTATATTGTAATAATTACAAAAAAACTCTTAAATAAATGATTTCCTGGCGTGTTGTTCTTCGCCTTTGAGCGACGCCCCCAATGTGACGCCTCTGGTAGATTTATTTCGCACTGCAAGGTTAAAGGTTTATTAGTTTCAAATGCGCTTGTACGAAAATGGCGGCGTGAATTTCCAGCTGCGAACTTTGCTGCAAGTAATTAATTAAAATACGGTGCTCTGTAATTAATCGAGGTATTAGTAGGATTTACACAGGTGAGTTAATGTGTTATACAAACGGTAAAATAACGGAACGGTTAAACTAGGAATTTTCAGGTTAAATCGGACAGGCGCGTTATCTACAGGTGTGTGGAAAATTACCGGTAGGAGTTCCAATAGTAAATGAACGTGAATGCTACTAGCACAAATATTAAGGGAGGACAAGGATCGTTTATGCGATATAAACAGGATCTTAAATGGAAATTACTAGGAGGTTGCGACTTGTACGAAGGTTACTACAGGGTATGTATGAATTGTGAAATGACAATGAACGAATGGGTTTTTTTAGAGATGACAGGGTACAGGGATGGAAACTGACTTCAAGGGAAGATGTAGGGGTCGAGAATGTTGTTTCGGTAATGAATACTAGTGTTCAAGAATTAACGATTATGAATGAATGCTACGTGGAAGTACGGTGGAGGCTAAATCCCGTTTTATGTTTCCAGGTTTCGGTGCAATGATTACTCAGGCAACTATCGGCTGTTCGCCAGTATCCACCAACAAGTAATTCTATTATAAAGTATATTTATAGGGTTTTCTGGGAGGTTTTGGTTCGTGGATGCAATCACTTGGGCAACTATCGGCGGTTCGCCAGTGTCCGCCAACAAGCAATTATGTTCCCGGAGGCTTTTGGAGGTCAAACGACCCAATACGGAGATTACGTTGGCTAGTGCAACTATCGGCGGTTCGCCACTGTCCACACTGGCCCCAACACGAAATTGCAGATCAGAGAAATTATTTACAACAGGGATGTATATGAAATAACGAAATTAAAAAGGATCATTCAGGTAAAATAAAATAAAATCGATCAATACTGGTACAAAAGGGTGGCTACAATACAGGTGCTGGCGATGAATACACTCAGTACAGGTGACAGGACGAGGTACATGCAAGAGGTACGGAATGAATGAAAGATGATGATGATACAAAATGTAACAAATATGAGTATGGTACAAAATGAATGAACTATTCGGATGCAAATGGTAAATCGCGAATCAGGAGAATTGTCAGGTACGGTGCAGGTTGTTAATATTTTTGGACGGTTCAGGACGGTTATATTTCCAGGTAAACACAAGGAGAACTGGTAAAAATAGATAGATTTTCCCGGTGATGCATGCTGTTTTATACTGCTGGTGGTCACGCTTCGGTGGACATTTAGAGTAGGGATTCTTCGTCTGCGCGATTATGTACTCTTGTAGACGCGACGAGGTCGAAGTCCACGCGTATTTGTTGGGATTTTTACACAATTTTATTACAAATACGGACATCACAATCGGTTTCGTTACAATATTGTAATGCCTTTAAAACGGAATAGCAACAATATCCAGCAACGTAGGTCAAAACTGGCAAATCTGCTTGGATTTCATTCACATCAACATTAGTGACATTGACATCAATAAATTTGTGAAGACGTATAGGTTTATGAACACTATCAGTTGTTATATCGGCATCATCAAATTTAGTGATTGTAATTTTCTCAGAATTAGATTTCAAAGGTAATTGCAGAATACTAGACAATCTGATTTTTTTCTCCAATTCAAAAATTTGTCTCATTGAAGCATGGTACTGAGATCCAGAGAATGTCCTATATAAGCCAAATCGAGCTTCCAAGCAATCTGATTGAAATTTGCCAGGTAACACATATGACATTTGTAACTCTTTTTTGCAGAATACAGTTAGTTCTAGTAGACCATACGTTGTTAATTTTAAAGCAGAATGTGTTCCTTTTGTAAGAGTGCCAGTTTCCATTTGCAAGTTGTCCCAATTATCTAACCAAGAAAGAAATTTGTTTAGAAAAATGTATCGTTTATCACAGAGCTCATCTGTTAAAGGTTGTTGCATTTCTTGTCTTGAGTGCAGACCTTTTAAGGTTGTTTTCACGTTAACAATGTTCTACCAACTGGTGATAATATCAACAAATTTTGCAGTATCTTGTTAATTTGTAATATTATGCAAAGGTCCTAATTCATTTAATCCTGCTCGTACGTTATCATTGAATATCTGATTTACAAGTTTCACGTTTTGTCTTTCAAATGTAGAAGGCCACAATGCCTTAGATGTTAAACCATAACTAAACTTTAGCAATTTTTCGCTTTCAAGGTTATATAATTCTCTAATAGCTGAGAAAGATTCATATCGTGTAATAGTGGAATCATCAAAATCAGGAAAAATAAATGTTAATTTGTAATTTTTAAAGTTTATCCAAATAATGAAGGGCGACTAGGGTCTGTGGGGTGTGGATACACAATACTAAGTTGTGGCGGATTAAAAAAAATTGAAATCGCCTTTCTATTACTCTTGTTGTTATCTGTAATGATAGCGATAACCTTAAAACCTGTAATTTCCAAACCTTGTACTACTGTTTTTATTGTTTCAAACAATTTTTTACAATTGATTTTGTTCACGGGTATAATGTTAACTACATCTTTGACATCAGACAAAATACTGTTTATCATAAATGTATGTGCTGTTGTGGCAATATCAGTATTATTATAAGTCATACCAACAATGTTTCCTGCTTTATAATCAACATATGGCTTGACGTGAATTTCATCTAATACTAGTGTAACCCAAACTTCGTGAGGTTTTAAATATTTTAATTTATTTCTTATGTAACACAAAAAATCTGGATTTCTTGGATCTACATTATAATTTGAACAAAGATTTTTAATTGTATTTGGATGAGGTACAATAGCAATGCCTGATTTTCGTAAAAACTTATAAGCATGAGGTGATATCAATATTAATAATGATGAAACAATGATTGTGTCAGAATTAAATTTATGTTGCTGTTTTGGTTGCATACATAATTCAATTTGAGATTTAATAAATTTCATATTTTTACGTTTTGTCTCAGAAACTTTTAACAAACTGAATAAATTTAACACAATGCTTACTAAGAAGCTATTAGTTTCATCATCCTTATTATTTAAAAACAATTTCATTGTTAATTCAACAAAGTTTTCCAACTCCTGAACAGAGCTAAGTGTAGATGAAGTATCATTTTTCTTGTATTCTACACTTTTTATGAAAGTTTTAACAATTAATTTATCATCAATAGTAAAATAGAATAAATCATGTGGTACCTTTTCTAAATCTAAATACATAAAAATAACGCACTGTTCCTTTACAATAATCTCCCATTTTGTACTTACTTTAACTAACTTAATTTTTTCAATTAAATCTTGAAATGTTTTGAAATAAAATTTTGTCTTGTAAGCAGTTGCAGTGTTCTGGCTAGCCACGATAGCATTACGGAGAGCTTCAGCTTCTCGATCTTCTTTTTTTTCCATTGGTGTTTTTCTTCCATGTTGATCTTTGCTGCCTTTATTTGAGTGGTTAACACATTTTGGCATTAGACATGGAACAGCACTTGTCTTTAAGTGTGGTTTATCCAACCGTACTTTAATAGTTTTCCCTGTTTTCCAAGCCACCGCAGAACTGGACCAAATTATATCGGATTTGATGAAGTGTCTCGAACAAACCTACAATTAATACAAATTTATATTAGATGAGTATCAATCATTAACAGAGTATTTTTCATAACAAGTACATGAATATATTTACAATTTTTAACAGTTAACATTTCTTTTATTAACATATTTTCCATGTAACAACTGAATGAACTGGTTAGAAACACAACGTTAAATGCATTGGAAGTTTTGGTAGATTTTAAAGATAAGCACTTATTTTTAAAATGACTATTTTGTTTACGTTTGTAGCACCAAACCACATTCCTAACCTCTTTTAGTACACCTGTAGATATACCAGAGTTGCCAGATTAATTTTATTTGCTTATAATGTGCCAAGGTGCCATAGTCATACCGTGATGCTCTATCGCCATTATCACTGGCAAATTTTATGGGTGTTTTTATTTTTTTAATATGAATGTACAAAATAAGATCTGCGGTTAATACTATCCTTGCTCTGTTTTTTGTATTTTTTGCATCTGTATCCGTAGATACAGATGTATGCTTATGCAGGCTCTTAAGTATTAAATAAGTTTTAACTGTCAATGCCCAGTCAATATAGTTTTCATGACTTTTTAACGGGGTAAGTAATTAACTGCAAAAGCCGTGCATTTAATTTTAAAAAAATAACATTTTTTTCATTTTATCATGTTCTAACTATGCTTCACTTGGTGCTGGACACAGAAGCTGTTGTAAAGCAACAATCAGCTAACAAACACTTTTCTTGAGTAATCAACATAGACTAATTTTATTGTATATAGATAGTTACAACACAGTTACAGTGCGGAAATAGATAACACTTATATCCATTAAGTTTAAACACAACATTTGGATCTACATTATAACAAACTACTTGTTAGCGAATGCGATCGGTAATCGTTCGCGGTCGTTTGCAGTGCTGTTTAAAAAATTTAAATTAGACAAAGAGTAAACATTGACAATACCACAACATCAAATCGTTTATCCGCAAAAACTAAAAAACAGTAAACTGCATTTTATTTATATACAAAATATTTTCTTGCGTAATTAAAAGTTTTATATTGAAACAATGCATTATAAAATTTTATATTACACTTATATAACAACCTATCAATAGCGTTGTGAATATGAGCCTATTGCTTTTGAGTTTTAATCACTTTTTCAGTAGTTGTTTTCTTAATATCTTTTTTGGTCGAAATGTGAAAATAAGGCAACTATAATAAATGTTTTAAATAATTAGTATCACACTTATAAAGTGAAACAATTTGTTTTAAGAAAGATATTTGCTGCATTTTATTTATAAACGAGTATAATGTTCGTAAAAATAAATAAATCAAACTTAATGTGTCATAGAATTTTGACACGTTACGTTCCTTTAGACGCGCGGGAGGCACTATCACTAGTGTAATAAATAAAAAATACGTATTTTCCTTGTCACCCATATCTAGAGATGGAATCCGGCCGGATCGACTGAGTTTCTATTATAGCCTGCCCAGGCCAGAATCTTGAAACTGTATAATCAACCCGAACCTCGACTTCAGTTATTTTGCTATACCTAAAATCGGGTCGGGTTTCGAGCCGAGTCGGAAATTCTAAACATACGTTTTTGCCTGTCAGAAATCTGCCTTCCGAGCTTTAGCTTGTCCAAATACTGGAAAAAGCTTTGCTTATATTTATTCGATTAAACATTAGGTCGATTTTCAAATATAGTCGTCTCGAAAAGTTATGCTTTTTGAACCGACCTAGAAAAATAGATAGTGGATGGTGGTGAACCAAATGTGTGTTAAACAGCTGGTTATAAAAGAAAGACAGAATTACATAGCGTTATTTACAAAACTAACTTTACCGTATTTCCATAGCTTGGACCGACAAAAGATAATGCAAAACGAGTGTCATATTCTATACAAATATTTTTGACGGTGGTAAATTAAAACCAACAATTTTTACTAAATGCAATCTAATACAGTTCAAAATAACGTTATAGAAAAATACTTACCGATAGAACAAAAGATTCATGTGAAAATTACGTTCTAATGAGACACGTCGGAGCTAAAGGTAATAAATCACACTTAATGTTAGCTATAACAATCAAAACTTTAAAATAACATTACGTTTTTTCTATGAAATTTAAGACGTAATTTTTTTTTTCACGGCAAATACCTACTTGCACGTGTACTAGCAATAAATCAAACGTAGAATACTGAGACAATATTCAAACAATTAAACAGATTGCATTATTTTTGTTTGAACTTGAATGTTTGAAATTAGTCTACGCAATAAAATGTATTATCATTTATAAAACATCAGTTTCTACTTGTATTAATAAACCATTTTGTAAAACTATTATTATTGTTTTACTTTACCTTTTTTATTGTAACTGATTTTAACGGCAATTTAAAAATTTGACAAGAATGATAGTGTACGTGATCCAAATTATAAACTCAGTGACGGTAAAAGCAATGTGTTTGGTTTAAAAGAAAGTTTACTTACTAGAACAAGCAGTAAAAAAAATCGAAGAAAATTACAGAATTTTTTGAATTCAAATTTATTTCTAAATGTTGAAAGAAAAAAAGTTAATATGCAATATACAATAAAATTTTCCAGTACATCTAATATAAAAAGACATTTCAAATTAAAACATAAGGACAGAATATGAAAAGTTATTTACGAATACTGACCTTGGAACTAACAAAACTTCGCAACAGATGACCCTAAGCGAAATGTTTCAATCTAAGGTAAGTTTTATCTACTTTAAATGTTAGCACAGCATCATTGACTGTAAAATATAATCATTTTTAAAATATTTCAGAGATACAATTAAATATTTTTCTGAATTACAGTGGCGGCTTCTCTATTAGGTCATTTGGCCAATGACCCTCCAAAAAAATGAATAAGAAAAGTATTTTATTTACTTTAAAATTACAGAAAATTTGCGTTTAAATCAAATTATCAACGTTAAAATTACCTGCGTTTAAATACATGTCAATTTAAACGCAATACATACGAAAGCCTGCAAATTTACCTGAAGCTGACACGAACGTGTGCACAAACTATGCCCGTATGTATACTGCATTAAAGCCGAATCGTAATTGATAGTTATTGTAGTCAAGAGTGAGACACACAGAATACAATTTTAGGCGAGTTACAAAAGAAGTTAGGTAGCCGAGCCGCCTACGCAATGCAGTGCTTACTTGACTTATGTCATTTAACATTATCTTTGTAGCACGTGTGTGTAAAACACAGATGCTGGAATTCACATTTTTTATTACATAAAACAAACTTTACAATAGATTTTCTTAGTTGATCGATAATATTCATTTGTAAGAGATGACTTATCGTTTTTGTTTCATAATGACAGTGGTAAAAGACATAAAAAAATTGATAGTTAATAATAGTTTACACATTTAGAATTAAAATTTAATACTCGTCCTTAGTCTTTACAAATTCGACAGACCAGTAAACATATAAAAATAAAACAGTCAACAGTAATTTTAAAGTGTCGGTATGATTCGTTAGATTGCATTTGTGGATTTGATATAAATAATAAATTGTATTGTTTTGTATGTTTACTGTTTTCACATGATTTAAATTTAAATTTAAAAGAAAAAGTAAATAGCACTCGTCACGATGAATCACATGAAAAATTGTATAAATTGTGCTAAGATTGGTAGCGTTAATATTCGCTTACAATTGAAAGCGCTTGCCGAAAGTCAATTAAATACCACAATGAAACTGTTTATAAAAATAGATAGATATTTTAACTAAAACAATCGATTGACTTTACCTATGACTACAGTGGAAAGAGAGCGATGTTTTTCTACGTTGAAAAGAATTAAAACATTTTTATGCTAAGCACTGAAAAATCTTCGATTAAAAATACTGTAAATTTTAATGAGCTTGTTATTGATTATTTTGGTAATTGTAAAGATAGACAAATATCTTAAATATGAATTGCGTTATTGTAAGAATGTTTTTTTAGACTTTTTGCGATAATTGCGTTTTTTTTAAATGACCCTCTTGTATGATTTCCCACCAGCTACCGCTACTGAATTATGACTTTTGTGTTTATTTATCTTGTAACTTGCAAATCAAACCATTCAATCAACTTTAAGTAAAACCATACTGTTGGAAGTTAGAATTTAAATCGGTTTTTCGTTCTACTTTTTTATAAATATTTGTTAAATTTGTGTGTGTTCATTTTAATAAACTATTTTATAAAATATTATTTTTATTGAAATTAATGCTTGGTTAGAAGCAGGAATATCTTTAACTACTAAATAATATTTCAATTATAAAACAATGAAATGAACAAATTAGACACAGGAATTCGGCACAACAATTTAATTACTAACTTAAATTACGCAGGCGACATTTCGCACAATACTTTTATTTTATTCATGCTTAAAAATTAATGTACTATTCAGAAACAACAATAAACATATTTTATATACAGTGTTTTTTTTTAAACTGGCCATAGCGTTTTACATGTTAATTTTCCAATCTCTTAAGACGTCCTTTTAACTAAAACTTTAAACAAATGTTTAGGCTAATATCAAGAGATATGATTTAATTTGATTTAAAATTAATTAGTTTTTAATTAACAAATGAAATACTTGTGAAAATGCAATATTTTTGTGACTTAACTTTGGTATAGTTTTATAATGATGTTTAAAATAGTAGGCGCAAAAACAATTTTGTTGTCAGTCATAGAAGGAATAAGTTTTTATTGTTCTTAACTGTCATAAATTTTAATTTTTTGCTATTGTAAAGCGTCTTTGACAGTTTTTGCGTATTTGTAAAAAATAAACTTCAAATTAGATTTGAGAGATGATGAGACTTTGGGTGGATGCTTCCTAGTATCTGTTCGAGCATTAAAGTGTTGTATTCAACTCGTTCCTGTCTAAATTGGACGCTTTTCTTTCCTTCGAGAAATATTTAAATGCCCTTTTGGAAAAAAATGCGACCAATTTACACAGGAACTCGTTAAATAACCTACTATTTCTGATTTATAAAACTAATTACTTGCATTTAAATAAATCTGTGTATACACTTAATGAACATATTGAACTAGTTCTTGTTTATGCAAAGACGAACTTTGCCCGTGAAGTTGTAGCAACATTTGTAGCAACGCATTCAGATCTCTCGTACCAAGTAAAGGTACAGACTTAATTTAGACGAAAAATTTGGCACAACGGGTTGTATTAATAATACCCACAAAACCAAATAGGTTCCATAATAATGCTTTTAGAAGCATAGAGGCAGTATTGATGTTACTGAAAGCCTTCCTGTAGCAGTAGAATGGTTTATGTTTAGAGATAGGTTTTGACACTCCAGTAGAATGCTGTACAGTTAGTGCTTATAGAGTCCTATTAGACGTTGTACAAAAGCAGGCTAAAGGTAGAAGTTTTCACGTTCCATTAGAATGCTTTAAAATAGTGCCAATGTAGTACTTTCCTATGTTGGTGAATAGCATGACAAAGTTAACGACTAAAAGGTAATTGATTTGCATGCTTTTACAGGGTTTTAATAGCATACCATAAGAAACACAAAAAGCATGAAATTATTAGTTTTAAGTCATTTTTTATTAAGAAATTTGTACAGTATCTTTGTCTAAACTATAATAATTTTTAATCAATGGTTTGCGAATTTGTAGTTTGCTGCATCATCCTAATTATTTCATTTTTTAATCTCGCTTTGCCATGACGTAGCCATTGGAACACCTTCTCATTAGTAACAACTATAGGAACTCCTTTGAATCAACTTTGGGTTAACTCTATAACAAAATTATGCGATTAATTATTTTTTATTATCTATTATCAGTCGCATGCATTTTCACTAGATTTATATCAAAAATATGTTTCTTTTTATGAATAAAATAATTTTTTTATTACAATGCTTTTTAAGTTTAAGTCCGCAGGTTGGCCACCCCTGTTCTAAAAAAATAACTGGATGCCAAGTAAAAAATAAACAATAACAATAAAGCGCTAAAACGTGGATAAGCTGATCGCACAAAAATAGATATGTTGTCAATTGTTTCTTTTTGTACTTACTTTTACTTAAATCAGCAGAACTTCTAATAGCTTTTTCTTCTTTAATTCAGCACAAAAAAAGAACACATTTACAAATATAGACTAAGCCCGAAGTCGTCTTCCTTTCGTAAACGTAAAACTGCATATACCCGTAACCGTATAAGTACTTACTTAGAAGCGTTTCTGGTGAATCAAACTCGGTAGTAGGTACATATCTCGTCACAATTCTCAGAAATCAAAGTATCTTATCTACATTTACAGTATCAAACGCGAATGCATAAGTTTTTTATTGCATACATATCTTTATCAACAAAATTTAGATGTGGGCGTTTAATCTCTACAGGAAGTTATTTTTGTTTAGGTATTACAATTTAGCAACTTGTACAAACGGTTTTTTCTGATATTAAAAATTATATTTCTTTATCTCAAATAAAGAACGATTAAACCGATTTTAGAGGTAATAAAACACTAAAAGAATGTTATCATGTTAGTCGTAATACTTGAATTTTAATACATTGTCAAGGCTGCTATAAACACTTTATTTTTTATATCAATATAGAAGGCCTATAGGAGTGATTTTAAAGGAATCTTTTAGGGTACTTTATTCTCCTTCTATATGCATTGTTATAGAATCAATATAGGAACGCCATTAGAATGCTACATTTCTAATACTTTAGTGATTCCAATCAACTGCCGATTTTAAGGCTGCTATAAGCACTTCTTTTTTAAATTAAATATAGTATTCCTATAGAAGTGTTTTTAAAAGAATTTTTTAGAGTACTTTATTCTTCTTATATAGGCATTCTTATAGAATACGTTTTAAATTAAGTGTGTTATTAGAAGTCCATACACAAACTACTATTGGCATGCTTTAGAAATGAATATTTGGGAATGCTTATCAAACCTACATGGAACTTATGGTTTTGTGGGTACTCATATGAAACGGAGAAGAAATCCGCATGTACTGCCAGATGAAGTTTACTTCAATATTTGCTTGGCCGTTGAAGAGGCTCTTTAGAAAAAACTTTTTTGGAAGACTTGGTCATTGTTTAGAAGCATATGGACGACGTTTTGAACATTTAACTTAATCTTCGTTTAATAATTGTTATTTTTATTTGATCGCATTTAAAATTCTTTATAATTCATTAAATTTTATTATTTTCTAGAATGTTTTTATTATGTTTAAAACTAATATAATAATTTTAAGAATATTGTTTGTTAGGTATTTTTTAAGTTATCATAGTTATAAAAATTGGGTTTTATGAAAGTAAATAATGAAAAAATTCAATTTCTGGAATTATCTTTTTTTATCTAATAATTATTTCATAACCACGGAAATAAATTTTAAGTTTAAAAAACACAACAAAATTGTTTTTCAGTCTACTGTTTTGAACATTAATATAAAACATCACTACAGTACAAAAATATTGCATTTTCATATATATTTCTATGATTAATTTGTTACATGCAAAAGAAGAAACGATTACACTTGCCTGAAAAACATAAACGGTGTTATGCCGGTGCTCAGTGAAGACGGGGTGGGTTATATTCAAAATTTCGTGATTGTTTTGGAAAACTTGACGAAAACTCAAAATCAAAAAGTCAAAATCAGAGGGCGCTAGAAAGGTGTAAAGCTTAATGAACTGGAGGCCCTTGTCAACCACGAGTCCGGTTCAAATGGATACACTGTAAATGGACTTACCTTCAAAGAGTGTATCGCACTAAAATCTGAAATAATCTAAAAATTCACATAACGCGTAAGCCGACGGAATAAAAGCTTCCTTACATTTAACAATATAACATTTATTACATTACGTTCATTCCTACGTCGTTTGATTGAACTCATAAAGAAACCAAGTATGAATGTACTGAGACTGCACTTAAAACAAAGAACTTTTTAACTAACTTAAAATGAACAAACGGCTAAAATATATTTAATTACAATTATATCTCAGAAGGGAAACATAAATTACCACCGGAATTTTAATGAAACAAAGAAATTGTCAAACAAACATAATTGCAGATGATTCACGGCGCAACAAAATACAAAACCGTATCAAAAATTTTGAATTATGAAATTGAATTCAAAAACGTACAATAACGTATTAAAATCAATCTAAAATCAACAAAACCAATTCAAAATACATGAAATGAATAACGTAAATCCAAATAGCGGCTACTTCGCGAAAATAAATAAACAACCAATCATTTATTTTAAACGACGGTTACAAATTAAAAAACTCATTTTAAATCACACTAGATATTTGTTTAAAATTTTAATGAAAAGAGTATCTTACAAGAGGTTGAAAATTAACATGTCAAATTCTATGGCAGATTTAAAATAAAAGCACTGTATATAATTTATCATTAATAAATAATTACAAACATTAAATAAACTCACAAAAATTATTGTGTAAAACATACGTTGATATTAAATGAATATTACAATAATACTGATACAACAAGGTCAAAATCAAGTTTAGAAATTTTATAACATTCTTAACATTTGAATAAAACATGACTTATAATTTAAAATTATTAGTGTTTAATTAAATTTCAATAAACACTACTTAATTTATCAGCATCGTCTCTCCCATTGAGAGTATTATTCGTGTGTTTCATAAAACATTTTAAATCGTTGTGGAGAAAGTATGTGTCTAATTTATTTATTTTATCGTTTTATAATTAACATCAATCCACGTTTGTATAAAAAAAATATTCTAAAACTAAATAATACTATATGTACTATTATACTGTATCAAAAAGAAAAATATATGTTAACACAGTTTGTTTTTACAGAATTATTTTATATTAGATTCAAGAAAATTAAGAAAGTCAATCGTTTTATAACGTATTTTTTATACTACCATATTTGTTAATTTAGTGAAGTGGTCTATCAAAAGGTACAAATAGATATTCTTAAAATATATAATAAAATATCCGTTTCAGCTTGATTAGTTATTAAAATCTAACTTCTTGTTTAATTAAATTATATTTAATTGTATGTTTTATATAATAGTTAATAAAAAAGATTTAATAATTACCATGGGCTTTTCGAACCGAATTGTGACCGTGATGCCGGCTCAAACCGAAGCCCGGAAGATAAATACCCGAAGCCCGACCCGAATTTTTGCTACGATAAATGATCATTCTTATTGTATTTTTTAGAAATGTTAATTAAGTACAATCAAGTATGAACAATTTGGTATTGCCAATGTTTATTATTTCTAATTTGAATTTTTTGAATAACACCGCAAACGGCCATGATTGCCGATGCATTCGCTAACAAGCCTAGTTTACACAGCTAATTATTTCATTCGGACTAATCAAGGCCTCCCGTTTATTGTTTAGTTTAGTTTAGATTTAATATCGTGGTAATAATTTCTTACTAAAATACATGATTCCATGAAAACGAACAGGTTTTACTTCAATAAACATTTATATAATATACTCTGCGTAAATTCTATAATTTAGTTTTATTTTTTAGAATTGCTAGCAAATCTACAGTAAGGTACTTTGTAATAATATAAAAATAGTTATTTGTATCACTAGTCCAGAAAGTGCTATTTTGCGAGTATGAGCATATATACTCGCAAAATACTTTTAGGACGTGTGATACACAACATTTTTTGTGCTGACTTTTATAGTATCAATTAATTAAAAGCAGTATTTAAGTATTGATTTTTAATAAAATTTAATAACATATTGCATTGATTATGCTCGCTCAGAATCTTATTTATTTTTTTATAATTTTTTTTTTTTAATTCTTATCTCAAGGCTTGGGTTCAAATACTGAATCAAATCTCAATTATTATGATTTTTTTAAAATTATGTTTGCTTTAACTTTTACGTTGCAAATTAAATTGAATTACTATAATTTACTTTAGAATATATAAATAAACCTACCTTATAATGTAGCAGCTCCAAATTTTTCTCTTTATCATAAATAATAGTTCAATGAATTCTAACACGTTTATTTATCTAACTCAAAAGATGATATTCATCCTAAAACTACTTAACCTAATGTCCCAATTTTTAGCATTTTGCACCAAATATTTAATTGTCTATTCGAAATGTAAGCACAACCGGATGGCTTTGTAACACGACCTCACCGGCTGATAACGTTGTCGATGCCGCCTATAAGGTATCAATATTGCCGAGTGTTATTTTAACTTTTTCACACTTCTATTATGTACTCGATGCACTAACTGTTTAATCTTTATATTGTTGCGATGGTTATATGATTAATTTAATATCTTAATTCGGTAATTTTATAAACTTTTTACCGTCTTTACTTGCTGGCAGCATTCTCTACCATCTTCTTTTTATTCTGCCCCTGCCCTTCATTTTCCCACTCTTAAAAACGTCTTTTTGGCGCAATCTTTTACGGAACGCCAACTATTTTTTTGTAAAACTTAAATGTATCTTACTTTCTTTTATAAACTTAATATTACAACTATACTTAAATTACATAATTTTTTTTTTCTTAGATTTACATTTTAACATCCTGCTATCCTACGTAAAATATATAACAATTCAGAAAACACAAAAACTTAAAATAAACTTTTATAGGTAATCTTATTTATATATTCTTTTACTAAATAAAATTGTATTTTAATAAACGTTATAAAAGGAAAAAGCAAACTGGTCTACTGGTACTTAATTATTACTTCTTTTTACTTGAGATAATAATATATATATATATTTTTTTAAAACTCTGTTTAGGCATAATCTTTAGCATAATCGCTTTACATAAATACGTTTTCGTTTTATATATAATTGTAATTATTTACTATTGCCTTATGTGCAAGTGATAACACTGCAATATGTTGATAAAACTGAAACAATTGTTTTTGAAATTAATTTGACAATTACATAATATTATTACAATTTCACTTATATGAAAATAAAACCATTGTTGTTTTTAGCAATTGTAAGATATAAGCAAATTTGTTATATTACTTTAAAAAAAAATTGTTAGTGCTACTCTAACAATAACATAGATAAGGGTGTATGTTAAATAAATAAATCTGACAAATTGACAGATGACGTTTAGTTAATTAATGATAACTAGTGCCAACTTTTAGTTATAAAATTCTACTACACTTAGGCCTAGGCCTAGGCCGGAAAAGTAAAATTTCCGGCCGATTATGATGCCTGTAAAATACGTCAAAACGGACGGAAGCACAAAAAATTATTTTAACATGTTTGACTAAAACAAAAATTACGTTATTGGCATGTAATTATATCGTTACGTGATTGTTAAAAATAAATGATTCATTTTTAAAACAATTTGTAATTGAATAACCTTAATTATCTTACAAGAAGTAACTAAGTTTAAGTTTTACAAAACTTTAATTACACAATTTCTCTTAATGTTGCGTACACACATTTTGTTAAATTTTATGCAAAACTAAGTAAATACTGTTTAATTTCATTTATAGTGTTTGCTAGTTTAAACTAAAATGTTTTGAAAACTACAATAAAATAGTAAATGGTCGTCAAAAATGTTTATTTTGCTATAGTTAATCGTATTTTGTTTTTTTTTCTACATGCAAACATGAATTTCCACAACAAAATTAGTTTAAAATTACAATTTACGCGTAAAAATGTTTTAATTGAAGTTTATATAAAAGAACTCTTGAAACGTGTACGATAAAATGATTTGCGTGTTCTTGAAACTTTCAATGTAATAAAACATAAAAACTTTTTTTTAAATTGCTTCTTTTGCAAAAAGTTTGAGAGCATTAGTAAATAACGTTTAACTGTATTTGCCTACTTTTAATAATTATTTTAAAATAAATAACAATTAATAAATTTTGATAATGTTTAAACTATACCTTTAAATATACCAAAAAAGTGTTTGGTATTGGTTAATAGTATGAAATGGATATTTGATAACGTTTTTAAAATTAGATATTAATTAGATTGATTACTGTTATATGTTTTATTTTCGGTTGACTTAACTGTTCTATAAGTACAAAACTATACCCAATGTTATTATTTCATACGAAAACATATAATAATGGATTCTATTCATATTCAATAAATTTGTACAGTTGAATTATCACCGGGGTTATTTGCTACTTGATTTAATTGATTTCTATTGCATTAAACATCTATAGAAGTGATTGTTTTACAGTATTCTGGGTAGAATAGTATACTAAAACACAAGTTACAGAATACAATACGAGACCGGGTTTCATACATGAGTCGCGCAGCGGCGAGTTTATGAAGCGGTAGAGAGATTGAAACGTATTCTATGACGTGTGCTTTATACTATTTTCTCTATTTTGATTCAATTTTAATATTTTCTGTAAATTTTAATTTTAAAACAACATTGGGAAACTTATGTATTCATTTGAATTGGCAACACTTAGACTTTGACATATTGAAATTTATGTGTTAAACTAAAATCTCATACGAAATGATCTGTTTATACCTTTATAAGTAAATAACTTTGAATTAATAAGACGTCTTTATTTTATCTTAGCATCAACATTTAAATTTCAATGGTTAAGTTACAATAATTTTGATTTCTTTTTCATGTAATGTCAACTTACGATGCAGAGATATCAACTTTGAAAAAACTAACATTACTAAAATTCGTGTAAGAATTTGCTAATTCTTATACGGATTATAGTGTGAGAATTGCTAATTCTTATGTCAAAATAGAGAACACAAGTTGCAGAATGAACGCGCTTCAATCACGAGAGTAGTCGAGTGATTGAAACGTATTCTATGACGTATGCTTTATACTATTTTCTCTATTTCGATACAATATTTTTATTTTTTGTATAATTTTAATTTTAAAACAACATTGGGAAACTTTTATATTTTATTGAATTGGCAACACTTACACTTAGAAGTTTTTATTTTATCTTGGCATTAAAATTTCAATTTCAATTGTTAAGTTCTAATAATTTTGATTTCTTTTTCATGTAAAGTCAACTTACGATGCAGAGATACCAACTTAAAAAAAACTAACATTACTAAAATTCGTGTAAGAATTTGCTTATTCTTACACGGATTTTAGTGTAAGAATCACTAATTCTCATGCCCAAACAGAGAAAATGTTTTAATTGTTTTAGTTCAATAATTTAAAAAAAATATTGTAACGAATTTTAAAACTAATTTATTTATAACGAAATATTTACACGTTTTATAGTTACACGTAACTGATTAAATCTAACGATATTTAAGAAAACATTTGCACTAATTTATATATTACAATCACTCGAAAAATAATGTTTGCGGATTACTTCTGTTTATCTAAAACTGATACTTGTTTACATTAAAGGCACGTACGTTTGAACTCCGTTACATTTAATTTAACCACGCGTTAATTATTTATTTATTTAAATATCTTCTTAATACTTCCGACGAATAACTGACCTTTGCTTCCTTTGCACCGTTATCTATCCCCAGAACTTGTTACATCATTCGATAATTGGCAGTTGATAATAACTTCGTGACTGTTCTCGAAGTTGACAATAACTTTGCGAACGTTTCAATATTTAAAGATTAAAAATAATCGGTAACGTTTATTAGTTTAATACATAAGTACAACAGGGTTTCAATTAAATAACTTGGATACTATTAAAATTATTAATTATTATTTAAGGTTTGGATTAAAATCATTTACTCACACGCGCGGTCAGTAGTAGCGCAACCAGAAAAATATGAAAAGGGTGGGGCCAAGATATAAAACTAAAATATAATTTAATAGGGTTGGCGTAGGACCTATTGATAGGTTGATATAGAATGTGTTTTTATCCGATGCCTTTTAGAATAAAAGAAACATTTTAAAAATTTGATATCAATTAGTGAGTTTTTAGACACCCTAATCGTTTTTGTCATAAGGTCTATTTGTACCAAATTGTAATAGTTTTTATTAAAAATATTCTAATTTCTAGTTGTATATTTGTTATTTACATACATACGAACACTGCTTATTTATGAAACTATACGATACCTGTACCATACAACACTTACGGCGCAGATATTATGCGATTATATAATACAAAAATAATTTTACATTATAAACTTAAATGAAGGCGCTGAACATGTTTTGCACAAAAAGTTCGACGGCACTAACTGAAATGTCTCGTTCTATATTTAAAATTGCAAGCCCGTTCAGTCTTCTGTTTTTCATGTTTGCGCAGAGATAATTTTTTATATTTTTTAGAGCAAAAGGATCTTTCAGCAGTTGCCGAAGTCATTGGGCTTATTGCCAAAAGCTTGAGAAGGTTTTGGATGTTGGGCAACAGCGCCGTTTTTTCATATGCTAAAGCAAATGTGGTCGGCTTAGAAGTGTTCTTCTCAACGTCTTCTCAATGTTGGTCTATATACTTAACTCCCCTTTTAATTCTGATAAGTGCAAATCACTGTTGTAATTTTCTAACGTGATCTTTATAAACTCTTTGATATCCATTTTTTCGCACTTACTAGGCACAAGCTATGACAATTTTGTGGTTTAAGAAATTTTTCGATAAACCGATCTCTAAATTCTGCTAAAATAAAATTTAGAAAACGTATCCAAATCGTTTTTCTGTAATATTTGACTGAGTTTCTATGTTGTTTCTATTAGTTTGAATATACGTCAACTTAGGAGTTCTAATATCAACGTTTAGAGAATCTGCTAAGGCTTCAGTTTGTTCAAAACATTTTCTGAACTCGATATCAGTGTTGCAGTGCACTTTTCTAATTCACTGATAACAGCTTTTATTAAATCAGTAGCTTGAACAAAATCCAAGGTTTTTTCTTAAAGTTGCCTTGATAATGGTAGTGTCAAACCAGTCACAGCTTCCATCACTGCTACACTAACAATGAATTCACTAGAACGTATGGCATTTTTTAAAGCAAAAGCAATAGTGCTACACTTTTTCGAAAAACTGGAAAAAATCGTAACATTTGTATAAACTCAGTAATTGCGTCGTTTCCACTCAACAAGTTTCACTCAATCGTTTGATTTTATACTGATTTTTAAAATTGACGTCTGTAAAAGTAATACTTTCAAAAATAGCCATTCTTTTGGGAGATTTTCTAACGAAGTGGGTTATACTGCTAATAGTTCCCATGGTGTTGCGAATAGTCAAAATTTCACAAGCTTTGATCAACACAACATTTAAACGATGCGATGATTAGCACAATGTCCATAATAAACCGGTGTATAAATTTTTAAAATGTGGGCTTGAACCCCTTTAGTAACCAGTCTAATGTTGGCTGCACCATCATATGCTTGACCTCGACAGTTTACCATATTCAGACCTAGGTTTTCTATTTCTTTTAGTATCACAGACGCTAAATTTTCTCTTGTTAGACAAAAAACTTTATAAATCTTTCTTGTACAATGTTCTTTTTATTATTGAAATGCGTTAAACATAAAGTCAATTGTTCTGAAATACTAGATTATGTCGTTTCGTCGATAAAATACTGAGATTTCTTTACCTCATCGATAATTTCTATAATTACTGTTGTGTAACAACATTCTATAATATCATTTTGTGTGGTTTTGCTTATATATGTAGCACTCCTAGCTGTGTTTTGCAAATGATTTTTTAAAACTTCGTCACCAGCATCTACTCGGAATTCTACCAATGCACAAAAGTTTCCTTCTTGTTCATTGCTATATCATGCTGATTATGAGTAAACAATTTGCCATCGTCTCTGTGTCCGCGAAGAGCAATATTTTGACGGCCACAAAGTATTACTGTTTGGAATATAGATAATAGTTTTTTCTATTATGGTCAATTTGTTCAATTACGCTAGACTTTTTTTCTTCAACGAAATCAAGACGATTTTTCATGTCTGACAGACTCTTTCGATGATACGCATTTTCTTTGTGGGTTTTTAAAGTTCTATTCTGCCAACTACTTTTTTTACTAAAAAGTCTGGATCGTTGATGTTCTACTTTACTATTTTGATCTACCGCACATTTGTAGTTATTGTCAGAACAAAATATATTATTATCCATTCGTAACGTTCATGTTCTGATTGTATTTCTATATCACAAAAATGAGATAAGTCCCAAACGTTAGTGTCTCTGTGGTAGTTATATTCACTAGAAAGAAGTTGTGGAACATTCGGGTATGGAAAAAGCTGCTAGTAAATTGTCTGTTGAAGTAGAGACTGTGCTGTGCCTGCAACTGAAGTTTCACTACGAATTCTTTTAGCAGGCAAAACAAAAGAGTCTAATGTCTTTTTTTTCATTATTTAGATTTGTTTGTTACGCCCTGAGCAAATTTTTCTAAATCCGGCACTGTCTGATTCATTTAAGTTAGACGTGTGGGAATCTGCTGTTGTTACTAATCTCACCTTTTATTATGTTACATTTTAAAGTCGATAATTTGTAATTTATGAGTAATTAAGAGCATATTATTTTCGCTTAATACGTGATTAAATGCTGCTTTTCTACAAGTCCTTATAAATATTTTTGTTTAAAATATCATTTACTTGAGCGTTCTCACGAGTTTGCTGACGAATTTATTTTGTTATCTTCTGAGGTCATTATAACCTTAGGTACTTCGTTTCCTTCTTTAATCAGTTCCTGACAAACTCTTGTTGAGATCACTTCAAAAATTTACTGTACCTTGGAAGTACGTTGAAACCTTCCTAACTTTTAGTATATCTACGGAACCTGTTCCTTTCCTAAAATTACTAAAAATCGTATATTTACGGCTATAAGTTACTTTAAATTTTAAAAGTGTACTTAGTTTTCTTAACGCTGGATTATTATACCCAGCGGTTTTTTTCTTCCGACGAAATTGTTCACGTGAGAAAGTTTCTTCAACTACCAAAATACTCCGTTCATCTGTAAACTCTACTAACGCTACGCTGAGAAGTCAACTTCGATTGCACCAACTGACGCTAAGTGAAAAAAAAACCAACCGTTAACCTTCGTTTTATTGTGAATTAATTCATATTTGTGCAAATCTCAAAGATTTGATTTTCTACGTTGAACTTTTAATCAAAATTATCCTACTTGCTTAATCAACTTTAGAAATTCAAGAATTTTTCTTTATACTTTAAAATTTTACAATTTTTTTTGCTATTTAAAATTCACTTTTGTTATTTAAACTTTGGCTTGATTTACTTAATTTAATTTCTCTTTGTTTCTATAAGAAGTTGTTATCTGATTTACCTTGAGTTTTTTTTGTTGACTTATAACGTAATTGTAACTGACCTATTAACCTACATAAATTTGGTCACGCATCCTCTAATCTACGAGATAGTAAACTTGAACCTAACTCTAATTCTCGGCTGTTACTTGCCGACGGCCAATTGTTTGTTTTAAATATTTTATTTAAGGAAACTTCGACTGGAAATACCGTGCACAGAGTTTCATCAGCGAAGTAATAAGGTAAGATTTTTTTTTTGTATTTCAAATTTGTAATTACTGTCTTGTCGAATAACGATCGCTGCCCCAAATTAAATTTTTTGTTGTTGTTTGTTTTGCGAACCTAACGTAATTAAATTAGTTTTACTACTTTTCTTTTAACACAAGGTAATTTAGATCCTGTATTTTTGTAATATTTGAAATCCATTATCGATTGTTTTATTCAACTTCACGCATATTTTATTTGTATAATTCAAAATTGAATATTTTATTGATTATTTTGTAAATTGCTATTTATTCTAAATTCATTATATTTACATCAAATTTACTGATTGCTATTTATTGCTCAACCTTCCCCGTTTTTTTTCTTTCTTACAGCAACCCTTCGCTACTACTAGAGCCCTGTTAAACTTTTACAATTTACTTAACAGGACCGTAACTAAACAAATTGTGTGGCGCCCATTTCTAACAATTTCTAATCACTATTTGACTAATTTTATCTACCACGACATCTTTGATTTAAATATTCCCCTCACAATTTCTAACCCACTCCATTTTGCCTACAAGAACCGAGCTACTGCGGCCATCGCTCCATTTAAATTTAGTTACCCATAATTCTTACCGTAACATGTTCAAAAGTTGTTAACCTCAATATCAACAAAATGCAACAAGAGGCAAATAGCCTCAATACTGAAAGTAATGTTTCACACTTTATAGGAATTGCAGTTGTTTAATAATTACTTTACTGTATTCTGAATCAAACCACCAAATACATCAAAGTAAAATTTAACAAAAAATTGCACGCACCTAATCGAAACATACTGCAATGAAAAAACACACTACACTGACCGAAGAGAAAAATTAAATAAAAATAAAATAAAATAAATTAAATAAGAGAATAATTAGTGAGTGCATAGATAATAAATAGTGCAGACATAAAACATCTTAAGATAATTTTTCTATACCTATAATGAATTGAAATATATTTTTATTTATGTTTTAATCACGTTCCAATCGTTTGTGTTATCAGCAAATGTGCATTTAAAATCTAAAACTATTATGTTTGTTGGGAGACGTGCATATATTTGTACCTATCCTGTAATCGGTTTCACAAACTTTTCATTGAATTGTTATAAGTAGCAAAGGCGTGAGTATGCATTATTTTAGGTTGCATGTTATGCAGCGTTTTGCTTACTTTTGTTTTTTAACAGGTAGCTGACCGAATTTAAATTAAAATAAACTTTTTAAAACGCTAAAAACAAACACTCAATTATACTTACAAAAAATATATTTCAGTTTGTTCACTAAATATTCAAACAAAGCGTTCTAAAAGTATTAAATATTTTGTTTTTATTTTCTCAACACAGAGAAATAATGCATTAAACTATGATCTAAAACATTTTTTATTTTAATATAATCACTTATAAGTGATAAAATGATATTCAAATATCGATGTCTATACGTTATTGTATTTCATTAATTATAGAGAAAAATTAATCGAGCTGTATATTTAATTGTGAAGTCCTACAAAAATCACCAAAATTATTACTGTATGTAGTTAGGTTTCAACCCGTTTTTTGAAGAGACTGTATAGAAAAAGTTTGACGGTATAAGTATAGGAAGCGCCTCCAACACTTGTATTGTTTGCAACCCGCAATGTTCGTCTTGAAGAGTAAGATATCTCTGTTGTGACTTATGAGCAGACTTAGGATAACGGTTTCATGTGCAAATGCATAAACTTTTGCAGGGCCAGGTTCAAAAATTGTTGGAGGCCAAAAATTGTAGATAATTAATATGAACATATTTACACACACAATCCTAGATAAAAATACGATTTCAGTTATAGTTATGATTATTTATTAGTTATTACATTTACCATAGCAACTTTCCAGCTACTACCTACCTATGCGTGTTATACCAAATTTTAAATGTCTTGAAAATTAGTTATATGAAAGCATAAAAGATTGTACAATCTTATTCAGGTGATTCTAAATATGTATGTATATGTAGTACAATTCAAAATTCGTTGCATATCACGCACTAAAACCAATTTTTCAAGATAGAATCATATGATCTTCAAGTGATACTTATTTTACCGTTGAGGAATTGAAAATTTCTACTGTTATTTCCTAAGAAGATTAAAAACCGAATTATTCAATGTAACAATACTATTTAGATTTGTTTATGACAGCTGTTTTTTATATTTAATTTGTGTTTCTAAGTATAATTCGTTTGAAAAAATCTGAACTGTAGGGAACTGCATAATTCGCTTTCTCAGGTTCATATTGTTTGCATTTGCCTGATAAACCCGTTTAGGGTTTATTATCCTTTGCTGGCGTGGTCAAACATTTGCTAAATGGAATAAAGACTTTACTTGTATATCCCAAAGGCATTTATGTTACTATTTAAAAATACCGTAATAACTCTAATAGTACTAACAGTAAAGACCGAAAAGATCTAACTGTTTTGCATCTTCACGCCTCACCGTTTGCTAAAAATAACTCTATACTTACACAATCACAAAATTTTAGCACCAGTAACAGTGATTTAATTTAGGGAATATATTTTTTTTTAGTATAAAAGTATAGTTTTAGTTTCATTAAAACTAAAGGAGATATTTACGATAACTAAATGTTTTTCATGTACTGTTACTAATTCTCTTATTGTTTGCATTACCTGCTGTTAATTTTATTTTAATATAAGTTATGCAATGAACTTATGTAATTGTCAAATGTATTTACAAAAACAATTGAATTTCGTCATTACAGGTTTCAGTTTTAGCATCATGTGTTATTAAATTTCATTAAAAACATAGATACTTAAATAACTGTTTTTTACAAATTAGATAAATAATTTTATTTTGTCTACAATTCTAATTTTTATAAATTGTTTTTGTTTATGCAGTTCTAGAAAGTTTGTACAAACATTGATATTGTGATAACATGATATGCCTATTACTACGTTTGTTTTGTTGCAATTATTCAATTCTGACAATATAATAGATTTTAACTCAAATTTTTTTTGACTTAAAAAATTCTTAACATAAGTATCTATAAAAAGTTCTTAGGAAATAAAATATACAATAATTTTTTACTTTTAAAAATTGCAATACGTTTTATGGAAGATTAACTTTGTTGTTAAAAACCCTGGAATATTGAAGAATTATATTCGTTAGTTCAAATAAGATGCCATTACTTATAATTGTAGATCAATAAAAACTTACAAAAATAACAGAATAATAAATATAAAAAACTTAGTTTTATTTCTAAAGCACAATCAAATTTATATTATTGATTAAAAGACAGTATGAGCATAAAAAAAAAGTAACCTATTTGTTTATTTTTTTCTGATGTTAATATCAACGCAATTACTTAGATTTTAACCAGTAGTTTATTTATTAAAACAATTCAATTACAAAAACTTTGAATAAAATTTTACAAAGTTAAACATTTTTATAGGGGCATATTATATAAGTAAATTTAGTAGTTTTTAGACGGAAAAAATCTAATTAATATTAAAAAAATAGTTTGTAACAATAATTATTTTAATATTATTAGTCAAAATCAAATGGGCGGCAGGAAGAAATAAAGCTCAAATGAACTAGACGCCCTTGCCAACCACGAGTCCACTTCAAATTAATACACTTACCTTAAGAGTGTATCACACGCGAAATTTGTAATAATCTAAAATTCACATACGCGAAGGCCGTCTGAATAAAAGATTTGTTACATTTAGCAATTTAACATTTATTACAAAAATCGAAATAAAAATTGGACAATCAAGCAAAACAGGAAATTATATTTTAAAAAAATTGAATCAAGTTAACGCAAATAAAATCTTAAATTAAAACAAAACTAAATATAAAGAATAACATGATTACGCTGAAACAAAATGAAAATAATATAAAAAAAAACTTTATTACATTTAAAAAAAAAAGAAGCAAAATATCATGCACGCCAGCGTTCTCATTAAAAAAAAATAAAACACATGAATGAAATCATCAAAATAACATGAATTTCGCAGTTGTACAAAATAAACTAAACTTGAAAATCTTAAAATTATAGTACGCAAATAATAGACTTTTTTTCTTGCTTAACGTCGATAAAACACTTTAAACGTTGCTTACAAATCGTTTTTTATTTTTGTTTAATAATAATAATGAAAATTAGCACAAACAAATACCATAAAATGTTTGAGTAATAAAAAAATATATAACTATAACTATCAATGAACTGTCAACATAATTAATTTCAAAGCTTTTCAATCACTCGCGAATGATATTATTTAATCAGTAATCAATAAATAGCTTGCAACTTTGTTCGTAGATGGACTCTTGGTAAACTTTAAGCTAATTGACGTCGGCAAGAATTTCGATAGGGAACCACAACCATTTGAAAAGTTACCGTTGTAAGATTTTCAGTAAACCACCACCAAGGCGAGAATTGGATTGTGAACACAAACTCACAAACAAATCCACGGTACGCTAATACAAAATCAAACTGAAATCCAGTAAAACTCGATAAGCCGTAATTGCTTTACGAAATTGGAAAATTTTTCCCGCTATGAACTAACTATTCACTATTCCATTGTTATTGACTACCGTGGTAATTTATCATCTAAAAGGGGCGAATTTACCACTAGACCAACTACATCCTGATGCTTCCAAAATTATCTATATTTATCAACTCAATCCGCTACCACTTCCCTAAAAGTCGTGTTCGAAATCTTTGTGGAAGAAAAGTGTAAAACAAAGACGAGGGAAAACGATGTAAACAGATGCAACTAAGACATAATCGTAGAGTTTGAAGACAGCTTTTCTTATTGTGAGAACTGCCAAGACAAAAAATAAATAAGTTTTAATTACGACCATAAAGATTACTTGTTGAAACCTGAATCTGAAAACTGTCTAAATTATAAAAATTACCCAATTCCAAATGTAACTCAATACAATACAGCCTAAATAAGTACATATGCACTGAAAATGTACTCAAAACAATGTACTTTTGAACAAACTTATAATAAACAAACTGGTACAATATATTTAATTACAATACTATCTCAGAAGGGAAACATAATGAACAACTGAAGCTTTAACAGAACAAAGAAAATGCCAAGTCAACGTAAATGCAGAATACGGATGTTTAAGCAGCGTAATAATTTTGAATTATTTGAAGACAAAACTTTACTTACAAAGTTGACTGACAAAGATGAATGTAAAATAGTAAAATAACTTCCTTAAATCAACGTGAAGTCAATAAAACAATCCCAATGTACATGAAACAAATAAAATCAACTCAATTACCGGCTGTTTCACGAAAGAAACCGCACAAAATCAAACGACGACAACTTATATCAAACATCTATGATCTATAGTATTTATTTAATTAATTAAAGACATGCACATTAGACCAACATAATGTCATTTACTAAATTAACTGCATTAAATAGTAATGTGGGACAAACTAAACAAAAAAACTGCAAATATTTAAAAACAAAAGTCAGCCATAATTATACATCAAGTCAAACATGACATAATTTTAACAATTTAGTTACTTAAAAAGGTTATTTTTCATTTACGTCACAAAACAAAGTAGGAGAAGTAATATGACTGCTCAAGAGTAAAACTGCAGTAATTTACATATAATCTATAAAGTATTCCAAAATTTTTAATACGTTGTATGTAATTATTCAGCGCTCAGCTACGCAAACAGTTATATATACTTAAAACAGCATGTGATTAGAAGCGTATATAACCATATCGTAAAAGACTAATTAAATTCAGTAATGCCACATGTTTGTGCAGTTGATAGTTGTACAAACAATAGCAAAGAGAACTAAATAATATTTCTGAATTCTATTAGGAAAAGACAATAAGGCAGAGTAATCGAACAAGTTCATAGATTTACTTTCACACAATTTAGTGTAAAGACGTTTAAACTTTTGTATGCACGTATTTTATTTTGGGTGAATAGACTTGTCCTAAATAGATATTCACTTATGTGTCCTTGTTTTTTCATGAGCATTATTAAAATTCTCGATAAATTCTTGTTTATCAATGGTGTAGAGTAGGGATTAATAGTCTATTTCAATTTCTTTAAATATCAGATTTTATTTTCTTCCTGAATTTTATGAAAGTATTCAAAGTAATTATTCATATTTATATAAAAATCACTGTTACAATAAATAACCACAAAATTAAACCAGAAACAAAAGTAAACTCAGTTGTTTTACTCCAAAACAACTGAATAAACGCCATCAATGACGTCGATAGGAATAATCAGTTTTGTTAAGTTTAGTGGGTTTCGTTGGTAACAACCACGTCACTAAGGCTGGCTACAATGTCGGTTAGTAGGCGTGGTTGATAAAACTATAATATAAAAAAATAGGCGCCACTTCTCGTACTAGCAAGATCCTTGGTTTAAAACCACCAAAAGTACGTCTAAATTTACTAACAAAAAGAATAGAATATTTCTATCCAATAATAACATGTATGTAGCAATTTTAAAAATTTAATAATAAATAAAACAGAACACTATCGGTTAGCAAGCTAACAACGGTCACTAAGTTTCAACACGACAATTCCACATTTCAATCACCGTAAAGAAACTCAAATAACACATATCACAGATAATATTAGATATGTGACACGATTCCCAAAAAAATACCTACTCTTTCCGCAACTTAACCTCCACTCCAGTAAACTTTTTCTAAGAATTTTAAATGTATGAAAAGCAACATAGGCTACGTCATTTATAATTTTTTCTGTAAATGCCAACTCCATTGTTTATTCTAGTAAAATCGTTAAAAGCATAACAGAATTTTTTGACAATGAAAATTAGATAAAAAGAAGAATTACTTACAATTTAGTAGACAGGCATCTTATCAACATCGACCGCTTACAGCAATTTAAACTATGCAAGTAAAAATACAAATGACCACCGATGCAATCTCTTCTCGTAAGTGTCGAGCAAATCTAAGAATTTCCTTCTAATAGCGTCCACAACTAACGGCGTAGTAAAATTTAGTTAACATCATAACTTTTAGAAAATGAATAAATAAAGACATGTAGCAAAATTAAAACCTGAAAACAACAAGAAAATGCTTTATAAAAAGCAGAAATTTAGACATACGCCAAGGATCTAACCCCAAAACCCACAACTAACCTAGGTTCATAGAAAAAACCCAGATAAAAAAAAACTTTCCGTCGCAAGAAAAAAGAAAGAACTGGACATCCTTTTCAACAGTCGCATGAAGAAGACACGCCCAAGCACCAGAAAACGAGAAAAGAGTCCTCTTTTGGTGAACACTCGACAAATTCACGACAATAAGAGTAAGAAGTAAACAAGACACAGAGCCCTAAAACCAAATTTAACCCCATCCGTTAATGCTCAAGCTCTTTCCCCTTAGTCGTAACCTCAGAGCACCTATAAAAAAGAAAAAAGGAAATATAGGTGAAAGTAACGACACACAAAGCGCAACGGTAAGAAATGACCGCAAGAATCTTATTGTACCATAAAGTTTTCTCAATGGAGTGCTAAATGATTATGTGGAGTCAAAGTGTAAACACAATTTAAACCTTCGCGTCATAATGGGAACGCACGTCGTTGGAGCCCCATAACATTAGTATGCACAAACGCAAATTATCGCATTTAGTACTCGCTTGACTCCAATAGTATTCTTTTCACCCATGAAAGGAGTTTCGTTTACGACCAGTGGAAACAAGGCCCAAAGAGAACCCCCCTCTGAAAGTATATAAAAAAAGGAAGAAATTAGAGTTACCAAAATTTTGCTTTAAAATAAAAATAAAAAAGATTACAACCTAAAATTGCTCGATTGTAGCCGGAAGCGGTGCCCGTTGTACAACCACAACATTTTACGCGCCGGTCAAAAAGAATTGATTACCCTTGCCCAGCTCCATCAAGTCCGCCGTATGGCCCCCGAAGGCTATTTATTATACCTGGTTTAGAACTTGAAGTTACCGTGTTGATAATCAACCTTTCCGGACACGTAACCATGGGATTTCCACAACAACCCCCCACCCCCTACTCATAGTGACAGATTGAAAGAAATGGACAGGAAAAAAAAGAAGAAAAGAACGTACGATGTTGTTGTACGGCTTGATTACTTCTCCCTAAATAGCCAAACGCGAGTGACCTACCTTACTGCCCAATCAACCGCCTAAAACAGCAGATAGATCCGACTAGTAACAATGCTTAAACAGTCGTCAAAGAACCGAATGATATCTCCCAAAAAAATTACAAACTAAAAGCAAATTTAGCTAACACTACAACCCAAAAGAAAAATTACAAAGTATCCAAATGTAAAGCCTACAAACAAAATCGGCGCCGTAACGCTCTTCAAACCACTAACCCATTAACCACTCACTTAACGCGACCTACTATGAGCGAACTACTGATAACGCAAAGAAAATTTTTACTTCACACAAAATAAGTAATCAGTGACTATGTATAATGTAGCATTTCAAAAAGCAAGAATCTATATCAAGCTAACTGTCGGAAACAATTAACCTATTGTTTCCCTTAGCTACTTTACGACGTTGTTGTCTATGAAAATATTTAAGCAAAACATTAATACAAAAGATAGTATTACTATCGACGCTTTGCTTAAAGCTATTGGAATAGGTATGGTTGAGTTTTAAATCCTTCACATGCCAAACACCCGCAAATATATTGTTGTGATCTGCTAACTCGTACGTTCACAGAGACTTTGGAGAAAATATGATTACGACGCCATACTGATTCTCCAACAATTTATTTCACATAGTATCTACAAAGCAGGTTATAACGTCTTTCAGTCGTCATGTATGCTTGAAACAATTTGTCATAAATATGAGTGCGTAGCTTGTTATAAAAAGAAAGAGAAGAAAGTTTAGTAAGTGCTTTATCTAAAGAAAGCTTACCGAAGAGACTACTCTCAGTAACTTGTTCTCGAACAAAGAGTGACAAGGAACAAAACTTGTTAAACTCTTTACTTCGGAAGTAAACTTCATTGTCAGTAATTATCAGCACCAAATAGATTAAAAAGTTTTTCTACCACCTTACAAATCGATAAAGCAATTGCGGAGCTTAAGGGAAAATACAAAGAGAATTTAATAAAGCAATCGGTTACTACTAGAATATAACAGTGACCTTTAGACAAATAAAGAAAGGGACCAACAGTATCACAACACAGTATCTGTTAAGGATTAGGCAGCTTTGTACAAAGAGAGAATAAACTTAGAGAAAAATATTGCGGAATTTTATGACCAAAACAAATCGAACATCGTCGAATTCAGCAAGACACATCCAAACGAATTCTTGACCAATAATGTTGTAGAATTCCTCCTTTGGTCTTAGTCACGCCGCAATGTCTAGCAATGGAAAGATTATGGTGTTTCCGAATAATCTTTCAATGTTGTTCCGTAAAGATTACCCATTTCCACACATCGACCGAGGAGAATAAAATCTTAGCTCGGCGGTAGAGAATGCCACCCTGTATTGACCACGCAGAAAATTTCTTTCTCGGCACGTTATTTACATGACTTTCAACTTATCTTATTGTTTGAATGTTAATAATACTGCAAAAAATATTGAAGTGAATTAAATAAATGCAACAAATTGGTTTATATTTTTAAAGTAAAAATCTGAAATTGTATGTGTAGTGGTGTAGCAACAATTCAGGTTTGATGAAGAAACTTAAAAAACTTAAATTTTAAATGTGTTTTTGGTCACGTGTTGTGACCGGTAAATTCATTGTCATCATAATCTTATATAATACTCTTATTCTTTATTGAGAATTAAAATAAATAAATGGAGTTACGAAAGAACCCACTGATTTGGTCTTCTGGGCATTTTTGATTTAATTTCAATATCGAATGACGGAAACACTCTAAACATAATACTATCGGCGCCGGCGCCGGCGCCGGCGGGTAAGTAAAAAGTAAGAAGTGCGATTTTACATTAAAGGTTTTAAAAGTAAACTTTCGTCATTAAGAATCAAATATAATGTCATTATAGATACTATTGTCTTGTTCTTATATTGTCTTTTAAATCAAGCAATAAAAAAATCCTTTAATTACTGTGTGTACAGGAAATACGATTAAAAGATAGATATACCTAGACAATGATATTTAGGATATTGATCTTTTGACTAATGGACTAATTGAAATTGTTAAATAAAATTGTTCAAATTTGTTTTGTGACATCTTGGGCGCTTTTTATAATTATAAATTTATTAAAACTTAATACTTCGTGAACGAAAGAATAGAAATATTTTATTTAATCATTGTTAAAGTTGTAAAAATTTTGAGTGAAATTCAAAGTAATTATAGTTCTGCCAGTCATCATAAAAAGTTGTTTTTTCATGAAATCTTTAATTTTTAGTAAACTTAATAATTTCTACAAGAGCAATAATTTTAGGCAAAACAAACTTTTTAATGCAATTGAGTTTGAATACTTTATTAAAAATAACGAATGAAACTTGAAAATTGAGATAAAAAAGTCGTTAACAAAAGTAACAAATTTAATAAGAATTTTGTATGAAAAACACAAGTATAAATAAGAAATTTAGATTTAGATTTCTATTAATAGAATATTTAAGGGATTGCGGTTTGTAGAGAATTTGCAAAGCATTAAACGGATTTTAAGGAATTACATATGCGTTAATGAATTTTCTTGCTAATTTAACGTTAACAAATTATTAAGCTAGTTATAAGTACTTGGAGAAATTCCAAGTAGAGTTGTTCTTATCTGCTGGATTAAATTTGATTTGATACTGACGGTTTACGATTTCTATATTTAGAGAATTATCATTTTTTATCTGTAATAAATCTACTATTTTAGTGCTATACTTATTTTATAAAATGGAATAAAATAATTGTATGTTTATTTCTACATCTTATCTTAAGTCTTCTTGTAATTAATCAATACAGGTTACATTTTTTTTTCGCGTTTTAATAGTTAAGTTTTCATTAGTATTTTTTGAGTTACGTTTTAGCGGTTTTAGTTACTAGGCAGCTTAGTTCACACTTTCTGCGAAACTTAAAAGATTGACGAGATTATTGCATTGCTTTTTATGGTATAGCTGTAACTTGAGAGTTGTATTTTCAAATAATTTTTTTATAGATTAAGTATGGCTTGAAACGACCTTTCTAAAATTATAGAAAAAAATTTAATAACCGTTTGTTCTAAGAATACGTACCGTAACAAATTTTAATATTAATTTCTTTATAACGAAATATTTACACGCTTATAACTACACGTGCCGTCAAACGGGATTAGATAAACAAAAAAACATGTAATGTTCTATTTTCTTGAAAACTACATATACAAAAAATTGCAAAAAAATGAGTTTTCTGTGTTTTTCGGTTTTATGTGCTTATAAATTGTTTTTAACCGTTGACACCTCTTAGTTTTTTGTTTACAAATTGATTCACTTTACTTTACTCGTTAGGGTAAAATTAATCTAGGTGAATTTTTTCATAGATTTTGCATTTTAAACTTCTTAGGTGTAAAGTGAATCTAGATTTACCAAAAAAATTTTAAGACAAAAAAACATCTTTTTGTGTTATTAATGGACGAAAAATACATAAATCATAACGATATTTGTTTTTAACCAAAAGAAATATTAATAGGAACATTGTTTGTGTAACAAAAATTGAAAGATAAACTTTAACTATTATTAAAAACACAAATAGAACAAAATCAAATCAATCAAAAGTGAAAAGTCTAATCACGACGACCTTGCTATCAACCTATGCCCCACACAAATAACGCAACTTCTTGTCTGATAACTATTTCAAATTTGAAAATTGTGTAGGTTATATTGACTAGTTATATATTAAATGCTATAATTCTGCTATCGCGTATCTAATTCTGTCCCTAAACACAAGCAAATTTATTTATTTTTAAATATTTGTTATGCAGCAAATGACCTAATTATAAAGAAAACTATCAAAACACGAACAGGTAGCACTTGGTTTACAATAGACTTACGTAATCTACAAAACGAAAAGGACAGAATTTATAAAATTATAAAATCTTAAGTGCTGTAATGTACTTTTAGCTATTATAAAATTAAACACAGAATTAGAAATTATTGCAAATTGATTACAATCAAACAAATTAAAATTGAATGTGCTGAAAAGTGTGACACTGATAGTATCTAATAATAATGACAAAACAACAAAAATAAAAAATTGAACATATGGAATTAGAACAGGTTAAACAAATTGAATTGAATTATGTAATAAAAAAAGTAGCAAATAAGATTAGCTTTTTAGGAAGAATATCTAATAAATTAACGATTAATGCCAGAATTACTGTTTATAAAACAATTATTGCACCATATTTTTATTTTTGTAGTATATTTTTAATATGTTACAAAGTCGACTTAAAATGGTTACAGAATCAACAAAATAAGTTATGAGAATTATATTACATTGTTCAACATATACGAAAATCACAATAATGTTAGATTGTTTACAATGGTTAAGTGTAAAACAGCGGGTATATTTTAATTTCTTAATGTTGGTTTACAAAATAATTAATGATTTGCGTCCAAACTACATGTAAAAATTAGTGATACGTAACTATACATTGACATAACACGAGAAGCCGATGTGACATCAGTTTTCAAAATCAAAGTCACAAAATTCCTTTCTGTAAAAAGGTTTAAAATTATATAATGACTTACTAGATGGAAATAAACGCAAGAAAAATATTTATAAATTTTGAAAGGGGTCGTCTGAGTGATTATGTTAATAACAATTCTTAAGCAAAAATTAGTATAAATGGAAATATGTTATGATTTACGTTAAATTAGTATAATTTTTACTAAATAAAATTCTTACTTACTTAATATTTGTTTTATAAAATTGCTAATATATGCAAGTAATACCCCAAAAACCAAATGACAAATACTCGAATTATTATATAATATTATAAGTTACTAAATAATAGAAAAAGATTGTACGATAAAGCAACACTTGTTTCTAATAGTTTTAACTTAAAACATTTAATTACTAAGCGAAAATCGTTTTATAAGCATTGTCTGCTTAGGTTTTTTTTATTATTTATTCTTAAAAACTGTTGATTGTACAATACGACACATTAACATGCAATTTTTAGAAAATTAGTAAATAAATCTTCACTAACGTCGCAAGTTTCCAACAGTTCCAGGGCAATGCAGTTCCTGTCATGTGGTTAACTAAACGGAACCAAAAAGGTGGATAAAAGGGCCTACACGAACTCTAGAGCCTATTTCTTTCTGAGTTCCCTTCTTGAAAAACCGCTCTTGTTTTTCGAGAGCCTGTTTATGAATGATTTTTATCTTGTTGACAATCACTATTACTTGAATCACTTGAAGGACCAGGACATTTATTGAAATGTTGCTTATCGTCTGGACCTGTATCATTCATTTACTGGCGCTTCATTACAATCATTATCAACCTCTACAATAACCAGAGGCATCGACATACAAAAGAATTATGAGTATCATCACGCTTATAAAACTACTTTAACACATATTGTTTATTTATCAAAACTGGTTTGGGAGAGGTGGGTCAAAAGTCAAAATGTAATTAAAACACATTTGTACTTACTGGTAAAATTTCTGTTTGAATTTTTACTACTTTATTTTAATATCCATTTCAGCTATTAGTTAACATCCGTTTAAAACCTAGTAAAATAAACGTTACAAGCACACCAGAGATGTGTAGTTCCTGAACGAACTAGTTCAATTGTACTGGTCTCATCATTGAACTAAATGTATTAGTTTTCTATCATAAAGTACTAGTACTTTTATTTATTTGTTCCTATATTAGTCACCATAGAAGTTTAATAACGTAAATACTTTTATCTTCTAGATTGGATTGTCTACAAGGTCACACTCTTCCCACATTACTCTAGTAGGACAAATCCGCTTTTTAAATGTTACAAATTGGTTTTTTCAAAAACAGTGAACGTTTGAAATTAAGAACGTGAAATGTCCGCGTACAACAAAATTAATTGAAGTTGTTTAATACATGTATTAACGATGCTTTAGGGGAGGTTGGTGTTGAATAAAAAACAATTTTGGAAAGTAAAATAAAATTATGATTTTGAAATAAATAAATAAATGTTGGTTCTTGAATGGCATTCGTTATATTTATTAGAGAATCGGTGATCATTAATGACTATTAAGTTTTTAATTAAAGCTGCGTTGATTGTTTTACAAGCTTACAAGCTACAAGAAGTAGCAGCTACGGGATTTGAACCACGGCGTAGTGAGAGACCATTGGACACTCTACACCACGGCAGATTGCTTGTAAATTTCTTAGTTAAAGTATCACATTTGTATGTTTTTTATGTTACTTTTTGAAATTTCAATAAGCAAAAAATACTTATAGAAAACTTTTAAAAAAACGTTTAAAAATTTGACGACAAATATTTTAACGTAATGACAATGCACAAATAATTTTTCTCTGCTGTTTACGACAGATTTGTAGGTTAGAATCTTTAAACAGTGTTTATAAGAATTTTTTTTGCTGAAGTCTAAAATATACTTTATCTTGTCGTAGTTTTTCAATAAACAAAATCTGCTATGTATGCATACATGTAACAAGAAATCAACAAAGTTTTTTTTAAAGCAAATGCGGTAAAAAAAAGTATGTAAGAATTATTCGTACATAATAAGTCTTCAAAGATCAAATGGAGTAGTTTGACAAATTTGATTTACGTATCTTAAAAACGACAATTTATTTCATTAAATGTGTATCGTACTCTTAGTTTAAACTTCTAGTTAAGAAAATTAATTACAGATGTGTATTGGATAATTCAAAAAAAATCTTTTGTCATACTGGATTTGATTATAAAGAGTAATAATAAAAGGAAATTTTTATTTGTTGATGTCGCCACTTAACAAAAACAATATGATTCTCTATGAGTCACCAATGATGAAGACAACTATAGGTTTAAAAAAATATTTGGCGATTGTAATCTATATTCAACTTGTAACTGTACACGCCTGTTATCACAAAACGTTTTTGATAAATTGTACAATTTACGTTTCATAAAACTGAAAACCTAAATATTATTGGAGTGTTATTTATTTCATGTTCTAATAAAATTAGATTAATTTGTTTTATATCATAAATGTTTTTGCAACAAGTCATGAAAATAATTTTGTGTTTTTTACACTGAAAATACGTTTTTGATTTGTTTTGAGTGGCTTTGTTCTAGTAGGGTATTTATGTTGATTGATCATCACGTTTTTTATATTTGTTATTTTGACGACAAAAATTATTATCTATAACTGGTTGATGATGTTTTGCAATGTTTAATTAATTTTCTTTTAAATTTGCTTACAAAAGTGATTAACTAATTCTTTTTTTATTTTTATTATTCAATTAAAAGTTTAAACTAGACTTGTTTCTTAAGATTACACCAATTTTCAATAAAATGGTGAGTTTGAAACGGCATTTCAGTTTTTAATTTAGTAGGTGTTAGCACACCTATGCATCACTCTCTAATTGGAATACGGAACTAAATACCAGAAGTAAACATAAATCTGCACCATAAAAGAAAATATTATAAACACCCAAAGTAAAATTTTATTTTCTTAATTTAACTACATTGATCTGTTCTAGCTTAGACTGTACATTAATTGTAAATTATTTAAGTGTTAAGTGCCGTAACATAAACCGAATAGTGATATTTATTTATCGTTATTATTGAAACGGTCAAGAAATTATTCTCAAGTTTGAGAACGTTCACCGAAAGATATAAAAATATCTCGAACGTTTGACCATAATGTATAAATGCGGCACAAACAAATCATAGGTCAGTTATTTCAGCAATTCGAAGACGGGAGTGTTAAGAAAGTTATTCAAGTTTAAATACATAAGTGATTAACGCGTGTGTTTGAGATAAATATACGGAGTATAATCTTGTACGTCACTTTAAAGTAAGCAATAAATGTTGAAGCTAAAGTTATGCGCCGACTTTATCTTTGTGTGAAAGTTTTATATATAAATTAAGGTTTTTATTAAATACTCTAAGATTTAATTCGTTCGGTTAGCTATAAACGAGTACATATTTTTAGTATAAACAAATTAGTTTTATTAATAATCGTTAGATTATTTATTTTTTCACCGAGCTACCAAAAACACCGTTACAAGATGTAGATGTTTTTTGACAATTTAGAATCTTAAGTTTTTAATTACTTTTTTCAAAACATACTTTTAAACAATTCTTCTTTTTGTAATTAATTTCATGTAGAGCAAACTAGTTGAAACTTTAAAATTAGATTAAAAAGTACATCTTAATTTCATGCATTGTTATTTATAACTAGTGAGTGGCGTGAGTAAACCAATTAGTACAAATTAACCTATCCTGAGTGTGCAGGTTATAACCCATTAAAAAAAAACAGAACAAGAGTAACTACAAACGCTCGTTTACTCCTATTCACAACTAAAGAATTACAAGTAACACATATAAGCTTGTAAGAAGCAACATTATTTTGGAGTTCAAGTTTGTAAAAAATAAAGTCAACAAATGTTTAAAAATTCAATATTATAGTAAGAGTAATTAAAAAATCAAAATATAGAGAATATGCTTAACTTTTAAGTTAGGCAGCACACTGTACTACAATACTTACGGTTTACAAATGGCTTCATAGTACTAGTAAGGTGTGACAATAATCGTAAAATTTGAAAATATATATATCAGTATATTGCAGTAATATTACAAATACGATGTTAACATGGTTTTAACAAAAATTGTTTTAATTAGATCTTTTGATGTTAAGAAAATTTTTCTTTGTAAAAAAAATTAACGATATTAAAATCAATACATTTGCTTCCAAAGAAAACGCCATGATAATTAACTGTTATTATAACAATAAAACAATGAGTTTTTTTATTACTTGATACATTGTACCATTTGAATTATTGTTTGCTTGTTTGTTTTTATGTTGCACTTTACTTTCAGTGCTGTTTTTTAATTAATTTATTTCATTGTTACTTTCAGTTAAATTTGATGCTATTGATACGGCTATTTAAATAAGCCTGGTTAATAACATACAATAAAACTGAAACAAAATGCGTTACAACACAATTTAATTAATAAATTCAATGCAAAGCTTATAAGCCATAACCATTTTAATTAAATTGTGTAGTGATGATTTGTATTGGTTTTGAATTTATCATTAAATATCTAAAGCTTTAAGAGATAAGAATTTGGTAAATACAAATTTTTTTATTTGATGTTACAGCTCATTTTACAATAAAGTAAAAATAGCAGTGCGGAATGCTTTAACAGGCAAAAATGTTACAAATGAAAATTCCATTTATTGTTATTATTTATATTTTACAAATAAAAGCAAATTAATCTTAATATCACATAAGTTTATTACGGTTAAAGATAAAAAAATTTAATAAAAAAATTAACGTTAGTAAATGTATACTACGTAATAAACTAAACCAAAATCACAAATTTTAAACAGTGATTAGTAGTTTGTAAGTATAAAGTTATAGGTGGTATTGTGGTCTATTTTTGGTTATTCTGAAGTTGTTTATTTAATAGTAATACTAATAATACTTTCAGTTTTCTGTCGAAGACAAAAAACTTATGTCTTAAAATACTGTGGTCTACTTTAGTTAAAAAAGTTGTAATAATAAATATAACGTAGTATTTAATATAACGCGTTTGCAAGTATTAAAAGATAATATAGTTATAAAACTACGTATTAAAAGAAGAGTTACATAAATTATAATTTTTTTGTAAAATATTATGTACAAAAGTTTATTTTAATGTTTTGTGACATAAAATTAACTGTCATGCCATAAAGTGGTTTGAGATATGTTACCTTTTTGTACTAATAGAAAAATGTTTTATGCAAAGAAAAACTTTTAGAACCTGCAATTCATATAGATTAGATGTGCACATTTCCTACGAATTTTTAACTATAACTTTTTTGCGACTATATATTTAATTAACATTGAATTTATTTTGATTGTTATTTTATTACATAGTTACATGTGTTATTACTATTTAATTTTTTATTTTTAGATATTCCTCTCTATGTAAAAAACGGCGAGTATGCTTTACGCGTTTTAAGTACATATAATGTTATTTACCTCAATACCAATACATTAATTTTAATGAATCTTAATATAAATGAGACGGATCAACCTGTAAAATATAAATTATTTACGTTTTACTTTTACTAGTAGTAAAGTAAAGAAATATTAATACCGAAGCTTAAATTGTTTTCGTCAAGTTCTTTTAATAAATCTAATGCTGTTAGTATGTAAGTACGTTTTTCTTCAATAGTATTGTTTAGAACTAAAAATTGTCTTAATCTGTTTATAATAATTATTTGCGTTTAGAAAATGCAAAATGTCCCGTTTTTCTGTAATACTGGCGAATTTAATTTATAGATATAATAAACATAAACTACATTATAACTTGTGCTAGTGTCAAATTTGAAAAATATTATTCAGCGTGTTTTTGTATATTTGACATACAAAAACTTTGCTTTTGTAAACAGCATATATTTATTGTTATTATGATTTGATCTTTATTGACATAAATTAAATACATACAAATTGTTATAAGAAGAGAAAAAAAATAAACATATTATGGCTACAGGCCCAGTTCAGATAACAGGGTACTGTTGATGGAAATTCTGGTTCTTTTTTATGAACTAGTTCACCAGGTTTTGTTCATCAATCTGAACTAGTACAATGTACTAGTTCTTTAGGACCTTTAAGATAACGCACCGAGGGATGTACAAAACAAAGTTTGGTGTGCAGATTTGCATTAAACTCTGGTATTGAGTTTCGAATTTCAATTAGGGAGCCAGCATCACGGTACATACTAAATTAAAAACCGAAATGCCGTTTCAAATTCACAATTTTGTAAAAATTGGTGTAATAAAAATGTACTTTGTGTACAGATTATAGTGTACTTGAAAAGAATGTGCAAAATAGCAATTTTAATCACGTTTTATACGATAACATTATGTTGTATTTACTTTTATCTTTATTGTCAGCAAATTGGTGAGGAAAAATTTGCACTTCTTAGAACAGTTTATTTTTATTTATGGTGTCAACAACTTTAAGACACTTAATTAATATAACCGGTCTGTAATTTACGATTTATTTAGCAAAAAGTTTTGATTTTTTTAAATGTTTTATAGAACTTTTATTTTGACAGTTTTTGCTTGCATTGTGCTCTAATTTCACCTGCTAAAATAACAACCCGTTAATCAGATACACCTTGTAGACGTTTAATAACACCAGTATCATCTAGTATCATTCAACGGCTATGTTATGTTCAACTTTATTTTATTGTTTTCTTTTCGATAAAATGTAATGCGGCATTTTTATTGCTTCCTGAAAGATATTATTTCAACCTTCAACAACAACTTTAAAAAATTACGTACGACAAATATACCGTTTCACTGACAATACGTCGTGCATCTGCGACCGCTTTATGATTACTGAATTCAAACCATCGCGGGCTACAAACGCAAGAGCCCTTTCACATGTTAAAACTGCATATAAAATCTCGTAGTGGGGTTCGCGACGTCACGTTAGAATTCTCTGGTAAATATACAGCCATGAGATCAAATAATTGTAGTCCCAACATAAAGAAATTACCTATTTATAATATACGTTGCTTTGAATGACGACCAGATTAAATTAATGCCTTAGAGTAATAAAAAGTATATGATATCTTATAAAAATGTGTTTTTTTGTTTTAATAAACTTCTGGGTGGCTCGCGCCCAATAGCCATTATGAACCAGCCACCACTGATGGATACCAATCGTAATGAAAAAACAAACACTAAAAACAACGAAAAAAATGTACAGGGGCAGTGTGGCAAAATACTTAATTTGAAATACGAAATGCAAAATAACCTTTCTAAATAATATTTGAAATACAAAATGCAAAATATACATTAAAAAGTATTTAAAATTTGTATTTGAAATTTGTATATACAGGAAAAATTAAGTATATTATATAAAATATTACATAAATTAAAATACAGAATAAATTAGTAAGTTACTATTACTTGTAATTTTTACTAGAAATTTAAAAGATTTTACTAAATTTTACTATAATTTTAAATAGTAAAATTAGTATAATAGAAAATTGTCTACGTGCTTTTTTAATTAAAATTAATTTGACTGCAAACTAAAATTAATAATGCGTAATTTAAAAATGTATTAGTTTTCATAAAGTAAAGTTTTAGTTACAGAAAACTATAGCTGTCGACTTAATCTTGCGGTTTCTTAATGTTCATTGTAAATTATTAACTGCTAAGATAAATCTTAGTGCACAACAGTATTCAGTTTAATGTTACTGTTTCAAAGCGAATGAAGTGGTTGATAGCTTAGTATTAGGATTGTAGTTTATGGTAGCTTAGTCATACATGTATGTGACGCAAATTTTACAATTAACTTTTTTTTAACAGAAAAGCTGTTTACTGAAAATATAAAACAGTGTACGCTAGTTTTGATTAAAAGAGTATTATTTTAAACAGTTAATTAGTTAGATATTACTAAAAATTGAGTATTGCGCATATCAAATAATGAATATAAAAAATAAACAAAAATGAAAAAAAAAACAAGTGCTTATTAATTACGGATGACGTTACGTATATCATTAGTGTTTATTTTTTACGTTTTTACGTTTTTTAATTCAATTAAACTTTTCCAAAATGCGTGAAATTCTAAATCAAATCTTCAATCAATGTTAAAACTGTTTGCAAAATAAATATTTTTTAATTCCATAAAATTATTATACTAAACAAATATGGGTTTAATTACAGAAACATACATTTTTTATATCACGTTACTTAGAGTTTTTAATTAAAAAAATTAAGTAGTTTATTTACGTTATTGCATGGTTGTAAATCGGATATGTGGAATAATTTATAATTACTGCAATCACACCAAATCTAAAAGTTTTGATTATATAAAAAAAAGTAGAAGTGTACTCTTTATGTTAAATGAGAATTTTAAATACATTTGCAATAAACAATAATTAATACATGTTTAGTAAATAATTCGTTTTTTCACTAATCCTTGTTTCTAAAACATATAAAAATGATTACTACAATTAAATCCAATATATAAATAATTGTTTACACGTTTGTTACTTGCATAAATTTAAAAATGCACTACCCTGTATATTGATTGAATTAAAATTACTTTTCCATTTCTCAACGCCATCGTTGGTCCCTTCCGGTCGAGAAAACGACAGGTGGTCATTTTTTACTTTGACATCGTTCGCTATATAACCTGAGGCTTGCGTAACTTAAAACTGCTTTCTTAAAACACCCACGTATTGTGACACGATGTATAATGAAAATATCTATAATTAATTAATTTAATCAACGCAGGTGCCATGTGCTACCTCTCAAATCTGGGTTTTCCTATCTTAGTTTCTTGTCAAGTTTAAAATCTACGATGGAAAAGTTCTAATAGGAAGCTTTGGACCTATGAACTCTGTGATAGAAGGGCAGACACAATTGAATTTCCATTCGGAGGCAAATGATAACTAATACCATCTGTACGGAAGTGCATACGTATTAGATACGATTACTATTTCCAGTCGCATGCAATTGACAACTAATACCATCTTGGACGAAAGGGCATCTGTAACAGCATACGATAGGTTTCGGTTATCTTATATAAATGTTTTTTTATACTTGTTGTAGTTTGTGAGTCATTAGGTAGACACGATTATTTTTAGGTAGTTTGTTTATAGGAAGCTAGTAGGAAAACGTATTCTGAAAGTACACCTGAATCTTGGTAAGTCAATTTTTGATTTTAACTATTCGTTGTCGCTACGGTGTTGCTTATAAATCATTTATATTACTCGTGTCTAAACGTTGAAAATGATTTGCTTCTTATTACTATTACTCAATTAATTGAAGTTAAATTGTGATCGCATCGTCAACTATCAATTATTATTATTATTATTATTATTAATGCAGTTTACAAAGATATTTGTATGATCGGGTGGTTACACTCTTGATTTAATTGTATTGTAAGTTGCCGATACTTCTGGTGTTGTAGTACATACGTATACGTGTACTCAAATTGAATGTACCTACTGTGATGATATCAAATTATCTAATTGTTATTGATCCAAATCTTAATCTCTTAATCTTTCTAAAGTAATTAAAGTACAATTTGGTTTCTTCCTTTGTTTCATCCAGCTTTACGAACTTAAACAATTTTATATAAGCTTCGGGCCTCCTGTGCTGATCTAGCAAGAACTGTATCAGTAAAAAAAGATCTGGTGCCCTTTAAAATAAAATCACTTGAATTTTTGCCGCAGCAAACCTCTCACAAATAACACATACGAAATGAATTAAAAACACCCATTTATTACGTGGTCTTTCTTACATCGAGGAGGATACATATTTTTTTTTTCATTATTTTAATTATTTTTTTTAAGAAAAAGCAAAAGGATGCACATCGTTTTTAGTAACTTTATTTACCTGTAATAATTACATTACAAAAAGACAAGACTTATCGGCTTTGCAGTAAATATAGACGCTTAAATAATGTTGCTAGAAAAGACGCTTATATTTCACCATTTGTCTCGGTTATTTTAAATAATTTACATAATGGAAAATGCTTTAGTTTTTCAGATATAAAATCAGCATATTAGCAAATTTTCCTATCAGAAAAAACTCAAAAGTACAGAGCGTTTTTAAATGCAAGAAGATGATTGTTTTAGTTTCGTAGAATTTAGTTTAACTAACACATTCGCCACATTTTAGCGGCTAATTAAGTAAGGAGCTGGACACGATCTCAAACGGTAATACCTAGAAGATTTAATAGTAGCCACTAATACATTCGAAAATTGAGAAGCATTTTTAAGCGATTAAAAAATACATTCTTAGATTGCGAAAAGAAAAGCGTCATTTTTGTTTAATCTAATTAGAATATTTAGAATATGTAGTAGATGGAAATAGATTACATGTAGATCCTAAAAAAATACTAGTGAAATTAAACGTAGAATCAAGTTTTTTTGTCGTCAAAGATATTATCATATGACCAAAGCAATTTTCGCAGCAACCCCAACAAGCTAAATTAGTTATAGTCACTGAAAACTTAATGTTGATATAAATTTAAGAATTTAATCATTTCTGATAGATCCCATCAACAAAACTTGAAAAAACTTTTGTGAGACCACTTCTGAAGTATCCCTTTTCAAAAAAAAACAATCATTAACATCAGTTAACATGGTAAATAATTATCGGTGAGTATACATAAAAAAACAGATTGAGAACTGCTTCTTTTTCTACTGAATTTAATTTTTTTACTGTTTGTACACTACTTTGAATGAGGACTTTCCTATTGTTCGATTTATCCGTTCATCAGATTAAAGATAGTGTGGCGTTATCCTAGTTTTCTTAATTTACAACAATTAGCAAATTTTTTAAAACAGAGCAGACTCCAAGTTGCGGCCTGGGTCGGAATGTAATTCCAATAGAACTTTGAACCGGCAAAAAAATATCAAAACGTTTGCTACTGTAGCTGCTTCTTGATCGAGTATGACGTAAATCTCCGTTCATTTTGTGATAATCGATCAACACCAAGATGTATTTATTTCAAAAATCAGATTCTGGAAGCTCCGGGATATCAATTGCCACTCTGTCTAAAAAGTTATTGAAGTTATATTGTTTGATTGGTGTTTTGTGCTGTTTTTAGTGAGTAATTTCTAACGCGCAGATCGCGCACTTACACCACTCTATGACGACTTCTTTGCATTTCACCCAATAGTATCTTTCTCATACTTTTTATGTTTTATGTTTGCAGATGAATAAAAAATTAACAAAAAAAATTGTGATTGGGATTACTAACAAATGTGTAACACTTAACATATGACATAACATTAAGAGTTATATTATTTACACTTTGTAAAAAATATATTTTTTTTTGTGAAATGTTTAATCTTTTATTAACTGCCGATCAGGAAATTTTGCTAGCGAAGATTGGACACTAAGCACAGCTACTCAAAATTATAAACTGTTATTATATCATTTAATCAAATTTTAAAAAAATGCAAAGCACAGTATTATTTTTTTAAATACATTCTGCACATTAAAAACAGTTGTTATGAACGCATTACGAACGGCATAATTTTCATTATGAGTATTGCATAGGCACCGAGTATGTGGATTCGTGCTACTTTTTGAAACACCCATAATAATTCTTTAATTTTTTTAGAATTGTAGAATTTGTTCATGTCATTTTGATGTGTTGGCACTTAGAGCCATTTCTGTGCAATTGTTCAAACCTGAATAATTATTTTTGATTATAACATTTAAATTTAATCTGAAAGTCTTAATTTTACAAACATAAATTATAAAATTCTTAAGTGCAAACTTAATAATATAATTGTGTTGTAATCCAATAGACAACGTTATAAAATGTATATCAGCGCATTCTTTACAATGTCATAACATGTATTGTATATTAGCAAATTCTTTACAATGCCATAACACATAAGCAAATATATGTAATATAAGTTGACAATGAAATAATAAAAAGTAGAACTAAGCAATTTGAACTATATAAATACTCAACTTTTTATTAATAATCATTCAACATTAAGTTGTTTGATCACTTGACACTTGCCCTAGAATCCGGTATTGTTCAAATATTGATTACCTGGGCAAGTGTCAAACTATTAAGTACGAACCACCACCGTGCTTAACATTTGGTCTTTCGAGCTGGATCCACCATTATCATTCAACATTAAGTTGTTTGATCACTTGACACTTGCTCTAGAATCTGGTATTGTTCAAATTTTGAGCGAACCACCATCGTGCTTAACAGCAATTTAGTTCTTTAACTATACACAAAACACGAGATGTCCAAACGCTTAAAACATTGCTCAAGCAATAATTACACTTGAGTCAAGTTTCCTAAAGCCACTACAGATATTTTTCTTGATTTCAAAATGAAGAGAAAAACAAAAAAATGGGAATTTTTTTTGTCTTTCTTGCTCAAATAGATGAACAATAAGTTATGTTTGAACAATGCAAATTTTATATCAAAACTTGTAACATTTGAAGATATAGTTAAAGCAAAACCAAGTGGTTTCCTGTCCCGTTTGAAATTCTTTAAGTTCTATTCTATTATATGAAAACTAGTCTTACGTAAAATTGAGAACGTCCATTATTCTTTACGCAACTAATGTAGTACCAACATTATTGTTATCGATGTAACATACTTATTGAAATAGTATGTACTGAGAATCACACTTTTGATGATCATAGTAAACGGCATTGTAAAATGAGTGTTAAATGATATGAAATTAAAATTGCATTGATTTTTATTTATATATTTATATATAAAGAGATTACTTATGAATAGGGTAAAACTTAAAATCCAGGGGCATGTGAATATGAATGAATCATTTGGTTATTATCATTTTTAATAACATTTTTTTTTGTAATATAAACATGTTGTTTGTTGAAACCTATTTAGGATAATTTTCGTCCTTATCTGATCTACTAAATATGCAATATGTTTGACAAAGATACAAGTAACGATTTAGGTGAAAAGATGTTTTGAACAAACTAGTTTACAAATTATCTAAGAATGTACTTCCATCGCAAATGTATTACTTTTCAAGCATACCTACTAATTTTTTTAAATAAACAATCGTACATTAAAAAAGTGGCGTTAAGAAACTTAAATGTATAATCGTACGCTACTGTAGTCTAATTGTAGATCAATTACAAAAATGCTTTTTTGTGTGAATTTTTTTTTTATTTAGTTATTATTATATACTAATTATTATTATTTATAAAACACTCTTGTCGTTTTAACTACTCCGTTTGTATGTTGCATAATGATTGTAATTAAATTTTTCAGAAAAAAATCGGTTTTAGACTTTTGAACAACTATCAACAGAAAAACTCTTTCAAATTAGACTTAACAAAGCATCTGGTTCAGAAAACTAGATATTTGATAATATTATAAACCAATTTATTGCATATTGGAAATTGATTGATGGTTTAGAAAGTTTGTCAAGAAAACGACCTCTACTACCTACACTTTTACGCATCGATAAAGATAAACTATTACATTTCAAGATTGGCTGTTATTTGATCTAAAACTAAAATATTGACAACAAAACTAGTCGTCGACATTCGATTGGCAATTGGTAACTCCAGCAATAATTAAATTACATTTTAATTTAAACAATTGCAGTTTATTGCGTAGTTTTGTAGTGGTAAAATTTATCTGTGATTTAGCATCAAGTAATGCACAACACAGATGACTATTACCTACGGCGGCGGCGTTTAAATTTTTTATACACGCGGTTGATAACAAAGATAAGATGTCCGTATTACTAATTAATTCAGACTTCTTCGTTTAGGAGGGGCATGTAAAACCACTTTAATTTATTTTTGTGGCAACGTTTTGTGCTAAAGGTGAGCACTACATCAGGCCAAAGAATAAAATCAAATGAGAAAAAAGTATTCCACTATAATGTTAAAAAAATTGTATACAAAAGCTTTTGCAAATTTCTTTTCTTTTCTAATTTTGTGCTCCTGTAAGTCGTGAGCTTGAGGCAGTTTCCTCCAACGTTCAACAAACAATTGACAAAAAAAATTAATTGTTTGTTGAACGTTTATGTCCTGCGTTATATAAAAAATTTTAATTATTGACTATTTTATGTTTAATGTTTTATTTATTATTAATTAAACACTCGTAAAGTTGTTGATGTCCTTGGTCGGTGGATTGGTCTACTTGATTTTATTTTTTGGCCTGATGAAGTGCTCATCTTTAGCACGAAACGTTGCCACAAAAATAAATTAAAGTGGTTTTACATGCCTCTCCTAAACGAAGAAGTCTGAATTAATTAGTAAACATACAGAGGAGGAGAAAGAATCTTTACCAAGATGTCCGTATTGCATTTTTGAATCTGAGGATTATTGTTTAATGACAGTTTATTTGAACTCACGAACAAAGCTTCAAGATTCAATTTTGATTAACTTGGATATGCAATGACATGACTAGTATTTAATTTGGTAGTTACTTTATCGGAAATAATGACGTTTTGAAGTAACTTTCAATTTTTTTAAATTGTTGAAACTCAATAGCACTCTTTATTTATTTTAACTGTTTCTAATGTAATTTTTAATTTTCTATCGATTTGCACTAGTACTTTTTTTCCTAACATCTACAGTTATGGAGATATTTATAAATTCTCAATTAAACCACAGCAATCATTATTTTAATCAATCAGGTTTATTTTAGTAGGTTTTGTTTTTATTAAACAAAAAACATAAAGAGGGAAACCATTAAAAAATCAACAAAAACAAAAACACTATTAATTTAATTAATAATTTAAGAGTTCAAAATTTTGCTCATTTTGTTGTAGGGACGTCTCAAGTTTTTGCCGTAAAGATTCACGCACATTTTTTAACATCTCGTGATGTTAGAAAATGCGGTTCCTATTCTTTTTTTTCAGCAAATTTCTTATAAAATGAATTAAATTTAATTAAACCAGATTTTAAAATACCTTTTTGATTTTTTATTATTGATGCAACGTTAAAGATTAAATAAAGATAGGACATTCTCTAACTAATTGTTATTGTTGCTCACGATTATATTCATACAATTCTCAAGTTACATCTACCTAATTTATTATATTTTCAAAGATTAAACAATCTAAGCTCAAAGGACCATATTAATAATTGGCTTTAATTGAATTTGCTTTTGTGTACAAGTTCACATTATCGTGTTCAAACAAAACAGTTAATTGCTTACGTTCAATGATAGATATTAACTACTTCTACGATTAAATATGTGCTAACTCTTAAATAATTAAAAACTTTCTAATAGCTTACAGATACACAAGTGTTCAAATCCTTTTTTTGTAAATAACATAAAAACGTATTCATAATATACTTACTTAAATAGTATTTAAAAATACGAATATAAAAAAATTATGAACAAAGCAACTAACTACTCTACTAATTCTTTTAATTTAGACAACGTCACGTACATATTGTTTTCTTTCAAAATGAAATAATCTATCTTTTTTATTCTTGAATTTCATTAATAGTAATTTACGTAAAAAGCGTCGGAAGTAAATATATAGCATAACGAATTTTAATGTGACTACATTACAGTGAAACTATAGACGAGAGTAACGTATATTATTTTTTATAAAACTACATTTTTAAAAAAAATTAAAATGATTATAAATATAATTTTGGTACTACATTTATTAGTAAATATTTTTTTCAATTTTAACTGAATTTTTTAAATGATTTTTCTACCTGTAACATATTTGTTCCAATATAATAATTGACTTTAAATAGTTGGTTTTATGAGGGTTTATACGTTATACTTTGCCGCTCTGGAGCTTTTATTGTTCATTACGTAATTATACTAACAAACAAATATTTACGTTTGCGATGTTGGCAAAATAAAAAATAATTTTTAATGAGATCGTCTTCATTTTTACAAAAGTTAAGTTATGTAAAACTCCACAATAAATTTTAAAGTTGTGCTAATTTTGCCTGGACAGTATTAGCAAATAATAATAATTATCCTTTAGATATGATCAAAAAACTTCAAAATAAAATTTTTAATTCCATTAATATTAAAAACATTTCAACTCTTACTCCACTTTCAGATAACATTAAAAAGACATATTTTTCTCTTCCTTACATTGGTCGCTCTTCTTTTCAATTTCAAAATTTATTTAAAAAGCATAATATTAATATTTCTTTTTTATTTAAATTTAATTTAAAATCTTTACTTGTCAATAGTAAAGATAAAGTTGATATTCTGAATAAATCTGGTGTTTACAAATTAAATTGTGGTAGCTGTAGTACTTACTACTTACAAGTAAATAAAATTTGCTTACTTTGCATTGCTTTCGAAATTGATCGGGACTATGCTGTCGGCAGTCCTTGCCGTGCTATCTAAAAAAAGTTAGTAATGGCGTGTGCTTTTGCCTTTTCATGTTTTTTTTTACCACACTTTGACTGGTACGTGTAAATGTAGTTTTAATTACAACTCGACCTTTAAACTATACGCAGTTTTAACGAATAAAGAATTAACATTTCGTTAATTTAATGGGAGTAATAAAACTAATAATTTTTTGTTAAGTAAAACGGATTGGAAGTAGTAATGCAATTATAGGTAATTAATGAAACTTTTTTAAGGCCGCTACAGCATAATAGGATTAAACATACACAAACTCTTGTGGTTACTCAACCATACACGGATCTGTGGCGTTAGTTTGTAGCTCTTACCAAGGATTATGTAACCACAAAAATAACCGTCGTCAACACACCAGGAGTTTGCTTAGCCGCACAAGCGTTGAAACTGTTATGCAACTACCGACAGGAATAAACAGATACACGACACAAATTCAACACTTACTGAAGATGATGTGCAAGACAATTATAAGGATTTCAAATGAAACCTCCTCCTGGCTTTGGTAGTTCGGTCGGCGGCTATTGATTAACTAATTAGCTTAATAAGAAAACAAAACTTTTTTTGTAATTCAGATTATGTAATTAAAATAAATTATCTGTAACTTATGACATTAATGACGGTTTTAAATATCGATCTTGATTGATTTCAAGTAATCTCGGGACTGAAAGATATGGATTTTGTTACACAATGAATTGGCGGTAAACAAATGATGCAGATGCAGTTGAATAACAGCGTACTGGTGGTCAATAAATTTCCAGGTTGTTCCAGTGGTCTAAGTAACAGCGTGCTACAAGCTTCTAGTAGCTTACAAACCCTGCACGACCAACTCCCTGTAGGATTAAAACAATACCTATCGAAGAGAGGGGAGGTTCAAGAGATTTTATTTTAAAGGGCGCCAAATCCTTTTTTTTTCTTTATAGCTCCTGCTAGATCAGCACAGGAAGCTCGAAGCTTGTATAACATTTTTAAGATTCGTAAAGCTAGAAGAAACAAAGAAAAAAACAAAATCGTTAACAACAATTGTAATTTAATTAATTTAGAAGGATAAAGATATTAAGATTTGAATCAATAACAATTAGATATAATTTGATAGCATCACAGTAGATAAATTCTGTTATGTCCATAGCAAACACAGTTATTATAAAACACAATTCTTAAATAATAAACATAAAACGTTAATACATTGTCACCATTGCAATTTCACGGAATTTTCATGATTGTGCTTATACGTGGTTACAACACTTTCCGATTGGTGACGCCACCAGACGGAAACAGAAAACATAATTGCCACTTTTTGGCTAAATACATAACATCCCTCCCTCACAAGCTAAAATCTATATCCTTTTTTTTACAAATCTAATTTAACAAGTTTCTTAAATAATCTTTTATGTCTACTATCTACATCATTATTACTAACAATATCCTTAATACTATGAGATACTTGGTTATTTGCAGCTGAGCCTGTAACATGACTATTGCTTGTGAGACTTTGCGGAACAACATCAGCTAGTGCGTCCAACTGTGTGGATGTTTCAAGGATTTGGTTTAAATGACGTTTCCAAACCAGACCATAGTTATATATAAGTTTAACTTTATTCATTGCCATTTGGCTTACAAATTTTGGTCGTGTTATTACATTACATATATATTACATTTTCTGATCCCTTCTCCCCCCTTAACTTTTTCCTCCTGTTCCATACTTCCTCCATCCATTCCACTCCTTTTCCGTTTTCATCTAAGATATCCACTGTTTTCATCCCCTCTTCTCTTAATTCCCTGCATCTCTTTCTCATGTGGTTAATGTCTTCCCTTTCTTCTCCACATAGCCTGCACAACTTTTCTGGTTCTTCTCTCCAATATTTGTTCCCATAGTTATAATTGTACACAGATATACTATAGGGCCCAGAACTTTAATAATGGTTGCTTTAGCCCAACTTTTTTTGTTTAAATCTCTGTAATCGCGACACCGTACCACCTCTCCCACTGAAAAAATAACTCCCTGCCTTTTCCTAATTTTTCTATTTTAAACTCATCTCTAAGATAATCCGGTTTAACTTTGTCAAATCGAGTCTTAAATGGTCTACCAAACCTCAATTCTGCAGGACTATTTCCTGTAGTGCAATGCTTAGCGTTACAGTAAGTAAACAAATATCGTGGCAATACTGTGTTACTCGATAAATTTTTATTTTTTAAATCACCCATTGCCTTACAAGACCAGTTTTGACAGATTTTACTACATTTTCAGCTGCCCCATTGCTTGTTAGATGGTACGGAGGAATCAGCGTGGGTTTAATACCGTTATTTGAACAAAAATTTAAAAACTCCAAGGAAATGAAAGCTGGTCCGCTGTCTGAAACCAGCTGATTTGGAATACCATATCAAGAAAAAATCAATCTCAATGTTTCAATAGTTTCCTCTGATGAAATAGATTTCATTTAAATAATCTCCGGCCAACGTAAATACGAATCAATTAATGCTAAGTATACTTTGTTATTTACTGGTCCAAAAAAATCAACATGAACAGGGGCGAAAACGTGTCTAGCTTGTTCATAAGAAATCACGATTGCTTTAGGTGGTTCTGATTTAACTTTGTTACATTAATCACAACCTTTAACTAAGTTCTCTATCTCTGTATCGATTTTAGGCCACCAAAAATAAGAACGCGCCAAGCTTTTCCTTTTAACAATACCTGGGTGTGACGCATGTAATTCATCTAACAATTGCTTTCAGACCTTTAAGAGAATCAAAACGCGAGGTCCACGCATAATAATATATATATCAATATATAATTTTGATCTTCTAGGGAAGTAAGTTTTTAAAAAATTATAATTCGCACTATCTGAAGACAAATGCTTTGGAAAACCTTGCTTAATAAATGTATACAGCTGATTCAGAATGTCGTTATTTTGTATTTCGTTTTTTATATCGTTTCCATTAATAAGAACGGTTGAATTTTCAACCACAAAATTTAAATAGGAATCTATCGTTTCCTTGCTATAATTAATAGGCAATCGCGATAAACAGTCCGCGGTAAAGTTTTTAGAACCTTTAATATGACATATTTTATAACTGAAATTATTTAGAAATACGGACTACCGTTGGAGTCTACCCGCCGTCATTACGGGAATACCCTTTTTGTCACCAAATATGTGCGTGAGTGGTTTGTGGTTAGTTTCCAGAACAAACTCTCTTCCCATCAGAAACTGAGAAAACTTCTTCACCGCGCACGCTTCCTTATCGAGCACCGAATAATTTATTTATCGGAATTTAACGTTCTAGAAGCAAAGCAAATTGGCCTTGTTGTGCCATCAGGAAAAACATGAGAAAGAACACCAGCAACCCCACTTAAACTAGCATCACTTGAAACTTTAATAGGAAGATCGGGATTAAAATGAGCTAGGACTGTGTCCGATGCTAAAATTTATTTTGATTTCTAAAACGACCTTTGGCAAGCTTCACTCCAAATAAAATCAGAATAATTGTTTAAAAGTTCATATAACGGTTTTAATAATGCAGTTACATTTGGAATAAATTTTAAGTAATATCCCACCATTCCTATGTAAGATTTCAAACCTGAAAGCTAGACTCGTCTAGGACAGTCCAATATTCCTTTGATTTCAGCTTTATCTTTCCTTAAACCATCCTTATTTATTACATGGCCTAAATAATTAATTTTGGTTTGTAAAAGTACACACTTTTGTTTTTTTAATCTAAAACCTGCATCCTAGAGTCTATGAAAAACAGTTTGCAAATTTTTAATGTGCTCCTCATCATTCCTTCCCGTGATCACAATATCATCCAAAAAAACTACAACGCCGCTTATCCCTTGAAGAGTTTTATCCATAATGTGTAACAAAACCGATTGTGATGTCCGTATTTGTAATAAAATTGTGTATAAATCCCGACAAATACGCGTGGACTTCGACCTCGTCGCGTCTACAAGAGTACGTGACGAAGAATCCCTACTCTAAATGTCCACCGAAGCGTGACCACCAGCCGTATAAAATAGCATGCATCACCGGGAAAATCTATCTATTTTTACCAGTTCTCCTTGTGTTTACCTGGAAATATAACCGTCCTGAACCGTCCAAAAATATTAACAACCTGCACCGTACCTGACAATTCTCCTGATTCGCGATTTACCATTTGCATCCGAATAGTTCATTCATTTTGTACCATAATCATATTTGTTACATTTTGTATCATCATCATCTTTCATTCATTCCGTACCGTTTGCATGTACCTCGTCCTGTCACCTGTACTGAGTGTATTCATCGCCAGCACCTGTATTTGTAAGTAGCCACCCTTTTGTACCAGTATTGATCGATTTTATTTTATTTTACCTGAATGGTCCTTTTTAATTTCGTTATTTCATATACATCCCTGTTGTAAATAATTTCTCTGATCTGCAATTTCGTGTTGGGGCCAGTGTGGACAGTGGCGATAACTGCCGATAGTTGCACTAGCCAACGTAATCTCCGTATTGGGTCGTTTGACCTCTAAAAGCCTTCGGGAACATAATTGCTTGTTGGCGGACACTAGCGAACCGCCGATAGTTGCCCAAGTGCTTGCATCCACGAACCGAAACCTCCCAGTAGACCCTGTAAATATACTTTATAATAGAATTACTTGTTGGCGGATACTGGCGAACCGCCGATAGTTGCCTGAGTAATCATTGCACCGAAACCTTGTTACATAAAACGGGATTTAGCCTCTACCGTACTTCCACGTAGCATTCATTCATCCTCGTTAAATCTTGAAAACTAGTATTCATTACCGAAACATTCTCGACCCCTACATCTTCTCTTAAAGTCGGTTGCCATCCCTGTACCCTGTCATCTCTAAAAAACCCATTCGTTCATTGTCATTTCGCAATTCATACATACCCTGTAGTAACCTTCGTACAAGTCGCAACCTCCTAGTAATTTCCATTTAAGATCCTGTTTATATCGCATAAACGATCATTGTACACCCTTAATATTTGTGCTAGTAACATTCCCGTTCATTCACTATTGGAACTTATACCAGTAATTTTCCACACACCTGTTGTAGATAACACGCCTGTCCGACTTTACCTGAAAATTCCGTTTAACCGTTATTTTACCGTTTGTATAATACATCAACTCACCTGTGTAAATCCTACTAACACCTCGATTAATTACAGAGCAGTATTTTAATTAATTACTTGCAGCAAAGTTCGCAGCTGGAAATTCACGCCGCCATTTTACAAGCGCATTTGACACTAATAACCTTATTAACCTTGCAGTGCGAAATAAACTACTAGAGGCGTCACATTGGGGGCGTCGCTCAAAGGCGAAGAACAACACGCCAGGAAATCATTTATTTAAGAGTTTTTTTGTAATTATTACAATATACTTAAGTTTATATTATTGTGTTTATTTATCTCAACGTATCTACCGCAAGCTACCCCGGAAGAGTGGTACAAATGTGCTGAAAAATAGCACAAGCAGGCTTTGTGCCAAAAGGTAGCCTCTCCATCTTATATATACCTTTGCGAGTTGACCACGCAAAAGTAGCTTGGTTTCCTTCTCCAATTCCAACTGGTTATACGCATGACTTAAATCAAGACGTGAAAATTTCTCACCACCTTGCGAGGCATTAAACAATTCCTCAATACTAGGTAGGGGGTACTTAACATCTTTCAAAGACGGGTTCATTGTAATTTTGTAATCGGCACACAAACGAATAAAATTATCGCGTTTCAAAATTGGGACCAAAGGAGTTTCCCAGTTCAAATTTAGAACCTGTGTAATGACTTCCTCTCTCTCTAGTCTTTCTATTTCCGCCTCCACTTTATCTTTGTAAGCAAATGTCACAGTTTGTGGTTTACAAAATTTAGGTTTTGCACCTTCCAGAATTGATAATTTGATCTTCTCATACTTAAAATGCCCTAACTTATTTGTAAATAATTTTGCGTAATTTGCTATTAATTTATTCAAATTTGTTGAAACACCATCATAGCAATAGAATAGATTTGAGTGTGATAATGAATTATGAAAAATTTTCAGCAAATCTTTGCCTAATAAAGGCGTACTACCACTTTTAATAACTAAAATGTTTAGCCTCTCTGATATATTCTCAATCCTTAATTCTACATTAATTATACCTTCAGGCACAATCTCAAGACCATTGTAGCATTTTAGAATTGTTTTGCAAGCTTGGAACTGTACATCTTTGAGATGTTCTAAATAACAATTTAAACTGATAGCTGAAATAACCGATCCTGTATTGACTTGCATTTCAATTTGTCCATCATTCATTATGACTGTAATTAAATAATCTTTCTTTGACAATTGCTTAAAATCTTTTAAATTGAATAATTCTGTCTCAGTTTCTTCTGAGCTAACTGATTCACAATCTACATTTTCATGTAATTGAAATACATTTTGCCTCTTAAATCTACAAACCGCTGCAATATGCCCTATTTTCTGACAACAACTACATTTTGCATGCTTGAAACTACACTTAGAAAGATTGTGATTTTTCTTACCACAGCTAAAACATTTTAATACTGATTCACCTCTACAATACTTGGTCCAGTTACAACTTCCATGCTGTGCTGCTTGGAATGTTGATTCTTCTCCTTATTTTCGAAATGACCCTGATTACTGCTATGTTTCTTCGACAACTAATAAACTTCCTTGCTTCTTAAATTCAATGCAGCTTCTTTTTTGATAGCAATGTCTAAAAACTTTTTGTAGTTGGGTCTTCCTTGCACATCCTATCCAATATTCTTCCTCTACACATACCATAATTTTATTCAGCTCTGTTCCAAATTTACAGTTAACTGCCAGCTTCTTTAATCTTGCGTACCATGATGCCACTGGTTCGTTGATTTCTTGTTGAGCTTTATAGAATTGTATTCTCTCGTTGAATACAGAAATGCACTTCATGAACTGACCTTGTAATACTTCACAAATTTCTTCATACAATTTTGAATGTGGAGGCTATGGATCACACAAATCTCTAAGTATAACCTGTACTGAAGCACTTAACGTAGTTATTAAAACTGCTACCTTCTTTTTTCGTTAATGGAATTTGCCACAAAAGATTGCTCTAACCTTTCTTTATAAATATTGAAATTCTCTGAATTTGGGCATATTTCCCAATAACGGCATCTTAAAATTGTTAGTGTTACTGTCCAAACTTAAAAATTCTTAAAAATTGATTACAGATGACACGTACTCGAGCTTAGGCATGTTCTTAAAAAAAATTTTTAGTCGTCGTTCGTCGCAGATCATAATTAATAATATAACTATAATATAATATAAATATAATAAAACAGTTATTATAAAACGCAATTCTTTAATAAACATAAAACGTTAAGGCTCGATACAGACACGCGTTTGTTTATCGCGCGGTGCCGCTGCGGCACCGCAATTGCGGTCTGTGATACAAGTTAATGCATGTTCCGATGCACACATGCCTCCGGCGACGTTGCGGTAACGCGCGTTCGTCTTGCGTGCATTTTGCGCCGCCACTTCTCACGGGAACGCAGCGGCGCTGCGCACGCAAGCGCGGCTCGTAGTTCATTGTTGTAAGTAGAACGATACAGACGTGCGGTGTTGTGTCTCCGAAATGTCCGACAATTTAGATGAAATTGACATTGAACTGTTTATTGGTGCAGTGCAGGAGCATCCTGCAATATGGAATGTTGCACTGGAAGAATATCATGACACGAACAAAAAGAGAAATGCATGGATAACAATTGCGCGTCAATTTCAAGAAGGATTTGATGAGATGGAGGACAAAGAAAAAAAAAAATTATATGTAAGTGTAATATTCTTATATATTTGTTAATACAAAAATGACAATAGCTGTGGACAAATCCTTAGGTAAAATATATTGCATGTAAAAGAGTATTAAATAAAGTTTGCTTGCCATGAAGCGCTGCCAACATCAGAAACCAAATAATCAGCCAACTTGTTTCTAGCTTCAGTATACTGAGTAGGTGGTCGTGAGGATCCGATGGTGTCTGTCACATTAATAAACCCTGGTACACTTAATATATCTTGCAAGTCGAACCCATCTCTATCTCTTACAAAATTATGGAGAGCACAACATGTCTTTATTATAACTTTGGCAAAGTCCAAATTTGCATTGATAGCTTTATGGAAAATTTTCCATTTACTTGCCAGTATTCCAAATGTACTCTCTACATTCCTGCAGGCCCGAGACAATCTATAATTAAAAATCCTTTTCGTGTCTCCCAAAACTTTGCCAGTGTAAGGTCTCATTATGTGTTTGGATAGGAAAAACGCTTCATCGGCAACAAATATGTAGGGCATGTTTGGACCTGCTGTTTGTGGAAGAGACTGAGTTTTTGGAAGATTCAGTTCATTATTATAGAGCCTCCTATAAAAGTCACTTTCTTCAAAGATAGTGCTGTCAGAGTCTTTTCCGAAAGCACCAACGTCAATGTAAATAAACTTATAATTTGTGTCAGCAATAGCTAGTAATACAATCGAATAATAATTCTTGTAGTTATAAAAAAGCGAGCCACTCATCACTGGTTTTCTAATTGTGACATGCTTGAGTACATGAGTACGGTTTTGAAACCCTTCCGCAATTTCTTTCCACCGATCTTCTGTTAGTTCTGGAAAAGACTCTTCTTTTAAAGTAGCCCAAATCGCTCTGCAAACTCTTCTCAAAATGGATTCTATTGTTGAGTGTCCAACTCTATATGTTAGGTGCAGGTCCACCTGATCCCATCCACTTCCCAAATACCTGTAGAAAACGTATTTTTTAGTATACGAGTAATATTATACAGAGTGCTGCTTAAGTATGAAATGTATTAAATAATTAAGCCATTTATATTTTTTAGGCAAATCGATCGGACAGGTCAAATTTTATTTTATCTTCCGCATATTTAGACATTTACAGTATGTACAGGGTGTCTCAATTTCATGTACGACTAGCACTACCATTTTTTTTAATGAAACCACCTATTTCTGTTCACATACTATAGAAATGAATTAATTATTCAATATATTCCATACTTTAACAGCACACTGTTTAGTAGTTGCACAACATTATGTTTTGTTTATTTTCAGGCAACACATTGACGAAGAAGTGGAAAAATCTAATAGACAATTTTATGAAAAGTGTAAAGAAGAAAACCAAATCCGGACAGGCTGCCGACTCAGGAAGACGGTACATATATGCTCGCCAATTATCGTTTTTGCAACAGGCCGGTGCCACGACAGACACTCAATCCAGCGTAGCAGACGACGACGCTGAAGAGACTCGACGCGAAGAAGCAACTCATGAAACCCGAACTAGACAAGCAGAGCACCTGCGGCCTCCTCGCTATGAACCCGGCAGATCAAACAAGCGTAAACGTGATATAGAGGCCCAACTGATAGAGTATATGAAGGCTCTAATTCCGTCTACAACTGTAACTGCAACTCCAGAAATCAATCCGGATAGAAGTTGTTTTGAAAGCATTCTTCCATCCGTAAGTGCTTTCACTGAAGACCAGAAGCTGGAGTTTCGTTGTGAAGTGCTGAACACCATAAAGCGTTTAAGAATGTCTCAACACAGTACACAATTTATCCCGCAATGTAATGTGCGTCAACAGGAAAGGTACACTGGATATGCAGCAACCATTTCCCCATATCAACCACAGCCCCATCCACTAACTCGATCCCGCCAACATGTTCCTCGACTAACTGAACTCCGACCATTCTCCTTTCCGACACCTCATGTAGCATCTGCTACATTGCCTCAACCCTCTCCTACATGGTCTCAACCCTCTCCTGCATGGTCTCAACCCTCTCCTACATGGTCTCAACCCTCTCCTGCATGGTCCCAACCCCCTCCTACATGGTCTCAAACCTCTACGGCATTGTCTCAGCCCTATAACAGTGGTCTAACTACACAACCAACCTCTCCATCAGATGGTTCCGTAAGCCAGGACGTTGACCGTGAACAAGAATGTATTGACCTTTACATTGGCAGCGGGTAGCTTAACAGAAATATATTGTATTCTAGAATGTTTATTTTAATAAAATAGCTTACAGGGTTTATGATCTGGTCACTTTATTTTTGTCTGTTCCCAAGTAGCACCATATTATAATTAACTGATTATATACCTTCATCTTACATACATTTTTATTTATGCAGTAAAAACGCGTTCTCATAAAGAAACCAACACCGGTTCAAACTTTACCATTATGTAACAAAAGCAAAATTAAATGGATTTTTAAGAGCAATTATTAGCAATTACTATTTTTTATTTTTATTAACTATTTTTGGTCAGTATCGCTGCTTTCTGGCCCAAATATGACTCCTCCTGCTACGTTGGTTGATTCACGGGAATTATTGAATTAACTTTATAAAACAAACTTACTTCTACTCATACTTCTACTTATAGCCAACATTTCCACCGGAGGAATCGCGCGTCTCATTGGTGTATCTTGGGACTTGATCTTGTCGGTGAGTCTCCTCGCAAGCTCATCAAATGACTTCACACTCATTCGGAACTCTTTAAAAAACCTATCTGGATTGTCTCTGAGATCAAAAAAAGAGGTAACAAATCTGCCTCTTGTGAGTCGTAACTCAGTATATGGATGTATCCAATAGCGTCTATTGATCTTCCTAATAAACATTTTGTATACAAGAAATGCAAAAATTGCACGTTTTCTCCTGACAACTTCCATCTTCGGAAGGAACTTGCGAACTGGCGTCATTTCGCCGCTAAGGGTGTACTTATTTTGAGGCAGCCGGTGCGGCAAACAAACACGTGTCTGTATCGAGCCTAATACATTGTCACCAATGCAATTTCACGCCATTTTCATGATTTTGTTTATACGTGGTTGCAACACTTTCCGGTTGGTGACGCCACCAGACGGAAACAGAAAACATAGTTTTTTGGCTAAATACTTAAAAAATTCAATTTGAGTACAACTATTCGTATGTACTAAAACATCAAAAGTATCGGCAACTTACAATACAATTGAATCAAAAGTGTAACAACCAGAACATACAAAAATTTTTGTAAGTAAATTACATTAATAATAATAATAATAATAATAATAATAATAATAATAATTGACAGTTGACGTAATCAGCATGCGATAACAATGTAACTTAAATTAATTGAGTAATGGTAATAAAAAGCAAATCAATTTAAACGTTTAGACACGAGTAATAAAAACGATTTATAAGCAACACCGTAGCGACAACAAATGGTTAAAATCAAAAATTGACTTACCAAAATTTAGGTGTACTTTCAGAAAACCTTTTCCTCCTGGCTTCCTGTAATCAAACTACCTGAAAATAATCGTGTCTACCTGGTGACTTACAAACTACAACAGGTACAAAGAAACAACTCCGAATGGAAATGAAACGTATCGTATCTGGTACGTATGCACTTTTGTAGAAGATGGTATTAGTTATCAATTGCCTCCGAATAGAAATTCAATTATGTCTGCCCTTGTATCGCAGAGTTCATAGGGTTAAAGCTTCCTATTAGAACTTTTCCATCGTAGATTTTAAACCTGACAACAAACTAATACAAGAAAACCCAGATTTGGGAAGTAGCACATGACGCTAATGAAAAGACATAGAAATTACGTTGAATCGAAAAAATAATAAAAGCCACTTACCCGCGTGGAATAAATTAATTAGTTATAGATATTTTTATTACACATCCTGTCACAACACGTGGATGTTTTAAGAAAACAGTTTTAAGTTTTTAAGGTTATATAGCGAACGATGTCAACGTAAAAATGACGGCCTGTCGTCTACCTGGTCGGCAGGGACCAACGATGCTCGATAGATCGCGTCAAGAAATGGAAAAGTAATTTTAATTCAATCAATATACAAGGTAGTGCACTTTTAAATTTATGCACGTAACAAGCGGTCGTGAACAAAATAAAAGGTTTCCTCCAGGAAGCTCGTATGGCCGTTTTTATACATCTCTTTAGTTGCTTTTGGTTAACCCCGTGGCGGGGAACAACGTGCGCATTGTCCGAAAGAGTGATTTTTTTGTGTGGCCAGATGATGAATGCATTGTGTATGTATCGTAACCCTAGCGTGAGTCTTAGTTTTGTCGTGTGTAGAGCTTTCTTCTAAAAGGATTTCCTGAATATGTTTGTTAGCGTTGGAACCAGGCGTGATCCTATCGCAACTTCCTCTGTTTGTTTGAATTTAAAAAAAAAAACTTTACAAACCACAGGATTAAAACTGAAACTATGGTTAGAATACGTAGACTGCATGAAAAAAAAGACTTTAATGGAGTCTTTAAACCACCTCAACGGTATACAATAAAACAGCATGTTTACAATGAAAATAGAAAGAACCGTAATGTTAACATTCTCAGGCGTGCTGGTCAAGATGAAACTAGATTGATCCCTAGGACATCCAGAATGCAGAAAACTATCTCACACCGACAAATATCCTTACGCGGAATCCGATCACTACCCAGCACAAAAACACAGCTTGATAAACACTTTGATACACTGCGCCCGGACCACAAGCGAACTAAAACATCAAGACAAAGAGTTAAATAACCTAAAGACACCGCTCAAAAGAAAGGTCTATACCAAGAGCAACATCAAGTAAGCCATCGAAACAACACCAAATTTTAGGAAAGTAAAGAGACCTTTATTACAACGTTCCTACCATATGTAAAAAAATTTACGGATAAAATACGATGTCTTCTATAAAAACACAATAAAAAAATTAACAATAATTCCGAAAGCAAGGCAAAGCCATAAAAATATTCAAGGGCTCGGTGTATACAGCAAATTAGTTAAGATTTAATTAGATTTTCTTATGGTGTTCATGTTTTATGTATCTTTTCGGGTTTCAATATTTATGCTCAATTGAATTATAAAAAAAAATATTGTGGCGTCTAAAATTTAAAATTTGGGAGTTTTTAAATTAAAATAAAAAATTTGAGAGTTCCGATAGAAAAGCTATGACCTTAACATATTTTGTAAATTTGTTTATTACTCAATATGCTATATTTATGTGTTTTTGTATATAAATATATTTAATCGACCTAGCTGGTGCATATTTGTTTGAGTTACAATGATGATGATGATGATGATGATACAAACATTGACTGACGACCATTACGTTCAACTTAACGCCCGACGTAATCTAACCTGCACTTCTCGCCAGCTACAAAATCAGTTCTACTAAACTTATAATGTAGTGGTTAGCGACCAAAGTATTTGCAATCGGTTACATGAAGTACACTTAAAATACAAATCTCTTAGAGTACACTTCTAACACGAGGTAATCGCGGAGAACGTCTCTTATGGACACGGGAACACCGAAATTGGACAAATGAACAGTGGTTATACGTACTGTTTTCTAAAGAGTTTAGGTTTGGTATGTACTGTGATTCAGGAAGAATTCGAGTTTGAAGACAGCCAGGATGCTTAAATCGTTTGAATGTATTCCAAGAAGTCTATTCTTTTAGGGGTGAGACAATCATGGTGTGGGCTGGCACAAGTATTGGCGGAAGAATCGATCTTGTTTTGCTTGAAAGTAATATGACAGCTCAATGTTATGTGGAACCGTTTGTTTTACCTGTCATTATGCCCAGTGCCGGATTAACATATTGAGGGGCCACAAGCACAACATCGTGATGGGGCCCTCTAAAGTGACCCCCCCCCCTCTCTTCCAAAAAACAAATTACTCAATGAGAAAAAAAAATGAAGTACAATTGGAACATAAATTTAACGAAACTATCTAATTTACATCTTGTGCATTTGAACACCTTTAACATTTAGAACATCTTGAAATAAATAAAACAGTACTTGTGGTATAGATTAGATCACAAATCACATATTTTTTTTTCTGCTCTTCTCTGCAGAAAATTGGTCGATGATCACCTAAAACTGAAGATGTCGCAGTTTATCATGTTCCATACTCATAATACTTAAGTCTGCTAACATTTCTTGGAACAAGGTCGTTCGCAAATAATCCTTTATTCGCTTCAGTTTACTGAACAATAGTTCCCCAGTACTGTTTAATATCATCAAACTTAAATATATGCGTAAAGACGTTTCAACATTAGGAAATGCTAAAAAAACGTTGTCATTCAAAATAACCTGGAACAGTCCTTCGTGATTGAGCTTTGTATTCGGGTACGTGTCCTTCACGTACGTAAAACAATTTAAAATTTCAGCAGTGAAATCTGTATTAAAATCATTCGGGTATTTATTAAGCAACTGCTTTATGTTACTTGCAACAGATTGTCTTGTTTCCATGTTAATCAAAAATGAAAACATGTCCGAAAGACTTCTATATCCTATAGACAAAACTGCCGTAAACCGTTGACAGTTTTTGAATGATTTAACAGGGACAAATAACGAATAACTCAAACGCTAACGAGAGAACAACTGACACAAACTATGAACGATGAACCAGTGGTCACTGGATTCTATCAGTTATTAGCAGCGCCACCGTGGCGCTGCTACTCTTTTCTAAGTAACCATTGCTTTGCAATTCTTGTAGTAACATTTACTTTTACCTTTTATTCTTTTAGTTGCGAGGCTATGGCGGCGCGGGGCCCCTGAGCGTGGGAGCCTCAAGCAGTTGCTTGTTTTGCTTGCTGGTAAATCCGGCACTGCTTATGCCACATGAAAGAGCAGTGAGTAAAAACTTTATTTTCACGCAAGATCATGTGCGTCCGCATGTTGCTCATATTATAAAAAACGTATTAGAACAGCAACAAATTTTGTTATTACAGTAGTCAGCTTAAAGTCCGGACATGAATCCTTTAGAACATGTTTGGCATAAGTTGCAAAGTAGGGTTACAAATGCAAACGAACATATTAGTAATATCCTATTTCTTTTTATAGTTTTTCAAAGAGAATGGAAAGCAGTACCACAAGAAGAGATTGATGATTTAATTTTAACAATACATAACGGTATTAGGGCAGTAATAAAAAATCATAGGGGTCTTAGTGAATATTAGAAATTACTTTGCTGTTGATGACAATATCTCTTTGAACATGTTTAAAGTTTCAGATTGTATTTTACTCTAATTTTAATTCTGTAACGTTTTAGTTGAGTTACACTGTATCTGGTCTATAAAGTTACATAACAAGGGAAAGTAATTGTTTTACTTTTAAATATATAAAATATCCTGGTACGATTTTGAGCAGTGTAGGTATAGTTGTTATACTGTTTTTATGTTACATCATAGAATTGTGTCTAATATGTATCTGGCCCGTTACATGAATGGTTTCTTAAGAATATTGTTTACATGGCAATGTGTTAAAATCTAACAGAGATCATGTTGAATGGAATCTTAAATTAAAAAATACCTTATTAAGTGCTTAATGTAATAAAGTACATATTGCGATAGTTTTCATAATAATCAAATGCAACCAAAATTTAATTTACATTAAGACTGCGAAGGGGAGATGATAAAAAAATTAAAATTAAACATGACCGGATAATAAATACATTTTTTGTTTGGTAAAAGTTGAATTTAAACAGTTCATAACTAAGTAGTTATGATGGAAATTAGAATATAAAAATTGATGAAATGAAGAATTTAACAATTAGTAGAAAGATGGGTATTAATGATTGTAAAAGTTTACTTATATGCAAAAACTAGTGTTGCGCAATATTACACGAACATTAGTAAAGATAAACTTATACAATATTCAAGTGAATGCTGCACAATTCAAGTAAACGTGGTTAAGAGTTTCGACTGGTTCCTGAAAAGAAAATAAGATTGATTATGATTGCGAGAACACTCATTATTTTTGTGAAGGTGATTTAGTACCAAATAGGAACAAATGAAATCCACTACGCGGCGCTAGTGTACGTTTTACTGTATTATTAATAATTGCTCCGCCCACTAAAATATAAAAGGTATTGTTTGTACACGCTTTGAATGTTACGAGAAAAAAGAAAATCTGAGAAATTTTACCTGCAGTTTCTAATTCTCGTCAAATAAGTACAATTAATTCGCCGGTTTGTTTGTACAAGTTTTTAATAAATTTTGTAATACGCTATTAAAAAAATATATACGTTTACGTATTGATTTAACTTTTATTACTTTTTATACAATAATTGAGAACAACAAAACGATTAACACAATTTATTATTTGTATAGTTACAATTTTCTTCAAATAAAACATTCGTTTATTACAAAACAATATTTAATTAAATTATCAAATTAAATTAAGTTAGTACTTATACATTTACAAACAAAGTTCCTCGACGTTACTTATCTCTCTAATTCGCATGTTTCTTAGTAGACGTGGATCAATAATTACCGGAATCAAACAATTGAAATAAAATGATTTCATTTTTCCATAGATTTTCATCCATATAAATTCTTTCCACGTGGAAATCGTTTTCACTAAATAAAATAAGATCGCAGAAATATTTTTCAACTATATTGAGTTGCCCTTGTATTTGGAAAAAATAGTTATGTTTCCTTTTTAATCTAATAAAAATAAAATTTATTACTTATAATTTTTACGGCATAGAATTGATAACTTACATTATTTCGTCGTTGACTACTTCATAGCAAGATTTTCCAGAAACTAAAAAAAAATTTTCGATTTCCAATCCCTGGTAGGTATTTTACTTCTATGATCTTCGTCGATCTTCATCTACAACACGCTCTTTCATTATGCCAAGAAATCTTTTTGCAGCTTCTTACAACTCGATTGATTTCATATCAGGTTCTGCAGTATCGGGTCCGTAATCTACGTCGGGACCATTGTTTGCTAAAACATAATCAAATTTCATTTGTGTAATTTATAGTCAAAATTTTACAGTAGTGTGGACACTTTGGAGATTCATTAAAACAAAAAATATTTGTTTCTAAGCTTTCAAGTTTTACAGAAATATTTCAAAATGTAGGCTACTGTCATTTGTAACCTACAAGTGAAACAATTAAACGATTGACGTGACTTTTAAATTTAATCTGCCAGAACCCCTACGTGTCTTATGTATTTTTGTAGTAATGCGTATAGAAACAATTTTATTTTTACGAATATTATTACTGTCTTCTATTCTTTCTATTTTTTACTCACCTATTCGCGTCGTTTGCTGCCTACCCACTATTTTTTTCTGTTTTGATCTCCGTTCAAACACTTGTGTCATTATTTTACCAGAATTCTTTTTTGTGTGATACCTCCACGTGGCCAAATGCCATCCTGGTCCAATCGAGTGAGCCAAAGCAGCCGCTTGAGCTCTAGTTGTGTACGATAAGCGACCGGTGAAATTTACTCTTTTGCCACCAACGCATTTCGCAACTAAACTCATGTACCTTAAATATAAGTATTCAGTAATTTGTCATTCGTAATCGTAAAATAACTTTATTTACCTCTCAGCATAGTTAGTCGTTTGATTAAATACAATTATGTCTGTCTTTTGAATGGATTTCGTAATTGCTTCGTATGTTGGCGAATTATTAATTTTTAAAATCAGGTCTTTCTCATCTTTTCTTTTGCAAAACGTGCCTCTGAAATAACAATGAAATAGGACAAAAATTATATTTTCCAATTACCTGCAGCTCGTGTGTCTTCAGAATACGCGATTTACAGCGTTTCTAATGTCATGTCGCAAACCCGATGCGTCAACTCCACTTTCAGATGCTATTTTAATTGCAGTCCTAATACAATTTACCAATATCTCAATTCGAGAGACTCTTTCGATCTTAGAAGTCAGAAATTTTTTTTGCTCTAAAGGAAATTGGGTATTTGAAGCAATTTTATGAAGTTTATCATCTAGTCCTCTTATCGTATGATTAGCGCATTCAATTATTGCGACTTCTCTTCCATAAGAAACGCTTTCAATAATTCTAGAGTAAACACTAGAATCTCCGTCACCTAAAATTGCATATGTGTATAATGAAATAATAAAGGAAGAATAGGGATACCTATGTAATATTTATAAATTAAGCCATGTTGATCTAGGCCACTTTTGAAACCTTCAACAATTATATCTTGCTCCATAGACGTAGACGGTCCTTTAAAATTCATTGCGCATTCATGTTGTCGGGGTTCTTGTTTATTCTTTTTATAAAAATTGCACAATAAGCAAACCTTGTTTCGAACATCAAAAAATAAAGGCATTTTAGTTTCCGCTCCAATTATTATTCCCTAGAATGAAGTCAATATAATAAAGTAAATTGTATTAAATTCATTATTTATTCTGCATACCACACCACAAGAAGCATTATATACGTGTCCGTAAGAGCGCTTACTACATCCTCCGTCTCTAACAACTGTAATGTATGGCACACCATCGGTGGTTACGTGGCCTTTTTGTAGAGCAACGCGTCGTTCTTTTTTGCCAGCTTCTCGCATTTTTACAAATAAATGATCTTGTCAAGACTAAAAGAAACACATAACAAAAATGTAAACTATATTACTTTACATACTTTTTTTAATATAGAAGTTTTTTTTGCAAATGGTTTTGCCGTCATTATCGGAATATTTATGAGTCCAAACATTTCTTCACATTGATAATGTCCAATTCCAGAGCTCAAGCATCCCCAAACCAAATCTTCATTTATTTCATCTTTTTCTGGATCAGAAGTAATAATAGAATACTTTTCACAATTGTCGCAATAAAAGTTAAGCATCGAATATAATCCCTTTCTCGTTTCTCATACGAACTTCATCTCACCAGTAGTGCATTAGTACTTATAAAGTACAATGTCCTTATACTGGTTTAAAATATGAGGCAAATTTACTACTCTTCTACCGTAAATCAAGTTGCTCATGACTACTATTTTCTGCACCTCTACTTCTAATTCCAAATCTGGTAGATCGGAAGAAATACAATCGTTACTATAAATTGGCATCATTAAAATCTTTCGAGGTATTGTTTAATGACATATTTACCTTTTCATGGAAACATCGTCCAATAATTCCGGTGCTTCATTTGAATTTTGTAGCGCTTTAGAACGGTTACTGAGATGGTTACTTCTAAAACAAGAATTACAAACTATAAATGAAGCAAATTGGTAAATACGCATTTTATTAGCGACCAAATTAAAAACATCAAATGAAAAAATATATATGTTATTTATTACCTTTTTTTTATAAACAAAGCTTTTATTTTTTGTGATCTGCCATTCACTTTCCGAGCTCTGTATGGAGCTGATTTAGACAAATTTCCCATTACACTAACAAACACTCACTAATTTGCAATATAAGAATGCAATCTTTACTTCGATTAATTTTGAAGTAGGTACAACTACTTCCTATAATACCTTCCAAAAATTGAATCTTGAAAACTTCCTTAATGAGATCTTCCATGCGATTAAGAAGCATTATTGTCCATTTATTTGTAAGGATCATTATTTTATTGTTTCTATAGCTTATTATGTTTTTTCCGTAGTGTAAGTACCTAATATGAAATGCTATTGTTGCGTTTATAAAAAAAATTCAAATCACTTTGTTTGATATTCTATTCTTTTTATTCAAAAGGAAAAAAGTGCGCGTAATTTAAAGGGAAGTACACATTACTTCTTAAAAAGGAATGGAGATCATAGAAATGCTTTTTGTAGCAACGTACGATTTGGTTAAATTGGACAATGTTTAATTACCACAAACATTACGAAGTGTTATTTAAAAAAAGGTAACAAGGGAAATATTGTTTTGGATGCAATGTTTTGATTCTAGGCATACATAGATTATTATTAATACCATAATTACTAATCTATTAATATGTTATTTCATATAGTTATATCCTACGTTGTGCGTGTGTTTGTGTCAGTGTAAAAAGGTGCCCATTAGTTTTACGCTTTAATTACAAACCCAGTAACGCCGAAAATATGTCTGAGAAACTTTTAATTTATGTTGTGGGATGTGAAATTTCTCGCTGTCCACCACAGTTGGACATACATTCATACACAATCACTTTTAAATCTCACTAACTTAAAAAACGAAAACCAGGTAGGTGACGCATCATCAAATATAGAAATTAATGTTAATACAAATATACTTTATAAATCAGTCACTCCACCAGTAGATGTTAAAGAAAAATCTGTTTCGAATAAAACTTCCAATAAAGACAACCACAAAGAATTATCTATAACTGAACCTTTAATCATCGTTTTTAATAACAGACTCATTATTAAATTAAAAAATAGAAATGATGTTAACCGTTCCAGACTTTTTTATAATAACAATTATTTTATAAAATTAAAACATAATCCTAAAATAAGTAGTTTTAGAAAATTGTTTGAAAGGACTATAAAAATAAAGTTTATAGAATTTATTTGAAAAGAAAAAAATTACAGTTGTTATTGTTTGACACTTGCAAAACATTGCTTACTAGTAATTCTAAGTTAATTAAAAATTGTTTAATTATGTTTTATGGTAAAAACTTTATATCTAAGCTAATTATTTCTCCTTATAATAACTCAAAAAAAAAATATGTGACAAAAGCGTAAAATCAAAAACTAGAGTTGCAGAAAAATTAGGTAACTATAAATTACATTATAATAAAATTATTAATCTAAGTTTAAATACACTTCTAGAAAAAATAAGTTCTACAAAAGAAAAACTATATATCCATAATAAATTCTTCGAAAATTACTATCGCGAAAAATATTTGATATTAAAGCACTACATGCAATACAATGGTAGACAAAATAAAATGTTACAATCTTACAAACAAATTTATCAAAATAAAGTAAATACACGAATACAAGTTTTAAAAGAAAACTTAATTATTACAATAAAAAATTAAAATTAGTTATAAAACAACCCAAGCAAAAAAATAAATTATTTAAAAAAAATACGTACTTTTGTTTTTGATTATTAATCAACAAACAACTTCATGACGACAATTACAAATCTCATTTCAAATGACAAAAAAATAAAATAAACCCACTCAAAAAAAGGAGACTCCTTCGAGTTTTTATAAATTTTTATTGATATTGTAACTAACTTGAAAATAAATTTAGGAATAGTTATTATTTTTATTTTTGTAAGAACAATTAGATTATTAGCTTTTAACGATTTAACTTATTTGCAAGTAAGAAAAAGAATATCGCACACACTTTTGTTCATCATTATTTTAAACCACATCTTCCATCCAAAACAAAATTATCTTATGGTTCCTTCTGCGAAAAGGGATAATAAAGATTATGGACCAAGAAGAATGTTTTACAACTTCATATTACCATTTATATACAGTGATATTGCGTAAAAAACTTTAAAGTAAATTACCAAACACCTAGAAACTATCACTCAACTAAACAAAACCCACTCATCACCTAGCTCATTATGGAAAAAGCCAATGGAACATCAACCACACCTGAACCTAAGAAACTAGGACGTTTCTTCTTAAGGAGGGAAGAGTTATATCCTACGTTGTGCGTGTATTTGTGGCAGTGTAAAAAGGTGCTCATTAGTTTTACGCTTTAATTACAAACCCAATAAACGCCAAAAATATGTGTCAGAAACTTTTAATTTATGTTGTAGGATGTAAAATTTTTCGCTGTCCACCACGGTTACACTATAATTCTGACAATTATAATAATGTCTTCAAAAACTTTTATTTTTTTATTTGTAAAATCTCTCGCCTTTAATCACAAATAGGCAATAATAATTAAGTCTGAGGACATCGCCCTCACAAAAGTAGTCGCTTACGAAAATGTAACCAATAATTATGAACAATGATTTCTCCTCCTTTTACGGATATAAAAACTAAGAAAAATTGATTCAATCAGTCAGAAAAGTCAGAACCTGAGAACCAAAAAACTATCCGCGAGACGGCGCGTTGTCGACATGTGTCTTAGTTAGTAAGACCGGATAAAACGTAAATTCATTAAATGTATTTAATCTCCACAAGCGTAATCGATGTATTTATCAATAGGTAATGTAATTAAATCTGTGGCATAAGTTATTTAAACGTCGAAACAATAAATTCGTGAGTGAAAACAATAAATATTGTTCGATAAGAAATTTATACGAGGTTTCTATGCAAGCATAGAAATCACCACTTGGAAACTTTAAAAATATAATTATATAATCACAATTAATTTTAATTGTTATGAAAATTTTAAACTGATAGGATATTGATAGATTTGTATTTGACACATGCCTGCAAAATTTCAACCAAATCAAACATTTACTATAAAAAATATTTTTGAATCCAGGTACCTTGTTTTTGTAAACAACTGTTACAAAAGAATTTTTACACAATGACTTGATTGCCTGCCAATCAGAGCTAAGCATTTCATTTATTGCGTTTATGCCGAAAAGCAGGCTAAACTTATATAAGTAAACAAAAGAAAAAAGGTGTGGCAAAAATGGGGTGGAGATTTTAGTTAAAAAAATAATTAAAACAATCCTAGGACTTCTAATTATGTACCAATATTTGGATATTTTGTTATTATAGTCACGACCTGACGTTTGAGAATTTTTAGTTTTCAAGTTTAAACTAATAAAAAAACTCACTTAAAAATTTGCAAAACTCAAACACGAGTTTAATCAAAATTTGAAAAAAATGGGAATTACATGTTGTAGGCATAATAGAGTAGTTTGATTATACAAAATAAAATATAAAATAAAATATAATATCTCAGTTTTAGCGGTGACACTGATTGAAATTTTTCAAATATGACTTTTTTCGTTAATAACTTTTTTAATTGCTTTGATTAATTTTTCTTTTTAATTTTTTTATACACTTTTTGTTAGCTATTTTCAAAGTATCTTCTCCTTCTTATCGTGCCGTCTTCTGCCGAAGGTTGGCGACCATCATGACGATCTGTATTTTATTTACGGCTGCTCTAAATAGCTGGTTTGTTGTGCAGTTGAACCATTCTCGTAGGTTACGCAGCCATGAGATCCTGCGTCTTCCTGGACCCCTTCTACCTTCAATCTTGCCTTGCATTATTAGCCTCAGAAATTCGTATTTTTGTCCTCTCATCACATGTGCAAAGTATTCAAGCTTGCGTGTCTTGATGATGTCTATCACTTCGTTTTTTGTTGACATCCTTCTCAGCACCTCTACGTTAGTGACTCGCTCCGTCCAAGCTATTTTTAACATTCTTCTAAACACCCACATTTCGAAGGCTTCTATGCGTTTTGTTGTGTTTTTATTCAATGTACTGGCTTCAATACCATAGAGAAGTACCGGATATATGTAACATTTCATCATGCGTATTTTTAGTTCTTTGTTGAGTTGTTTAGAACAAAATAAATTCTTCATTCTATAAAATACGCTTCTTGCTTTTTCGATTCTTGTTTTTACTTCTTGTGTATTGTCATTCTTAGAATTTATCCAAGTCCCTAAGTATTTATATTGGTACACCCTCTCGATGTTTTCATTATGTATTTTAAGCTGTACGTTGTTACTTGTCGGAAATTTGGTGATGATCATGAATTTTGTCTTCTTTAAGTTCATCTTTAGACTGTATTGTTCACTTTTTTCCTTAATCTTCTCGACCACCCTCTCAAGATCTTTGATGTTGTCTGTGATTATCACTGTATCGTCAGCGTATCGGATGTTGTTAATGGGCATTCCATTCACTGCAATACCAGCTGTTTCTGCTGTGAGGGATTCCTGGATGATTGCTTCGGAGTAGACATTAAAAAGTATTGGTGACAAGACACATCCTTGCCTTACTCCTCTCTTGATGTTGATTTCCCCTGTAAACTCTCCTTCTAGTCTGACCTTGGCTGTTTGTTTGTTATATAAAGTTTTGATTATTCGTAGGTCTCGTTTATCTATCTGTTTTTCTGTTAATAGTTCGACAAGTTTATTATGACGTACTTTATCGAAGGCCTTCTCGTAGTCCACGAAGCAAGCATATACCTCTTTGCTGACATCCAGGCTTCTTTGTGTCAGTACGTTGAAGGCAAAAAGAGCATCTCTGGTGCCGAGTCCGTTCCGAAATCCAAATTGTGTATCAGACATATTTTCTTCCAATCGTTTGTAGATCCTATTGTGAATTACCCTTAAGAAGACCTTGAGAGTGTGGCTCATGAGAGATATAGTTCGGTGCTCTTCACATTTTCTCGTGTTTGGTTTTTTGGGAATTGGTATGAATATCGAATTTAGCCATTCCGTTGGTATAGCACCTGTACTGTATATCGAGTTGAAGAACTTTGTTAGTGTTTGTATCTGTTCTTCTTCGAGCAGTTTCAGCAGTTCAGCCGGCAGGAGGTCTGGGCCTGGCGCTTTACCATTCTTAGTGTTCTTCAGGGCATATTTAACCTCTTCAGCCGTTATTTCCAGCCCTTCTTCTACGTCCATTGTTTCTTGATCTTCATTTTGATCTTCTTCGTCCGCGAAGAGTTGTTTGATGTATTCTGTCCATCTTTCAATCTTCTCATGCTCATCAATAATTATGTTTCCGTTTTTGTCTTCTAGTGGACTGAACGATCTCTTGCCAGCTGTCCCTGTTAGTTCTTTTATTCTCTTGTGTATATTAAAAGTATCATATTTTTTATCCAATCTCTCTATTTTGTCACATTTCTCCTCGAGCCATCTCTCCTTTGCTTCGGTGATTTTCTTCCTAATTGTTTTCTGGATATTTCCGTATTTTGTTCGGTCGATTTGTTTGGTAAGTCTTCTTTCCTCCATCATCTTAAGTATTTCCTCGGTCATCCATTCTTTCCTCCCTTCCATTGTGCATTTTGGTGTTGCTCTTCTGTAGGTGTCTAGTGTTGTCTGTTTAATAATTTCCCATTTGTTTCCAGTGTTTTCTTGCATGTCAATATCGCCTGCTGCTTCTTTCATATTCTTGTTCAGGTCATGTTTCACCTTCTCTCTTATGTCGTCATCCTTTAATCTTTTGATATCGATTTTGTCCTCATTCTCGGTCTTCTTTTTTGTTCTCTTTAGTCTTAAACAAAACGTCGCCACCACAGGGTTATGATCAGACCCGATATCAGCACCTGGATATGTTTTTGCGGCTAGTATACTATTTCGGTATCGTTTCTTTATCATTATGTAGTCGATCTGGTTTCTTATTACATGATCTCCTGAATCTTGTGGGGATTTCCAGGTATAGAGTTTTCTTTCAGGTAATTTAAAAAGAGTGTTTGTTATTACTAGTTCGTTTTCTTGTGCAAATTGGAGCAATCTGTCTCCTCTATAGTTCCTCTCCCCCAATCCGTACTCTCCCACTACATCTTCGAATCTTCCTTTCCCAATCTTGGCGTTCATGTCTCCCATGACGATGCATAGCTCGTGTTTTTTCACTTGTTTCAGTAGGGTGTCTACCTCCCTATAAAAGGATTCTAATTCGTTATCATCTTTTTCCGCAGTGGGTGCATATAATTGTATGATGTTTGCTTTTCCAATCTGAGTTTTCAGTTGTAGGAGAATAACACGGTTAGACAGAGGTGTAAACGATATTACACAGTTTTTGATCGTGTTGTCAACTATTATGGCTGTTCCATGGCGATGATATGGGTCACTTTCGTCTGATCCCGAGAAGTACATCATTCCGTTGTTGACTGGACATGTTCCGTTTCCTGGCCATCTAAGTTCGCTGAGTCCTAGAATGTTTACCTCCATTCTGTTCATCTCTGCGACTACATTATGTAGTTTTCCTGCTTGGAAAAGGCTGTTAGCGTTCCAAGTCGCTATTTTGAGTTCCCTCCCGGGGATTCTTCGCACCCTTTGGTCATCTAAGACCTGCCGGGGACTAAGGGCCTTTTCATTCTTTACTTTCGTCATGATGATTTTACTAGGGAATGATAATCAGGTGGTTTCCCGTTGCCTTCCTGATTCCAATGCCGTTGACTACTTTTCGTAGTTCCTCCGCCTTCGGGGGCGGTTTCTCACCCCCAGCACAATAGAGTGCCCCATACTCTTGTCAACTCCTCCACCCGTAGCTGTTGGTTGACAAGAGGGGATTACTTATACCGGTAATCACTCGGTCGACAGAGCCTCGTTGGTTATCTAGCAGGGTGCACCACGTGCAGGTGAGGTTGTCATTTGGGTTGACATCGCCTGTTGCCGTCACCCCTTACACCCCATCAAAGTATCTAATAAAATTTATCTAATTTAAATATTTAAGAGAGGCTTTAAATCGTACCAATTCCCCTAAAACAGACATTTTGTTTTTATTTTATAATGAATTTATAATAGATAAGTTTAGATATAATTTTGTGCTGCATATTTTAATTTTTGTTTTTTTTAAATTATTTTTTCAATAAATGAAAATAAATTTAATTAATATTAAAAAAATAATAGGCAACCCAAAATACGTGTTTATGCTATAACATATCTTATTATTTTAACGGGGTCAAGTGTAAAAATTTTGTTTGAACAACATCTCGAAGAATGGCAACTATGAATGAGGTTGTCAATTAATGAACCTACATTTACAGATATAAGAGTATTTTCACATACCTCAAGTACATATATAAAGTAAGTCTTACATATCCATCTGCGTAACCGGTTCTGAATGAAATTACTATTAATTTGATTTGTTCAAAATGTATAGTAAGTTGAAGTATTCCCTTACTTTATGATGAGACAAATATAAAATTTCAAAATTCATTTGTTGTGAAGTAATGTTATTTTCTTCGTAATCAATTTAGATGTATATACAGAAATTGTAAAAATGTTTGTTGGTTATGTAAATAATAACTTTAATACTGCGTAGTTGTGACATATTTCGAATTTATGTTATTTATTGTCTTATTATATCTTAATATGTAAACAATATATTATAATGTGGTTGTAATAATGTATAAATAATTACAATATTTGTTATAATATAAATTAATAATAATAAACAACAATAAACAAAGTTATTAACTGTCAATTATATGTATTTTATTAACTTACAAAATCGAAATTTGAAAATTAAAAAGTCGAAAATTAATTGTTCATAAACTTAAAACTATGGTTTTAAATAAAAATATAAAATGCATAGGTACATACATTTACAAAATATATTATTAAATCATAACATGGTTTTGTAAACTAATAAAAGATGTCATAATGATAACAAAAAATGTTCTGAAATATAAAGCTGGTTTAAAATAGAATTTATTAATATGACATAAAAATGTTTATGTTGACAAGTTTATAACGTTTACTACATTGATAAGGGGGCATCCAGAAATAACGTAATATAGTTGTGATATCCTATCAACAACTTAACTAATATGACACAAAAACAAGCATAAATTAAGTCTACAAGTATGTTACTGAAAGTTTGATAAAAATTTAGAACCTTCAAAACAATTTTTCTATAAGCATTCACGAAAAAAAATTCCTTAGAAGAATTTACTACAATAATGTTTTAAAATTATTACAGAAATCAATAATACACTTCCTTATTTAAAAGCAATATTTTTGGTAATGATTACTCCTTGTCGTAAATATTGCATTGAAATTATAACTTCTATTGTACTGTTTTACAAAAATGTAGTAATTTTTTAAGGCAATGTTGGTGTAAAAGAGCGTAAAATAATATTGTAGTAATTTGTCGTACAATATTTTGCTTTTTCACAAAGTTTTGTTGTTTAAAAAAGTAGCAGAATCGGACAAATTTGTTTTGATACCACTTAAAACAAGTTCATAAACTATTAAAAAAGTACTTTTTAATAAAAACAAAATATTTAAAAATTTTTGGATCTATTGTGTAACCCTCGTTTGATTGCGAGTTGGTTTTATTCGTTTCGTGTACTTTGGGATCGTTTGAGTAATTTCAGGTTAAATTAATGAAGTTACTCCACGTTTTTAGATTCGTCTTTCTCAATTCAATTTGCTCACAAAATTTTGTATTCAATTAATTCTATAATTTACGCTGCTTAAACATTAAACTTTAACTTATCTTATTATTTTTAGTTTGTTTTAACTTTTTCTATTTTGCGTGTTACTTTTGTGAAATAAATGGTAAATAGTTAAAATTATAACAAAGCTTTGATTCCGTCGGCCTTCGCGTTATGTAAAATCAAGGTAAAGGCCAAGGATTTGAAGTTCAGCCCGACTGGTGACCAATGGTTAGTTCTTTTTCTTTTCTCGTTGTTTGTTGATTTTAGTTCATTTGTTTAGTTTTGTTTAGGTTTAGTTAGTTTTCTTTTGAGTTCCGTGTAGAGACGAATTTTTTACAGTGGGGACACCACTTGTACTAAGAGACGACTAATCAACGGTTTTGTTATTTCCATTTTTCTGTCTTCTGCTGTATTGTCTTTTTTTTCTGTAGTGTTTGTGTCTAGGTGTCATCGCTTTTCAATTGTTTCTTTTCGTACTTACTTTTACTTAAATCAGCAGAACATCTAATAGCTTTTTCTTTTTTAATTCAGCACAAAAAAAAACACATTTACAAATATAGACTAAGCTCGATGTCGTCTTCCTTTCGTAAACGTAAAACTGCATATACCCGTAACCGTATAAGTACTTACTTAGAAGCGTTTCTGGTGAATCAAACTCGGTAGTCGGTACATATCTCGTCACAATTCTCGGAAATCAAAGTATCTTATTTACATTTACAGTATCAAACGCGAATGCATAGGTTTTTTATTGCATACATATCTTTATCAACAAAATTTAGATGTGGCCGTTTAATCTCTACAAGAAGTTATTTTTGTTTAGGTACTAGGTATTACAATTTAACAACTTGTAGAAACGGTTTTTTCTGATATTAAAAATTATATTTCTTTATCTCGAATAAAGAACGATTAAACCGATTTTAGAGGTACTAAACACTAAAAGAATGTTATCATATTAGTCGTAATACTTGAATTTCAATACATTGTCAAGGCTGCTATAAACACATTATTTTTTATATCAATATAGAAGGCCAATAGGAGTGATTTTAAAGGAATCTTTTAGGGTACTTTATTCTCCTTCTATATGCATTGTAATAGAATCAATATGGGAACGCCACTAGCATGCTACATTTCTAATACTTTACTGATTCCAATCAACTGCCAATTGTAAGGCTACTATAAGCAAACCTTTTTTAAATTAAATATAGTATTCCTATAGGAGTGTTTTTAAAAGAATCTTTTAGAGTACTTTATTCTTCTTATATAGGCATTCTTATAGAATACGCTTTAAATTAGGTGTGTTATTAGAAGTCCATACACAAACTACTATTGGAATGCTTTAGAAATGAATATTTGGGAATGCTAATCGAACCTACATGGAACTTATGGTTTTGTGGGTAGTTTAGCAGAGTTTGTTTATGTTAAGATTTAAAAGTTTTATTGTATTAAGTACGTACTTTGTACATTTGCACTTGGGTTATTTAGGTTGTATTTTATTATATTATATTTGGAGTTGACCTTATAAATTATTACTTCCGATAGACATTTTTAATATAGGTTTTAAAGTTAATCTTAATGGTTGTAATTCAATCTTTTGATTTCGGTATTTTTTTTGTTTTGCCGTAAGAAAAGCTTCAAACTGTGCTTTTGTATGTTAATTAAATCTGTTTGCATCTTCTTTCCACGTCTTTGTTTCACTGTTTTCTTTAACAAAGATATCTGTCACAGCTGTTTATGGAAGTAGTAGCACGGAGAGAAATCTGCAATCACTAGTTATGAATAGTAAGTTCATAAATTACACATTTAATAAAATTTATAAAATATGAATTATATTATGATGTTATGCGTAATACGCATACAACATTCCTAAGAGTGCAATTTGTATGCCTTACGTATATTCATGTATTATGATTATGGTTTATAAATGTAATAAAGTTATGAATTGTTTTCATATTTTACTAGTTATCACTATAGTTATAATTATTATGATACATCAGCAAAACCAGCAGAACGTTTCACACGCAGATAGTGTGTGCATTGCATCATGTAAAGAAGTGATTTTATCAACTGATGAAAAGGTAAGCAAAATGTAATAAAATTGTCATATATTTCTGTTTTTTGAGTTCTAATGTTTGTATATTAATTATTTTCTACGAATATACATAAGATACAAATATTAGTACATACTTATAACACATTCACATACAAATTTATAATTCTTGCGTAAACTAGTAGGTAACGAAAATATATTACATTATAAAGTATGTATTTGTATGAGGTGTATCAAATTAATTTGCCGTTTATCTCAATTTTACATTATATATTGTGCGTATTTCCATTTCTTAAAATTAATATTAAAAACTTTAATAAATACTAACAATCCAAAGTAGGTACATATGTTCTGTTTTGTATTTAAAATGATGTTTCTCCGGTATCAGCTACTGTCAAAAATGTTTACATAAATTAGAATTTTACAACACGTTCTAGTCATTTATGCACATACGTCTAAGGTAATCAAATCCCTATCGCGAAACGATTCAAGGAATTATATTCCGGTACCCGTATTTATTACCACAAAAACATACAGTTGTCAAAGTAGTCATAGTATCCAAAGTAATCAAATAACGAGTTAAAGTAACGAAATTCACCATCACTTTAACTTGAATTAGAATTAGATATACAAGATGTTCAAAGTTATCTGTTTATTATTGCTACTTTGATTAATATTAAAGCTACGAATTAGATTAAATTGAAAGTTGAAACATTTTTGATCACTTTCTGTTTATTTACATTTTCTAATACACATACTTCTTATTTCTAGATTTGCGTCGCTATAATTAAACTAAAGTATTGCAAAGAATTGTAAAACCTAAAGGCCGTAAGAAAATAGACAATAAGGTATGGAAAGTTAGCATTGGAGATACATGGAAGTTTTTTAGTTCTGAAGTGAGAACAGTGACAGATATGTGTAGTAAGGATGACGATAATCTAGTTTGCTTCGGTATTGATACAATAATTTTCTATAAACTTTTGATGCCTACTTTAAAATAATGGATTTGATAAACGTTGTAATAGCGGTTTCCACGACCGGAGTCTATACTAAGATAAGAACGTCTTCCGGGTTTGGACCGTGTCAATGTTGTAACCGAAGTTGCCAACGTTTCGCCCACTTTCGTAAGGGGCTTCATCAGGGCGTGAGAGAAATCGAAGAACTCAAAGAAGCAACCGAAATCTAACTAAACACTTCTCAAAAATTAGATAATCAACTTGTGAACCAAGCCAGATGCTAAACTCAGAAAAGGTAAGAAAGAAAACGATAAACTTGAAAAAGCAAACGAAAATCTAACAAAGAACCACTACAGAGTTAGGTAATCAACTTGTGAACCAAGCCAGATTCTAGAATCCTAACTCTGTAGTGGTTCTTTGTTAGATTTTCGTTTGCTTTTCCAAGTTTATCGTTTTCTTTCTTACCTTTTCTGAGTTTAGAATCTAGCTTGGTTCACAAGTTAATTACTTAACTTTTAGTTAGATTTCGGTTGCTTGTTTGAGTTCTTCGATTTCTCTCACGCCCTGATGAAGCCCCTTACGAAAGTGGGCGAAACGTTGGCAACTTCGGTTACAACATTGACACGGGCCAAACCCGGAAAACGTTCTTATCTTAGTATTGATAAACGTTGCTGTCTATATGATAAGTAAACCTATTACAAAAATTATTTGTATTCATGTTCTTCAATATTAAAAATCGTTTTTGTTAAATTATGTTGACTGCAATAGAAGAAAAGGTTTGTGGTTAGCAACTTGTAAAATTATTTTTTTAAATTGTTGCTCAAGTTCTGTTTCAGTTTTGTTTATATTATTTACGTTTTATTTATCTGAATAATGTTTTATTTTTTATAATAATCTGTATTATTATATAATGATATTATGTGTTATTAGTTATGTATTAGTTCTTGTGTTATGTGTTCTATTTAAATTATTTAGTTGTAAAAGTATGGTGGCGTACTTATAGCTGCATTAAAATTGTGTAATCATCGTAAAAAAAATAAACATTTTTTGAAACTCGAAATATATGTTTTAGTAATTTATAAAATATATATGAGAAATATCTTGTGATTATTTCGTATAAGAAGAGTAAAATTAACTCCGAAATTATGATTAATATTCATAATTGTTAATACACTATTCTGAATATCATTTAATAAACAATACTTTATTTATCACATATTATGATTGGCCGCTTAAAAAGTTATTCTTTATTTAATTAGAGTTTATGAATATTAATCATAAAAAATATACTTAATCATAAAAAAAATGTGATTATTAAGCATACAGAATGAAAATACTTCGTTACTGGATGTGAATTATAATCATAATAGATGTGACTTAAATCACATATTACAATTACCTGGTTAAAATTTTATTCTTAATATGATCATTGTTTGTGAGTATTATTCATAAAGATATGATTATTACGCATATATAACGAAATCGTTTACTTCATAACTTATGAATTATAATCATCATCGATGCTAACATAACTATTCACAAATTATACCGATGGTTTATAAATTTATGAATAGCTAGTAGTAGTTGTTTTTTATGCTTAAATTACGCATAAGTTGTGCGTCTTACGAATGATATCTGAAAACATTCCTCTCCGTGAGTGCACTAAGTTTATAAATATACATGATTTTGGTTTTGGGAGCAGGTAGTTTACAAGTTTACCAATTATTCAAAAACATAAAATTGTAGTGCGGATTTTAGGGTGAATCAACCCTCAAGAATTGGAGGTATTCGTGAAAGTGATGCAGAAAACAATGAATTTTTAGTTCTGTTGGTAAAAATTTGTTTTTCCTGGTTTGTAGAATTTACGGTTTTTAAAAATCTTGCGTGTTTTTGAGTTTTTTTAACGTAACGTAGAATAGTAGTTAAGTTGTATGCCACGGTTTTATTTTCGCCTTTGAGGCAGCTTTTTGAGCATTTTGCGACGGAACTTTGTCTATTGAGCGTACCCTTCCGATTTTCTTGTCGACAACATTTGGTAACTTTATGGTCAACTAGAAGCTTCTTTCTCAAACTACTACAACGAAAACTTAAGGTATTTATTTATTACCGTTTAAATTAAATTGGTGAAGGTAATACAATTATTTGAAACATTTAAAAGTTTTAATTTTGTGAGCTACCGACTTTGATTATTATATGGTAATCGTCATGTGTTATTTTAAGAACGATGTGTTATCTTTAAAATTGTGTTTTATAAACGTTAAACATAAAAATGTATTCGTTTCGTACTATAGTATTAAGATTTTCGATTTTGTGTAAAAAAAGTTACAGAATTTATTTCATATTGTAATTATTTATTTTCTTTTAATGCGTACATAGCCGTGCAATTTTTAATGTAATTTAAGTTAATTGTTTTTTGTTTTTTTTTAAATTTTGTTTTAAATTTTAATTTGTTTGCGTCTACTCAATTAACTTTAACTTATCTTCTTATTATTTTTTGTTTTGCTTTAATTTGGTTTTTTGTTTTGTGTGTTATTTTTGTAAAATAAATTTCAAATTTTAGTGCAATACACTCTATTAAAGTAAGCCCCATTTGGGGTCTATTCAACAGGAGCAAGCTTTTGGTTGGCAAGGTCCAGAGGCGCCTTTTTAAGCTAAAAACTTTCATGGCATTTCTTTTATTTTAACTTTTGTTGTTTTTTTTCGAGTATTTTAAACAGTCTCAAAGTTTTGAGTGTAATCCACATCCATCTTCACTGAACACCGGCAAATACCTCGTTTATGTTACTTTTATACAGGTAATTTTTGTAACAGTTTTTGGATGTAACAACTGACGCATTAAAAGACACATAAAAATCGTTTTTAATCTTGTGTATTTATATAGTCGATTTGTCTCCGTGCGAAATATATTCTTCTCAAAGATTTCGTAATTGGCTATTAAAACACATTTGAAAAATATTCATTTAGCCTACTGAGTACTTGCTTACACTTATCTTTGTCAAAAAAAATGCCATTGCAAGAGGTTTTAAAGTGTTTTATAAACAACGCAATGTATAAACATCAGTTAAAAAAACAAATAAAAAAAATCACTGTTTTGATACGTTTATTAATTTTATTTAAACTTTAAGCCATATACTTATCAATTCATTTGTTATGTTAAATCTATTCTGATATAGGTGGCGTGCTGTATGAATTTTGTCCTACAACGTACTTGGACAAGTTATTGCAAACTGTTATAATTGCAGTTTATGTAAAAACCCAATTAAGAATATAAACAATAATTTAAACCAGCGTCATTGGTTAAGTTATTAGATACGCAGTTTATAGAACGATATTGGCTAATAGGAAACATGAATATATGCGAAATTACAATCAATCCAGTTTGAACCCAAAATGGGCAACTTGCCAAAGAAATGGGTGTATGTAGTAAACGTGTTCCAATTTGTAAGCTTAGATTTTTGCGCCCAATTTCTTTTAAAAGAGATAAAGTTTCGAAATAAAAATTTTTTTAAATGTTATGTTCGCATATTTGTCTGCTTTGTTAGTAAAGTATTTAAATTGGTAGCGATCTCAAAATGAACAGCATTTTAAGATCGCTACCAATTTGACTACGAAAAGTTTTTAAAATTTCTTAAAATATTTTATTGCGCGTCGCAGAATTTTTTCTGAAATTTATAGTGACAACGCAAAAAAGTTTGTTGCGGCCAACCACCAATTAAAAGAGTTAAAAAACACATTAATGAAAAATAATAGAGCGGTTCAAATTTTTTTCTGAATAAATAGTAACTTATTCCAGCAAAGTCTCTGTATTGTGGTGGCTTGCATGAGTCAAACGTAAAATCCTTAAAACCTCATTTGAATAAAACAATGCATGGGTTGGTTTCTTCCCTTGAGGATCTTCATACCATAACATGTCAAATTATGACTAGTTATAAATAATCCTATGGACACCATAGCCCTCATGCCAGGTCACTCTCTAATAGGTAGACGTTTTACTTCAAATCCAAAAAGTCGTACCTACAAAGAAATTGTTCTGAGAACCCATGGTTTCTGGCTGCAATGGTCCAAGAGATACCTCAGTAGTTTACAACAGCAACTAAAATGGAAGAAAGAAACAAGAGAAATTAGTCCTGTAATGCTTGTTCTGCTGATGGATAGAAACCTACTCCTTCAAAATTGGCGACTGTAAATAATATTTGAACCAATTCTAGGTACTGACGGTATTGTCACAGTCATTCAATTACGCGTCACCAGCAGAGAGACGACAAGAGTTCTAAGAGAAGTCGCTTCGTTACCTGTTGAAGTAGACCATTTCAAGGCCGGGAGTATGGACAAGTTAATGACGTATTAAAAAGAAAAGAAAAACAAAATTTTTTACTGCAACGTAATTTTGAATTTTAATTTTAAAAAAATAGTTAAGTTCGCAGTAAAATCGCAGTAAAATCAAATTCAAAGTAACACTAAGTTCAACAGCTTTTGTGTCCGTAAAATTTACTAATTATATCAAAATAACAGTAACAAGCAGTTATATGAATACAAAAAAATGTAAACGACATACAACTTATTGATTTTATTTAGTTGAGAGTTGAATATTTGATTTAAACTTGATTAAATGCCTTTGATTGTAAACTGCACCAAGTTAAAACGACGGTACGTAAAATAGCGTTTAACTCAAATAGTTACATACATTTAATTTGAAGCCTTTTTGCAATTAGAAAATGAAACGGTATAAATATTACTTTAAATACCTGTAGTATGTTCTGGTTGGTTGTTGTAGTCCCCAAAACTAGTAAACCAAAGATGATGTTAAGAGTTGGATTAAAGATAAAATCCGTTAATCAAAACAAAATTGATGCATTAAACCTCCCACTTAGCTATTTCACAAACACCTTAAAACCTGCAACAGCTTCCTTGAATTTTGGAGAAACCGCTGCACTTTCACATTTCAATGTTTTCCGAGAGAGAGAGAACTTGTATTCAACTGTCTTACTAATCAAAAATAATTTTTTTTAATAAAGGATACACGTACTGTCGACAGATGCTATAAAAAGAACAATCTTCTATAAAGAAAGTGTAACTAACAAAGATGACAAATAAAATGACACGTAATCTCACATAAATTTTGCATGAAATATTCTCATCGTATTTGCAACCGTAAGCAAAGATAAATATGAATAAACAAACCTCGTAATGGTGTTAACAAAAAACAAACAAATATAGTATCGAATTTGGTCCGAAATAATAAATTCTAAAGTACTCTGAATTTGTTAAAACAAATAAAATGCGAAATTAGCGAAAACACAGCACACGAGTATTTAAGCAACGTAAAAGCATACATTAATACATGAAAACAAAATTACTTAAAACTTTGCAATAATAAATATGAATTTAAAATAAGTCAAACAACTTGAATAACTTACATAGAAAAAACTTTGTTTATAGTAATCATAATTTCGGTTTATGTTATCAATTTTCTTCTCAATTTTGTTTCTATACATAAACAATAGTTTATTTTGTATGAATTTTTTAGCAATACGCTTTTTTTTAGAGTGGAAAATTTTATTATTGTACTCTAAAAATAGTTGTTTTCCATATTTAGCTTTATTTTTGCAGTGTTATTCTAGTATTTTGATTGATTTACGTACCGTTGGAATATTTAAATATCTGTAAACACATTATCTTTGAGAATTAACTTGTAAAGCATATGCGTTCTTGGAACAACAACTTAAATTAAGTACGTATTATGTTATTTTATTTATTATATTAACGTTATTTTGTATTTATTTTTAATGTTAGCAAATTTCTGACAAGAATTGTGTAGTTCTTAGAACAGTGAATTAAACATCATGACGTTATTTTTGATTTCCTTTTATTAATGGTGTCAACAAACTATTTAACGGTACCGTTGCTTTAAAATTTTGATTCTTTAAACGTTTTATAAAAATAAAACTTGATAAAAAACGATTCTTTTGGAAAATAAGAAATTATAGAAAATGGGACAAAAAAATGTTTGGACGAAACTCAAACAACACGCAAGTTTTAATTTTTGGATTATCTATTGGACTTCAAAATTTTTTCAGTTCAAGCAAACAATTAATTGTGTTACATACGGAATCACATACAAAGTTTGTTCAAAATGGTTTGCTTATTTTTGAATCGAAAAAAAGACTACCGATTACCATAAAGAAATGAATTCTAGAGCATTGAGAAAATGCATTAAGCCGGTGTTAAGTCACTTAAAAAAAGTGCTGTAATAGTATCCAACTAAAAAAAACTAATATACAAAACTGGTTGACAAAGCAAATCGGTTGGGTTTGAAGAAAACATGGATAAACCCAAACGTTTTGCATTTGTCAAGAAAAACATTCTAGCAACAAGTATGAGGTGAATTAAATGGCAAAAACCAGTAAACGAGTTGTGCTACAATTGCCACCATATCACTGTGAGTTAAATCCCATTGAATTATTATGGGCACAAATAAAAAAGGAAGTTGCTAGGAAAAATACAACATTTAAAATCTATTTCTTGAAGCAGTAACCAATGCTTCTACAGAAATTAAAAAAAAATAATCTAGACCTGTAATTAATGTAGAACAAGAAAAGTTACAGTTGAACCTGTTAATATTACACTGCGCAATGTATCTTCTACATCAGACTCTGATTACGCATACATTTTTATTTCCTTGTTTGATTTTTTTTTTATTTCTATTTGTTGAGCAACTGAAATATAATTGTACAATTTTTACTAAAAACTGCATAAGAATAAATGAAATTTTAATTTTTTTCATACAAAAGACAGTATTTATTAAAAAAATACTCAAAAACTAATTCTTAAACAAAGTATTTCAATAAAATGTATACATTGTAGTAAACTTTTCAGCATGTACAATTCAATATTTTACTACATAATTGTATTAAAAAGATGCACATGTTACTAAACTGTTTCTATAATATTTACTATAAATTATAGTAAAAAATTAAACATTTAACTCTATAGCAACATTTTTCGGCATTTGTTTACTAGTATAAAACAAAACTAAACTATTCAGAGCCAGTTTTTAAATCACAGTTTGGGTTAGTTACACGTTGTTTAATTTTGAAAATTTGTTATATCGGTTTACACAAAATCAACAGCAAACAACATATAAATTTAAAATTAAACGACGTTTACGTTTAAACTCTTATTAAAAACTGCTGCCCTATTTACCATAATAAACAAATTTAGTTAATTAAATGTTGAATTAGCATATATATTACGATAAACCTAAAATATAATTTTTAATCAGTAGCGACACAGTAAAAAATGTTTTTTCGTCAATTAATTTTCTGTATTATTAGTTCAAGCTTAAAAATATAAACATATTTACTCTCAATCTGTAAAAGCTAATACTTCACTAACATTTTTGTCTATGTTTTAATAAAGAACGTTATTGTTTTATGCAATTACTAAAAAACACATAACTTGTGTGTGATAGTAACTTTCATTCTACAGAGTTCCTATAACTTAAGATTAATCAATATTATAGAATATAATTTTAATTGTATAAAAAAATTAAGATATTTAAAGTATTATAATATACATTTTTACATGTAATTTTTAACTCAAATTTAAATTTAAGGTATTTTATATTTTTCAAAAATATGATCTAGTAATTTATTGTAAATTAAAGCCCTATTTTTAGCAATGTTTGTTTTACTTAAACTTTATTTAAGTGTAATTTTTTATTAACAGCAGTCAACTCAATTTCTTTATTGTCAATCAGCGATTATATTAAACGCTTTGCACTCTCTTCGTTTAAAATTTTAGTAAACCTTGTATTTTAAATTAGCGATGTATAAATAATATGCAATACCTATCACATTTAACATTTATTACAAGTTTAGTTTATTTGCTCATTTGTGACGGTACATCGCAAATAAATTAAAGCATTTTTTTAATAAATTATTTCATTTTTAATAATTTTCATTTTAATTTTGTTTCTAAAATTTGTTACATCCGTTATTAATTTGTTACGTTATACTTTCCATAGATTTAGTACCTAACATATGAATTCTATTATATTTAAGAAAGGTACATCAATTTTCTTTAGAAATATATTTATTGTTTGACGATTATTTTCAATATTTTATTTTAGGTTTTTTAACTTTTTTAATTAATTGATGTAGTGCCTTTTGAATTTTAATAAAATCACAAGATATCTATAGAATACTCAATAAGTTCGAACCAATAGGCTTGCAATAAAATAAGGGTCAATACATTTCTGCACGCATTTGTATTATACATTCTATTTTGATACTTATACTTAGTTTTGTAAAATATTTATATTTACCTATAAAATGTAACATATTTTATACATAGTGGTGATTTGGAAAACGCAGCATAGAGATCTTATTGTTAAATCTTTAATGTTAAATCATTTGTTTTCTTAATTATTTTAGAGTAAAGTTAAAGTGTTGTACTCTTTACTCGTTCTAAAGACCGTTTGTAAATATACTTGTAATTACCCAATTTAATTATACTAGAAAGATTAATAATTTTATTCATATTAAAGCAGTATTTAGTTATTTTGTTTAGTAATTTTGTAATGTTTGTTGGTATTAAAGCGTCACTTGTCGATAATGATTATCGATACGGCGATTCGCGTATTTTCCATTATTTTGTTCCGAAGTAACGCTCAACAAACCACATTGTTGTTTTGGTAAAAGCCGTCTTAACTCGACAGGTAGGTTTTACTTATAAATCGATAATTACTAAAAATTATTAAAATTATAGCTCTAATTGGGATCTCATCAACTTATTAGTTTGAAGGATCAAATTGAAATTGTTTACATGGGTGAATGCGAGTAGAAGAAAAAAAATTTGATGTAGAAAATGTCGAGTATGTAGAATATGTATAAAATACAAATAAAATGCGGGAAATATAAACTATTTAAAAGAACAGTAAGTTCTGAAAGAGTAACAGGTTGCAAGAAAAAAAAATGTTATTTTATTAGGTATTTACTGTGATACGAAACATAAAAACACCCTGTAAAATATACCTACGTACCACACGATTTACCTGCGCAAAATTTTGTTCAAAATCATCAAATATTTGTTTATAAATTTCATTGACGTTTTGGTTCCATTTTACGTTGTTAATACTCGTTTTCTCTTTGCGTTTTAAAACAATCTATTTAAATTTCCTTGTATAACATTTTTTAAGTATTTATTAGGTTACTAGGTGCAGTATTAAAAGAATCAGATGTTGGCGAAGACCAATGAGGTATAGTATACTAACTAATGGAGAAACCACTCCGTATCTAGCATGGTTACGAATTCGGTCCGACTTTATTTCTTGTTCCCCCACAATTTTTAATTACATGTCACTTGTAAATAAAGATGCCCAGTATGTAAATAATATTTTATATTATTTTTCTGGTTATATTATTAAAAAAAAATTATTAATTCTGTAACTTGTAAATATTATATTTCGATGTAAAGTTCACAGAACGGTGTAGAAAGTGTACATAATATAAAAGATGATTTTACAGCGTTTACAAAATTTGTTTCAAGAGGTGGTTTAAAATTACTTAGTTCAGAAACATTTAATATAATTCGTGTCTGTGAATCGACTTTTAACTTATTTATAATAAAAGCACTTGTTAACGGACAGAGCAATGTAAAAACTATTCTTGCGGCCACCGTCAAAAAAATAATAATAAATAAAATGCCGTTTAAAAATTGCATTCACCCAATTTTAGACGAGTTTGGCAGTGCGTCAGATGAATGGAAAATTACTTGTTTAATAATTAATATGTATTTTGAATTTAGGTTAAAAACGTACTGCAGGAGTATAAATTTTGATGTGATTTTAAAAAATTCCATTAGATCTAAGCTAACAAAATTAGTTTTATTTAAAAATACATAATATTGTATTTTATTATTAATAATATGTATTTTTAATTTAAGAAATATACCTATTGTTTTCATATAATCTTTTAATTTAACTTCTACCTTTCAAACGTCATTGACTGTAATGCGTTTTTGCCCGAAAGCAGTGAGGATAAGAGATAGCGCGACGGCTCGCCTGAATGTACGAAGTGGTTTCTCCAGTTAGTATATTATACCTCATTGGCAAAGACTTACGTTCGAAAAAAAAATCGAACTGATCAACAAGATTGAATTAGATCCTTACCAAAGTAATTTAAGAAGTTTTACACATGAAATGTATATACTGCTGGTAGTCAAGTTATATGTATGTATATATTATAATCAAACTATTAGTGAAAAAATTTTCACAGAATGTCTTACATCTAATCATGATTATATCAAGTCTCATAAAAAGAAACGTTTCAATGAAGTAGTGATTTATTAATTAAATAATTAATGTAAGTTGAATGCTAAATAGCTATAATTACACTTTGTGCAAGTACAAATTTCTGCAGCTGATCTGTCTTAAAACCCTTTTTGTTTACTCTTGAGGTTATAATTATTAAATCAAAATAAGAAAAAAAAACCTTTTAAAAAATAATGCGTATTGGATAGAACAAAAATTAATTGATGTATTGTAATAATTTTTTTTGGTATTAATTATATATTCAGTGCACGCTGCTTCTTAGAATCATGGATAATATCTATCGGGTAATACTACATTAAAAAACACCGTTTATAGTAATCATAATTTCGGTTTATGTTATCAGTTTTCTTCTCAGGTGTGTTACTATACATGAACAATAACATATGCATTAATTTTTTAGCTGAATTTTCACAATACGCTTCAGATACGCCTGTTTAGAGCGAAAAATTTTATCATTGTACTATAAAAATACTTGTTTTGCTTGTTTAGCTTTATCTTTGCAGTGTTATTTATTCTAGGATTTTGACTGACCTATGTAACATTGCATTAAACTTCTGTAAATATACGCTATCTTTGAGAATTAACTTGGAAAGCATATCATGCGTTCTTAGAATAACAACTTCATTTAACTATACAGCTTATGTTTATTTTGACATTTTCTGCTTTTATTGATGTTATAATTTTCTCTTCTAAATTAACAACTTGTTAATCATATACACGCTGTATGTATTTACTGTTTTCTAATTAATTAACCTTTATTTGTTTTTTTCTGAATTTTGCATATTGTTATCATTCGGTTATTGCTATCAAAAATCCCAACGAGATTTTTTGTGCTGGTAATTATTTCTATTCGACAATAATAAAATGGAGAATATAATAAATAAATAACAGATTTGTCATTACTAAAACTAAGTGTCAAATCTGCTCGATATACACTAATGAAGCTTCAAATGTACATATACAAAAAGGATAAAATACAATGTCTACAATTACAATAAGGTAAAACTAAATCACTATTTTAATCGATATCTCGATGGAAATCATTGTAGGTACATAAAATAAAATAGGAATCTTGACAAGATTTTTTTTTTCATTTCCGTGATAGTTATTGATTATATATAATATAATTCAAATTCCTAACTTTAGTATTGCTTTTTGGGTGTTTTGTTTTAACTTTAGTAAAGACTTAAATACTGCTATTCGGTTCACAGTAATAAATAAAACTGCTAATTATTACTAGAACGCTAAAACGAGATTATAAGAAGAAATAGCAATAGGAATTAAGCTAATTTTCATCAGCAAATGTCAAATTCTAACTTCAACAGCTATTGGTAGGTTGCGTTTTTAAAAATAGCGTTTATTCTACATTATTTACGTCATTATCTACATTGTCTATATATATATTATACATTATATACGTATTTTGTACCTATTTTTTACGTATACGTGTAGAAAATTTTTTTATACGTGTAAATGCCCATCACTAATTAGAAGTCGGAATAGTCAAATCATTGTAAATAAAAAGAACATTTCTATTCTTTACCTGAAACCAATTTACATTGACTGATTAGAAGGATAGAAAAGAAAAACTTTTATCTCAGATCGTCTTTAATACTAGTGACATCACTATAACTTAAATGTTCTTTTATGCTATTGTTATACTTAAATTGTCACGTTTTTTTTGTTTAATTAGTTACAGTGGAGTTATATCTAAGTTGTTCGTTCATTATTATTATTATTAAATTGATACATTTGAGCGATAAATTTACTGTTTTTTTTAAATGTTAGTCCACAATAAATCTTATGTTCTAAATGTTCTCCAAAACAAAATCGTTGGGCAAAAGATTGGAAGATCTAGAAGACCATTTAATTATACAATTGGAATCATTTTATTAAAAAAAACTGTCATTTGAAATTCGCGCTTTTCTCTGTTGTTGTATGCAAAACAACCACCTACCTGAAGTCACATTTCTTGGTTGTCTCCAGCAACTTGGGCCACCGACACAGCTATACCCTCTTCCAACAACTGCAAATAACGCTTTCCTGATTTTTGTGTAAGAAAAATAGTCTTATACTATGATGGCATAACATTCCCACTAGACTCTCGTACTATTCTTTTGTAAAAACCCTAGTATTTGGTTTGTTATATTGGTTAAGTACTTGTTGAGTATTAATGCACTTAAAATTTAATTTTTTTTGTACTAGTAAGTTTATTTATTGAACATTTTATAATTTATTAGTTCAGTCGGTCATTAGTATTTTATGTTAAAGGTAAAAATTTGGTTTGAAATTCTATAGTGTTTTATTCCAGGTAAACTTTATTTATTTTAGCTCTATTAAGTTTTATCATTTTGTTTCCGCTGACACTAGTGCAAAATATTATTTCTTGTGGGAAAATTGTGGGTAAGTTTTTATTTGTATTTTTGTTCAGTGCATTTTGTTTGTTGGTTATTCTTCTTTGAAGATTTTACATTTTAGTCGTCAGTAAAAGATACCGAGTTTATTTATGCAGAGAGTTTCTTTAAAAAGGAGTTACTTAGCAAGTTCCGAACGATAAAAACCAGAAACCCCAAGTTGGCGCGTGGCGCATATTGTTGTGAAGTTATGTGTTTTAAATTCCGATCGTACGCAATCAATAAGCCGCCGCAACAGTTAAATAACTTCTTACAACCACGTTCGAGTCTTGAATGCCGTTCTGTTTCCTAGGTTCAAGTTCACTCACAACTAACATATTTGAGTTTTTTTCTTTTTTATTATTTATGTATGCATTCCTTTTTTTGAAAATCGTAATAAACTTTGTTCATTATATTGCGTAGGTAATATTGTGTTTGTTGTCAACACCTTCCGATAGTTGCAAGATTTGCGATATCTGTGAATTTTTTGTTATTAAACTAGGCATGTTTCGTAAGACCTTTGCGTATTACATTATATCGTTTTTTGTTTTATTCTTTTACGTATGTTCTACTAGATTAATATGTAACCAAATCCATTTAGCTTCGTTCTTTTTTATTCTGTTAGATTATAACGTTTGTAAATTTTGTTAATTTAACATCCTATAAATTTAATTTATTTATTTAATTTATTTACGTAGGTTATATGTGAATTTACTAAATATTGCAAATTTTGTTATGTACTGTAAATTAAATAGCAAGGCCTTAAAAGCAAAACATAAAAAAATAACAAATAATTAAATAAAAAACACTACAAAAACATTCCGTAACAATAACATTAAAATTTTTAATATTACCGTCTCGATTTAATTTGAAGCCTTCACGTCGATATTATTAACAAGAGAAAATAACACTGTGACAATTCGTCCTTAAATTAATTAAAAACATTAATAAATAATAAGTGTCGTTAATTAAAAGTTCTAATACTAGTGCAAAAACACAGATCACAAACTTTATTTTGTTTAAATTCAATGCTTTTAAGCAAGTTAGCGTAAAATCATAATTGATTTTGTATAGTCATAAATCACTTAAACTTTTGTAGCTACAGAAGGTGGGTTTTCGATTGGTTATAGAGTAATCTAGAAGATGTTGCCCAAGAATTCGAATGATTACAGATTTGCGATGGTATTTTTGATAGTGATTAGCGAAATACTCAATAATTTAATAATAATTTTTATTTCAATTGATACGTTTTCTATGCACGTAGAAGGAGCAATATAAAAACCAATCGAATCTTTATTATGGCAACGTTTTGAGCTTTATTAGGCCACTGAATCTTTATTAAATAGTAAGTGAAGAACATAACACACTTACATAACAACTACACATTTTCTTTTACAAGAGACATTTATAAACAAAGAACATACAAAAAAAGGTTATTGAGTGGGGACAGTCCACTGATCCGACAAGCATAAATGGCAACTATTTACATTAATTATAGTAATAGACAAATATATAAAGCCAATAAATAAAATTTAAATATATATACAAAAAAAAACATCATCCGTCGGTTCGTTTCTAATCATACACTCACAACTTTGGTATAAAATACACTATTTTATGTATGTCTACGTATACCTATAATTTCTAAAACTAACCTTTTTTTAAATTTATTTTCAACATTTAAAGCCATTCTGATTTTAACGACACATTAAAATAAAAATATACAAAAAAACACGATGTAGTCTAAATTAGACTGTACTAAGTGCGATGTGTATTATGTTAGACATACCTATGATTTTAACAATCTGACTATTTCAGATATTAAAAACAATTAAAAAAAAGTTTTAAACTAATGAATAACTATTGATTAGGCATTATTAAAACTTAAACTTTATTTTACGTAGGGTTTTCTTACAGTTGAACATAATATATTAGCAACATATCTTGTGTTTCATTACACTTGAGACTTTGAGCTTCTATAAAAATTCTTAAGTGGTTAAATCTCAGTTTAATTTTTGTTTTACCAACTTACCATTCACTCTAAATAAACGTTATGCTTTGATGTGTATGCCCAAAGCACACACCTTTTCTCAGGTCGTCTATAATAGGTACACATTTTACCGCGCTCTATAAGATTTTAAAGTACTGTCATAAAACAATGTTTGTCAAATTCAAGTTAGATTTGATATACAAAAATAATTATAAAATACGGTTTACACTTAAGAAGATAATATTTATATGGTTTACCTAGCTTACCCCTCCAACGTTATCATTTAAGTTTAATTTTGTAACTTGTGTTACGTACATATTTGCATTTTAAATTAAGTTTTTCCCTTAATAACCACGTTCAGTATTTAGTTTTAAGAATTATATTAAGCTTTCAACTACTTTAGGTGTATCATCAAGTATAACAACCGTCCGTGGATAAGACAATTAATCACTAAACGTTTTATTGACGTACTTATTTATTTAGACCGTCAATTCTTCTTAAAACTTCTGACTAGGCTAGACTTTAATTTGCTTTCCGATAACATTTATATTTTTATCTTATCAGAGAATAGTATCGAAGCGCACAAATATAGAGATTAGTCGGTATGACAACGTAACCTCAATTTACTATATTTCGGTTACTTCTTAATGAAATCGAGAAGAAAAATTTCAAAAAAATTATTGCATGCTAGGAAGTCAATACAAACGTGTACATATTACTTCAAAGTTTTCTGAATTTTCTATATTCTTTTGACTTGGATGTTTTTCTTCAATTTGAAAATGAGAAATATGTACAAATTCCCCTTAGGAAAGTCATGTGGTAAACACACCAGTTTTTTAAAAAGCATTTTTTAAATATTATAGTAAGTAAAGTAAAAAAATGTTGTTTTATTAGGTGTAAGTGAAAGTGGGTATATATAAACAAAAGGATTGAGGGTTTAATGGGTCACCTTGGAATAGTCATCTATTTTTTTAAATAGTTTTTGTTTGTATGTTTGTATTGCTTGTATAAAGATATATTATAGTTTCTCATTGTGTTATTATGTTCTTAGAGATTTTGTATAATGAGGTTTATTTTATATGTTTATAATACATTTAGTTTCTACGAGTGAGTTTTTTAATTCTAGTAGATAGGATCCCATATCAGTGAACAATATTCTGGTTTGGACCGGACAAATGCGTAATATAATGTGAACCTTACATGAATGTTTGAGATACTTCGAGAGTTGCATACAATAAAACCCAGCATCTTTACAGAAGAAGAACAGACTGATTCTAAATCCAAGTTGAAAGTAAGTTCTTTGTCAAAAATAACTCCTAGGACTTTAATATTGTCGCAGGAGTAATGGGTAAATTACGTATATAACAAAATTTAGTTGTAGTAGATCGTCAGCAAAAAGCAAAGGTTCTGATTTTATTACGTCTTTGATGTCATTAATAAACATCAAAAATAGAAGAAGCCCAAGGTTTGATCCTTGTGGGACTCCAGAAAAAGCTTGAAAAGAATTATATCCGCAAAAATTAACTGTTAAGAAACGGTTCAAAAGGTACGATGACAAAAGTGTTATTAATGCAGAAGCTGCAAAAACATGAAACTTACTTATTATAACGTGATGGTCGATAGTGTCAAATCCTTTTGCAAAATCAGTGTATATCACATCAACTTGGCCTTTGTTGTCTACGTAATGAGTAAAATAGTACAAATTGCTAGTAGTTGACCTACGTTTAAAGTTAAAATAAATAGTTTTGTATATAATAGTTTCAAATGCTTTACTAATACTTAAGAGAATCGTTATTGGCCTGTAATCACTTTTATCTTCAAATTTATGTATAGGAACTACTCGGCCCAGTTTCCAAGCAGTAGGGAAAATGTTTGTTTTCATTGCTAAATTAAATATATGAAAAAGAACTTTAGAAAGTGGTTTGAAACAGTCCTTTATTATATTTGGAACAAGATCAGACCCGTGTGACTAATTGGTTTTAATTGTTATTTTTATTGTTGTTTCGATTTCATTAACGGAAATATAAGATAGATTCGCATGATTTAAGATAATTTTTATTTCTAAATTAATTATGGCACGATAATTTTATATTTGATCAAGTAAGCGTCATTGCTTGGAAATGTTTTGTGCTTTTTGTAAAAGTGATTTTATTTTCTCAGTGCTAGTTGTATTCCAAAATTCAACCAAGAGGGAAACACATTTTTTTAATTTGATAAAAAGTATACATTCTTCAAAGAAGTTATATACGACTGAGTAAAAAAATGTGACCGCTGTATTAACATCATCAAAGATATAAGTTCATTCCAGTAATAATTACCAATCAAATCATATAGTCTAACAAAGTTAGTTTTTCTGATATCGTATGTGCGTGGTAATACATTTTTAAAGACATTTTTAATGTCTGCATTAGTTTTTAACAACATATTTATTGTGGGATAAGAGTAATATTTTTTGTTACATATAAGTGATATCTTTTGAGTTGTAACACAATTTAAATTGAATAATGTTAAGTCCAGAATGTGATTATCATATTGTTTTAATGTCTACATTACTTTTAAAATTTACACTTTATAACCGTACCTTTGCTGTAAGTAGGTTTTCGGTAAATTGTCTATTTTTATTAATCATTTTGTTTGTATTGATTTCTTAGCTAAACAAATGTTATACCTTTAATTAACTTTGACTTTTTGATAAATATTATTTTATTTTAAATACAATGCAAACGCAATTATTTATTTCTCTGTTTATTATAAATCTACATTTACCTAAGTTTCGGATAGTTTTTTTACGGTAATGGCTCTATAGTAAAAATTATATAGTGACATATTTAAATATTTCTTTACGTGTATTTATGTTTTTTATTAATATTTTCTAAATATTGAATCCACAATGGTTAACAAGATAAGATAAAGTAATTGTTATTTTTAATAGATTGGAAATCTGTAATTTTAACATTTAATTAAAAAAGTAATTATTTACTTAATAGTAAAAAAATAATTTGTTTTAATTGTAAATTATATACAGGATATATAAGCTAAAAACGTATTAAATACATTTTTTTGCAAATTTGTCTAAACTGTTTATGTAGGTACTTAAGTGCAGATGTCAACATGTCAGCTAGTTAACTAGAAAAATACTTTTAATGGGTAAATTTAGTCTTGGCTTTACAACAGCGTCTACTAGATAAGAACTCCGTACAAACAACGTTGTACATAAATCTTCATTTATTTGAAAAAGCTGAGCATAATAATATATGGTCTACATAAATTCAAATTAACGTTCTAAATTTGCATAATGGAGACGATCATACCCAAGTAGCACAGATGTATTGGCCCAATATTTCTATTTTATATTGGGTATATATGGGAAATGTTAACGTTTTTTTATAATGGTTAAACATTGGATTCCAAACATTTATCCAACCTACAAGATACAATCTATTTTAAATAAGTACTATCTAACTTGGAAAAATATTGTATGTTTAGCTTTTACCAATATACGCTATGGAATGTATGTCCAATAAAGGTTAACTAGATTGGGAGAAAAATATATTCGCATTGTTGGTTATATAATTGATTAGCAATGTTTAACCAACATGAGATATCTAATACTTGTTAGTTGTTGAAACATATACATTGGTTCAAGGTTGAATCTAAATATTGGGCATATGTACTTATTAGAAGGATATTTCTCCAAAATGGAACTCGATAATTACATAACTTGACCGTAGATTGATTAAAGGACTAAAAACAACTTTCTTATCATAATACTTATTAGTAGTTTATAAAAATTATCATTTTGGCTAAAATGTCTAGTTTATACCAAATTCTGCCTAAACTTTATCAAACAAAATATTGTAATTTATTGGGGATTCAGTACAAATTGTTATGAAACACAGTTTATTAAAAATAGTTTTATTGAAAAACACAAATGTTAACATAACTCCATTACTATAGATAATTTATTTATAATATTGTTAATCTTATTAATTTGATGTTAATTTCCCCGGGTTTTTCTTCCGCCGTCTCGGTCTTTAACGGTGCATAAAAACGTTCCAATCCTTTCTCTTAGCTCTGTGTCGGTGACACTAGGGAATCTTTTTCGGATAGCCTCTAAAACAATAGAAAAGAATCAATTTATTAATTAAAACTATGCTAGAAATTATTAATTACCAAAATTACAATGAAATTGTGTCTAAATATAATTTAATTATTGACAAGGATGACTAATTTTTGACCAACTGAATTTTTGTAATATATAAGTATCTATACAAGAAAACAAAACTTTGAATATAATTGAAGAGTTAAAGATTAGCTTTTTTCTTAATTGATAATTTTATTTTGTCTTCGTATTGGTTACTCTTGTCATTTAAAATTTTTTTTTTAAATAAATAACACAAAAACAATCAGCTTTCTTAGAACATAAATTAGTATATTTTATTAGCAAAGAATTTGGTACATTCACGCAAAAAACAGTAGTCAGACATAAGATTTACGGGCGGTATATGAGACAAATGGGTGACAACTTAGAGAAAATGTTAAAGGGCAAGTACATAGAAAAGATTATTTTAGAGAAAGATTTTAAACAAGCGAATAGAAGAGAAAGGGAAAGTGTCCATAAATGAAAAAGAAAAGAAAAGGGTTCATGGAATCAATAAATAAGAACAGAAGGTATTTGTTGTGGAAATGAATGGAATGTCTATAAATATTGGATAAAAACGAAAGGAAGAGTAGTAGTGTACGTGGGTAAGACTGAAAGGACGTAGAATCTACAGGAAAGAATGTGTTGAATTATGAGGCTGAGATGATTGTTAAGTGAGAGAAAAGAAAGAGTAGAGATGAAGATTGCATAGGAAAAAAAGAAGAGAGAGATTTAGTAAAAAATTGTAATTTCTACGTAGGAATAATGAAAATGTTGTTACTGTTCGTTAAAAATGTAAAGGCGAATTCCTTTGTTAAACCATAAGGTAAAAGAACTAAATAAATACATGCATACATACAGTAATCAAACATTACTTTTAATCTTACTTTTTAAAACATCGCATATTTTCAATGCACCAAATGACAATTTTTTTTGACCACATCTGCTTTTGCCTTGGCCTGAGTACAGTTGTGCCACCTCTGACGTAAAAAGCTTCTTTAAGCAGGCATATACTGCAGTCTTATAATTATCTCCTCCTACTAAGTATAAAATGTCTACCTAAAAAGAAATAGTATCAAGCAATGTAAAAATACCCTGAGATGATAGCAATCGTACCAATAAGTTGAAGGAATCAGTGGATTCCATTTTTTCTTCTAACCGTTCAAAATCCTCTTTGGACCTGGCTGGGAGGATGTTAATTATATCATTTTCCCTTTCTGTATCAGCATTTTGATGAAGAGTATTACCATTACGTTGATTAAGTAAAATTGACGTTTCTAGGCGGCCAACCAATTTTGTTAGCTCTTGTACTTCGTAAGTTAGTCCGGAAATTATTTTTACTAAATACTTTTCGGAATCTAAAAAATATATAATGTAGGTACATACATATCATTTAAGAAAACGTTTAGATAGCAATAAATAAATTGTATATATATTTTGCTAGGTAATCACGGAAGTAAAAGTAGTCAATTACGGGATACAAAAGAAAAAAAAAAGAAGATATTTAACAATCAAAAATGAAAGATAAGAACACACTGTTATTTTATTTGACTATTAAATTGTTATCACAGGAATATTTGAAATGATTTTGTTTCTTTGTAATTTAATAGAAGACACCTTGAATAGTTGGTAGTAAATAAAAAACAGTAATAATTGTACAAAACGTTGCAAGTTAACTTATGCTGTAAGACCATACGACGTGTCACATTCACGTCCTATTATTATTAATTATTTAAATTTAAATTAATTTTTTGAATAGTTTACAGATTTTAAATAAAAATAAATATACATTAAAAAAAATTTAAAAATATTAAGTAAGCCAGTTTAATGTTTCCTTGAAAACTATCAGATTCATTGAAGGTATATTCACAATTTTTAAATATTTCTAAAGTGTCAAAGTAGTAAATAATAGTTCTAGTGCTATAATGAATTTCTTGCTATAACCATTCTATAACTAATGAGCATCTTTATGGTACTTAAATACAATAACATATATGTTTTTGACGTTTATGATCTACATGGTAATAATGTCAATTTTTGTGTTACATTATAAAAGCAAACAAATAAGCTGGCGACTTTAAAAAATATTTTTTTTTGTTAAATTTAGAATAATAATAACGTAAAAATAACAAGGAAAGCAAATTGAAGTGATGAATGACTGTTTACAGCTGATGTCATGATAACGTTAATAATCAAGCGCCACTAAATTAATGAACGGCTCTGAAGTAAGTGGAAATAAATATTAATGATAACTACGTTTAGGGCTCAAAAGTAATGTAATTTTGATTATATTGGGACCAATTCGTGGTGATGTCCCTTTCAAACAATAAAAATCGTCCTGTGTATGTATATATATATCTGTTACGACTGTGGCGCACCTAAAGGAAGGGCCAAAAGGCCATGCCCCCCTTTTAAAACTAAATCAAAAGTTGTGACAAAGAATTACAAAGAGCAATTATAGACATTATCTTCAATAAAAGAGACTTCACACGCTACAAACTTTCATTATCAATTAAATTTATTACAAAATTTGTACTATTGCACATTGGTTGGTCTTATGCTTACCTTGCCCTTCACCCCTAAAATGTATTCTAGATGCGCCACAGTGTTACGATATGTCAGTATATAAAAATTTATATTTGCTTACTACTCAGTATTACTTGCGGCGCCTCATTGTGAATATTCTTGCTAACTTGCTGCGTGGCATGGAAATTGTACTCTGAAAGTAGTTTTAATAAAAAATTTGGCGATTTAGTTATAAACAACACATACCACTACTGGAAGGCATTTCTAGTAGATCGTTTTCATTGTTCAGCGCAGCGCTTGCGTTATTCAAAACAGTTCCCAAACTTTCTAATCATATAAAAGCAGAAATTAGAGTAATATCATTGTCTCTTGATTATGATTACACATACCTTCTGGTGCATTAAAATATGGACGCCGCCATTGATTGGAAGATCCTTCATCTGATGACGTATCACTGGTTTGAAGAAATGTTAGAGTTCTATTTTCTACGAACGATTTTGAAGACCCATCTGATTCTAATGTACTTGACTCTAGATCGCTACACCCATTTTCACCCTTCTTCGTAAACTTCTCTGCGTCTTCTAAACTAGTAACAGTTTTCTTGAAAATAGCCGGAAAGAAGGCAAAATTTTTATGTATATCCTGACATCGCTTTATTAATTCAGATGGTGATGGTAGACCTGGACGAGATAGGCCAATCGGCCACTTGTATTGTGTTTTGGGTGGCGTTAGCCCAAGATGAGGGCACATAGTTTACAGCTCGCTGATCAGTCCAAAATACTATGTCCCATGTTTTGACATATTCATAAACAGTAAAAATAAAATTAATGAAGGAGTTCAATACAGATAAAAATTGTTCTGAAGGAAATGCTAAACATTTAGATTTTATATCAATAGAGTAGTTTTGGAAGTATGCTTGGACGTTTTCAAGTACTTATGTACACCTAATAGTCTGGAGTTAATAGGATACTTGTAAAAATCTTCATGACTGTTATATTCCAACCCGTGTAAAGCGTTTTCCGAATCAATTTTGAGTAACTGGAAGAGATTTGAATTATTTAAAATGACAAATGAATCTGCCACATTTTTTTCTGAAAGATTAAAATTTTGTGAAAAAAGTTCTGAACCTTCTAATCGTAAACATCTACCATCAACTTTGTATTGAGGTTTAACTAATAACGATCTCTGAGATTCTTCCGATAATCTTCGAATTACTTGTTGCAATGGTTTTTCCGTGAACGTACAGTTCGGACTAAGTGTCCTAAATAATTTTCAAATGAAAATGCACTAACTTCGTTTACAGAGCATTTAAAGTATTCTATGTCATCTGTGATGTGTATTAAATTATGGACATTGTAAACTGTAGATGCTGAACCATAAAAATGACCAAATCCCTGAACAAATGAACTTAATGCTTTTTTTGAAAAATTAATTTTAGAATTGGTTAAGGAATGAGAGCATATAACCCGCATTGCACAATGAAATAATAAAAAATGTTCGTACAAGTGTTGTGGAAGTAACCCGTTTAGAACAATCGGCCCTAAATAAAGCATAAATAGCCGAAACTCTGTTGCTTTCCATTTGTCTAAGTTAACTAATGATCTACATTTTCTATTAAAATCACTTGACACATAAGGAATAATAGCAGAAAGTCTATTATTTAATTCAAACCTCCCGTTTACTGATAAACGAGGAGAACGTTTAGTGGAAGGACTCTTAATCCAATAATATAATAACTTTCTCATTACCCCCAAACAACATAAATGCATATAATCTAAACTAAACGATTTTATCATATCCAGACCATTTATGTTTATTAAAGGAGTTGTACCAGTATGGTGGTTTGGATCAAGTTGTTCACGGAAGCTTCGATCAGTTCGCAAAACGTTACAATCATTTTTGAAGACTATTCGTCGGTTTACATAAATCCCCGTTTCACAACACCTTTCGCAACTGCTTTTACCATTATGATTTTTAATTGATTTTATAAATGATCTGGCAGGTGCATCACAGACAATACCTTTAATGTAAAAAGAATATTTAAGATGTTCATGAAATATACCGTTTGCTGATAGATCATTAATATCATTAATTAAATCAATTAAGTAGTGTTGGAGTAACTTTGGTTTACCGTCACCGCAATATAAGGCTATTACAAAAGGCTTCACTTCAAAATTCGGAAGAAAAAGTTTTCCACAAATAGGCCAAAATTGTAAATTACTATTTTTGTAAACCTGAACACCATCAATGTTTAATAATAATTCTAATTTAAATTCAAAATTTTGAATGTACCGTCTTATCGTAGCATCTTGGAGGTATTGCAGTAACTTATTTTTAATACCAAAATATTTAAATTCCCCATCGGTATCATTTTTAGTAGGAATAAGAACGATTTTAGTTGTCCTTTCAGTTCTTAATAAACTTCTAGGGTCGTTAGGCAAGTTTAAGGACGGAATACGTTCATTTAATCCCTTCAACAAATACTTTAATGCAATATGAGTTATATTAAAATTTAATGCCCATTCTTTTAGAAATTCTTGTAAATCATTTTTATTTGAGTTCTTATCTGGATTACTATTGTGTATATGATTTTCTGAACATGAATTATCTGTATTGATTTGGAATTGAGAAATTTCAGGAACGTGAAAATTACTGACAAGTGGTGTAAATGTGTCCTCAAAATTTGGATAAACGAGATTTGCAGAAGACTTAGGATTATTTGATTCTAAAACCGATTTACTACGTAGTAAATTTTGCGATTTTGGTATAGTCAAATAATTTTTAAATATACTGTTTAGTCTGCGAATTTTTTTTACACGTCGTCCAGACATACTCCTATAAACTATACACTTATATTAGCACTAATTAAATAAGCAAAGTTGGTACTTACTTTTTATCTTCTAGAAGAACTTTTATAAATAACTAAATTGAAACTTTCTTGCACAGTTTTGAATACAAAATAAAGACAGATTTTTTACAAACTCAAGAGTAGTTGTAAAGTAAATAACTGGTTTTTACTCATAATCACAAAGAGGTGTCTTATGATTCATACTTTACCCAATAGAAAATTATCCGGTCCATTGTCACATAGCACAGGTATTCTGTGGCATTATAAAGTTTCCTGGAAAAAAATCTTACGACGCCAATATTTATGCTAAAAACGATGTTTATGGTCTTGCAAGTTTGCCGACGTAGGATTATTTTACCTGGAAAACATGCCAGTACTTCGTGTTCTTGTACTGCATTATTATTATGTAAAAAAGAATTACTTGAATTCAATATAAACTGCGCCATGGTCAAGTATATAATAAAAAATAGAGGTTTAGAAGTAAACACTGCTTAATCCGATTATACTATATAACATGATTTATTTTACCTACAAACAGAGATACATGTATAAAACTTATATATTTATAATCAAAAATTAATTTTTGTTTTATATTTGAACAAAGTTGATACTAATAGTTTTCCTTTGATTAAATGATTAGAATACTTAGAATCCTACAAAAATAATATTTTTATGTTAAAAAAAGGTGTAACAATTTTAAATTTAAAATAAAGTGTGTATGATTCTGCTCTCGATTGTATCGGTTGAAAAAGTGTTAAAAAAATGAATATTGTATATATGTATATTTGTTATAGTTTATAATGCAACAGAAATTTTAATTTTATTGAATATTATTTTTTATTTATACAAATATTCGTTACTTCTTGAAGACACTTAATTTTTCTAATTTGAATATATTTCAATTCAATTTTAATAAATATGGGGAACCTAGATATGTTCAACAAACATTTAAAATCTGATTAAATGTAAGAATATTTCAATCTACAGTAAAATTACCCATTATTTTCTTAGAATCTTAACAAAGGGATCTAATACAATACTTTTTCGGGCTGCTTGCTTTAAATGCACAAAAGTTATACCTACACCGACCAAAGTAACATTCTAAGAAAAATTCTAAAAACAAAAATAAATCAATTTATTGATATTTGCTTTTCAATTGAAATACACAAATTTGATTATACTTAAGATTGATAAAATAAAGTACATTTTTGTCTAGGTATTGTATTATGTTTATTTGATTAAAAATTCGGAATGAGCGTAAATATATACTTAAAATATAAAATGTTTTCCTTCATGTTCAATTGCAAATGCTTAAACAAATTAAGTCCTAAGTTTAAAAAAATCATGTGTTCGTACATAAACACATATAAGTATACATTTATACAGTTATATCTTAATAATTATTACTTAAACGGTCCTATCAAAACTGGTTCTTGTACCTAAAAAGTTTTCGTTGTTCGTTTCAAATAAAAATACAGAAATAAATTGTAAAAATAACTTTTGATTTTTGTTAACGATTACTGAGCGAAACATTCTCGATAAACATCATAGATTATTATTATATTATTATCCACAAACACCACATTGATAAGATGGTAAAATACTGACATGTAAATGTTGGAAATAACATAGAAAATAATTTCGATTAAACAATTTAAGAAACAAAATAAAAGAACACTAGTAACGGAAATTAATAACGGCAGTTATTCCTGCCTTACTGACGACAGCGATCACGGGTGTAATGAACATATTCAATACATATTGGCTTTAAGTATGAATTCTACATTTAAAACCTTATTTTGGTTATATATTTACTAAATCTTGTATTTCCAATATTGTTTGTTACTTGCCGATCCTACGTTGGTTAAATAATGCTTTGCGAGTGGTTTTCAACCTTACATAAAGAATGTCTACCGTATATCTTACCAATGCCGTTGTTTTTACATTGTCCTTCCAATATTAATCTTATATACAAAATGTGTTTGAAATGCGATAAAATGTTTCGCCAATATAATATATAGGAAAAATGATGGTACAAGATTGGTAATATGTTTTGTGCTACTTGGGTACGTTTTTTTAGAAATACTTCTGCTTAAATTTTTTTTTATAATTTGTAAGTGTTTAATAAGGTTTGTTAATTATTTTATTTTCTGTTGACTTTTTTCTTAAATTTTAAAAAAGTTTAAATTAATAAAGTGAGAAAGTTAATTTCTTCAGGTTACTGCTCACATGTTTCACTACGTCTTCGAAAGTATTGTTTGTTAGAAAAACTTACGTAATAAGTGATGAAACAGTTGCTGTTGTTTTTCATTACAAACTGTGGTCTGTGTTAAATAAATTTTCATTAATTAATAATTTATTCATTTACAATTAAACGGTTAACTAAATGTAACATTATTTATCTAGGTATAATATGAACATTTTAATTTTATATATTTTTGTAAAAAATAAATTAATAATTAAATTTAAAATATCCTTTAGATAAAAAAAATAGCGTGGTATGTTTATTAAGATTGTTATTATATTAATGTGACACGTTTACTCATATTGTTATTAATCTTGAATTAAAAATTTTGAGATGACCCAACAGCAAAATAATCTTAAAACAATTTTATTTTCTGCTAAATGTACTTGGGTATTTAGCTGTTTAGAAAACGCTCCTCTTGTAGAAAAACCACATGATTTATAGTAATTCCCGTCTTCTAATACCCAAATTTTCGTTCAAGTTTAAGTTTTCGTAGGGTAATGACAATAAAAATTTACGAATCTAATACTATTTGAAGTTCTTTAATTAGACTGTTTTAACAAATATTGCATTTTTATTTAAAATAGGATGAACCTAAAACAATTGAAATTTTGTACCTTCATTCCTTTTCTATTGTCACGTTAATTTATTTTACTTTGTTTTAGAAATTTTTTCTAATTTTCTTTAGTAATAAAAATAATAATGTGTTCATTTCCAAAAAATAATAATTTTGGTTTTGTAAATTTTTTGTTTGTTATTAGATGAACTTTTAAGTAATATGTTTTTTTTAATTTAAACTACTTTACATTGTTTTGTTAGTATAATTAACAACGTAAAAGCAAATTTGTGTTTCTAAACACAATTACAAAAGTTTGACGAATGTGTTTAAAATAATTATTTAATTTACCCAATGTACTTATCATATTTGCTTTTAGCTAATTTATTACAAACATTTTGAGTTTAAACTAAATGTCGCTTATGTTATTTACACATCTTGCTTCAACGTATCTTTGTAACATTTGTACCCTTTTTATGACATTCTTAATTAGAAAGTATTTGCAGACATAAATAAATTTGTTTTACGTTTAAATTAAAAAGTTGCTTAACTAGAATTGCAATTACAATTTTTTACCATAATATATACATATGTGGGATGCGATTCCCGTGCTTAGAGTGCTATTCAACGCGTAAATTAGTGAAGTATATTTAAGCGTTACAAGATTAAGTTTAAAAGGCACCTTCGTTTTCATATTGTACTCTACAACAATTAATAGTTTATTTAAATCGAAACGTAGTTTACTATATACATATATTAACTTCAGTATAACTAAAATATTTTAAATATTTAATGTTCTTATTAAATTTTATTACCGCTTGTTTCTTGTAGCAACACTGTCTTTTTAAATTTAAAGTTAATTAGGGTTTTCATTGTTTTTCATATAAAGAAAATTATATAGTTTCATTTTAACAGACGTGAGCATTGGCGCTTGTTTTCAAGGTGACCCCCTAAACATGATTTTTATTTCAACGCTTACTTAGAAAAATAGTCTCATCATAATAGAATAAAATTGTGTTTGGTAGTTATTTGACTTCAAAGTAACAATGACGAGATAGATAGGCCTCTGTTTATAAATAATCTACAATAAATTTGGTATGTTACTTCAAAGTTACACTAGGCAATAATGTTGTTTACGGAATGTTTGGACATTATTGTAGGTAAAATGAGTACTCGTACGTTTTATGGGTCAAGAAGTAAGAGGACTATCCGGTGATACAAAAAATAACCTTTACTGCTAGATCACTTTACTACAAAAAAACAGCAAAAAAATACAAAAGAAAAGATACGTTCTCAAGTGTGTCAACAATCAATCTAATTTTTTTCGGTAAAAGTTTGCCTAATGCTTCAGAACAAATATTATCTTGTTAAGGGGATATTGTTATTGGTTATTTATTAATATTATTTAAATTATCAGTCTACCAATAATAAATTAAAACCTTCAAAATGTATTTTACATATGTTTCGAGCTTACAATTATGAAGTTCATCTTCAAAAAACTACAAAAAATACTACCAACTCATAAAAAGCTAAGATTACAAAAATTTTTAAACTTACATTTTTAAAAAAATGTCAAATATGAGAATTTGCAACTAAATATTTAAAAAATTAAAAAAATTTAAGTTTTACAAAATGTTAATGCAAATTAAAGAAAGATGGTGCAATTAAGAAACAAATTTAAGAAAAATTAAGTTTAAAATCATAATTGAACTTGGTTTGATCGTGCAACAAAAAAATTTTATCTGATATTTTAATATATTATAAATCAACTCTAGCAATTCAAGAATTTGTTTGTTATTTATGTTGTTAAAAGGATGAAATAATTTTTAAGAAAAAAGAGAATGACGATTATCTAAAACAAGTAGAGTTTACAAATTAATTTGTTCTTGTCAAAAATTTTATATTGGTATGAACATCTTAGATATTTAAAAAATACTTCAAAATATATTCATAATCCAAATTCAGTGAAATCTACATTTGCGCATTCTGTAAAACTTTAATTTTTTAATTTTTTAAATATTTAGTTGCAAATTCTCATATTTGACATTTTTCAAAAAATGTAGGTTTAAGAATTTTTGTAATCTTAACTTTTTATGAGTTGTTAATATTCTTTGTAGTTTTCTGAAGATGAGCTTCATAATTATAAGCTCGAAACATATGTAAAATACATTTTGAAAGTTAGAATTTATTATTGGTAGACTGATAATTTAAATAATATTAAATAACTCTCCTAATAAATTTCAGTAAAATGATAGATACAAAAACACTTAAACATATAAAACAACAAAGTAATTGTAATGAGACTGGGTAAAATAATGCTCAAAAAGAATATTCACAAACTATATTACAATTGATACAAAAGTGTAAATGTACAAGTAGAACTAGAGAAAATGGGTATACAGAGTTTAGGCACATTTAGAATAAATCCTGTATTACAATATTTGTTTACATCAGACAAAGATTTGGCAAAAAAGGGAAATCGAGCAGATTTTGTGAAGCGATGGTATACGAAATCTATGCTGATCAAAAAAAAAAAAAAATGAAAGGTGCCCTAAGAACTTTTTCTTTTGATGTACAATAAAGATGACAAATAAATAAAAACAGGAAAATTGGTTTGGTGCCCACAACTGAAATTCGCATGGAGGACGTTTACCGATAAACATTGCAACAATATTCGGGTTGTGACGGTGTTCCAAAAATTGTGTACACTAAATGTATAATCAACTCATGTTTGACCCCAAAATCAAACTTTTTCTTGTTATTTCATACAAGTTGAAATGTTTTGTTGCTCACTGTTACTTGTAATTTACGTGTTACGTAAATTTACTTGTAACTTAGTGCAGGTAGCAGTTCAGAACACTTCGGTGAGAGTCGTAAATATTACTCGGCGTGTTAATCATAAATAAAGCAAAACAGCGCCAAAACGAAAAAAAATATTAACTACAAATCCCGTTTACATCTGTCGAATACTGAAAGAAAACAAGTTTCAAAACAAAATTTACAACGACAAATATATTTGTTTTAACAAAGAAATTTAAAGAATTAAAATTAAAAACATGGTCAAACGATAGCAAATAAATAGGAATTAATGATTCGTCAATAAACATCACAGTTAATAATAATTATGAAAGCCTCCTTAGATCATGCAACACTTTGTGCAAACGACTATAAGTGTATACAACAAGAAATTTGATATAAGAAACATGATACTCACAATTTAGTATTTCGGAATATGACATTAGCTAATGACACATGTAACAGAAACGTTATGACTAAAGAGCGAACAGTCAGACAAATGCCTAGAGCCTACCTATTTTGCTTTTTTGTGTAACTTTTTGGCTTTTTTGCCTTTTTAAAGAGTATTATTTTATATTATCTTTTTACATATAAATTTTTAAAAGTTTGTGTAAACAGTGTTTTAATAGGTAGATGACTACATTACAGAAATTTACTTAAATTACGTACAATAATATAATTAACATTTTTTGCTCAAAAGGTCTTACCACGAACCTATAAATAACAACAGGGATTTTCATGTTTTGTTAAACAATGGTTTCCAGAAAACATTAAATACAAAAGCCGCTTACAGAGAAGAACTATTGTAAGCATTTATACTAAGATTATGTACAATGACAGGCTTAACACAACATTATTTACAAAACCGGAAGGATTTCGGAATGAATCATATTTTATAGGTCTATTCAGTACCTACGTAAAGCAAACAAATATAGATAATTTTAATTCTGTCCGGTGGGATTCCTTTAATGACTGGAACACATGACTAAAATATTCTTTGTTTGTTATAAATACCTGTAATATTGTCACACTGTGATAGTCTATTGTTGTTGTGCTGTGAGTAAGTTTTAAAAAATGCCACTTATTAAACAATCAAAATTTGAACATAATAGAGTAAATTGGACAATAATTTAACAACCGACGGGGAAAACCTTTTTTGTAAAGTTTGTTCATAATTAGTAAGTTTATATTATCTTAATTTAAGTGTTTTTAATTACTAGTATATGTATTATTTTAGATCGGTGCTACTAAAAAGTACCTTGTAAAACAACACTTGGGTAGTGATTTACATTTAAAAATTTAAAAAAAAACTATGAAACAACCATTGTTAAAAACCGTTATAGAAGATCAACAGAATAAACCTGGCCCATCAAAAAAACTTTTGCTCTAGATTTGTGCGAAGCATTGGAGTCGGCTCAAATTTCTCTTAAAAAACTTGATAATATCAATTTTTACAATTTCTTCAAAAATTACACCGAACAAGTTGTTCCAGATGAATCAACATTGTGAAAAAACTATTTAGAAATATGTTACCAATCGGCAAGCAGTTTAATTAAAGTACTGATAGTTTTCAAAATGCTGGTTTACCTTTTATAGAAAATACAGACAATAAGGAATGACATTGGGGACCATTACATTTGAACTTCGGTTGCTGAAACAACCGATTGCAGAGGTCGATATATAGCAAATTTTGTATTTAGTAAATTATCTGAACTAGAACCAGGAAAAGCTCATTTGCTAGCATCCAAAAAAATTCCACAGACCAATCACAAAAGAGTTGCAAATTTTTTTGATGACTGTTTACGTAAGTTTTTTTTAATGATTGATTAATATAATCCAATCTATTAATAACAATTATATAATTTTATGTTGGTAGGACTTCTGTATCCCAATGGCGTAAAAAAAAAGATTTTCTTATTCGTAACCGATGCAGCACCTTATATGATCAAATCCGCTCAGGCATTAGGAATATTTTATCTGAATTTAAAACATTTAACTTGTCTAGCACATGGAATACATAGGGTGTGTGAATTCATTAGAGACGAGTTCGCAATAGTTATAAAAACACACTTTTCCGGCATTCCTGACGAATTAAAGAAACTAGAAAAAAGCGAAACCGCAATGACCGAATCTTTCGCTACATTCGAAAGAATAAAAACAATTATAAGCGCATGTCCAAGGACTATAGGAAGAAACATTAATCAAAAATTGGATTCCGTCACATCAAAAAACCCTTCCTTTGACCTTTTTAAATAACTGACTGAAATTCAAAAAGGGGAGGCCATGAAGCATCAACAGAAAATATCTTTAACAATAGCGGAAAAATATGGAAAAATATTTGTGCTTGGGAAAATAATAGCACTTAATAAACATTGTAAAACAAAAAATAAACTGTAAATTTTAATAGATATTTGTGCCTTTTTTATTGCCTTTTTGGCAGGTTTAATATACCTTTTTTATTTTTTCTTGCCTTACTATCTGCTTTTTAGTTATTCTTTTTTATTTAGTTACAAAATAGAAAATAGAAGTGTTTTTTTATTGTGTCACTAATATCTAAAATGACGTATCATTGGGCAAAATTCCTACAGTACCAAAACTACACCAATATTTTTAACATAATATACGTACCCTTATAAATTCATCCTGTTGTATATTAAAAAACTGCTAAACAAAAGCTTGTTAATTTTTTAGTAAGACTGTAGCCTAACTTTTCTATTGAATTTTTTCAACAATGTTTGTATGAAGTTATTCTGTTGTTTTTTTTTTACTTTTCTAATCATGATTACATTTTTCAATCTAGCTGATACTGATTTTAATTTTTGAATAAACTATAAGAAATTTGTCTTTGCGGACTACATTTTAATGTTACGCTTTATTTCTTTTAATTTAATTTGATTTTTTGTTGATAGCGTACACAATCTTTCAAACACATTATTTTATTCCTAATTTATTTTAACAAAATTATAAAAAAAACATTTTTTTAATAAATTTTAAATTTACATACGTTTACAATTATAACAATAGCATATGATTTTGATGTTCTACTACAACAAATTTTATCGTGGATTATAATTTTAATTATATGTAGTAATTTGGTTCGACACTTTGAATCAAAATATGAAATAAGTTGTCAATACTATTGTTTTATATAACAAAGTTAGGACACATCTGTTTCAAACCACTAGTTTTTTAAAAATTATACGTAAAATTGCAATTTAATTTCAAGAGGAAAAAATGTACTCACCTGATACTGGGAACTCACAGTAGAAAGTTATCGGTTATTTTTAGGAACACTCTGTATATATTATAATTAAGTTTTAATTTTTGTTAATAACCTTTACTAAAAAATATACGCTATAAGAGAATTTTTATAATTGTAAATAGCTAAGAGAATTATATTTAGATTCAGAAACATTTAGAACATTCAAAGCAATTACCGAGATAGATTACTGAAGAAAACTGGAGTACATCTTAAGAAAGAAACAAGTGCGAGTGTAAATAAGTAAATATAAAGTCATTGTAACGCATGTGACGTACAGATAAATAATGTAAGTGATTAATTCTCTTATCCGCAGACAGTGATATATAAACTATTTCTAAATGTCTGTTATTATTAAATTCTGTTAGCTATAAATTTTAATAGTGATCGTTGTACTGTATATTAATTTACTAAAATTAGTTACATAAATAAAAATCGTTTAAAATAATTAAAATAAATTTAGTTTTAAACTCGTTACAATATTGGTTCGTTATTGATAATTTGCATTTTGAATTTACTATATTTTGTATATTCTAGTTGAATGTTTAACGTAGAAAAAAACAAAATTAAAAAAATAACAAAAGTTTTCGCAATATAAAAAATTGGTAAAAAAAGTAAATATTTAACTACGCTCGAGTCATGTGAGGATGTTTGTATATTTTATTATTTTTATTGATTCTTTTTAGTATCACTGTTGTTATTACATTTATTGTAAGTTTTATTTAACATTGTTAGAATATTATATTTGCATATTTATGTTTGCAAAATTTGTTAAATGTAAATGTATTAACATTATAACTATTGAAACGCATCAAAGCTTTGAAATTATTCAAAACGATTGACAGAATCTTTTCCTATATACGTATTTTTATTCAAAATCAAAACTACAACAATGCTTCAGACTTTATTAGAATTAGACAAATTAAAAATAAAATCAAAACCAATAAACTAAAATTTAAAAAAAAATGTATCAAAATAATATTTTTTACCTCTTACCTTGGTTGAATGACGATTTAACAAGACACAAACACTAACCTACTAATCTTATATACGTGTGTAAACAACAAAACAATGTAGTTGATAGTATAATATGTATATTAAATAAACTATTTATTAAATTTACCGAAAAGTCGTCATTACAATCAGAAAAATAGTTATTAATTAATGTTCTTGTACATTAACATAACAAAAATAACTGATAGTCTCGGTTATAAAAAACATTTTTTTCATTAAATGATAAAAGATTAAATAATTGTATAAGTAAAAGAATCATTGCCCTAATAAACATATTAGTCTAGTTAATGAAAAAAACATCGATGTATTTAATAAATCTTAAAACATAGAATCAAAAAATGTATAATCGATCCATAAACATGCGTAGATATATAGTACGTAACTATCTAAACCCATCTCCGTGGTTATGACATTAAAAAGTGCAGTTTAGTGAAAAAACCTTGATTGGGTAAAAACGAATGGAAGTTTTGTTTGGGAATATGCTATCGTTCTACGAGTTTGGTAAATCTCCATTAACTGATTGGTACAGCAGACCGTTAAACAGCCTGTGAAAGAAAATCTTTAGGGATGTTTCTTAGCTTTACATTTCGGAACGTTGTAGCTGTTTACCCACAACCTGAATGCACCAAAAATGTTTGATATAGATTATAAATCTATAGTACCAACTGCCAAACGTTGATTCGTAAAAAAAATTAGGACTAGATTCTACAGTAAGCCAACGATCCTAAACATCGCTTGCACCGCATGGATAGAACAGTCTGGCATCGTTACATTTAATTGGCCGCCGTAGTCGTCCAATGCAAATCCGATTGAGATTGAGAATGTGTGTAAACATATATTAAGCACAAGTTTTGTGGAAGAAAAATGTTCATTTTAAAGCAGTTAACATGAGACAGTAGTTGCATTTAGAGCTCTTTTTTAAATAAATACAGTGTCTACTTAGTCCAAAATATGCTTCGAAGATGCTAAGGAGTTATCGACGTCGGTGGCAACTAAACACATTATTAAAACTATTGAATCTTTGTTTGTATAGAGTACAATGTATTTATACAGTTGGAACTGTTATTAAATACATTGTTTTGCTAATTAACCCGTACACGCTTTTACTTAACTAAATTGTGTCTGTAACACAACGGTAAAGTCACATTACAACTGACGTAAGCGCCAATTGCCTGTGCTTAGTACAAACGTATTGTTTTTTTTGCTTTTCTAAAATTCTAGTCAATATTCTTTTACAAAATAATGAAAAAATGATTAAGTGTAGGTATATATTTATAGCAAAAAGAATGTTTCAAAACATCATTTCGGTTTTGTTGATTACGCCGTTTATTTACTTTACAGTTTTAATCATGACCACCACTTCTAAGAATTGCGAGAAAAAAACGTTCTCCATTTATTAAACATTTAGAAAATGCTAAAAAAAAGAATCGTTTCTTACAAAACTAAATCATATATCCAAAGCAAGAGGATATTATGGTAGTAGTTATGTAGTGGGGATTCTGGCTCAAATTTTCCCGCGCTTTTTTAAAAATTTTAATTTCGTGTAAGTTCGGGTTAGTTCGGGCAAGATCGGAGTTTCTTCGGCTGTGTTCGTGTGCGCGCGCAATTTTTAAATTTGAATTTCGGGTTCGGGCAAGCTCGAGTTTTTGGAGGGGGGTAGTAACCGCATTTCCCGCGCATTTTAAAATATTCGAATTTCGTGTAAGTTCGGGTGCTTTGAGTTTCTCTCATTTGAATATCATGCATTTAAAATCAATACATAATTAAATTAAAGTAACATAAATAGGTAGAATAAATCTATCATAAACAACAAACGGCTAACTTGTTCAACCCAAAATATAAAGAATTGTTCCTACCAAACTTTTTTTAGGACCACTTTAAAATCATACACATCGGATTATAAAGGGTTATATATTCATTTGTGTATTTAGTAAAACAAATCACTTAATTTTTTGAATGTAAATTTAGAATGATCAATGAATATTTTAGATAATGATGATTTATTATTGAATACACTGTTGCCAACTTAAGATTACAAATTTTTTTAAAGATTTTGATAGCCAACATTGACTTTCTTATAATGTGCAGCCTATTTAATGCATTTCAAATTAATACATCATTATAAATTAAAGTAACTTAGGATTATAAATCGAATTATATATTTATTCACTATTGCAGGTTGAGAACTTTTAATCTACTTTTTTATTGACTATTAAATACGCTGCAAACAAAAGATAAGGAAATTTACTAAGTTTATAAGGTCCACCCTGTAAATTTGATTAAAATAATAATTAATACAAAACGGTGCATATTTAAATTACAATTAAAATGTATAACATTTTTATAAAGACTAACGTAAAAGTGTTTTCTCTGCATATAGTGTTATATTTCATATCAGACGCAAGTCGTTGGCACTCATTATTTTGTTGATTTGCATTATTCAGCCTTAACCGTTTATAAATGTATATAATATAAATTGTTTTATTACATGATTAAAAAACTGGATTTACATTATTAGCACTTATAAAATCAAATCACTAATTTATTTAGGTAACTATTGTATGCAATTCAATTAGTATTACAGTCAACTTTATTTAAATTACAATTAAAATTTATAAATTATTTTTTATAAAGACTACCAAAACAATGTTTTTTTTTCTACAGATGGTATTATATTTTATATTACATTTAACAATGATTTTTGTTTTAAAGCTTATAAAACATTAATGTCATGAATGAAAAATTTATAAATTTATTTAATTTATAGTATATACACTTATGCGTTTGGTTTAAGATTGCAATTTTAAGAATACCTTTTTAAATAATTTCGTTGTGTTACTAGCCGCATCGGTCGAATAAAACTCCTTGATTATGTTAGATTTAATATTTTATATGCATTTAAAATTGGCTTATAATGTACAGACATTTCTTTAATGAAAATAAATTCCATTCATAGCTATTACTATTTATATACACAAACAAAATGCTGATTTAACTATTGAGTAAATTTCATGTTACCAATGTAGACATTGCAAAGAATGCAGTAGTATAATTTTTTCAATGAAAAATTAATCCATTTATTTAATTTAGATTATAGTATTAGAAATATTTTAACCTTATTTACATTCTTGTAGTAACAAAGAAACATGTTTTTTCTACAGATGTTATATTATATGAGGGTCGTTGACACATTTTTTTTGCTGACATGTTTTAAAAAAGATTGTTATATTATGCTTGTATAAAAGTTTTGAGATTTTTAATTCAAACACATTAATTAAATCAATACTAAAATTTAAAAAATAAATTTACACTAGAACAAATAAATTAATAAACAACATCATATAATTTTTTATCGTGTATTATTGTAATACGCTTTTATAATAGTTCTGAAATTAATAACACTAATTTTAATTTAATTTCATTAAACAACAATATAAAAACGAAAAAAATAAATTTACACAAGAACAAATAACATCGGATATGATCGGGCAAGTTTGAGTTTCGGGAGGGTGGGGGTAGTAAACTTCGTATTTAAGTTCGATAACGGTCGGTGAAGATCGAGTTGAAGCGTAAACCTTCGACAGTTCGTACACACTCGTTGAGACTCGTAAATCTTTAAAAGTTTATAAATAGACCTCGCATCCTTTGCAACATTAGTTAAACGAAATACTTAATTCGTGCAAAATGGCTACACTCTCTAGCCTGTGTAAACAGTACTTGGCAGTGACGCGTGTTTACTTTGATAACATAAAAACGGTGAACGAAGCTAATAATCTCAAACTTTATATTAATCGTGCAATACAAATTGTTCGTAAAGCAATCAAGAATAAGATACACGAAGATAATATATTAGAATCTCCTTTTTCGATTGAAACAAGTTTATCATATCTAAAATGTTATCGTTTAAAACTTAGAGAACTTAAAAAAGTTTTAGTAGTAAAATCGGGTGAAGGTCTAGCAACAAACTTAAAACGAAATAAGTGTAAAGTTAGTTGGCAAGATGCGGAATCGTGTTTCAACAACAGAATTTGCACCGGTTTTATATCAAGCATTAATATAAAAGATCCCATAATATTTTTGAAAAAATCTTTTAAATGTTTTAATTTGAAAATTAAAAAGGCTCTTGAAGAATCCCTTCTTAAAGTAAACGTAATTTTAAGTGCTAATTTTATTAAACCTCAAACTGCCGAAATAGATTTGAAAACGTTTTGCACTAAAAATAATGTGATTGATCGTACAACTAATTTGAAACAGTGGTATCAAGACCACGTGTTTGACAAACTTGCAACGAAATTGGAGGAATTTTCCGAAAAAGACAGTGGCTGGGCTTTAGAAGAACTTTTGGGGCTTAAAGTGAACATTAACAAATATGATCCTCTTAAAGTAGGTTATTCAACTTTTGTGTCGGTTCCTGATTATATAAAGAAGAAACATGCTGTTGTGAATGTTAAAAACAATGATTCATACTGCTTTCTCTGGGCTGTAATATCAGCTTTATATCCCGCTAAGAAAAATTCTGATAGACCTTCTTCATATCCTCATTTCAATGATGTTTTAAATTGTGATGGTATTGAATTTCCCATAACTATAAAAAATATAAGAAAATTTGAAAAGCTTAACCATTTATCCATTAATTTGTTTAGTATAGAAAATAAAAATTTTGCCATGTTCTCTTAGTCCTGTTTGCGATAGAAATATTAAGATTATAAATCTTCTAATGCTTCCTTTGAACTCCCAGATAGATATAAACAATCCATCTGATTCACAACTACTCTTTCATTTTACTTGGATCAAAAATTTGTCTGCGCTTTTATTGAAACAACTATCCAACCATAAAACCAAAATTTTTATTTGTGAACGATGTTTAAATTATTTTACAACTCAAGATATACTTAACAAACATAAAAGTTACTGTATGAATTCTAATGAATGTTGTGTGAGGTTACCAAAACAATCGGAGAAATACTTATCATTTAAAAATTATCGTTATCAAGAAAAAGTTCCTTTTGTTATATATGCGGATTTGGAATGTATTTTGGAAAAGTGTAACGATATCGATTCAAATTTACTCAATACTAAATCTAAATCTTATCAAAAACATTTACCGTTCAGTATAGCATATTATCTAAAATGTTCATATGATGATACATTATCAAAATTTTGCACATATCGAGGTATAGATTGCATCGATTGGTTTGTATATGAATTAAAAAATATTGTCGATGCGTGTTATCAAAAACTTAATGAGATTGTTCCAATGGAAAAACTAAATCAACAACAACAACAAATTTTTTATACTTCTAAAGTATGTCACATTTGCAAAAAACCCTTTAACAAAGACCAAGTTAGAGTTCGAGATCATAATCATCAAACGGGGTTATTTAGAGGAGCTGCCCATCAAGCTTGCAATTTAAACTATAAAGACGAACATTGTATACCTGTAGTTTTTCATAACATGAGTGGCTATGACGCGCATTTCATTATTCGAAAATTATCTACATTATTTGAAGGAAATATTAAACTATTACCTATAAATAAGGAAAAGTACATTTCATTTACAAAGTCGATACCAAATACGAATATTTCTCTTAGGTTTATAGATTCTTTTCGTTTTATGTCACAAAGTTTAGATCGTCTTTCTTCTAATTTGTTAGATGATGAAAAAAAGATTACAAAATCTTATTGTAATAGTTTAGAGGAGTTTCATCTATTAAATAGGAAAGGAACTTTTCCTTATGACTATGTAGATTCCTGGGAAAAATTAGAAGAAACATGTTTACCAAGTAAACAAGCCTTCTATAGTCAGTTGCTTGATGAAAACGTTAGCGATGAAGATTATTCTCATGCAGTAAATGTTTGTAAAGTTTTCAAAATTCAAAATTTAAGTGAATATTCAGATTTGTATTTAAAAACTGATGTACTTTTATTAGCCGACGTGTTTGAAGCTTTCCGTCAAACTTGTTTAAAAACTTATACTTTAGATCCGTTACACTATTATACTGCGCCGGGGTTAACGTTTGACGCAATGCTGAAGACTACAAACGTTTCATTAGAACTTATCACCAATATCGATATGCTTATGTTTATCGAGAAAGGAATTAGAGGAGGCGTTTCTCAATGTTCCAATAGATATGCGAAAGCAAATAATAAATATATGAAAAATGGCTTTGATTTAACTAAAGATAGTACATATTTAATGTATTTTGATGTAAATAATTTATATGGAGCGGCCATGTCACAATATTTGCCATACGGAAATTTCAAATTTATAGAAAATTTTGATGTTCAAGAAATTTTAAATACACCTAATGACTTTATGTTTGGATATATTGTTGAATGTGATTTAGATTATCCAATTCAATTACATAATTTACATAGCGATTTGCCATTAGCACCAGAACATATGATTCCTCCGACTTCAAACACTAAACTTAAAAAATTGTTATTAACGTTGTTTCCAAAAGAACGTTATATCGTTCACTATAGAAACTTAAAAATGTATTTAAGATTAGGTATGGTACTAAAAAAAGTTCATAGAGTGCTTAAATTTCATCAATCTCCTTGGTTAAAACAGTACATAGATTTAAATACAAAATTACGTCAACAATCTAAAAATGAGTTTGAAAAAGATTTCTATAAATTAATGATTAATGCGATTTATGGCAAATGTATGGAAAATGTAAGAAAACATAGAGATATCCGCTTAGTCACACAGTGGGATGGACGATGGGGAGCGCGATCCCTTATCTCAAAACCAAATTTTCATAGCTCTGTTGTATTTGATGAAGATATGGTTATCATAGAAATGAATAAATTGGAAATACGTATGAATAAACCTATTTATGCAGGATTTAGCATATTAGATATTTCAAAAATTTTTTTATACGAATTTCATTATGATTATGTTATAAAAACGTTCGGCGAAAATGTAAAACTGTTATATACAGACACGGATAGTTTGATTTATAGTTTTCAAAATATAAATATTTATAGTTATATTAAACAAGATAGCCATCGTTTTGACACTTCCGACTATGATATTGATAACATTTATCAAATACAACCAAAAAACAAAAAACAACCGGGATTAATGAAAGACGAAAATAATGGAAAGATAATGCTGGAGTTTGTAGGACTTAGATCAAAGATGTACTCCTATATTGTCGATGATGATTGTTCTAAAAAATTAATCAAAAAATCCAAGGGTTCTAAAAAGTCTTCAATCAAATCAATTACCTTTAACGACTACAAAAAGTGTTTGTTTGATAAAAAAAATTTTGAAGCTGATCAACGACTCATCAAATCTAAGCAACACAACGTGTTTTCAGTTAAACAAAGTAAAATTGTACTTAGTCCTTATGACGATAAACGCATGCTCAGTTTTGATAGTACTGAAACAAGACCGTGGGGTTATCAAGATCAACCGTTTGGAGCAGATCAAATTCTATAATCGTTGCAGCAGCACACCATCAAGATGCTATATTAGGTTTGAACATCCGGTCCAGATTTGGCAAGATGGCCTTCTACTAATTTGGAGACACAAAACAAATCATTATCTTATGTATTGTTAATTTTATATTAATAACAATAAAAAAAACTAATACATATATTTTGTTTTATTTTAAACATTTAACAAACTAAACAGTCTAAAAACCAAGCAATATGATTTCACCAATTTACCGTTCAAAAACCGAAATTCGAGAACTGACTATTCGACTAATTGATAAATCAATTTAAAATCGGTTTGTTACATTGGTTCAAAAATTGGTTTGTTGAGGGGGGTTAAAAATTAATTTTTCAATATAGATTAGTAACAACTCATAGCATAGTTTATAGATAATTTGTGAATATTTAAAGTAATGATGCCTTATGTTACTATTACAGGTTGAAAACCTTTAATGATTAAATTTTTATTTACTAATAAAGACGCTGCCAACAACTTTAGATAACAAATTTTAATAAGTTCATAAAACCCGCCCTCAGGATAGTTTGTTTGCAAACAACTTTACAAACAGGTGGTTTGTTTGCAAACAGCTTTACGAACAGTTTTTTTGCAAACAGCTTTACAAACAGGTGGTTTGTTTACTAACAGCTAGTCAGTTTGCGATGTTTTGGTTTTTGAACGGTTAATCGGTTTGTTAAGACAGTTTTCACTTCCTCTTTTAGACCAATCAAAATTAACCACGCCCATTAACACCACTTCTAACATCATCCATCTAACAATTTCATTGTTAAAAAGCAAATTGGTTTGTTATATTGGTTTAATAAATATTATTCGGTTTGTTGATACGGCTTCAGCATCATGCTTTAGAATTGACCACGCCTCTTAACCACACCTCTAATAACATTTATCTATCAATTTGATTGGTCAAAAACCAAATCAGCTGGTTACATTGGTCCGAAAGTTCTAATTTGAAACCCGAATATTGAAAGTCGACACCCGAATTTGTAATTTGACACCACAAATCGGTTAATTTAAAACCGGAATATTGAAATTCGCCACCCAAATTTGTAATTTGACACCAGAATATTGAAATTCGCCACCCAAATTTTTAATTTGACACCTGAAATCGGTTTGTTGAAGCGGCTTAAAAATCTATTTTTGTTTGTTTCTTTTTTAATTTTTTTTAATTGTTAGTACCAAGTTTAATAAATTAGTTAATCTGTTTTCCGCTTCAACAAACCGATTTCAGGTGTCAAATTACAAATTTGGTTGTCGAATTTCAATATTCTGGTGTCAAATTAAAAATTTGGGTGGCGAATTTCAATATTCTGGTGTCAAATTACAAATTTGGGTGGCGAATTTCAATATTCCGGTTTTAAATTAACCGATTTGTGGTGTCAAATTACAAATTCGGGTGTCGACTTTCAATATTCGGGTTTCAAATTAGAACTTTCGGACCAATGTAACCAGCTGATTTGGTTTTTGACCAATCAAATTGATAGATAAATGTTATTAGAGGTGTGGTTAAGAGGCGTGGTCAATTCTAAAGCATGATGCTGAAGCCGTATCAACAAACCGAATAATATTTATTAAACCAATATAACAAACCAATTTGCTTTTTAACAATGAAATTGTTAGATGGATGATGTTAGAAGTGGTGTTAATGGGCGTGGTTAATTTTGATTGGTCTAAAAGAGGAAGTGAAAACTGTCTTAACAAACCGATTAACCGTTCAAAAACCAAAACATCGCAAACTGACTAGCTGTTAGTAAACAAACCACCTGTTTGTAAAGCTGTTTGCAAAAAAACTACCTGTTCGTAAAGCTGTTTGCAAACAAACCACCTGTTTGTAAAGTTGTTTGCAAACAAACTATCCTGAGGGCGGGTTTTATGAACTTATTAAAATTTGTTATCTAAAGTTGTTGGCAGCGTCTTTATTAGTAAATAAAAATTTAATCATTAAAGGTTTTCAACCTGTAATAGTAACATAAGGCATCATTACTTTAAATATTCACAAATTATCTATAAACTATGCTATGAGTTGTTACTAATCTATATTGAAAAATTAATTTTTAACCCCCCTCAACAAACCAATTTTTGAACCAATGTAACAAACCGATTTTAAATTGATTTATCAATTAGTCGAATAGTCAGTTCTCGAATTTCGGTTTTTGAACGGTAAATTGGTGAAATCATATTGCTTGGTTTTTAGACTGTTTAGTTTGTTAAATGTTTAAAATAAAACAAAATATATGTATTAGTTTTTTTTATTGTTATTAATATAAAATTAACAATACATAAGATAATGATTTGTTTTGTGTCTCCAAATTAGTAGAAGGCCATCTTGCCAAATCTGGACCGGATGTTCAAACCTAATATAGCATCTTGATGGTGTGCTGCTGCAACGATTATAGAATTTGATCTGCTCCAAACGGTTGATCTTGATAACCCCACGGTCTTGTTTCAGTACTATCAAAACTGAGCATGCGTTTATCGTCATAAGGACTAAGTACAATTTTACTTTGTTTAACTGAAAACACGTTGTGTTGCTTAGATTTGATGAGTCGTTGATCAGCTTCAAAAATTTTTTTATCAAACAAACACTTTTTGTAGTCGTTAAAGGTAATTGATTTGATTGAAGACTTTTTAGAACCCTTGGATTTTTTGATTAATTTTTTAGAACAATCATCATCGACAATATAGGAGTACATCTTTGATCTAAGTCCTACAAACTCCAGCATTATCTTTCCATTATTTTCGTCTTTCATTAATCCCGGTTGTTTTTTGTTTTTTGGTTGTATTTGATAAATGTTATCAATATCATAGTCGGAAGTGTCAAAACGATGGCTATCTTGTTTAATATAACTATAAATATTTATATTTTGAAAACTATAAATCAAACTATCCGTGTCTGTATATAACAGTTTTACATTTTCGCCGAACGTTTTTATAACATAATCATAATGAAATTCGTATAAAAAAATTTTTGAAATATCTAATATGCTAAATCCTGCATAAATAGGTTTATTCATACGTATTTCCAATTTATTCATTTCTATGATAACCATATCTTCATCAAATACAACAGAGCTATGAAAATTTGGTTTTGAGATAAGGGATCGCGCTCCCCATCGTCCATCCCACTGTGTGACTAAGCGGATATCTCTATGTTTTCTTACATTTTCCATACATTTGCCATAAATCGCATTAATCATTAATTTATAGAAATCTTTTTCAAACTCATTTTTAGATTGTTGACGTAATTTTGTATTTAAATCTATGTACTGTTTTAACCAAGGAGATTGATGAAATTTAAGCACTCTATGAACTTTTTTTAGTACCATTCCTTATCTTAACTACATTTTTAAGTTTCTATAGTGAACGATATAACGTTCTTTTGGAAACAACGTTAATAACAATTTTTTAAGTTTAGTGTTTGAAGTCGGAGGAATCATATGTTCTGGTGCTAATGGCAAATCGCTATGTAAATTATGTAATTGAATTGGATAATCTAAATCACATTCAACAATATATCCAAACATAAAGTCATTAGGTGTATTTAAAATTTCTTGAACATCAAAATTTTCTATAAATTTGAAATTTCCGTATGGCAAATATTGTGACATGGCCGCTCCATATAAATTATTTACATCAAAATACATTAAATATGTACTATCTTTAGTTAAATCAAAGCCATTTTTCATATATTTATTATTTGCTTTCGCATATCTATTGGAACATTGAGAAACGCCTCCTCTAATTTCTTTCTCGATAAACATAAGCATATCGATATTGGTGATAAGTTCTAATGAAACGTTTGTAGTCTTCAGCATTGCGTCAAACGTTAACCCCGGCGCAGTATAATAGTGTAACGGATCTAAAGTATAAGTTTTTAAACAAGTTTGACGGAAAGCTTCAAACACGTCGGCTAATAAAAGTACATCAGTTTTTAAATACAAATCTGAATATTCACTTAAATTTTGAATTTTGAAAACTTTACAAACATTTACTGCATGAGAATAATCTTCATCGCTAACGTTTTCATCAAGCAACTGACTATAGAAGGCTTGTTTACTTGGTAAACATGTTTCTTCTAATTTTTCCCAGGAATCTACATAGTCATAAGGAAAAGTTCCTTTCCTATTTAATAGATGAAACTCCTCTAAACTATTACAATAAGATTTTGTAATTTTTTTTTCATCATCTAACAAATTAGAAGAAAGACGATCTAAACTTTGTGACATAAAACGAAAAGAATCTATAAACCTAAGAGAAATATTCGTATTTGGTATCGACTTTGTAAATGAAATGTACTTTTCCTTATTTATAGGTAATAGTTTAATATTTCCTTCAAATAATGTAGATAATTTTCGAATAATGAAATGCGCGTCATAGCCACTCATGTTATGAAAAACTACAGGTATACAATGTTCGTCTTTATAGTTTAAATTGCAAGCTTGATGGGCAGCTCCTCTAAATAACCCCGTTTGATGATTATGATCTCGAACTCTAACTTGGTCTTTGTTAAAGGGTTTTTTGCAAATGTGACATACTTTAGAAGTATAAAAAATTTGTTGTTGTTGTTGATTTAGTTTTTCCATTGGAACAATCTCATTAAGTTTTTGATAACACGCATCGACAATATTTTTTAATTCATATACAAACCAATCGATGCAATCTATACCTCGATATGTGCAAAATTTTGATAATGTATCATCATATGAACATTTTAGATAATATGCTATACTGAACGGTAAATGTTTTTGATAAGATTTAGATTTAGTATTGAGTAAATTTGAATCGATATCGTTACACTTTTCCAAAATACATTCCAAATCCGCATATATAACAAAAGGAACTTTTTCTTGATAACGATAATTTTTAAATGATAAGTATTTCTCCGATTGTTTTGGTAACCTCACACAACATTCATTAGAATTCATACAGTAACTTTTATGTTTGTTAAGTATATCTTGAGTTGTAAAATAATTTAAACATCGTTCACAAATAAAAATTTTGGTTTTATGGTTGGATAGTTGTTTCAATAAAAGCGCAGACAAATTTTTGATCCAAGTAAAATGAAAGAGTAGTTGTGAATCAGATGGATTGTTTATATCTATCTGGGAGTTCAAAGGAAGCATTAGAAGATTTATAATCTTAATATTTCTATCGCAAACAGGACTAAGAGAACATGGCAAAATTTTTTTATTTTCTATACTAAACAAATTAATGGATAAATGGTTAAGCTTTTCAAATTTTCTTATATTTTTTATAGTTATGGGAAATTCAATACCATCACAATTTAAAACATCATTGAAATGAGGATATGAAGAAGGTCTATCAGAATTTTTCTTAGCGGGATATAAAGCTGATATTACAGCCCAGAGAAAGCAGTATGAATCATTGTTTTTAACATTCACAACAGCATGTTTCTTCTTTATATAATCAGGAACCGACACAAAAGTTGAATAACCTACTTTAAGAGGATCATATTTGTTAATGTTCACTTTAAGCCCCAAAAGTTCTTCTAAAGCCCAGCCACTGTCTTTTTCGGAAAATTCCTCCAATTTCGTTGCAAGTTTGTCAAACACGTGTTCTTGATACCACTGTTTCAAATTAGTTGTACGATCAATCACATTATTTTTAGTGCAAAACGTTTTCAAATCTATTTCGGCAGTTTGAGGTTTAATAAAATTAGCACTTAAAATTACGTTTACTTTAAGAAGGGATTCTTCAAGAGCCTTTTTAATTTTCAAATTAAAACATTTAAAAGATTTTTTCAAAAATATTATGGGATCTTTTATATTAATGCTTGATATAAAACCGGTGCAAATTCTGTTGTTGAAACACGATTCCGCATCTTGCCAACTAACTTTACACTTATTTCGTTTTAAGTTTGTTGCTAGACCTTCACCCGATTTTACTACTAAAACTTTTTTAAGTTCTCTAAGTTTTAAACGATAACATTTTAGATATGATAAACTTGTTTCAATCGAAAAAGGAGATTCTAATATATTATCTTCGTGTATCTTATTCTTGATTGCTTTACGAACAATTTGTATTGCACGATTAATATAAAGTTTGAGATTATTAGCTTCGTTCACCGTTTTTATGTTATCAAAGTAAACACGCGTCACTGCCAAGTACTGTTTACACAGGCTAGAGAGTGTAGCCATTTTGCACGAATTAAGTATTTCGTTTAACTAATGTTGCAAAGGATGCGAGGTCTATTTATAAACTTTTAAAGATTTACGAGTCTCAACGAGTGTGTACGAACTGTCGAAGGTTTACGCTTCAACTCGATCTTCACCGACCGTTATCGAACTTAAATACGAAGTTTACTACCCCCCACCCCCTCCCGAAACTCAAACTTGCCCGATCATATCCGATGTTATTTGTTCTTGTGTAAATTTATTTTTTTCGTTTTTATATTGTTGTTTAATGAAATTAAATTAAAATTAGTGTTATTAATTTCAGAACTATTATAAAAGCGTATTACAATAATACACGATAAAAAAATTATATGATGTTGTTTATTAATTTATTTGTTCTAGTGTAAATTTATTTTTTTAAATTTTAGTATTGATTTAATTAATGTGTTTGAATTAAAAATCTCAAAACTTTTATACAAGCATAATATAACAATCTTTTTTAAAACATGTCAGCAAAAAAAATGTGTCAACGACCCTCATATAATATAACATCTGTAGAAAAAACATGTTTCTTTGTTACTACAAGAATGTAAATAAGGTTAAAATATTTCTAATACTATAATCTAAATTAAATAAATGGATTAATTTTTCATTGAAAAAATTATACTACTGCATTCTTTGCAATGTCTACATTGGTAACATGAAATTTACTCAATAGTTAAATCAGCATTTTGTTTGTGTATATAAATAGTAATAGCTATGAATGGAATTTATTTTCATTAAAGAAATGTCTGTACATTATAAGCCAATTTTAAATGCATATAAAATATTAAATCTAACATAATCAAGGAGTTTTATTCGACCGATGCGGCTAGTAACACAACGAAATTATTTAAAAAGGTATTCTTAAAATTGCAATCTTAAACCAAACGCATAAGTGTATATACTATAAATTAAATAAATTTATAAATTTTTCATTCATGACATTAATGTTTTATAAGCTTTAAAACAAAAATCATTGTTAAATGTAATATAAAATATAATACCATCTGTAGAAAAAAAAACATTGTTTTGGTAGTCTTTATAAAAAATAATTTATAAATTTTAATTGTAATTTAAATAAAGTTGACTGTAATACTAATTGAATTGCATACAATAGTTACCTAAATAAATTAGTGATTTGATTTTATAAGTGCTAATAATGTAAATCCAGTTTTTTAATCATGTAATAAAACAATTTATATTATATACATTTATAAACGGTTAAGGCTGAATAATGCAAATCAACAAAATAATGAGTGCCAACGACTTGCGTCTGATATGAAATATAACACTATATGCAGAGAAAACACTTTTACGTTAGTCTTTATAAAAAATGTTATACATTTTAATTGTAATTTAAATATGCACCGTTTTGTATTAATTATTATTTTAATCAAATTTACAGGGTGGACCTTATAAACTTAGTAAATTTCCTTATCTTTTGTTTGCAGCGTATTTAATAGTCAATAAAAAAGTAGATTAAAAGTTCTCAACCTGCAATAGTGAATAAATATATAATTCGATTTATAATCCTAAGTTACTTTAATTTATAATGATGTATTAATTTGAAATGCATTAAATAGGCTGCACATTATAAGAAAGTCAATGTTGGCTATCAAAATCTTTAAAAAAATTTGTAATCTTAAGTTGGCAACAGTGTATTCAATAATAAATCATCATTATCTAAAATATTCATTGATCATTCTAAATTTACATTCAAAAAATTAAGTGATTTGTTTTACTAAATACACAAATGAATATATAACCCTTTATAATCCGATGTGTATGATTTTAAAGTGGTCCTAAAAAAAGTTTGGTAGGAACAATTCTTTATATTTTGGGTTGAACAAGTTAGCCGTTTGTTGTTTATGATAGATTTATTCTACCTATTTATGTTACTTTAATTTAATTATGTATTGATTTTAAATGCATGATATTCAAATGAGAGAAACTCAAAGCACCCGAACTTACACGAAATTCGAATATTTTAAAATGCGCGGGAAATGCGGTTACTACCCCCCTCCAAAAACTCGAGCTTGCCCGAACCCGAAATTCAAATTTAAAAATTGCGCGCGCACACGAACACAGCCGAAGAAACTCCGATCTTGCCCGAACTAACCCGAACTTACACGAAATTCAAATTTTTAAAAAAGCGCGGGAAAATTTTAGCCAGAATCCCCACTACATAACTACTTATGGTGATTTTCTAAGAAAATCACATTCGTAGTACTAGGTACGAAATTCTTCTTGCAATGACAGTTATGATTAAACATGTTGCAATGGGAGAATATTGAATGAATTGAATATTGAATTAAAACTGCAAGGCTGTGACCAAACATTAGATAGTTATAATTTAAACAAATTCAAGTACTACAATGTGATCGAATTTCGATTTTATGAACAATTGTAAAGTCTTATACCTCACTTTAACTGTTAAAAAATGTGATTATATATACCCTAACATGTATTGTAAACAAGATTTTGTTTTAAATACGTGTTTTTTTTAATTTCATTCAAGAAATCTTCCAGTTCCATTTTATGCATATGTTTGTTAAAGCTACAGTGCCCTGTTATTAGTTCCGTGAGTTTCTTTAACTTTTGTCGGCTTATGCTTGATAGTGCAGTTTGAGTGTTTGAGTGTTTGATTGTGGCTCTGTAAAAAAGAATTTTGTGTGCCTGATCTTTGAAAAGTTTTTCTATAATTTTTTATGCACCACTGTAGGTTGCTGCGAATTGTTTCTTTTCCGGTCTCGTAAGCAATTCTGAAAAAGGGTTCCGGTCCGATATATGTCGTTGTGCATTTTTTAGCTAATGCGTCTGCCATTAGGTTTCTTTTTACATTCTGGTCTTTTAGTATCTAGATGAGCTGCACTGGTTGGCAAGTTGCCAATTGTTCCAGATTGTTTATGCATGTCAGTAGTGCTGCTTGGCTGTCAGACATAATCGATATCGGACCATTTGCATATAATTTGGAGTCGATAATTTTCCTGACGCACCAGTCAATAGCAGCAATTTCAGCTTGAAAAGCGGACGCATATTTGCCCAAAGTCAGTAAAAATTGTTTCTTATGGCGCCTGCCTCCATATACTCCTGTTTCGGTACCGTTGTAATTTTTTGCCCCATCTGTGTACTAGATAGTTCGTTTAACCGCGTTCGGGTAAATGTTTTTTGTCCATTCGTCTCGTGACGGTATTACCACTTTAAATTTCTTTAAGATGTGATAATTTTTTGTGAAGTCGAATCTTATAGTTAAATTTGTTCCTTTACGTAGCACGTTCTATATATATCCGGTTTTTTTTTCCTGGTAATAAATTGACGTGTGTTCATTAATTTGCAGTCTGTATGCCGTTTGTGTTGCTTCTATCATTACAACGAGGTGTAGTGGTGGAAGTAAAAGTAGTGTTTCCATGGCTGCTCTGGGCGTGGTTCTCAGTGCTTCTGTTATCACCAGACTTTCTATTCTCTGTACTTTGCTCAGCTTCGCAGCTGTGCTTTTCAAGTCGGTTCTCTCAGTCCATACAAACGCACCGTATGTGATGATGGGTCTTGTTACCACAGTATGTAACCATTTGGTCATTGTGGGTTTCAATCATTATATGTGCCACAGCATCCGTTTGGTTGTATTAAGAATCCTGGTCGGCTTCGTTTTGGTTTTTTGTAGATGAGCGTTGAAAGTCAGTCTACTATGAAGAGTGAGTCCCAGATATTTTACTTCTTTTGTCATCGACAGCGTGACTCCGTACATCGTAGGTAGTTTTATGTCATCTGTTTTTCGTCGTTAAGTAAACTGAATGATCGTTGTTTTAGTTGGGTCCACTGCTAGTTCCTCTTCTTTGTATTGTTTTTCGACGGTGTTTAAACACGTAAATACGGTCCATGATGTTTGTTGTACAAAATACTTAAAAAAAATATCGAAACGCTTACTCAGGTAATGTAAAAATCTTAATTTTTTAAATAAAAACCCGCATTTTTTACATTAAATTTGTGTTTAGCAACACAAACAAGTACGATTTTCAATTTACACGCCTATACCTATTTTTAAACGTTTTTATTTTATTTGAAGAAAACCTGTATGTATGAGTATCAAGATATGTATTGCTTTAATAGTGTGATTTATGTCGGTTAAATATACCAGTTTTTGTAAATTTTGATTCATTCCTCTAAATTGTGTGTGTATCAAAATGTGTATGGTTTTATAAAGTTATTCTAATATTTTGCGTTGTAGTTTTTGTATTGTATTGTATTGCGCCACAGTGGTTCTTGTAGTGTTATTTTAAGACAATTTATTGTTTTTCAATTGTTTTGATAATTAAGAGGTATGGCAAGAAGAAAAAGACTATAATGAGAGAATCACAGTGTCGGAGCTTGTGGCTCTAAAACCCAAAATTTACCTAAATCTCAAATAAATTTCTATAAACGCATCGCTAAAAGCAAGAAATGTATACCAAATTTTGACAAAACATTTGATGTTAGCAAAGAAAACGTTGTAATAAAGTTACTTAATTCTGCCGCTTTTTGCGGATCAGAACATGTCAAACGTAAGTTTTGATTTTACATTGTCTTACTTTACCAATTATTTTTTATTTGTGGATGATACTATGCTATGGAAGATTTTTCAAATTACAAATAGTTTCTGCTTTAAAAAAAACTAAAAAATAACAACAAAAATTGACAAACTAAATAACAAAAATTAAAACTGAAATAAACCCTTGTTGAATTGTTGTATAGACAACTCAACAACGTTTCCAGCAAATTATCAACATCGTACCAGCAGCGTAGCGTATATGTTGAGTTCTACAATTCTTTCACGGTAGAAAACAATTTGCAGGCATAGTTAGAACACTGAGCACGTTATCCGGTCAGTTCGGCCCTGCGATTTCGCGTCGCATCAACGTTCGTTATGCTATGCTTTACTTTCGACGCTTGTTACGTGAATTGGTATTATATTTTTATTACAACCTTTTCTTCTGTTGTAGACTTTTTACAAGAAAGGGTTTTGTTGCACGTCACAGTGAATATTTTCAGAACTTAAAATAATTTTGCGTCTTAAAATCAAGCTTTTATAAACTGGTTTTCGAATATCCAGTAAAGAAAAGTTAAAATTGTGGTGAATATTTAAGAAAAATTAAATATTTTATTGGATTTCCAAATTTTTTGATGACGGTAATTAAATACATTAGTAAAAACTTTAATGTTTTCAATTCAAACCAAATTTGATTCTTGTTTCTACTATGTGTTTTGCTACTGCTGATTTAAAAAATTGTTTAAGCTAATATCTTTGACTTCTACGCTTCTACCTGTTTCTCCAATATATGTACGAACCCAAAAGCATGAAATGCTCTAAACACCGTCATATTAAAAAAACATAAAGTCTTTCACAAGAAATCTTAAAAGATTTTACCTGTCGAGTTGAATATAGACTTAATAGCATGTAACGAAACCGATTGTGATGTCCGTATTTGTAAGAAAATTGTGTAGAAATCCCGTCAAATACGCGTGGACTTCGACCTCGTCGCGTCTACAAAAGTGCGTGATCGCGCAGACGAAGAATCCCCACCGATGTCCACCGAAGCGTGACCACCAACCGTATAAAATGGCATGCATCGCCGGGAAAATCTATCTATTTTTACCAGTTCTCCTCGTGTTTACCTGGAAAAATAACCGTCCTGAACCGTCCGAAAAATATTAACAACCTGCACCGTACCTGACCATTCTTCTGATTCACGATAACCTATTTTACCAGTTCTCTTAGTGTTTACCTGGAAATATAACCGTCCTGAACCGTCCGAAAATATTAACAACCTGCACCGTACCTGACAATTCTCCTGATTCACGATTTACCCTTTGCATCCGATTATTTCATTCATTTTGTACCGCAATCATATTCGTTACATTTTGTATCATCATCGTTCATTCATTCCGTACCTCTTGCATGTACCTCGTCCTGTCACTTGTTCCGAGTGTATTCATCGCCAGCACCTGTATTTGTAAGTAACCACCATTTTATACCAGTATTGATCGATTTTATTTTATTTTTACCTGAATGATCCTTTTTAGTTTCGTTATTTCATATACATCCCTGTTGTAAATAATTTCTCCGATCTACAAGTTCTTGCTGGGGCTAGTGTGGACAGTGGCTAACTGCCGATAGTTACACTAGCCAACGCAATCTCCGTATTGGGTCGTTTGACCTCTAAAAGCCTCCGAGAACATAATTACTCGTTGGTGGACACCGGCTAACCGCCGATAGTTACCTGAGTAATCATTACACCGAAACCTCCCAGTAAACCCTGTGAATATACTTTATAGTAGAATTACTTGTTGGTGGACACCGGCTAACCGCCGATAGTTACCTGAGTAATCATTGCACCGAAACCGTATTACATAAAACAGAATTTCGCATCTACCGTACTTCCACGTAGCATTCATTCATTACCGAAACAACATTCTCGATCCTTACATCTTCCCTTAAAGTCAGTTGCCATCCCTGTACCTTGTCACCTCTAAAAAACCCATTCGTTCATTGTCATTTCACAATTCGTACGTACCCTGTAGTAACCTTCGTACAAGCCGCAATCTCCTAGTAATTTCCATTTAAGATCCTGTTTATACCGCACCAACGATCATTGTACACCCTTCACATTTGTGTTTGTGTTGTAACATTCCCGTTCATTCCCTATTGGAACTTATCCTAGTAATTTTCCACGCACCTGTTGTAGATAAAGCGCCTGTCTGACTTTACCTGAAAAATCCGTTTAACCGTTATGTTACCGATTGTATAATACATCAACTCACCTGTGTAAATCCTGCTAACACCTCGATTAATTACAGAACACCGTATTTTAATTAATTACTTGCAGCAAAGTTTGCAGCTGGAAATTCACGCCGCCATTTTCGTACAAGCGCAGTTTAAACTAATCAACCTTTAACCTTGCAGAGCGAATTAAACTACCAGTGGCGTCACATTGGGGCCGTCGCTCAAAGGCGAAGAACAACACGCCAGGAAATCATTTATTTAAGAGTTTTTTGTAATTATTACAATATATTTAAGTTTATATTATTGTGTTTATTTATCTCAACGTATCTACCGCAAGCTACCCCGGAAGAGTGTTACAAGCATTCTTACAAAGAAGCTTGTTTATTTTATCTGTGACACAAATGTAAAGTAAAATGACATTTTTAGATTGAAATCAGAAGTAGAAGTATTCTTAGATACTTGAGTACAAAGATGTAGACGACGATTTATAACTGCATAAATATCTCGTTTTATATAACCATTGCTTACTAAGGTTCCAGTAAGATGACGGATAAATCAACAATGTGTTACAAAACCGGATAATGATGAGACAAAAAATTAATTCGAATGTGTGGTTTTGCGATAAACAGAATGGCCTAAAAGTCTGTCGGGTTTACATGTCACTAGAACGTCGAGAAATGGGAGAGAACGATGCTTTTCAATTTCTATGATGAATTTGATATCAGAGTGTTGATTGTTTATATGATAAAAAATCTATACAATTTAAGGTGACTATGAGACCAAACAATAAAAGTGTCATTAACATACCTAAATCAGATTAGGTTTTAATATCGATGATTTCAAAACAAACTTTTCAAAGGATTTCACAACATTGTTAGTTATAAACTTATTTGTAAAACATGTTATCAAATTGAAAGTAACTGCTTGATAAACACTTATCAAGAAGAGATCACAAACTCAAATCTTCATCGTGAGATAGAATTCGCTCAGTGATAATAATCAAACCTTTGATAGGAACTATGTAAAATGTAAAGTGACATCTAAACTCACAAAAAGATCCTGAGAATTAAATTTTATAAATTTTAAACGTTAAATGAAATGATGACCGCATGGAATTTTAGGCCATTCTGTTTATCGCAAATCTGATGAAAACGAATAATTAAGAGTAAAACAATACTTCTTACATCAAAAAAATAGAAGACCGTAGTTATATATTTTTATATACATAAAGTAAATTATACCAGCTTAAACCGTATCTTAAAACAGCTACATGCATTCTAAACTTGTCGGCGGTATTCAAAACAAAGTTTTACAAAAAACACACAACCGTGGTTCTAAAACCATTCACAACACTAAAATCACTAGCTTACACTTTCTATTAAACCCAGTCTCTTTACAAAAAAAAATCATGTTTTTAGCGCGGAAATCTCTTGGTGAGAATATCCGCAGTTATTTCTGTAGTACTTACTGGCCGAATAAAAATATATTTTGCTTCCAGTTGTTTACGCATAAAGTGATGACGGATGTTTATGTGTTTTGTTTTAGGTCTGTAGTTAGTAGTAGAGGCTAGATCAATGGCACTTTTACTATCGCAGTAAACGGTACTCAGTTCCGATTCTTAAAATTGTAATTTTTTCATAAAGCGGTGTAGTTGATGTAACTTTCTTGATCTATCTATAGCTTTACTGTATTTTATTTTAAACGTTTTTAAAATTGGATCAATTTCTAGATCATATTTGACTGCTAATGACAGCAAGTATCGAATCAAACTGTAGCAAAGTACCGGTGCATAATTAATGCCATACTTCTGAAAATATCTTTTAACTACCAGTCTTAAACTTCTTAATTCGATCACTTGTGAGCTTTGTTTTGTAAACACACTTAGACTTCAAAGCTTTCTTACAAATCGGTAAATTGCTACATTCAACTTTATAAAATCTGGTAGAATTAGAGGTAGATTAAAGGTACATAAACATTATGTAAGTAAATTTTTTCGTTCTTAAACTGTTTGGTCTATTTCAATCAATTTTCTAGCTATTTTCAAGTGTCTTGCTATTAACAGTTAGGCAAACTATAGTGGTTGTCTTTTTAATATCATTGTTGGCTATTTATAACCTATTCTATTATAGTTGGAGGTCACTTTGAAAATTAGATTTGAAGTTCAAAGATCCTCTGGTGGGAGACTAATTGTTCCGCGGAACAAGTTGCCCTGTAATGAAACACATAAATCATAAAATTAAAACTTTGTTTTAGGATGAGAAACTATAAACGGAATACCAAACAAGGAAATGTTTCGAATAACTTTTTGCACTGGGCAGCTGATGCTGTTATTAAAAACTAAGCTTAAGACGGTAGCTTGGGAATTAGAGGTATGTCATATGACATTATTTTGCTATGTCAAAAAGTTGAAAGCCGGTACAACACCAACTTTGGGTTACTAGACAGGTGTTCAACCACGACCAGGCGGATTATTTGTTAAAATGTGCGTCAATTTACTTTTGTCTCTTGTCAGAAGAAGTAAAGAAGTTAACATAAACTTGTGCTGTTAAATTTGGCATGCCTAACATTCCAGTCTCTTGGTATAGAAATAAAGAAACTGGAGCTGAGTGGTTTGCGGGTTTTCTGAAAAGAAATTGGTCTTTGTCTATAAGAGCTCCGGAAGCCAGAAGTGCAGGGCGCGCATCTTCTTTTAACCGACACAATGTAAATGAATTCTTTAACAAACAAAAATTATTAGAAATTATAATGTATGCTTGAGAATTATTTGTTACATTTTCTTAACTAATTGAGATTTTTATTCATGCTTCTAAATCTACATACTAACAAGCCGAATCATTAAAATAATCCCGTGAATTTAACGATTTTGCTAGTAACAACGATCTTGTTTTGTATAGTGCAAACTGAGAAGACATTGCCTCTGAATTCTCTTTGACTTCACAATTGTAACAACGCGGTTTTGGTTTTTTAATACTTTTCTTATTACAAAAAATGCTGGATTTGAAGCAATTGAATCCCTGATTTCTTGCATCAACTTACTTTTAATGGCATCTGCTGTCAAAACCATTTTTGCATTTTTAATTGTCATTATCATTGGTCTATAGTAGTCAGGTAATCCAGATAGTCAGAAAGTAGAAAACCATTTGTGATAAATATTAAATTTTATGTTTCTTAGTTTATGAGCCGTAGTCATAATTGCACAAATATAACTTTCCATTAAATCACACTCGTCTAATTTTGTGGTAATTAATATTCTAATAAGTGTTATCTTTCTAATAGAACCTAAAGCGTAAAATGTCTTTTCCAAGTTGTTTCGCACTTTTTTTGCACTAGATGCCAGCATATATATATAGTTCCTAGATTCAATAATCAAAATAATTTTAGATTTTGCTTTAATATCTTGTCTAATTTTCTAATTCTTTGGAAAGGTGTCGTCAATGTCTTCCACACATGACCAGAGAAATTCATCTTCTGAAAAAGTCTCAACCCCTAAACTGCCATGTGGTGGTTTTCCCGACCAGGTTACTTTTTAATTTGCTAACTAATAATGCATGTATAAGTTATAATCATGAGACCATAACCTGACGAAAACGGATGATTAAGGGCAAAACAATACTTCTTACATCAAAAGAAAAGAACGTAATTGCATGTTTTTAACGGTTATACATAGGGTAAATTATACCAGATTAAACCTTGTCCTAAAAACAGCTGCATGCGTTTTATTCTATGTTAATTAACTTATCAGCGGTACTCAAAAAAAAGTTTTATAAAAAAACACACACCATTGGTTCTATAACTATTCACAACAAAACACACCCACAGGGATGTTCTGCCTTATCATCCATCATCTGCCACAGGAACGTTATGTTATTGAATCTTTGGTTTATCACGCTTTTTCTATTTGCCAACCCGAGAATATAGATTTAAAACTCCGTCATCTTATTAGAATTTTAGTGAACAATGGCGGATTATTCAGTCAGTTATAAACCGTTGTCTACATACCTGTACTCAAGTACCTAAGGACAATTCTACTTCCAATTTCAATCCAAAGTTGTCATTTTACCTTACATTTATATGGTCACACATGAAATAGAGAAACTTCTTTATAACAATGGTATCTTCTTTTTCCCAAGAACAGATTTCCCACACTTTCATCTCAAACTGTATAACAAATTTCTTGTTTAAATATTTTAGTTTATATTGATGAAACTGCATGTCGTTTCGTCATCACACGTATTTCAGAACAATCGTTCTATAAAGAAAGTACATAAATCTGTTGTTGCTGAACATTATCTTACTACAGGCTACATTATAGATTTTACAATACCTCGGTTATTGCGATTCGTCTTCAATAGTTCCAAAAAGCATAGAAAACACCTTAATGACTTCAATAGTGACAACGGTTTTAAACTATCCACTCTTTAGTTCCCGATTGCTACTGGTTTCTTGAAGACACGCTTTTTTTTTGAAAATAACCGCGACGATACTTCACGTATAAATAAGGAGTTACTTATTTTACAAGCAGATTACCTAACTGTGTGGTGATTTTTGTTAGATTATTGTTTACTTTTTTGAGTTTTTGATTTCTGTCACGTCCTAATGAAGCTTTTTACAAAAAAGGGCAAAACGTTGGCAACTTTGGTTACAACATCAACACGGTCTAAACCCGGAAGACGTTCTATATAGTATAGATTCCAGCCAAGAATGGTTTTCTATAAATAAAATGAAATCGGTTGCATTTAGTTATAAGCATGTGAATTAAAACTCATAGCCTAGTGCTAAACACAAATTTACTGTAAAAAATGTGAGTTTTTATTCAAAAAAAACTTTTATATTTTTGAGGCATAGTTTTGACATTTTTTTCAAGTTCGAAATGTTTTATGGTGCGTGTTTAGGTATTTAAGACAAAACTTTGTTTATCATCTTGTAAAATTTTATTGGAAAATAAATAAATCATTTTTTATTGAATACTTGCCGACTTTGTTATTCTACCAAATTTCTAAGTTGTTTTTATGGACATATTTTTGTACGTCGATCAAAAACGTTCCTAGTATATATATACACACAAAATTTCAAAATGTTACTCTAAAAAATAAAAATGTTATAGCTTGTCCACTGCGTCACCTGGTATAGTATATTATTTTAATTATGAATGTTAATTTGCATTTTTATAGCGCAAAATACAATTAAGTTTTTATTGTAGTTAAGTAATTTAAGAAACATTTTATTTTAATTTAATTTTATTTAAAATTCATAAAACGTTAGGTATTTAAATCATTTTAAGCAGTAAATTCCTGGAATTGCTGCCACATGTATTGAACTATTTGATTACTGTTATATGTAAACTATAGAATAAGAAATGAAAAATGTGGGTTTTTGTTTTTGTTTTATAACAACGTTTTAGTATAAAAGTTGTTCGTTTGTAAGCATTTTATATTTAAATGATAATGCAATTTTTTTTTTGTACTAGGTATTAATATAAGTAAAAAATGATTTAAAAATTATATACTTACAAAGTCGTTTAAAAGGCTTGTTAGTATAAAATTATAAAAATAATGTTATCATGTTTTTAGATAAATTTTGTTTTTGTTACAGAAAGTAATTTCATTGCCTCAAACTCTTTTTAAATTTATTTACAAATAGAACAAATACTAAAAATATTATTACATGTGTTATTGCAATTAAACGAAAAAATTATTAATTCTTTTACTACTGAATAACAAGTTATTTAATAAAACAATTTTGTAGCAGTTTAATTATAATTATTACTTTAAATTATTTGTAATAAAAATAGTTCCCCTCTGGTTTTTTCTTAATCTCTATAACAACTGTATCAAAAATAAATAATTTTTGATAGAATACTGAAATATGATTTGACGTTTGCGAGTCTTATTTTTACATTTCTCAGTTAATATTAATCTTAAAAAAACAAATAATAAAAATAAACAAGTAAAATCGCTTTTTATGTTCTAATGATATAAATGTACTTTAAACTTTAATACATGTAGTATCAAAACAGGATTTATTTAATTGCCCCTTAGTAGAACTATAAAAACATAATAAAAAACAACTTATTGTATATTTATTTTGCCGGTGGTAAACAGTATTGTTTTGTAAAATATAAATTTGAATAAACTGAAATCAAATTGGAAAAGTATCACTGTAATAAAACTAACATCAAAAAGTAATGTATACAGCTTATCTCTAGTAGCTGTAACCTAGTAAATGAAAAGTTTGTTGGGATCGACTTGGATTTCTTCTGATGTGGGAAAAGCAACAGTTGCGATTCCAACCAAACGAAATCAGTAATAAAATTTAACATGCAGCAACCTAAGAGTATCTTGCAATTAGTTTAGAACTGAAAGGGTAAAGCCACAGAAATGACTTGTCTGAAAATATTTCAAATGTTTTTAAAAAATGTAGTACATTGTAAAATTCGTCTTTCTTAAATTATATAAAATAAAATAAAAAAGTTTTTTTAACTTTTATTTAATACTTATTTAGTTGTGATAGAAGTATAAATAAAAGTATCATATATAAACAGCAATAGCACGTTTAATTATAAAAAAAAACATTACTTAACTTACTAAAAACGATAAATATATGCAAACGTAATTCATCTACGTTATAAACATAACATGCATTTTTATTTTAGTAAAGAAGCAAAAACTAATTGTTTTTCAAGTACTCAAGAAACCAACTGGATCAAGTAGTTTTTTATTAAAAAATCTATTCTTCGACCACAATGCAAAACTTAATTCACTGAAAATTCATACTTTGGCTTATCTGTTTTAGAGTTTATATAATCACACTACAATCGACTACTAACAAATAATTTTAATAAAGCTGCTAAATACAAGCGTTTTATTAGATTAACGCAAAGGAAGTCAAAAATATTTTGTTTAAAAATTTTATACTTTTACCATTTCAATCAACTAATAGACAAACATTGCATCTTAATATAAAAAATGCAATATATAGAAGCATACATTTATATTGGTTTTTGAATAGAATTAATTTAGTCAACTTTTGTCTTACATAATTTTCCTTCGAGGAGATGAGCTTTCCGATATGAAAAAGACGCACATTAACGTAAAACTCCACAGTCAATTTGCACAACTGAATGGTCCAATACTTTCTGGCTTTGTATACGATTTGCCATATCTTGATTATCAAAAGGTACACCTATATGTGGCATAATCTTGATAACCAGATATTTCTTTTTCATTAATACAATGTTGCTTTCAGGATGAAACTGCCTAAGAATTCTTTCTGTAATGTTGCATATGTAAATAACATCCTGAGATGGTGCAATCAATAATCCTCTGTTTTTAAAATTGGTAAAAGCAGGCATATTAGTGCTTTGTAATTGCTGTTAGCAAATCGTGCAAGATACCTGTTTCTGAACTTGTTTAGCAACGTATTTTGCTATGTATTGTACAACATTTTCTACATACACACTTAGCTGCCAAAAACTTCTTATGTAATTATCCCCAAAACATATTTAGTCGTCTTTTAACTCATAATCTGTAGTAATGGAATGTTTTTGTCTTTGTTTCTTTGATGAAACATGTAAAATAATCCAAATAATCTTGAGTTAACTTATAAGTTAACAGGTATTTTAATCCCACAGTTTTTAATATCTAAAATAGGGGGAATACGTTTCTTAATGCTATTATGAACCCAAGAAACCCTGTTTTACGATTAGTGTGTAATATTGGTGTTCCTGTACTATCTTTTAGTGAACCAATGTATGCTTCTATTCTTTGGGCTTCTTCTTGTAATTATAGAACGATGTATCCATAATTGCAATAATAAATCTTTTTTTTGAAAAAACGTTTTTGCAATTAAGCATATCAACTATATTATTGAACATTAGACAAAATTCTGATGTCTGTTGGCAGTATCTAAATTTGTTATTAATTTCTTGATCAGATAATGTGCATATAAATATCAATATAAATGATTTATACACAATTTCACTTAGTGTTTGCATTGCTAATTTTGTGTTCATTCTATTGTCTCAGAAAAAATTAAATCTTTTTCAGTAATTTTATTTGCTAAATGCATTCCTTGTTCGTTTTGATAGTAATGCAGATTTTCCATATATTCCCACTTTTTGGTTCCTAGCGTATTCCGGACTAATTTAATCATATGGCATACGTCTAGAAAAATGAAAACTGGTTGAGCAAACCAAACATTTTTAAAACTATGTGTAAAATTAGGCCCATGTGTTAAATAAGCTCCTAAATTGGCCAGCATACTTATATTTAAAGTTGCTCCATCACAGGTAACTGAATACACTTTAATGTTTGTTTTGTGCAATAAATGTAAAGCGTTATTTAATAAATTACTATGTTCACTCCCTGTTAATGTTTTTATAAAAAAATAACAAATTGGTATCTTCCGATTATCGTTAAGACATCCACACATAAATACTAATGCATATTTGGCCAAGGGTTTTCATTTTCATGCTCGCATGGTCTTGCTGTACCAAAATCGACTACTCCTTTAAACCTGTCTTTATCATAAATAGTTTGCTCTCTAATCGGCATTTCGTCAGAATAGACACCTTTTGATTTCAATTTTTTGTTCACCATTTCTTTCATGTTATCAGGTAAAACTTCCTGTAACAAAAATATACATACAAAACAGGAATAAAAAAAATTTCAGAAATTGCAGAAAGCACACATTTTATTTAATAAAAAATTAAAATTACGAAAAATTGCATTTAAAAGAATTATTGTTATTAAGTACATAGTTACTTAGCAGAAGTAAACTTAATTAAAAAAATTCAGAAATTGCAAAAAGCACATTTTAATTTTGATAAAAACTGAAAATAACGAAAAACTTAAAATAAGAACATTAAGAATGCAGAGGAAGTAAGTATTATACTATTGTATTTAAAAGAAGAATTATTGTTATTAAGTAGATAGTTGTTTACTAAAAATAAAAGTTATAGACAAGCAAAAACGTTATAAATGTACCATTAAGGTATCGACAGCTTCTTCGCTCATCAGTCCCTTTTTCTGTAAGTGCTGCATCGAATTTCTTAGTGTAAATAAACCTTTTTTCAGGTACCTATTTGAATCTTGCAAACTCTTTATTTTTTTACTCTTCTCGCAATTTATTCTTTTCACCATATCCACTACTCGCTTTGCTCTTTTTGGAGTTGCAACATCAGAAGTTACAATTGATTAATACTTATTTTAAACTACTCTGAATGCTAAATAATTACATTGTATAGAGACTGGCGATGCCACGCTCCATGATGCACTTGCTGTAGCTCCTTCAGCAATTGGCCTCTGCAGTCGATCAATGTATGGAACGGAAACTGATGGTACAGCACCAGGCTTCAAAACAGTAATTTTTTTCCCTAGTCTTATCTTCTATGGTCAAAAGTCTTCAGATTTAAAGTGCTGAGAACAAATATTCACAGATCTTAACACTCGGTTTGTATCCTCAGATAATCCACAGACCCGAAACCATTGTAATACGGTTTGACGATCTTTCGGGAAACTGAAATATGTTACATACATGTAGTACTGTATGAGACTATTGTATAAATAACTTACAGAAGCAAAATAATGTTTTTATCAAAATCTTGTCTAAGTCCACAAAGATAACACGATTTCACTATTTTAATAGTTAGTAAAAATTTCATTTGGCCGCCAGAAAAGTACCGTTGAAATTAAGCCATGCGGTTGGCTATCTGTAAACCTTATTTATCTGTAGTTTGAGTCTACATTTTTAACAATTTAAATACGCGCATTTAGTAAATACGTCACAATTGAGTTAAGTCAAGATCTTGGTTCCAAACAAAGCTAAATTTTAACGTGATTTTGAAGAAATTGATTACAATTTATTTCGAGTTTGCATTTTTAACAATTTTAATTTACAAGTTAGTATTTGTGTATACCAGTATAAGAGTATAAAAAACCTGTTTTTATTTTTAGAAATAAAAGATAATACAGTGCACGCCGTTTATAGAAAAAAACATCGTTTATAGTAAACATAATTTCGGTTTATGTTATCAATTTTTTTCTCGGGTTTATTTCTACACGTGAACAATAACCTATTTCGTATGAATTTTTTAGCAGCATTTTCACAATCCGCTTTTTAAGAGTAAAACATTTTATCATTGTATCCTACAAATAGTTGTTTCGCATATTTAGCTTTATTTTTGCAGTGTTATCTATTTATTCAAGTATTTTGACTAATCTATGTAACGTTACATCATTTAAATATCTGTAAACACGTAATCTTCGAGAATTAACTTGGAAAGCATGTTCTTTCTTAGAATAACTTAAATTAGCTACGTATTCTGTGATAACTTTATTTTGTATTAATTTTTAGTGGTTAAAACTTCATTAATATGATTAGAACGCCGTATTTTTAAATTTACCAAAAAATCTAATTAGCTAAATTTTGCTTACATAACTTAAACTCTTTTTAAGTATTTTCGACATAAAGATTTAGGTTATAAATTGAGAACATTCAAATTATTTTAAAAATTTTAAGGTTGTTCTCATAAACGTGATTAAAATACTTATTTTGATCGGAGAATTTAAAAATGTAATAATATACAGGAAGTTTTATTTAAAAAAGCACAACTTTAATATTTTTGGGGCTTTTGCGACATCCTGTATAAGTTATCACAAAATATTAATGGATAATTAATGAAAATTTACTAAACTTGTTTACTAAACATGAAACTGAAATTTCATCTTCTAATTTACTGGTAAGTTTTTGAATGTTGGAACGTATTTAAATTACAATTAATCAGTCTTTTCCAAAACATGGTAATCGAGAATTAATTTCATTGGGAAGCAAAGCTGAATATAGTACCTGATAATATATTTTTTATAATTTTGGTTAACGTTGATTAAATTTCTGCTATTAATTTGCGTGCGCTTAGTTGAAATATTATTATCACAGGAAACATACAGTGTTGCAATCGCAAAGAAAAACGTGTGCAACACAACGCTTTCATTAATAAATAAAAAGTATTGTCTACATGCATTCTTATCAGTATTACAACAGAACCATTTGTTGCTGTATAGCGGCGAGTTTATGTAAAAAAAAAGTTTTATCATTGCCATCTATCCCTGTAAGACCCCAAGCAGTCCGGTTACAAGTCTTATATGATTAGCCATCGGTTACAGTAAGACAACCCAATGTTAAAAAAGTGTCTCCGATATTTGGAGGCAGAAGCCGTTACTTTGAATGCAGTTGGTCAGATGACGCAAAATCTTACGATTATTATGATTGTAGATCATACTTTGTAGACAAAAATGAAATTGAGTTTCTTAAATGTAGATGGCGATGCGGCAGATTGCTACTACAGCACTATAAAATAATTTTTATTTGAAACATCTGAAGCTATATATATATCTACATTTTTTATACAAACGTAGTTTATTAGTAAACAAAATGTATTTACAATGATAGTGAGTACGATAAATCGTAGTAGTTCATTTTTCAACTTCTTTTGATTCATTTTCATCCGTATAAAAATTGATTAACTTTTTTTTATTAAATTTTTACAAGAAGACTTTTTTTAATGTGTTGACAAACAAATGCTCGTATAAAAACTTTTATTCGCTTAAGTAGGCAAATGTGAACAAGTTACATATAGCCTACAATCGGTAATATAATTTTACGGGGCGATTGTGAACAAACTGACACTAAAGCTTCACACTAAACTCAAATGTTATTGAATTTCTTGTTTACCCCTTACTTGTCTGTTGTAAATGTAAAATTACAATGTGCAAAAATATTGAACGTAAACGAAACTCTGAAAACACAAACACTCAAAAGTTATAAAACAAAATATAATAGGTAGGTAGTTGGTAGATAAATTGTTAAAAGGTTTTAGTTTTTTTCAAAAACTTGTATAGCTCCCTTAAGCTCATGAACTACTTTTCTATTAACAAAATTTCGTACTGGAATAGGCAGGACAGCATTAATCATGTCGATTGTTATGGAAGCAATATCATTTTCAACAAGTGAAAATGCTCTTCTTTGTTTGTCATTCGTTATAAGTAAGCTTGGGCAGATATGCTGTAAAGATGAAGCATATATGCTCTAAAATATGCTGCTATAAATTCCTTAAATATGTTATATTTATATGCTCTAAAAAAAGATTTTTTCTTATAAATCTTTTAAAATAACAAAAACGTAAAATATTTCTTCATTAAATTTGAGTGATTAGAATACTAACATTGTTGTTTTGCATGGCACCTGAAAAAAAAATTAAAAACGTACACTAAATTTTGTTAATGTTTTTAATTTTGAATACAAACAATAATTAGTTAATTACATTTATAATATATAAAATCCAGTTCTTAATTATACTAAAAAAGTTAACAAAAATAACTAGAAACAATAAAAATACAGATAGAGCAGAATCTGTTACAATAAATAATCATGTGTTTTTCTATATTATCCACTAGAAAACGTTGACGCATGTCTTGTAATATATTTTTATACATAGAGAAGCTTCTTTTACAATCACATGAAGTTACAGGACAATATTTAAATAAATGTGCTTTTTGAGTAGCTAAATTTTGTGCAAAGTCCTCCAAACCGGAAAAGTTTCCATCTAAAATACCTTTTATAGATTTAAGTATCGACAATCCTGAATTTTTTTTAAATAAATCACTCAATTTTGTGGATACTTTTTAGCATGTATCACTTTTATTTGCATCTATAGCTTTTTGCAAGTTTTCAATTAAATCTAAAGATTCCGTTAAAAGTAAATTTTGTGTCTCCAATTTCTTAATTATGTCGGGAATATCGGAAAAATGCGATTTTATATATGACAACTGAGAACTTAATCCGCGGTTTTTTAGAGCACTTTGACAGTCCGCTACAGATTAAGCACAACTTGGATCAAAATCGTTCACAATTTCTTTGAATTCTGCATAGTGTTCACAGTAATACAGAGCAGCTTTGATCCAGCTTCCCCATCTGGTCAAAATTGGTTGCAGGGGGCAATTTTTCGCGGAAGACCTCAATTCTGCTTGGAGCTTTCAAGAAAACTTTTTTTCCTCTGTTAATTAACGAATTTACAAGGGGAAATTGAATCCTAACAACTTCGGCAACGCGATTTAAGAGATGTGCTAAGCAAGATGTATGAACCAGATTAGGATAAAAAATTTGTAAATTCTTAGCTGCTTTGTTCATATATGCAGCACCATCGGTCACCATATACAAAACTTTTATCTGTTAGGTAAAACAGAAACGTGAATTTCTAAGAAATGTTGAATGAACGGTTATAAAAAGCATTTTTGTTTCAGTTAAAATTTCAATGCAAAATTTTACTCTAAAATATGCATTTTTATGCACTCAATGTTCGATATAAGCACTTTTATATGTCATATGCTGTAAACTTTCAATATATGCAAAATATGCAAAATAAAATGCGGTTTATATTATAGTAAGCATTGCGAAACGCGAAAATATCGAAAAATTAGCTGATTATGCTTATTAGGTAAAAACATGCAAATATGCATATGCCCAAGCTTAGTTATAAGACCTTGCACCACAATTTCTCCATCGTCGTCATTCACAGATTGCACTACACACACATATTTATAATTAGTAGCATTTCTCGCACCACCAAGGAAATTTACGAGTAAAAAGGTATCTGGTTTTATGTCTTCCCACTTTGGTTCTAGATATTCTACCTCATCGTTAGTTTCTGCTTCAAAAATATCGTCATATGTGATATCATCACTAGAATTGTCGTCAACCAGTTTGCTAATATCGACATCTTCTTCACTATCATCAGCAGTGTGTGATGTCCTTATCTTTTTGATTTTCCCCTCTAGATTTTGTTTGTGCTCTTTTCTTCGCTTGTAAATTTTCTCGGTTTTGCCTTGTTTTGATTTCCTTACCAGCTTTTTTTTCTTCCGCTTCTTCCATTTTTTTAAGAACTTCTTCTGTTGTTAATAACTCACCGTGCTGCTTTTGTTTAAGACGAGGAATCACTTTTTTAGTGGTAATTGCCGGTGCTACTTCTTCTGTATTTGAAGATAACTGTTTTACTAAAAATCTTTATAATACTCCTGGGACTTATATCTTTATTGTTTGATGGCATTTTTGGACTTTTATCCTTACTTGTTGATGGCATTTCATCTGTATGTTCTGGTTCTGATTGCCGATGTAAATTTGCAGTAATTTCTAATTCTTTTTTATAATATTCCAAAGCTTTTGGGACAAAAAAATCCTCAGGAAAGGCAGTTACATTAACAGGACAGAGACCTGTTGTTATAAATTCTGACTTAATATTGGACTCTTTCATGCTTTCATTTCAAACACAACCAAGAATTTCTGAAATTTTTTGTCTTTTTCCCCATTTGCGAGTTTCCATAATCGATCAATTTTTGATCCCATTTTATTTTTAAGGATCCGAAGACGCATTTATCCAGAGATTGGATGCGGTCAAGTAAATGACTAGGAAATCGCATTATTTGAATGTTTTTTTCGATAGCCAATTTCAGAATTCTTAGACTGATGTGGCTACTATGGCCATCATATAATAATAGTGCGGCTTGATTGGGAAGCTCCTTTTTTTCGCAAGGATTCAACCCAAGGAACAAACATGGTGCTAAACCAATTTAAAACTTGAACCTCTTCCATCCATCCATTTTTGGTAGCACCATATTTTGTTCCCGGGTATGCCTCTTCAGACACCCATCTGGGTTGTACTGCTGCTCTTTTAAAAATTATTAGAGGTGGCAGGAAAGAACCGTCAACTGATATACATGCTAACACAGTGGTTTAGTCTTTCCCAGAACTTCCCGATACCCTTGATAAAGCTCTACCTTTTTTACCTATAGCTTTAATTTTTGTGGGATTATTATTAAAGCCAGTTTCATCACAGTTAAACATAAAACATTGTTTCTCCGGTCCTGTTAAATTTGTTTCCTCAACCACAGTTTTGAGTTTTTGATAAAAATCGTACACTATCTTTGGATTTCTTGCTTTCATACGGTTTTTCTGCAAATGCTCAAGTTTTTTTACAGAGAGGTGTGGATTTCTCTTCATAAACCATTCTTGGCCAGATACACCATTCTTGAATGGTGTTTTTATATTATTTAAATTTACGTATTCTGAAACCAACTCGCACAATTCTTGCTTGTGACAAGGATAGCCCATTCTGGAGCGAGTCATAAGGCAGTTACTGATTTCTTGTTCAACGTCTTTTGGTAAAGCCGTAGGATGACCAGCTCCTTTGCAATCCATAGATATTTTCCTACCATTGACTCTGTGGTAAATCACCGCCTTTGAAATTGAGTAAGTTTCTTCGTCCTGCCGATAAGTCTTATTCTTGCTTAAAACATCGTGCACTGCTCTTTCGAGGTCCTGCAGCGTGTAAAAAGGATTTGGTTCCTTCTTACGATAATTTCGAACCATTTTCACCTAAATATTGAAAGAAAATATACGTTTACAATTGCCCCTACAAATAGTTTAGAATTGCCCCAATAGTTAGAAAGTCTAGGGTAATTGTAAACAAGGTTAGACAAGAGGTCATTGGCATTTTAAGAAAAAAATATCTTTACACATGATACATTATACGTTATAGAAACTATTAAATGAGTAATAACTCACCGATCATTAATTTTCTAACTTTTTCAAAATCTTGTTTACGCTCTTCTTCACTTTGAAATCACAACAACAAAACACCGCCGCAACAAATGACACACAAACTTCAATAATAAAGTATTTTAGGTTAGAGAATGCGTCAGAATTGGCGCGATACTCTTAGGCATAAGACGCAACTGGTATAATTCCCATTGTACATAAAAATTAGTTTTAAAATGAGAGTGTTTACAATTCCCCACATTCACCCTATTTGTTACAAAATCGTTTAATTAAAATCTTCGAGTTAATACGTAAATTTGGAAAACTCGTTCCGTAAGTGGTTGAAGAGTCGACTGAGATTGCCTCAACAGTGTTTGTTGTAAAATAAATGCAGAAGTTTTAAAATCATGCAATTAATGATTGCAAATTGATTATTAAAAACATAATTGCATTTAAAGAAAAGTTGATAACGGTTTAAAAACAATTGCAGAAAAAATGTGAAGTTCAAAAATGTAATTAGAATGCCATTTTATAATTGGCTATTAAAAATCATCAATCAATGGAACTGCAATTTAAATCAAAGATAATATAAGTTTAGCAACTGTATTTATATTTAGTCGCGTTTTGTTTATGCTTGCATATTACTGTTAATGATAACAAACTGACAGTATCATATTTTTGTGTACATTTTTTTAAATTAGGTTTAGTGCCATCTTATCAGACAAGTCCACTTTGTCCCTACCTCGTTGTCTGACTATAATGTATTTAGACAATGGTATACTACCTAAGAAGCAAGAACAGATTTTACCGTTCAGAATCAGTTCAAAATTTATTCGAACGCTATTCGAAATCGTGTTGGAACACTGTACATAACCGTGATTAGGACGGTTCAGCGTTTGTTGGAACGGTAATTTTGTTCTGCGCAAATTCAGTACAGTTCAGACCTAATTCGGAATGTAGTTCGAACAAACCTAATATTACCATAACCGTCGTACCCAAATTACCTAAATTTTCATAACGTTCCATGTAATCGTCTGATTTGTTATATTTTAATTTAGATTTTAAAGCAATTTCATCAAACGCAAGAATGCATATTTTTTCCAAATATATTGATGCTGCTTTCGATGTAAGTTTTTATACGAGCAATTTTAACTAATTTGTTCTAAGTGACGGGAAATTAAGTTTTAAATTGTAAAGCATGAATATATATGTGCGTGGAGCGATAGTGCTACTAGCTATTCTAGCTAGTCCATAGAGATTTACGCCGATGGTCACAGATTTGGATGATAAAAGATTTTCAATAAATTTCAAAGATCAAAAAGAGTTTTTTTGGTTCTCAATTTTAAAATTTTTCTAAAACTTTTTTTTTCTTAATTTCTTAATTTCGAAAGTTTTTTGTTTTTACGTCTGAAACATGAAACGTTTGTACGCATTTGTAAAATATTATCCCTGGTGTTTGAAAGAAAACTGCTTGAGGCGCTTGCAACAGATTGATAATTATTTAGAAATTTGCAATCAAGAACCTACATATTAAGAAAGCTATAAATAACAATAAGATCAAACCAGAAATAATAGAAAAATAGTACTAAAAGTAAAATACAGTAATGCATACTGTGCGCAGATATTAATATTGTTATTTAGTAAACAAAAATAGAAAATGCTATAAATCCTATCCGTAATTAAAGATCTATTATTTTCATAAAAAGTATTTACATCAAATAAAAATAAATACCGATATATAGAAATATATAATACTACTTAACACGTGCCGGCCTGCTATTGAACCTACACATTTGGAATTATTTCAGTGTTGTTTTTATGTTTTCTTTTTGTGAAAATTAGTGTAACAAATCGTAACTCAGTTATACATATCATAGTATAAAAACGTGTTATATACAATATTACAAAAATTTAACATATATAAATTTTGCTAATTTTTCGTTTTAAGTTAAATCCTTCAAAACGAACTTATATAAATAGAATATATCTACGTAAATCAAATATTTTCAATGGAATTGATATTAGATTTAAAAATTTACGCACGAAATTGTCTGTATAACTTGATTTTCTAAAATATCAATAATGATATAAAATCGGCGATTTTAAAATAAATATAATTTTCAAGCCCTGTTATAATTCCTTGTAATAAACCCTGTTCTTATTTATGACAAAAGATTTTTATTACTGGTCTTTCTTGGAATTCTAACAAACAAATCATGTTTTTTTCTACTCAAAATTTATTTAGCAGCAGATTCAGTATTAACACAATGCAATATAAAAATAAGCGACTTATCGTATCAGTAATCAGATGCCTTTTTTGAACAAGCTACATCCCAAATTGTTAGGGAACAAACAAAGAAAAAAAATCTGGTAGAATTTAAAATTAATACTACGAAAAAACTTTAAAGAAACAACGAAATTTAATTGCTACTAAATTTAATGTAGAGTATCGATCAAGTTAATGATCCCTTTTTTTAGGAGTAAAACAAGCAGACAATTCGTTTAGTTTACTTTCGACGGTTCAGGTTGATTAACCAACACTTCATCAGGTCGCTTCTTTATTTAGTAAGAACATAAAAATGTATAAGTGAAAATTAAATAACAAACATCAATTAACATGAGTCAGCAAAGAAAAAACTAATAATGTTAATACTAAAAAGTCAAGGTATCCTAAGTTTTAAGTTTTTTAAAACACCTAATTTTTACTTTTTTAAAATTTTTTTTAATTGTTTCTTTATTTCTTCCTAAAAAGAAGGGATCATTAACTTAATCGATACTCTACATTAAATTTAGTAGCAATTAAATTTTGATGTTTTTTCGAAATTTTTTCGTAGTATTTATTTTAAATTTCACAAAAAATTTTTTTCTTTGTTTGTTCCCTAACAATCTGGGATGTAGCTTGTTCAAAAAGGACATCTTATTACTGATACGATAAGCCACTTATTTTTATATTGCACACACGAAACGTCGCAAATAAACTGAACAAAGTGTTTCCTTGTTTCCTCCTAAAAAGAAAAGATCATTAACTTCATCGATACTCTACATTAATACTATTACCAGAAAGCAAACTCTTTTTTCAAATGCTACTAAATTTAATTAATCGTGGCCACAACCTAAGAAAATGAACTATACAAGGTAATCAAAATAAGAGAAAAACAAATTTTAATTATTATTAATTTATTAAATTTAATGTCTTGAAGTGCACATTTTTTAAAATTAATTAACACGTTTTTTTCAAAATTTTTAAGATATCTTAGATGAAACAATCAAATATAGCACATATTCTTTTCTTAGTTGTATTTTGATGAGTTAAAAATATAAACTTTGCAGCAAGACACAAAGGCGAATATTTGCAAATGAATAAATTTTCACTGATTATTTTATCATCGATTATTTGTTTACATTGAGAACAATGACATTATCTAATTCAAAATGAATTCCAACTTACTACTTTCATTTTTAGAAAGAAATGGTACCTCCTTTTCGTCAAAAGTTTTCTTCTTCCGCTTTTTCCGACATTCAGAAAATGTGTTTTACAAATAATGATATCGCTTTAAATTTTTCATATCCAGTAATGCCACATCTGCCTTACCACAATTTCTTTGCCAAATGCGTGCACGAATAAAAAATCATTTAAACAATTTTGATAAACACAAATATTTACTGAAACTACAATTATAATTAAATAAATAAGCTCGCTTACAGTGGCGGCTTCTCTATTAGTCATTTGATCAATGAACCGCCAGATAAATGAATAAGGAATGTATTTTTAATTCTGAGTGTTTGCCAAATCGTAATTAATAAATATTGTAGTCAAGAGTCAGACTCACATAATATAATTTGATGCGAGTTAGAGAAGAAGATAAGTAAAAGTTAATATGCATTTTTGCGGTCTTCAGACGGGGGTCATTCCGTTTACTCAGTGCAATGTTTAGGTGATTATCATTATCTTTGCAGCACGTGTGCGGTAAATACAGATGCTGGAATGCCCGTTTGTTATCACATATGGTACAAAACATAAAAAAATTATTAGCTAGTAATAGTTTAAATTTTAATAGACGTCCTCAGTCTTTACTTTTATTTCGATAGACCAGTAAACATAAAAATAAAGAAATACATAATAATTTTAAAGAATCTATGCATAGTCGGTGACATAAAAAATGCAAAATCAAGAAGGCGTTATAATTTTTTAACAAAACAAAACTAGTGAAAAGTAATAACTGATAAAAATTTTATTCAAAATAATCCAGTAGCCATGAAAAGTTTGACGCTTTACTTGATGCTACAATCGAAAGTATCTGGTATATACATTAAGTTGGTTTTGGTATTGTTTTTGGTTGGGCAATTCTTTTGTCTTTGTGTTTTCATTTGCGATTTGTGGCTGCGATTATGACTAGAGTGCGGCAACGTGATAATTATCGACAACGGAGTGAATTCAACAGAGGTCAAATTATTGGCTTACGTGAAGGTGGTTCTTCATTCAGAAAAATTGCTAACCGTCTTAATCGTAGCCAATCCTCTATAGTACGGTGTTATCAAGAATGGTCGAAAGAAGATCAAGAACGTCGTAGACAAGGAAGTAGACGGGTAAAACAGACAAATGTATTCCACTTTTGATTAATAACATTAAGAGACTGATTCTTGAGTACAATAGCCAATCGTTTTGAAACGAAAGACGTCTTGTAACTTTTCGTACCGTCATATTAGAGCTTTTGGCTTGCAGTCCTATCGACTAGTGTCGTGTAATTTGAGACTGGATTGGGACGTGGAAAAGCATAGGGTGGTCTTCAGTGATTCTGTTTGGAAATGCACGATGGTTGCATGATGGTCAGACGTAGATATGGAAAACGTCGTAATATGCAGTTTTCTGTTGAGCGGCATCTGGTATAGAATGCTATTGTTTATGGAAGCAGGTCGCAGTTGGTATTCATCCGAGGCAATAAGAATGCTCACCGATATGTTGATGAAGTTGTAGAACTCCATATCCTTCCATTCCTCCAGGATCTGGAGAACTTAATTTTCTAACAGGATAATGCTAGTCCCCACATTGCAAGGCATTCTATAAACCGCTTCAAATTAGTTAACGTCAATATCTTGCCGTGACCACTCAGATCTCCCGACTTTTCGCCAATCGAACATGTGTGGGACATGACGGGTAGAAGACTAAAGCAATTAGTCAATCTTCCACAAATATTAGAAGCCCTCTAGCATGAATTACAGATTGCCTAGGATGCAATACCTCAGAAAGCCTGGTGAAATAGGGGTGGTCCAACACATTATTAATAAAAAATGTCTTTATCTTTTTTTCTAATATTTTTGAAATTTCAATCAATTACTACTTTTAACTAGTTAAACATTTCTGCTAAATTTGGTCAAAAAATTCTAACGCATTCTTGGTGTTGCATCTCTCTGTCAGAGTATATGATTCGTCAGATTGAATGTGTGGATTTAAAGTAAATAATAGATTTTATTGTTTTGTATGTTTACTCATTTACTGTTTTTACATGATAGTAGTGTAAAAATAAGTTATAGTATTCAAGAGAAGTGAAAAAGCACTTGTTATTGGTGGATTACATAAAAAAATTGTATAAATGATGATACTCTTAGTAGTTAATATTTGTTACGATTGGACAGCGCTTGCTCAAAATCAATTGAAGACTACAAATAAAATGTTTGTAAAAATAGAAATATATTAAATAAAATAATTGATTGACCTTACTTATGACTACCATGAAAAGTATTTTTCTACATTAATATGTCAATACAATTGTAACCTGTAATAGGCGGCGCTTCAGGGTTTTGGACAGTGAGTCGTAGGTGATCCTTGAAGTGCTAATTATAAAATAACTAAAAGAGCACCAAAACGGAACATTTCAAATCTCTATTACATTTTTCAAGGATTGAAGGTAAACAAATCAAAAAACACAAGTATAACAACAAATAAATTTATTTCAACGATAGCAGAAAAAGTGAAAAACAAAGAAAAAAAAATTAATACTAAGAGTTCGTCAACAAATATCGCAATACAGTTAATAATACAGGATCCTTAAGTTAAGCAACACTTTGTACACATAAGCAACAACTGGCTTAAAGTTATATTCAATAAAAATATCGTTGGTAGATACAACAAAATTGTCAATTATCACGAGTTTATGGTGATTGCACAACCAGTGATACAAAGCGCACCGTTTACCTTGTTACATGCAAAAAAGTTGTATACATTAGTTGTGATAACGAGCTTAGTATATGTGTCGAATTGCGCGTGTATACGACCGACTTCAAAGCAAATAAATATGTATATATATTTATTTACACAGTTACCACAAATAAATTTATTAACTTTATATGATTGATCATAGTGCGTTACTACTACTGTTTACTACAATAACGAAAACTTTAGTATAAATTTCTCCATCCAAAATATCCATCCGGTATGGTTCTTATATTCCGTGCATGCTTTAGAAATTTGTTGTAGGAATGTTTCAATGTAAAAGATTGTATCTAGTGACCAAAGTTGTTATGATAACAAAACCAGTTATTTGCTGCAAAATGAAAATGTATTTTTACCCCAACAAATTTCTCTCAACCAATACACCCAAAACCGCAATTTATTTACTTAACACCAACGTGAATTATCTTAGATACTTAAGATGTGGAAACCTCTGCGTTCTGACATTAACAAACTTGTTATTTCTTTAACGTTCAAAACGTGACTTTTGATGCGTAAAATGACATTATCATTGTGCGAAATTTATACAGCACAAAAACAAAATAAGAAAGATTGTGCGCATTTCTATGCCAAGCATTGAGAAATGTTTTAATAAAAACATTATAAATGTTAATAAACTTGTTGTTGATGATTTTGGTAATAGTGAAGCGAGATGAATATTTTAAATTTTAATCTTAAACATAATTGACACTAATATAAATCGCGTTAATGTAAGAATGTTTTCTAAGACTTTTAGCGATAATCGATTTTTTTAAAATGACCCTTGTGTGTAATTGACCACTGGCCGCCACTGTCGCTTATCAACTACACGGTCGAGCGAACCAGTAACAGTTGTCTGCTGAGTTTGTACTGAACTGAATCTCGGCAACTTTCATAAATTTTCAATCCATTTCTCAGCAAGTTTTCAAAACGGAAAAGATTTGCGGTTGCACCTCTATCTCTTAAGCACGATGTCAGTAAAAAAAACGTTTTAGAAAAATTTAGAAAGTGTTTTTATTGAAACTAATTTTTTAATAAATTCTAATAAATAGAACGCGAAAACAAAATAAGTTGTTTGCAAACGAGATTAGTGTAGTTCATCCCAACCATTTCTGTTTTAGACATAAAACTTTCACCATAAAACATATTAAATTATTTTTAGGGTAAATGGTGTATTATTTATTTAGAAATACAATTGCTAGCTTTCGAACTTTATCCAAGTTCTTCGTCAGGCAAAAATTAAATTAATTTGACAATTATAAAAACTAAGGTAACTAAAAACAATAACTATAAGGGAACTAGATAATAAGCGCAAGTTATTTAGCTACAGCATTCGCTCGAAGGTCTAAAGGAAAACCACAAAAAAAACTCTAGACGTAGCTTAAGTGTCAATGGTGGACAAATTCAGATTAAGAAATAACAGGTAACCATGTGTCAGAAAGTTCGTAACCACTGTCTCTATTGAAATTGTTAGGATGTTTGATAATTTCAATAGCTTCTCTAATCTTTCTTGATTTCCAGTTCTTTGTTTTAGAAATTGTTTTAGTTTTCTCAAAGTTTATATCAAAGTTTATATCACGAAGAGTGTCAAGTGCATGTTCGGCAATGGCAGACTTCGTAGGTTGTATTAAACGAAGATGTCTTTTATGTTCTTTTAATCTCGTGTCTATAGTTCTACCCGCTTCGCCAATATATACCTTGCCACAAGTGCATGGGACTTGGTACACTCCACAGGTATTGTAAGGTATTTTGTCTTTTATAGGATTCAACAAATTTTTAATCTTAGTAATAGTATTATAAGCTACTTTTATCTTATGTTTACTTAGTATTCTTCCAATTTTGTCACTTATGTTGGAAACAAAAGGTAGAATTACAAAGTTTTGGTTAATAGTTGAATCATCTGTTAAAGTAGGTCTTGTCTTTGGTCTAAGAAACTTTTTAATTTGTTCTTTATTAAAACCATTTCTTATAAAAACTTTTTTAAGGTGTTCTAATTCTTCTACACATAGCAGTTGAAAACGTACTCAATACTTTATAGCTAAAAATAAATATAATGAAAACCGTGGATTTATCAAGTTTCTGTGGTTTTCTTTGATTCCCAGTAAACACAAAATTGATAATGTTTAGTAACAGTTTCAAAACAAAAAATTTATGATTCACTCTTGTTTCAAACATAAAAGAAACCTAACTGCAATAAAATAGCTATAAGTCCATCGCTGTTTCACTTATTTGAATCAGTATAGTTTCGGTATTTTAAATTCAAATCTGTTGCAAACTAAATGTTGCATTCGGTTTACGTTTTAAAAGCTTCGTTCTTGAACTGATACTAAATGATCGATACATGTATGATTTTTTTGTTTCAATAATCAACTAAAACAATTCTTTCAATAATATAATAACACATTTTCAAATGCACGTTTCAAATTTTATTGCACAATAAATATTTTTAAATACATTATCACATTGAGTTTTTTACATATTGCAACTTTCTTTGATGTGGTCTTTTCACGAAAGCCTCGAAAACTGCATCAGTTACTGTTGGGTAGCAACTTTTAACCGCATCTGTAACATAGAAATAAATATTTCATTTATATACATAATCATAGAGTTACACAAAATTAATTACATTTTTTAAATAAAAAACAACACAAACTTAATATAAATATCACTTTAGCAATTATAAGAAAGTTATAAAAACACTGTGAATACCTTTAGCTGTACATAATCGTATAGAAAACTTGAAGAATTGAACTGTAATTATAAATCCTACCTTAACGCAACCATGTGTGTTAATTTATATTTTTTTCATACAAATTAAAACATGATACATAAAGAACCGAAATGATAATAATATTGATTACATTTATGGATTATAATAAAATGTTTCGACTTACCGTTTATTGTTCTATTTCGTAATTGTACACACAGCATCACTTATCAAACTGCAACCGAACAAGTGAAAAGATATCAATTTGCAGCGCAAGCGTTGACGACAGTAATCAAGAGTATAGCAACGACTAATGCTGACTAATTACAAAGTATTCGTTTTTCCTAGAACGATTCTACTGTTTTGAAAATAATTCAATCTTATTTAATCGATCTTCAAGCAATTCTAGTTATTCAAAAAATATTCGGATTTAACAAATCAGTTTTTAACCGGTTGCTGATTATGGGAAAAAAATTGCAAGTACTGAAACGGTTCAAAACTGATTGTGAAAAATCGGAACTCTTTCAATTTATTCACTGTCAGTTACATGTAAATGATATAAAAATGGAACTAACACGAAACAACGTATTGAAACAATTGTTTTAATTTTGTGACTGTAACAGTTTCAATCCGTGTTTACTGGGTTGTACTTACATTTACTATTAAAATCGCTTTTGTTATCATAAACAAAAGGTACATTATTTTTAAATGTAAGTATATAATAGTATATTATATATCAAGGTTGAGAAGTGCATCATTATAACCTAAGCGATAGATTATATCGCGAGACGCGAAGCGTCGAGGGATATAAATCGCGCAGGTTATAATGAACTTCTCAACCGTGTTATATATACAATTTTTTCCACTACTAGAATTATTAAAACCTTTCTACCTGTTACTAAATCAAATTTAAAATTTAAGATATTAATTTTAAATTAAAAATCAAGTCAGTAATTCTGACAGTTGTCATTAGTTTAATAGAATTAATTTTGACGTAATTCTTAATTGTGATTTAAAACACAAAAATAAACAGATAACGTAAGTTTTCATTGCTAAAGTTGTTTAAATTGTTTAAAAACATTATTATTTTAAGCATTGATTATATCTAAAACATATTTAACTCAATAATATTCACATTTAATTAAGCGCGAACTTCAAATAACTTAATTTTTAAAATCAAATTAATTTATTAATTGAACGATTTAAAAACTTAAATTAGCATTAAATAAAATCTCTTGCTCTTGGTACGCAGTTTCCTAAACTTTTTTTCTTTGAAACTATTGTAGTATTATCAGAAAATGTAAATATGTTCATTATTAACTACTAGTTAATAATGAAATATTATTTACCTTCGCTTAAAAAAGTACAACTTCACGACCTACTATTATACGTAATAATGCAAGCGTATACAACTAGTAGTGGAAAAAACATTTTAAAATAATCTTTTTTACCAATTATAATCTCTCTTTTTATATTTAGCTATAATACGAACATTATATTATTACTTTCAAAAAATAATCTTTCAATATAAATATTAAATGTTGTTTATGCATAATTTATTTAGATCGGTATCTAAAGTTTTAAGGATATATAAATAAATAATAAATTTAGAAAGAATTCTTGCTTTATCTTTGATTTAATTTAGTGTTTTAAAAATTTAAAAAGGTATTTGATTGTATAAGCGATTAGCATTTTATTTAAACATGTTTTGAACAAAAAAATTGTACGGCTACTAAAGTATACATGAATCAAAGTGATTTATTTGAAATAGAAATTTATAAATAATGAGATTATAGTTAACTATCATGGGTGTCGTTTGAGACCCAAAACTTTGAATAACACAAAGTTTCATCCTGTTTCTACTTACACCAAGAATCCACACATAAATGTGTAACGATAAAAATACTTAAATATTTACCAAAATATAAATATACCAAGTTATTTAATTGAAAGTTACATTTTGAAGTTGTCATAATTTTCTCAATTGACTTAAAACGCACTTGTGTTTATAAAACAATTTGGTTTCTTATATTATGTCTATAAAATTAATACTGTCTATTCTAAAAAATAATAAATAAATAATTACATAAATAATACTATTACTATTAATAATCAGAAAAATCTAATCTTAAAAGAAATTATAGATTAGACTAAAAAAGTCTATAGCGTCTTTTTTTTGTTAAATAATAATTTCTAGACGTTTAGGATTGCTAGAAACATCATTAGTTTAATTTGATGACATCAATTATTTGACGTGATAATTATTTATTTTAAACTATGCAAAAAACAGGTAGTTAATCAAAAAATATATATTGAAACATTCTCTTTGAGACAATGACCGAATTATGTTGAACATTCTAGACACAGATAACAGAAATATATAAAAAGTATTCAAAGGAAGCTGAAGTCAGTTTTTTTGAATTGAATTGTAAAAAGACTTTGTCAGTTTAAATAAAATAATTTAGTTTATAAATAAATTTAGTTTTAGATTTTAGATCGCAGCAGTGGTGATACAAGGGTGTGGTAAACTCGTTAATAATAAAACATTGATATCGCGTAAATAAACAAACGTTTAGTTTGACTTTCTTGTGTGATTGTTTATACAGTGTAATTATAATTGTTTAAACTAGAGTATTTAATAATAAAGAATTGGGCGTTATTAAACAGAAGAAATACGAACAAGCATTAAAAATCAAATAAAAACTATTGAGGAGCAAATACAAGTTAGTATAAAAAACCGAATTAAAATTGTTCAAGGGGAAACCCAAGCAGATACATTAAATTAAAAAAAAAATTATATTATCTATAAATTAACCAAATAAATTGCCATGGTGAAGAAAGCGTCACGAACTAAGATGTGATAATAGACCATCGGGAAAAAACCACTAGCAAGTTTAAAGTTGTACCTCTAAATTTTGATGGTAAAGTTTGTTACGTGCATAAATTTGGCTGCCTACTGCCTACTTCAGAGGCTCGATTTTGTGTGTGCAATAATTTCTTCTAGTTTTATTCATTTTTTTACCTTTTCTTTGTCTTTCGTGGGTTTGATTTACTTCACTTATTTAGATATTGCTGCAAGACTTGACGTCGGAGTTACTACACTAGCTTTTACTTCTTTGTTTTTAATGCTGCGGTTTGACTTTATATTAGTAATTTACTTACTTTTTTTTTAATTGAATTTCTGGTCAGACACGTGTCGTTGGACTTTTGCTTTGATTTTTAGATTAACTCAACTACGTCGATTAACCCTTTTTGGCTTATTAGATTAGTTACTTATTAGTGATACTAATGGTACTTACTTACTTACTGTTTTTTATGTCTAATTTCTTTTAGCATTAATTAACAAATTTGTAGATTTTTGTTTTCGTGAGTCGTTGTGTTGACACGATTTGCTATTCATAAATATTCCAGCTTGACTTAACGAGGAAACGTTTCCTTCGGGAAAGTACTGGATTGTGGGTAAGTTTTATTTAATTACTTTGTCGCTGTCAGAAAAGTCTCTCACAAAATTTTGTTTGTTCTAACTTACTCAATCACAATAATTGTTTCTATACCATTTCGGTATTTTCATTAATTATTTTGTGTATCGCATGCTGTGAACCATAGATATTTGTCGTGTAATTTTTTTTGCTATCGACACCCTATGTGTAAACCTATACTGATACTTCCGGCATTTATAGATTGAATAATGTACTACAAAATTTCTGGTGCTCGTTGTTAATAATCTACGTTATTAAATTAAAGTTGTTATACATATTTATCTTTTTCTTTTTTTGGTTACACGAAAACCAGTATAACAAGGATTACCAACCTGATTTCGTTACAAATTTGGACTTTCTGTCTTGATCGAAACAAAAGTTTTACTTAGAAAGATCTGGCGTCTTTGAAATCCTTTTTATTTGAACCTCCCATATCTTCGATTAGTGCGAGTTGGCCGTGCAAGGTTTGTATGACCTTTAGCTTTTAACAAGCTTTAACATGTTCAACCTATCACAAATAGTTTAAAGCCTGCAGTTAATAATTGGAGCAATAATCAGATAGTAACGTCTTTAATAGCGGCTTTACGCAGAGAAGCACTTATTGCAGACTGTTCCTAACCACCTCCAATTACGAATTCTTAATTTTATGTTTAGTAATGAGATATGGAGATGGTCATTTTTAACAGGTGTAAATCGAAGCTGACATTGCCATATTGACATGGCTTGCGTATCTTACAGTACCAGATACCCTCCTGTAGCAATTGGCTATTCAAACCTTCGTGGACAGCCTCTGAGACAGTAAAACGCAGCAGACTATCCGGATACCTTGACCGAAAACGTTGGATGACGTTATAACCCATTCTTTAGAGTTCGAAGTGGCATAACAGGCGTTGCACCAGAGGAGTTATAAATTTTGTTAAGCTGCACAAATACCCTCGCACACACAAAAAAAGCATTAAAGAAATGGTATTACGTGTATTACAAGAACAAGTAGCTCAGGGAAGAGAAATGACGTGCTGGAATTGTAAGAAAGTAGACTACGTACGACGACGCTGTACTGAACCCACAAAAAAATCAGAAAAGCATCTAAAAAATTAGAGCACGTCGGCCGAATGAGACAAAAATTTACCTCAACAAACAATGCCTCGGAAATTACTATTCAAATGGCATCGTTTGTAGAGCAATTGCACAGTATTTATCTCAATGGCAAAATCCATGAAAGAAGTGATCAGTTACTGGTTGATACCGGAGCAACAAAGACCATCATTCGTTTTGACATATTACCGCAAAATGAAAAAACATCACCAGTAACAGTACAACTTCAAAGGAAAGACTAAAAGTGTGGTTCTGGCTACATTTGAGCTATTGAACTAATGGAAGGCGACTTGGTTGAAAAAAGTCTAGTTGTCAGAACATTAATACAAGTGAAAAACACGATGCCAGTAGGGACCTTAAATCTTAACTCAGATCTAGCCACGTTGTAAAAAAAGGTTTATTTTCCGAAATGAACCTAGGCTTACGCCATAACCAATGAAGAAGTATTACAGTCGCAGAGTTCCGTTGGAATCACAGTTGGACCAAGACCACAACTTTCAGTCTGCGCTGTTTCGAGAAGTTTTTTGACTGTTGGGAATTAAGAAAACTAGGACGACGCCTCTCCATCCTCAACTTGATAGCATGGTTGAACGGACAAAACAAACAAACAAACAATGGGAAGCTACTTAGCTAACTAGTATCCAAACAAAAGGATTGGGTTCAGTACTTACACCTTTTTCTAATAGCATACCGATCATCTGTTTACAAAATCACAGACCAAACACCATCCTATGTCATGCTCGGTCGCAAATTACGACTGCCATGCGACCTTCAATTTGCACAAAAACTGGTAAAAGAAATTTTTTTAAAAAACTACATTGCGACGAAGAAACTAGACAAAATACATGAGGCAACATAGTGTGGTTGTATAATCTCCCAACAAGAAAAGATTACGCTATAGTACACTGCGTGAGCGAGGATCTTGAAATGTCTAGAGGAGTTGCAGTCGTATTTAAAAAGAAGTTTGGACGGTTAGAGGAACCACGAAAACAGCAACCGGCGGTCGGAAGGGTTTTAAAACTACGTGATAATCAAAGTTCATTTTTTATCTGATCACCAAAAAGTAGTGACGTGCAAAAACCGTTATATGAAATTTAGAATCTGGCTTGGTTCACAAGTTGATTAGCTAATTTCTGAGAAGTTCTTAGTTAGATATCGGCTGCTTGTTTGAGTTTTTCGATTTTTCTCACGCCCTGATGAAGCCCCTTACGAAAGTGGGCGAAAGGTTGCCAACTTTGGTTACAACAATGACACAATCGAAACCCGGAAAACGTTCTTATCTTAGTATAGATTCCGGTCGTGGAAGCCTTCGCTATTACAGTTAGTCTATACTTTTGTTACATCTGCCCATTTCTTGTTTTCGTTGATGCAAAAGCATTAATAACGACCTCGTAATCAGTCTTCTTAGTTATTTCCCTTTCAACGCTTAGCAAAGCAATATCGCTTAATAAATTTTGAGCCATGGATTCTTAAACAGCTTAAAATTAATTGTAACTTGTTGAGAGATCTTTCACAACTAGCAATGAAAACTGTAATGGTTTCACCAGCCATCTTTTGTTGCTTTGCCCGTTTTTTAGTTTCAACCTGAAACTCTTAACAGCGATCAATTTTTAGAGTTTCAGATACTAACGTTTCTCTTTACAATTACAAACTCTGTTCATTGAAATTTGCTAAACAAATTACGGTAAGCTTTTATTTGGCACGACTCTAATCTCAAACCCATTTTCGTACGAACTCTTCATAATCCAGCAGTGTATCGCATTCATAATAACATTACACTAAAGTTGTCACGACATATCTATTGTTTTTCATAGATACACTAAAATTATATTATTTAATCAACTAGATTGCATTTATTTTTTGTTATTGATGCGATTCCTTAAAAATATATGTTATGATGACCCAATACATTAGTTTATTGAACATTTTCTGCTGTATTCTTTTTTGATAATTAGTTCATTTTTATTATTTATATCAAGCAACGCGTGTTTGAGAGTAACGCTAGGTAAAATTATAAGTACTGTAATTGTATTTTCCTGGTCATACATTAGGGGCCAATAAAAAAACTCATTCCAGAGACGTTTTAAAAGTAGTTATAAGCTTTAGGTATCTCTTAAATGCAACAGTACTCGTAATTTTTTTATTGTTTTTAAAAGCACACACATGTTTTTTTTATTAAAAGAATTCTTAGACAAATACGCAATATTTGTATAAATCAACATTTAGTTTAAGAGTTGTTATAAATAAATAAAGAATAAAAAATTCAATTTAGTTATGTGCATTTTACGATTGCCAGAAACGTTAAAAAAACAATTTTAAATTCTAGTCTTAACGTAATACTGTTATATATTCGTTCAAACTGTATAAATAATAGAGTCAAAATTTGAATGTTTTTTTTCAATTTTAAATTCAACTTTATTGTGGTGATGTATCCATCTCAAAGATTATTTATGGCGTTTTATAACTTTTGAATCGTTATTGCCCTTAGTACTACTATAGCATTTGTGATTAAAATTAATTAAAGGAATTAATGTTAATTTTTTTTTAAAGGCGACTATGTTTTTCGGTTAAAAATGTAGTAAATTTTGTCGTGTAGATTAATTTTTTGTTTGTTGTTTGATTTTTTATTTTTTCTTCTGTTCATGCCGAATTTGTAAGACTAATTATATTTTGTTAGACTTTGTAATCCATGTATTATTTATTAATTAATACTTATTGTTAGAACAGAATTAATTGTTTAATTAAAAAGAAATAATGCATATGCTTAAAACAACGTAGTCGCAGTTCAATAATTGATATAACTCACCCAGTTGTTAAACAACAACGCACAGTTACGGATAAATGGATGTGGATATATAAATAGAAAAGTCAATTAAATTAACAATTTAAGTTTTGCACTTCTGAATTGATTTGGCTTAACTTGACATAAAATTCATATCTCAAACAGAACCGCCGTAACTGCTCGTTGATAGTACCTAGCTTCTTATAAAATCACAAATATAGCAGCTTATTGTGGCTTTTTATTTTAAAAAACTGCTCTAGTATAGTATGTTTGAAAATTTCTTTACCATTTATTAAATATACACTGAAAAGTTATAGTTGTCTTGTAGCGACCACGCAAGTAAGAAGGTTGTAACTACGTTTCTTGTTAGGCAAACTTTGTAAGTTAAGCACTAGCATTTAGTTAAACTTAAACTCAAAACAACCCCTTACCACAAACTAAATACAATTTAACACTTTTTTTTGCTTATAACAGTGTTTAACGCTTTTGGATAAGTTTAACATACAGTTCTGCAACTTCTTTGTAACTTAAAAAGCCATAAATTTTTATTCTAAGCATTGTTGTCAATTTACTAACTAAACTGGAACTACAAAAACAACAACATTATAACGGTTCGTATATATTTTATTGTGTCGAAATTTTGTTTTTATAACTTTGCAATTTGACATTTGAAATAAAAAGTCAACAAAGTGTTAATTTTTATTGGTATAAATTCGAATACGTTACATGTCATTACTTATTTATTTTCTAAAAGTCGTTATTCTAATTAAATTTTACGACGCTGCTGATTGCAGATCCCACTATATATAAAGTTTTTTAATTTATTTGAGTGGGAGAGGGTTGATTCCGGGGCAATCGGTACTGTTACTTGTATATGTTAAGTTGCTGTGAACGAACGATTTTGCTAAGACGCTGTCCACAAAATTGCAAGTAATAATTTTTTTATTTTATATTTATCGTCGGTTATTTCTATTACGCTTTTAGCAATTATGCTGTTATAAAGATTTTTTTAGTATATTAACAGGGCTTAAGAAAGCTTTGATTAAGTTGGCGTTCACCGGTAATTAAAAATGGCGTTGGCCCTGTTCTTTTTAATACATTTGAAATTTATATAGCGAGTTTTTTGGGGTCGAGACAACTTTCCCAGTGTTACTAAACTATGGGAAGAATAATTTTCTCCGGTAATGGTGTCGCTTATTCAATAATTTTCGGAAACTGTGCTATTTGAGTAAAACGTTTCACATCTGTGGATTTTGCTTTATCACTAGTATCCATCGATGGCGATAGATGACTTACGCCTCGCTATAATTTTTTTTCAACGTATTGCATAATTGCTTAATTGTATTCAATTTTCTAAATACTTACTCAGCCTTAATTATTTTTTAATTTGGATTTGCGGTATCACTTATCTTAATTTGTAAAATTTAACTGAAAAATATACTAAATCATTTTATTTTTAGTCGTAAATTTAAAACATCTTTTGTTAAAAGAAAATAATTGTTATTATATTGTACTAGTAGAATTAGAGTTTTGTATAAAGAAAAAAAAAGAAATTGAAGATTAGTTATGTCAATAATAATAGAGCTAATATAACACATGCTGGTTTTGTTAAAATTAGAATTCGGATTGATTAAAATTAAGTTACACAAAAATCAAATGTTCAACAGGTTATGGGCCCAAATATAATATCGTGGTATAGAGAATAATAATATATACGAGTGTGTAAGGTTTTTTTGTGAACTGTTTAGAACATTTTATACTGGTTGCATTTGTTTGTGTCTATTTACAAATAAACATAAATAAAACGGAAAAATGGGTGACTTGATTGAACTAAAACGAATTGTGTAGCTGGGTGGGAATGGTAGCAATTATGCAGCATGGAAGTTTCAAGTGAGAATATTACTGAAATTTTCAGGTTTGTTTATTCTTGTATCTACAACAAATACTCGGTCAGAAACTGAAACAGGAAAAAAATTATGGGAAGAAAAAAACTTAAAAGTTAAACAAATAGTAGTTACAACAATACACGAAAAAGTGATTTCGCATCTGATTGCATGCACAACTTTGAGATTTACATATCTAGGAGTACAACTATCCAGTTATACAGACCTATACCAGGAAGTTTTCAAACAAACTAGTAAAGCGGCCTCGATCTCAAGTGCCATGAGAGATGTCATATGCAATAACAAAGACATGAACGTTGAAAGTAAAGTTCGCATATACAAGACATGCATTAGACCAATTATGGCATATGCAGCGGAAACAAGAGAAAACAACATTCTCTACGACAAAATTTTGAGTTTTTATCAATGCTCGAGGTGTATTCGGTAAGATAATTTTTTAGTGCTGTCCATGTTTTTTAATCATTTAATACAAATGAATTGTGTTTTTTGGCGTATTTTGTTAATACAAATATTAAGAAATTTTTGTATCATTATGAATTGATTTACTATCTGATATTTAATTTCACATTTGAAAATATCTTGTTTGCTTTGCCCGATAACACCACACCCGTGTTGTTATTGCTGTAATCCGTTGATGGTTGATTGACTTTTATTGGTTAATTGATTCAGTAAAACATTATCAGAATAATATTACAAATATCAAGGTTACCAAATATAATACCGGCTGTCTCAAAATTTCGGAAAAATAAAGCTATTGTAGAAATTAAAATAAGTAGCTTAGACCTTGAAATTTGGCAAAAGTGCATTTTAGAGCATACCCTAATTATAATAATAAAACAAAACAAAAATAGTTGTAGGAAGATTAAAACCGTTCTCATGTTTTGTGTTTTTTTAATAATTTTTTTATGGGCTCTAAAACTTTTTAACCAGAACAACTGCTCTTTATCTTAATTTTTAGATTTTTATAAAAATTCTGTTTTGCATAGTTTCAAAAAAAAAGTTTTCTTAAACACTGATAACCGATGTTTCTTACAAATTTGGCATCAATAGAAGAAAAATTCGCAGATATCGCAAATTGCAATTCTCGGAAGGTGTTGAAAACAAACACAATATTACCTACGTAATATAATGTACAAGATTTATTACAATTTTCAAATATAAGAATGCATACATAAATAATAAAAAAATAAAAAAAAACACAAATAATTAGTATTCTATGTACATATTAAACGAGAATAGGGTCGTATGATAATTCACCAATTGTTTTTATTTAACATGAAATGCCTGAGAATTGTTTCCCATAATCTCTTCATTGCTGGAAGATAATGAATTAGCAAGACCAATTACTTATAGAGAATTTTTTGTAATAACAAATTATGAGCAAAACCGTGCATTGTCAAAAAGTGCTGCGCGCTGATAAAACATAGCTTCCAGTGACATATCTATAGAGAAACCCGATCGCGTTATCTTAAATCCATGCACTTGAACAAACATCATGACATGTAAATAGGCCGGCGTCACTAATTTTTTCCATTTTTGTAGTTTGCCGTTTATCTCTCCAAAAGGAACGGAAATTGTGCTTGGCGTTGAATTAGTATTGAACACTCTAAATCCAAACATTCTAGGCTGTTGTTTTCCATTTATAGCTCTAGTAGTATGTAATAATTTAGTGTGAAATGATTGCAAACTGGAGGGTACATCTTTTATAGAAAATTTTTGTAGAGAAGCACAATAATGAGTATTTTGGGCTAACCTTTTCAAATCTTTAACAAATTTTTTAATAAACTCTGTCATAAATTTGCGACTCTCTTTATTCCACCAGTAGTCCACTGTTGTTGGCACTAACATTGAGACGCGATGTTTTGGTTGTGAAGCATTAATGTCGTAAATAATACGGTCACTTATTTACTTTCTCAAATATAAGCTTTGTTTAGGCAACATGAAAATACTTGGGTTGTGTTGGTAACGTTAAGGTTCTGTTTTCCAAGTCATGTACGGTAAGAAACCCAAAGCAAGCAACAAAATCTCAAAACGTCAAACTTTATTTGACACAAAATATTTTCAAGGCAAAAAATTACCTTCGCAAACCTCAAATAATAATATTGCGCTCATAAACATATTATGCGAGAAAAGGTCAAAAAATTGAGATGCACGTCCACTGACTGTCACTTTCTGCTGGCTTAGATACGGTTGAGAGCATTCGGATAAATGTAAAATATTTTCTAGATACAATCAATTTTAGAGCCAAAGTAGACTCGCAATAAAACATTTCGCGACGCGAAATAATCGACAAGCCTATTTATTAAATTTTCTAGGTTTTCTTAGCGTCATCTTTCGGAGCAAAAAAAGTAAAACCTGTCTTATAAGCAACTTGTTAATTGCCAAAGACAAAAAAAATTATTAAATTTTCTCTCTCCGTCTACAACAAAAAAACAAACAAAAAACCTCGTTTAAGCGATAAAATTAAGTTTAAATAAAAATAACAATAATCAAGCAAAGAACTTACAAACCCAATTCCAAATAAATTTAACTATTTTCTGACTTTTTTATATGGTACCTAATCCTCAAATTGAAGATCACGTATTGCGGTTTGTTAGGTCTTGACTATACGCAAGTTGGCAACCACGTAACAATTTGTTACTAATTAATAACGTACACTCAAAAAAATTATAATAATTATAAATGTACGTAAAAAAACCAGCCCTTCTCTCCTTTTGCGAGTACAAAGAAAACACCACCCGTCAGTAACTTTTCTTTGGATAAGTGAAAAAAACCAATGCGTAAATAACTTTTTCGAGTAGGTATAAAAAACCAGCGCATAAATTAACTCCCGACAGTAACTTTTTTGCGAGCAAGTCAAAAGAAGAACTCCCGTTTGCAACTTTCTTCGTTTTTGCATCGCATCAGGGTTTTTAACACCTTTGTTTAAAACTCTCCTCCTTCTTTGTAGGCAATTTTGACTTTATTTCTTAAAACACTTTTCTCTGATTGGTTAAGTTCACAAACCCTCTCAGTACCAAATAAGCCAATTGGCTTTTCCTTTTTTTTACTCAATCTGTTGAAAGCGGCGTTATGCTTCTTTCTACCCTTAAGATGTTACGTTTTGTTACTGGGCAGTGCTGCGTGTTTCAAATCGAATAAAAATTTACCTATTCTACAATCTTTTTTCCTATTAGTATTAAACAAATGCGATACTGACTATAAAAAGGCATTAAAGAAATGAACTTTACTTTAACATTTCTCTAGTTTTAACAGATTTATAACGCTAATAATCTACAATTGCTAAACTGTTGGTACAATTTCAATATTCAAAATTTACTCAAATTTAATTTTACATACTTTCATCCTATGTTGATAACTTTACAGTAAAATTGTTTATGACTTAAACTAGCAATTACTGATAGTTTTTATTGTAAAACTTACTAAATCAGATTTATTGCATTATTACTTCGTTTACGCATTTTAAAATTTGAATATAAATTATCGGTTTAGTAGAACATGTGTGTTTCGGTCGAGTTGCTTTTGGTGACTACCGCGGTAATTTTTCGGTGTCGTAATATTACACTAGGTATTTGGAGTTGTTTGTCTTGTAAATCATCCCTGAATCGAAACCGCCACAATTTTTGTATTGAAATGATTTGCTTAATGACTTAAAATAACCAATAAACTATTACCCTAAAACGGTGAAAGATAGAGGAAAGTTGCACATAAACGTTTTTATTGAGAACAAAATTTACTAAAAAAAACTCCACAGAAGGGTACAACTACCTTTAATAGTTTAGAAGATACAAGTGTGCAAAGTTGCACAAAAATGTCTTAAATTACATTAAAATTCTGTAACTCTTAAACTATTAGATATAATTATACACTCCCTCAGACTTTTTTGTAGTAAATTTTGTGCTCAATAAATTGTTTATGTGCTATTTTCATCTATATTGTACTATTTTTGCAGCGTACAAAGCGGAATCTCGCGCGAACTAATTCTGCATATACTATAATTATTTTTTAGCACTGCGGAGTGAAATTAAAAGTAATGAATAGCTTGTTTAGTAATAATAAACACTACATCCAAAAAAGACAAAAAATGAAGTGAAATTGGACACCACCGCAAGTTTCAGCTTTGTTTTATCTGAGCGTTTCCTCGTTTCGTTACATGAACCTTCGAATCAAGCATCCTATAAGTGTTTTCAACACTAAAAATAAAAAACAAGCCAACAAACAAAAAATGAATCTACACGACAACATTTACTACAGTTTTACCGAAAAACATTGTCGCTTTAAAAAAAACATTAATTTGTTTAATTAATTTTAATCACAAACGCTATAGTAGCACTAAGGACAATAACATTTCAAAAAATATAAAGCGCCATAAATAATCTTTGAGATGGATACGTCGCCATACTAAAGTATTAAAACTGAAAAAAAAACATTTAAATTTAGACTCTATTATTTATACAATTTCAACAAATATATAACAGTATTACATTAAAACTAGAATTTAAAATTTTTTTTTAACGTTTCTGGCAATCGGAAAATGTAAATAACTAAATTGAATTTTTTATTTTTTATTTATTTATAACAACTCTTGAACTAAATGTTGATTTATACAAATATTGCGTATTTGACTAGGTATTCTTTTAATAAAAAAAAACGTACGTGCTTTTAAAGACAATAAAAAATTTACGAGTACTGTTGAATTTAAGAGATGCCTTAAGCTTATAACTGCTTCTAAAACGTCTCTGGAATGAGTTTTTTTATTAATCCTTAATGTACGACTAGGAAAATACAATAACAGTACTCATAATTTAATACCTTGCGTTACTCTCAAACACGCGTTACTTGATATAAATAATAAAAATCAACTAATTAGTAAACAAAAGTTTTAATAAACTAATGGATTAAGTCATTATAACATATGTTTTTAAGGAATCGAATTAATAACAAAAAATAAATGGAATATAGTTGATTAAATAATAGAATTTTGGTGTATCTATGAAAAACAATAGATATGTCGTGACAACTTTAGTGTAATGTTATTATAAATGCGATAGAAATTACACTGCTGAATTATAAGGAGTTCGTATGAAAATAGGTATGAGAGTCGTGCCAAATAAAACCTACCGCAAATTTCAAAGAACAGGGTTTGTAATTGTAAAGAGAAACGCTAGTATCTAAAGCTGTAAAAGTTGATCTTGTGCAAATGTAACAAAAATTTAGACCAAGTTTGTAGGTAGTTCTAGAAGACTTCTTCGCACTACTGAACCACAATTTACCCACATAACCAAAGTTAACCTTAATTGTCTAAAAAGTGATCATACTTTAACCTGAGAAGTTGACAAGCACGTGGTATCTTTATCGTGCCTTTTAGTCATTCATAAAAGTTAGTTCTACCGCGTGTCCTTAATGGTTAACTTATTCACAACAAATAGTTATTCCTAATAATACGCCAAATTGTAAACGTAATGGTTACTTTTTGTATAAGCTTAAAGTATAAAATATGGCGACCTATTCTTACCCACAGAGGTTGACTTTTGGATAACTTTTCAATAGACAACTTTAATTGTTACTCAAAAGCCGTTTTAAAAAGTTAACTTGATGGTAACCATAAAAATTAACCTATTAAAAGCTTTCAAGTATAAAATGAGACTACTTGTTTTTTACTAACCCTATAAGTTAACTTTTCGATATCTTTTCAGAGATTTCTAATTAATGTCTTGAAAAAGTTATACAACTGACATCCTACAAAATTAATTTAATATTAATCCTAAAAATTAAGTTTTTAGTAGCCTTATAGTACAGAATGAGACTACATGTCTTTTTAGTAACCACATAAATGTTATTTTCGGTGAGTTTTATAATCAATGTCTATAAAAGTTGTGAAACAGACATTCTAAAAAGTTAATTTTATGTTAATCCTAAAAATTAACCTTTTAGTAGAATGTTTTTGTGTAGAATAAGACTGTATCGCGGAAAAACGTCCTCGGAAGAAAAATCACCCTAAACCAAAATTACTTTTCTATATTCTAATAGTTACCTCTTACTATTATTACGACTTACAAGGAGGAACTAAGAAATGAGTTTACCAATTGCGTTTCTGATTTTTGGTGATTCTCATGGCAAAAAAGTACCTTTATTTTGGTTTTTTGTGCATTACCGCTTAGTTTTCAGAATTTTTAAAGAATTGATCAAAATCGTCAGAAGTTAGTTAGTCGCTCCGTAAGCTCTAATTACAACAAATTCAAGGGTATGTTTTTTTAAATAGACAAACACTTATTTTAAAAATATTTAAAAGCACTGCAGATGGAACTTGCAGTCATTGTTTCGCTAATTATTTGTTGTAATTCTTATAAGTATATAGTATCCGTAGTTGTATACGCTGAAACTAATTATCTTAGAAAAACTTGTATTTGAAAAGAAACATTTTAGTGGAGTTGTAAGTGTAATTGATTATTATTAATTAGTGTTTGTAAGTTTAGTTACTGCTTACATTTATAATAAAAATCTAATTGGCTAACAATGAAATCCTTAGAAGTAAACTTTATTTTAGTTCCACCATTACCCTCGCACAACAGTTTTTTGGAATGTACTATTTTAATCCGATTATCGTCATAAACATTGTTCTTTTTTGTTTGTAGCCTAATGATTTTTTAAATTTAATTTCAACCTAAAAATTATTTTTTTTAAGCAAACTTTTTTATAATTTGTAATGTGGATCGATACAAAATCGTATTGACAATAGTTCAAATTATCGCCCTTAAATCGATAAAAAATATCAAGTTTTTCTTCAAAGGCGTTTAGCAGGTTAAAAAGAAAGTATTAATAAACGCGATGGCATCTTAATGTTGATTGTAAAAACTTTTTTTGTCGTTTTTGTTTCATCCGTTACGGTAAATGATTTATTTAAGAACTTGTTTTGCATTGCGGCTGTGTGTCAACTGGGCACCAAACAATAGCCTTTGTGGATATTTTACTCCCTGTGTCGGTCTCTTCGACCATTCAAGGTCTTTTTCTTAGATATTGCAGTTTTAACGGAAATTTCATTTAAAGAATCTCATTCTGTCGATGCTGACAAATTTTTTTTAAAACAAATCGTTATTACTTTGAGCAGAGTTTAATATTCATTTCTGCTTTAACAAATCCGTTAAACAATTACAATATAAACTTGGCCTCTTGATAGCAAATAAGAAAAATGAATTTTTCCAAACAGACATACTGAACAAGTTTTGTATTTAAGCTTCTTTAATATTGTGACTCATAAAGGAGCTATATGCGCATCAATATCCAATTTTAAAAACGTAATACAGGCAAATTTTAGTGTTTCTTATTAAAGGATAGTTTATTCACGATAAACGGTAAAAAAGTATTATTGATGTCGAAAGTGACAATACAATAATTGATCTAGTGCTTCAAATGAACTTTCTGGAATTAATTCAACAGTTTTTTATTATGTAGCCATCATTAAAAAAAAATTAAATTTCGTAAAAAAAATTGTAACTTAAGTTTTCATGTCGCAGTTAACAATAAGGATATGACATTTGTACTGATTATTCTCAACTTCTTATTTAACCTCTTAAAGCACTTTTTTTTTAAAAAACCACAAAAGAATCATTTTTTTAAATTTAAGAAAATACATTTTTGAACTTTTTTTTGGCCAAAAGTAATAACTAAACACAAAATAACTGTCTATAAACACTTATCTTTGCAGTTTTATAATTTTTACATATTACATTACAAAAAAAGTCTTTCACTACTAAATCAATAATAATATTCAAAAAAAACGTTTCTTTGTTTTACAGCTGGACGAAAAGTAATATTACTCTAACATTTTATAGCTTACAAGACAGATGTAAATAAAAAAAATCAAAAAGACCATTTTTTTCTTATGTTTCCTATAGCGATAGCGCTTGAATTAATTCGAGCGTGCCTATTTTGGCCCATTTAGCGTAATAGAATTAACTCGAGCATGCACGTTACGGGGTTAATTTAAACTTAACAAAAATAGATTTCAAGAATCATTGAATTAACATTAAACAAACGCCCACCGTTTGTAAAATTTAAAATAATGTTGTTGAAGTGGGAGAGAATGGGTATAGTAATTTAAATAACCACCGGGTTCTAGTTTAAAATTGAACGTCGTTTTTTTTTACCTGCTAGACAATCGTTTAAGTTTTGTTGATGTACGTGTTGTACAAGTCCAGTGTTAACTTCGTGTAATTGTGTTATACTAAAAGTTCCAGTTATAAAGGTAAAACATCTTTATACATATTTTTCACAGACACAAAAGAACACATAATTCATAATTGCAGATGAACGGTCAGTATACAAAAAGACATAGAAACAGGCTTTCTCTAAATTTTACATGTTTGTCCTGATTTTAAAATACCCAGATTTTTTACAATTTTCTAGATCGCTGGGAACCCTGTAAAAAATCAAATCAAATACAAATATTAGTGGTTTAGTTTAGTATTTTTTCTAATTTCAGCTTCCGTAAAATGAATAGTTTCCACAACTACAGAAATGGACGTTTTAGTGGCGACAAAGGTGTGGATTAGAAAATCGAGAAAAAGTGTGAAAAAGAGTTAAAGGCGATGACAGTTATTTTAGATATTTTTAAATTTGTAAATAAATAATAAATATATATGTATTATATCGTATCGTATAAAATCTGCTTTTCAAGACTTGCACCTTTACTTTAATGTGTTTTATTTTCGAATGTTAACTATAAGATATCCGTTAAGCAGCCATTAATCGTTGAGCAACTGAAAAAATAGTATTTTTTAAGCAGTTTTAAAATCCAACAATTATACATCTTTTACAGTTAACTTCAAGTTGATTCTTGAATAAGTGCAAAAATTGTATATTTTAAACAGCTTTAAAATTAAATAGTAAAATACCCATTTAGATTAACTTTAAGTTATCCTAACGGGTTGAACGTTAAGCAAACACAAATTAGTATCTTTTAGGCAGTTTTAAATACCAACCATTAACAGACACTTTCGATTAACTTTAGATTACCCTAACAGTTTGAACGTTGAGCAAACAAAAAATGGTATCTTTTTAGTAGTTTTAAAATTCAACTATGCACCGGGCATTTCGGTTAACTTTAGGTTAGTCCAACAAGTTGACCAATGAATAACTAAAAAGAAGTATCTTTAGAGTAGCTTTAAAAGTGGACAACAAGTTGTCCGTGTCGGTTAATTTCGGGTTATCCTAAAAGGTTGACCGTTGCATACACGCAAGGTCAGTATAAGAGTATCCTATGGAGGGATTAAGTGGGACATAGTTCACCATTGGGTGTACTTTTGGGTACTCTATGATCACATTTGCCAATCCAAAGCGGTTACCTTTATTACGGCTTTTGGTTACTTTTGGCTGTGTGGGTATGTTCACGCACTTTAAGGAAATCATTGAAAAAATAACTGCTTTGATTACTGACACTGTATTAATAAAAGATTTATGTAAACATTCTTAAATATCTTCATATTTATTAAATACTAGATGACCCGCTGAATTTGTATCAGCTACAATTCATTTAGTTATTACTTTTGATCGGCGATTATCAATCCTAATCAACTTTCCAACTTAATTTATTTAGATCTATAATACTAGCTAGATCGTGTGCGGTTTGAATTTCGTTGGGTTATTAGTTGAAACTTGGTGGTAGTTCAAATTAATTCAACGTCTTTTATTTACACGAGGGATAAATAGTTATTCAATATAAAGGTGTCTGATAAGCTACGTTTTTTGTTTTGTTTTCCTGTGCGTAAGTTTACCAAAAATGATGATTTTCCGACACGCGAAAATGCGAAATATAGTTATCTATGCGCGAAACACAGAAATTCCAAGTTAATTTCGCAAACTTCCAAAGACTGACTTTGTGATTTGTTTATGATCGTCGCAAAGACCAGACGCACGGGAAATTACAGCCGCCTAAAATAAAATGGCAAATTATCATAATACGCAAATTTTTTTCTTGATGATTGTTTCGATGACGTTATATATTAGTTTTTTCACACCCAGTCTCGTTGTTCTAGAAGCCGGTTTAGCTTGCGAGTAGCCTTCTATAAGAAATGATTTGTAGCCTCTGTAGAAATTAGATCTCTGAGATATTCTCTTATTGACTCATTTTTGAATTCATTTAACACTTTTTTAAGTTCCTTTGTTGTTTTATAATACCGTTGTTTATAAGATAGAGCTGTTTTTAACTACTAACGTTTTTTGCTTTTCTTTTTTCACTAAATTTTAGTTTCACCATTAAAGGACGATTTGCGTGTTTTTGCTATGCAGTGTTGTTTGTCATGGTGCTGTTGTTATGGCTTTTGTTATACTTTCAACAGCATTTTTTATATCTATTTTCATTTTGTTTGTATAAAACTTGTATTTATTTTGCACGTTTGCACATACCGTTACGATTCCAACATACTGCAGTTTTTAGTCTACAGTTCATTATTTTATTTTATTAGCAAGCATTGACATGTTGTTTATGAGTGTACTCATTCGATTCATTATGTTTTTGTAGCATGTAGCGTAGTTCGGATAATTCGTTATAAAGTTGTACTGCAGTGGTGAGAAGACTGTTTGTAGTAGTCTGATTGGTATTTTCGTTCCTTTAATTTCGAGTAAAATATTTGCTGCAATTGTTTGTGTAGCTTATAGCATTATTTTTCCAAACGTTTTAAATATGCACAAACCGTTGATTTTGTTGTTTAAAGTTGTGTGTGTTGGTTACTTCGTCTCCTTTTTGCATAAAACTTTGTTTTGTTTCGTTTACGCCTGTTGTTTGATGAATTTTTTTGAGTACTACTTTGAAAGTTCTTTCATTTTTTGGTTTATAAGTATGAAGTTCAGTAGAACTTTCACCAGATCATTGTAAAGTGTTTTTCATGTCTATTTGTTTTTAGCAATTATGTCCAGCAATTTAATTAACGGTCTTATATTTTGGACTCCATATATACATATTGGTGGCGGTTTTGGGTTTTGTATGTTGTATTCTTCTTTGTCGTCCTAATCAGCAATTGGATCATATCTATTGTTTAATGTTATTGATTCTCTTGACTTATACTTTCGGTTTTTGAGGTGACCACAAATCTCATTTTAAGACTCATTTTACAATATACTATTTTCGAATCAAATTTAAGGCTAAATTTGATCATAAATAAAAATAGTTCTGTGTAACAAAACGACTTATTAGATATCTTTAATTTGCTATCCATGAGAACAAAAATTACTAAATTGTTTAAAACTATTTTTTAACCGTAGAAGGAATTATACCCAAAAGTAAAATATTAAGATTTAATTAATCAAATTAGTTAGCGTTTTTATAAACAGTCAATAACGTAACAAATTATTAACAATAATACATTTTTACGTTATACATGTTCTCTGCAAAAAATCAGAAATAAATTGAAAATCTTAATCATAAATTGACGATATGTTAAATGCAATACTTCTAGCTGAGTAACTTTCACACATACAAAAAACATAAAGGTTTCAATCAATGTGTAATCGATTTTATTAAACGGAAAATTGAAAGGTATTTTGTACTCATAATGCAATTCCACTTGTATTCAAATTTAACGTTTTTAAAGAGTAACTTTTATTATATCTAATTCTCCAGTTATACAAAAAATTTACGTACTTTAAATTTTTTTATTAGATAGGTTTTATTAAAACTTACTGCATAATGTTTAACCTATAAAAACTAAACTTATCGCAATTAGTTTGTTAGTTTTTTATAAAGTTGTCAGACCTACTAAACGTTTAATAAAAACCAATGTTAAAAAATATTTCAAATGTTTTATTATAAACGTTTTATCAAAGCTTACTACATATTATTCTTTTACTTATTGTTTTATTTTTAGCTTCTGCTTTGTTTAAATATTGTTTACTAAATCTATTAATTAACCTAAATTATCGAATCTATGCCTTTATAGTTACACAAAGATAGTAAATTAATGCTATTAGGCTTTAGGATTCTTTCAAGAGACAATTTTGAGTGTTAATTAATTGTAGTTCTTAGCTGACTTTCATATTTAATAATTAATTACCGTAGGTACTGTGAACCATGTATTAGCCATATTGTTTTAATAAAAAAGTAAAGACGTGCACCATCCGCCGCACAAAACGTTGGCAATTTACAGGCCCAAAGTATTTTTGATGTATCTTGTTTTTGTAAATTGTTTTACAAGAATTCTAAAGAATAATAATAATAATAATAATATACAAAGACGGATTTAAAAAAAATACAACGTATAGTAAATTAAATATAGTACAGATTCAGGGTTTTAAAAAATGTGTAATTGTATAATATATACCAAGATCGAGAAGTGTACTGTGAATTAATGTTGCTACATGTTGTATACAAATACTTATTGCACAATCTGTTACAAAGAATATCACCTTTATTATTTCGTCCCCACATTTACCACCGAAACAAAAATGTGTTGCTATTTTATCCACCTCCATGTTGTCATTTATGCCACTATGTGCTTTAACCCATAAACAACAAATATTAATTTTTATTTGTAAGACAAAATCTAACTTAGTTACAATATTAGCTATAATCGGGTTTGAGAATACAGCTTTATTTATCTTTTTTATATTTAATTTTTTTTGCAATCTGTATACAACAATAAGCAAAATATGTGTAGGTATGCTACAGATTACTGGACATGGCAATGACCTAATTAAAATCAAATAATTTACAATTTACCACATACTAAATTGTATTAGTTTAAACGAATCCATTCGGTTGGTCCGGCGGTTTGTGTCTCTTTAGTCTATGTAGGGTTTCACTATTATCGGGTAGGTTAACAACCAAGAAGTTTGGATCATACTCAAGTTTACTTAGGTATTTAATACTGAACTTAGATATCAATTTCTTTAGTGTGTCAACTTTCAGGTCGTTAAGAATGTTTGTAACGTTGAAGTAATCCATGCTCAAAGTGTATTACATATACAATTAAATGATTTAATTTAAAGTCTTCTCCACAAAAAATATTTTAATTTAATTTATTTTAAACATGATTCGATATTTTTAAATGTCAACATTAGTATGTCTACAAATTAATAGTATAAGTTATTAAAAATACAGCTAACACATTAAATTATAAAAGAGCACACTAAGTGATATAATAAATTTACAAATGTCAAAAATTACAAATTGAAACTATCAATAAACACACAACCAGAAATGATAAAAAATACATAAATTAAAATATAAAAACTAGAAAGGTAAAATTAGAATTAAGGATTAAGAAGATGAGAATTGCTTATATTGCGAAGTTCATTATTTTTTATCATTTCTGGCTGTGTGTTTATTGATAGTTTCAATTTGTTATTTTTGACATTGACCGTAGCACTTTATTTTCAAATCTCTCAAGTATTTGGATGTTTGAGTTTGCCGTTGTTCCCCAAAGCTCAATGCCATATGTTCATATGGGTTAAGACTTATAACAAACTAAAGGTGTCATTTATAACGTATAACAAATTAATTTTATAACACAAAAATTGTCGGACGTTTGTCGTTAATTATGTGACTTAACTTAAACATAATAACTCAAATAATGCACCGAGCTAGCTTATATAAATTTATTTAAATACAAAGAAAAAACACTAATATAAAATATAGAGCAATACGACAAATTTTTACAAATTAAAACTAGAGTCGGAGTATTCTAATCGTACATTTAAATTTACAATTTTAATTTGAAAACTCACAAAATATTAATTTGAACGCCACATTATTTTTTTATACTGAGAAGGGTTAAATATTGAAAGCAAAAAAATAAATCTTAAAACTACTACTATTTAATTAATAGTAGTTTACGTAACAAGCGTTGAAAAGTACATCATAGCATAACGAACGCATGTTGCATGCGAGTGAGTTATGCTATCAAATTTTTGACGAGAGTAAAGTAAATAATTTTTTGTGTTGCTTTTTGTAAAATTATGTTCTTTTATAAAAAATTAAAAAAAAAAACACTAGGAAAAATATTGTTGGTACTACATTTATTACTAAATCTGTCAAATTTGAGATTAACTTTAACATCGTTTTTCTTCAATTTTAACTGAATTTCAAAATTTTTAAAATGATTTTTTCACCTGTCGCATACTCGTTCTAATATGTTAATTGACTTTGAACACTTAATTTTATGTGGATTCGTAGTTTTCATTTTGCCACCCTAGAGCTTATTTCGTCCATTACGTAACTACACTAACGAACGAATATTGACGTTTGCGATGTTGGCAACACAAAAAAGTTATTTACATACGTGTCTTTGAAGATTAATTATCACTTGTTGCATATTTATTACCTCAGGCGCATCGAGCGTGGTCATCACGTGACTTAATCGAATGATATGAAATATTCACAATTCGTAATTTATTGAATACGTACAAAGATTCGATTGATCCTCTTCATCTTAGATCGATGATCAATAACCATAATTTCGTAAATCATAAATTTCCCAAAATCATAATTCACATATTGTAATATTTACAAACCAAATCAAACGTATCAAAAATTTTTGCATGTATAAAAGTATGTCGTAACCCAAAGAAACGTTAGACGTAAACAAAAATTCGTACAGTCAAAAAAAAACAAAAATATCTAAAACTCAAATTTCAAGGGTTACAACATTATGTGTAAAATAACAAAGAAAAAATTTTCTCTTATTTTAATGACGTTTTTTTTTCATATCACAACGAACGTATAATCGCAAATTACGACGAAAAGCAAATTTCACTGCGACAAAAACAGAATCCACAGCTTTTTTAACATGTGGCCATTTTCTGAAAATTATGCAGGACGAAAACGTCCTTTTGCAGCCAAAGCCGCACCCAAGATGGTAGATGACTTAAGAAGGAAGGCTAAAAACGCATATGCAATTGCGTAAAAGTATTGCGCAAAAGAACTGTTACGTGCATACATTTAAAAATGCACGGAGTAAACGGAAGGCCGTCATTTTTACTTTGACATCGTTTACTACATAACGTATGTCTGCGTAAATTAAAATTAATTTTTAAAACATCCACGTGTTGTGACACGAGGTGTAATGAAAATATCTATCACTAATTAATTTATTCAACGCATAGTAAGTGGCTTTTATTATTTTTTGGAATTAAAGGTAATTTTCATGTCTTTTCATTAGCGCCATGTGCTACTTCCCAAATCTGGGCTTCCTTGTCTGTACAAGTTTAAAATCTACGTTGGAAAAGTTCTAATACGAAGCATTAGACCTATGAACTCTACGATACAAGGCCAGATACAATTGAATTTCTATTCGGAGGCCACCTTGTATAAAAGTGCATATGTACCAGATACTATTACTATTTCCATTCGGAGGCAATTGATAATTGATAAATAATACCACCTTGGACGAAAGAGCATGTGTAACAGCATACGATACGTTTCGGTTTTCTTACCTTTATAAATGTTTTTTTTATTTGTTGTAGAGTTTTTGAGTCACCAGGTAGACACGATTATTTTCAGGTAGTTTAATTACAGGTTTTTGATTTTACTATTTGTAGTCGGTACGGTGCTGCTCATAAATCATATTTATTACTCGTGTCAAAACGTTTAAAATGACTTGCTTCTTATTACTATTACTCAATTAATTCACATTAAATTATTATCGCATGCTGATTACGTCAACTGTCATTTATTATTATTAATAAAATAAACTTATGATTAATGTGTATTGTAAGTTGCTGATACTTCTGGTGTTTTAGTACCTACGTATACTTGTACTCAAATTGAATTTACCTACTGTGATGTTATCAAATTATCTCTAATTGTTATTGATTCAAATTTTATTCACTTTATGCTTTTAAAGTGATTAAAGTACAATTGTTGTTAACGATTTGGTTTCTTTCTTTGTTTCCTCTAGCTTTACAAACCTTAAAAAGTTTATACAAACTTCGGACCTCCTGTGCTAATCTAGCAGAACTTATATCCCCAAAAAAAGATCTGACGCCCTTTAAAATAACATTACTTGAACCTTCCCTCTCTCCGACAGATATTGTTTCAATCCTACAGTGAGTTGGCCGTGCAAACATCGTAAATAACTAGAAGCTTGTAGCAGAACCCACGAATACAGTAAATACAAAAATGTTAATTAAAATCAGACGTATTCAATCGAAAAAAATGTGTTCGTTACAATGGATAGTATTGATTTCCTGCTTAGTAACCAATAATGCTCACTAAACAATATGCCAAGTTGTTTTTTCCATATGTGAGATTTTTAAGTTAAACCGTGGTCAATATGTATGCCGAGATAATTAACTTCACTAAATTGAGTTATTTATAGGGACGGGTGGTAGATTTTCTTTACACTTGGTGAATGTGATATGAAACGACTTAACTTTGTTAAGTTGAATACGCCATTGTTTGGTTTACTGAATTAATAGATCTAAGCTCTGTTGAAGGAGTTGTGCGGCTGTCGTTGGATCTGTGTGCCTTCTCATTATGATCTTATTGTCGGCAAAAGTGACAGTAAGAGAGTTCAGAGTTGTTGGTATATCTGCCGTATACACGAGATATAAAAGCAAACCAAGGACACTTCTTTGAGGAATCCCTGAGTTGATTGTATCAGCGTCATTTGGTATTGGCAGATTTTTACGTGGAAATAACTTTTTTCTTTTAAATCAACATATACTGAATGAGTTAGCCGGAGTCTATACTAAGATAAAATGTCATCCGGGTTTGGACCGTGTCAATGTTGTAACCGAAATTGCCGACGTTTCGCCCACAAACAAGCAACCGAAATCTAACTAAACACTTCTCAAAAGTTAAGTAATCAACTTGTGAACCAAGCCAAATTTTAAACTCAGAAAAGGTAAGAAAGAAATCGATAAACTTGAAAAAGCAAACCAAAATCTAACAAAGAACCACTACCGAGTTAGGTAATCAACTTGTGAACCAAGCCAGATCCATAGAAGTGACTTAAAAAGAAATAGTCTCCGTATATAAAGAAGAAGTATCGTCACGGCTGGCTAAGCTCGACTCTGATTGGGTCACGGTTGAAAGAGGGCGTGTTTTCGATAAAGGACTAATGACCAGGAACCAAAGAGAGGATAGCTTGAAACCATGATCACGATTGAAGTTATTGGGGTGTTTGATGATATCTATGCTCTCTCAAAATTTCCTGTTAAAAAAGAATAGAGATTTGGCAATCACCGAAACGTTATCAAAATCTATCTTGTGACCTGTAGTGAAATGATGTTCAGCAAGCGCAGACTTAGAAATATGCCTTTACGTTATACAACGATCATGTTCTGAAATGCGAGTAATGACGGAACGACCGGTCTCACCAATGTAGACTAAACCCATGTGGTTTAGTCTACATAGGTGAGACCGGTATTTGGTATACACCTTGAGATAAAAGTGTAGGAAGTTTGTCCTTGGGAGAAGGAAGAATCTGAGAGATGTTGCCTGTGAGTTGAAAATAGGTTTGATACCATTCTTACGAAGAAGTTTCCCTATTTGATCTGTAACCTTGTGAATGTAGGGTAAAAAAGATTCCGGAGTAGAAATATCCTTAGGTAATCGAGCACGTGGATGTAGACGACGATTAATAACTCTATAAATATCTCGTCATTGACCATATTTTCAGTAGTATTTGGTAGTGTTCGGTTTGGTGAGTTTGGTGATCTATACACCCTTTTGGGAATCAAATTGAAACTACAATTTTATTTAAGTTATAATTTATTATTCTTAATAAAGCAGATTGCAAATTTGAACACATTACGGCACATTTTAATTCATTATTTGTTGTCCACTCGATTTTTTATAAGATAGCGACTCCTTCTGTCGAAAAGATGCTTATTATTTTTATGTGAATACACATTAATTATGTAGAAATCTTTAAGTGGAAAGTAGAATATACATATGTACTTTAAAAGTATGCCTTTATTTAAAACTCAAGAATTTTAAAATTTTAAAACAAAAATTTTTAACCAATCTAACGCAAATTTTTATACAGTTAAATAATTATTTACAATACAATCGTAATGTGTTACTTTAAAATAGTAAAACAATAAAAAAAAACTCAACTACAGTGCGGCAAAATAAACAAAAACTTTGGAAAAAGTGCAAAAAGTTATGAACCGGAAAAACATGGTCCTAGTTCAAGAAGTAGAACTTGACTTTTGCCGGCAAGAGCAAGTTTTACTTGTATTGGCTCTCAAGGAGAGACTAGGACCAAGCCTAAAAAGTCTGGGTGTTTAACTACTACTCGGTCTAAGCCGAAAGTCGCTTATAATCATAACAAAATAACCGCGAAAGCTTAAGATTTTATATTTAAACCGGAAAAAGGTTCGACCAATCACAATAAAGGAATAGAGGAATTGAAGGTGACACAATCTTTGATTCGAATTCGGAACGCTTATCGAAAAGAATAGAATGTTCTGGATCCCACTAACGTAAAAATATAAAAAGTATTTGGAGAAAGTTGGAAATTTATGTAACAGTTAGTAAAATAACAACTACAAATTACAGTATTTATATTTTATGACAAATATTTAAACAAAGAACTGTATAATTAAGTAAAATTTACATGGGTATTTGATTAACTAAAAATGTTTACGTTGTTTTTGTAAAAATTAAACAAACCTTATTTAACTTACATTTACTGTTCAAAGGATTTATTTAGATAGTTTTTACAAGGCTATAATTAAAAAAATTAATTTATTTACATATATATTCAGTTTTAATTGTAAATAAACATTTTTATTAATGTTTAAAATATAAAATTACTGGAAGGCAAAAATATTAAGTAAAAATAATGTGTAACAGCTTTGTGTTTTTATTTTAATGCAAAACGTTTACCAATAAAAGACATAAAATTTCACAACGTATTTTATTTAAATGTATGTAAATGAACATTAAAAAACTTCTTGCTGATGTAGCTTGACTATGTTACTATACATATGTTTTTGCTTCTTTACGGTTTTTATAATAAAATAACTATGATAAGAAATTGTCTTTTTATTAAGTATTAAATTGTATTATATAAAACTATTAAATAAATATCATTTTGTGCTATCTTTTAACTTTTCAAGTTTGTTTGCTTTGATTAAATTAAAGTTAACTTTTAATTTTGTTAAATAAACACAGTTCTTTTGTTATTTTCTCTATTATTTTGATAAATTGTATGTTAGTTTTATTCTTTTGGAATTGGCAAAAAGTATAACATTTTTATATTTGATTGAATATTACACTTTAAATATAATTATTTGTTATGGCTAGTAAACATTTCTTAATATTAATATACATTTCTTTAAATGAAATGTATACTAAATGCTAAAGTTATTTAGTTTAAGGAACTTTAAATTTAAATATGTAAATTGTTTGAATGGTTATAAGACGCATGCGCCAAATCATTAAGTTAAGAATTTTTTGAAAAATAAGTAATAAGTTGCAAATAAGCACTCGGGAATTGTTCCCTATGATTCACAATATAATTACGTATTAGTTGAGTCTTATTTCTCGGGTGGCCCTTCCATCCATCGAAATCAATTCAACACTTAAGGCGGGTTGCACAAAGCAAATCAAAAATGTAACAACTGATTATTTCTCAAAACAATTGCTATATAGCCAATAAAACCGAGTTTATTGGTAATATAACAACCGATTTCAGAAATAATCACTTGCTACATTTTTTATTTGCTTTATGCAACCTGCCTTACGTATTTTATAATTGTTAGTTACGCTTGTGTCATAATTGTGTTCAACAATTTTAAATTTAAAAAAAAATATGAGAGCTAACATTTGTATTGAATACGTAAATTTGATTAACAATGCGTATCTAACACTAAACCAATGAAGTCGCTACCAATGCCTGTAACAAATTTAAAACTTAATTTATTCTTATATTATTTAACTTATTATATATTATATTATAACTATTTACATTATTATTGATTACTATAAAACTAATTCTTACTCAACTAAAAACTCAGTTCAACAAGCTAAGCAAAATAGCAAATTAGTAATTAGCAATAAGTAATTTATATATAACTGTAATCGTATACCGTTCGTGGATAAAATAATTCATCACTTAATCCATTTGTTTATTTACCACCGCCACATTTTTATTGACACTGACTTTGACGTTGCATTTATTTATTTAGACCGTCAATTCTCCTTAAAACCTCTGACTATACTGAATTGAATTTTTTTCGTTTACCTTTTATATATTTCATTTTACCTGGGACTAGAATATTTAATTATTTTGTTAATCGCCTCGACTGTGCGAAATGTTTTAGAAACGTGTCAATATATAAAGTGTTAGATTAAATTATTTTATTTACTTTGTAAAAAAACTATTTATATCTAAGACAAGATTAAAAAAAAAAACTTTAAAATTCCAATTAACTTTTAAATAAATAATATCGATCTTGATTTGAAATTGTAATGGCCGACGTGCGATTTTTGTCAATAAATCAGAACGTCGGTGGTGGCGCCGACGGCTCGGTGGCGGCCGCGCTTGTAGACAAGAAAGACAAAAAAAGTGTTATCTCCGAAAAAACCACAGTTGATAGCCGCTGCCGTTGGCAAAAAACAACAATTGGTCGCCATGACCTCAAAACATCAACCAAAGTCGCCGTCAAAAGCGAAAAAAACTAAGAAAATGTCTATGAAAAAACTGAAAAAAATGAAACCGGCGGTCACCATAAAATACGACGATCGATACGGACGGACGAATAATAGATGGTGTTGGGAAAAGAGAAACGTTTACGAAACGTTTTTGTTTGACGTGACACGAGATACAAACATACAACGCCAATGTTTTGTGATTTACTCAGAAAAGCAATTTTATCCAATTTGATGATAAAGCTAGACAAGAGAGAAGAGGAACAAATAAGTTGCATTTGGATACACGTAAAAAACTTATGTCATAAATTCTAAACAAGCATTTGTTTCCTATAAACACTTAACTATAGATGAGAAACCAGTAGTTTTTAGAGGAAAGTGCCCATTCAAATAATATATTGTTACAAGTTTTTGGTATTACGAACCTGCACGGCCAACTCGCAATAATCGGAGAGAGGGGAGGTCCACACTAAATATAGAAAAGATGTTGCAGGGCGCCAGAGCTTATCCCAAAGTAATTCTCTGTCTTGCTCAGGACAGTACGGTATAAACCTTGTAACACTATGTTAAGTTCGTAATTCCTATACTCAGCTGTTCGAGTAGTCAAAAGTAAGTAATAGTTAACGATAATCACAGGAGCAGGAAAGATAAAAAGAAAGATTAACAAGTATAATCGATTTAATAGTTTAACGTTGGATAATAGTCGAAGATATGAGATTTACTATTAGCAGGTAGAATTAATACCTATCACAGTTTGCATTAATAATTATAAGAAACTTTGATTAAAGAGTACATAAAATTTTCTAGATTATATCACAATCCTCCTACATAAATGCCTGTAGCATCGGCAACACACATCACAGAAAAAGATTATATCGAATAGAACAGCATACAAAGTCACCGAATAACTAAGTTTCCCTCACAGCATGCAATACAAGTATGACATGATTAAAATTACCTTATTGGTATATAAGCAATAACGCAGTTACAATCATTAACATTTAAATATAATTCTGTGCACAACTTTGGTGATCACGATATAAAAAAAAGTCAAATAAATAACTCACCTAATATGCAGTTTCCACTTACACGTCGAAAACGCTTTCTCGTCAGTGGCCTGTAATTAATTGTGAAAAACAAATCGGATCATAATCGAGTTCACACAGAACAAAAGCTACAAAAGGTAGTATTAAGAAATAATTAAATGGCATATAACAACCCGTTGTATCGTGTACTGTAAGAAATAGTCTTAACACAAGTGACTGATAACACATTCGATTTCTTCATTAATCATATCATTGAACCCCAAGGTATAGAACGATGTAAGTAGCAATTCGAGACAGGTGGCAGAATACACATTCGACTTCTAATTTCAAATCAACATCCCCGACACAACGTTCGACTGGACCCCGATGTTGTTTAAGTAGCAAGCCCTCACGACAGCTGATAGGCTCGGTAGATTTATTCCTTAATAGTAGTTATGCATCCCAATTGTTGATTTAATTCCAAAATGGTAGACAACGTGGTCGGAACCGGCTGTCATATGAATATAGAAATTACGAAAGAAAGAATAGATTTAAGACAAAATAACTTACCCCGTGCCGAAAAGATCGTAATACCTTCTACCTCGATTTATAAATTTATGTTCATCACACGTGATGTTCTTAAAAATTTAAGAATCAATTCGAAAAAATCTCGGCACCGGACCGTTACTGTGGTTTACAGTTTAACGTCTACTTGATCGAATGACAGTCACGAGAAAGGATCGGTAGGGGGCGTCCCAACCATAAACCAATTTCAATTCAAAAATACATAGGCGTACCTACTGAAAATTTCGTCCGTAACAACAAAGGCGTACGTAATGAAAATTACCGTAACAATATCATGTCAAAGTCTGTAAACTATAAGGTAACCGACGTAAAAACAACATACTTGCTTAATTTAAAAATTAAAAAAAACAAACATCTAGGAGTGCAACCTGAAAAAAATTAAAGTTTTAAAGTAATAATAGATTTAGTGTCACTTTTATTTCTTTTAATAAAAAATCTGACTCTGTTCAGAACTGTGCGCTAGAACAAGCCCAACACTTCAACGAAACTAAACATTTTTAGAAGCCAAGCTGTTTTCTCATCTGATGTTTTCTTTTTTGAAAAAAATTGCCATTCTATTTGCCGAACATCCCAACAAATCCGCTTTTGTTGAAAAACATAAGAAACCGAAGCAGTTGAGAATGTCGATAAGATAATGCGGGACTGGTGTTTCATCCATCCATTATCACTAAACCCAACACCCCAGTCACAAGGCACTAAATTAGTTATGGCCGATGTTAGTCGTAATTGGGCATATTTGATCCTAGGAGGTGTAAGAAAACCAAAAGCTGCAAACGTAAACATGGCTGTCAAATTCTTTTTGAGATGATACTCTACATCATAGACATTTTTGGCGCCTTTGGAGACTAGAACCTTTTTGTTCTTCGAGCACAACGGGAAGCACGTCTCATCACCATTAAACACACGGTTTGGATCTTCCAAAATGTTAAACAATCTTTTTTCTTTCAAATACAATTTGATTTTTATAAACGATTCCTTGTGCCTGCTTCAGCAATATTGGCACTCTAGCTACGACTTGGAAGATTTTTTGTGAAAGGGTTTGGTCTAGGATGATTGTTCAAAAATCTTTTTTACTGAAATCTGAACGTTTACGTTTTGAACTAGGAAGCCCTTTGCTTAGCAAAAAAAATATTCAATCTTCTAAGGTTTGTTCTTTCTTATGTTTTAGTACCGGTCTAGGATCGGGTGTAATCTTATTCCCTTAACACCTTAAGAGTTGCTCTTAGAACGTTATATCTTAATGAAGCATGTCTTTGCGACATTCAGTCCTCAATCGCTTGCAATGGTTTGGCGATATTTACTTTATATTTTTTATTGTACTTTATCCTCGTCTTTACTTTAGGTATTTTTGCAAAAATATTCTGTAAAATAAATTTTACATTGTCATGATCCTGTAATGGTTGACCTAGGTAAGAAAGATACGATACACACTTATACAGTGATTGGCCGCATCAATAATTATTAGCCACCCGGCCAAGAACTGTAACCACAATGTTTTTTTATATAAATATGCTAAGCCGAATGAAGTTAGACTAAAACAGATTTTAAACTAAAAAAATAAAAAATTCGTACTGTATCAGTTATTGGCCACCCCGGCCAATGACTAGTGCAAGTAATAATTATGTGTACCAGTTGTTGGCCATGCAAAATAACCGACAAAAACCTAACCAAACTTTCTGCATTTAACAGATAATCATAAAAAAATATTATCAGTATCATAATAAATGTATAGGTGTCTCATCGATTGCTCTCCAAAACAACAACTTCATACAAAACTGACGAACACTAAAGTTTACTAGTTTCCTAAGTTTTGACTTTACAATGAGGACACACTTGACACAGCGTTGATGATTTGACGCCATTTTACCAGGTTTGCTTACCCGACAATAAGAATTTCACCAGTAGATGACCAAATGTTCCTAACATCGAAAGAAACTATAAAGAGGTTATTGAAAGGATTTATGATTTTTTGATTGAAATGAAGTGCCTAATGACTTTCCCCGGCCAACAACTGTAGCCGTTACCCTATCATAAAATTTTACGAGAATTTTGATTCAATAGTTGAATATGTAAAGATAAAAATTAAAGATTTATTCTCAATAATATTACACAAAAAATAAGAATTGAAAACGTCATAAGTTAACAAGGTTGTTTTACATCACAGAATTTAATTGAGTAATTTTGAAATACAAGTATTTACAATAAATCACAGTTTTGGTATAATAAAATAACTTGAATTGACCCACATTCACTCACAATCTGTACAACAAATTTAAAACAACCTAATAACAGATTAAATGGATACAATGGTCATCAGCATTCTATTATATTTATGCAATAATTTTGAATCCACTAAAAAAATATATTTAAAACGAATTACCGCCTAGAGTGCGAACATACCAAAGATGCATCGATGAGCGCGGTTTACGTCGCAACTTAAGCTGATGTTTAAGTCGCGATCGCAGTTTAGATCAGCTTATGATGCAATTTTTAAATTTCAACTTTTGTACATACAGTATAATACCATAAATTTGTTTAAGTGTCAAATTTGTTTAAATTTATCTTATTGAATTCAGCTCATACCTTCTGCTCGTGGAGGCATTATGAAATATTACTCTGTTGAAAAAAAAATACTCGTAGCTCCTCACGCTTGCATACGCTCGCGCTTGTATCGTATTTTTATCCCAACTTTATTACTTAATATACGACTTTAAAATACTTGTCTTTTGGAAACCCTAAACGTAATAAAACCTTATTAAAACTAATTAGAAAATAGAAATTAATATAGAAGTATTATGGTTTGCACGGGTGACTTCCAGAATCAAATTTTACCACTTAATGCATTTTATATAATTGTCGTATATTGGTCTACGGTCAATTAAACAGAATTCGCACGTGCAATTTGATTTTGTGTAAAAGTATTTAAAAAAGGTAGAATTCTAGAATTACTTTGGATCTTAAAGAAATGGGTGCATTATAATGCACACATACGTAAAGCTACATTAATCTTCTGTTATTTTGAAATGTACCACTAAGTATAAATAGCACGCACTCGTATAAAATCCGTATAAAAAACTTTTATGTAGGCCAAGTAAAGACTTAGCAATTTCAAGAAAATCTACAAAAGATTAAAACCCTGTAACAATTAATATTGTTATATTAAAATGTAGTTATATTTATGTTACAAATTAATTTAATTAACTAACGTGTTAAAAATTAAATTTGGTTAAAAAAGAAATATATTTTAGGCTGTTGGCTTAGCTACAAATACTTTTTATAAAAATTATGTAGCACGATTTCAAATAGTATAAAGATAAATAAACCTTAAATCGTACCTACAATATTTTTACTCGCCGTTTTCATTTGTCAGTTACACCCAAATGCCAATACAATTTTAATTAGAAATCGTCTGAAGTGTTTTTTTTAATGTATTACGAAGAGGTTGAGTACAAAAACTGTTTGTAAAAAACAGCAATAGTATTATTGTCACATCTAATTTAATTACTAATAATTGCAGTTTTATTTAATTTCTAATTTAATATATATTAGTTATAGCTAAAAGTAAAGTATTAATTAAGAAGACATTCAAATTTCAAATTAAATGTCAGATAGTAAATCAATTCACAATAGTAAGATGAAAATTTGCAAATATGTGTAATGACAAAATTAAATAAAATATTTTAGAAAAAAATACAATAAAAGTTGGAATTGATTCAAAACAATTAAAGTACTAAAAAATTATCTTATCGAATACATCCCTTGATTCGGCCTCGTGCTATTACCAAGCAACACGCTTTTAACAGTTTCTATGACAAAATTATTTTAGACTTATAAATGCTCTAGTTGTATTATAGCAATAAAATACATAATAAATCAATTCATAATAATAATACAAAGATTTACTAAAACTCGTCTCGCATAAAACTGGGAAAGTTAATGATTTTTCGTGCAGCTAATGTAGCATCAATACTTTTATTAACGTTGTAACATAAAGAGGTTGCAACTGCAAATCTAGCGGCATGTTTTATAAAGGTAAGGCATTTAAAAATTAAATACATACGTATGAATAATTCAGTTATTATGGATTTTAATATCAAATTATGCAATATGTTTCAACAAGATAAAGTAGCAATTTAGGTGAAAAGATGTTTTGAACAAATCTATTTACAACTTATCTAAGAATGTACTTTTTCGCAAATGTTTTAAAGAGTATTTATTTTGTTAAATACACAATCGCATAATAAAAAAAAAGTGACGTTAAGAAATTGAAACATATAACTAATTGTACGCTATTGTAGTTCAATCACAACACAAGAAACAAGATTTTACATAAATGCGTTCTTGCGTCGATCTTCTTTTTATTTGGTTATTTCTATAATATTTGTAATGACAACATTACTTTAAAAAATACACACGAACCACAATTAATTTGTATTAGCTGATTAAAAACCAAATAAGTAATAAAAGATTATTTTACCTAATACACCTCTAGCATTAATAAACTCAACATTTTATCGTAGAAAATATTTCAATCGTGTTGTTTTAAGGTAATACCGTTGACTGAAGAAATGTATAAAGACTCGCAAGGCTCATGTTAAAAATCGTACCGTATTACTATCTCACTTTTGTGGCTCTCTGCGCCCCGCTGCCTACAAACTTCACTCTTGGATAGTCGCGACACTGTTGTTTTCAACGCAAACTAAAAAGATAACACTGGAATGCTTGGAAAGTAATATGATAACTCTTCAAAATAATTGTTTGTTGTATTTACTAGATACCGTTGACTGATATAAAATGTTTTGAGTAAACGGTATGTAATTTCACAAGTTGAATTTTTTTCTTTAATCTATACGTTTGCCAGAGTTTGGTTTTGTTTTTTCTCTGCTGTTTTAATTTACTTCATAATATTTTATACTTTTTTTCCAAAAAAGCTTTGGTAGGAGATTCCATTTATAAAATTCGTTAACTTAGTTCTATATTATAAATAGTGGTGGGCGATCGAATCGAATATCGATACGTATCGATATATCGAAGTATCGATACGTATCGGAATATCGATATGGATGGGAGTATCGCTAAGATCAAAATATCAGTACGTATCGAAATATCGATACGTATCGAAATATCGATACGTATCGTAATATCGATACCTATCGAAATATCGACATTTCGATACGTATCGAAATATCGATAGGCGACCCAGGCCTAATATAAAGTAGGAATGGTGATTTAAATCATTAAAAATCGATTTTTACAATCGATTTTTCTAGCCAATTTTTTTTAATTAATTGATTCAAAAATGGAATCGATCGAACATCGCTTTATGGAACTATAATTATTCTGCAATCAACAAAAATGTAAAAACAAAAAACTCATAAGTAAATAATCAAATCGCCAAGTGAACAATAATTTAAAAAAGCAGATTACAAATTCAAAACCGCCGGCGGTAATTTGATACTTGCACAAGAAGCAAAACAGAATTTTTGTTATGTTTATAAATGTATATAACTGTCTTATCGTGTTTTGCAGTTGATAATATTCTTTAAAAGGTGACTACAAAAGCGATTACCAAATCGGTTTTCCGTTCAATTAAAACTTTTTAACTTGATTTGCTAATAAAGATTATTTACACCAATTTTCAATAAAATTGTGAATTTGAAACGGCGTTTTAGTTTTTTTTATTAGGTGTAGCACACCGATACATCGCAAGTTGGTCCCTTAATTCATAAAAAATAAACTAGAATTCTCATCATTAATGGTATCTCTTGGTAGATGTTTGGGTAAACCCGATTTATTTAAATCGTTTGTTAAATCATCGTCCTTTGAACTGCAAAGAGAGCGGTATGAGTAAGCGTAGCCACTGCTCGATGCGTATACATACGATGCAAACACTACAACTTCTAGCAATGAACTGAAATCTCGGATCCTAAATATACGGTAGCGCCCCCTATATCTCGGATCCTGCGGTGACTACGATTTTTACTATAAGGTTGCGAGTCTTTATACATTTCTTCAGTCAACGGTAATACCACGATGCCGTAGCAACATGCTTTTAGCAGTCTCTACGACAAAATTATCTTGGTATTATTAATCATCCAGTTGTGTTATAAATGATAACACAAGCTTAAAATTATAGATTATTGTTATGCAACGAGGCGCAGTCAATGATATCCAAAATATTGAAGAAATTCTTATTGCAACACTTCGAAACACCAAAACATATGTAGATAAAAAATTTAGTGTTACTGGAAAAAGATCTGTGATAACTTCTTTAAATGTATACTAAAAATATGCATTTTTACTTCACAACTCAGTATCTCTCAACTACTCAACTATTATTTAAACTTTTACGATTTACGTATCTCAAACTTGAGACTTTTAAGGACTATACAGGTTACAGTTTTTAAAGAAGGTTTTCCACATTGTTGACTTCTGGAGATGCAAACATAGTTACACTGACATAGTATGGCAACTAGAGTTTTTCTACGAGGGTACCTTTCAATAATGTGTCTACATCTTCTAGTTCTGCTAATGAATGTAAAATCTTTTGTAAGTTTTTTGAGCGATGGCAAAAGTCATAAAACAGGAAGTTATATCTAAGAATCTGTTAACACAACAGGAAATAGGTTTAATGCACTCTGACGATACTGACGTAATGCTGTAACATCAATTTGAAATTTATAAATACAAGCAAATTGCAATAAATAAATTAATATACAGTTTGTCACCTTAAGTAACTATTATTCTGTAATCTTTAATAATAAATAAGAGGTTTTAATCTTGCGTTTTGTTTTTAAAAACATCAATTGGGAAACTTAAAATATAATTGGCGCAGTCGGTAGGATTGTTAACACGGTCGTGTGTATGAACTAAAAGTGTTTATCGAAAACCAAAAGTGTACGTGACCGGCGAATCCTAATTCCTTGGTTAACAACAAACTTCAGCATCCCATAAACCAAAGGCGCGAGAAGAAGAAACCCAGTTACGACGACCAGCAGTCTAAGTGGCCAGCGAAGGTGCATCGAGCATACGGTCGAAGGCAGCAGGGAAACGCATAAAGGTAGGCAGCTTATATTCGCATTGTTTATTATAAACACGTAAGGTACTTCCTTAAATATATTGTTTATATTTTTCCATTAATTGGAAGTTGCGTTTGCAAGACTAAATTAAAGAACAAATTTTAAGCTGGAAGAATTAGTAAATTCATTAGAATCCTTAAAATTAGAACACAAAATGTCAGTTAATTTTCAGTTATTTAAAATTGAATTAGACACCATTCCGCTATTTGACGGAAGTGAAACACAAATCAACGCATTCTGCATGGCTTGCGAAAACATTCACACTCGTTATAAAAGTGTCGATGAACTTCAAACGGTAATTAGAGCAGCGATATTTTCAAAATTTAGAGGAAAAGCTTGCGAAATTTTGTCACCTAGAGATGATTTAATTGAATGGCCTCAAATTAAAAAGGCATTAATCGAAAATTTTTCGGATATTAGGGATCTCGAACAATTAACCGTAGAGTTTAATAATGTAAAATTAAATAAAAACGAAAATCTTGTAGAATACGGACATAGAATTAGAGCGGCATTAGGGAAATTAATTGCAAAATTAAATTTATCCGATTTATCACATAAAGCTTTTAGACAAGAAATATTGATATCAAACGCGTTAGACAGATATTTAGTAACAATACCATATCAAATTTCTATGCAAATTCGTGCAAGACAACCTAAAACTTTAGAACAGGCGGTAACGTACGCGCAAGATGAACTAAATTTTTGCTCAACGTCCAGGTCAAAGCACCAATTCTTTTGGTACCACTAGACTCGCCCCGTCTAAACCATTAACACAAAATCCATTTCAGAAAATTTCTTCTAACTTTAAACCACCACAACAAACCTTTAGACCCCCGTTTCAAAATAACTTTCGAAATTTCAATCAGAATCCTCAATTCAATTTAAATCAAAATCAATCAAACTTTAACCAAAATCAACCACAATTTAAACAATTTAATAAACCAATTTCTAACGTTTTTAGACCTAATCAAAATCTTAATTTACCTAAACCAACCCCAATGTCAGGTATTTCAACTGTAAGAAATTTCCTTCAAGAAACGAACCCTGAATCATTCATTTACGACGAAGAAACAAATCAATATTATGCCCCTATAAATGTAGAACAAATCGATGAATTAAATGACACTTCAAACGAAGAAAACTTTTCAATGTTAAATGAAAATACTCCCACCGACGTAACCGAATCAGAGGTAAATTTTTTAGAAGCTACCTCAACAACCGAATTAAGATGACAGAGTGTTTACCCTATATTAAATTGCAAAACCCACCTTTAAACATTTTGATAGACACGGGAAGTGAAATAAACATTTTAGATCCTAAAATAATTTCCAAATTTTACCCCAATTCCACTCAACCAATAAATTTAAAAATTAATACGGCTAACGGAACTACTACGATGAAAACACTAGCAACTGTACCAATTTTCGAAGAGTTTAAAGCATCGGGAAATCTAAAATTTATTGTACTTAATTTTCACGAATTTTTTGACGGTTTAATAAGTATACGCGACTTAAAAAAATTAAAGTTTAATATCGATTTGCAAAATAATTTACTCACACGAATAGATAATAATAATTTTCCACTCTACTATGATAAACCCGTAAAAATTAAAACTTTACCTCGCACAAAACAAATTTTAACATTACCTTATGCTAAACCAAACCAAGACGTTTTAATACCGGAACAAGAAATCAACGGAATAAAACTAAACGAAGGTTTGTATAAAATTTTCAATGGAAATGTAAACGTTGTAATTGAAAATAATACGAACACGGAACAAGAAATAGAAATTAAAAACCTCGAAGAAGAAGCAATTGACCCACAAGATGTACAACCATTTTGTCATTTGCAAGAACCATCGCTAAAAAATTTAGATAATTTGATTAGATTAGACCACATGAATTCTGAAGAACGAAGAATGATAATCAAAACATGCCGAAAATATATCGACATCTTCAAGATGCCTGAAGAAAAATTAACGACAACAAACCTGGTTAAACACAAAATAACCACCAAAGACGAAGAACCCATCTTTTTAAGATCGTATAGGACACCCTTTACGACCAAAGAAAAAATTAGAGAACATGTAACAGACATGCTGGATCAAGGGATAATTCAACCAAGCATATCGCCTTGGGGATTTCCAGTTCATCTAGTAAAGAAGAAAGTAGACGCATCGGGATTAGAAAAAACCAGAATGGTAATAGATTACAGACAATTAAACGCCAAAACAATTGACGACAGATATCCGTTGCCAAACATCGAAGACATCCTGGACAAATTAGGACGAGCACAATACTTTAGTGTTTTGGACTTAACATCAGGTTATCACCAAATTGAGATGGAAGCAAGCTCGAAACAAAAGACCGCATTTAATACCGAATTTGGACATTTCGAATTCAATCGCATGCCGTTTGGGTTGAAGAACGCTCCAGCAACGTTCCAAAGAATGATGAATAACGTGTTAAGCGAATTAATAAACACGCATTGCCTTGTATACCTAGACGACATAATTATCTTTTCTCCTAACCTGGAAGAACATCGAAAATCTTTAGAAAAGGTGTTCCAAAAACTACAGCTGCATAATTTGAAACTACAACTGGATAAATGTGAATTTTGTAAAAGAGAAACAGAATTTTTAGGACATGTTATCACTGAAGAAGGAATTCGACCTAACCCAAAGAAAGTAGAATCAATAAAAAATTATCCAATACCACGTAGCCAAAAAGAAATTAAAGCATTTTTAGGACTTCTGGGATATTATCGTAAATTTATCAAAGATTTCGCTAAAATTACAAGACCTTTAACAAAAAGACTAAGAAAAAATTCAGAACTTCAAATTGATGACGAGTATATCGAAACAATTAACAAATGTAAAATACTTCTAACAAACGACCCAGTTCTAAAATATCCTGACATGAACAAAGAGTTCACCCTAACAACAGATGCATCCAATGAAGCAATAGGAGCAGTCTTAACACAAGAGAACCACCCAATAGCGTACGCATCAAGAACCCTCAACGATGCGGAAAAGAATTACAGTACCATTGAAAAAGAACTTTTGTCAATCGTATGGGCAACTAAATATTTTAGACCATACCTATATGGAAACCGATTTACAATAGAGACCGACCATAAACCACTGACATGGCTATTCTCACTGAAAGAAGCAAATTCTAAACTAACCAGATGGAAACTCAGCTTAATGGAGCACAACTATGACTTAAAGTACAAAAAGGGCAAAGAAAATTATGTTGCGGATGCCTTGTCAAGACCACCGAAAGACGTTTACGTAAATGATATAGATTTCGAAACACTAATAGCGAACGCAGATGGACCCACAGATGAAGACATAGCCGAATTAGATGAAATACTTCAAAACATGGGATCGGAAGAACCAATAGAAGACAACGCAACAATCCATACGTCATCTGGAGATGTACAAATAGAAATCCCATATAAAGAAACACCAATAAATATGACAAAAAACCAAATACTATTTGACACCCACCGAAGTAGTCCGGACGCGATTATAAAACATATCAACTTATTTGATAACACCAAAAAGAGAATCTACTGTAATTTACCTTATGGATTTAACGACCAAGATATTTTAAAAACACTAAAAGAAATTCTTCAACCCCATACCAATTTTAGCATTTATTTCAAAAACCGTAAAATGGAAAGAAATATATTAAGAATAATAAGAGAAAACTTTAATAATACCGTAAAATTAAACATTAGTAATAAATTATTAGAAGACATTGAGGACAAGAACGAACAAACAAGATTGATGGAATATTATCATACTGGAAAAACCAAACATCGTGGAATTAACGAAACAACTAGATCATTGAAACAATTGTTTTACTGGCCAAACCTAGAAACTGATATAACAAAATATAATAATAACTGCGACGTGTGCAACGTATCTAAAATTGATCGTAACCCACAGAAATTGCCAATAGCACTAACACCAACAGCAGATAAACCCTTCCAGATAATACACTCAGATTTGTTATTTATTAATCAAAAAATTATACTCGCTATGGTAGATGCATTTTCAAAATATGGACAAGCATACGTATTACCTGATCGAAATTCGAAAACAATATTGGAATATCTAACATTATTCATGTCCCATCACGGCATATTTTCTAAATTAGTCACAGACAACGACCCCTCCTTTTGTAACAATCTTATTTCAGAATTTCTTAACACTCATCAAATTAAACACCATAAAATTTGTACTGAAAATTCAAAGTCCAACGGAATTGTCGAACGATTTAATTCCTCCCTAATCGAATCATTAAGGGTATCAAACGTTGAAAAAATCAAAACTTTCATTTGAGACTCAGTTACGCATTGCAATAACATCATATAACAACAGTATTCACACGACAACTAAATTTACACCATTTCAAATAATTAACGGAAATGAAAGAAACATTTTACCTTTTGACCAGACCATTAATAAAATAACTGAAGACTACATATGCGAGAGAGATAAAACCACAAACTTAATTAACCAGCAAGTGAAAGAAAACATAGTAAAAGCAAAAGAAAAGGTGCAGCAGAAACAACCCGAAAATAAACTAGAAGAACACAAACCACAACAAATAGTCTACGTTCGAAGGAACAAACAGAGAAATAAACTCACACCCTATGCCACCAAAGTTAAACTACAAAATGTAACCGATAATACAGTGACATTCAAAAACAAAAGAAATACAGACACTAAGCTTAAAAGGGACGTAATCAAAAGAACTAAGAAGTATATGTTGTTGCAGGATGAAGATAACAATCCTCACGATCCTGGCCCTAGCTGTAGCAAATGAAGAAATAGAAGTAAAAGAACTAAAGAACTATATATTACCATTAGAATTAGGAAAGGCTTATAACCACCTTTTTAACCATAAACTAGTTTTTAGCGTAGAACATAAGGACTTGAATTTATTAATTTTTAATTTAACCGCGCAACATAAGTTAATCTTAGATAAAGTTACAGAAATTAAGCATCATAAAAAATTCAATCACTTTATTTCCGAACACGACATAAACGTTATTAAATTACTTACACAATCAAAAAATCGAATTGAAACAATTTCCAAAAAGTATGAGAATTTTATGATTCCCGTTAGAAATAAACGATCTCCCTTCAATTTTATCGGCAAAACAGCCAACTGGCTCTTTGGACTAATGGACGACGATGAAAAACAAAAAATTTATCATGCTATAGAAATACTCAACGTAAACCAAAATAATGTTATAAATAATATTAACCACCGAACCTCATTATTGCAAAATACAATTACACAACTAAAAGATTTAATTAATGTTACTAATAATAATATGAAATTAATTGAAAACATTTAAATCATCTCCATGACGAAATAGAACTTTTCAGCAGATATTTGTTATTACTTGAAACCGTTACCATTTTAGAAACTAATTTTAGAAAATAAGTGAAGTAGACACCTTTATAAACGAGTTGCAGCAGTCCATTGTATTAGGCTTTAGAAACCAACTGCATCCCTTTCTATTACCGTATCCACAACTATGCAAAGAACTAAGTCATTTAAGACGTTTATATCCAAATGGAATATTAAATTTAGTAAATGATCATTATTATTACTCAATTCTTTCGGTTAAAATTGGATTAGATCTGGAAAAAACTGTAATTTCTGTAGAATTTCCAATAGTGGAAAATAATAGTTTGACCCTATATCAAATTGTGAAGGTACCTTACGGCGAAACGTATGTGTTAGAACAATGCGAGTATTTAGCATGGTCCTACAATAAATCAATATGTGTGAAAGACTTTTTTCTCGTAGAAAATAATTATATAATTAAGAGTAGTGTTTATTTGAAAAATAGTAGTGATTGCATGAATAACCTTCTACAAAACAAAATCGAATGTTGTTCAATAGTTAAAATCAAACAAACTGATAACGAGTTAATAGTACTAAATGAAGCAAATTACATACTAATAACAGATAAAGTAAATTTGTTAAATTATCAATGTAAATCAAAAGGAACAATTAGCATAAGTAAAACCTCATTGATTAAACTACCACTAAACTGTTCAATTAAATTCAACAATCAATTGTATATTAACACTAAAGATAAATTGTACCGAGAAATGAAGTTACCCAAAATATCTTTAATACAAATTGAAAACACGGTTAATGAAAAACCGTTTGAACTAACAAAAGTAAATATGAATGATAACTTTAAAAATCAAATCATTAAAGATGAATTAATGTACCAAAAGGAAAATCCTTTTAATTATCAGTTTTCTCATTATTTTATAATATGTTGTATAATAATTTTGACTGTTTTAGTAATGTATAAAAATAAGGGTAAAATATTAAACAAACTCAAGAATCTAAGAAATGGAAATACGGCAGAACCGCAAAGTAATCAAAAGCCCGAAGACGGTCTTCCATCTCACCCCGGAGGAGTTATATCTAAGAATCTGTTAACACAACAGGAAATAGGTTTAATGCACTCTGACGATACTGACGTAATGCTGTAACATCAATTTGAAATTTATAAATACAAGCAAATTGCAATAAATAAATTAATATACAGTTTGTCACCTTAAGTAACTATTATTCTGTAATCTTTAATAATAAATAAGAGGTTTTAATCTTGCGTTTTGTTTTTAAAAACATCAATTGGGAAACTTAAATCATTAATTCTAAAAAATAAAGGTATTGTCTGTTCTCTATACAATAATGAAAAACTACAAAAGCTATAATTAATTATAATTTATTAATGGATATATCAGCTGCCATTTCTTGCAAACGATCAGGTATTAATTTAATTAGTTTTACAATTAGATCGTGTTGGATATTGTCCCAGAAATCTTGAATTATTGTTACCAGTTCTAAGGCGTTGACTAGTTGAAAATGATCAATTTATATATATATTTAAATGTGTTTAATAACGTATAAATCAAAACTTCTTGAAGGCCATGGAAGTTGGTACATTATGTGTATTAACTTGTTATCTTATAACGATAAGAAAAACATGGTTTAGAATCATTGTTTAATTAAATGAGTGTTTAACACCTGTATAAAATGCTGTATAAATTTTTAAAGCAAGTCGTTTAGTTCCACTAAATTTTCAAATATTTGATGATCCTAACTGAAACGTCAATGATTACAGTGAAATTATTTGAAGTTTTGACAAACGCTAAGAAAGAAACAACTGTAGCAAATGTAAACACTGTAGTGGCTGGAACATCTTAAAATATTTTCTCAGCTACCTTGCATAATGCTAATTTTGCTTCCAGCTGTTTTAAAATCAATAAACGGCTCTAGCTGTAATAAAATAATGTTTAAACAGAAAATAGCAATGCTTTGATAATTATTTAAATTATAAGAAATTAAAAGCCCTTAGAGAAAGTTGAAAAACATTAATAAAACAACATCACTAGTCAAAAACATTAAAAATAGTACAATAATTTTTTTAATTTTAACCATAGTAACAATACGATAAGAACTTCAGTTAAAAATTACACAGTCACAAAACGAAACACCAAGATTAGATAAGTGCATTTACTCTATCACTTCTAACCTATCATCGACTGCTAAAGAAATGTTACTCAATATGTTTAATAATTGGTGTGCAAACGGTTCCAAACTTGAAGATATTGTAGTAGTATATTTATTGAAACCAACTAAAGATCCTAAATTAATATCATTCTATCGCTCTATGTTGTTAATGTTATGCATAACTAAAACATTTAAAAGATTGATAAAAGCTTAGAATAGTACTGTGAATTTCACTCTTTTTTACCATCCAATAACCTGGAGTTTTATTTGTTAACCTACATACAATGCGCATTATCAAAAAGTATGTATTTATTGTTTGACTTTAATGAAGCTTATAAGTACGGTAATATGAATATATTGTTAGTCAAACTTTATAGTCTATGGTTAGCTCAAAAAATTGCTGTCAATATGGTTAATCTGTGTTTAAACATAGAGACTTTTATAAGAAATTACAATAACAAAGCAATTGAACCGAGGCTTGTTGTTTAATGTATACCTTAAGATTCTACACTGAGTTTATTATTTATCAAAATTTATAGTTATTACATGGCAAGTAAAAAATAAACAATTGTTAAAGTTCAATAATACTACAATGAATTTCCACTTACAATTATAGAGCTAGAAACGTTGCATGTGGAGGACTGCACTTTGAAGACAATCATAACAATAAATTAACATTAAGAATAAATTTATTAAACATATAAGAACAATTACAACACAACAGTATCAAACGTGATATACTATGAATTTTTCAAAGTCTACGTTGAATTGATATAAAATTACGGATATAGCTGGGAGAAACCCTATATTACACTATCTTGTTGATACGATTCTTATTAATAGTACTTAAATAAGTTCTATAACTGTAAGTAAAAATTTATTGTAGTATTAATTAACTTTAGCAATTGTTTATTTTATACCTGTCGTCGCGTTATATAGACAAGCGTTTGGATGCTCCTCCTGATTGAAGAGTTTTAAAGAAATTGTGTTACTTTATGGTGTTTTTGCAGGCAAGAGCTTAGTCATAATTCTAGAGTACTCTCAAAACTGCTCTATTAACAAATACATATTTAGCAGCATCAATTGTAAATACGTTAGATTTTTACGTATTGCTACAGACGGATGTAAAAATAGGAATGGAAATGGTGCTGGACTTTATGTATGTTTTTTTTTTAAGTTAGATTTTGTCCTTCCAATTTAAATTAACTATAATTTTTTTACGGCATAAACGTTTGCCATTGATAACGCTATTGAATGGGTTTGTCAAAATGCTTCATTTCATAAATTAATATTATCAGATTCTAAATCAGTTTTAAAAGCATTAAATAATGGGTGTCTAAACCCAATATTATGCAACATCTTTTATAGTCAATATAAGCTAACCTAAATGGTTATCAAGTTATATAACTCAAACCAATACAATCTTTTAAATCAATGCTTACTCAAAAACATAATACATAATAACGATGTAATTAAAGATTTTTTTAGGGTAAATGGTGTATTTATTTAATGTAAAAATTAAGATTAGGAAATAACAGGTAACCAGATGTCAGATATTTCGTCACCACTGTCTCTATTGAAATGTTTCGGATGTTTAATAATTTCAATATATACCTTGTCACAACAACATAGGACTTGGTACACTCCACAGGTATTGTAAGGTATATTGTCTTTTATATGATTTAACAAATTTTTAATTTTAGTTGGTGTTATAAGCTACTTTTATCTTATATTTACTTAGTATTCTTCTAATTTTGTCACTTATGTTGGAAACAAAAGGTAAAATAACAAACTTTTGGTTAAAGTAGGTCTAATCTTTGGTCAAAGAAACTTTTTAATTTGTTCTTTATTAAAACCATTTCTTATAAAAACTTTCTTAAAGTGTTCTAACTTTTTTTGTAATTTATCTTTCTGACAAATTATCGTTGCACGATTATATAATGTGCGAATCGTCGCAAGTTTCTGAACTGGGTGATAATTTACGTTTATGTATTGATCTTTAAGTGTTGGTTTTCGATAAACTAAATGTATTAAAGTACCATCAGGCTTTTTTTACATCAAGAAAAAGTAAGGTACTATTAATTTCTTTTTTATTACTAAATTTTCTGTTTGGATGTTGATTGTTAAGGTGTTGAAAAAAAAATTGTAGTTTATCTTCACCATGAGACTAAATCGCAACAATATCATCTACATCTACATAATTTTGGTTTTTTAGATGCAGATTTTTGGCTTCTTCAAAATCTTCCATATAACAATTAACAATAGATGGAGAAATTGTCGATCCCATTGCTACACCATCTATCTCTTTGTAGTTTTTTGTTTGTAGTATTTACCATTAAACAAAAAAAATGATGTTGTCAAACAATGTTCAAATAACTTGATCGTATTATTATCTGTCGTTGCCAAAGACGTAAAGTATCAAGTATTGGCATTTTAGTGAACGAGGAAACTAACCATTATCATTTGAAGATAATTTGTGTTTACTAATTACTTCAACAAAATGTATTGTGTTCTTTATAAATGAACTACTGAAGATAATATATGGTTTCAGTATAGCATTTAAATACTTAGATAGTTCATAAGTTGTCAATCCAATACAGCTAACAATTGGTCGAAGAGGTGCATTTGGTTTATGTATTTTTAGTAATCCATAGAACTTTAGAATAAAAGGATCTTGTGGTGCTTGTTTCTTAATGGTCTCCGTTGATAAATTACTTTCTTTTAATAATTTTGTTGTTAATAATTTAAAGTTTGTTATTACGATCTTGAAGAAGTTTTATGTAAGATATGGGATCATTAAGTAAGTGGTTAGCTTTGTTAATGATTCTGTTTTATCCATTAACACAGTAGCTTTTATTTTGTAGGCTGGTACAGTTATAAAATTATTGTTATTTCTTACATTTTTACCTTAGTTTTACAGTTGTCAATTTAATTTAATTGATACTGCCTGACGAAGAACTTTGCTAAAGTTCGAAAGCTTGCATTTGAAATGTATTAAATAAATACACCATTTGCTCTAAAAAAATCTTTAATTTGTTTTATAGTGAATCTTTTATGTGTAAAATGATGTAATTATTTAAAAAGAATTTTACCATAATAATTACAAAACTAAGGATTGAATAGAAACCCGTACTACAATTGTGGTAATATATTTGATAGAAACGTAAACCAGCTATTGCCTTCTTGTCAGAAAATTTAACACAAAAGATCTAACTATATTCAAAAATTATTATCACTGAACTTAAAACTTAACATAACATAACGTACATTCTTAGTTTGGAGAATGTGTTAGTACATAGTGTCCTTGTCGAATTTCGAATATCAGCAAGTATTCAAAGTTAAAAATTTCATTAAAAATGTCGTGGTTGAAACAATTAATTCAAAGCAAAAAAACTAGCACTCATGTTAAAAAAATTAAAAAAAAATTGGAAAAGAACAAAGAAAACCAAAAAGCAAAAAAATAAGTATAACAATTGTGGGCGAGATAAGGAAGAAAATAAATTATTTTGATATAAATGAGATTTGGTATGCCTGTATCTTGTTTATATATGACTACACTAGAATCAAAACTCAATGCATATGATTGCGACTTGTGAAAGCAAATATGCGTAATAAAACATATTTTATTGAATTTTTATTATTTTACCCCCCTAGTAGAGTCGTGTTGATATCTGAATTATGAAGGTACAAAAAAGCAAGTAAATTAGGAAATAACAAAATAACAAACATCTGTTGCATCTAAATATATAACATTGACTTTAAGATAAAAAATAAAATCATACGTCACGCAGCAAAAAATATAATAGGCTAATTATTGTCATTTTACTACTCTTTTCGCTTAAGATCGGACCTATTCACATTCTAATGGTATGGTGTTTAGAAGCTTAAAGCAAATAAACCATTGCAACTTTATTACCTGTATAGCTAAAGAAATAATAGAAATACAAGATTGGCATTTATTATCAGATTTTAAATGTATTTGATATTTAAAAATTGTATTTTTAGAGAATTACCGTGTGCATATTTATATCAGATATTTATATAGAATATTGCCTCTACTAATACTACTATCATTACTAGTATATTAATAACATATTTGCGGTTACCATGGATAATTAATTAAATCATTTTAATAGTGGACTGATTAAAAATACGCTAAATGAAGAATGAAATAAAAAATCGTTCCGTTCTTTAGTACAAAACAAGCATCAGATTCTAAAATGAATATTATTTAAATTTTTCGTGAAATAACGATTTACTTTATCATTTCAACAAAAGTTTTAAGCAGATTAATACCTAATCGCTTCTTTTATTGGTTAGTTGTTTTATTATAGAAATACGTTTATCTAATAGATAAAACGTTATAATTATTATTTCGTATATAAGCCGTTATTTTCCTAACTTTTGTGAACATGTTCGGCATCGACTTCATTTTTTGCCGATCACGTTACCAAAGTTCATTTGCAACTTGCGCTACATTATTTAAATTGCTTGCCAGAATGTCAAGGCGATTGTTTATGTCCTGCTCATAACTACTCACATATTCACAATGGGGTTAAAGTCAAAAGACTTTTCTGGTCATTCTAAAATCTTAAGAAATTACACCGTTTTTGTTCTTAAACTACTATTTTACTATTCTTCTCTTATGAATTGGCAAACAGAACCTGTAAAAAGTAACGAATAAATTCTTTTTGTCACTGAAAATAAAATAAGAGAGAACCATATATGTAGCTAAGTGGTTTACTTAATATACGTAGATAGTTACAATCTATTAAGAAATGATAAATCTCAAAATAAACTATTACACAATCGGACTCAAATACACAAAACTAAACAAAATTAAATTTTACATTTTTGTCTTGAGTCTAATGCAATAAAAATCCTTAAACTTAAAAACCAAATAAAAATCAACTTATTTTGCGATATCAAATATTGAATTATCAACAACTGCGGGTAAGTAACGACAATCAATCGCATAATTAAAGAAGGTATTATTTGCGATGAAATAGAATCGTAAGTTATGGTTATCAATGTTTAAATTAATTTTACATCGGAGTTTCTTTTGCAATGCTATCGGGATAATATGATGAAAGTAAAGTTGTCAATAGCGCCACGGTTGACTCTTACGCTATGTAAAATTACGGGGCCAATAAAATACCAATTCCTAGCACCATGGTGTGCCGTTAGACATAGGAAAATTCACTACGTTTGATCATTTATGCACAGGTACGGTAACTAATCATATTTTACTAACCATTAAACCAAAATAATAAGAATTCTAGCGAAAAACAAAAGGAAAGCTGATAAATCTAATTCGGTAATGAAAAATAAAAATAGCGGAAATTAAAAAGACGAATAGAGTTAATTGATCTTACGATTAAATAACTAATAGATGTTGTGACATACAACTGCGTTACAGATAAAACGTCAAAAAATTCCTATGTTAAATATAATTAAATGTCATCTTTTGTCTTGTAAAACGTAATTTGTGAAAAATTCCTGTATATCATTACATGCATTTATTGCTGAATAACTAATAATTCTATGTGTTTCTTATATACCTAACGTTTTCTTTGTTAAACGCGAACAAAAAGTTACTATTTGTCCCAAGGTTTAATTAAATTGTGTACTTGCAAACATCTAATAGTCTAAAAGTATTTGCACAAAGTTTAAGCATTTTTTAATTAATACTTAATTGCAATTTTGATGTGATGAGTTGTAAACTTGATTATTACGTTTCATATACTAGATTGAATTTAATATCGATTACCGTAGACCAATGGTTTAATAAATTTTGATGTAAAGTATAATTGGTATTATAGCAACGTAACGAATACACTTATTAAGTTGATTTTCATGTTCTACTGCGACCACAGTAAAAATGACCTGATTTTTAAATCAAGATTTGGAAATAAGTAAAAATTGAATTGTTATTTTTTGAGTAATAAATACAAATTTTATTTGTATTAAGATATATTTTCAATTAAAGTTAAAAATTTATTTAAGTAATAAATTAATAAACAAAAATATAATATTTAATCTTAAGATCTTTAATTTTTTTTACAACCCGTTTTTATATAATAAATGGTATTTATTTTTTATTTTTAAATAAAAATAAATTAAATCATAAAAATTTACATGGCTTTTATAATAACTCATTTTTAAAGTTTTGAATTTATGTTAAAAGCGTTTCGGTATGAAGTATGTACCGTATAAAATGTATTCCCAGAGCGCTCACTTTTCGCTACATTGACAGTTATACGCTGTAAAGTGATTGCTTTTGACAGCTGGATTTTTCCAAAAGAAAAAAACTATTTGTCTACTGACTGTGACCCGTTTTGCATATATGATCTAACGTAAGCGCTCAGAAAGTTTTCACTTCTAAATTTTCACATTCACCTGTGTTATAAATGGGTGTATTGTTTTTTCTACTTTTGTGAAAGCTTTCTTGGGGTAAGCATTGATTTTCGCGTACTTGTGATACCAACTTGCGATACCACCACGTGTTGGCCAATTTGGAGTGATTCATGTCAATCCATTACATTCCATACTATAATTGGAAACACAAACAAGGGGGCTATTGATTAATTAATCACTTCAAAACATAATCTGGGAATAAGTCGTAGTTATACTTTGTGATGTTTAAATAACCTTGAAGGCACACCTGTAATAAGAATAGTGAGAACCACTCGGATGCTTGACGCATTTGATAACAACGATTTATTGTTTGTCGACAAGCAACTTACTTCTGATACGATCCTATATCTAATTTTTACCTTATTTTTTTAGCAATTTTAGGGGATAATTGAAGCATGAACAATCGTAAGTACCTTTTTCTTTGCTATTAATTTGCATATATAGATATTATTACAATTAACCCAAGCATGTTTTCGTTTCTACGGTTTCAGTTTACGCTAAATGCGATTTGCTACGGGTTGCGAATTTACTAGTTTCGCATTACATTGACGTATAACTCCGAAAGTACGTATTACTTAATTATGTTATATTGTACAACAATAACTGTGTGTGTAAAGTAATGCCTACACTGCAAGGTTTAAATCAACGCTACAACTGTGATATTTATTGAATTATTCTTTACTACCATACATGTAATTTAGCCTTGCTTACATAATTTTTTTAACCTGTTCCTCACTCATTGTTAGAAATAGATATATTTGTCGTTTTAAGCAGTGTTTTGTCATTTAGTCTATTTCAGTATTGGATAGATTTAAACGGTGTCTACCATTAGTTTCTAACCATTTTGGCGCGTTTTTCAAATTGCTTTATAATTATTACATTAAAACCTATGATCCAATCAATAAATCAAACAAAGTTCTAGCAAATCAGTTACGAGAAAATCCTTGTAACAAATTTGGCTCCCACCGCTTATTTTATTGATTCTATTACCTTTTTATTGTTATTAGTGGGTTTGACTTACCCAACGTTTTGCTTTGCTTCTTTTGGTGTTGCTGCAAGACCTGGCTTTGTACTTGGCTTTTGCTGCCTTTTAGTAGTACGTTGGCTTGATTTTGCTTTAGTTATCAACTTACTTTTATTTTAATTAGATTTCTAATCAGACACGTGGTAGTGGATTTTTGTTTTGATTAGTTTTTTATTTCAGGTTTTAGCTAGTTAGCTGTATTCTTCAGATGAAAAACCTCACTTCTTACTTTTTTGGACTCTGAAGTACGAACTTAGGTGACTGGAATGTTACGTTATTTGGTAAAGATCCCTTTTTACTTATGGAGTTTCTTCTTCAGATTGACCAGTAGTGTTTGTTTCGTGGTGTTTTACAGCATCAACTTTAACACGTAGCTTTTAAGGTTTTATCTTTTTATTTTTAGAATAAACAAACGTTTGTTACGTTTGTGGAATGTTATTGCTGCTTTGTTAAAGTCTGAGTTTTTGCGTTTAGGTTATGATGAGCGTTTAATAGATACTATTTGTAGTCGTACGATGAGAGCTGACAAATCCATTGGTACTTCATTACCACCATGCGCTACTTCTTTCTTTAGTTATCAGAACTGGTCTTATCTTAACAGCTTAAAATAATTTGTCAGAATTTAACTTTGTTCTATCAACTTCCGTTAGCGTTGATTGAGATCACATCTAACTCGCAGTTAGTACCGTTAGGCAAGCGTTTGCAGTGGAACATTTTTAGAGACCAGTGACAAAGTTTAGAAATCATCTGTAGTTTTTGCTAGTAAGATTTCTACTTATGTCTCTTCTGTTATTCCGGCTGCTTGCTTTCTTAATACTTCTAACCTTTTTTCTTCTGTATATAGTTCTACTTTGAATACTTGTTTTTGTTCTTAAGCCGATAAACCTTTACGTACTGTTCGTTTTCTTCTTTCTCTACCTTATAATTTTTTTTCAGTTTCTAGGATCATTGAGCTAACTACTGGTTTTTTCGTATTTCGATCTGATATCTAAAGTTACTGTTTTGCTTCGTAGCTTCTCTCGTTGGTGTATTTTGTAAGGTTTTATATGAACGTGTGTGCATTTTTTCTTCAACAAATCTATTCTATTAGGTCACGCATTGCGAAGTACGATAATGTTTTCTAACACACGCGTTACTACAAAACCTTTTACACGTCTATCTAGAGAATGTGTTGTCTCTTCAATTGTAAAAGCCACTGTTGTTGCTTTTGCATCTACTTCTTCAGTTGCTTCTAATTATTCTCTGCTGTTTCTTTTTTCTAATTGTTCTCTCCTTTTCAATTAGTATCGCAAGCGTCGTAAGTGCTAGTTCACTTTTTGGGCTTTTGACTTTTGACATTTGCTATTCTTCAAGTTTATGCTTTTTGGTTTTGGTAGCTCGAATCTTGAGATACGTCGTTGCTATCTTGTTGGTTACGGTTTGGTCTATTTGCTTTCTCCCATTTTGCTGTCACCGATGTTTTTTCTTTGGTTAAGTTTTTGATAATTTTTTTTGGTTTCTTTCTCTTTATCTTACTTCAGGACTAACTACATTTTTTTTGTATATAGTTATATTTGTTTAGTCACCTTTTTTGGATTGGTACTTCATATATCAAATTCTCTCTTTTGCTTCTGGATTTAGTTTTTCTTTTTCTTTTTGAATTCTTCGTTCTATGACTAACTGTGATATCTTTTCTTTTCTTGTTTGTATATGTTTTCGGCGGTTAGTTTGACACCGTAGTGTGGTTTTTCTTTTCTACGAAGTAAAAAACGAATCAAGACTTACCTATCTTCGACTTTCCCTATCTCTATATTTTCTACTTTTTATTTTTTTCTTCTTGAGTCCAAGGCTTTTCTATGTGCCAACCATTCTTCTATCTCTTTGATTTTTTGTATGCCTCTTGGGCAGTTGGTAAGGCATTAAAGGATTAGTCACTCCCTTTTGTTTCTTCTACGAAAAGAAAAAAGAAACAGACATCTTCATCTTGTCCTATCTTTTTCCGTCTTTCTTACTTTTCATTTTTTTTTATTTGCTCCTTACAATTCGCTTTTAGGACAATTGTTCATTTTTGTTTTTTTTTTAAATTTTGGTTTGTTCTTTGAACATTTTTTTTCTTTTTAGTAATTTTCTTTTTTAGTGTTTACTGTGCGCAACTGTTTTTTTTTCTTTTCTTTTCCCATCAATTTTCTTGCTTTATCGGGTTTAATGGGTTTTAGTTTTGTTGTTTTGTGGTTTGAAACTGCAATGTCGCCTTTTGTGCTCTAACTACTTCCGCTTAATCGGCATTTTTGATGATGTCAGTTACTGTTAGAATATTTATTTTCATTAGGTTTCTTTTACTCTTAGAATATTCTAATCTGTTCTTTGGCTTTTTGGTTCTAATGCGACATTCCAACGCAATAAGCACTAACTAACGATGTTCGATTACCAAATGAAACTTATTAGTGTTTGGTTTTTTGGTGACTGCAGTTGTGACTTGGATTACTGATTTTTTTTCTTTGTTTTTTAAGTAGTCTGACTTGTGTCGATTTGGATCATTATGGTCTGTTTTGTTTTTTTTTGAGGTAAAAAAATCTCATATTGTTTTGGAGTATCTTTCCGCTTTATCCGACTTTTGTACACATTTGATTGGTGATACTTAGCAAACTGGGAAAACATTTTTCATTTACGTTTTTTCTTGGGTTGGGAATTATTGTATTTGGGTTGGTTTTGGATTTTAGAGTTCTGTCCTTGACGTATGCCTAAATTTCTATTTATGATTTTAGTTATTGCGCTCAGTAAAGTTTTTACTTCTAACTTTTTATATTCATCTGTGTTATAAACAGGTGTAGTATTTTTGCTGCTTTTGTGAAAGTCTTCTTGGGGTAAGCATTGATTCATATTTTTATGATTTACGTTGATTTTCCGTAATTGTGGTTGTTACAAGTTTTGGTGGTTTTACGAACCTGCACGGCCAAACTCTCAATAGTCGAAGAGGGGGTAGGTTCAAAAAAAAATATATATATATATATAAATAACAGATGTTGCAGGGCGCCAGAGCCTATCCCAAAGTCATACTTCCGTCTGCTCACAACAGAATAGGGTAATAAACTTGTAACTAGTTGTTAAGTTCGTAATCCCTCTACTCAGCTGTTCGAGTAGTCAGAAACAATTAGTTAATACGATAGCCATAGGAAACAGGTATATTGTCATAAAAGAATATTTAACCAACATAACAATTTTAATGTAGAATCACTAAGGTTTATCACAGAATATTATAGCTATTAAATACAAAGAAAATGCCAGTAGTATAGGCAACACACCGTACATAAGTAAACTTCCATAAGAAGCTATAGCGAAGAATAGTTTGTAGTAAATGACGTTTACATAAATTAGTATAATAGTATTACTGACAATCCAATACAGACATAAGACCGTACTACGCTAATGTTAACTTATCCTAACACAGCGTATAAACTTAATAAAGCATCAACGTTTATCAATCGGTATTACACAGCATGCACAACTTGGCATAAATAAAATTTATTACTTAACTCGTAAACAACGATAGTGATAATTATAGAATTAATAACAAAAGTCTCGTGAGTGACCCGTTTGACCACGTAAATAAAACAAATAAGATCACTTACCAATAAATACAGGTGTCTCCTTTGGTGTGAAGAAACGTACGTTCCCCCGACACACAACCTGCAAACAATTTGAATCGCAAACCGTGTCAAGCTAATGTCTCACGAAAGCACATCTATAACAATTATTAATTAAGATACAAACAAATATCAAGAATATAAACCGGTTGTTATATGCTGTGGTACCCCTTTTCCATGATTACGCAGGTATCTGCTGCCTGAGTAGGATCTCGACAGTTCTTAGTTAACATCGATACATTCGATTTTTGCCATAAGTCGTATGCCTCATAGAATATTTGTTTGACGAGATAGTTATTCGAAATGGACTCCTCATTAAGCATTAACAATTAGGAATAAGTATTCGCACGTGGCGGAATGGCTGTCAAAATACAGGAAGTTACAACAAAGTTTTAATAAATGAAAAGTTCCAATCTTACCCGGTGTCGACGCAAACAAATTTTAAGTGTGTTCCACTTATAGATTGGTCACCATGATGGTGTATAAATGTAGAAAATGTTTACTTATCAATCCACCGACCATTTCAAGTAGTTTCCAAGTTGAAGAGCACGTCGTAAATGACAGTCACGCGTAAAAGATAGTTAGCGGGTGTCAAAACTCGAATCTAATTTCACGTCAAAAATCCATAGGCGTACCTAACGAAGATTTCAACCGTAACAACAAAGGCGTACTTAATGAAAATTACCGTCACATGGTAGCGACTTGCGATATCGCCACATGTTGGCCAATTTAGAGTGATTCATGTCAATCCATTACCTTTCGCTGTAGATTATAATTGAAAGCACGTACTAAAGAGGGCTATTGGTTAATTAAACCACTTCCGTAACATAATCTGAGGATAAGTCGTAGTTATACTTTATGTGATATTTGGATAACCTTGGAGCAACACCTGCGGCAAGAATAGTAAAAACTACTCGGATGCTTGACGCATTTGATTACGAAAATTCATAGTTTGTTAACAAGCAACTTCCTTGTGATACGATCCTATATCTAATTTTTACTTTATTTTTTAGCAATTTTAAGAATAATGAAGCACGCATATGGTTATTTGCATGTCTTAGACAATTGTAAGTATTGGTTTATAGCACATTAAAACGTACGATCCAATCACCAAATCAAACAGAGTTAGTCGCTAGTACATAAGTTCTCCTCATAACAAATTAATTATTTATACAATTACGTTACGCGATGCTCCGTGAAACATACACATTTGAAATTTTAATTAATATTTGTTTACATATAAAAGTAAATTTTTAAAACAATTTAAAACAATAGTATTATAGTTTGTGTCTGAGAATGTTTACTATCAAACTCAACACTCTCCACATAACGCTTTTTACTAATAAAACAATAATATACATATAATATAATTACAAAATATAAGTACTGATCACACTAGAAAAATAAGAATTTGATTGGGCATGTAATGGTTTAGAAAACCTATCCACTACGTTAACATTCTATTTGTTACATTGTCCGTTTCATTTTATTTATTTTACTCAAGTTAGGTACAAATAATTAATAATACGTATGCAAAAAACTTATGTTTTAGAAAATCGTAAAGTAATTTTACTTAAAACTCATATTAATAAAATTACATAAAACTGTTTTATATAAGCGTTTTCTTTTTATCCTCCTACACGTTACAACATTTTTTGACAAGAATATGTTTTTATTTTTTTAAAATCTTTATAAGTACTTACCTTTTTATATCTTCTGCAATAATAAATGCTGCTTCTGAAAGTCAACAAATACAAATCCTTTGTTGCACAGCAATTAGTTAGTTGTGCTAGTGTACTTTTTTTTACAATGATATCAATTTAAATGCTTGCATTAAGGCATTATGTTAAAATACTTGTTGGTATTTTACTTTATAAGTACTTGTGTAAATGTAGGCAAATGTAAAAAAATCATAGTATACAAAACTGGTAAAATAAGAAAAACTGTCAATGTAAAATGTCATAATTTTTAAAAGTATTTTGTAATATTGTCATTGACGCATTTTAGCAATGTTACGTAACAGCTTAGTGCGTTTGACGTATTATAGAAAAAGTCGAAATTTTTTAGGCGATGTTATGAATGGGTATAAAAACACGCACTCGATGAGTTCAGGGCAGTTTTAAAAAATAATGAAGCAGTTTTAATAAAAAGGATTTTTAATTACAAAATCGTAGGAACAATAATTACATATGTTATACTAAATACAGTTAAGTAGCATGCATGTAATTAACATTCATGTTTTAGAATAAAAAACAATTTTATTTATGTTTTTTTTGTATTTGTTTACATTACAATAGTAAAATATTTATTTTAAAAATACAACTTGTATTACAATTAAAAACATTTTATATAAAAAAATAATATAAGTATAGACATTTAGATGCTTGTACATAGTAAGCTTAAAATGTATACGTTTAGATTTAGTTACATTTAATAACATTCACAAAAATTGAATATTGTGGCAAGTACTAAATCTGAACAAAACGTGAGTAACACGTTAAGTTAATATTAATACAATTATACATACATTACATCACAGATTCACTCAAATCTAACCTTAATTCTAATTCGTAGTCAACTTCAGTGAGTTCAGAGGTGACTTCTCCATGAGTAGGATCTCCGTGAGAAGGTTCGCCGTGAGATGAAGATGCTGATAAAAAATCGTCAATCTCACTGAACTCACTAAAAGGCAATCTTCAGGTAGCAGTAGTAACTATCCATCGACGTGCATTGTATTGAGCAGCGTAATGGCGTTGCAAAGGTCTTGTAGTACATTTTGACGTTCTCAAGTTGTTACATAAGGACCAGCGGGAAAATGGTCTCACCGAAGTTGTTTCTACAAGACCTGAAGAGTTACTTGTGCTGTTACCTGTGTCAATGTTATAACTATTACTTAATATTGATTTTAGTAATATTAAATGTGTGAATGTATATATTATGGTAAACGCATTCTTTGTGGCTTCATTGTAATTTGTAATATTTCTAATTTAATCTACTGTAAAGTAGGTATTAATCAATTTTAATATATATACACACATGTTTGTATTTATTTAAAATTTAGCAAAACTAAAATTAATAATGCAAACGTGTTTTGCTTATGACAGAAAATTGACTCAACTAAATAATAAAACAAACATGCAGTGTCATAGATAGTTTTTTTTTATATTTATGTTGTCATTTACGTTAAATGTATTATTGTACAATTGTGATATAAAAAAGCATAATTAAAAATCTGACTAATTTAGAATTTATTGAATAGGTAATTGTATGTATGTACATTTTTGTTGTCTTTAACTTTACAAAAATAAATATTAAATCAGAAATAAACGTTTATAGCACAAAGTTTGCAGTTATTATTTGAAAAATACAATAATATTTTTATAAGATTGAACTTCGTTAAAGATTTGATGTTATGCAAATATTTTTTAAATGTATTTTGAAGTATTTTAATTTGTAAATTTATGTGATTATGTTACAGAATACGCTGCATCTATTTATATTATTTATAAATAAACTGTAAATTAAATAATTTAAATTTATTATTAAGAACCAGATTTTTTTAGTACAGTAGACATGTGTTTAAACCATTTTCTATGCTACCAAGCTTACAAAACCCTAGGAAAACATAATGTTAATGACAAATTAGATCGACCAATCATGTACCGCAATTCGTTTAACTACATTTAAAATCATAAGCATGTTTCTCGACATATTGGTTCTCTTTACAATGTTACTTTTGGCTTTTCATATTACTTTTTGTTAAAATGTTTGAAATTTTGTCTTCTTTGGGTACAAAACCGTACCTTTACAACACTTAGGTTGAAATTATTTCTAATTAATTTGTAACAGGGAATAAATTATTTATTGTAATTATAATAAAAAAAAACAGTAATAAATAAAATATTTTTTTTATATTACAGATGTAATCTATGAAAAGCAGAACCCAAAAAGTTGTTCATTCTTAAGCACGAAACATTATTCGTAATGTTATTAATTTATTTAATAAACAAAAAGTAGCTGCTTAATGAATATTTAATTGAAAAAACTACTACACTCATACTTAAGAAATCTAGAAAAGTAACGTCGAAGTAACGTCGAATTGGTGTAGATAAATGTATACAATCAATTATCAAGTATCTAGAGTCAAGGTATTAAAGAAAAAAAGACAAAATCAATTACACAAGAAAACGTAAACGTATGTTTTAAAACTTAGGTTTTGTTACAAGAAATGCTGAAATAAAGACAAATTTTAATAGCTTGGAGTTCACGATATTTAAGAAAGCTAAGTGAGGATGACACTAAAGACAATAATAAACAATGAGTTACATACTTACATTATACTTAAAAATTTTTCGAAAAAAAAACCAAGTGTGTATGGATGTGAACAAGGCAACGAAATATTATAGTGATTCATTTGAGTTTGCAAACAATTGCTATCATGATGACATGAACCATACAAATTTTATGCAATGACTGGAAAAGCAACTTATTCTAAATTTACCTGCCAATGGTCTCATTGTAATGGATAATACATGTCATCACTTGAAATAAATAAACAAACTTCTGACTCAGAATAATTGCAAAAAAGATATTCGTTCGTGATTGGAAGCAAAAATGATTTCTACAACAACTGTAATGCAAAAAGCAGAATTATTAATGTTACTAAAGCAGTATCTCACAATAAAAAGTTATTTTATGTATAAATTACTAAGGGAGTATGGATATATTGTTTAATTTCTTCCTTATCATTGCACTTAAATCCATTTAAATTCATATGGATTTTTGTGCAAAAAAGTTAATGTCACACGAGATATTGATATTGAAAAATTGGTTCAGAATGCCTTTTCTGAAATAGCAAAGTTTGAAAAACGCATTGTAATAATGTGTTACATCTTTATAAAGAAATGTAGAAAACAGATTGTTTGTGCAAATTTTAACGTTTGTAGTGAATAATAGTGACTCAGATAAGAACGGTTGGCAAACTGAAGAAATTAAATCTTCAGGTAACGACAATTAATTAATTATTAACTATATTAATTTATTATTATCTTTCTTGTGTTTTTCCAAGTGGTAATTGTTTTTATCCTAAATAGGAGATCGGTGGTAAGTTAGAAATTAATTTGGTTTGGATATGTATTGGCGACGTTTCGCAGACTAAAATGTGTTTGCTTCTTCAGGCCAAATTATCCTGTGCAATAATTACAATTTTGATCTGCAACTGCTTGCAATGAATTGTCCCAACAGTTGACTCTTGCCTACCACCGACCTCGTATTGGAATCAAAACAATTACCACTTAATTATTGACCTTGGTAGTATTGTATTCATTCATATTTTTTTAATTTTTATACAAAAAATATTTTTTTACTACAACTTATGCAATCAATTATGCATTTTAAAAATAATTTTAAATATTGGCGCAAAAATAATTTTTTATTAGACTATATCTTGTTGTTTCCCAGACACACTTATCAAAAGATTTTGTAAACTTGGCGAAGCTGTAGTAAGTTGTATTGTCACATGCAAATAAGGTATTAAACTTAAGTTTAGAAAAAACAACTTGTTTTTGAAACCAATGTTTTAGATCCTTTAAAATGACAAGCAACAGTCGTAAAGTGACTAAGTAGTATCTCTGTTATTATATTGAAACATTCGCGATATTTTTGTAAATATTGAGGGCGTTTACGTACTTTTTGTCTACGTCTAGAACGTTCACGAAAGAATTTAGGAGATTCTCGAAAGATGGCAGAAATGTATAAATGCGGTACAATAATCGTTACAACATTATAGCACTTGCTGGAGTTGGCTTACGTTTTGAATTTATTTACTTTTCGGTTTGTAATTATTAAAAATGATCATTTATCGATTTAATTTGTTTGTAATATACAATTATAAAAAAATTTACTGCTATTATTGCTGATAAATTGTACTAATTTTTTTTTAAGTTATTGTACTATAAGTATAAAACATTAGTTGCCAAAGCAAAAATTTTTATTCAGCAGGTACATAGTAGTCTTTTGATAACTAAATCAATATATTAGAAACAAACATATTGTCTGTTTTTGTTTTAAATTTGCTACAAACTGCAAAGTGGTATTGATTACATGGATAATTTAATTTACTTAAAACAGTATGTTTCTAAAAAAATGATTTAACATTTCAACGAATAAGTACTACTAAAATATTTATTTTGCATGTATGTGTTTGTTTTTAATTTATAAATTCAGTAAATAAAAATTTAATTTTTAAATAACTTTAGGCGGATGTCATTGTTAGAAAGTAATACAGATGTATAAAACAAAATCTGAATTATTTGTATTTTCTGTTATGAGAGTTTTTTTTATTTCCAGTCGGTACATAATTTTATTTTTAACTTTTAAAGTATTATTTATATATGTTTGTAATCAAAATTAATATATTTTATTGGTTTGTTATTAGAGTTTAAGCTTATCAAAAAATCATTACTTCTCAAACGCTGTTGTTGACGTTGCCATTGTTGTCGTAATCTGTACTTCTTTGATTAAAATTACACAATATCGCAATTTAAACAGTACCAATCGATTGCATTAATATTCGAATACGTTTTTATATTAAAATTTGTTTTTTTTTGTTTTTTAAAAATATTTACTTGAAAACTGGTAGTTTTAGTAAGTTTTAATTACTTATGAATTGGTTAACTTAAATTAATCAAAATTATTTGCAAATTAATTTATTGCAAGTTAATTTATTGTAGTTTTTTAAAAATAGGAAAACTAAATAATTTTTAATGTTTATTAGTTGTAAAATTATCAGTTTTTTTTTGTAGATAAATTGACGATTGCTTTTAAGGAACTAGTCATTTTCTTATTAAAATTTTTTTAGGCGATTTTCAGTCTTGTAATTTCAGACCGGTAGTAAGTGGAGTTCTTCTTTGGAGCGTAAAATTGGGTTTGGTTAAGTTGATTCATTTCGGTTCTTTGTCTCGATAAAGCCTCCTATAAAAGTGAACAAAATGTTGTCAACTTTGGTTACAACATTAACGCGGTCTAAACCCGGAAAACGTTAATATTTAAAAAAATTATTTAATCAAAATATAATTTTACAATGTTTTTTCGATTGTATTTTATATTTGTTATAATTTAGTTGTATTTATCTTAAAGCTTTTTTAAATACTCGCATCTTTTTTTATGTCACAATTTCCAAATTCATCATATGATACTATTTTTATACTAATTCTAATGTATATTAATAACTTTATTTTAAAATAAATTGTGTCAACACATCTAAAATTATTTATCATACTAAAATATCTAGTTAACAAAAAGAATATAAAACAATAAATTATTATGTACTTTTACTTGTTTCTGAAATTCCTTTCCTGTGAGTTTTATCATCTATTGTCGGCGTCGTTTTGTTTTACAAAGTTTTTTTACATATGTGTACGGCAATGCCTTTAAATATAATCCAGTGCGTTATCAATAAAAACTTAATGCAAATAATAAGCAAAACAATGTGCTCTGGAACAAAAACAGAACCACATAAATTTGGCAGCGTTAATTAACATATGGTTAATAAAATTTGTTATATTTATCCATAATGGTAAATGCTAAAAAAAGTTATAAAACTTAAATAATTAAAATATTAAAGTTTCTGTTAGTTACAAAATTTATAGAGTAAGACGACTTAATCAATATATTGATTTTTGTCTTGAAATATTTTAATGGAATTTTTATAATCAATTAATAGGAATATGACAATTTAATATTATTTTTAAATATGTTGCTTTCGTTTAATTAATAAATCATTTGTCTTAAAAATACCTAAGGTACACGTGTATTAAAATTAAAGTTCACTATTTTGACGACCTTTGGTTCTATATTACCTATTTAACGTAGTTTTTAGTTTTATATGTAGTTAATTAAGTAAAATATTTAATTTATAAGAAATTCTACGCAATAAAAGAATACGAATTATTAGGTGCTATTATGTTAAAAAACACTCATATATATTAATATTTTATTTATTATTTATATATAAACGTCATAAATATTAATATTTTTGTAAGATATTTTCTAAATAGATTAGTATGTTTAAAAATATTTTGAAAATTGTTTAGGCGCATCAGTAGTAGCTTGTGCTTTGGATTCTTATTTCAATATGTATGTTATGTTCTTTAATTTTTTGATTTCTTCGCCATTTTGTCATGCATTCGATCGTTAAATCTACAAGTGTGTTAACCAGTGATTAATTCTTAAACGAGTTAAAATGACTTTAACTGTTGTTTTTTTAAAATCTTATTGAAACTAATTAAAATGTGATCATTAAATTTCACAAAATTTTAAAGTTTTATGCAATTCCATAAATTGTTATGCAGTTTCAACAAAATCAATGATCATAAAATTTTTGAGAAATAGCAGTACGGTTGACAAGTAAAATTCGTTTAATTTAGTTTTAATCTCAGTGTTGTGCGGCGCTGTCTTCTACACAATCCAATCCCATATTTAAATTTTTTTCTCATAAGTATCAGCTATCCATATTATCATAGAGATCAGTGCGTAGGCTATACTTATTTTGTATTGTCAAGGTATTCTTTTGTTTACAAAATCAATTGTTTGTGAACTACCTGGTGATTTGAGTTGTACTTATGCTATTTTAGTGTAATTTGGGTTGCTACTTAAATTACATCAAGAAATAAAGTAAAAATTTGGTTTTAGTCCAGAACCCCCTTAATGTTCACCTATAAAAATTGTTCTGTCGTATGTATCACTTTTTGTAGTTGTTTGTTGTTGTTATGAAATAAACAATTCATTATTTTTTTCACAATTTGCTCTGATTTGCATCAATACAAAATACACATTGTAATTTATGAGTTGATGCATAAGTTTTTAGCTTTTTTTGTTTTTAAGGTGATAGTGTTTTGGAAACAAATTTGTTTGAGAAACATCAAGGTCATTTTATTGGCATAGTATTGTTTTATTGAAAACTTTTTTAATTTTTTTATTTGCACAAAGTTAGAAGTAATTATTTAAGTATAAAAAATTCAACATTTATATTTGTTCGAGTTTAACCGAGGAGTTAAAGTATCGGAAGCCGCTTGAACTATTTATGCCGTTTGCAAAAAGAACGCCATGGTTATAAATGGTTTTCTTAAAAAAGCGCATTTTAATATCAAGGAAAACTATCCGGCTTTAATAAAAGTCAATTAACTCTGAAATTGGCAATCATAAACAAAGCAAATTCAAGTTTAAATTTAAAAAAACGTTACGAACTTATTCATAAACCTGATATAACTAACATGTCAAACTTACTCACTTGTGAGTACTTTATCTAACTTATAAATAATATTTGATCTCCGTCACCGAAATTATGTTAAAATTATAAATTAAAATAAATTAAAATATTAAACGTATAAACGATGTTAAAAATCGATTAAAAATCTAACAGAATTCCATCAAAAATATAAATGTAATTATTTATTTTTAGCTTTTTCTAATACTCTTTACTTACCACTCTGTCAACCCAGCTTATTTTGAGCATCCGTCTGTACAACCATATCTTGAATATATAATTTTGGATTTTAATTATATATTTAAACCTGTTACACTCTAATTTTATTCTGCGTTTTATGTTTCTAATACCTAACGTTTTTTTATTTATGAATTTTGTTTAGTTACTTGAATTGGCAATATAGATTTTACCGCCAAAATTGTTGTAATGTAGTAGGAGAATTATGTCTTTCATAAGATGGTTTATATTCTCAGAGCATTTAATAACATATTTGGGTTTTCTGTTATAAACCTTCGTTTATTCTATATTCTAAATAACGTCACTTAAAAAAAATGGTTAGACTGTATGTGGTAAATTGTGAAAAATTAGCTCAGTTTTTTAGTCAGATAATTAAACCGTTTTGATTAAATTTTTTGAACATCTTTCTACATTTTCTAACAAAAACGCGAAGACATAATTCGATTTACACAAGTAGGTGGCTCCTCTGCTGTAGTTAACTACCTTACAAAAACTAACTTACTAGCAACGTTTGATGGCAGAGCCATCTTATAGCTACAATTATTATTAACTTACTGTTTTATAGCGCGATAGTAGATACGTTGTTTACTACAGGTGTTGACGTTTTTGTAGGTTAAACTGTCAAAAATGAAAATGGTCACGTTGCTTTTAGAACAGTTTTAACCAATAATATCCGACTGCAAAAGTTTCGTCAATTGATTAAAACATCAGGCTAGTTAGAGTAATTACTTGAGATTCGCTGGACTAAGTACGACTTAAATAAATACATGATTTCGTGGGTTCATTTAATATTATTATGGAGTACAAATACCAACTTGCAAAACATCAGCCAATGTTCTTATAATAGTGACTTTAACTAAAGGTTCATGCTACTACATAGAAAAAACAACGCTTACAGTAATCACAATTCTAGTTTATGTTATCAATGTGCATGTAAATTCAATTAAAAAGTACACCTTTTGTTTACTTGTAAACTCAACTGCTGTCGCACTTTTTTTTCGGTAAATGGTCTGAAGTCTGATTATCAGTTATCGTCGGTGTGATGATTACGTGCCGTCTAAAATTGTAATGATCGAGCGTCAAGACACTCACAAACTTATCTTAGTAGATTAAATAAGTTTTAAAATTTTGATGCAATAAAAAATATCATTCGGTTATTGTTCGGAGTCCCTATGTGATTCTATTAAGCGGCGTGCACTGTATTACAATATAATATCAGCACAAAAGCTAATAATATTTTTCTAATTTATTTTCTGCAAAACAACTGCTCACATAGATTTTGACAACCTGACATATTTCACCTAGTAGAAATTCTAGAAAGTTTACTTTAATACTATAAGTGTAAAGTATATATTCTATAATTTGTTTAATATAACAATAAAACTATAACGAAAAAAAATAGTTAAAACTAACTAGTGTAAGTTCTGTTAAAAAGCCAAAAAGTAACTGCAATGTGTTGCATGTTACTAATACGATTGTATTAATTTTGTTGTTTATTAATTTAGTTTTAACGGTAAGTTGTTTGTCTACTCTATAGGAAAAAAAATCTGTAAAAATTGCATGAAAAATCTAAAGTCCAAACACAAAAAATATTTTATAATAATTTTATTTATATTTTAAGTTACAGTTTATCATATTAGCAAGACTGAAGTCAAAACAAAACAGAAAAAACTGGAAAAATATCTATGCAATGCTAGAGACAAATATTAACAATAAACATAAAAATAATAAAAAGCCAGTTGATAGCATATTTAACAATACCTTAACAAAAACAAACTTAGAGAACCACGGTATAACTCAAGAGAAACTATTTAAATGAGCAACAGCTGTGAAAACGTACATACAATTAAAAATACAAGTACATAATTAAAAAAAGCAATCTGAACAGCGTAACTGTTACAATCAACTAACAAAACAATTGCTAAAAATAGATAAGCAGCGTATTAAAATGATAATTTTTTACTGTATCAATTAACCAATAGAAATATTTTATTTTATTGAATTTTTGAAAATTCAACCAATCATCAACGGATTACAGCGATAACACCACGGGCGTGGTGTTATCAGGCAAAGCAGACATGATATATTCAAATGTCAAATTAAATGTCAGATAGTAAATCAATTCATAATGATGATACACAGATTTGATGATATTTGTAAGTACAAAATTAACTAAATTCCTTTAGAAAATACACCATAAAACACAATTAATTGGTATTAATTGATTAAAAAACTTGGAAAGTAGTAAAAAATTATCTTACCGAATACCCCTCGAGCATTGATAAATACTCAAAATTTTGTCGTAGAGAATGTTTCAAGCGTGTTTCTTTAAGGTAATATTACCAAGAAACACGCTTTCAACAATCTCTATGACAAAATTATCTCGGTATTATCAATGCTCTAGGGGTATTATAGCTGATAATTATTGTAACAAAAATTAGAACAGTATAAATAATAAATTAAGAAAAACAAAGTTTCAGAGTCGAGTGACAAGGTAATCGAACTAATAAAACATGCAACTACATGAGTACTCAAAAGAATTTGTGTTATTTTTAGCAATGTTTAGCTGCAATTAAGACTTCAAACTACAAATACCTAAAAAATATGATTTATTTGTGGAAATTTTTTTTACTACAATTTAAAAAATCAGCAGATTGCTAATATAGCACTAATTTTAATACTGTATTAAGAAACTGTAATTATATAACGTGAATAAATTATACATTTTTCTTAATGAAATTAAGAATTTAGAACTGTTTCAATTCTTTGAAGTTGTTCGTGCACAATCTCTGCTGTTGAATACGCCATGTAATTAAATTCGTTTGTCTTGTGGTAACAACAGAATGTAAAAGTTTTAGTATTGTGTGGAACAGACTTTTTTTTAAAGCAAAATTAAACTGTTTGTAGTATGTCTTGCTATGTATATGTTAATAGTATTTATTTTTAAATTGTGTCAAAATTATTTTGTTTAAAAACATAATATTTTTACTAAAGAAATAGTATTTTGATACAAACCGTTGGCACGCATATGGGTTAATACAATACGTTTAAAACTTTAGCTAAACATAGAACAAGACAAATGTCAGTCTAGTTCAGTTTACGATATCACATTATAAAGATTTAAAACGTTTTGCAGTTGCGCAAGTAAATGCTTCTTTAGACATTTAAATCAATTTAATAAAACTTAAAATAAAACTTATACGTAAATAATATTTTTAAAACAAAAAAGTTTTAGTAAATGTAAAAGGATTAATATTTAAAAAAATTTAAGTATTTTGGCAAATTAATTGATTTTATATTCAAATTAACGATACAACAAATACTGCATTTTACATTACAATTTTATTTTGGTTTTACAAATTTGTTTTTGAGTTATACCACTGTCACAAATTAAAAAATAATGTTAACGTAAAATAAAAACAAACTTGTTTGTACAAAATGGTATTTTCAATACAATTTAATGGTGATATTTTATAAAGCAATTTTTTTTAAAAGTACTAATTTAATAGGTATATTGTACGTAGGTAAAAACTTGTTCAAGTAATTGATTAAGAACTTTATAAACGTAAACTGTTTTTAAAATGTTAATTAAATGTTTGTTTTATTTTAACAAAACCAAAGTTAAATATTAATATAAAATAGCATAAAATAAGAATGTAACTGTTCGTTAATTATTTTACAAATTAAATTTATATTTGATAAAAAGAATTTATAGATAAAGTAAAAAAATATGTATAAATATTACAAATTTAAATAATAATAATAAACGTTGCTACCAATTAATTATTGACCATTGTATGTTTAATGTTTTATTTATTATTAATTAAATACTAGCTCATAAAGTTGCCGATGTTCTTGGTCGGTGGATTGATCCACTTGATATTATTCTGTAAGTTTTATGTGTTAAAAATTATCTGTTAATTTAATTCTGTTGTTACTATGTTGTTGACTTACGAGTTTAATAAATTACAGGTGGCAAATGGCAAACTCACAGCTTTCTATGATGCACGCCACGCCGTCTTAATGCTGTTACAAAAAATGATTCATACCCATAGCTTCATACCGACGCTGTCTTAAATCGTCTACGTGATGCAACATATTTAAATTGGAAAAATCTTCATGTGCCTAAACTGTTTTATGTGTTCCAGGCAAAGGCCTCTTTGAGTTTGTAGTGTGTTAAACCGTCCACAAACACTACAGCATGTTATAGATCGTGTTTTATTGGACGGAAGTTTTTGTTGACAATATTATTATTGCGTTTTCTACTTTTGAAACATGTATCGGTACTTTACGCTTAGTTGCTTCTTGTTTAAAGAGAGCTTTCGTTACAATAAAAATTGAAAAATGTCAATTTTGTCAACCGTACTTTTCATTTTTGGGTTTTGTAGTTGATAAAAAAGGTTTAGGTACTGATCTTGGTAAAGTTTCTGCCGTTGTAAATTTTCCTACGCCTAGAAACACAACTGAAATAAGACGAGTATGCGGACTTATTGGTTGCTATCGTCCTTTTAGTACAGATTATGCTGTTTTGTGTGCGCCAATTACTTTTCTTAAAAGAAAATCTAAGGGTCAAATTATTGCGTGGTTCGATAAAGGTGAAGTTGCTTTCCAGGAAATTAAACGTTGTATTATGTCAGCTCCCGTTGAGTTTTTAATTCAAACTGACGTTAATGATGTAGCGTTAGATGCTGTATTATTTCAAAGTTTGAATGACGGTTTAGAACGTACTATCTCTTTTTCAAGTTGTACATTAACGTCTGCTTAAAATAAGTATTCCGCTACAGAACGAGAATTACTTGGTGCTATTTTTAGAATTAATTTTTTTTGTGGTTACGTTGAAAGTACTCAGTTTACAGCTATTATACATTGTGCTGCTTTGAAATAGTTTGATAATTTAAGAAAACCAACGGGTTCAGTTTACGTTTAATGTCAAAAAAAAACAAAACATTGTGCTTGATTTGTTATTTCGTGCCGCATTTTCTATAGATTTGTCTTTCTCTTCTGATAAATGGTACCATGATATGATTAATAAATTTCTGATCAAACTCGGATCAATATCCGTTGTTTAAGATAGACGGGAATTCTTGTACTAGTATCTGCCTTCGCTGTTACATTTGGAATTAAACTTATCTGATTGAAAATTAGTTGTTTCTTTTCCGAATTGTACCAATATTCTACAATAGTGTTACAAGGCCCCTATGTCTTCTAATTTGGGCATGTCTAAAACTATGACTAAAATAACCGATTTGCATTATTGCCCTAAGTTGAAAGTCTTCGTTAGTCAACAGCTCACAAAAGTGAAAACACTTTACGTCCCGGTTATGTGGAAAAAAAACAATTTTCTGTTTCAGTTAGTTAGTATGGCTTTGATAGGTCCCTTGCCCGAAAGTAAAAAAAAGAAATAAATATTTGTTTGTAGTAACTGTTTGGTTTACTAAATTTGTTATGGTTTAGCTTCTTCGAATGGCTACTACAAATGAAAATTTTACTATCTCTGATACTTCTAAAAACTACTCTAAAAAAGTCGCTCCGAAATTTGTTTCGTGCGAAGTTACGAAGTTTATTTCTCCTCGAGTTTATTAGTTAGAAGATTTTGATGGCACTGATCTTGAATGCTTTCACGTCAAAGACCTAAGAAAATTTCTGTGACTTTTCTGACAAAAACTAATCCAATCAATTAGAGCTAGTTGCTTCTTCTTTTGTTTTATAATAGTTAGTTGTATACTTCTTTTGACGATTATCTTTTGTATGGTTTTTATCTGCGTGTTTATCACTTGTTTATCACACATTCCCGCATTTTATAAAAAAAAACAAGAGAATGATAAAAAAAGTATTAGGTATATGTATTGTAGGTACAAATTTACAAGTAATGAAATGAAATTATGATACAGAACTACTAATATTTTATTCTGAAATAAGTAAACATTTTTGAGGAAAAGTTGCAAGTAGTAACCTATCTTTTCCCCAAAATTCCACCTGACGCAGTTCTAAAAACTCAAAGTAAAATGTGTAGACCAATCAGAAACTAGATAATTCAAAATTACAAGAAAATCATCATCAGTTTTAGGTCACTTAAAGAAGCTAAAAAAAACTAAACGCAACATTTTTGTTGGTTGTGCACTAAATAGTTTTAGATTATTTAATGAACAAAAACAAAAAATTGTTGTCTACGGAGATGTATTAGAGAACTCTAAACATCAAATTGAACAAGAAAAAAACAAAAACGTTAAAGTTATCAGAATGAAAAAAAATTAAAAAGTAAAAAAATAGAATAGAAGAAAATAACAAATAAAAGAATGATAATTTAAGTGAAACTACAGCAAAAAATATATTAAAATTGTGAGACCAGGAAGATAAGAAAAGATCATTAAAGAAAAATCAAAGCTGGGACTATGTAGACACTAATGAAACCAATAGAAAGTACGCTCAAACAAAAAACACGAGTGTTTAAAACTTAAGATGATAGCAAATAAAAAGTAAGATTACTTGTCAAGGGTTCTCAGCAAGATCAAGGCTTGAACCTTGAACAAATCTTCAGTGTAGTGGTTTTACGTTTTATTTATTAACACTTACGTTTAAAAATAACTACATTCTTAAGAAAATTGGTATAAAAACTTTTGTAATAAGTTGAAAATAAAAAAGACAACTAGTAGTGGCACTTTCAAGCACAGAAGTCGGATACAGCTTGTGTAAAAAAACTTTTATTTTTAAAAACACTACTTAACAAAATTACAGACAACGAATGTGCTATTTAAAAAAAAGGACAATTTTAAAAAAGCAAGTACGTTGACGTCAGATTACAGTTCGTAAACGAAAAATACGAGAAGATTTGATAGGAATTAGATATTGTGCAACGGATGAAATGATTGCAGATATGTTTACGAAACCATTAGATAATAATTACTTTTTATCACACCTTGTGAGTAAGTAAAATTGTATTAGATTTTGATTTGAATGTTATTTGTAAAAAAGTTTTAATAATCATTAGGAGAAGGGGTTTAAAAAGAATAATTATTAGATGGAGTAAGTAATTTAAAAAGAAGAGTATGTATATTATCTTGGCAATATGTAGCTATGTTGAGTTATGCGTATGAGAAATATAACAAAATAGCTTTTCATAATAAAAATATAATTTTACTGTTGTGTTAACTTAAAATTAAGAACAACTAGAAGTAGAACGCGGTCTTTTCAAGTTAAGCCGGTGACTACATTATTTATTATTTTGAAATAATGCCCCATAAAGTTCTCCTGAGAAGCGGATAAAATTCTCTCAAAAACATCAAGTTTCTATTAAGTTGTAGTTCTCATGAGAAAACGGCACATCGTGTTAGGTTTGTAATACCGTTTAAGTTATGTTAGCCTACAAATGTCAAATAATAAAAGAAATCGTTTGAGAAATAATTCAAGTAAGTGTCAACATCGATTTATTTTTTAATTCTTCTATTAGCAGGTTTGTAACATTTTTTGTTGCAATATTACTAATTATGGATTTGAATAAAATATTGGAAACTAATTTAAAATTAGCAGACTTAGGTACAAGAAGCAGGAGATCAAATTGAACAATTTTGAAATGAGTATACCCATACATTATTATGATGAAGAACACGTTGCCAGGGTGATTACGACTGTGTTTCTGCAAGGCTATTGCAAAGACGTATAACTACGACACATTATACTCAAGGAAAAAAATTAGTTTGTAATATTACAAATAATATTAATGTGTTTTCGATATTTATCTACAAGTATTTTTTGTTAATTATAACTTAGTAAATTAAATTAACTATTATTCTACGAAGTTTTGTTTTGCCATTGTTGGCTCAAAGTTTTTAAAGTGAAAAAGATAATTCCTTTAAATATCATTTCTTTCTTCTTTATTCTCCAAACTAAAAATCAGCTTGGTTTTTTATAAAATCTAATAAAGTATCTTTTTGAGCTTGTCTCACTCGACCACTTCGCACGCTTTTATTTTCATTTTTCCCAAAACTACCAATTAAATAAGCAAGTTATGACGTTGACTGCACGGAGTAGGTGACAGGTAAATTTTGGTTTTGTTTCAAATATTCAAGTATAAAATAAAATTGATTGTTATTCTCAATTTTGATTAGTCAAAATCAAAAAATAACACTGGGACGCTGTATAAAGCGCAATGTCATCTTTATATCAAATCTTTACTTAACTACGTTCAAGAATAAAGGTTAATAAATTAGAAATTAGAGAAACAAATTGAATTCTGAGAGAAGTGATTTTATATTTAATCCTGATAACTGCGCAGTTCTCTTGATCTGAAGAATAGACGTCTAGGTATAGATTTTCACGTTTCGGAAAAATACTCGTTCTTCAATTGGAAAATCCGAGGGAGTATAAAAATCTACAAAGACCGCAATAACTTTAACCATAACCATGCTTACTAACTATTGCCTTTTTGGTTTTCCGTTATTACTCTTTTATTAATTTATCTATAAGCGACTTATTTAACAAATAAATAGTGCAAATGCTTTAAACACAAGTATTTTGTACAAAAATGCATTTAACTGCCATTTGGCACCGCCGTTTTGGCACTGCCGATTTGGTGCCAAGACATTTAGGCGCTACGACATTTCGGCTATAGGTCTTTTTAGCGCTGAGGCATTTAGGCGCTAGGATATTTTGGTGCTACAAGACAAATTGTTTTGGCTCGTAGATGTTTTCGCGTTGACTTCGGTATGTTTATCGGATGTTAATAATTGTGTAATTAACTTTTAACTTTTAAAAACAAATAAACAAAATTTATTAATTTATGTGTTTATTGGAAAGAAATGTATGTGTTTAAAACTTGTATTTGTGGCAGCATCCAAATCAACTTAATTATATTCTTACTCTTGCATATATTTTGTAAACCTACCATAATTTGCGAATACTTTTGATTCGAAAAGCAATTGGTGATACTTTGCATGATTGGCTTGACACAGATTGGTTCCGTTATTGCATCCTTACCACCAGTGGTAGGTCAATCGGTACTTCTTAAAACACAGAAAATAATCAAAATAAATGTTTTGTGAGCAACTGCCCATTCCGGCAAAATTCAAGAAATTTATTTGTTTTTATTAAATTTTCATTAAAAAATTAAGTTTTTTTTAACTTCAATAATGATTTGACTTTTTATCTCATACGGAACTTATTTCGCGTCAACAACATCATATTTTTTAAATAAAATAAACTTTAAAATGTTTTGAAAAAGTAATTAAACAAAAAACAAAAACTACAAATTAAAGTTAACAAAAACTTTAAGTTTCTGATTCAGAAAGCAACTACTGTGGCGATTTAAACACTTTACAAACAATACAGATGTTTCACCTTTTCTGATGTTACATTGGAGCATTGAAACTGCATTGAAGTAGAATTAAAAATCTCATATTTCATGTTATACAAATTAAACTCGAAATGCATTCGTGTTCTTTGTCGTTATGTCAAGTATGTCCTTTAAGTAATCAAATTATTTTGTTTTATATGACAAGTTTTTAAAATTTTCACAATTATACTTTCTGACTCAGTAGAGCGGTCTGATGAAGTACTGGTTCATCAGCACGAAACGTCGCAAATAAGCTGAACTCGTTGTTTCCGTGTATCTTCCTAAAAGAAGGGATTATTAATGTGATCAAAACTCAAAAAAGTAAACTTTTTACCAGGAGGGGAACTTTTTTTCAATATATTCAATATATTGTAATACAATAATCATAACGCACTTATTTGAACATTATTCATTCACATATTATGGGTCCATTTCATAATTATACAAAATATCGCGTAAGTATTCTAAAATTTGAGTATTATTGTAACGTTCAACTACTCTTTTTATACGTCTATCAGCATCCAGCTACTCATTCAATTTTTTTGGCGGACTCCTTCTCGCTAGCATTAGCTCATAAAAAACATCACGCCCTTTCTACATTTTTATGTTATGTTATGTTATATGTTATGAGTGCCCACAAGTTAGAGTGGTTCATCGCAAGTTGTTCATGTAATCTTCGATGAGCCGCGTCAGCATGGTTATTAGTTCTGTTAATATTTTTTAATACACGATTATAAACAGACCATACTTCAATACGAAAAATTGCACATCGTCTTACATTTTCCTTTCGGTTGGGACGACCTACATAATTATCCTTTAACCATTTCGAAATGGGTTGTAGTTCTTGTGATAGCAATTGTTCTAAGGAATTGATTGCCTCATCTACATCGGCGGATGCAACGAACGCCAGCAAAGTAATCATTTTTGCAAATTATGCATCGTTATTCTACCGACCAAGGAGACCTTGTTCGCTTTTAAAGCGTTTTGCTAGAAATACCTACACTGATAAGATAATGGAGGTGTACATTTAAAAATTTCGTCAACAAACCAGTGGTCGCATTCAGTAAATATCTGTAATAAATACGTGACAATTTAGATGTTAATTAAAAATATATATCATATTTTCTTAATTAGATTTTTTACCTACAGAGAACGTGCCTTTTCAAAAATCAAAATTCGGTTTGGTAGTGGTCCGTTGTCAGCCAACATTTCTTTCATAATCGTACAATTTGTATACCTGCGGGATAACTACATCTACAACATTTGCAGGAGTTAGAGGAGCAGCATTTATTTGATTTCATCTTCTTCGTATTGTTTTTCTCATTGCATCGTGGTTAGGTAAAATGCTTTGAGCAGCTTAAGAAATGTTGTTGAGAGATACTTTTATTACCTGGCTTGTTGATTCCATAGTGTCTGCAGCTCTTTTTTTAGTTTTTGTCATTGCTTTTTCGACTTTAATTTTAGCTGTAGAGCTATCGTGATTATGTTCGTTGATTAATTTTATAATAATGTCATTTTCCACATAAATACGAACTGGGCAATAGTTTTTTTTCAAATCTCCAAAATTGTTTTGTATTACAGCGACTAAACTTATCGAACACATAAATGTAACCTACACAAAAAAAATATTTTTCCTTCGATTACTGGGAATGTTTATTTTTAGTTTCATAAGTAAATATAATGTTAATTTGAAAACAAATTGACCATTTTACACTTTGTACTTTAGGAGGAAACGTCTGGTAAAAATGTTTAAAAGTAAATAAAGAAAAAATGTATTGAATTATTTTCAAACCGATAAGCTGCCATGTTCGCTCGTTATTGTAATTTTTATCCGACACAGGATAGCTTAAAACTGCTTAGAACTATAGGCACAATTACTCAAAGGAAAGAAACGTTTGGGTTAATTACGAACTGAACTAACAAATTTCAAATCCAAGATAATTAAAATGGTAGGTACTACATACATGCATAAAGGTAATGATGATTCTTTGAATTTCGGCTTATTAGCAAAAAAAGTTCATAAACTCTTTCTTCGTAGAAATTAACCTTTAACCGCTAACGTGCCGAATTCTCACACAATCGCTAACGAGCGGTCTGACAGACCCCCATTTGTTTAAGCTTTAAACTCGGCTTTACATTAATAATAAAAATAAAACATTATTTAATACTAATAACAGTTTATTTACAAACGATATTAAACTTAAAAACACATATTTGTACCTAAAAAAACTGAAATTCACATAAAAAATAACAAAAGTGTTTAATTTTACTCGTTTCTTGCTTTTGCACGTAATCCAGGTAACGTAATAACAATGTCATGTTTTCTAGTTCTAACATTTACTGGCGGTTTCTCTTTACGCCTACAAAAATCGTGGTTTCACTAAAAAAATCCCCCCTTTACAATAATTAAATTACTTAACATTTGAACTTGTTTCTTCCAAAGTAAAACTCCTCTTTGTTTTCAGTAGCTTCTTCTGGTTCGTCCTCTGAGCTTCCAGAACTAGTACCTTCATTTTGGAAGTAATCTTCATCGGAGCTCTCTTCTAAAAATTTCTTCACATCTTCCTCCACACGAAAGTCGTCGTCGCTTTCTTCAAATTCTAAATTCTCGTCGTCTTGATCCAATAAATTTTGAGCCCAATTCACAAATCTGGGGTCGGCCGGATTCATTTTGTCAGGAATGTTTATATTTGTACTCATTTTTACACTAACACCGTAAGATTTCTAAAACTTATTATCGTCACTTAACCGCTAACGTGAGGTCCCAAAGACCGCTGAACGCATTTTATTCTAAACAAAAGGCTTTATACTGAAAACTACGTAACCGTCCACTTAGCCGGCTTATACTCAAGTAGATCATTAACTGGTAGAAAGGTATACGAACACCCACGCAACAGAAAAATTTGTTGCGAAAGTTGTAACTAAAACAATAAAGCCGGGGTCTCACAGACCGCACGTTAGCGGTTAAAGGTTAAGTATAATAAATTGCAACTTTGCATAGATGTTTTTTTAAGCCGCTTACCGCTGCGTTTATATTTTCTTCAAACTAAAGTGCATTTAAAAGTTGACATTGGACTGGAGATGCGCGCAATTTGTTATAATGACGACTGTTCAGAAAAGCCGTTTAAATTTTGTATTATAATAATCGTCTTTATATTGTAACTTGCAGCAAGAAAATACAAGAGTACAATAAAACTAAAAATAACATTGTTGTAGTTACAAGAAAGAGTGTACACTCACATACACAAACACAGAAATTAATTAAATAAATAAGTAATTAAATAAAAATGTCGCAAGAAACTGCACCTTTAAAAGCAGTTTAGATACTGATGTTAACTATCGGATGGTTTATGTGAATAGGCCAGCACCAAGATATCCTCGCGCCAAAACTTCCTGTCGCAAAAACATCCATGTGGCAAAACATTCCGGTTCCTAAAAATCGTAGCGCCAAAATGGCAGTGCCAAAACGGAGGCGCCAAAACGTCTCAGACCGTTTAATATATTCATATTGTTGAATAAATGTAATAAAGATAAGAAATTTTAGGCATTGAACTTTACCAGCAAACTTAAAAAATATGGTTTAACTTTTTTGCATACTATCCATTATATACTTGTATAAATAAATACTAGTGAACGTAAACAATTTTTGTACAAAATTACTAATAATACATAAACTAACTTAAATATTTATTTGAAATCTGTTTTAAGCACATCAGTTTATTTATATTTGAAATTAAGTTATAAATTATTCTAGCAATTTACATATAACAATTAAATCAAAAATGTTATTAACTACTGCTGAATTAACTAGGTTTAAACATTTGCTAATGAAATTAATCCCTTTCATTACTATAGAAATTGTCAACGCGTTTGGAACTAATAGAAATTAACTAAAGCCGATTTGTACAAACGTTAAATAGATTGTAAATAGCGAAGAATAACTAAGCGATAGAAATAACGATTAAAATAAGATTTACAAATATAAATTAAGTTTACATTTTGTAGCTACTTTTAAATCGAAACTGTTACATAATTAACATTTTAATTAGTGCATTTCACAATATTCATTTTAAACTTTAAAAAGTAGGTACTTAAAATTAAGACATTAATGTTAATAGTTATATATTGTTACAATTATATCATATGTTGTTAATAAAAAATTAGGTTTAATATTAAATTTATTTTTAAATACTTCATTATTTAAGGCTGGGATTTGGCGCTGTGGACGGTCAATGAATCTACGTTTTTAATAATTTACAATTTAGTAAATACGTCACAATTCATTTAGGTCAAGATCTTGGACGCAAACAAAACTAAATCTTAACGTGATTTTGAAGAAATTGATTACAATTTATTTCGAGTTTGCATTTTTAATAATTTTCATTTACGAATTGGTATTGGGTATAGTAGTATAAAAGTATGATAACCTATTTTTATTTTTGTTAGATATAGAAGAAAATGAAATGCACGCTGCTTATTGGAATCACTGATAATGTTATCAATCAGGTAATGTTATCACTTTATTAAAACACAGGCGGGGCGTATGCTACTACATAGAAAAAACATCGTTTATAGTAATCATAGTTTTGTTTTCTTCTCCGGTTTCTTTCTATACATGAACAATAACATTTAACATCTGTAAATACGCTATCTTCCAGAATTAACTTGATAAGCATGTGCGTTGTAAGAATAACAACTTAAATTGACTACGTCTTATGTGATAAGGTTATTTAGTATTTATTTTGTAGTGTCAGCACATTTCTGGACGAAACTGTGTAGTTCTTAGAACTTTTCCAAAACATGGTCATTGAAAATTAATTCTATTGCGAAGCAAAGTTGAATACAGCCTTGATAATATATTTTTTATAATTTTGGTTTATGCTAATCAATTTTCAAATACTAATTTGTGTGAGTTTGGTTTAAACATCACAGGAAACATGGAGTGTTACGATTTCAAAGAAAAACCTGTCGAGACAATAACCTTATAATGCGACTTCCTTAAAAAAATGTTTACTAAATAAAATCACGTTTTGAAATGTAGACGATAACAAGGGATACACAACGTTTTCATTAATAAATAAAAAGTATTGTCAACATGCATTCTTATCAGTCTTACAACAGTACCATCCGTTGATGTATGGCGACGAGTTTATGTAAATAGTGGCCCCCCATTGCTACAGTAAAATGATGAAATTTTTTTTTACATAAACTCGCTGCTATACAACAACAAATGGCACTGTTGTAAGACTTATAAAAATGCAAGTAGATAATACTTTTTTTTTATAAATAAAAACGTTGTGTATCTTTTGTTATCGTCTACATTTCAATACGTGAATTTGTCCCGACACGTTTCCTGTGATACTAATGTTTTAACCAAGCTCACGCAAATTAATAGCAGAAAATTAATTAACGTTAACCAAAATTATAACAAATATTTTATCAGGTACTGTATTCAGCTTTGCTTTGCAATGATTTAATTCTCAATTACTATGTTTTGGAAAAGACTAATTAATTCTAATTTGTATACGTTCCAACATTCAAAAACTTACCAGTAAATTAGAAAATGAAATTTAGGTTTCATGTTTAGTAAACAAGTTTAGAAAATATTAATTAATTATCCATTAATATTTTGTGATACAAAGTATCGCAAAAGCCCTAAAATGTATGTCGGAGGCATCGAATATAAGCCGGCCGACGCCTATGGAATGTATACACGTGCACTATTGTTTGTGTTCCCATAAATTATGTTTAAAATGATTAGTCTTTGTAACTTAATAACTTAGAATCAACCAATAAGGTTTGGATATTTGGTAATATTGCCTTATATGGGCAAGGAACGCGTGTGAAATTACAAATCTTTCATGCGAATGGAACGACACTAGCTGAAAAATGTAACTTGTAAGAGGGCAGATTGAAATGATATTTGGTGGTGACAACTTGATAAGATAAAAGAGCTGGTGTCGGATCGTTTGTTCCAGTGTTGATCATTAAACGTTTATAAATTTAATTTTTATATTAATGAAATCAGTTTTATTTGTTTGTGTTAATGACTTTGTTTGAAATTTGTAATCGTAACTTTTGCTATAGTAAATAAATTGCGTAAACGGTCAGTGTCGTGCGTTATTCACTTGCAATAAATTATCGATGCAGTCTAACCCAGCACAAACGCCCAGCAAAGCCCCTTTTATTTTCGATGCGTCTCTGACATCAGAAGTGGGATCAGGACTGCAAATTGATAATGATGATCCGTTACGAAAAAGTGCAAGTAAAAGTCAAAATTGTAGTGCAACTATAGAAAGAGTAAAATTGCTACAACAATTATTGTTAGTTATTTTACAAGTCACCAAGTTCAATAACTTTTACAAATGTAAAATTGCCAACGTATTTTAAAAATGCTGAAAGTTGATGCACTATTTTTGATTTGGATGGAATACTTACGTGACCGAAACAAATTGTTTTAATTCAACTGTTTTTTGAAACCGTAAATAAAAATTTTAATGTGGCCATAAACACCCAATTAATTGATGAAACGCTTTCGACAATACAGAATATTCAGAATGTATTCAAATTTTAAAAAAGTGATTTATTATTTGGCATAATTGTAATCTGCTACCTCTAGTCTATACGTTAAGGGTACGTGTAACATATTACAAAGAAGACTCGGTAAGCAACCGGCGCTATTTCTTTCTGGTCATCAAACTAGATCGAAGCGTCAAGCATTGTCGCCGTCTTTTAAAAATGAAGGAGCTGGACGTCTTGAACTTCAATGAAGACACCGCAGTGTATCGCCGCTTAGAAACTCAATAGGGGGTTCGTGACCCTGTGGCAACCCAGGTCATGCTTCCGAATGCTGTAGCTAAAATCTGGTGAAATCTTTCCTGTTTGTTTAATTTAGATTGTCATTCTTATAAACAAAAATATTGCCGTTTATGAAGTGGCAAATGTTTGTACGACATAACTACCTTAGATAAAAAACTTGTCACTATTACATTGCCAAATTATTTTTATACGGACAAACATTATAATCAGTAATAGTTTGATAAAAATAAATTTTAATTTGAAAATTAATTGAACTGATTTTTTTTTAATTAAACATTTAAATTTACCTGAATGAAGTTGCAAATTTTGAATTAAAAAGAAAGGTTGTTCATACTGTTTTTGTGTTAATCACAGGAAGTTTAATTCTAACACAATAAGTGTCTACCAGAAAAATATCCGTCACCTTTAATTAGAAATCAAATTATTGCTTACACAATGCATACTATTTTTGTGTGTAAACATTGAAATTATTTATATTAAGGATGATTTATTTCTTTTTCATCTTTTGTATGACTAAATTTTTAAAACGCATTTAAATTGTCGTGAAAACTTTTGTTAAAGCAAGTTTTTTGATTACCGTAAACAAAAGTAAAATTTAAATTAAAAAGTCGATTATGTTGCTTCTGTAAGAGTTAAAAAAAAATTGCGTTAATCTTCAAACAACGTCTGTACTGTGATGAGGCAAATAATAAAGTAATTCCCTGTTTAACGTCTGATCCGTTTCAACTATTTTTAATCTTGACTTGCCAATCGAACTTCATACAGATGCTAGCTCAGTTGGTTATGGTGCTATACTTTTTCAAAAAAAAAGAAGCTAAAATTTATTCTGTTGCGTATTTTAGTAAACGTACTACTGGTTCAGAATCTTGACACAATTCTTATGAGTTTAAAACTCTAGCAGTCAAAGCTGCAAGGCATTTTCGTCAAAATCTTTCAGGCCGTTATTTTACAGTCATTGATTGAACTATCTTAAATCATCTCGTATAAAACAAGACCTTACACCACGAGCACATCGTTGGTAGTCATTTTTACAGGCCTTTAACTTCGACATTCTTTATTGCGAAGGAAGCATGCTGATTTCTTTTTGCGAAATCCAGCTACATCAAGCAAAGAAGTGTCTACTTTATCATCACCCAAATCTAAAAATGACTCAACTTATATGATTCAGGTTAACAACTTATATTTCGACTGGTTGAAAGTTTCTCAACAACGTGATGATAGCTTGGTTCAGTTAATTGCCGCTTTGTGTTGATCCTGGTTTGTATAACCAGATGAGGCAGCCGCTTTGTGTTGATCCTGGTTTGTATAACCAGATGAGGCAGTTGTGCCGCTTTGTGTTGATCCTGGTTTGTATAACCAGATGAAGCAGTTGTGCCGCTTTGTGTTGATCTTAGTTTTTATAACCAGATGAGGCAGCCGCTTTGTGTTGATCCTGGTTTGTATAACCAGATGAGGCAGTTGTGCCGCTTTGTGTTGATCCTGGTTTGTATAACCAGATGAGGCAGTTGTGCCGCTTTGTGTTGATCCTGGTTTGTATAACCAGATGAGGCAGCCGCTTTGTGTTGATCCTGGTTTGTATAACCAGATGAGGCAGTTGTGCCGCTTTGTGTTGATTCTGGTTTGTATAACCAGATGAGGCAGTTGTGTGCTTTGTGTTGATCCTGGTTTGTATAACCAGATGAGGCAGTTGTGCCGCTTTGTGTTGATCCTGGTATGTATAACCAGATGAGGCAGTTGTGCCGCTTTGTGTTGATCCTGGTTTGTATAACCAGATGAGGCAATTGTGCCGCTTTGTGTTGATCCTGGTTTGTATAACCAGATGAGGCAGTTGTGCCGCTTTGTGTTGATCCTGGTTTGTATAACCAGATGAGGCAGTTGTGCCGCTTTGTGTTGATCTTGGTTTGTATAACCAGATGAGGCAGTTGTGCCGCTTTGTGTTGATCCTGGTATGTATAACCAGATGAGGCAGTTGTGCCGCTTTGTGTTGATCCTGGTTTGTATAACCAAATGAAGCAGTTGTGTCGCTTTTTGTTTATCCTGGTTTGCTTAACCAGATAAGGCAATTGTGCCGCTTTGTGTTGATCCTGGTTTGCATAACCAGATAAGGAAGTTGTGCCGCTTTGTGTTTATCCTGGTTTGTATTACCAGATAAGGAGTTGTGCCGCTTTTTGTGTTGATCCTGGTTTGTACAACCTGATGAGGCAATAATGCCGCCTTGTTGCCAAATTAGATTTTTTTTGTTGGATGTAACTTAAAATTGTTACTTGATCTACTTCTTGGTGTTTTCTATTTCGTCAGAATAGACGAGCGGTATTAATTGAAATGACATTGTTATTTACGTTGCAGCAACTTCCTTTTTACAAATGCCCGAGGACGTGCAAAATGTCAGAATGGCCGTGTCGGAGGCACCGAATATAAGCCGGCCGACGCCTATGGAATGTATACACGTGAACTATTGTTTGTGTTCCCATAAATTATGTTTAAAATGTTTAGTCTTTGTAACTTAATAACTTAGAATCAACCAATAAGGTTTGGATATTTGGTAATATTGCCTTATATGGGCAAGGAACGCGTGTGAAATTACAAATCTTTCATGCGAATGGAACGACACTAGCTGAAAAATGTAACTTGTAAGAGGGCAGATTGAAATGATATTTGGTGGTGACAACTTGATAAGATAAAAGAGCTGGTGTCGGATCGTTTGTTCCAGTGTTGATCATTAAACGTTTATAAATTTAATTTTTATATTAATGAAATCAGTTTTATTTGTTTGTGTTAATGACTTTGTTTGAAATTTGTAATCGTAACTTTTGCTATAGTAAATAAATTGCGTAAACGGTCAGTGTCGTGCGTTATTCACTTGCAATAAATTATCGATGCAGTCTAACCCAGCACAAACGCCCAGCAAAGCCCCTTTTATTTTCGATGCGTCTCTGACATGTATATTATTACATTTTTGAATTCTTCGATCTAAATAAATGTTTTTATCACGTTTATGAGAATAACCTTAAAGTTTTTTAAATAATTTAAATTTTGTCAAAATATAACCTAAATGTTCATGTCTAAAATACGCAAAGAGTCTAAATTATTATATAAGCAAAATATAGGTAATTCCATTTTTTGGTAAATTCAAAAATAAGGCGTTCTAATCAAATTAATCAAGTTATAGCCACTAAAAATAAATAAAAAATAACGTTATTCCGTAAACATAAAGGTTGATTAGCCCCAACACCCCAAACTATATCTTATTGTCTTTTGTGATTGAAAACTCACGTGACACTGTAATAAAAAATAATAAATAAAAACGTATAATAAAAAATATGAAAATATATTTATTAAAAACAAAAATAATTATTTTACCACGGCAGCAGTCGAAGACACAGACCTCTGGGTGTGAGTCTGAATGAAAATAAATACCTAGACGTGAATTCCTTTAATTTATTAACTATAACATAATGCACTATTTACATTAAAGAAAAATAAACATTATTTGAATTAAAACAATATTTAGAATAAAACAGTATTAGAATAAAACTAAATTTGGGTTAAAACAATATTTGGGCGCCAATCACCTTTAAACTGGTGATAAATAAAAAGCATAAAATCTTATACTTAATTATTAATTGATATTAAATGCAAAAGTAGTAAACGTTTGATTTGTTATCGAGTATGTTTCCCGAAAAGTTTTAACAACACAATTTAATTACTTGAATTAAAAATGTAAAAAGTAGTATTAATTCCAGTTGACTCACCATATTTAATATGACGTTATCGGATATCTTCTATTTTTAGCACATTCTTTGTTGAAGTCATAAGATTCTTCCAAACGAATGTAGATTTCCAAACACAACAGCAAGCATAAAACCAATGTATAATAAACTCCAATAACGGAAAATCCAGTAATTAAAACACCAAACCAAAATAAAAGATCCAGTAAAAAACCGAAATAAAAGAAAAGACCCTAAATATAAAAAATTAGAATGGTTTTTTAAATGACATGATGTACTTACGCTGCTTAGATCTCAATGCAACGGCCTTGAAATAAATTCCTTTGTCTAATTGTATTGCGTAACATTGTGAAATCACTAAAAATGTTGAATTCAATAGAAAAATTATATCAAAATAAAGGTAAACTCACCAGCAATTAGATGGAATGAATAAAAATTAAATTGTATGCGTTTTTACGCCATAATTAAGAAAAAATGCCTTCCTTCCACCACTCACGTGAAAAACCAAAGATTGCTCAAACGGAAGTGCGATCTTAAAATCTATAACCCAGGTCGATTTGAAACAACGCGACGTTGCCAAGCTAAATAAATTTACGTGCAATATTAGTTGCAGAAAACAAACAAATGTAAAATTGAATTTTAATGTAATGAACTCTAACGGGACGTTACAACACCTCTTACCAATACCATTTATAATCTGAATCCGCTACCACTTCCATAAAGGCTGTGATCGAAATGTTTGTGAAAGAAAACCGCAAAACAAAGACGTGGATAAAAGATGCAAACAGATTCAATTATGACGTAAAAGTAGAGTTTGAAGACGGCCTTTTCCATGGGAAGATGCCTCGTTAACAAAAAAAAACAAATTTCAAAGATTATTTTGATAAAATATAAAGTAGATTCCAAATGTAACTCAATACAATACAGCCTGACTAAAGTGCATGTGCACTAAGAATGTACTTAAAACAATGAACTTTTAAACAAACTTAAAATAACCAAAATGTATTTAATTACACTAATATCTCAAAAGGGAAACATAAATTAGATACCACTGAAATTTTAACAGGACAAATAAAATGCTTAATCAACGTAAACGCAGAACACGGTAGTATATAACTAACTTCATTAAATTAACGTGAAAGTACTCAAACTATCCCAAAGTACACAAAACAAATAAAATCGAGTCAAATACCGGGTTTTTATCACAAAAGAAGTCGCACAAACTCAAACGACGATTACATTATATTTAAAATAAGTTTAGTTAATATCACCTGTTAACTTTCAAACCCCAGCAAAAAAACTTAAATATTGAAACTAGTGTAATCAATAAAAAATTGCAAAAACTTGTACTAAATTACTACCATTGTTTTATTTAGCATATTCCGTTGTGTCGGTTTCTTCTCTAAGAAAGTTTTCACAAGATATACGATATCTAATTATTTAAAATTTTAGTACCGTTAGTTGCGTCATATACAACACTAACGTTAATGTTTCAGAAAAAACTGTACAAAAACCCATCTTCGTCATCATCACTACTGATACTCGACGACGCATTTTTCAGAACTTTTTTGTTATATTGTTATAAGTATGACTATCATCGTTGGAATTGTAGTTAAATAAATGATCAATTTTTTGTTGCAATTTAATTTCAGCTGAATACTACTTATATCATCTTCAACAGAAAGTTTTTTATGCGCACATACTCAATTTTTAATACTTTTAGAAAATTTGTAGTGAATTAAGTCTAACTTACTACAAATGTCATTAATAGCAACTATTTTATTTTTTTGAAATGTTAATTATAAATAGATATTACGGATGTTATTTATGACCAAACAAACAGTTTTAAATAAATTTTAAAAAAAGCACTATTAACTTTACTTGTTTCAAAAAATAATGTCTATACAACAGCAATAAATTTTTTAAATAAATTAAAAATTACCTTCAATAATTAAAAACGATGAGTTATTTTAAAAACGTAATTAATAAAATAAAGTAACGGAAGTTTATTTTATCAATAACAATATTGATAGTAATTTACGTAACAAGGGTCGAAAGTAAGACATAGCATAACGAACGTTAATGCGACACGATGCTACACTGTATTCTTTTTATAAAACAATTTAAAAAATCATCAGAAAGATAATGTTGTTACTACATTTATTACTAAATCTGTTAAATTTGACATTAGCTTTAACATAGTTTTTTTTTCAATTTTAACTGAATTTCAGAATTTTTTATATGACTTCCACCTGTCGCACACTTCTAATATAATAATTGACTTTGAACGCTTAGTTTTATGTGGATTTCTAGTTTTCATTCTGCCACCCTATAGCTTTTTTCGCCCATTACGTAACTACACTAATGAACGAATATTGACGTTTGCAATGTTGATAGCACAAAAAATATGTTAAGCATAAGTTACGTAGAATAAATAGACTACAAAAAAGTTTTTGATTAAAGATGTTACAACTCTATTTATAATTAAAAATTATTTTGTAATTAAACTCAATATCAAATTTTATACTGTGCTTGTCGCTTTCAGCAAAAGTTTTATCAAGACAAAGGAATAATTGAAAAACTTAAAAACAAAATAAGAGTCTTTAAAAGATAAAACAACTGCAATGTTTTAGTTTGTTAAATAAGTTAGAAATAAACTATAAAGTTTAAATTAATTAACAATTATTGCTACCCGTGTTGATATTAAATACTGATAAAAGTTTAACATTGCAACGTTAGGTATACAAACATTAAATTTAGTACTTTTAAATTGTAAATGTATTTACTAACTATTGTTAGTTAGACTTATAATAACAAGGAATTTCGACACCTTCAAAATATTAAGTCAACAATAATTTCTCAAGTATAAATCAAGAAATATAAATAATAATTAATAAATTTAACCCAGATGTTTTGTTACAAACTAATTGTAACAATTCTAATAATCTTTTTACAATTTAAAATTTATATAAACAGCAAACTATGTACAGATATACGTTTACCTACATCTCTAAGGCAAACGAAAACCTTGTTGATTTATTAAATTATTTATGAAACACATGCTAGCAAATATTTAACAAAGCTTACAGAAGTTTTATTAATACCATAGTTGTTCTCTAATTTGAATATGTATTTTTATAAATTTCTATGTAACGTATACATATGTTTTAAGTACAAGATATAACTAAAAAGCTAAGATGTATTTGTACCATTGTTTATATTTAAAAATTACGTGTATTTGTGTGTTGTTTATGTTTTGTAATAATTGTTATTGGCTTAGTTATAATAGATTTAATCTTACCTGTTCCCGTGCTTCTATAATGTTTACTTGAAGCAGTGTAATGTCGTAAAAGCAATCTTGGTAATTCTCGGTTAAAAGCTAAGTATATCCAAGGGTTAACACAACTATTTAAGCTGTATAGAAGAGTCAAAATAGTAAACGCTGAACCTGAAAATAAAAAAAGTGTAATTTTTTTCATTAACATTTTTATAAATTGTTTAACGGAATTGAAATATAATTGCTGTTTATTTTATTGTAGATATACGTTTTTTATGATATTAGGAACTTTAATAACTCATTTTATGTTTATTTTGTCGTAAATTTAGGTATTTTTATATTTATGGCTTTTAAATGATCTACAAGAATTTTAACGCCAATGTTGTTTAAGCTACGTAATTTGACAATTGCAATAAATAAATTTAGTATTACAAAGTTACTAATTTAAATACATTTGTAAGAACAAAATTACACATAAAGAACAAAAACGACATAACATATTTTTTTGAACGACAAACGTAGAAAACATGTTTTGAAAAAAAATTTCGTTTTTCCAGTTTGGCGCACTTATACTAAAATAATTTACAATTATGTTTTTTTAATAATTTTATCAAGTTTATTAAATTAATGTTTTTATAGTAATGTAACAAAAAAAATTAAATTAATTAAATTAAATATACCTTTATATAACTATTAAAATGCAATTTAGTGTAACAAAACTATTATTTAAAAAACCATTAGTAATTTAATAAAATTTTAGCAAATGAACTATTTCTACTGCGTCTTAAAATTATTTCGCTGTGGCACGTGTACTATAAGTTTGTTATCCCTGATCTAGACCAAATGTCTGTTGCTTGCAATTAACTTTAAAAAAATAATAAAAAACATAGAAAATAATAGAGAACGTTAAATACAAACACATAAAAATTAGTGTATTTACAAAGCAACCTGTTTATAAAGTTATCAACTATTATTTAAATCTCAAGTTGTTTTTATAATAGAGATTTTTGGCGCTTTAGAAAGCGACAAATTATTTAAAATAAAGTCTTGCGAATTATGTTTATATTTTTGTGTTGTGATTATCTGATATATTCTATTTTTGCTATAACTGTATTTTGCTAGCTTAAAATTAAATTAAATGCTACAAATGGAACGATATATCAATAAACGGTTTCTAAATAACAGCAACGGCTGTTACATGGTTATCGTATCAAAACTCTTTTCACAATCGTAACAGGTACATTTTATATATACAATGCACGATAAAATTATAACTGCAATAATCGTTTAATAATTGAGCTGATATTGATATGTATTTAGAGTTGTAAATTGTATTATAAGCATACACGTTACTGTGCAACCAAATTCGTTGGATACGTACTTTAAAACATGTATCAACATTTGGCAACTATAACTATAACCGTTTATAACAACTGTTACTTGAAAATAACTGGAACTGTTATAACCGTTTATTCTATTACTATTAAATATGTAGTTCGCACTAAATTTGAAAATATAAAATACCAGTGTGAAGATTGTTTTGTTGTATCGGATAAGTTTAAATTACTAAAGGTTTAAGTGCTAAAATTTGTATATTTATTTATTTACACTACTATCGTTCATTAAGGTACAAAGAAGAATAAAAATGACTAAAACGCTGCAGGTAGAGTTTTTACCAAAAGGGTCACAGCCCCCTCTCTACCTGCCCTACAACATAAATTTACATTATGTTTCATAACTATTTTCTACATCCTCCGGCCGCGAAACTATCCTTGTATCTCTAACGGATACAAAAGTTGTATTGGACGTCGGAGATAAGTTCCATTTCCACATCTAAGTTTGCAGGCCCGCACCTTTCCGTCGCGCTCAACAAACACTTCTTCCACTATTCCCATCTTGCACATCAAACGTTTTGTATCATGACCGTGGATTAAAACCAAATCGTTCACACGTAAATTACATTCCCGCACATTAACATTATGATGAGCACTCCGTAGTTGTTGTAGATATTCGGTGGACCATCGCTTCCAAAACATATCTAACGTCTGCACGCGTCTTTGCCATTGTTTACGAATAACCGCTCCTTGTGTATCACCGACGATTGCAGGAATCGTAGTTACATTGGGGCCCCAAAGAAAATGTGATGGCGTTAATGGTAATGACCCACTTGGATAATTGCCGATGTAAGTCAACGGCCTTGCGTTTACTGTTCCTTCAATTTCAATAAGTAATGTTATTAATTCTTCCCGATTAAGCAAATTTCTTCCGACGAAAGCTTTTAATCCATTTTTTACGGATTTGATTAATCGTTCCCACCAGGCGGCACGCTCGACTATGAATTTCCATCTAATACGATGTTCACTGATCAACTTATTGAGAGCGTCACTGTTTAAAAACTTACTTATAACACTTAAGTCTTTAGATAACCGTTTGAATGTCTTTGCGTTGTCCGAATATATAATTGCGTGCAATAAACCTTCTTATAGCCAAAATTGCTGTTACCGCATTTAAATTAGTTACCAACTCTAAATGTATGGCTCTGGTAACCGCACAAGTAAACAACAGCAGGTAGGCCTTTTGTTGTCCGTTTTCATTGAAATATAACAAGCCCGCAAAATCAACGCCCGATACTTGAAAAGGTGGTGAACCCTGTAGTATTCTATCTTTAGGAAGTGGTGCAAATGGTTGCAACGCTGCTTTTCCACGTAATATTTTACACGTAAAAAAAACACTTGGATAATATAATCTTAATTAACTGTCTTGCCTTTATTATCCAGTAACGTTGCCGAAGTTCATAAAGGATTGAATTTACACCGCCGTGATGCAAGCGTCTATAAATGGAATTAAAAGTATGTTAAGATGAGCCCTTTTTGGTAACAAGATTGGATGCTTCAAAGAAAAGTCGACCGTAGACGTCCGCCTACACGCATTATTCCGTTTCCATCTAAAAATGGATTCAACGTCAAGATTTTCGAATTTTTATCAATGTTTTCCTTCTTTATTAACAAAATTACTTCCGCATTGTATTCTTGCATTTAACAGTTTTTTATTAAAATTATTTCTGCTTGAACTATTTCTTATGCCGTTAGATGACTAACTCCCTTCGATTTCTTACAGCGGCTATTATTAATGAAACGCATCATATAAGCAGTGATACGCAACAACCGATTAAGATCACTGTAATTTGTTGTTTCTATGAAGCTACTACGAGTAACAGGATCTGTAGTAGAACTTATTGTTGTGGAGATTAACGAACAATCCGCCTCAAAACTGTGGTTACCTGCTGGCCAATTGTTTTCGCTTTCTTTAAGCCATTGTGGTCCAACTTGCCACAGTTGTGAATCCACTAGCGTTATTGCATCAATGCCTCTTGTGAGTAAATCAGTCGGATTTGAACTTCTAGGACAATGTCGCCAATCCTCTTCCTTTGATAATGACTGGATTTCTTTTACACGATTAGCGACGTACGGTTTCCATCGATTATGATTTCCTTGTATCCAATGTAAGGCTATTTTTAAATTAGTCCAACATACGATCTTACTTATAATAACAGACGTATTTCTTATAAACCTTTGCAGACGCGCCGCTAACAAAGCCGCCGTTAACTCTAACTTTGGCAAGCTCAGTGATTCTTCAGCTGCACCTTTTAATGGAGCAACTCAAGCTTTAGAACATACAAACGCTACTTGAGACATGCCATATGAATCTACACTTCGTATATACGCTGCGACACCGTACGCTTGTAAACTGGCGTCTGAAAACACATGTAATTCAGTACACTTGCTATCACTGGGTAAACACTGCCTTGGAATTGTAAAATCGCACAATGTTTTAAGTTGCATTGTCCACTTGTTGATTTCATTGCACAGTTCTGTTGGCAAAGAGTAGCCCTGGTTTGGTTTGTGTTGCCATATGCGTTGAAATATTATTTTTAATTTAATCACATACGGATTAAGAATCCCTATCGGATCGTATACTCTCGCGATTAACTGTAGCACATTTCGTTTAGTTACAGCGTTTATGTTTTTTACAAATTCTATTAATCTATTTAAATCTACGTTCAATCTGTCCATATTTACACACCACTTAATACCTAACACCTTATGTACATTTATGTTGTTAAATCCATTGTCTATGTTTAAAGTTTGTCGTTTGTTGCCCATTTTCTTAACACCATACTCGCTTCACTAAGAATTCTAGTTGCTTCGTTTTTTAATCGTTTTCCAAACTCGGCACAAGCTACACTTACAATTAAGTCGTCCACATAAAAACTATTAATTAGTTTTGTTATCACTTCCGGAAATTCGTTTTCAAAACTACGTAGATGCTTTCGAAGAACGGCACTTAGAAGAAAAGGACTGCAAGTTACCCCGAAAGTAACTCTTGTCATCTTGTATGTGTTTAATTTATTTTGTGCGTCACACCAAAAAAACCTATGGTAATCTCGTTCACGTTCATGAAGTACAACTTGTAAGTAAGCCTTCTCAATGTCGGCAGTAACACCGATGTTTCCATATCTAAAATTTAACAACGTCAGAAACAAGTCTGGATTTAGATTAGGTCCCTTGTCAAGCATGTCGTTTAAAGATTTACCGTTGCGTAAATGGGCGGAAGCATCAAAAACAACTCTTACCTTCGTAGTTTCTTTGTTCTCCTGAAACACGGGTCGGTGAAGCATATAATACACATTGCTTACGGTTTTACGTTCGGTGACCGTTTCTGCGAAGCCCGATGTAATTAGTTTCTTAATGGTGTTATTATACAAGTCCAAATTTCCATTATTGTGTAATTTTGTTCTTAATCGTTCGGCCCGTACACATGCGCCAATATAGTTTGTATCACCTAGGTCATCGTCTTCATTTTTCCAGGGTAGCATGACCTCGTATCGTTGTCCATTTCGCTTAATCAATGCATCCGTGTATGAATTTAAACGATGATTTTCCGATTCTGGAAGTATTCCGATAGCCTCTAGATTCCAAAGCCAATCTAATTTATTTTCTTCATAAACCACTGACGCGTGTAATACAGTTTGTAGGTTCGTGATCATATTCGCTGCACTTTCAGCAACAAGGCCATGTAATGCAAATCCAAATCGGGTTTCCACTACCACTAATCGTTCGTTTAGTCTTTCTGTGCGACCGGTAACTATTGACCAATAATTATCAGCGCCACTTAACACACTAATGCCACTAATATGCTGCACGTCCTGCGGAATTTGATCTGCTAGCTGTAAACCTTTAAAATTGTAAAGACTTTCTTCTGGAAGCTGTTGAATGTCCATACAAATTTCAGGAACCTCGATTGCTTCTGCTTTGAGTACAGTGTCGTTGAATCGACTTTTCAATTTAATTAACACACGGTTGCACATCCTTGCGGGTGCGTGATTCTTGCTTCCGAATCCTGCTATACTCAAGCAGTGTTGACCAATTACTGGTAAATTTAAGGCCCTTGATACGAATTCCTTAACGAAATTTAATTGGCTGCCACCATCAATAACTAATCTAATAAGTGGCATGTTGTCGTTGTTACCTGCGTATACGCAAGCCGTTTGTAATAATACGTTTTTGTTAGAATTAGTCATTAAGCTTGACACTGACCCGTCCCTTGTTGCATTTGTATACTGAGCCTCTGACAGCGCTTCTTTGAAAACAGGTTTGGCGGTATTCGGTTTCCAATCTGGGTTGCACATTGATGTAACATGCCGTCTTTTGAATTTTCTGCAATTTACAAATTTGTTTGTGCACATCCGAGCATTATGATTTTTCTTGGTACACTTAAAGCACCTTAAATCTTCCTTTAAAAGATGTTTTTTGATTTCAACGTCAATGTCACTGTCACACAATTGAGTTTTGTGATTCTGTTTGCAGAAGAAGCACTTAAGATTATCCTTATCCTCCGTCATGACTAAACTTTTTGCGGTTACTGGGAAACGTTTTAACTTATCGCATCGCGGTTTTTCTCTGCGAAATTGATCATCCGACTTTAAAGCTTTTTCTAAAGAATCCAGCTCGTTTTTTAGAAACACTAATAAGTTATTAACTTGTTTATCCGCACTTCCTTTGCTTTCGACTGAACCGTCGTCTCTGTCTATAGCACTCTAATTGTTTGCAATTTTCTTGTCTAATATAGCTTAAACGCAATTCGGTTGGAATGGATCTTAATAAACTATTTTTTAATATTACACTATACTAAGATTGAGGTACCTCTAAAACCATTAATGACCTTATTGATGATATAACCAGATTATAGTTCTTTCTTAATGTATATACATCGGATTTTGATCTCATTTGTTCTAACTTCATGATTCCCTCTTCTATAAGATCGTCGGTGTTACTAAATTGTTCTTTTAGTAGACTCAAGGCCTCTTTATAAAATATCCCCGACGTTGAAAATCCTTCGATAGTTGCAGCCGCTGGTTCCGAAACATGGCTCTTTAAGTAATTGATACGTTCCCCGTCGGTAAGCTCGGTATTTTCGTGGACGGACGGAATTGTTCCCAAAAAGGTATCCAACTCCTAGGACTTCCATCCAACCTTGTTAATCTGATCCGTTCTAATTTAGTTCTTCTTTGTGCTATATTTGAAAAAGTTTCTGTTGGCGTCGTTGTTTGAGTTTGAAATTTCTCCAAACTAGCTTTATGAAATTCAAGTCGTGTAACTAATGTGGCCGCAACTTCTTCATATTCTAGCGTTTTTGTTAACTCCTTTTCTACATTGTCTTTTAAATGCGGAAGCACTTCGTTGTCACTTTGTTTAAGGTTATCTGCTGTGAGTTTTAATTTTGTGATGCACACCCAGATTTCCTCAAGATTATGTTCTCGGTCTAGCACCGCGTTAATGGAATTTACCGTTTTTGTTAATTAACTACGATACACATTACGTTTAGTAAATTCCATTGTTAGCACTTATTCCCTACGTTAACGTTTCGATATTATCCGTGATTCGCGTTTACATTCACCGATTAAAGATCCCGCGTTTCGGCACCAAAGTGTGAAGATTGTTTCGTTGTATCGGATAAGTTTAAATTACTAAAGGTTTAAGTGCTAAAATTCGTATATTTATTTATTTACACTACTAACTTTCATTAAGGTACAGAAAAGACTAAAAATGACTACAACGCTGCAGGTAGATATTTTACCAAAAGGGCCCCCTCTTTACCTGCCTTACAATATAAATTTACATTATGTTTTATAACTATTTTCTACAACCAGTATGTAAAAATTGTTACGGTTGCATTCATTTTGTCTACGAAATACCCTGTATACGACAAAGTTTGATGCGGATTTACAATTTATGTTGGCCATTGTTTGATAGTTTTACCCTAAATACGTTTTACGTTCCCGAGTGGTGTAGTTTTTTCTCTTCCAACTTGGAGCCTTCGTACAGCAAGCAAATTGTAGCAATGCGTCTTATTGTTCTTAAAAAAGCAGCTCACAATATACCTTTGTTTATTCATAATGGGAAACTTGTCTATCATATGTACTGAACAAACTACTTCAAATGTACAATAGATAAATAGGTTTTAAGAAGGTTACAAATTATTATAAAAATAACAGATTATGTATTTATATTAAGCTTTTATTCAAGTTAGTAATGCAATGCAGAAAGTATGAATGTAAAAAAATTAGTGCTAAATTACGTTTCTCTCGTGCAAAAAAAAGCAGAAAAGTAATTTTAAAAATTGCTTGCAACAAGTAAAAATTTAATAAGATTCATTCGGTTAAAAATCAAATAAATATGTTTAATAAAGAACAACTCGACGATAACAAGCATAATGTATCAGAATGCTCTATCGACAACAGCACTGATCCGTAAAAGGATATCAGAAGAAATCAAGAAAAACACGTTGTTAGTAATTATTTGTTTGAAACTAACACATATTTTAAAAATTCAGAATTTTGTATTAGTGGAAAGTTTTTTTTTTAAACCAAAAAAAAGAAACATTATAGGATTTGGCTTCTCTTTTTTTAATATGGAGCTTGTCTTTGAGAGATAAACAGGGTTGTCAAGTGTTTTTTCGTTTAAATGTAACATCTGCAACATTATAACCAAGAAAAGCGTTATAGACGTCCTAGTGTTCGATTGTAATAAGATCGGTAAACTCTTTATTATGTAGAAGAGGCAATAAAAACTACTTTATATTGTTTCTTTAGGCGACGTTTTGTGGATCAGTTGTGTCTACTTCTTCGGACCAACTGAATTTATTAAACAGAAAGCAAGATAAGTAAATATGCAGTTACAATTTAGTAAAAACTTCAAACTTATCATCTACTTATTATAAAATACTGTTAATTGTCTTATAATTGTTGTCTTAACATGTTTCAAAGCTTGTTAACAAATTAAGCTCATCTTCAAAACATTAATTTTTTGAAAAATTTCATTTTTTTTTGTTACTGAAGCGATATTGGACGCGTGACTTCCCTGTGCAGTTAGTTTCTTCTAAGGTTTATTTGCCAAACTTTTATGCATTCGCATCATTTTCTTGTACTAAAAATTTATATTAATAGGGTAATAATTCTATTTATATCATTTATATAATTAAAAAAATTAAAGTTGTATGAAAACTTGAAATATTTGTTTGAAGTTTTTTTATATGATGCGCATAGTTGAGCAAATATACCTACAATAAAAAAACAAAGTGTTTCAAAATTGCTATATTTGCTTTTTACTTATGTTAAATGCAATTTAATTTGATTGTATTGGACACGAACACTAAGTACTAATCATACATACGCGTGTAATCTACATAATAAAATTTGAGATAAAAATAATACAATTCGCTGAAAGAGCGCAGTAAGGGGTTTTATTTTAGCGACAACGTACAAGGGCTCAAGTAACATCACAATTTATTATTTTAATTAATTAGTACATTCGTTTAATGTATAGATTTCTGTATGTAATGGATACATTACGTTAACGCTACAATTTTCAAACATTAAAGCAATGTACTTGATAGTACATTACGTATATTAAATAATTTACTGAGTAGTGATCATTGTAATCAACAAAAGTTTATTCATTAATGTATTTGACAAGCTTTTGATCAATAAATACTAATTATTAATATTACGTACAATATTTTTTTCTTTGTTAAAATAATAAATAAATTAAATCTAATCATTTTCTAAAACTAATTTACATTTTTATAAAATTAACAAAATCCAGTTTACGTTTTTTATAGTTATTTGTTAAAAATTTAAACAACGCTTTATTGTTTACGTTAATTACAATTCTTTTTATATCTTGATCTAATTTTAGAAACTCGTTCTTTATAAAAATTAAAAAGCAACAATCATTTCATTTTATAACGAACCTTATTACGTTTCTATAAGAAAAACATAGCGATTGCAATTTCTCTTCAAAAAATTTTTTTTGCATAATTTTACGTTTCAAGGTCTCCTGAAGCAGAAAAATGTAATTTTAACAAAAAAAAATTTAGGTGTCTGTGTGTATCTGTGTGTTTGTGTGAGTATAACTATGTACCCACGATAACTCTAGAACCAAAAGTCTTGAAATTTGATATGAAGGTGGCTTTTCATATTCTCTCGGTTTTATCAAACGATGGGTTTAATAAATAAACCGGAAGTAGGTGTATCCGCCATTTCTAACAGTTTTTTTTATATAATTTTGTACATATATAAATTATTCGAATTATTTTTATAGCTTCTTGTTACTAGCTTATAGGTCTTACAAACTTTGCACGGCCAACTCACACTAGTCGGAGATAGGAGAGGTTCAAATAAATGGAATTTAAACACCGCCAGAAGTGGAACTTCTGTTTCGATCAAAACAGAAGGTCCATGCTTGTAAAAAAATCAGGTTCGTAATCCTAAACGGACAAAAAAGAAAAGAAAGATGAATATGTATAACAACTTTAATTTAATATCGAAATGTACTGTAAATTAATCTATCAATAAATGTAGGAAGTATCGGCAACACATAATACATATGTTTAAATTAATTCCACATAGGTTGTTGATAGCAAAGAAAATTAAATTGATAATGACCAATATCTATGATCCACAGCACGCCACACACAAAAATAATTAAAAAAATACCGAAATGGTATGTAAACAATTATTGTAATTACGTAAGTTAGAGTAACAGGCAAAATTTTGCGATAAACCTTTATGACAACCGAAATGTAATTAAATAAGACTTACCCACAATCTAATACTTGCCCGAAGAAAACGTTCTCCTCGATCTGGAATATTTATTTAGTCAAAATCAGAGAGAAGAAAAAAAAGCACTCAATCCGAGAGTACGTTAGGACCAATAAAAGAATGCTAATAATCAAAATACCGAGAAACCAAGAAGTTACTATGCTTCAACCGCTGTCTAGGTTTGTTGTAGTAAAATGATAAGGTATCAGTAGGAAAAGAAGTTGAGTCTACAGAATGATCCGGTTTGTTGTCCGAAACAGCAAGTTTAAGGTCTTTAACATGCAAATCTCAAGTAAAACTCCATCGTGATTTGCTAACTCGTATGTCCAAAAAGAACAAACGCGTTTGATCTAGAAAGGTTCGATAAATTTTGGTGCTAACTGTTCAAATATTTTTTCTATTACTTTTGATAAGATAGGTAAAAGCGTTATTGGCCTGTAATTATCGGGATCATTAATATCGCCATTACCTTAGTGCTCATTCCGTATATATCTTTTGTATTACTGATTTTTAAGGCGTGTAGCGTATCTCTAACTGTAACTTCAGATACAACGTTAAATTTAAAACTGATTAAATTAAACATTGATTCTCGCCAAGCGAATTACTTTGTGATGATGCTATAATGCACTCCATTTTATTGGAATTGTCAGCACTATCACAACAATTTATACACTTATCATCAATTTTAATGATATTTTTTAGTAATTTAGCACAACTTACACACGTATAAACGCATTTTAAACAACTCTGCGCAAAATTTTTACACTTTTTACAAGTTTTAGGCGCAGCGGTGGATCCGTTCCGTCCGCCATTTTTAAACAACCCAAAAACTTTAAACTTATCATCTACTTATTGTTAGTGTTGTTAATTATTAAACAGTACTTCATAATGAGTAAATAATAAGTTTGAAGTTTTTGCCCAATTGTAACTGTCTATTTACTTAAGTTGTTTTTTTTAAATAAATTTAGTTGGCCTAAAGAAGTGGACATAACAGATCCACAAAACGTCATCTAAAAAATACATATATAGTAGTTTTCATTGCCTCTCCAACATAATAAAGGGTTTACTAACCAAGGTTGCGTCAAAAAATTCAGAAGATTCAATATCTACCAACATAGCAGCTGTTATAGGTAATCAATTAAGAGAATTGATGATATGACGATAAAACGTACGCAAAGGTTGATTATGTATTATCATTTACTTCGTTTAATACAGACGGACATTTTTTTTTACATGCATAAACGTTATTAATAACCTCTTGGTGAATGTTTTTTCCTTTTGTATAAAAACAGTAAAACACCAACACAAAAAATAAACAAGCAACAAATTTAATTTTAAATTCTAGTCTAGTCATACTTATATATATATTTTTTTCTTTTCCTTTTTAGTCATTGCATATTTAGTGCTTAGACTGGCAACGTTATTTAACAAACTACACTGCTAGTCTATATGTTGTATGTTATCACTTTATTGTTACTTCGATTCGTTTAAATTTGGCGATTCGAACTTAATGCGATTATACCTCTCAAGAGTTTTCTCTTGTTTGCTTCTGTCTTTCCTATACCTGATTTACCTTACCATCAAGCTAAGCGTGTTGTTCATGGATGTGACTAACAAAACCCACTGGAAAAATAATCGGTTACATAATTAAAAAAAGATATCACTGGAAATAATAATAGTATACATACTTTAAAATATCTTTGGTAGCCGACTATGAATAGAAGCCAATAAAATCTCATTTCTTATTGTTTGATTCAAAATTTTAATTTTAATCGCTAATACATACCAAAATTCGATAAAAAATTAGTAATTTAGAATATTAGAATTTAGTTTATTGAGAACCTACCTATACGAATAAATATTTAAATTAATCGTCTTATCATCACCCTTCTCATTTCTCAAATTATCAGTGGTGAATTTTTTAGTATACAAAACTGTTTTTTTTAAGTCAACCCCAACATCTTCAAAAAGAGTGGAATCATCTAACCAAAGTCTATTACAAGGTTTACGTATGCCAAACCAAGAGTAACAGCGGAATCTAGGTTTCAACCAGTAGCTTTTGCTTATCTACTATATGTTAGAGGTACCACAAACCGTATAGAAAAAAAAATATTGTTACTCGGTTTTCAGTTCTTTTTAAACTGGGTCAACTCCTAAATTCGCTGAATTTCTTTTCAATCTGGCAGCGTTTATAGCATTCCTTGCTTTTGTGCTCGTCCATACATAGCAGAAACGGGTAGAATCCGTATTAAATTAAATTAAACAACATCAAAAGTGTTCTAGTTTTCCTTTACTGAAAATTTGCAAACCAGTTTTATCGATCGGAGGCCGATCTTTAAAAGCGCAATTAATCAGTTTGTTCCAGGCTCTGAAGACGTCTACCCTCGTGTGACGAAACCTTAGCTTGTGTAAGAACGACAACACGAAAATTATCTAGAAGGAAAAATTGTAATAAATTTTTGTTTTGTTGGTTTTATTGTAAATCAATTTTTTGAGAGGAATTGATTTATTGGCATTTTGTTTTGGCTTTTTTACACGCTTCTGGTCAACACTTTAATTAAAAAAATAGAATAAAATTAAAATAATGCCAGTTTTTTCTTCAGACGTTTGATTAAAAAGGGAGTGGTAATAAAAGTCTAACAAAACGGTATTACAAATAATAATTCAAGAAATATTAAACATTAAAGTCTAATTTGTATCTTATAAGTCAGTAATGAAGTCGATTAAAGTTGTTTAATAGCATTGCATTGTTATCAACACCGTACAACGTTTTAGGTAAATTGTGTGCACAATACATCAGCTGATCATCAAAACACTATGCACAGTGTTGTCAAATGTAAACTGAAAAAAATAATAATAGTAATAAATATCATAAACGATATAAGTAATTCGGCCATTTAAAATATCAAACATTAATAATATCATGAATGATATTAATATGTACTTTTTCATATCATTCATGAAAATACAAATCATTACATCATTACTAACTTATTTTTTAATTATAATACCCCTTTATTAATAATGAAATAGTTATAAATATCATAATGTTACGTATATTGTACCATAATTTAAAACTTATAGCATTCGTCATTAAATAAGACCAAAATATATTAAATAGATTATCATGTTTGCCCTACGTTTGTTACATGCCAAAATTAACACAAAGTTACTGCCTGAAATGTTGTAACATAAACGGGGGTTGTGCCACTAGCTCAATGGAGAAGGGGTGGGTTTTATTTAAAATTCCGTGAAAAATTGGAAACGCGATCGTCGTAAAATTGAACTAGAACGGTTAAATAGTCAAAGATCGGTAAGGGCGCCAATCAAGGATTTATAATGGTAGCTTTCAAACCCCTGATTATCCGAAAGCTCCTCTGGTTGGTTACAACCCCAGAACTTACCTTGGGTTGTAACAATTCTGAAAAACACTTAAAAACAAAAATTTACGTATGCGGCGGCTAAATGAATAAAAGCTCTTTACATTTAACAATTTAACATTTATTGATTGAATATTTAAAACAAAAACAAAAAAAAATAACAATAATGAATAGTAAACAAATTTTTAATAAAAGAAATGAAATAATCTTAAGCAAAACAAGAATGAAAAATCTACACACACAACATTAAATTAAAATTTATAAAAAGAAATGCTACTACAATAGCGTTAACTCGATGTTTTCAAATAAAAATAAAACATAACGCAAATAAATCTCAAGATCTTGACCGCATATTTATAACAAATAATTCAAATAACACAAAACAAAAAAATACAAGTTATTAAATATATGTCCGAACTTTAATTCGAACTAAACAAAATATAGTTCATAGTAGTTACATTATCATTCATATGGTATACGAATTACTTTTCAAACGCACCAAAACAAAGTTAATTTAATTCTAACTTCGCGCAAACACCTTAAGTGTTCATTGAAATAATTAAATTTTAACGTTAGACGTAATTTCAATTGGCTCAAATTGAAAGCTTTTACTGCATTTTTAATCGCGGGTCACTACACGATAAAACAACAAAATCGATAAATACCTTATTTCTTAATTGTAAACACCAGTTGAACTTCGGTACCCAGTGGTTTTAAAAGCTACCACCTCGGATGGAATTCGGCTGCTCCCCAAACAAAAGAACGACGACGGAAGATTTATTTCACAATATAATTTTATAACCGCCACAGGCGAATTTAGGATTAAACCACATACCACCTTACATTAAATCCCACAAACGTAACAGTTTATGTTTTAGAAATCATGCATTTTACACAAGCCGTACTATACGAAATTTGAAGAAAATTAACATTTTTCTCCACCACACTTAATTTTCACGATTTCTGATTAACTTCCGCGGTTCTACATAACGTCAAAGGGTAAAGTCCCCTACGCACTCTACTACATCCCACGGTAATCGGTATTGTTCATTGCGACCCACGATCGAATGATCCCCAAAACCAAACTTTTCAAACACTTCGTATCCCCTTACTTAACTAATTGCATGTGCGCAGTAAAATTGTGGTAAAAGAAAGAACATTGAACAAACGAGAAAAACAAAGATGAAAATTATAATTAGTCCCGTGCGTTTTAGCACGTAGACCTTGACAATATTTCTCATCAAGATGCTGAGACTTGCATTTTTGCAGGTGGTTCAAGATAGAGCTTAATCAAAGTGTAATTACCAAGAAAAATGTATCAACTTACATTCAAAAAGGAAGTCGTAAATTATATAGAATTGTTATTTTACGAAGATAACTAAGTAGAATCCTAATTCAAAAACAAAACTACGGATCTGTATGCATTTAAAAAAAAATTTCAATACTGATTGAAAACAACTTGAAATACAATTAAACTCAAACCACACAAACAACGAGCAAACGTTCTTGATGCTAATACTAGATTAATCAATCGAAACAAAAAAAAACTTACGGTGTCTTTTACAAAGAAATTCAAACGCAGGTAACACGTTGATACACGTTAAAAACTAAAACGGCGCTCCATACTAATCTTAAAGTTTAGACATTATAGACCTTTTTACAACACACACTTATTTTTATCAAAAATTCAAAAATGCAAAATATACAAGAGGTTTCAATTAAAACACACGTTTTACAACACACACTTATTTTTATCAAAAAATTCAAAAATGCAAAATATACAAAAAGTTTCAATTAAAAAAATTGCATTTTTGATATTTTAACAAATTTTTTTTATGTAATCACGATGTATCTTAAAGTAAAAATTTTTGGAAAGTCGCGTATTTTAACCACAATATTATGTATCGTATAGCGTAAACTGTTTAATTTACATTAAAATTTATTGAATTTTTAGTGTTTATTTATTGTTACTATCCTAATTATCAAGTATTTATCTAACGTAATTAATTATTTAATTTCCTTCAGCTATCCGAAGCATAAGAAACGTAAGTAGCTTCAAAACTAGCAAGCAGTCCAAAAGGAACGTCTTACATCTTAAAAATATAGTTTAAACTTTTGTTTTTATAATTTATTATATTTTCAACAAGTTAATTGCAATTTTTAAATATTGCTTATTTGTTATTTAAGAAAAACTTTTTTTGTATATTACTTTTTCTATTAATAGGGTTGTTGTATAGGCAACCAAATATTCACAATATTAAGATTTAGTATTTTTGTGAGTTGATTGTAAAAGGTAAAAATATTGTAAATTGTAAATAAATTGTAAATAGTGTTTCTGGTACTATCAATTAAGATTACAATTGAATGAAAAAAGCTTAGCTCAAAGCAGCTCCATTGAGCAACCGACGTAAAATTTCATCCACATCGTTACAAAAAACATTTTTAGCGAGGGTAAATCCCAAATTTTGATAAGTTGCACCGAAATGAAAAAGGGGGCTGCACAGTCGCAGCAAATTATATATTTTTATTAGATTCTTGACGTTTATATTGACATTATAACTATTCTAACTTTTAGTTAGTAAAGAAATTTCATTTCATTCATGAGCTTATGTAGATGAGGCTTACACATTTTTTTATAGTTTATTATGTTTTTAACAAACTAACTTAAAGACCCTTTTTTAAATATTGTTTATTTTTTGAACTAAGGCTTCTTTAGCGAGAGTAAATCTGAAATTTTGGTAAACTGCTTTGTATATGACATAAAGGGGGCTGCACAATGCAGCAAACTATATATTTTTATTTGCATTTCTGACGTTGACATGAGTTATTCTAAGATTGAATTTTATTGAAATTATAGTTTTTATAAAGCGTTGTTTTGAATTATTTTTAATTTTTAATTAATTTAATTGATGATTGAAGCATTTTACTTTTTCATCAACAAAAATAAAAAATAATTAATTAGCAAAGAAGTTTTATTTCTTCCAAGAGCTTATGTGGGTAGGCTTCACTCGTTTAATTTTTTTATATTAAATGTTTTCTATTATTTTTATGTGAAAAATTGCAATTTAATAGGTTTCATCTATTTATAAGCATTTTATTAAAAGTAAATATATGTATATATAACCAACAGACGACAACAATCCCCGTATTACAATGTTAAATACAAATGAATATACAGTAGTATCTTATGGTACATATTGTATGTACTCAAATTATATATATTTTTTATCATTATTATGTTATTATTTATATTTACTTTGATTTACAAACTATTAGACGAAATACTATTATGAAGCGTTTGTATTACAAGTTATTAGTATTTTTTTAAATCTAACACTAGCAAATTTAATTAAAACCCATTAGAACTAGTTAATTTGATAAAATACTAACTATGATACAAAAACATATACAATTGCAAATAAACTGTAATAAAGTTTTGAAAAAAATTGTAATTATACAAAGAACATATCATTTTTTTTTTTTATAAATTACCCGATTTTATTTAATTAAATATAAACGTCATTGCATTACGAGATTAAACAAAAATAAATACTCTACAACAAAATATATATAATTATTTGTTTGTTTTGTTTATTATAATCAAAGTACTTCATAAAACATGAATAAGTCCTTGCGTTAATGATCCTAAACGTTGTTAATGATAAAAACGACTAGTTAAATAACGTTAATAAGATTTACATTGCACTATGTATTACACTAAAATAAATAAAGTGCTTCTACTTATGAACTAATGATTTAATTCTTTTACAATTAGGATTTAAAATATTATTTTATTATTATGGGTTAAATATATTTGAATGCGTTATTTCACTATTGTACTTTAACTAGTTATTAAAAGCATTAAACATCAATCAAAACTGCATTAAAATTCAATTATTTTAAAAATTATTTAACTAATTATAATCTTCAATTAGTAAGATTTAATAATTTTTTTTAACCAAATGTATTATATATAATAAAATATTTTCTTGTTAAAGTAAGTAATTTAAAAGCATTACTAATAAACATCAATCAGAACTGCATCAAAATTTAATTATTTTTAAAATTTTTCAACTAATTATAATCTTGAATTAAGTAGATTTAATTAATCTTTTTTAACCAAATATATTATACTATAATAAAATATTTTCTTGTTTAAGTAAGTAAATTAAAAGTTTGTTTTGACAAACACAAAATGGCGACTCAAATTTTGCAAAGAAAAAGTTCGTTTTCATAGTTTTGTGAATGGCAAGAAGGTTGAAGGGCTCATAGGTAAATAATTCAAATCAATGTTGTAAAATATCTATATACATTATTTTTTATATTTTTTATTACGTATATGTATCTATATGGTATTAAAAATATATAAGTTGTATGTATCTCCATATATATAAGTTATATTTCCTTTTAGAAATATTTTGTTTTTAAAAAGAAAACTAAGTTTCAGTTTAACTTTATTTTTATTTATTTATTCAACGACTGATTGCCACGGCGGTTGTTAACAAACTTAACGTAATAATTAGTTTTACAACTCAACTAAATAAAATGCTTACATCTACCTTTTTTCTTTCTCATAGAAAATGCTTATCATTGGAAACTATAATACGGCGGTGTTACATGAGCGTTTCCCTTGTTTCTATTTTCTGTAATATAACTTATATATATTGTGCTTAAGGTTTTCACCTGTAAAATTATTAATAATAAACAATGAACAATGATTTTCGGATTGCTTCTTGTGTTGAAATGTTTTAATTTTTGTTGCAACTACGTTTCGGTAAAGTCTCATTTACCATTGTCAAGTTGTTTTAAATATAACTCTAATAATTAATATAAATGTTACAATTAAATTAATTTGTCACTGTCAAGATTTTGTTTGACTTCTTGTCACTGGACGATGCCGTACTTGATTTGTAATCAACTCGTTTGATGTTGTAGGTTGGGGTGTATTAATTATATTAGACGAACTTGTCACACTTTTTGTTGTAATGGAAGGAAGTACCGTTTTCCATATTTTAGATAATCTTATACTGTCATGTTTAAGTTTTTTTTTTTATGTTTTGTGTTGTTAAAATCAATTGAATGTCCAGTTTCTTTAACGTGTTGGGCTAGTGAAGACGAAGAAAGATCTTGTTTAACTGCCAGTTTATGTTCTTCTCTTCTCTTCTCTTGCGGCGATCCGTCTATTTGTTTAACCAACATATGTTTTATTGCACATGCCGCATGGAACTTCATATACTCCTTGTGCTTTAAGTGGGATATAATTTTTAGGAGACTGTAGCATAGAGCTGATTTTCTTATATGTAGTAAATACAGTTTTAATATTATAACGTAATAGTATTTTGCTAACGTTTGTTTGAATCTATTAAACAATGTTGCTTGATGCGAAGTAATAACATTCTGTTGAACTTTCATTGTTTATTATTTTGAAATGAATATACACAACGTTTCGATTTCTGTGGTATCTGCAATCGTCATCAGGTGAATACTAACAAACTTAGAAACTACTGGAGCTTATATACTAAAAACATGTTTGATGAAGCGTTCAAGCGTACAAAATCAATTTAGCGTAACAGATTATTTAATTAACAAAATTACTTAGTAAAGTTTAAGTTGTTTTAGAGGTTCGATAAGTGGTTTCCATATGTTGCTTATCTCTACACTTGGCTGACTGAAAATTTCTTTGTTGTTGTTGATGAATGCCGCTTCTTTAAATTTCCGTTTGTACCAATGTTCCTCCCTGTGTATGATTTTTGCTTCCAACCATTTCATTCGATGTTGGTTATCCCACGAATGTTGCGCGATGCCGGACTTAGAAGTCTCTCCTCTCTGTGTGTGCGTCTGATGTTCTTTCAGTCTGATGTCAAGTGGTCTTTTGGTTTCCCCCACGTATGATTTCCCACATTCACATGGAACTTGGTAAATACAGTTTTGTCACACGAATCGAGATTCCCAAAACTGTATTTACCAAGTTCCATGTGAATGTGGGAAATCATACGTGGGGGAAACCAAAAGACCACTTGACATCAGACTGAAAGAACATCAGACGCACACACAGAGAGGAGAGACTTCTAAGTCCGGCATCGCGCAACATTCGTGGGATAACCAACATCGAATGAAATGGTTGGAAGCAAAAATCATACACAGGGAGGAACATTGGTACAAACGGAAATTTAAAGAAGCGGCATTCATCAACAACAACAAAGAAATTTTCAGCCAGCCAAGTGTCGAGATAAGCAACATATGGAAACCACTTATCGAACTTCTAAAACAACTTAAACTTTACTAAGTAATTTTGTTAATTAAATAATCTGTTACGCTAAATTGATTTTGTACGCTTGAACGCTTCATCGAACATGTTTTTAGTATATAAGCTCCAGTAGTTTCTAAGTTTGTTAGTATTCACCTGATGACGATTGCAGATACCACAGCAATCGAAACGTTGTGTATATTCATTTCAAAATAATAAACAATGAAAGTTCAACAGAATGTTATTACTTCGCAGTATTTTGCTAATTTTATCTGTTACGTTTTTAACATAAGACGAAATGCTTTTGTAGGTAAAGTTTCTTGTTGGGAAAATTAGTTTGTTGTAATTATTTGTTTATTGACAGATTTCATAATAATTTTGTTTGAATATCCATTATCCATTAAAACTTTTTTTAAATAAGTAATTTAAATTAATTAAATTAAATTAAATTAAACGTTTATATCTGGTAATTAGTGTGTTAACCACGGATGCAAGTTGAGCCGGGTGGTGATGTGATTTAGCGTTTAGGTATCTATTAGTATTAGTTAATTTTCTATAAACTGTATAACCCAATTGATTCTCATTATTCTTTTTTATTAGAACGTCCAAAAAAGAGTACTGTTTGTTTTCTTTAACTTCCATTGTAAAAGATATAGCTTTATTTTGAAGATTTAAATGTTCTAAAAATTTATTAAGTTTATCTATACCATGAGGCATATAACAAAAGTGTCATGAACGTATCGTAATTTTGGTTTTAGTAATGCTGAATTTAAAACTAAAGTTTCTAATTCCTTCATAAAAATATTTGCTATTACTGGTAATAAGAGTGAACCTATAGATGCTCCTTTAATTTGTTTATATCGAGTGCCGTTGTAAATAAAATATGTATTATTCAAACAATGTTCAACTAAATCTATTACATATCTTGGAGGATCGTGTTTGTTCTTAATAACTGTAAGTGCTTCATCTACAGGTATATTTGTAAATAATGATACTATATCAAAACTTACTAAGATATCATCTTCTACTATTAATTGTTGGTTTAAAATATTGATAAAATGTTCAGAATTACGTACGTAAGATAATGCTTTTTCAGCAAATGGTTGTAGAATTTTAGCTAAGAATTTTGCCAGTGGTTGTAGTAAAGAACCGATTGAACTTACTATAAGTCGTAACGGTACATCTGCTTTGTGTATTTTAGGTAAACCATAAAACTTTGGAAATTTTGAAGATTTTTCTCTAGGAATAATTTTAAGTTGAGTTTCCTTATCTAAAGATGTAACTTGTATTTTTGCTTTTGTAGTTTTCTCTAGATATGTTGTAAGATCTCTAACTATTTTAGTATAAGCTGTATCCTTAAGAAGTGTCATTATTTTAGTGTGATAATCTGTTTTGTTTAATATTACAGTTGCATTTTCTTTATCGGATGGTAAAAATAATATGTCATTATCACTTTTTGATTCTTTAAGGGCTGAATGTTCATTCTTGGTTAAGTTTCTACTTGGTAATTTAGATTTTCTTAACAAATGAGTCACATCTTGTCCAACAATTTCTGCATCGTTATTAGGTAGTTCTTTGATAGCTGTTTCTACATTACAAATTATTTTCTCAATGGGTATGTGTGTCGGGGTTATAGCAAAGTTAAAAGCTTAGATAAAACGGCTTTAGTTTCTTTAGACACTAGGTTTTCAAACTTGTTTTTCTGTTTTGCTATAATAAACTCTTTGTCCTTTTCTGTTTTAAAGAAAGACAACTTTTGTACCGTGTCTCAAAGAAGAAAATGTATGTTGTTGCTTAAATAAAGATAAAGTTTAAACAGGTCAACGCTTATTTGGTTTAAAACACTTCTTGTTTCATGAATTAAATTTCGCACTAGAGCAAAACTTGTTTTTTGTAATATTTTCTTACTGTTTTTAGTGTGTAATTGATGACTTATTTTCATATAATTTGGAATTACTTTTTCGTCGCGACATCGTTTTAGGAAAGTCAGTCTACATAGCATAGCAGTTTGTTGAGAGATTAGCTTTTCATATTTTCTAGTTTCATAAAATGTTTCCTCTCCGTAAAGGTTAATTAAATTGTGCTTAAAGTTTATATTAATTATTAGTGTTATATTTAAAACAACTTGACAACGGTAAATGAGACTTTACTGAAACGTAGTTGCAATAAAAATAAAAACATTTCAACACGAGAAGCAATCCGAAAATCATTGTTTATTATTAACATAAAATTACAGTATTTAACTAAATTCTTTAATAATTTCTGAAATTTCGGTAGTAGTTCTTTAAATAAACTCTATTCATCGTTATTATATTATCTAGATTCTTTAAAATTTTTTATTATCTGCTATCTATATAAACTTTGAATTGTTTATCTATTATCTAACACTAAACTATATCTATATTATTTAGAAGTTATCTGCTTACAGCGCTAATTAAAATGTTTTTTCTGATAATTTAAACGGAGTTCTTGAGCAAGATTATAAAAATCCCCGTGTTTTTTCTTGTTTAAAAATATATATCAAACCCATTTTTTCTTTTACGGCAGGTTCTTTTTGTATTCTTATTATATATTTTATTTAACAAATATAATATATTAGCACAGTAACCTTGTCATAAAAAGCGGGGTCTACCTTGTATGAAATGGGGTAGTAGGGTTTTTTATATTGCATGTGATAGTACCGAGATGCCAAATCTAATTTGTTAACCTTGGCGACCTTCCGGATCTCCCGCAAAAAGCGTAAAAATCGCCGGAGTTTTGCACTTTTTTTACGTTTGGCCAATTTTGACAGTGAAATAACATTTGTTTATAATTGCATTGCAACAGTTATCCCACCACTGACTAGAATAAAAAGTTTAATCATATTGTATTATTAAATTGTAATGTATTAGGCAACCAACATTACTTCGTCTTGCATCGCTTCTGAAAGTGCGCGGTGTGAAAAAATTTTATTTCGCTAAAAAACTGTACCAGAAGTAACATGTGTGAGATCAGAATGTGAGACCTCCATATTTGTATTATACAAACATCTCCAGCAATAAATGTTTATTTACTGGTATTGTGAATGTTGATTATAAAGATACGACCAAATATCATATACAGTCCATTATTATCAAGATTTAATCAAAACACATACATAGTAATAAAATAGCTGACCAAGTTCCACAGAAATATTTTAAAACTAATTAATAAGTTTACATTTTAATAAATGTAACTTATTAAATCATATAAAATCAGTTTTCAGCATTTCCATTTCTATATAGCCATTTACATACGTAACGTATTTTCTTTACTAGGCAGGACGTGTAATATATATTCTGTTTCAAGTCCTTTTATGTCAAAGTGATAACAAATTTATATTTAAAACATTTATAAGAATATTTTATAAAAACCAAAAAACAAAATTTTAACGGTTTTTAGTACAGTGTGTAGACTTTTACGTTGCGCGCTACCTGCACAAACCCCTGGTGAGGTCAACAATAAAGTATTATCCTTTGAAGTGATTACGAAGGTATTACAGCATTTCTTTAGAAAAATACATAAGCAATTACTGCAATCTTTTAAAATCAAGTTCTTATATATTGTAGTATACCTACACAAAAAATAAATAAAACTGGTGTATAATGTTATACTACTGAAAATACATAAATGATTAATTATTTCTTAAAGGACAAGTTCATTTTGACTTGAATATTACTCGTTTATTTTAAAATTTGAGTTACAGCAATAACAGAGGCGTTGCATGCTTGAAAATGTGAAAACGAATACAATAAAGTGATTAGAATGAAATTATAATAAATAGAAGTGTTAATCGTATATATTTTTAAATTCTTAAACAATGAGACCTTCTTTAAGATAATGATAAAACGGAATTTCTAATAAACCAAATATTCAAATTTTAACTAACTTTGTTACAAGAATTCGTTTATTTAAAAAAAAATATTTTATACAAAATTTTACATAATATTAATAATTAATCCAAATAATTATTATATCCCACATATAAAAAAACCTAGTATTTGGTCCACAAACCATTCTTATCTACACAGTCTCTTAATCTATTGAGTTTACTAATGCTTCACAAACGTTATTTATGCTTAAGTCTTCCCACACTCGAACCACATTAGCATGTAGAGCTTCAGTAGTTCGTATATTTATATTTTCTTAAGGATCTGCGTTATTCCATCGACGAACCATTAGTGCCCAAATATTTTCAATCGGATTGAGGTCTGAAGATTTTAGCGGTCAATCGATTCGTATTATTTTTGGATGATCATCAAACCAATAACGCATTATTCGCGATCGATGCACAGAACTATTGTCTTGAGAAAAATACTGTGGCATGTGGTTCTGGATAGATGACTCACACGGAAGAAAGCATATCATCTAAAATATCTCTATAATCCAGACCTGTCATGTAGCCATTGATCCTTACTATTTCAAATGTTTCAAATTGTAACATACACAAAAGTAGTAGAAGACACAAGTTCACATCCAAAAGTGTTTAAAAAAAAATTAAAAAAATTATTCAACACAATTGCTTAATCTATTACGTCACTGCGTTACTATTTCAAAGACTTATTTTTTTAACTCAAATGATAGTTATTCTTAAATACATTAAAGCACATAAACTTTAGTATACAAACAATTTAACTATTAATAAGGCTAAAGAAACCTTACCCTTACTCCAAGTGTGCTTGCAATTTCTGTTGATGATTTTCCAGCATCATGCAAACCAACTGCACGTCCTCAAATTTCCAATGGATGTCCACGATTTTCCATTTTTATTAGAAGTGTGATGCTGCAGTTGTTTTTGAATATTATATACGAAATGTTTTAATCTTTAAAATGATTATAATTGCGGTTACCTAATTAGAATAGAAACAAATGCGAAATAATTCTTTTAAAAAAAGATACAGTTGTTACAATCTAATTGTTAGTGTAAATGGATTATCTAAATATATGACGAATATTTAGTCTAAAATTAACTAATCGTTTAACAATCGTATTACACCATTCCATAGAATTAATGTATTTTTAGTATTAAATTTGCAACGCGTTAAAAAAGAATTTATTCTTGAGCATTGCGGTAATTGTCGACGTATTATTTTGAAACCATAATAAAACCATTTTTTATGTTTAAATTTTCATTGTAATTACTCATTTGTTACTGTAAATAGAATTTTTGAATAAATAATTAATATTCCGTTTTTAAAGTTTCAAGCAGGTTACGGGTAACGTAACGTCATATACATTACGTAATATTATTATCTGTGATATTACTGTAACTCAAATTTTGAAATAAATGAATAATATTTAAGTCAAAATAAAATTGCTCTTTAAGAAATATTTAATAATTGAGGTATTTTCAGTAGTACTAATATTATACATGGGTTTTTATTTATTTTTTGAGTAGGTATACGACAATATAAGAACTTGATTCTTAAAGATTACAGTAATTCTTTATGTATTTTTCTAAAGAAATGTTTTAACACCTTCGTAATCACTTTAAAGAATAATAGTTTATTGTCGACCTTACCAGGGTTTTGTGCAGGTAGCGCGCAACGTAAAAGTCTACACACTGTACCTTCTGTTTTAAATCAGTTTGTAATTATTTCGAACCTTTGTAAACGTTAACAGAGTGTAAACTTTGTTGTATCTTTATCAATGCTGTAAGCAACACTGAATAATTATCTTAATTTACCTAAGTAAGAGCTAAGTAACGATTATATTTCTATTTTAATTAAGACAATGATCTAGTTTTATCATTAAGATCAATGCAGCAACTGTACTCAATAGTATAATGCAAAATAAAATGTAATCAATACTTCTGTAAAAAAAACGTTTCTTCGATAATAAACAATTTTACATGTGTAAAAAATTACGTGTTTTATATTAATGAACTAATACTTTATTTACAAGAAACTGTTAAAGTTTTGATGATTATATATAAATAATTTTAATAAATAGAAAACAAAAATATGACAACTTTTATGTAGTTTGCCACACTTAATTAATAAAAATGCCAGTTTACTTTTTCAGAACGTTGAATTATTCGGTGTATTAAAAAAAAGTGGGTTATATAAATATACAAAAATAATAAATTGACGACGGGATGATTTTAGAAAGTTTACTAGCAGAAATACATATATGACCGTTAAACAAAATTTATAATAGAAATTATATTTTTTCAAACAAAATAAACAATCAAAATTTTTTTTAATACTACAACTAAGAGCAATTATCATATGTAATATAAGTATTTGTAAAATTATCGATAATGAGACACCTTATTGACGGATTACGTTTTGGAAATTAATTATTGATTAATATGATTACGTGTTAGAAAATAACCTTACACATTCGTAAAACGTTTCGACAAGAAAGAAAAACGTATGGTTGATATTGAATGCTGTAATGTTATAAGAAGATATTGCATTGCTCTAAGAAGTAGAAAATGGTACACACAAATATTCTACCACTATAATTAATGGTTGTCTACTGTACAAAAGGGTTTAGACTTTGAAAGAAGAATTTCAAAGCATAATTTTTCCTTCAAAATTCTAAAGTGCGGTCGCAAATTGTTTGTGTAATGTTACATGTGAGAATACCTTGAAAAGAGGTAGACCTACATATTTCCATTTTAGAACAAACAATTTAGTAAAACAACGTAAAGGTAATGCGCAACAAATTACTCTCAAAAATATCGGGGTAGATCAAGTTCGACATTAGCGAATCTTCGCTGAAAAGAGGACCGGATGTAAATATCCAATCTGTAAAGATAAAGTAAAAATGTGGTGCTACTTTGTGTGTGAATACGAAAAATAATTGTTTTAAATTGCTTAATAATTAACAATAAATGGATGCTATTTATAAAATGTTGTCCATTTAAAACTTCAGTTAGTTTTTTGATAAACGAGTAAATAGTTTTTTCAAAATAATCATTTCAGAGCTAAAACTAATATTTTCATAAAAAATTACATTAATTACGCATTCAAAGCATAATGACGCAAAAAAATTAAAAAACTAAATACATAAACCTAATAAAATAATATACCTTCAATGTATTCTATATTATTTACCAAATATTATAAAATGTTAATATGTATTCAGTTATGATGTTTTTGCACAACTAAATTGTACACAATTTTAATAAATCAAAGTTCTGATAATATCGTGTGACGTAAAACAAATAATTTTTTTATGTAAGTAATTAGTAGTGACTAGCAAAACAAAATTTTAATTTAAAGGTATTTATTTTTTTTTGATATATGTAGGTAGTTTATTATGTACTTTGCGTACGTTTCTGCGCATATAACTTAATAAAACTTTTTAGCCTTTTATTTAAACGTAAACTATGTTTATAAAAACAATACTAATTTAAATTAGTAAATAAAATTTCAAGATTTTGATATTTTTATTAAATTATTTTTTTTTTGATTTTGCGATGTAGAAATTAGAGTTTGTGCATAAGCTATGCTTAAGTGTTTAACTACAAGGTACCTTTTTAATAAATAATATAATCATGATTGTATCGCATTAAACATTTCTGAAACACAAATTTTATTTATATATACACTGTGAGGAAGGTACGAATAAACCGCATTTATGTCTAATGAATCAGAAATCGACCGGTAATACGACTTATTACAGCACGATTTTGATACAATAAAATTAAAAAACGATAGAATATTAATACATGTGTAAAAAATTTTCTTTAATTTGTAAATAACAGTAATTTAAAATTACGCACAAAAAATAGAGGTGGAGTAAATTTTTCTGTTTTATAAATGTACAAATGCTGTTAGCTCTTACGTTAGGGTGTAAGGAGCAAGTTGTATACATTTAAATAAATACCATTATTACTCGAACCGGTCTTGTGTAATTTTTACAGAATTATTTTTTATCTCAACCAATAAAATTGTCGAAGAGAATTAAAATTTTATAAAATCATATACAGGGTGTCCCAACCTTGCTTCCTCAGACGATATCTCTATAACGGCAAATTTGAGAGAAAAGTGCCTGTGAAAGAAATTGTGTGTATTCAAATGGGACATAATTTAAAAATAGGTTCAATCATATAGGGTGAGTACCAAAGTCGCAATGAAATATACCTATATTTTTTTAATGTAATGACCTAATTTTTTAATAGCGACCAGCCAAATATGTTGATGATCTGCGTGTCTAATAAAATGTGGATTTTACACATTATAATAATGAAAATTATGACGATTAACAAAACCGTTTTTGTGAAACGTTGCTTTGTCAGAAAATAGAATGTTAGATGGAAAGTTACGATTTATCTGAATTTTATCCTGTATCCAGTGACAAAAAGTTAATTGGCTAATAAAATCGCTATCGTAAAGCTCTTGACCAAGTTGTACATGATACGGGCATAAATATGCTTCCGAATTATTCGTGAGACCGTAGATTTAGAGATATCTAAAGCCCGTTATAATTGTCTTACTGAAACATGTCTATTTTCAATAACACTGCCTAAAACTAAAAATTTATTTTTGTCAATTTTAACCCACTTACGAAGTTGTTTCTTTTTGTAACGCATGTCACAATTACTTTCAAACCGTGATTTTAGATTCGAAAAACACTTTACTCTAGAAGCACGTAAACGAGGGAATTTCTGGTGATATATTCTTAAAGCTAGAAAACTATTTCCCTCGGCTTCTCCAATAGCATATATCATTTGAATCTTATTTTTTTATTGAAAAGTTCATGATTTTATTAAAACAAAACATAAATAAACAGAACACAAAAAAGAAACTATAAACTGCAAATTAAAAAACGAAATTGATGAGTAATAATGACAATAATAAAAATATTTAAAACTGTCACTAAATGAACCAGTGATTGTGTTTTGTTTAAACAAAAAATACGAATTCAATTACCATGGATAACTAGACGGTGTCATATTTTCTCATACAAGAAAGATTTTTTTTTTATATGGATTAAACTAATTTAAACATTTTTAGACTGAAGGAAATTAAATAAAAATGAAAGAATTATTTTTGAATAACATACTAGAGTTGAGAATAAAAAAAAAATTACATTTTAGTCCGTTGTTTTAAGCGACAAATTGCCAATAAAATTTTGACATGAACACGTAATGTCTCAAAAACTGTAGAATTTAGGTGTAGGACATGGTTTATAAAATAAAAGATAAACGTGTAAGCTATCCAAATCAATCAAAAAATGTATAGGCTAGATTTGATATTTTCGAAAAAAAATTGATTTTTCAAAACTGAACTTTCAATTTTTAGGAAACCAATTTTATAGAATTTAAAGCCTCTCCATATTTAAAATGTTTGCACCACATATGATGGTTGTCTGATGTCTTGTTTGGCGTCCATGGCTGTTTAGATCTCATCTTTGTTTTTGGGTTAAAATTGTCATATCTTAAAAACCGTAAGAGATAGACCTTATGTAGCATTTAACTGTTTGTATCGTTTAAGTACAATTAAAAAATTAAGTCATGCCATTTAAAAATACTTCATTTGATTACAGACTAGATTGGCACATTTTCTATATTAAATTGCCTGACTTTTGGAAGTTTATCGATGTTTAGCGGTTTTTCCCTATCATGCCTAACATCAAAGGTGCGACTTTAATGTCATTACCATATTATCCTAACACCAAGAATATATACTTATACTGTACCTAAGAAAGAAACTCAACAATAATCAAAAACAAATGTTGTACAAAGCAGTTCTTATCACATAAGCATTTTTTCATGATACTCGTGTCATTATTTTGCTTACATATCAAAAGCATTACGTATTTAAAACTTTATGACTTACGCATTTAGTTACCGTTATTTTTATTCGTATTATACCTTTTTCATCTGAGAATCCAAAACTCTTACCTCATTACCAATTTGTAGAATGTTTTTTGTTACACTATATGATTTGCTAAACTACGTTTCAACTCTGTCGGATTCAAGTTGTAATATCAAGATAGTAAGCAGATTCATTATTTTAGTAAATCATAAACAAAATAAGTTTTGCTATAATCCAATGCTGTTAGTAATTTCAAAAATTTAACTTTTTGCATGTTGCTAACTTGAAAATTACGATACGACACGTTATGTTGTAGTTAATATCTTCACAAACTTATATTATCCATAAACGATTTTGATTCATTCGTTAACTCTGTCTGGTACATTTTATTAATTACCATAATGTAGATAATACAATGTATAAAAATAAAACTGCGATATGATGGTTAGAAAAATATACAGGGTGATCTTTTTAATTAGTGCATTAGACGTTTTTCAGCTTTGGTAAACGTCAATAATTTGCAAATTAGCAAACTTTCATATTCTGTATTGATCTACTTTGATAAAATATTTTTAGCAAGATGGCGACTACCGGTATGCCGGAAGTGACTAACAACTTTGTTATTTTAAAGAAATCTTTAGTTTCTTTTTTGGAGTTTTAGATTCTTTACTTAATTTGCTGTAATTTTGTATAAGGTTGTGTTAATCTGTTTGCCATGGTTACTGAGATATTCAACTGTTTGCAAAAAAATAACGTCTTGTAGTGTCTTTTGTAAATTGATAACTTGACAACCGTTTGTCACAAAGACATAAAAAACCATCAATTTGCGACAGAAAGTGCGCTTTATATGTGCAACAGTTTCCGATTTGCGCAGCTGTTCTACAAAAAAAAAGAAATAAAATAATAAACCTAAAAATGTTTTAAGAGCAATAACTTTTTTTTTCAAATGTGACACCATTACTTTCTTTACACCAAACAATGCAAAATTAAATTTAGTGCTAATTTTGTTTAATATTCCTATTGTTTTGAATTTACAGCTTTATGTAAAATATATGTTTAAATTGGTAGGCTGTGAAAGCAATATTTCTTTAGTTATTTTTGACGTTTGTCATTAAAATTATTTATTTCATATCAAAATAGAAAATAAATTACCTTATTTCTTAAAAAACAGTTTTTAGTGTAACGAAAAATAATATAGCAACAATACAAAAATCAACATAAAAAGAAACACAAAATTATTAGATAACAGTTGAAGGTAATTACATTTAATGCTCTCCATTTTTCTGCAAACAAATTTGTATTCTTCTTTGCACCCCTGTTGTGGTAGCTTTTATTTATTTCTCGGGGTCAATTTGTTGAAAATCTAAATTTATTCGATTTATTAAATCTTCTAACAAAGTTACAACTCTATCATAAACTCTGTTTTTAATAACACCCCATAAATAAAAATCTAACGGTGTAAAGCCGGTTATCGAGGTGTCTTCTATTTCTTATACAACGGTCTTCTAACATTTAAGTTAATTACCTGTCTATATAGCTCTGATGTTATGGGGTACCAAATGTTTTTATACGGATTTAAAGAAAAATTTTCAATAAAAGGTTTTACATAGTTTTGGAGAAGTTCAACGTATCGCATACTATTTAAATTATTCTCGTATAACACAAATCTAACATAATAAAGCAATAACAGTTTACGCTGAATTTTTTTTTGGTAGTCAAATTCCTCAAAATAATAAGGATTTTCAGAAGATCACAAGTGCCTGTTGCGACGATTAGTAATTCCCCGTTTAGTAAATTTTGCTTCGTCACTCCAAATTTTAATTGTAAATATGTTGGTATTTTCTTGCACTTTTAACATCATTTCCTTGCAGTAACAAATTCGCCCTAGTTTATCTTCTTATGACAATTTTTTAAACCGCATATATATAAATGTTTTTGATGCTTTCGCAAATTTTTTTGCAAAACTTAATCCAGAATCGGCTGACACTGATCGAATTAAAGACAAGGAAGCGCTTTAAAATAAGCCAGTACGTTAATTTTGTTTTTTTCTGTGAAATCTCAAATGGTATTTCTTCGATGGGCTAATGTTGAATTAACTTCAATGAAATTCTTACGTAACGTTGCAAACTGTCTGGCTGTCATTGGTGGCAAATTGGGAAATTTTTCAATGAAACCGCAGCACGTTTTGCCAATGATTCTACTACACTCTCCATAATACACAAAAAAATTAAAAACTTGTTCTGAAGAATAACGAAAATGACAATGACAAATGACAAATAATTTTCATGACAAACGTCAAAAATAACTAAAGAAATATTGTTTTCACAGCTTGCTAATTACCGTAATACGTCTGAAACATTGTATTTTACAAAAAATTGCTTATTACTCAAAAACCGCCAATTAAAATCAATAGGACTATTAAACAACGTTAGCACTAAATTTGATTCTGCATCGTTTAGTTTAAAGAAAGTAGAAGACTTACATTTGAAAAAAAAAGTTATTACTCATACACCGTTTCTAAGTTTAATGTTTTATTTATTTTTTGTAGAACAACTTCGCGAATCGAAAACTGTTGCACGTACAAAGCGCACTTTCTGTAGCAAATTGACTTTTTTATGTCTTTGTGTCAAGCAGTTGTGAAGTTATCAATTTATAAAATACACTCTACAAGACGTAATTTTTTTGCAAACAGTTGGATTCCTCAGTAACCATAGCAAACAGAATAACATAACCTTATACAAAATTACACCAAATTAAGTAAATAATCTAAAACCGCAAAGAAAGAACTATAGTTCTATTTAAAACAGCAAAGTTACTAGTCACTTCTGGCATACCGGAAGTCGTCATTTTTTTGTTATTTTACAAAAGTAGATCAAAACAGACTATAAAAGTGTGCAAATTTTCAAATTACTAACGTTTACAAAAACTGGGAAACATCTAATGCAGCAATTAAAAAAAATAACCCTGTATGTTTTATACTATTGTTTATCTGATTCAATTTTTTTTTTGATAATGTTTCAAAATGTGAACTTCTTTGATTTGGTAGCTATTCTGCTAATTACGTAAAACCAAAAATAAATGATACGATTGTTGATATTTTAAAAACCAATTACAATTAATCAAATTAAATTTTTATCAACGTTATGGTATTAAAAAAAATAAATGTAGAAACCACAACAATAAACATAGCTGTCAAGCTCATTATTTAAAGATAACAGTACCGTTTATACAAAAATAAAACAGTTCGGTGGTTAAAATTGTAAAATTATTAGAAAATGTAAAAAATAATAAGATCATAGAAAAAATTTGGAATTACTAGTAAGCAATTCGCATGTCTTAACCACAATCATTCTAATTTAAGTAATTTTAACTACATTCATTTAATAATTTCTTCTTATAGTTATAGGTAACACACGCCAGTTGTAGTATATTTATATTAAAAACAATGTATTATTTTCGTTGGTTCCTTGAATTAGTGTACTGACAAACGATTTGAAAACATTAGAGCACCTTAATAATTATCGAAAGCACGTAAAAACCAATACAAAAAATTTACACCAATAGATAAGCTACGATGGGAGTGCCTCCAACTGACATCGATTGCTTTGCGAGATTCTACATTGGAAAATTTATTATATTACATTATATTATATATTATTTTGAATATCATAAGTTCATTGCACTCAATTGTGTGTATTTTTTCACATAAGAAATTAGAATTATTTCTGTACTAAGCTAATGGTTTCGTTCAGTAAAACCTAAAATCAAATAATTAATTTAAATTCGTTAAGAGCTACTTGTATTAACTTTTGATCCGCGAGTAACTAGAAGTTACAAAAAAATTAGAAAAAAAAGATAAAAAAAAACAATAATAAAATACATTTTAAAACATCTAATAATCCTTGTATAAAGAATGGTATAATAGATAATTTTGTCGTACCACTTTCCTTTTTTTTTGTTATTTTTGGCCAATTAGAATCGCCCCTGCAATTAAGGGAAATGGAAGGTTGAATGCAACATAAAAATATTTTAATTTAAAATTATCAGTTCTATTTTTCCAATGTAATATCAACTTGCAACTCCCGGTCTGAGACGGTTACTTAGAATAATAATTTGAAAAATGTACGTAGTATTAGTGGTAATTGCAAATATAATTTTTATATTAAACCTCGTATTATTAATGCAACGCGTACGAATACGTTTAAGAGAAAGTGCGTCTAGTTGTGCAGCAGCTACATAGAAGGTGTATTTTCTGCATTTATTAAATCAGAACACATCTTCAACGAGAATGTAAGTTCTCAAAACAATTGCATTTTCAAAACTACAAAATATGTAAAAAAATGAAAGGAAAGGAATACATGTTAATATTTACATTTTACTAATGTAACAAGCTTACTGAATTTTAAAAGGTTTCTAAAAGCAAACAATTACAACACAATTACGCAACCTACATAAAAAAAAACAAAAATTACTTTTCAGAACTTTTTACTTAAGTTCGACAAATTAAACTTAAACAATTTTGTATTTATTTAGAAAACAAGTTAATTACATTTTAACTTTTATTTACAATGTACAATAACATTTTAATAATTTACTGTTAGACCTATCTGTAGTTTAGAAAACAATTATTATCTATGTTAACATTGAATTAACCTTATATTTAGAAAGTGTACATAGGATTAAATAATATTTGGATAACAGATTTGTAAATGAATTACTTTATAGTTGGTTTGCTTCTATTAAACAAATAAATGATTTTTTTAAATTATAATAATTATAGCATTAAACAAATAAATAATACTCGTACAATGATAATTGAAAAACTGTTCAATCGCCCAATTATTATTTTACTCAAATTATAAGACGTTTGAAACTGTTGTTAAATGGTGTGACAATTTTACCAAAAGTAAATTTTTTTCGACGTTTTTAACATTAAATATAATTTCATTGTTTTATTGGCCATGACGGTATAGTGTAGTAGACTTTTCCACGTCTTGCTAAAATGATACGTTTCTTATCTGTTAGAAAACTGGTTTTTTTAAATTCTTATTACTTCTTTGACAAATATTTTTTTTGATGCCATGCATGATATTGACGTAAGATTAAGCGTAAATGTAAAAATTAACTTTGGCCGTTGGAATAATTTTAAGTCGAATGTATTTGGCATTGATTTAAAAAAGTAATTTTATGTAAATAAGGATTTCTAATGTGTTGGTTAGTCATATGTGTTAGATGTAAGTGTGGGATAGACGACTAGTTGAAAGAAATAAATAAATAAGAAAGGTACTTATTCAGCTGTTAAATAAAAATTTAAATTATTATTTTTTTTTACATTTTGGTGCATTTTAATTTTTAAAAGTAGGTTGTTGTTTTTTAATTTTATATTTTTAGTGGTGGTAATAATAGTGACATTGTTTTTTAATTTTATATTTTTAGTGGTGGTAATAACAGTGACATAAAATATAATGAATAAAATAAAAATGATTTGTGGTACAAAACCGCTTCAGTAAATATTGGTATAAAAAGTAAGTTTTTCTCTTGAAAATGTACGACGTTCAAGAAAATTTCATGTCGATATAAATTTGAGAGTTGATTCAAAGGTTGCCATAAGCTTGTTTTTGCTTCTTTAGTCAACTTTCAGTAAATTTGCTGCAAGCCTCCAAATTTGTAATGACAATATTGCTGCAAGTTCGTCGATACAAAGTTGTCACAAGCTTGTTATTGCTTCTTTGGTCAACTTCTGGCAAACTTTCTGCAAGCCTTCAAATTTGTCATGACAATATTGCTGCAAAATTTTACGGTTGTCACAATTAATTCGCTGCAATATTGATATAAGCTTACATTGCTGTTTGGGTACTGCTTGTTTAATAATAAAGAAGAATAATCAAAATCGGTCAACGTGGTAACGAATTATCGCTGAACATTAAATTTAGGCGTTTGATCATTTTCTGATCGTTTTCATCATCAAAACTTGACCATATTTATGTGGGACCACTCTAATACATCCTTTTTCTGATAAAAAAATCAAAATCGGTAAAGAATTATTTGGTGAATGCTTTAAAGCACATTTATTTAAGTTATGCAATTACTTGATTGTAGAGCCTGCATATATCTGATTATTCCAACACAAGTGATTATTTCATCTTTCTAAGAGAGAATTATTAGAAACACGACAAAAAACTACATATATTTTGTAAAAACTATAAACGATTAGTTCTAATTATTAATTACTATTTTGGAGTAATGAATTGAATAACTGATTAAATGATCTGAAAAATTGATTGCGTTTATTTGAATTATTCAATTTTTTTTATATAATTTTTGTCAGATCACACTACATAACCATGATGTATACATTTTGGTACTATAAAACTGAAATCATTTTAACATTTACAGTTTTTAGATTATCATCTTGCCAAAACAATATAATGCGTTATTACGACGATTAGTAATTCCATTAAAATTTATCTAGGACTATTTTAGAAGTTAAGTCTCATGTTTTTGAGAAAAGTATTCAATGATGTTTCACACCTTTTAAAAAGTTTTTTTGCAGCAAATTTTTGTTACCTGTTTATTTAAGTTAATTAAAATCATTATTAAGTTTAAATTTTTACGAATTTTCTAACTTACGATTTTCAAACCTTATGTAAACTTAATTGCTAGCGACTAACTCAGTTGGATTCGGCAAGTAGATTATCGGCTTCGATGTGTTAATTATAACGAAATTTAAGAAGGCACCAAGACAATGAAAGATTTGGATGGGAGATATCGTTTACCCATCAAAAGCTGTAGGTGAACAAATGACAAAACACAGATTGTAACTACGAATACATTCATTTTATCACAGACTGAGCACTTCGTAGAAAAAAGAAGATACATTGACATAGGTGCTATCAAACGCTAGAATGTAATCCAATGTAACAGACAATAGTAATTGAAGCAAGCCCCTTTTAGTTGGGCAATGTGTCGTACAACAACTTAAACTTGTCGGCCTTTTACATTCCAAAAAGAAATAAAATTACATTTCTAAATTATAACACGAATATACAAATCTCAATAATTCAAAAGACCTGAGCGCAGTGCGTTTAATAATATGTAACAACTTGATATGTGCGCCCAGTCATACGCGCAATTGACTGACAACGTAGATGCAAATAATTAAAATAGAAAATATAATACACACAGTTAAGTTTCCTTTTGAAAAATGCAACTAACTAAAATTGGCTAAAACATAACAAACACGTACATACCGTGTTATTACAAGAAAACCATTCGATTCATACGATTATTTAGAAAATTGAATGCACCGAATTTCTACCAAATTAATTTTGTTATTTTCGTAAATGGGCTTCCGATACGTTCAGAATTATCTTAGTTTACCAAAAGTTTTGACATCTTTAAGCAATGTGGAGTGACCTCATCTTAGGAATTTTTCCAATAAAAAAACGGATTTTGATATCTCCACCCTAATAGAACGACATGTTAGCATCTAGAAAACGCTTATGACAATACGAAAAAATCAAAGTAAATGTAATAGCGAAGGCTTCCACGGCCGGAATCTATACTAACATTAGAATGTCTTCCGGGTTTGGGCCGTGTCATAGTTGCAACCGAAGCTGCCAACGTTTCGCCCACTTTCGTAAGGGGCTTCATCAGGGCGTGAGATAAATCGCAAAACTCAAACAAGCAATCGAAATCTAACTAAGAACTTCTCAAAAGTTAGGTTATCCACTTGTAAAACAAGCCATAACCTAAACTATGAAAAGGTAAGAAAGAAAACGATAACCTGAAAAAGCGATTTATCTCACGCCCTGATGAAGCCCCTTACGAAAGTGGGCGAAACGTTGGCAGCTTCGGTTGCAACTATGACACGGCCCAAACCCGGAAGACATTCTAATGTTAGTAAATCAAAGTAAATAACAATAACATGAAGCAATGCTAACCTTAGAAAAATCTTCACAAACCAGCAAAAATACTGTATTTATTTATAGCATGGATGAGTATGAATAATTAGAAGTGAAATGTTTGCTGGGCACTTACTTAGAACATGTACGAAGCAAACTACACAGACCGGAAAAGTGAAAAGTTTTTTCCCATTGATATATCGATGTCAAATATTTACGAATTAGCAGCAATGTAGCGGGAAGTGGGCGTGCCGGGAATAAATCTTATACGGTACAAATATCATACTGAAACGCGTTTAACATAACATACTAATCTTTAACACAACTGCTTAACGTTGTTATACAAATTTTATGTTATTATTTTATTACGTTATACTTATAATTATATAATTCAAAGAAACCTGCAGCACGTTCCTGCTTAAGAAATTAAAATTTAATAACCACGTGTTTTTAATTTTCTAATGAACATATATAACATCTACTGTATAAGCTTCTTTAGATGTAAATAAGCAATTACAGGCCATTGAAACGTTAAAAACATGTTTTATTGATATTTGAAATACCATTAAAGCGGAAATTTAAAATATTAATTTATAAGACATTTTAAAGTACCAGTAAAAGTAAGCACACAATTTTCAACAAAGTAATATAATTTAGTATTTAAACGTTTTTAACGTAAACGTATACAAAAAATACTTAATCATTACAAACTACATTAAATATATAAATTTTCATTATTGCTTGTTTACATTTGTACATACTTATTATCTACATTATACGTTTAGTTTTATTATTGAATTAATTACAACAGAAATGTTGATATCAAAAGATACGTAAAATAGGCAATTAAGTATTTCCGTAAATTAAATACAAAATAAGAAGCCTTTTCGATAGATTTTTTTACTAATAGAATAACAATGTGCACAAAAAAAAAACATTTAATTAAACATATTTTTTACCTATTTAAAAAATAAAATTGTTTTTTTATTATTATTGATTACTAGCTTTAATTTTACTTAAAAAAATCCATAGATATCGCAAATCTTGCAATTATCGGAAGGTGTTGAAAACAAACACAATATTACCTACGTAATATAATGAAAAAGGTTTATTACAATTTTCAAAAATAAGAATGTATACTATTAATGTATTTTGAACTATTTTTTATTCCAAATTTAGTAAAATCTACTCTTTTTTTTATAAATTGTTTTATCCTTTTAATAACATCAATAACAAACAAATTCTTGAATTACTAGAGTTAATTTATATTAAAATATCAAAAAATTTTTGTTGAACGATCAAACCAATTTCAATTATGATTTTAAACTTAAATTTTCTTAGATTTGTTTCTAAATTGCTCTATCTTCTTTTTTTAAATAATTTTCAAAAATGTAAGTTAAAGATTTTTTTGTAATCTTAACTTTTTATAAGTTGTAAATATTTTTTGTAGGCTTTTCTGAAGATGAGCGTCATTATTTTAAAGCTCGAAACATATGTAAAAAATACATTTTGAAAGTTAACAAATTTATTATTGCTAGACTGGTAATTTGAATAATTTAAAAATTGGCCAATAACAATGAATCTCCTTAATAATTTAAAAAATTTACAGATTCTATAATTTTTTTTCCTACTAATATTAAACAAATGCACTACTGACTATAAAAAACATTAAAAAATAAACTTTACTATAACATGAATTCTCTCTCTAGTCTTAACTAATTTATAACTCTAATAATATTTACAATTGCTTGACTGTTGGTACAATTTTAACATTCAAAATTTCATCGACCTGGCAACATCGGAAAGCTACGCTTCCCTCTGGACGAGTAATCTGTATACTTTTGCAATGTGTTTGTTTGGCTCAAACATGTAGAAAAGGAAGTACATTTGTTTAATGTTATGGTACGCACTACTTGTCAATTTATGTTGACATTCTTATAACCTCAAATTTTAGAATCGGTTCTAGCAGCATTATTTGAAGTACGTAGATAGTAAAACCAATTGAATCAAATTTTAAACATGAAATATAAATACAATGTATATTTTGCTTGAAGTAGGAATATGTAAAAGTAAACAAATACAATTGTCGTTTGACAAGTAGTGCGTACCGTTTGTTGACAAATACTATTTCTATCTCTTACAATGTTGTGTACACTTTGGAGCCGGCGATTACTTGTCCAGAGGGAAGCATAGCTTTCCGTTATGTTGCCAGGTCGATGCAAAATTTACTCAAATTTTATTTTACATACTTTCGTCCTATGTTGATAACTTTACAGTAAAATTGTTTATGATTAAACCAGTAATTGCTAATAGTTTTTATTATAAAACTTTATAAAACAGGTTTATTAAATTATTTCGTTTATGCATTTTAAAATTCGAACATAAATTATCGGTTTAGTAGAACATCTGTGTTTCGGTCGAGTTGCTTTTGGTGACTACCGCGGCTTTTTTTGCGACTAAGAGTAGCTTTGTCGGTGTCGTAAGAGTTGTTTTTCTTGTAAATCATGCCTGCATCGAAACCGTCACTATTTTTGTATTGAAATGATTTGCTTAATAACTTAAAATATCCAATAAACTATTACCCTAAAACGGTGCAAGATAGAGGAAACATTTTTATAGAGGACAAAATAATAAGAAATATCTTGTTTAATAATAATAAACACTGCATCCAAAAAATACAAAAAATGAAGTGAAATTGGGCACCACCGCAAGTTCCAGATTTCTTTCATTTGAGCGTTTCATCGTTTCGTTACACGATCCTTCGAATCAAGCTCTCTATAAGTGTTTTCAACACTAAAATATTCAAGCAATGTAAATAAATGTGTATGTAAATTAATTAAATTTAACGTTTAGAACCAAAAGCAAACTTTTTTACTATGGATCCAAAACAAAATTATGCTTTTAATTAAATTAAGTACTACTATACAATTTAAACAAAAAAAACAATGGTTAAAATTTTGTATATATAATTTTTTGTAAATATTTTATTAGTAAATATTTTTATGCACGGATATACATATAATAAATTAATAATTACATATACACAAATTTACTTGACATAAATGCCTTTTTATAGCTCACGGGCCTCTTTATGCTTTCTGGATACTTGAAACGTCAAACTAGTTAATAATAGAATTAACTTAAATGCTTGTAAAATAAAAAATTTATATTGAGAATCGAAAATTATCTTTTGTACTAAAAATTTCTTGTAGGTAAGCTATGTTAACAAAACAATTAACGAAATTAATTAAAAATCGAAAGTTCTAATTTTTATTGAAAACTCTCGTGCGTAATTTATGTTAAAAATACAATTAGAACAATTAACTGTATTAATATATCGAAACACAACCTTTCGACTGGCGTTACACATCAAATTGAAATTATTGCTATTACCGAAGATCTTGTGAGGTCTTTAGTGTTAATAATGAATAAACTGTCACTTGCAATCAGTATATTTTCAGCTAATCTAATTTTGTTTAATACAAAATTATCTATATATAGACTTATGTTGTTGTATATCGTCGTTTTCTAAATTGTTTATAATAGCTATTTGTTTATTTAAAAATGCAGTAAAAATTAAAAAAACTTTATTTTTAAAAGTGCTGACGTGACACGATAAAAGCTTTTTTAGAATAAATTTAAATATTACGTAATCATAAAACGCTTAAAAAATTGTTAAGAGTGATGCAATTTATTCACCTTTTTTAAAAAACAAAAATTAAAACATGTTATAATTTTACTTTTTAAAATAGAACGTTTTATTTACGCGGTATGTCATATAAATTAAGGATTTTATAGTGAGTGTTTATAAACATAATCAGTAATTTACAATTCGGAGTAGGTTTTGAGTACGTAAATAATAAGATATGCTGTGATAGGTAGTGCACTATGGGCAACGTGTCTAACACAAATAAAGTGTCTACTATGTAGTAATAAAACTTTTCGCTGTCTCCAAATAATTTAAAATTTTTTTAATGTAATAGACTCTAAGTAAAAAACGTATTGCTAAAATTGAGATGAAATCAATAATAAATCCAAATGTTTCGAGTTCGGCACTGTAAGTCACGTATAAAACAAAATAATAAATTTGTATAATCTTTCTGCTGTAAAGTAGACAAACGATGTAGTTACACTAATAAACTTGCTCGCAACATGATTAATAATTGCTATCATTAACAATCTTGTTCGTTAAATAACTATTTCCGTCGATCGTTTGTTTATACTTATATTAAGAACATTTAGTAATAACCGCCATATTTAATAAACTGAGGAATATATTTTTGAATTTTTGTTTTTGGATATTGTTAGAAATTATTAACAGAATGCCGCAATGCATAAATTTGAAAACAAAAAATAGTGTTTTTTATAACTTTTTACAGGACGCTTATTATAAATAATAAAATAAAATAAACAAATTTAGTGAAAACAAAAAAATTGAAAATCTTGGTTTTTGCGTAAAAGTGCTTATCGGCAATTTTAAATAATATGCCATAAAATGCTGCCACTTACAATAAAGCAAGTAATTTCAACTAATACGATTTGGCTACAACGCGTTAAAATAGTTGGGAATTGTGATTGTTATGACTGCACGATTACTTTCGTTGATAACGTTATTGCCACAGCATCTTTAGTAACAATTTAATTTGTGTGTTTTTAAACTTCAAATTGACGTGTGTCAAGTTCTAGTAAACTATTGTATTTCATTAAGGCTGTTTGCTCACTTGGTGAGAATTAAAAATTCTTGTGGGCGTGTACTGTATTCTTGCATTATTTATAATCAAAGACAAGCGTTCCATATTAAACATATATAAAGAACAAGAACGTACACTGAAAGTGTACGTGTTATATCACATCTTATAGCTTGATAACCATGTGTCATATCGTGTTTTAGTACTATGTATAAGATAAACAGGTGATAGTAGTAACATTTCGGTGTAATCAAAAACAATTTTATTTGTTATGTAAGTTGATCCTCAAAACATTTGTGAGTGTGTATAATACTGTATTCTTGCATAATTTATAAACGATTTGAAAATGATAGAAGTAAGATTTAGGCTAGAAACAAATTTTGATTTGATTTTAAACGTAGCGGTAATAAAGTAATGAAAGTTTATGATTCCAAGGAATGTAGATTTCCAAATTTAAACATTTTGGCAGGGTAGCAAAATTATTGAAAATATTAGATTCAAAGAAATTTTGTAGAGTATTTACGAGAAAATTTAAAATTTGTAAGACTCAAAGGCTAATTATGGTGTCGAGCGATCAAAACAAAATAAATTTGAAAATGAACGTATTTTTATTGAAATTTTAATTTTAATTCTTAAGTATAAGTAAAATATGAAATCAAACGCAAAAATTATTTTCACATAAGGATTCACATTCCAGAATAATTCGAAACATCTAATTTTAGGGTAACCTTTCGTCACAAACGATTAAAAAAGTTACGTACACAAACGCGATACTGTCTTCTCGGTAGGCATAAAACTGACATCGATCACTGAAACTAAAAATTCGGGAAACCGAGAAAGAATAGTTATCATTGTTTTTTTCTGGAATTATAAGTTTTCATTATTCAGTTTACTCAAGGGGAATGCGCTACCTACACATCAATTTACTTAGTGACTTGTACATATAGTGTGATCCTGACTGTATTTAGTTTGAGTGTAATATAAGCAATAATTATGAGCTACGCTTCAAAGAGTCAGCAAAAGAAGTTGTATAGAAAATTGCACCTCCGCTGGTTGAAGTTATGCCTGCGATTAATACACCGACCTCTTCTGCTGCTAACTATCTTTCACATAACTTTACACTTTGTAACCCTTTAACATTTACTGAAATAGAAAAAAGCTCCACTGATTTAGAAGTTGAAATAGAGCAAGTGCTACCAGAGTTACAACAAACCGAAGAACCCGATCGACATGTAACCGGTCAAAGATTTTTTGATATTGAGGATTTTGTTGAACAGTTACGAAAAGCTAATAGCCATTAGCTATTCACCTGTAACTTCAATGACATGGATCTTATTTCAGAGTCTCATGATGGTCTGAAAAGTTTCTTGAACTGCCAATTCAGCAATTGTTTTGTCCACCATAAGCAACGGAATGGGCTTTAGTCAAATGGCACAACATTTGAGTATTATGAATATGCCTCAAACGTTTATAAATTCTAATTATCGTTACCATACCTTACACCAATTCATTTTGAGTAGTTTAAAGTAAATACCTAGGTAAATACCCGTTTTGGGTATTTACCTATGGTATTTACCCTTAAAAATAAATATCCGGGTAATTTACATCACTATAAGAGACGCCAAAGAACAGATGGGAAGAAAGTTGCAAACAGGTTGGTTACTTTATTCAACTTTTTCTGGAAGCGTCGCGACAAATTGGAATCCGAATCATGAAGAAATAGCAAAACGACAATTTTCAGAAGAATTTGGACAGGTAGCTCAAAGCTGTGGATTGTTTGTGTCTGCAGAAACTACGTATCTTGATGCTACTCCTGACGGATTAGTGGGCGAAGATGGTTTAATTGAGAAAGTGTCCTTACAAAATGGCAAAATTAAAAATATCGCCGAGAGAAGCAGCTGAACGCAAACTAGTATTGTATTTACCGTTGCAAGAAAATGCTGTAAAGCTAAAAAGTTCGCACAATTATTTCTATCAAATACAGAGACAATTACAAATAACAGGAAGAAGATTTTGTTATTTCGTAGTTTGGAGCCCACTGGGCTGGGTAAAACTAATACTATTCAACGTAAATGTTGGCTTTCTTGATTGAATCGGTTATTTGCAAAAAGTTCTTTATATTTCGGTATACGCATTTTTTGGTACAAAAACAGTGCAAAACAATATACTAGAAGTGTTTTATGGCAGTCAGTTCAGAATGTTTATTTATAACACTTTTCTTTGTAGTGTAAAATTTAATTTGGTGTAGATGTACCCTTTTCCAAATAACCGATTCAATTATTTTAGACAAAAGTGGTAGAAAATAAAAAATTACAACTAGTTTTATATTCATGTATTTTTTTCGTCTAGAAAAGTTATAGAAAATAAAAAAATACAACAAATTTCATATTCATATATTTGCATTGAATAATAAAAACACGAATGTTGATAGGTACGTCTTTTCTGTAACATTATCAGTTTTATGCGTTCCGAGAAGACAGTATCGTGTTTGTATACGTTAACACTTGCGCGGATCTCAACAATCGAAGTTACAATTCGACGTCGTACCACAATATCACAATAGATTTCAGTGAATTTTTTAAGTTTTATTTTCAATTTCCTGACGTTATTTGCAAAGATAGAGTTTTTTTGAAGAACAATTTATTTTTCTAAGCGTTGTGAATTTGTTTGTAGCAGAGTTCTTTTTTTAAATTTCAAATTTTTTTGATTTTATCTAAGGCCCTGAAAAAAAATTTTAAAAATGCCTCTGTACCTAGGTGAAGATAATTTTTTTAAGAATTTTGGCACAATTTTGAAAATCCTCCGATGTAATTTTGCCTTGTAAAATTGTAAAAACGATTTCTGCTCCGGGCACACAGCCTTAAAAATAGATGGATTAGTAATGATTATACTATTTCATTTTATGGACGACATGATTTTAAATAGATAACTAATAAATTTCATTGTTACATATAATTAATCATAATATGGAGTTTTAAAATTGTAAAATAAATATTTTCAAAGTTTTACAAAAACATGTAACGTACATACATGGAAACAATTGATTAGCTATTAATTACCGATAAAGGTGTAATCTGTTTGGCAGTCAAGTTTGAATACTACATAATGGAATAATTAAAGACTGGTAAAATGCAATGTTCGTTTTTCTGTTTTAATGCATTTTTTCTTGGTTTTTTGAACAAAATACATTTTTTTTTAATTTGTTGCATTTTTTAGTTAAAATTTCACCAATCTAAGAACATTCTATACGTTTACCTCAAAAAAGAATTATGTTAATATTCTATACATTTACCTAGAAAAACGGTTAAGGTGGTTCTCACACATCGATTATTTACTTTACTTTCTATTATGTTTTCGTTCATATTGTAGCTAAAACTATGGAACGCCGTTTTACTTTTTATTGTTCGTTTTTATACGTAACTTATAAAATAACTTTTTGTACTTATTAAAAATGTTTGTTAAAATTTAAATTTTGCTTTGAAAAACTTTAGGGTAGTATATTGTAAGTTAATTTAAAATGTTACTTGAATAAAAATAAATGTTAAAATTATAAATCCTTGAATTTTCACAAATAAATTAAAATGCTAGCACAACTTTCAGCAACTAACATTTTAAATAATAGAATTAAAATGTTAGTTGATAATTTTAATTAGTCGTTTTGATCGGTGGCGTCATTTAGAACTACCATGTACATGTATTTCCTTATACTGAAATAGTTTCAAAAGCTACCACCGATCACAGCGACGAATTAAAATTATCAACTAACATTTTAATTCAATCATTTATAATGTAAGTTGTCAAAAATTAGTTTAGCATTTATATTCATTCATAAAAATTAATTAACTTCTAATGTTACTTCGTTTATTTTCAACCTATATTTTTATTCAAGTAACATTTTAAATCAACCAACAGTTAAAAACATCAAGTTTTTTAAACTAACATTTTAAATGTGGTAAAACTCAATATTATACATTTCAATTAAATCTTTCAGTTACTTTATTGTTTTACTATTAAATACTAACGTTGTTTTGCTACAATTTTAAACAAACTTTAATTTTTATTAAGTTTATTGTTTGTTAAACAAACTTAACACATTTAAATTGTTAACTAAAAACGTATATACTAATGCAATATATTGTGCTCAAAATTTTCTAACAGTCATATTAAACACTTTAATTTAAACTGAGAAATAAAGTATATAAACAAGGATTTGAATTCATGTAACACTTTTTATTTAACAAATAAAAAAATAACAATCATTTAAATTGGAGAATTAAAATGTGTGTCAAATTTAAATGTTACATGAATTAAAATGTTTGTTGATAATTGCAATTCTTTAATTTTAAGTCAAGAATTAAAAGTACAAACAAACATATTAATTCTGAATTTAAATGTTTGTTGATAAAATTAATTCTTCAATTTTAAATCAAGAATAAAATTACCAAGAGACATATTAATTCTGGATTAAAATGTTTGTTGATACTTTTAATTCTTCAATTTTAAATCAAGAATTAAAGTTACCAACAAACATATTAATTCTGAATTAAAATCTTTGTTAATAATTTTCATTCTTCAATTTTAAATCAAGAATAAAACTACCAACCAACATATTAATTCTGAATTAAAATGTTTGTTGATAATTTTAATTCTTCATTTTCAATTGGCGCTGTAGGTTGCGGAAGTTGTTAGAAATTTTGAGCAAAATGTATTGCATCAGAAAATACGTTTTTACTTAACGATTTGAATTTGTTAAGTTTGTTTAACAAACCATTTAAATGTACTAAAATAAATAGACAAACATAAAAATGAACTTAATAAAAATTGAAGTTTGTTTGAATGCAACGGAATTAAATTAGTACTAAAAAGCAAAACGGCGTTCTATATAAAACGGTTTCTTTTTTTTAACTATAGCTATATTAGTTGAACAAAACAAAGTTGACATTATCTACGTAGTGCAGGAACATTTTTTTTTATTTTCTTTTTTAATATTATATTTTAAAAAATGTACGTTTATAACAAAGTAGATTTTTTAATAAAATCGAATTTTAGGTCGTGAACGACGTAAAGGTTAACAATGTATGTATAAATATTAGAAATAAATAAGAAGAATTGTCTTTTATCACCTACAAATTTAAAAAAGAATGAGTTGTTAGTTTCTAGTGCATTATTGTTTACATTCAAATCAAATCATCAGCATTTTGAATTAATCGCCCACTGCAGGATTCATTATCAGATGCATTTTTGAATTGATAACTCTACGTAGACTCAGTTCATATGTCAAAATAGTCTTAACTAATGTGCTCGTCGTGTAAATTAGCTAATTATATCCACACGCTTCTGTTTTGCTGACGCTGAAAACTGTGGACCACCTACTTGAAAACTTTTGTCAATTATAGCAACATATTACATTTGCAATGTTTGTTATTAGAACCGTTGTTAAGGTTTGTTTCTACACCATATGTTTGATGCGATGTTGTAAATTCCATATCTTAATAGAAATACAAAATATTTAGTTTTGCAAAAGTCACATGGTACTGAGTCTTTTTAACGTATAATAATGTATCAGAAACACATTTCTATTACCGGTCAAATGAAATTAACCATAAAATACATAAAATTGCATAAGACATTTTTTACAAAATTTCTACACAAATTATTTAGAAACACTTTCTAGAAAATCAGGTAGTTAAAATAAATATGCGCGTAAATCGACGCAGTTTATTTTAACTTGTCAAATTGACATGGAAGTCATATAACCTAGCCGGCGCATTTTCAACTTTCGCTGGTATTTTTGAATTGTGTTCAATTATTTATTGTTTAAATTGTGAATACATACTAAAAAATAAATATGTCGTGGTCACGTGAACAATACAAAAATTTTTATGCTTGTACGCTGTGAAATCTAAAGATTATATAAACACTCATGCACGAAACAGAGCACTGGAAGCTACAATTAAAGTTACAATTCTTAAAAGCCAATGTGTGTGAAATAAAAACCAAATTTTTTTTGTTAATTTGTTTATATCTCCTTGGTATATATAATGTAACCAACTTTGTAACTAGATCTTCCTAAACGATTTAAAACTGCGCATGTTTATTCAAAAATTTACAGAAAATAGAAAAAAATAGTTAAAAGAGGTTGCATCTACTCAGGCAAACAAAATTTTGTCAAAAATTTAACCAAAAATTTACTGGCAATTTGTTTTGAAAATGTGTTAGTAAATTTTCGCATAAATTTAGTATCGAGTCATACTAACTTAAGGAGTAATTCAAAGGTTTTGTTTAATGCTTCGTGGAAAGTTCCTACTGATAATCTTAAAAATAAATGCTTATAATTTAAAAATGGAACTTATGACTTTATATCTGTTACCGCAGATAATTTTGCCACCGACTTATTTAGACTTTGTTTTATGTAATAGCAAATGTTTTCGACAACAGATGTATTGGTCTTTTAGGATCTTATGGACTGTGACCTTGAGTGAAAAGGTAGAACTAACAGTGGTAAATTTAAAATTTTTAATTTTAAGTGCCAAACTAAAAACATACTATGATTACAAAAACATACATTATAGAAATCTGTATTACCGATCGCCTATAGGTTAAAGATGGGTTAAAGTTATTGAGTTAAACGTTAAATAAGTATACTATTGTTGATCTTTATATCATTATAACAATCTATACTAAATACGCAAGCAAAGACGTAAGTAGTAACTAACCAAAAGATATAAACTGCTAATCAATTTACTTGTTAAGTATGTTAACGTTTTATTGTAACAGTTCCTGCTCTTGACTACAGTTTTCCAATTTCGAAAGAACTTATGTGCTTACACACAAACACGACGGGTTTTCGTATAATTTAATACAATTGGTTTTACCATGATCATCTTTTAAAAATATGCTTATTTGCAAAATCGAAATTTTCATACAAAAATTACGATTAGAAGAAAATTAAGAAACTAAATACTAGTTATCAATACGTTTTAGAATACTTACAAAATGCTAAAATAAGTTGTTTATCCTTTTTTTTATTACAAAGTATAATATACGAAATTACAAATAGTTTCTCAATGATTTTAATGAAATCGATAACGTAAAAAAATATTTTATTTGTATATTATAAAAGCTAATAATATTTTAAACAGGAATACTTTGATTTATCGATCAATACAAAGATAGACATCGAAACTCGTAATACAGTTTGCTCCATCACATTTTGGACATTAAAACAAAAATGTGTTAATAAACAATCAAACACAAACATCAGTAGTAATTAACGTTGATTAGAATAAATTATTAATTAATGATCTAAAGAATAACAATCTGATTCTTCATCGTCATCTGTTTCAGATTCACCAATGTTAACAATAAGCTCGTCACTCACAACTTCCCTGTCAAGGTATTCTGCTGCTACTTTGTCTACATGATCCCATACACTTTGCCATTCGGCTGCACTGATTTCTTGAAATTTATTTTCTGCGAACTTCAAAACATCACTTAGCTTATATGCTGTATTGTGTGCAGCTACATGATTTTTCATTATGCCCATATTTTTTCAATTAGATTGAGTTCTGGATGGTAAGGGCACGAAGGAGGTAATCTTAGACCATGTCCATGTTCCGATAGTAATTTATCAACTACATAGTTTTTAAGCTGTGGTTTGTTTAATTGAATCTTTGCATACAACTTAACTTTTGATTCGTATGATTTAAACAAAATACCTCTTTCTGCTAACGACTTTTGCATTAAATCTTTCTTCCATGCAAATGTAGGATTTGGATGCACGGAAACATTACGGTATGCAGCATTGTCTAACACTAAAACACTGAATTTTGTTCAATGTTAGGAAAAAAAATTTCTTTTAACCATTTTGTAAAATTAGAATTATTAATATCATCGTGATAATCACCTGTTTTAAGTCTCGAGTTAAACATTAATGGGCAACTTGGAACAAATCCTTTTCGACCTCCAGCATGGAGTGACTTTAAACACTTGTCACTGCCATCATCCCAACTCTTCGGGACTGTATGTGAGCTACAAGTATGTTTCATCACAATACACAATGTTTCTTCCTTTTGTAAGTATTGTATTTTCTATTCCAATTTTATCTAAGTTGTCAGTCCTTTGCACGTACGACGGTATGTACATTTAAGGTTGTTGTAACAATTATTTCTAAAACTTTTTGTTGTGTGTAATATAATATTACACATACTTTTCTATCAAAGAAAACTTCTTGATAATGTTTTGAGGTGTTTCAGATTGCTTTTTAATTGACATTAACGTATTGAAAAAAATAATAAGAAAAGAAACCATAACAATAAACGTAGGTGAGGTTAAGGTTATGTACCATCCCCGTTAAAAATCAAACTACTGTTTGTAAAAAAATAAAACAATTGTTAAGTAAATTAAACAAATATGCATAAATTAATAATATGCGATCAACGGAAAAACTGAAAAACCAACTCGTTTAATAATTAGCATTAATAATCTTGACAATATCAACGCTCTCGCTCGCGTTGCTAGATCGCGCATTAAAAAATCTAGATCTTTAATCGCCTTTATGACCAACCTTGTTGGTTAAATCACTATTTGATTTTAGCAATTGGGTTACTTAACCTACAATTACTGAAAACAGCCTATTTAAAATATTCAATTATAATAATACACAAAGAATTTTTTAACTTGTTTATAAATGTAGAGATTGCAACAATAAAAATTCTAATTGTAATAAAAATTATAATTTAATTTAAATGGTTTTGTAGATTAAATTATTATCTTTTATTAATAGAAGTATATATCAATATTATATTTAGAAAAATTGAGTTAAATTATAATGTACTATAATAAAACAGTACATTTTATCCTAATTTTTTTAAATAAAAAGTTGTTAAAAATATACAACTTGGGTATAATGTCTATATTCTACTAAAATAAAGTTCAAACTGGACGCTTGGGACATACATTTAACTTTGTTACCAAATTTCTGCTGTTTAGAACAATTTTTAATGTATTTACTTCATATTTTTAATGTAAATAAAATTACATTTTAAAATTCTTTAAACTAATTAATTAATAAAAATTAACATAGAAAAAACATTTTTGATACACTAAAATTGTGCAAAGAAATTAATTTTACTGTATTAAATTTATAAATAAATCAATTGCACAAACTTAAATATATTTATCAAGTGGTATATTATTTTGTATCATTTATAGCTAAGAAAAATAAGCAAATAAAATAACTTTCATAAAAACTGTATTTTTGAATTTATCGAAATATGCAATCAAATCTTTTTTATTATAACAAAATAATTATTTTAAACATTTTTTTTTACATATACATTTAATGTATTATAATACATTTTATATAAAATAATCTTTTTCTGTTTTTTTATATAATATTTATTCGTAAAAAACAACTTTACATAGCTGGTTGTTGAATTCAACAACCAGCTACCATTTCTAGATGTTCTAGTAAGTAAGAAGGAAGACGGGCACTTGGGTTATTCGGTCTACAGAAAACCAACACACACAAACCGATATCTGAATGAAAATTCACCACCCAGCTCAAATACAATCAGTGGTTAAAACGTTCATATGTAGATCAAAAGCACTATCCGATAACAACCACATCAAAGTTGAAATAGAAACCATCAAAAAAATTCTAAGGAAGAATGGCTATAGTGAAAAATCTATCTGGACAGCCTTATTATCAAACCAACGGAAATCTGAAGTTGAGACCGAAAAACCATTGGCTATCGCATACCAACAAGGGAACTACAGATAAGATAAACAATATACTCAATAAACACAACATAAAAACAACATTCAGCACTGCAAAAAAAATTGAAGCATCCTCCAAAGTGCAAAAACAAAAGTCGATTTGGAAAATCAAGAAGTATATGAAATACCGTGCAGAGACTATAACCCAACGTATGTGGGACAAACAAATAGACGAATTGGAGTTAAAAAAGGAACACTAAAATGCGGTTAAAAAAGACGAAAAAGCATCTCTAGCACAGCATGTAAAAACGACTTCTCACACCATCAATTTTACCAATACTGAGCTACTTGCTGATAAAGAACACAGCAAGTCTAGAGTAATTTGAAAAGTCATTGAAATCAAAAAACGTTCAAACAATTTAAACACTCGAGACGACACACAAAGATTGGCAACAGCATGGAAACCTATCATATCTAAAATTCAAATAAAAAAAAAAGACAAGTCAGACAACATCTGCAACTGTATCAACAGTGCCACCTTCGATAACATCAAATAAACAAACTGGAACTTTAATTACACAACGACCGGTAACAGGCAGCCAAGCGAAAAAGCAATCGAGCGCAACCAAGCATGAAAAAAAATCTACTCTAAGTAAGAAACATCGGCAAGGGAAAATGGTTCAGTGTGTAGAAAACTCTTTATGTGACTACTTAAAAACATCTGAATTTTCTATACAGCTTGACGAGTCAACATTACCAGGGAACAAAGCTTAACTTTTAATAATAATAATAACTTAATAATATGTAATTTGTAATTTTTTTATTATGCCTTTATGTAGTTTTTTTACTTAGGGGTCCGTGGGCAAGTTTTGACTATGAAAAGGGGTTCGTGAGCCAACAAAATTTGGGATCCACTACGTTAAACCAGCAACAAATTGTTTGTTGTTTTAATGAACTCCGTTTCTGGTTATGTTTTAACAAACTCATTTATTATCTGATAAACAAATGTGCATTAATTCAGTGAAGCATGCTGCCGGATCAATTGTAATAACCACGTTTATTGAATTTTTTAATGTATCTACGAATTTTTTTTGTTAAATAAATAATCTATATTTTAAATATATTTGTTACGAATGCGTTCTTATTCCAAAGATGCAGTTTTTATGGGTTTTTATATAACTTATGTACAAAAACAATTATATTTCCAGTATTATAAAACTCAAATAAGTTTTAAATTACACTTAAAATCAAAAACATGTTAGTAATTATTTTCAAATAAAGTTCATTTTTATTTTCTAATCAAACAGTTAATGCATCAAGTTTTTTTTAGCAAAATAACTATATTTAGCCGAAGTAACTCTATTAATATTACATTGCCAATTGCATGACAAAAGTAATTTTATTTGCATAATGGCAGTTATTAGGATACTATAAAAATATATTTATTTACTATATTTATTTGAGTCAAATAAATCGAAAATTACGAACCTGTAGCATCAAATAGTTTGTTGGCACAGTTAATAAAAAGAAATCAAAAATAACCTTATGATGTTAAATTCACTGTTCTAAGAATTAAACATTTTTTCTCAGTAAATTGCTGACACTAAAAATAAAAATAAACGTAAAATACCGGTATCTCACAAGACGTGGTTAAATGAAATTGTTATTGTAAGAACCCACATGCTTTCAAAATGCTCAAATAAATAAATAACACTACAAAAATAAAGCTAAACATGCACAACTATTTTTAGGGTACAATGATAAAATTTTTCATTCTAAGCAAGCGTATTGTGTAAACTCAGCCAAAAAGTTCATGCAAAATAGAATATTGTTCATTTATAGTAGCAAACCTGAGAAGAAAATTGATAACATAAACCGTAATTATAATTACTATAAACCGGATTTTTTCTGTGTAGTAGCATACACCCAACCCGTTCTTTAATAAAGTGATAATACCCGACTGATAACATTATCCGTTATTCCAATAAACGGCGTGCACTGTACTAAATTATAATATTTTATCAAAATAAACGGTAGACCGAAACCGTGTATTTATTATTATATTTGATGAATTAACGTTTTATTAATCAGAAGACGTACAAATCACTTGCTTGCTTTATATATTTGACTTGTAACAGACTATCTGTAAATCTGTTTAACACTTTTTAATTTTGGTCAAGTTTTGTTTGAGAAAGAAAAAATAACTGTACTTGACGTGTGCGCATAAGTATACCTTCATTGTTGTTTCTCGTGTTGTAAATCACGATTGTGTTTGTGTCGTTACTTTTCCTATTATATGGAGAGTGCATCAAAAATTAATCTTAGAGCCTCAGATCCCGATTCGTTAACTTAAGAAAAGGAAGACTTGATTTATAAAATAAACAACTAAAGAACAAACTAAAAAAAGCAAGCGTAATGGCGATTATCGAAAACGTTCTAAAAACAGGCGCAGCTGCCACAAAGAATGCAATAGCGAATGTTCACGTTCGTCACGTTCTTCATCGCGGCGAAGCCCTAGATATAACCGCAGCAGTACAAGGAGCCGTGATAGATCTTTGTGCTTAGATCGATCTAATATTTATTATCCTGATCGAGATTACGCCGCCCAAGGTAGTGATTATTACAATGGTACTTTTTTTATGTTAAGTAAATAACTTACTTTAATATCGCATATGTCCGCTGAACACATTGTACAAAGGCTTTACATAAAAAGCAGTAGATGTTGAAGCATGTCAAGTAAAATCAAAAGCGGCGTTTTTAATCTTTATCCGTCCACCATGTCAGCAGTTCCAAGCACTTTAACGGGGTGGACAATACCACTAGCTTCAAAAAAGTTAAGACACCTTTTACTAAAACAGATTACAAAAAACATCCCGGCTGAAGACAACGAATATTATTTCGGAGAAAGTTTCAAATGTAAGATATATTTCTAATAGGCTTACTCTTTTTTCTACATGAATGATCACAAATAACTTCTGATTAATGAATATTAAATTGGATTAAAGGATACCAAATTCTCTTTAAGATTAAGGTACAATAATTGTCTACTCCAGTCTCGCCAAAATGGTCTATTTCTAAAAATATTAAAATTAACACATTAACAAACTGCTGCTAAAAGGGGCTATTAAAAAATGACAAAACGTCAATAACCAATTTAAATCTAATGTTTTTCTTAACTCTAAAACCTTACAGATCAAGTAGATTCATATTAAATTTAAAGCAATTAAATCATTTTATTATCAAAAAACACTTTAAACTTGAGGACATTAGAAGCGCTACTAGTCTAATGACTCAAAACTGCTACATGTGCTCAGTAGATTTAGAACAATCATATTGTCTTGTATCTGTCAATAACTTCAGTAGAAAATATTTAGGTTTTACAATTGACAATACTACTTATCAATTTACTTGTTTACCATTCAGCCTTTGTACAGCTTCTTATGTGTTCACAAAATTAATGAAACCGGTCATTACGTACTTAAGAAAAAGTGGCTTCTTTGCAGTTATTTATCTAGACCATGTTTTGTTAAATTGGAAACAGTTACATACATTGCATGAAAAAGCCTAAAAATGTATGTTAATATATAGGGTTTATTTTAAATTCCTCTGATATGCGTTTAGAACTGCTTGGGAAAAAATATTTAAATTAAGCAAACTATTAGAAAAGTTTAGTATTCTTAGAAAATATTAGATTTTAGACTTTGCAAAATTCCTAGATCCATTAGTATCAGTCTGTCCTGCTATTAAATATGCACAAAAAATTTAAAGCAAAATGTTTATCTCTAAAATCTAATAACCTCAACTATAACAAAGAAATAGTAGTGACAAACGATCTTAATTGTGATTTCTTGTCGTGGAAGTCAAATATATCAACATCAATTAATCCAATTAAATCAAACCAATTCAAACGAGAAATTTTTACAGATGCTTTACTATCAGGGTGAGGTGCAAACTGTAATAATCATAAAGAACATAGCTTTTGCTCTACTTCAGAAAATAAAGAACATATTAATTATTTGGAACTCCTGTCAGTGTTTTTTGGTTTAAAATGTTTTGCTCATAGTTGTAGCGGTTGTGAAATCTTGCTAAAGTTAGATAGCACCACTGCCATTTCTTATATAAACCGGATGGGTGGTATACAATTTCTAAAGCTAAATGTTTTAACACGAGAGATCCAGAAACATAAGGATTTTTGCTTCATATATGTCGTTAAAAAAAATTCCAGGCATACCATGAATCGAGATTAAATAACTCAGATACTAAATTTCAACTAGCAGACTTTGCTTTTAAGGAGATACTTGATACTTTTGGAACACTATTCATAGACCTTTTTGCATCTAAGTTAAATAAGAAATGCGATTTATTTGCATTCTGGACACCAAATCCAGATGCTTACAAGACTGATGTTTTTAGTATTGATTGGGAAAATATTTTTTTACTCGTTTTTACCCTTCTCAATCATATTCTACAAAAGTTGATTACTGATAAAGGAAGGAGCAATGTCGTAGTGTCTTTCTGGTGCACACAAGCTTGGTATCCTATCTACTAAAGTTTATTAGTGAATAGAGCAATAAAATTTTGTAAGGTACAGTATAATACACAAAATACATCATAAAAAGTGGGTGTTTAAAACAAAGATAATTAGACTTAATGTTTATGCTAGTGCCTCGTGTATGAAAGACGTGTAGAAATTCATGCAAACGTAGCAGAGATAAGACGTAAGAGCAGCGAGAGACGGGAGAAAGAAGGGGGAGAGGCAGCAGAAAGTCGCAATGAGGTAGCCGAGAAAGAAAGTAGGCGAAAGACTGTTTTTTTTTCTTAAGAATTAATGTGCAAAGAAAAACGAAAAATGTTTAAAACAAAATAATAAGTGTAAACCAGATATGTATAAAGAAAACAGAAGAATCTTCAAAACGTTATAGAAAGAAAAAATTTGATTTTATGATAAAAAACCAGTGAAATTTAAATAAAAGGAATATAAAGGGAAGAATGAATTATTTAGTGCCGCAATCGCAAGCGGAAAAAGGAAGTGAAAGTGTTGGGTACCAGAAGAAAGAAGAAACGGACAAATAATGTTTTTTTTTTAATTTTATTATTTTTTTGTTAAAGTTTGTTTTGCGTTTAAATGTTGCATGGTATTTTTAGGTTTTTATTTTTTAAATCAGCTTTTGGTGATCACCAAACTTTTGTGTGAATTTAGATTGTTTTTTTTTATTAAGTTGTTTAAAGGAAGATCATCATCTAATCGATCTACACACATATATTAAAGTTTAGTTATTTTTGAAAATTAAATTTTATTGATTTATTTTTAAAAATGCGATCCTGTCCATAAAAAGAAAATAATTATTGTAACGAAAATAAGGCTAACGCTGAGTTTTAAAAAATTACATTGAAAGCTAAGACCGTACGCGTTACAGTTTGACCCAAATATGTAGCTTATATTTTTTTTCCAAGAAAGCATACTCATTGCGGAAAAACCTTAGGTTAATAGCAAGACTTTTATCTGTAAGGCTTTAATTAGGAACAACATACCACAACAATTTACTAACATATTTTTATCATCTATTACTGATTTCACTTGGAATCAGTATAAGAGTGCCCTCAGAGATTGGTGTCTTTTCTGTAAAAGTTCTAGTGCAGACCCTTATAAAAACGACAGAAAACTAGTTTTACAGTTCCTAACTCACAAATTTAATAACGGTCTATCTTATAACTCTCTAAACAGCATCCGTTGGCGTTAGGACCACAATTAGGACAGAGCTCTGATACAAAAAGATTCTTTCGTGGCATATACAAGTTCAAACCTAATCGTCCGAGGTATCATTTAGTAGTTTTGAATTACATATTTTGACTAGAAGTTGATAGATATCTTACATTAGCAACACTTACAAAAAAGTTAATTACATTACTTGCTATATCAATAGCCCAGAGAATCCAGACTTTTGCGTTAATAAAACGAAGCAACATCTATGTCAGAACAAACGGGATTGAAATTAATATCCCTGACACTATTAAGACTTTAGGGTCAAATTTCAACCCTTTCTTTTTCTACCTTAGTTTAAAGATAAAGGAAAACTTTAAGCAGCGACTACTATCATTAACAACTTACACCAAACTAAAAACTACATGGTGCTAAAGAGTACTTATTCTAATCCTTTAAGAAACCACATCAGAAAGTCACCACTCAGACAGTGTCTATGGATAAAGAAAATTTTAGCAAAAAAGGGAATTAATACGCAACAATTTATTCCATATGGCACTCGACATGTTTAACATTTACTGCTTTTAAAATAATAAAAATATAAAGACAATAAGAAAAACTGCTGGGTGGTAAACAGTTTTCTAGTCAATATATTTATAATGTAATTGAGAAATGATCAGATTTTAGCCAGAAAAATTACGAATCATAAAACGAACTATAACGGTTTTACACGTAACGGTACAAAAACTATTATAACGTTACCAAAATTGCGTTAAATCTGACATATTAAAAGAACAATAATTAAACGTATAATATTGCACTATCAAAGTCAATATAATACTATAACGATAATACAATATTTTCTTAACAACGTTAGCTAATTTACTGCTGAATGACCAATTAAATGTTTATCGGGGTAGAAGTAGATATACATGTTATTATTGCTGAGTTAGTTGAAATTGATGCTAATTTTTACTAAACGGTATTATCAATAAAAAACTGTATAAGACAGACAGTTTAAAAATAAGTTCAAAATTTTTCTAATTTGGTTTATTTGTTTTGTGTATTGGTTTAATAATAGCAGTCGCTAATTGTTGCAAAAACTTAATTTTAAATAATATATTAAATTATTAACGGTATGTTATCATATCTTCTTGCACATAAGCTATTTATTCTTCGAATAACTGTCTACTGTATTAATATTATTATTAATATTTCAATGGCATAAGTACATGATATAAAAACTTATATCTCTACCTTTGATATATTTTTACATTAGTGACAGTGCAATATGTAACGCGCACTTATTTTTTGATGTGTAATTTATTCTTACACTAAATCAGTTTTTTTAATGATATAATTACAAAATTCATGTTTCATAATTAGCAGGTAAAACAAAAACTGTTAAAAATTAAAAAAATTAATTATAAATAAAAATTATCTACGTATAGTATGGTCTTGCAGTTACCTTTAATATTTATTTTTACACAAAACAATTTGTTTTTAATTAACTAAAAATGTAAAATAATTGTTTAAAATTGTAGTATTACTTACCATCTAAAAAAGGACTTTCGTATGCGTGAGGGTCCCAAGTAGCCCACAACTGAGCAGATATAAATGGAGTGGAACAAACTATATGCATAACAATAACAGCAACTGTTTGTTTCACAGTGTTAATTTTTGCACGTGAAATTAGAGGTATACGTTTGTTTACCGCTGGTTTTGGTTGGTAACTTTGCCTGTGCCGCACACCTAATTCTCCTGGTGAACTTCTCCATATTTCCCGGCAAATACAGCTATACGTTATAATTAACACTAACAACGGAATTATGAAGACGGATATTCCATACCTGTAAAAAAACCATTTAAGTTAATTTACTATTATAAATAAAAAATGTGTATTACTATTTAGTTATGTTATGTTAATAAAAAATATGCTATTTATAACTCTTAGTTATTTAGGATCGTGGAAATTTTTAAAACGCATCTAATAAAAAATTAATTAATATAATAAATTGTGTGTGTATTAATGAGAATTTCCATTAAAAAAACGTTTATTTAATATAAAGAAAATTCTAAATTATATTAAAAAAATAAATTAATCTTGAAAAAAATAAAAAGAAGAGTTATAAATATTTTTTCAAGCATTAAAATAATTTTAAATTATAATGCAAGCAATAATTTTATAAAAAATGTTTATATGTAAATACAGCCATAAACATGTTTTTATATTAAAAAAAAATAATAAAAAGGGAAAAGCAAAAATAATTTCTTATATTAAACAAAACTTTATTGAAATGTAATTAAATGAAAGCTGTACAAGTAATATCTTTATGACATATGAATTAGAAACTTACAAGAAAATGTTATGGAGTGTAGACAGTCCACTGGTCTATCGAGCATACCGCAACTAATTACGCAAATGTTTATGGCTAGTTTTACAAATATGATCAAGTCAATGAATAAAATTTAAATATATATACAAGAAAAACAAGGGATATGAACGTTAAACAAACAATAGAGAAGTAATTGTAAAATCTAAAACTATTGCACGACACAGGGACGATAAGAATAATAGAAAAGAATTGACCATGAAACCACGTTCACCTATAAAAATGATCATGCAATTTTTGAAATTAAATTCTTGGTAATACTGTACTGTTAGTGTCGTTATTGAAATTAATATTGTTTTTGAGTACGTTGATGTATATCATTCTTGAAACTAGTGTGTTTTTTGTATTGCAATCGTATTTATGGTTGTTGATTTGGTTTTTTACTTTTTGTTTTGTTTGGCCAATATAAGATACAATGTACTGTACAGTCTAGTTTGTGTACGATATTGTGTTTTTCTGTTATGTTTGTTTTATCTTTAATTTTACTGTACGGTATATTGTAAATAGTGTATTTGTCGTATATTGTTACTTACTGATAATAAATTTGTGGCCTGACGAAATGCACACTTAAGGCACGAATTGTAGCCATTAAAAAAGTTAGATTGAAGATAAACACATTCATCAGTTACAATCATTGGGGTTCAAAATTTTTTTCTACGTTTCAGCAAACTTGACAAACGTACAGGTTCAGCATGACAGCTTTACTTCTACATATACTGCCTCTAATAGAATATATACAAGCGTTCAAATGTGTTAACAATTTGGCAAATTTGGTTTTTGAAAAACTCCATAAACTTGTGTTTAATCAAAAGCAAATTAGAAAAATCTAATTTCTAGACATCGAAACTTACAAAAAAATGTTATTTATTGCTAAATCATAAGCTACATTATGTTAAAGGTATGTACTCTTGGGGATAGATAAAAAGTGTCTACGTGAGTGCGTATGTTTTATAGTACTTTGTTCGAGCATTCAGGTTTCAACCGTAGTTAATTATTAAAGCATAATTTTTGTAAAACTTGTTTAAAAAAATTACCGGTTTTAGAAGAGTTTAAAAACAAAAACAAATCGGTCAAGACCCAAACAAATTCTTTTTGTTATAATTGGACTTTATTTGTAAAATTACAATTTAATTTGGTTGTTGTCAAATTTATCCAGTAATAGTTTATTATTTTATGTATTGATATACTTTCGCAAGTTATTTTATTTAAACCGCACGTAAAGCGTTAGCGGATAGAGGCATCCCAATCAGCATCCCAAGCAGCACAAAACATATTACCAATCTTGTACCAGCATTTTTTCTATATATTATATTGGCAATACATTTTATCGCATTTCAAACATATATTGTATATAAGACTAATATTGGAAAGCCAGGGTAAGAATATCAACATTGGTAAGATATATAGTAGACATTCCATCGGTAAGGTTGAAAACCTCTCGCAAACCAATATTTTACCAATGTAGGAGCGGCAAGTAACAAACAATGCTGGGAATACAAGGTTTAGTAGATATTTAACCACAATAAAGTCTTCAATAAAGGCATTTATACTTAATGCCAATATTTATTCAAAATGACCGTGACACCTGTAATCGTTGTCGTCAGTGAGGCAGAATAATTCCCGGTTTTGTGTTAAATAAGTTGTTACTTTCCGTTACTAAAGTTTTTTTATTTTGTTCTTTAAATTGTTTTGTATTTATAATCTAAGAACTATTTTCTATATTATTTTTATATAAGTATTTTCCCATTTTATCAATATAGTGTGTGCATAAACTTGAGTAATAATTAGTAAGGTGTATATTGATTATAACTAGTTTATCATGTTTGAGAGCTCGTGAAAAATACATTGAAGCATTTTGTAATCTGCGTTTTTTAACAAATATTTTAAGTTGCATAAATGTATACCTATTTATGTGTTTATGTACGAGCACATGGTTTCTTTTAAATTAGATCTTAATTTGTTTAAGCATTTGCAATTGAGCAATGAACAAAAAAAATGTAGTTTTTTTATTATGTTTACACGCATTCCGAAGTTTTAATAAAATGAACAGAATATAGTAGTTAAAATACTATAGAATATAGTAGGTACCTCAACAAAAATGTACTTTATTTGATCAATCTTGTAAGTATGATTAAATTTGTGTATTTTAATTAAAAAGCAAACACAAATAAAATGATTTATTTTTTTGTTTTTAGAATTTTTCTTAGAATGTTAATTTGCTCGGTGTACGTATAACATTTGTGCATTTAAAGCAGACACCCGGTAAGGTATTGTATTGGACCCTTTTGTAAAGATTTTAGGAAAATAAAGTGCAATTATACTGTATTTTGAAATATTCTTACGTTCAATCAACATTTTTAAATAAGTTGTCTTAATAAATCCGTTAGCTAGATTTTGAATGTTTGTTAAACATATTTATTACAATTTTGAATATATTTAAATTAGCACAATTAAGTGTTTTTGAGAAGTAACGAATATTTGTATAAATAGTTAAAGATCCAAAAATAATAGTCAATAACAGGCATGTTATCCACGTAAAATAATCCTACATCGGCCACAACAATTTACAAGACCATAAGCATCATTTTTAGCTTAATATTTTTTTTCCTAGAATCCTTACAATGCCATAGAGCACTCTATGACCATAGACCTGATAATTTTGTTTTAGTTAAAGTATGAATCATAAGACGAAGTGACTTTGTGATTACAACCAAGAACCAATTATATACTTTAAAACAATTTGTAAAAAATATTTCTCTATTTTGTACTTAAAATTGCGCAAAAAAGTTTAAATTTAGTGATTTATAAAAATTCTTCTTGAGGATAACAAGTAAGCACCAACTGTGCTTATTAAGTTAGTACTAATCATTATAAGAGAATAGTTTACAGGAGTACGTCTGGGCGGCATATAAAAGAATTCGCAGGCTAAACAGTATATTTGAAAATTATTTGAATATACCGAAACCACAAAATTTACTACGTAGTAAATGTATTATAGATGTGGGTTGTTTAAATTTACTCAATACACTTGAATTAGTTAAGTAACATTTATTTACAAAATATTTACAGATGGTTGTTGATTTTTTAATAATAATAATTCTATTCACTGACAATTTAATAATAATACAACTTAGCGCACGTCTATACGTCTTTACGTCGTTAGGTCGTCTCGTCATCTGTACCCTCTACCTGCGGTTTACTATTAATCTAAGGTCAACCCCACATCTCGGCCATCCTGCTCGTCATCTGACTCAGATGAGAAAGAATCCTCTTCTACCCGATTCCACGGTTTAATTTTGTCGGCGCTAGATGATGATACTTTAGGTCCCTCTCCATCACCTATTTTCTCAACGTCGTATCTATCGTTTAACTTTACTTTAATAATTTTGTATGGACCTAAAAATCGTGGAAATAGTTTAATGCCAGAACCAAATTGCGTTCGTTTTATAGCAACAATGTCGCCTACTTGATAATTATGTGACTTTTTACGTCTACGATTGAAGGATTTTTTGTTTTCTTCTTGAATCTTAGCAATTGCTTCATTAGCGTTTGCTCTCATCTCATTGCGTTGATCTTCAAAAATCTTTCGACCAACTTCTTCAAGAATCTCTATTATTTCTAGGCTTTCTTTTCGTCGTAGCTCAACTCCAAACATGATTTGAAACGGATTATTATTAATACTTCTGCTGAAAGTACTGTTTAAATGTTGTTGCAACAGTGGCACATGTCTGAACCATTCTTCTGGTTTGTTTACTGACATTCGTCGTAATGCAGCAGTAACAGTCTGAACTGTAATTTCGACTTGACCGTTACCTCTTGGAACACCTGTAGTTATTTGAATGTGGTTAATGTTTTCATTTAGACAAAATTTTGAAAATTCTTCGGATCTAAAGCAACCTCTTTTATCTGTAATTATTCCTTTTGGATTTCCAAAAATAATCTGGTGAGCAGTCAATTTCTCTATGACTTCTTTAACATTTACTGTTTTTGTTGGATAAATCCATGTAAATTTTGAAAAAGCATCTATTATTATAAAAATGTATTTATAATTCTTCCTCGTCGCTTCAAATGGTCCACAATGATCTAGATGATACGTGTCTAATGGTAGATCGCTTTTTGGTATTGGATTTAAGAAACCTTCTTGTTTTCCTTGCTTACGATTTCCTAAAATACATGGAATGCAAGCGGCAATAAATTCTTCAATTTTTTCATTTTTCTTTGGAATATAGTACGTCTTTGAAATTAATCCGCTAGTTTTCTTTAATGCAAAGTTTAATGCGTCTTTAATAATTTCAGTTTGCATGGCTTTCGGTACTACTAACAATTTCTCACCATTTTGCTCTTTGTATAAAATTCCATTAAGTAAAATGTAGTCATTATAAGGTTCTGTTTTTAAAATTTTCATTATAGCTTTTAATGCTGTGTCGTTTTGCTGAGCAGCTTGTAACCTTCGAATAACTGTGTTTTCTATAATCATAATCGTTGGGTATCGGCTTAAAGCGTCTACGTGCTTCATACGTTCTTTCTTTCTGTGCTCAATAGAATATTCAAATTCTTCTAATAGTAAGGCCTATCTAGCTACTCTTGTCGTCAAGTCTTTTTTGTTCATTGTCTTTTGAAACGCAGAACAGTCAGTAACGATTTTGAATTTTATTCCTAGTAAGTAAACTCTAAATTTTTTAACTGCTTGAATTATAGCTAATACTTCTAACTGATAACTGTCGTATTTTTCTTCGGCAGGAGTAGTCTTTTTGCTCATATAGTAAATTGGATGAAAATAACCGTCTTCGTCTAACTTTTGTAACAGAGTAGCTCCGTAGCCGTGTTTGCTAGCGTCTGTGTGAAGTTCTGTATCACGGTTTTGTTTAAATACATGTAAAACAGGTTCGCTGGTAAGCAATTCTTTCAATTTTAGATACGCAAATCTTTGGCTTTCGTCAAAATTAAAGTTTTGATTCTTCTTCAAAACGTCACTCAACGGTTTTGCAATTAGTGCGTACGACTTTATAAATTTGCGAAAATATCCCGTAAGTCCTAAATAACTTTGAATTTGCTTAATCGTTTTTGGTTGAGGATAATTTTTGATAGCAATGGTTTTTGCTACTGATGGCTTAATTGTGCCATTTTCTACTATATGTCCTAAAAACTCTATTTTATGGTTAAGGAATTGACACTTTGTCTTATTAATCTCAAGACCATATTTCTGTGCTACATCTAACACTATTTTTAACCGAAGTATCCCTTCTTCTTCAGACGCTGATGGAATAACTAGGTCGTCCATGTATACAACGACAAGGACTTGGTTTATCAACTCTCTAAACACTTGATAAACATATCTTTGAAAAACTGCTGGACTATTACATAATCCAAATGGACATCTTAAAAACTCATATTGGCCGCTGGGAGTCACAAATGAAGTGTATTTCGTACTATCCTCAGCAACTGGAACATGGAAAAAACCATTTTTTAGGTCTATAGTACTAAAAACTTTAGCATCTTGTAATTTATCTAATACGTCATCGATTAGCGGTAATGGAAAACGATTTTTAATAATTTTTTTATTCAGTTGCCGGTAGTCAATGCAAATTCTTGTTTGGTCATTCTTCTTTTTTACTAAAACTATGGGACTGGCAAAATCGGAACAGCTAGGTTTTATGATATTGTTATCTAACCACTCTTGTATCTGCTTATCCACTTCTTTTTTTTCTGGAATTGATAAACGTCTAGGATTTTGGTAAACTGGCTCTTCATTTGTTAAAATAATTTTCATTTCGACTTCCGTACGTTTTGTCTTCTTTGGTACATAATTTTTCACAATTTCTTCAATTGCTGCTTTATGCTTTACGTTTTTAATGTGATCCGTACTTACACATCTGTCTTCGTTTTCTAGTCGAATGTGCATTAGAAAATTAGTTTCTTCTTTTTTGTGAATTAGAATACCGTCTTCTCTCAACACAATCTCGGATACGTCAAGTAATTTATTTCCAATAATTGCCTCAAAACTTGAAGCGTTTTTAGGAATCACATGAAACGTTAATTCAAAAGTTTCGTTATTTATAATCACTTTTTTGCAGAATGAACCCAAAGTTTTAACCTTACTTGCACCAATTCCCGTAAGAACAATGAAGTTTTCTCGCAATGGTATGTTTTTAAACTTATCTTCAAAAATGTCTTGCCTGACTGCATTAACCCATTAACGCCTGAGTAATTTTTTTTTGAGTTTATTGTATTTTCTTTCATAACTTAGTTGTTTAGATGTAATATAGTGAGAAAATACTTTTTTTTTTAAAATTAGGTCAAAGTTCACTTAGTAATAAGGTGTTCCCATTTGGGCGCGCTAGGCGCATTACAGGAGAAAACGATTTATTAAAAAAAATGAAAAGAGAAACCAACATATGTCTACATTTACTATTAAAAACATTATTCAAATATTCTATTTAGTGTGAAATCCCTTAAAGCATTCGACACAAAGTCCAACTTGACATTTGTCGCACATTGTTCGTCCCCTGCTGCTACAGTTGTTTCCAGCACATCGTTTTCTTTTCCCATCTGGTACTGGAATAACATAATGAGCCATGTTATCAAGCCGAATGTCATCAGCCACTCGCGTATTGTCTCCAGGATGTTTAGCAGTCCTGCCGTTGCCTTTTGGAAGATTTTTATATCTTCTCAAGTAAGTCTGTAACATAAAAAGACAAAATAGTAACCATCAGGGTTGACACAGACAAATATAATATTATATTATGCAAACAAAAGTTGGATTACCTGTGCGATACTCCTTTTAAATTCAAGTTGACTTATAGGTTGACCACTTTTTTTACGGAGTTGCCATGCGTTATGTATGGAAACATCAACCAAATAGGTAAAAATCGGCCAGTACCACTTTTTTGATCGTATTCCAACACGGTAACTAAAATAAATACTTTTTACAAGCAATACGCAAACGTATATAGACGGCTTACTTAGATACATTTTCATCCATCTGGTCCGTTCCGCCCATATTTTTGTTGTACTGTAAAAATGCATCAGGTCTCGAAATGGGAATAGTTTTTTTATCTTTTCGGGAATATCTATCAACGTTTTTAAGTGGTGAAACTCCAAAGGATGTACTAGCTATAGTAGCTACGCTATTGTCCATCCATCGTATAAACTGAATGCCAGTATTCTTTTCTAGCACTGTAGAATATGTACCGCGTAACTTTTTCATAATGACCTCTTTGGCCATTATTGGACAGTCACGCGGAACTCTGTTCTCTCTAACTGTTCCTGTTGCTCCATATCCGTTAGCTTTCAGCGTGCACAGGAGATTGACACCCGTAAAAAGATTATCAAAGAACAGGTTGTAACGGTGAACTCTCTTATTAGCGTCCAAATCCTCCATCATTTGCAGAAGAGGCGCAGCGGCTTTTCCAACCAGTTGTTCATATGTATTGTTGGCCCGTGGATTTTTTCCTTGATATATTTCAAAGTTAACCATATAGCCACTAGGTGTGTTGAGAGACCACACTTTGTATCCAAATCTTATGGGCTTTCCACGGATGAACTGCTTGCATCCGTGGCGCCCATAGTATCGGATCATCGATTCATCATAAGATAAATTTTGCTCAGGAACAAAATGAGCCAAAAACTTAGCTTTCAATGAATCTGTCAAAAATCTTAACTTGTACATCTTGTCTTCTTTGTCAATTTTATTGTTGTCAGCAAAATGAATAAAACGACATATTTGCAGGAACCGGTCTCTTCGCATAGCCTCAAAAACCATCTCATTTCGCATGTCCTTTTCCGTTTCCCAGTAACTTCTTTTCGAGGGCAACCGATTATAGCCACTAAGTATCAAAATTGCTAAAAACACTTTTACTTCTTCTACTGAAATTTTGGGATCAGCACAGTTTTTAAAAAGAGCATAATTTCTAGTTTGTTGGACTATTTCTTCTAATAATTCATGCGTAAAGAATAACTCAAATAACTCAACGTTCGTTAGCTGGCTATAGTTGGTGTAGTCCCCCTGTGGAAACGGATATTTAGGTGATTCTAAGTCACCCATTTCACAAAACGAATACATTGACGGGTTACTGTCTAGAGTAAGTGATTTTTTAGCAGCAATTTTTGAAGTTGTAGGTGTATCAACCGAGGTATCAACAGCTTGGGCATCTGAGAAATCTTTCACAAGCTCCTCTGCTACTCCTCCAACTCTTCTGTTATTTGTGAAACGAATTTCTGCTTCGGCAGAAAGCTGACGGCTAGTAAGGTTGTCCACTAAACCACCCTCCTCATCGTCACCAGAGTCCTCATCAGTAAGGGCATGAGAATCGGGTGGTTCTATATATATATCTCCGATTTGTACATCGCTATCAGACTCGTACGCTATATCTAAGGCTTCTTTAGTGTAATTCCTCTAAAATATAATTTTTTATATAGAAAATCATTCTAACATGCAAACCGCCTAGCGGTTCCATATGGGAACAGCGTGTTTTATAGGGCCGTAATTAAAAAATACCGCTTGTACTGTAATACCAGTGATGAAAATAACTTGCCTTAGGTTGTAACCAACAGATACAATTAGGAAAATTAAGTTTCTCTAAAGGTAAATGCTTCAAAATATACTTACACTAAACGAAAGTCCATTATTTACAGAGACGACCGCCCAGAGAAACTTAAAACAAATATCACAACACAACAAATTAACTAAAACACCCAAATAATACAGCGTGAGGTTCACCAAAGTCTGTATTAAACATAACCTGCAAAGGATACCGCGAAAACCACCTCCACATGTACCTACCACGTTAAATAGAGAGCGCTACCGGGTGGTTCCATACGGCACCACTAGGCGCTAATGGGTTAATGTCGCTGCCTGTATCAAACAGAGCAATTACTTCTATATCGTCTATAGTCAATTTGATGTGGTTTCGCGACGTTACTTCTAATGTACTAACGCTTGCTTCAGATGTTATTTCTTTTTTAATGTTCAATTCTTTTTTACACGATGTAGATACATGTCCAAATTCATTACAACGAAAACATTTCGTTCCTTTATATTTCGAAGGGCAATCTTTTGAACGATGTCCTTTTTCACCACAATTATAACAAATATCTTGTTCAAAATTGTTCTCGCTCTTTTGTTTATCATTGTTTCGTATGTTTACATAACTTTTTTTGCTAAATGATGTGCTTGGTGCTGAATATTTTTGCGTAATTGCACTTTTAGACTTTATTGTATCGTACAATTTTACTTTTTCTTTAAACTCTTGAAAATTTTTAGCTCCGTATAAAACAATTTTATTTGACGTGTCGTCTATTATTCCGTCAATGATGTACTGTATCACTACTTCTGGTTCAATTTCAGCTCTGCTGCCTATCTCTCTCATTTTTAGAACATATTCTTGTGGCGTCTCTTCTTTTTTCTTTTTTCGACTCATTAACATTTTGTGAACCTGCGAGTTACTAATTTTTTCCTCAAATTCTTCTCTTAATAGAACTTTTAACTTATTCCAAGTTGTAATACCTTTCTCCGATTGAACAAATATTTAGCCATACCTTTCAACAATTTTTTGGCAAAAATAAGTTTTTGTAATTCATTCCATCCTGTTATTTCAGCCATTTCTTCAAAATCGCTGATCCATTTTCCGATAGGATAATCCTCTTTTCCGTTAAAACATCGAATTGAATCTTCTACATCACGAAAAGTTAGTGCAAATTTGTCTTTTCTGCTTGTTACATCCGTGGTGCTATATCTCAACCGATTTTTCTCAACTGTAACAGGTCTCCTTTCTTGCTCCACATATTCGTCTTCTAATTCTTCGTCTTCATCTTCTTCGTCTTCAGATTCTGTGGTTATGGAAAGAGTTGTCAAATAGGAACAAATTCGGTCAACAATTTCATTTTTAGCGCCAGAATAATCTAAATCTAGTACATGACAAACAGCCGTGAGGTCGTTAGATATCAATGCATTTTCGACTTCATTCACTTTTTCTTTATATTCTTCAGAGTTGATGTTAAAATCAAACCCGGTAAAATCCTTTAAATTTATTCTAGTTCGGCGTGGTTGAGCTTCACAACCAAAAGCTACAACATGTAACGCTTTTACTGCTTTCAAGCTACTATTGTTTATATTGTATGCCACTCTAACATTATCTCCTAACGTCGTCATTTTAAATATTCTTCGTTAAATTTAGACAAAATATTTATACACAGCTTTACGTCTTGACTCTAGTTACCAACAGTCTTTTGAGTCTTTTGAAAAATTATGCGCGTCTTTTAATTTAAAAAAGATGAATTGTTTAACGTCTTAAATTTTAGAATCCAATTAACGTATTAATCTTTAGTTTTATCGTCTTTTCGTCTTACGTCTTTTTAAGTAAATTTTAGTCGTCAGTGTATCGTCTTAACAATTTACAAAATTATTATCATCAATGTTTCAACTCGACTTGAAAACATAAATTTAACATAAATACTTTACGTCGTAAATACCAAAACAATGCTTTTGGTACGTCACTGGTACAAATTTTGTACTATTTACAAATTTTCGTATTTTGTTAACATACTCAGATGTTAAAACAATTTATATAATGCTAAACTATTAAATTAATATTCATGCAATCACATGCAGTTAAATCAAATTTAAATAAGAACGTCATGAAAATATTCAACTTAATTTTTGTACAAAGATGTCGACAAGTTAATATAAAAAGATTATGGATTAAATACAATGTGTACGATACCGTAACTTAAAATATTTTGAATCTTCTTACGTCACTAGTACCATTCGCTTTCTCTCTTCTTCTGACTGATTCACCTCTTCGGCCTTCGTCTAACCAACAGCAGGCGGCAAAGATCACTTGAACCATAAACGCTGGTCAAAGGAGGAAATGTACCCTCGATCGCTTTCAGGTAGAAATCCCTCGGTCTTGCACTTGCAACTTATAACACTTTTTGAGATTTTCTTGAAATATTCTTTTAGAATAATTAACTTTCGTATGCAATTTTTAATTAAATTACGTTGTGTAATATTGATTTAAACCAAGTTTAAATTCACTGTTTATCAAAAGCACTTTTTCACATCCCGGACGAGCCCCCAATTTGTGGGTTGTTTAAATTTACTCAATACACTTGAATTAATTAAGTAACATTTATTTACAAAATATTTACAGATGGTTGTTGATTTTTTAATAATAATAATTCTATTCACTGACAATTTAATAATAATACAACTTAGCGCACGTCTATACGTCTTTACGTCGTTAGGTCGTCTCGTCATCTGTACCCTCTACCTGCGGTTTACTATTAATCTAAGGTCAACCCCACATCTATATCATGCTTTTTGCGTAAATCTACCTAATTAATTTTGCTAATAAAACATATTAATTCCTATTCTAAAAAAACTGATTGTTTTTGTATTGTTTATCTAAAATAAAATTTTGAAATGACAATATAGTAACTAATACAAAAAAAAATTATTACTTAAGAAATATGTCAATCTTTATAAAATCTTAAGCTTTCGCGGTTGTTATGTTTAAAATTATAAGCGACTTTCGGCTTAGACCGCGTCGTAGTAAAACACCCAGACTCAGGCTTGGTCATAGTCTCTTCTTGAGAGCCAAAACAAGAAGTAGAACTGGGCCTTTGCCGTATTGTCGTTCGTGGACCCAAACAAACTGACGTTTCGCAAGACATTGCAGCTTGCATTTTCAGAGTGGTAAATGTCACTGAAAGAGAAAGTGTAAATGACGATATTTATACCAATAGCGATTAGCGTGATTAACAAACTTTATCTTCTCGTTACCGCTTGACTGACTTCGTTATTATTCGGCGTAAGTGTTTGTGTCCTTTTCAAGAAGGTCGATCTTTGTCTTAGAGGATATAATACTGGTCGCCAAGATTTGCTGAGTCTTAAACCGTCTTCTCGGTTCATATTACATAAATGTTTTTCTATTTCCACAGCTTCGCGGATTAGTCTGGGAAAGTAGAAACGAGTTTTAGCCGACACGTTAGTTTGGTCAAAGTTCAGCGTGTGTCCTTGGTTCCACACGTGTTCTGTCACTGTTGATTTAGTAACTCTGCAGTGTTTGCAGTCAGCCATATGTTTTTTTACTCTAACTTTAATAGAGCGTCTCGTCTGTCCTATATAACTGGATCCACAGGAACAAGGAATTTTGTAAACTCCGGCATGTTTTAGAGCCCCTTGTTTGTCTTTAGCAGATGTAAACTAGGTGTTCAGGGTATTCTTAGTCGGCAAAACAGTTTTAATATTATGTTTCTTTAGCAACCTGCTTATTTTGTGGGTCGAACACATACAGTATGGTAAATAAGCGGTGCTAGTAGGAGGTGATAAGTCTTCTTTGACTTTGGATTTATTGGACTTCAACAGTGTTTCCTTTTCCTTTTGTAGATTTTCATTATCTGACACACGTATAGCTCTTTTGGCTAAAGTATGCAAAACAGTATTCTTTTGTACTGGATGGTGGTGAGATTCGGCGTTTAAGTATCTATTAGTGTGCCTCAATCAATTATATAGCCAACAATTCTAATACATTATATTTCCAATCTAGTTAACCCTTATTGGACAAATATTTCATAGCATACATTGGTAAAAGCTAAACACATAATATTTTTTCAACTAAGATATTACTTGTTTAAAATAGATTGTAACTTGTAGTTTGGATAATGTCTGGAATCCAATCTTTAACCATTATAAAAAAACTTTAGCGTTTCTAATATATAACCAACATAAAATTGGAATATTGGTTCAATACATTTGTGCTACTTGGGATTGATATCAATTTATTGACATCCGAGTGTCACTTTAATGAAAATATTTTGATACAAAATTATTGGTACGATTTTCATAGCTAATAGATAGCTTGGTAATTTGTATACGCTGCTGTCGTTGTCAATGCATTATTCTGTTATAAATTTAACGCAAAGATTTAAACGCTCAAAGCATCAATTTAGTTCATACATACATAATTTTTTATATTGGTCATTTTGCAAACGTAGCGTAATATTTTTCTCGGCAATTATTAATCTAAAGATGGCAATTTATTTACTGCTAGGACAGGAATCAAATATGTGTAGTTATCCATTTAATCTATTGTGTATTTTACGCAAAAAACAATTTGTAAAAAAAGATAAATTATTTTAGACATAATAATAAAATGATTAAACAATAATTCAACGGCGTGGAATAATAATAATTATTAAAGGTAAATAGATATAATTTTAGACATAAAAGTTTCACCATAGAACATATTAATAATATTTTACAGTAAATGGTGTACATAAAAAAAATATTAAGATATAATTTCATTTGATTTAGGCGTTATTATAAACTAATCAGCACAATTTGCCACATCTTCCTACGCACCGGAGCTTTACGAAGAATATCTGTTTTTGTTCGATAAAGTAGAATGTGGTATAACATCAGTTTTTGTATTACTTTAAACGCTTGTTAAAACGATGTCTACTACCATATAAAAGTTTAAAATATTGTATTCCAATATGTAATTTGTAATCATAGTATTTTTTTATAAGTTTAGATCTTTACTAAACATAGTACAGTTAAAAAATACAATCATTATTTATAATATACATATTTGTATTAATCAACATGGGAGCATATAATTTAATTAATACAAATTTGATAACAGAATGATGGAATAATCATGTTATGTGATATGATTTGGCAACACAGTAACATTCAGCTTTCTTATAAATGGTATCATTTTGATGCCTCAAAAATGATAGTGACAGTTTATAGATACCGATATCATTCGGAATTTTTGACACAACTTTTGTATGAATAAAGTGGCCAAATGATATCTAATTGATACCTGGGAAATGGTGTTAAAAATATATCTTTTTACGAGAATTTTGTTATTTAGGTAGTCATCAGGTTAGAGCCTCTTATGTAATGACATAGCACGTTATCGTTTAATAATTTTTACTGTAAACAATTATATTGAATTTAATTTAACTGAGATGAATTTGTTGATAATTTTTTTCGTTGTGGTTGAAAAACAATGTATATTTTATTTTGTATTTTTATTAATATAATAATCGTTAAACCTTTAATTTTGCTTTTTGAATCATCTATTACCCATAGCATGTGCTTATAAAATGAATCAAAAACTTACACTTCAGTCGACTGCTAGCGGCACTTTTTTAAAACATTGCCTGGGTAATGGGTTTATATATGTACGTCAACATCTGATTATTTTATTAGTTATTTTCGTTTATTTAGTTGTTTTTGTTTTTTTGAGATTAGTTATATTACGTGTAAAAATAAAGGAACTAGTAACAAAGTTTTAGCTCATATTGTCATAAAAAAATTAAGTTATGTATTGCTTTAAAATTTGATTTTAAGAACAATTGTTGAATGGCTTACGGGATTAGAGTTTATACCGCGTTGTTATGGATAAAACTGGTGTGGTCACCACACGACCTTCTTATAACGAATTTCCACATATTTCTTATTTTAAAATTAAATAAAAGTCCAAGTCAAGAAAATATAGAGAAAAATTGTTATTTTTAACGTACATTGCTTTCTCTTCAAGATATGGAATTTTTTCTAAAAACATTAATTATATTTTGAATTCATTCTAAATTACAAGTCAAATATTTAATAAACTATCAATGTTAGAAATTTTTTTATTTGAATAAATTGTTAGGAAAAATTGTCTCTATAAGAAACTATAAAAATAATTCGAATAATTTACATACATACACAGTTATATAAGAAAAACTGTTAAATATGGCGGAAACACTCACTTTCGGTTTCTTTATCAGACCCATCTATTGATAGAACCAAGAGGATATAAAAACCCGGCTCTATACCAAATTTTCAAGGTACTAGGACTTTGGTTCGAGAGTTATCGTGGATACAACGTTACACACACACACACACACACAATTTTTCTGATTCAGGAGACTTTGAAACGTAAAATTCTACAAAAAAAATGTTTCCAAAATATTGCGATTGCTATACTTTCCTTATAGGAAAGTAAAAACACATAATAATGAAATTAAACTGTTACAGGACTTACGATAAATGTCCGTGAAAGTGTTACAATTGAGGAAATTCATCTGACGGATTTAGATATTGCACAAAATCAAAGTAACATGTTTAAAATGTAGTAAATTATATCATTATAATAGAAAGGTCAGTAACAGTGTAGATAAGATTAAAGCGTTTAATGTTAATAAATTATGGCATGAAACTAGCGACATTAATAAAAATAAACCAACAGTTAATAAATTCTTAATAAATGTCAAATTAAATAGCGTTAAAACATTGTCTTATAGATATAGATGCAACGGCAAACGTAATTAAAGAAGACACTGCAAAATTGTAGAAGTTAGAAATTAGTAATAACAATTAAGCGCTTTTGGGAATAGCACAGTTGTAACTTTGGGAATTATCAGTGCACAAATGACAAAACACAGCGACGCTTGTTGAAGTCAGCAAGTGAAAACTTTATTGATGTAAAATTACAACACGATAAGTTGTAGTTCCTTTTGTTAATAAAAGTAAACACAATGTAGTTATAGACAAAATCAAATGCATTGATATTGTTAGTGGCTAAAAAAAAACGAAAAATTTAATTTAAGTGCATGGAATATTGTAATATAATGCCTATAACACAAAATCAAGTAAACATTGATTGGTAGTGAAACATTGCCAGATAACACAAGCACATTATTAAATTTAATAAAAGAATATTGAATTTGTTTTGCGTTGAATTTAAGTGTAAGAGTAAATGCTCATAATTGTAGAAATAATTTGTGAGTTATTATTTTTATATACTGTTTTAGATTTCGTAAATGTGGTTTCGTTTATGCAAAAATTCCTCAAATTTTGCACGATTAATGACTAGGATATTGAAATCAGTACAAAACCAAATAGCGATGGTATTTTTAGATGATGTTTTGGTAACGGCTAGAGATTGAAAAAAACTTGTTAGTGCGCTTACGTTGTGTTTTAGTGCTTTTTGAGACGCAGGCTGTATAATGAAGTTACAAAAATGTAATTTTTGCGTCCAGGAATCTGATTATTTAGGTTTACGTAACCGCCGGGTAGTGCAAAGACATAATTAAAAATCCTTCGACAAATATTGGATGTGACGTTAAAAAATATTGGATTAACTAGCGCTTTCAGACAATTCATAAAAAAAATTGCAGTACGTGCACAACCGTTATCTGATTTATTAAAAAAATATTGCTTTTAAATGTACAGATGTAGAGCAATGTGCGTTTGAAAATTTAAAACAATGTTTGCCAAATCTGCATACTTTAAAACTGTAGGAATACAAAGCCTACACAGAACTTCATATGGATTCATCACCATGGGTTTAGCTAGAATGTTGCTGCAACAAAGAGAAAACAATCAAATGAATGTATTTATTATTATGTTTGTTACTTCATACATGTTTATGCACTAGTTACGTTGTCCGGCCGGATACAAGCTAGAGATTTTTTCAAAACTAAAGAATCCTTACCCAAAAACCAAATTTGTTTTAAATGCCAATACATTACCTAACTGAAAAACTTTCATACGGCTTTAAGGTGAGCAAATTATTAACCCCTTAATAGACTAATTTTTATTTCATCTGAAAAAATCATAGCATAGTAAATTCATAGCAAGATAATAAATTCTAGACTTTAAACTTTCTTATAAAAAATTCTTGAGCATTCAGGGATGAAAAAAATTACTCAACCTTAAGACAAAACTGCCCACTGAAAGGAAGAAAAATAGTCAGGGTAAAAAAAGTTAAATTAAAAAACTCAAACTATATTTATTACGCATCGATACCAAAAGTCATATACATGTTTTATTTTGTATGAAACTGATGAAAACACTTTTTAGTAGAGGAAAGGCACAAATTCAAATTGGATTTAGTGCAAAAAAATTGGGTTTCACATTTACAGCCTTTGTTCTGACACATATGTTTTCCACTTTTGTCCAAAAAGTCTGGCATGTGGTTTAAACCATCAAATCGGATATCTGGCTTGGGGACATATGTCTTGGTATTAAGTTTTACTGCATGTAGCATTTGTTCTTGCTTCAAAAAAGATGTAGGTCTGCTAGGAAGTTTTCTGACAGCTTTGTTAACGCAAAGTTCAGCAGCTACTTGTGGTCGAAACATCGGCAAAAAATGCTATTCTTTATAAATTCGTTTGTATAGTAGATAAGCGTTTACCATAGCCATGTCAATAAAATGGTATAATAGACGCAATGTCCATTTGGAAATCTTATTATAGTGAAGCAGGCAATTTCCACATACTTTTTAGCAGACCGATTAAATCTGGTTGCCTTTGACGGCTGCCTATTCTGGATAACACTTTCGAAGGGTAGCACCGTGACGTATGTAATAGACAAACACACGTTTTTGTTGTCCTTCCACAACAAATCTACACTATGTGCATTTGCCTCATACTCAACAGAAAATCCTTTGTTTGCTGTAGCAAGTTGTTTATCTGTATCATTAGACAATTTACAATTAGCAATACGACCAGAGCAAACTGTCCCCAATGAATAAATGCCTCGGTTCCTTAGATAAACAAGTAGCGGCAGTGAAGTATAAAAAAGATCAAAATCCACGATATAGTTAACAAAATTAGGTATTGTTTGAGATAGACGGACGACAACATTAGCTGCTCCCAGTTCAGACATATTGGACAAAATTACATTGCTTCAAGCACTAGTAAAGATTTTAAACCTGTAAGAGTAGCCACTGCTGTCACAAATAACAAAAAGTTTGAAACCTTATTTATTAGACTTTGCCGGCATGTATTGTGGCAATGTAGTGCGTTTCATTTTGTTTGCACACATTTGTTTATCTATGCATAAACGGGGTAATTTTAAAACTGTTTGAAATCGTTCATTTAAATGTTTCACTATGAGATGAACTTTATATAATAGATCAAATCCAGGTTCACCTCGCTTTTTCTTTTGATTTGTCGTTAAAGTGAAGATACTTGAGAATCATAAAGAATTGTCTGGATGTCATTGCTGCACAAACTGGTTCAAATAAATAACCTCCCCGGTATTTTGCGGCGTTTGTGTAACGATATATTGACATAAATATCAATATGCCAATGTATTTCTCAATCTCGGCAGCTTTGTAATAAAGGTTGTCTCGATGTCTTGCTGTCGAGCGTATAAATTTGTCTGTTTTGCAATATTTTAAATAAACTCTTTTGTGAAAATGGACGATTGATATGAACTTTTTGGAAGTTTTGTGTTTGCAAGGAATACTACTTTATTTGTATGCAGCTGCTAGTACTAGTAAGTATTTATGTGAGTTTATTAATGCTTTAGGTTTACCGGAAAAAATAGAAACTGACTGTGGAACTTCTTTTGCAAGTAACATATTTGAAAATTTTTGTGTAGGGAATAGATCATCATCAATATGAAGACGGGTTCGATAACAAGCAATATAATCACGAAGAATTTAATGTGGGAAACATTGTGTATGTGAGATCATAGTATTAAAAGTTATATGTGATGACAGAAGTAGTATCAAACGATACTTATCGAGTTAAATCAATTAAAGAGTTTGTAAAAGTTAAACACCCATGGTTTATGTTTTGCATTTAAAAATTATTAAAAATTATGATACCGATAGTACATTTACGAGGAAACAAAAAAACAGTTATCAAACAACATCGTAACAATTAAACTTAGCGTTAAAAAAAATAACTTGACATTAACAGACGGTAATTGCAAAATTGCGTGTGTAACTTTTCGTTTTACCAAGAGCTCGTTGTCACCAATATAGCCAAGATGTTAAATTTGGAGAGGCGAGTCGTGGTAATAGTAACGAAAATTGAGAGTAGTTACGCGGACATTAAAAGAAATGGTTTATCGTAACAGTTGTAAACACGTTAATAAGTTTTTTTGCCAATAAGTTGTTTTATTAAATTTTATTATTATTGAGCTTTATCGAATTTTATTAAAATTAAAGTTATAATAATACGTCGATAACAGTGGTATAGTTAATACGGTAAATAGTAAAAAAACGACTATAAGAAATTTGTTTTTAATTATTTTAAAAATCACATAAAAAATAAAATACTACCAAAAAACAGTGGAATAAAACAAATGCTGCCAAAGCGTAAAAAAAAGATGACAGTATCAATGTAAACCAAAATTTTTCTATATTTTTTGATATCTATAAAGCATTTCTGAGATCTTTATTAAAGATAATAAAAATTTTATTAAGAAAACATGATTGTGGAGTGCAATGGTTCAACGCACATCTAAAACAATTAAGAGACAATCTACATTTTGTTAATAGTTTATACCGTACTTACGGAACTGATAAATTATATAAACTTTATAAAAATCTGAAATTCTCATATAAATCAGAAATAAAAATAGCTAAAATAAAAGCGAATGACAACTTCATAAATAATGCTGGTAACTCAGTCAAGGCGATGTGGAGTATCATAAATTCTAATCGGCAGGTACAAAAGGGTAACTCTTTCTCTACCTTATCTGCCAATGACTTTAATATATATTTTAGCAATATAGCTAATCAATTAACGAACGATACTTCATATTCCAATAAGATTCCATTACACTATAACTCAAATGTATTTACTACTGATATTTTTCGATTTAATTGTGTATCTCACAATGAAGTTGCGAATGCTATTCGGTCGCTAAAAAATAGTAACGCTAAGGACGTTTACAGTATCAGTTCCAAGCTAATTAAACGTAGTATGTGCATTCTTATTAATCCACTCACCTGTATAATCAATAATATAATTGCAACAGGAATCTATCCTAATTTGTTTAAATTAGCGCTCATACTTCCGCTTCACAAATATGGCAGTCAAAACGAGTTAAATAATTATTGACTACTACCCGTTCTATCCAAGGTACTAGAAAAAATACTTAGTTTACAAATCAGTAATTATTTTAAACTAAAAAATTTTTTTTCTGTGAGCAATTTGGATTTAGAAAAAACCGTAATACTGCTGGTGCTATATCATCTTTTGTTACTAAAACTTTACAATGCTTTGAGAGTGAAATGCATTCGATAGCCACCTTCATCGATGTATCCAAAGCCTTCGATTCTGTACCGCACCACATTTTGGTTATGAAGTTAAAACAATTCTACAATTTTGATTATGTCAGCGCCTCACTTATTAATTCCTACCTAGATAATCGATTCTAATGTGTTCTCTTCAACAATAAAATATCTGAATATCGACCGATAAAACAAGAAGTGCCGCAGAGATTCATACTTGGGCCACTGCTTTTCTTGCTGTACATTAACGATTTACCGGCCTTCCTGAAGAATGAAGTCGATTGCATACTTTATGCGGACGATGCTACTCTGTTCTGTAAAGATGAAACCGTAATTGCCGCTTTCCAAAACACCGAAAAAGCTATTAATATAGTTAAAAATTGGTGCAATAGTAATAAACTACAATTGAACTGCAACAAGACTGAGACAATGCATCTGACATTAAAACGAGCAGAATTAACCATCGGCAAAAATAATTTAAAAATGCTGGGATGTAATTTAGATTCACGCTTGACTTTTAATAATCATTGTTCTATGTTGTGCCAGAAAATAAATCAATATATTTTTCTTCTGATGCGTCTTTCCGATAGTACTACTGTAAGTACAGTAACAAGTGCATATTTCTCTTTAATACATAGGGCAATATCCTATGCTATCATAGTCTGGGATCACTCGTCACATTGGCAGGAGGTATTTAAGATACAACGGAGAGCAGTTCGTGTTATTGCAGGACTTATATATATAAAGAAGACTGCAAAGCTGCGTTTATAAATCATAAGATCTTAACGTTGCCCAGTATTTTTATTTTGGAGAGCTTGTGTAGCCCTAGAAATAGTATTTCAAAATTCACATGTCAATCTGACTTTCATCATTACAATACAAGATGTAGCAATAACATCCGCGTAGATTATTGTAGATTAACAAAATCAAAAAATGGACCCCAATACTAATTACAGCAACTCTTCAATAGTTTACCATCAGTTATAAGGCTATTACCGTTATACGAATTTAAGAAAACAATCAAAACATTTTTACTTTCTAAAGCGTTTTATAATTATGACGAGTATTATCAATGTTCTATTGATATTCTAAACTTTTGTAATAATTAATTTTATGAATCAATTCATTATGTATCATTTTTATAGTTATTTTTTTTCTGACGAGTGTAAATACAATTTTGTATAATCAACACAGATAAATAGAGAAAAAACAAAACAAAAAAAAACAAATTTTTTTATTGACGTTTACGAGGTCCCCAAAGTCAAAATCTCTCATTAATAGTTTGACGTTTATGTTGACAAGTACGCAAAAACTGTCAAAGACGGTTTACAATAGCGAAACATTGGACTTTATAACAGTTAAAAACAATAAAAACTTATTTTTTAAACTATTTTTTATTATAACAAATTAGGTCAATTAAAATTAAAACGTGCAAAATTGTTTTTTTTTTATTGTGTTAACTGTTATATCTTTTTTTCTCTCTTAGCTTGTTGAGTAAATGTATTTTATTAGCAAAATTTCAGTAAAAAAGCTATGGATTTTGACAAAATGGGAAAACTACTGTCTTTCTGTCAGAACTGTAGCTAATTTTGTAGAATAATTCGTAAATAATTTAGTTTAGTTCAAAAATATCCACTGATTCTTTTATTTACTTAATCGGCATGTTTTTGTATAAAACACTGACAGTTAAAAAAAACTTTAAATATTTGTAATCCGTTTGTTAGCAATTTATTCAGTTCGGGAAGACAATTTGAATATGAATAAGTTACTCGCTGAAAAAATTTAAGTGAGAACAACAGATGATTAATTTAACGTAAACAACTAACACTGATTTGCGAAAAACATATAAGCGTAGTAGAAAAAAATGTCGCAATGGTGGTATTGTTAATGGTAATGATAATATTAGTTAAAATGTTAAAGTCCAAAAAATACTGTCTGTTAGGTATGTATTTATGATGTAATATGATAACAATACAGAATATTTTTAATTTTTTTAATATTGCCACTGACATCTCTCTCTGGCGCATGTGATTTGACGGAATATTTCGGAATTTGATATTTTTGAATATCCTGAAAATAAAAATTAATCTGTTGAAAATATGTTATAGAAGTTTTTAAAGATAAATTAAATATCGCATTGCCTAATTACAGCATAGATGTAGCACACCGATTACCGAGTAAAGAAGGAAAACGGTCTAGTATTATGGTACGATTTACGCAAATGTCTATGCAAAACTTAATTTACAACAAAAGAACCAAAATAAATGGTACAAATATTGTAATTAAAGAAGATTTAACTAAAAAGAGAACTAAGCTTATGAAGGAAGCTTCTGGTATACTGAGTCCTAGAAACGTAAGGACGAGAATGGGAATGATTTATGCTCGACATAAAAACAAAATATGTAAGTTTTCAAATAATACAGACTTTAATACAGATAATACCTAAAACTTAGTATTTAGTTGTTGCAATAGATTTACCTTGTTGAATATATCGACTTGGTTAAAATCTTTATCGTGCACTTACAAACATTTATTGTTACTTTTTTGATAAACTTACGTTTGCTTACGCTCAATTTTACATTAAATCGGTATAGAAATTTATTATTTTTAGTTAAACAATTTTGTGATTAAAATTAGCAGTTATTCAATAGCTTCAATAGCAAATATGATTTTTTTTTGGTTGTCCTCAGTTTTCATTTAAACTTATATTATATTAATTTATTATAGTTATTAAATAACAAAAAAAATAATTTTTGATTTTACTAGTTATGTAAAGCAACTTTAGGTAACTGTTGATACAATAAAGATAAAATTCGTGATAGGTACAATTTATAACCCAAACCTAAAAGACTAAAAATTTCTTAAGTGGTTTTGAAAATAATTTAATTGATCTTTTACCGTATTCTGATAACATATTATGTTTAAGAGATTTTAACATAGATTTTCTAAAACCAGATCATCCAGCTACAACTTCCTTGCGGTATATACTGGAGTACTTTGGACTAAGTCAAATTATTGATCAGCCACCCAGAATATTTTTTACAAGTTTTTCCCTTATTGACCTTATCATAACTTCTAATAGATCGTTCATTTCAAACTCTGATGTTGTTGATTGTGATTTGTCTGACCATGATGTAGTGTATTGTATTCTGAATCTTGTACATGTCGATAAAACACCTGAAACTATAACTTACAGAAATATTTTTAAAATAGACATTAATCAATTTAAGCATACTATAATGCCGGCACCTTTTCAAGACATTATTAGAGTTAAATATATATATTGATGAAAAAGTATGATTATTAAATAACATAATTATTAATATCTTTGATGATCATGCTCCATTCGTTGCACGCACTCTAGAAAACCACCAGCTCCTTGACTTACTGAAAATTTAAGGTTTATTATGATAAGGGATAAATCTAAGAGCAAATATCGTAGAACTAAAAAACAAACGCAGTGGAAATATTATAAAACTTTACGAAATTTAGTCTAACTAACTAACTGTTAAAAATGAATAAAAGCTTATTTTAATTCCATATTTGGTCAAACTAATAACTCAAACCTATGGAAACGTTTAAAATCATTTAACATTATTAATAAAAAAAGAACCGTAATTCCAGATCACCTTTTAGAGCCTAATTTGATTAACGATTATTTTATTAAAAGTATTCCACATACAATACCTGGTAATAACAATCAATATTCAAGCCTTTATAATAATGTAAACCATAGTATAAATTTTAATTTTTGCACTGTAGATAATGAAAGCGTACATCAAATTATTGATTCTTTAAAATCAAAGGCAACCGGATTTGATGGTAATAATATACCTATGTTGAAGCTGTGTTGCCCTATTATTGTACCTTACTATTACTCACCTTATAAACTCGTGTTTATTAGATAATGTAGTTCCACAAATATAGAAAGTAGCTATAGTTAAACCGTTGCCTAAAAATAAACAACCTACTGAATTAAAAGATTTACGACCTATCAGTATTCTTCCTGTGTTGTCTAAGATATTAGAAAAAGTAATTCACAGACAATTAATGTCATTTGTATGTGTAAGTAAAATATTACCTGATATGCAGTCAGGTTTTAGACCTAAATATAGTTGTACTACTGCTCTACGAAAAGTAACAGCCAACCACAAGGATGAGATTATCGCTCTTGTGAGTTTAGATTATACTAAAGCTTTCGATACCTTGAATCATTTCACCCTACTAAATATATTGCGTTTTATTGGCATTTGGTCAAATGAAATATCACTAATTAATAGTTATCTTTCTAATAGACATCAAGTAGTAGAAATTAATAGTAACATTTCTTCTTCATTGCCAGTAACACGCGGTGTGCCACAAGGCTCTGTTCTAGGTCCTTTATTGTTTTTGATTTACACTGCAACCTTTATTAAAATATTAAACTTTTGTAAATACCATGTCTATGCAGATGATACCCAATTATATCACTGTTTCAAACCTATAAACTGGATGCGTGGCATAAATGAAATAAATTCTGATTTGCAGTATATCGAATCTGTTTCAAATGCACATTCACTCATAATAAATCCTACTAAGTCTGGTGTTATACTATTTGGAACTAAGAAGGCGTGCAAAGAATTAATACCTAAAGTTAAATTACGTATTAATAATACTATAATTCCGGTTGTTAATCAAATAAAAACGCTTGGGTTTAGTTTAGACAATAGTTTTAGATTTAGAGATCAAATTAAGAATTATGTTTGTTTAAGTTACCAACTAAAAATGTTATATCCTTATAGATCGTATCTTACTAAGGAATCTAAAATAAAAGTATGCGATGGATTGATACTATCTCATTTTAATTACGGTGCACAAATATACCATGCCTCGATTGACACCTCAACAGTTGACCGTATACAAAACGCGCAAAAAGTTTATTTTTTTTTTTTTTGTTTGTTTTGGCATGAAAACAAGTTCATTTGCCACAGATGGTCTGTACAATTTTGTTTCGTATATTTTATATCATTTGATTTATCTTATATAAAAAGTTACATATTATTTCAAAAATATTTTTATTGTTGAGAGATAATAGATATGCAATATTAAGAGGCAGTGCGGCGTTATTGTAAATTAATGTTTTGTACAGGATCTCAGTTTCGTTTCTATTGTTCCAGCAATTAAAAAATATATGATTAACATCACAAACAGAAAAGTTGTCACAGCTGCATGTTGCAGAAGGCACTATACCTAACTTAGCTAAGTGAGCCGGGAATCTTCCATGATTGCTTTTCAGTCGAGAAATTGTTGCTGCGGATTTTTTAGACATATGAAAATCAAATATATGAGGTATGTTTATAGGAAGCGAAGGATGTAATAGATAATAAAGGTTTGTCGGATTTTGAGAATGTTCCTTCCATTTTTGTTGCCACTTTTTGTGTACTATTTTGTAGTAGTGTCTAGTCAAATCAAAATTGGTTGTAACGTCTATAAATTTTCCATCGGATACAGATTCTTTTGCAAGTTGGTCAACCACCTCGTTCCCTGTTATTCCATTATGACTTTTAGCCCATACAAATGTAATATTTTTATTTAGAAGTTTACTTTTAATAGTACAAATTAAACTTGTAGTTTTGTGACAAGTGGGAGATCTTAACCCGGTCAGAACAGACTTAGAATCAGATATAATTACAGCTTGGTTTACGTTATTGTTTTCTAACCATTTTAACGATTTAATTATTGCTATAGCTTCGGCAGTGTATATCGAACAGTATGTAGGCAATTTATATTTTATTGATTGGTTGTAACTTGGTATGTAGACTGCACATCCTGTCTTCCCATCTTTTGTTTTTGATCCATCTGTGTAAATGATTGTATGTTCATTATATTTGCTTAGTACGGATTTCATTATATTGTTATTTATCAGTGATATTTTAGAATATTGGGGGAATAAGACTTTAGGTTTAAGCAAGAGTGTATAATAATTAACATTGTAAATAGGTCTTTTTTCATTCATTTTATAAATATCGTTTATGCTGTTGGTTTCAAGAATTGCGTCTGTTAAGGGAGGTGATTTTTTAATTCTCCAGAATTTGTTAGTTAAATTTTCGCTACATAACCGATATAAAGCTTTCACTAAGTCAGATTTGCAAGATTTGAGTTTTATTACATATTTCATTGATAAAAATTCACGCCGATATTCTAGCGGCATTTCTATACTTTCAGCTAGTAATGTTGTAGTAGGTGTAGATTTCATGCTTCCGATACAAATTCTCAGACATTTGTATTGTATACGATCGATTTTCAAGAGATGTGTCTTACTTGCTGATCCATAGAGGCAGCAACCGTAATCCAAAATAGAACGAACATAGCTTTTGTAAAACATTAATGCAACTTTAGGGTCAGCACCCCATTTTCTGTTAGTGACGCATTTAAGAAGGTTGATACCTTTCTCACATTTTTTAATAATATGTTCGACGTGTTTTGACCATAACAGTTTACAGTCAAGAAAGATGCCAAGATATTTATATACTCTGACAAATGGTATTACATATCCTGAAAGGTTTATATTTTCAGGCGTACGCAACCTATGTCTAGTAAATACCATAATGGCTGATTTTTCAGGAGACATTGTTAGTCCATGTTTTAGCGTCCATTTATCAACCAGCTGCATAATGTCTACAAGAGCCTTTAAGCAATCATCGTAAGTCTTTCTTCTTGTATAAATACAAATGTCGTCGGCATACTGAATACACGTAATTGAGTTATCAAACATACCGTGCAAACTAGCTGAAAATATATTAAACAGAATTGGACTTAATACAGAACCCTGTGGAAGCCCTATATTGGATATTCGTGGACCATGTAGTTGATTGAGGTGGTCTTTGATATATATTGTTCGATTACTAAATAAGTTAATAATATTTTTAGACACATTGCTTGAAATACCTAATTTACATATCTTAGTATAAAGTATTGAGAGATCTACCGAGTCATATGCCCCTTTTAAATCTAAAAAAAGACAAACCATATATCCGTTTTTAGAGAAGTTAAGCTGAATGTCTGTAACTATGTGGGATACCGCGTCAAGTGTACCCATTCCTGTTCGAAATCCGTACTGGGTGTTAGGTATTAATTGATAGTATTCAAGATACCAATCGAGTCGTTTTTTGATTAACTTTTCAAATATTTTAACTATACATGACAATAACGAAATTGGTCTGTATGAGGATTGCAGCTGCTTATTTTTATTAGGTTTAAGGATGAGTCGGATCACTACGTCTTTAAGATTTTTTATATATTTTCCGTTAAGAAACCAATCGTTAAATATGTTTAACAAATGTTTTTTTGCTACTTCGGGGAGTTGTTTAATAATTGTATAAGTTATATGATCTTTTCCTGGTGCAGTAGATTTAGAAGTTTTTGTTGCTACGTCTAGTTCTTCTATGTTAAATGGTTCTTGAAATAATTTAGATTTATCTGTATCATTTAGATTTAGATGTAATGAGTTTAAGTCATTTTCTGCGTAAGATGGAGCAAATTGTTCTAATAATTGGTCAATTAGATCAAGAGGTAACGGGTGCTTTTTTGTTATTTTACTTTTGTTTGACAATTTGTTGACGTATTTCCATATTTTCCCGATAGAAGTATTTTTATTTAGGTTATTAACAAAACTTATCCAGGACCTTTTTTGTTTTTGTGCAAATAGTACTTTACATTGTGCCTGGATGTTTTTTAGCTTAAGGTATGTATCCAAATTTGATGTTAATTTATATTCTTGAATAATCTGTTTTCGCTGATTCACGAAGTTCTTACATTCTTCATCCCACCATATAGGAAGTGGTGATACTGTTTTAAAAGGTTTTTTAATATCCATACTACTAGAAGCAGCTGTGTTTATAGTTTCCATTACTGTTTCAAAGTATTCGACGGACGAGTCATTTTCAAATGATAATTCATTCAATGAAGTTTCAATAAGTGCTTTGAATGTATCCCAATCTGCAGTAGATTCTTTCCATTTAGTTGACGGGAGAATTACGCATGGAGTGAAGTTCATATCTAACGTGATGTTAATGGGAAAATGAGTTGAGTTAAGAGTATCTGAGATAGGATTCCAGGAGGCGTAGCTTGCGAGATTAGGAGATATAAGTGAAAGATCTATCATTGAAGGGCGTTCGTTGGGTCTAGTTATTTTAGTGGGCCGACCATCATTTAACACAATTAAGTTGGTGCTGTCTAGTGCGTCAACTAATATGTTTCCTTGTGCGTTATTTAGTACAGAACCAAAACGGTAATGATGCGCGTTAAAATCACCGCCGACAAATACCTTACCACTAAACTGAGAAAATAAGTTTTCCCAGTCTCGAGATGTTGCATTGATTTTTGGTGGTTTATAGATACACAAAACTGATAATTTTTGTTGTTCAAGATATACTGCACTTGCTTCTAAGCCTTGGTTATAATTTTTAACAATTGTGATTTCATTGAATAATAGATTGTCAGCTACTAGGATTGCAACTCCTCCGTAGCCATCGATTCTGTCTGCACGAATATTGTTAAATCCTTTAATTTCAAACGATTTATTTTTAGAAAGCCAAGTTTCATTAAGTAAAATCACATCAATTTTATTAGTTTCAAGGAAGTTTAGTAAGTTTGGTTTATGTTTCAAAATGGATTGGCAATTCCATTGTAGAATATTTAGAATATTTTTACTCGCCATCGTTGTCTGAATCTAATAAATGTTTCAAAACTGTTTTAATTTCTTTTTGAGCTTGACTGTAAAACTCCGGAGTTAAGATATTTGGATCAATGTTTTTCAATATATTGTTTAATGTTGTTGTAAATTTGGTGGCAATATTTGCTTCTACTTTTTCTTTATAAGCGATAAACTCGTCCCGATGGGGATTTGGTATAGCTGGTTGTGTCAAACATTTTTTTTTATCAAAAGTAGGTTTAAATGGTAACTTATCTATGAAGGTAGGTGCTTGTTTAATGGTAGTAGGTGAGATAGCTTTACGTTTATTACTGCTGTTAGATTTATAGGGTGTGGGAATGTACCTTCCCAAGTAGAACTTTAATGTCCCTGGAACATGCTCAACACTGTACCTTATGGAACATGAAACATAGGATGAAACGTCTTAGGCATGTTTCTAAATTGTACTTTGAAACGTTAAATGTCCCACCTCAAGGACGTTCCATTTTAGGCACAAATATGTTTCGATGTATGTTCCCGGAACATTATCTAAAACGTTTCCTATGAAACATCAGAGTAGAGATGTTTCAAAGTTATGCTTTAAAACGTAAAATGTGACATCTCAAGAACGTTTTATAAAACTGTTGGAACGTTCCGTCAGAATGTTTCAAGCTTAATTTGTGGAACATACTATCTAATCTACTTGCACATGTTCAGAATCGTTCCTATATTTATATTTTTGAATGTGTTCAATTTATCACGAATTAAAGTCAAAAAAACTAGTCACACGCATACATAAAACATATATTTGTATAATATTTATCTACTACATTTAATAATTGTATAATTTGGGTTAATAATAGATAACCTATAAAACTAAATATGTTACATAACTTATTTATTTACTTGATTATCATTAGGTTTCAATGTCTCTCGGTTCAGCCTAGTTGCTGCTCGTCTAAACCAGTTGGAAACGTGCACTTTAAATTCATCTTTCGTAATACTACGGTGGTATTGCCTGACTACGCCTGAAAAAGAACCATTCCATCTTAGTTAAATTTAAAGTGACAAAAAAAACAAAATTAGATATTTATCATAAGTTTAAGCGTAAATTGTTAAAATGAAGTGTTGTGCAAGTACAAATTTAAACAGCTGGTCTGTTGTAAAACTTCACCTGTACTTTTGATCGCATTAAATTAGTAAAACAAAATAATAAAAAAAATTGTTTCAAAAATACTGCAGTAGTTATTATATAAACGAAAACGCTAAAATAACAATGTTAACTACGGTACCCACCAAGTTTCAAAAAAATGTTATTCTTATTGGTTTAAATTTTAAAATATAAGATGAGTATTATTAGTATTTACTTTTTCTAAGATACTCAAAAAATATAAGTTATAACATTCTAAAGACGATTGTAATCTTATCTTAAAAATTCATTTCGCAAAGCTAACGGTTTCGATGTGTTCTGCGGCGTATCACTTGTTTAAGAATATTTTCAATTACATTAGTCACACATTTTTTTTTACAATAAAACATGGCCGTTTTAACTACCCAAAGCCTGATTACTCTGATTGTGTTACTTAGAAATTAATATATAGATAAAAAACAGTTACTTACCTTATCGGAATTTAGACCGGTACTTGTAGACGCCATTTAGAAGTATAATTTAAGAAGTAGTTATATTAACCCGCACAGAGACACACAAAGAATTAATATTTCTAATTGCTACATGTAAATACACGACAACGAGAAATAAACGAATAAACTAAAGTAACTAAACTGTTTACCGTTCATTGTTCAAGGTCTACACAAATCACCCTTAGTTCAATGACAACTACCTGAAAAAGGATTTTGCAATGTATTTGTCATCGGTATTTACATTTTAAATGTTTCAAAAACCGACTTAAATAATACCCGGAGTTGCTTCAATGTGTACAAAAAAAGTACGGTTTGTTAAATATCTCGAAAACTTACTTTAGGAACGTTTCTTTGTTTACATATATTTGCCAAGTTTGAAACGTTCCGAATGTTCCAGGAACATCAATTTCTACCTGGGTTGGTTTTGGAGTTATACTACTTTTATTTAGAGATTCTAAAGATGGAAAATCATCATTACTTAATACATCAAATCTATTTTTTATTGTTACTTTGGAATAAGAGGGGTTATTAGCTAAAATTTCTGCTTCTTTAAATGATATATTCTCGGTAGACATAATTTTTTTAATTTCTTGTTGTTGTTTATGTACTGGACAGTCTCTCGAAAGTGAAGAATGGCTATAAACTTTACAGTGAATACAAAATTCGCTATTAATGCAATTTCCATCAATATTATGAGATTGACCACATCTTTTACATAACGTTGTTGTCGCTTTGCATTGTTTAATAGTATGTCCAAAGCGGAAGCAACCAAAACATTGCACAACAGGATAAATATAGGGTTCGACTGCAAACCTTACAAGATCTATTTTTACGTTATCTGGTACATAATTTCCTTCAAAAGTTACTACTATTATTTGCCTAGGAACTAAGATTGTTTCATTGTTTGCGTTTATTATTTTACGCTTCATTCTTTTAACTTCTATAGCTTTTCTATCACTAATTAAATTATTTAGTATGTATTCTTCTTCTAAGAAAGTATCTACTTGTCTAATTATGCCTTTTTTATGATTGAAGTATTTGGGAATATATGCAACTAATTTGTTGGCTTTTATTACATCATGATTAATAAGTGAGTTTGCACAATTATACGTTTTAAAGATGATTTTAACTTTAGCACGGCCGACGGGTTTGATATCAAGTATGTCGTTTTTAAAGAATGAATTGTTAAACAGGCAATGACCTACACGGACAGGTGATAATCGGGTAGTGTTGTTATCAGCAGGTTCAACAATAACGTAAAACGGACCGCTATCCGCAACTTTATACGTATTATCCAGATCATAATTACTAACCACTTTACTTGACTCATCAGGCGCAGGCGGCATTTCGCCGCCCGAGTTGTCTTGCATTATAATTAAACAAAATTCTATAAATTTGAACAAATGTGAACTAAATTCAATAAATACCTGTTTATATAATCACAGAACACCAACGATCGACACTTCGCGTTCGTGAACAAACTTGGAATGAAAAAGTTTATTTAAGGTTCATATTTGGAACTAGAAGATATCATAAGGTCTCCCACAAGTTGGCTGATGTTAGATGGCTTACAATGTGTAATCGCAGAGTCCTTCATTGTTTAACATTGTATCATAAAGTTTTGCAATCTTAAACACCGCAATATCTATATAATAAAATTACTTTTCGAGCAGACGTTCATAATATTACAACTAGATTTTGTAGCTTAATCTCTCCACTTTTACATAATACTAAACAATATGAACGATCCTAATTAATGCTATCTTCTTCGTTTAGGAGGGGCAATATAAAACCACTTTAATTTATTTTTATGGCAACGTTTCGTGCTGAAGGTTAGCACTTCTTCAGGCCAACTGTAATTTATTGAACTCGTAAGTCAACACATAGTAACAACAAAATGGAATTAACAGATAATTTTTAACACATAAAACTTACAGAATAAAGTCAAGCGGATCAATCCACCGACCAAGGACATTGGCAACTTTACGAGTTAGTAATTAAAATAAATACAACATTAAACATACAATGGTCAATACTTAAAATTTTAATATAACGTAGGACATACACGTTCAACAAACAATTGACAAATGTTGTGTAATCAAAAATTGTTGAATGTCAAGGGAAAGATAAGAATAAATTGATAAACAAAACTGAATAACGATAGATCCAACCTATATAGTTATCTCACAATTTTAGATATTAAATTATTATAAACACTGCTTAAATTGTTGGTATCGTTGTTAAAATTAATATTATTGTTATATATATTGATGTATACCATTTCGGAAACCAAACGCTTTTTTCAAGTTGTTTTCCACATCTAGAATTGTGGGATTGATAAAATTGAAATTGTGTCCCGTGTCTATATGATGTACGGCCAAAGCTGTATCGCCTTTTTTTGTGCTACAATCGTATTTATGGTTGGCCATCCGATTTTTTAGCTTCTGTTTAGTTTGACCAATATAACACGCATTGCATCCAGTACAATCAAGCTTATACACTACGTCATGTTTATCTATAGTGTTAGTTCTATCTTTGGTATTACTATATAGCATGTTGTAGATGGTGTTAGTGTTATACATGGTTATTTTGATGTTAGGTGTTGTTAGTATCGGAATGATTCTTTGTGTTAGATTTGGGACGTTTATGATTTTGGTGTAAGTGATGTTAGTATTAAGGTTAGCGTTAAGGGTAGTGTTAAGGTTAGTACTAGGTGGGTTAACTGGTGGTGGAATAATATTAGTTGTGTTAGTGTGTAGCAGTATTTTTTTTATTATATTGTTAGGGTAGTTGTTGTTTCTAAGTATTTTCCTTAGAATCTTAAAGTTTTTTTCATGAAATTGAGGACTGCTCAAACCTATAATTTTATTTTTCATGGCCTTAATAGTATTGATCTTTTGGTGGTGTGGATGTTTAGATAAATAATTGATCGTTCTATTAGAGGCTATCGGCTTAGTATACCATTCAGTAATTATCGTATTAGTACTAACATCCCTGATCAATCTAACATCTAAAAATGGTAAAGATCCTTGTGTTTCTATTTCAAAAGTAAATTTTAAATGTGGATTGTAACTATTAAAAACGTTTAAGGTATTATTGATTTCAGTTTCTGGAATACATGCAACGATATCATCAACATAGCATAATAAAAATGTTGGAGTGTAAGTCAGTTTGTTTTTAACATATTTTAGCAGATCATGCATTGTGAGATTAGCTAATATAGGCGACGCCGGATTTCCCATGGCAGTACCGAATTTTTGAATATACACTTTGTCATTATAAGTAAAATAACTAGAGTCAAACAGGAATTGAATGATTTGTACAACTTCAACTAATTCTAATGTGGTATGGCTCTTTAGCTCAACCCAATATTCATTTAGTAATTTAACTGTAAGTTCTTTAGTGATATTGGTGAATAAAGATGCCATAAAAATAAATTAAAGTGGTTTTATATTGCCCCTCCTAAACGAAGAAGATAGCATTAATTAGGATATCACAGAGAGGAGGATAAAGAATCTTTACCGAGTATATATTTCTTCCAATAATGGCATTATCACCATCCGAACTACCATCGTACGTCCAATCGACATGGCACAACACCTTACGTAACAACTATAACCAAGAAACGTATAAATCGATCATTAAACTAGAAAAGTCGTATATTAAATTGTCCAAATTAATTAATCGAAAGGTCTATCTAAAAAGGTGTAAGGTAAATCTTGTTAATCCGACACACATACAACAGTTTTTCAAATGTACGTATTTAATAGAAGCAGAACACACCCCATTTAGTAATAAGTTAGACAGATTAATCAATCGTTTTAAAACATCGATATTAAATATAGAAATCGATATAACATATTGGCGGCTGCATAACCTAAAAAAATTAATTAACGATCTTAAATTCAACTTACACAGGGTACTCCGTCAAGTAGATTTTCAGATTCTGATGAAAGTAGTAAATAATAAACAAAAAATGATCTCTTCTAACGATAAAACTAAACTAAAAAACAAATTTCAGAATCTGTATGCTCGCCAAAATTATAACTATAATGTTACTAAACAGGGTTGCATCTATAATTTAACTAATGTACAGTTGCCTGACAAAGTGGCTCAATGTATGGCGTTGTCCCCGAAATTTATGTGTAATTATTACAAGAACATACCCATAATTAGTTTAATCAAAGATGCAGAACACATACTCACGTGTCACCATGTTGAAGGAAAAGAAAGATTAAGGGGTAAAATTGTAAACGTCATTACCAACTTTGTCAATAACAAATCTAAAATGAACTTGACACTTCAAGACTTATTTATTAAAAACTTAGTGACATCTACAAGAAAATTTATTAAAACACATAACGACCTTTTAATTACTAGAGCTGATAAAGGCAATGCGACAGTTATTATACATAAAGACGAATACCACGAAAAAATACTAACTTTGCTTAATGACAATAACATCTATACACAAACAGACATAGACCTTACAAATAAATTTCAAATTAAAAACAATAAACTTAGTAAGCAACTTTACGAAAACGGACATATTGACTTCACTACATACAAAAGACTAACAACTCACACAAGCACAACACCTAAGTTTTACGGTTTAATAAAAACACATAAAGATGAACACCCAATAAGACCAATTGTCTCATGTATAGGAGCGCCTACCTATCAATTATCTAAATACATTTCAAATTTAATACAAAATATTTCATACATTTTTATTCATAACATTAAAAACTCATATGAATTAATTGATAGAACTAGGAATACTTTGGTACCATCTGATTATAAGATTATATCATTCGATGTTACATCTTTATTCACCAATATCACTAAAGAACTTACAGTTAAATTACTAAATGAATATTGTGTTGAGCTAAAGAGCCATACCACATTAGAATTAGTTGAAGTTGTACAAATCATTCAATTCCTGTTTGACTCTAGTTATTTTACTTATAATGACAAAGTGTATATTCAAAAATTCGGTACTGCCATGGAAAATCCGGCGTCGCCTATATTAGCTAATCTCACAATGCATGATCTGCTAAAATATGTTAAAAACAAACTGACTTACACTCCAACATTTTTATTATGCTATGTTGATGATATCGTTGCATGTATTCCAGAAACTGAAATCAATAATACCTTAAACGTTTTTAATAGTTACAATCCACATTTAAAATTTACTTTTGAAATAGAAACACAAGGATCTTTACCATTTTTAGATGTTAGATTGATCAGGGATGTTAGTACTAATACGATAATTACTGAATGGTATAGTAAGCCGATAGCCTCTAATAGAACGATCAATTATTTATCTAAACATCCACACCACCAAAAGATCAATACTATTAAGGCCATGAAAAATAAAATTATAGGTTTGAGCAGTCCTCAATTTCATGAAAAAAACTTTAAGATTCTAAGGAAAATACTTAGAAACAACAACTACCCTAACAATATAATAAAAAAAATACTGCTACACACTAACACAACTAATATTATTCCACCTAGTACTAACCTTAACACTACCCTTAACGCTAACCTTAATACTAACATCACTTACACCAAAATCATAAACGTCCCAAATCTAACACAAAGAATCATTCCGATACTAACAACACCTAACATCAAAATAACCATGTATAACACTAACACCATCTACAACATGCTATATAGTAATACCAAAGATAGAACTAACACTATAGATAAACATGACGTAGTGTATAAGCTTGATTGTACTGGATGCAATGCGTGTTATATTGGTCAAACTAAACAGAAGCTAAAAAATCGGATGGCCAACCATAAATACGATTGTAGCACAAAAAAAGGCGATACAGCTTTGGCCGTACATCATATAGACACGGGACACAATTTCAATTTTATCAATCCCACAATTCTAGATGTGGAAAACAACTTGAAAAAGCGTTTAGTTTTCGAAATGGCATACATCAATATATATAACAATAATATTAATTTTAACAACGATACCAACAATTTAAGCAGTGTTTATAATAATTTAATATCTAAAATTGTGAGATAACTATATAGGTTGGATCTATCGTTATTCAGTTTTGTTTATCAATTTATTCTTATCTTTCCCTTGACATTCAACAATTTTTGATTACACAACATTTGTCAATTGTTTGTTGAACGTGTATGTCCTACGTTATATTAAAATTTTAAATATTGACCATTGTATGTTTAATGTTGTATTGATTTTAATTACTAACTCGTAAAGTTGCCAATGTCCTTGGTCGGTGGATTGATCCGCTTGACTTTATTCTGTAAGTTTTATGTGTTAAAAATTATCTGTTAATTCCATTTTGTTGTTACTATGTGTTGACTTACGAGTTCAATAAATTACAGTTGGCCTGAAGAAGTGCTAACCTTCAGCACGAAACGTTGCCATAAAAATAAATTAAAGTGGTTTTATATTGCCCCTCCTAAACGAAGAAGATAGAATTAATTAGGATATCACATAGAGGAGGATAAAGAATCTTTACCAATATGAACGATCATTTTCTTTTCAAATTTATTATATGTACAATAGTTTAGCGAATGATGTAAAGCTGTTTTTTTCCTGGCGTATTTAAGAGAAGTGTATCTACAAGTCTGTTTCAGAACAAATTTGATAAACTGTAAGAACCGTGTTTTACGTATATAATTTATAGTACTTATAATAAATTTAAATTATAGCTGAGCCGCATTGCCAAATTTTCTGTTTAGGTTTTCATTTTTCTTAACTGCAATTATTTTCTTTTAAACCAATTCTTTAACTCAATATAGTGGTTAGTATTTATAGATATATGTGTATATATAAACATTTATTTTTTCTTAAATACAAGGTATTTAGCACAGCTTGTACAAATTTACAAATGTGATTTAATAAATTTCATTTTTATTATATAGCTTTGTCGCTATAGAAAATTTGTCTGTATCTACTTACATTTCAGATAAAATTGTTATGGTTTAGTACACTCCAACATATAAAAATAATTTACATAGAAACTACTAAAGAAATATTTTTAAAATTATGTAAACTACGTAAATTTGCTGAAAATGTAATTTTTAGATAACAATAAAAAAACATATTTTATAGGCATTTCCACTTAGATTGCCTTAAATAGGTTATTTTTTAGATTATTAGAAAATTATGTTACCCTGCAAAATATTGCAAATAAAAAAATATAAGCTTGTAGGTTATTTGCGTAAAAAAATTACACTTTAAAATTTAGGTTTGCGGTTGCTGTTTATTATGATGTGTCTAAAGTTTTTTCATGGCTGCATCTATATAGCTGTTTGAACTAAATCTACAATGCTATCTACTACTTTTTTATTTAGAATAAACTATAGTCTGATACCTAGTTATTGTTTCTACTTTTATTACTTGTTGTGGCCTTAGAAAAGTACTGATTCTCTCAGCAACGTGCTGTAGCTTGACTAACAAGTAATTCTTTGTAAATTTCTAAAAACGCTGTACGTTTTTTTTTTAACTTTGAGTTTGAAATTAATATCACTTAAGATTTTTAACGTAACTTGACTAAAAATATTTCTGAACGTAAATCAAATTCAATATCTACAACTTTTTCATAAACACTTTTGTAACTTTTGGTCTAATTCAATAAGCAAGTACCTCAGTGATAGACTGTTAATTGTTCCCAAAGCAAGCTTTTGATACACATTAAAAGGGACAGTTTAGAAAAAAAAAATATTCCACGTTCTGAAATTGTTCACCGCGACGTGTGATGAAAGTTCGATTCGTGAACAGTTCTACACACGGGATGTATCTAGAATAAAAGATTGCAATAAAAGTATAACTCGTAAACGCTTAAATTTTATTATTACAAACAATTAAGTTACCTAAATAATTGGTACTCTATAACATATTATTACATTTTCTAAGTTTTAATAAAAAATAGAAAATCAAAAAATAAAAAATTTGTTTTTCTTTTGGGTTTATGGTTTTTATAGCAGGTTTTATGATTAGCTTTAAAGTAAATTTAAATTTTAAAGTCACTTTAACATAGAATTCTTATTTTTAAAACTACAATTTCTAAGCAAATCAGTACAAATTATGCATTAAAATAAAAGTTTGGCATTGTCAACGTGCTAGTGTCTTTTGTTAGAGCTAATATATTATAAAATTAAAAAATTTTCAAGAAAATAAACTACTAAAATGAACTTTAGTTAAAGCAACTTTAACGTATTTATTATGAAATCAAAGTTTAGTTTCATTGATTAATTTATTAATGTAACGTAAATACAAAATAGTGTAAATTTAAAACTACTTTGTTTAAAAATAGTTCGAAATTTAAAATCGTTAATTTTGTGTTTAACAAACTTATTCTGTAATACTCTTATTGTCTTAATTTTTTTAGTGTATATAAATTATGTTTTAAAATGATGTGATATAATATAAATAAATAAATTAAAATAATTATTTTTAAATTTAAAGTTATTATGTTACAATTATTATGATAAATATGTTTTAATTCTTAATGTTATTTTTAAAAATGTTAACAATGATGTTATTGCATACGTTGACTAAGTATTTTTTGTATGCACAGTGGTTTTTGGATTGTTATATTGTAAGAAATAGAAACCAACGCTCTTTAAAAAATAAAAAGTTTTTCTGATTTTTCTTTTGCAATTTAATCTATTTTATGTTTTTTAATATCAGTTTTGTTGAGTTACCTAATTTTTAAGATTTAAAAATATTAGTATAAATTGTATTTTCTATATAAATAATTTAAAACAATTAAAAATGATTGTAAAATTTAAAATTAAATATTATTTACTCTACTTTTGATTTCCGAGAAGCTGCAACAAATGTCTTGTTTACACTGCGAATGTTCGTATTTTTAAACGTAAAATTGAATTCTCGTAATTGAAAAATTATTATCGTTTTATTTAGTGATAAACCATCCGTATTGTTATAGTTAAACAACAGTTTGTACACCTATTCAGTAGTGTTATTGAAATACATTGGATACAATTTACTATTGGTTTTTTATTATTATTTAAATTACAAAATTTTTATTTTATTGGTTATTAATACAAACAATGACATAATTTATTCAAGTATAAACACATACAATACATAATGAAATAAAAAAAGATAAAATTGAAAACACCTAATATTTTATTTTTGGTAATAACTAGTCCGGACGCTCAATGAGTTAATCGGCTATGCGAATGGTTATTATTGTACGAATATCTCTCGTTTGTTAACAAATCGTCATAATCGGTAACAAACAATGTTACTTATAAAACAAAAATACAAACGTTTTAAAATAACAATTCTAAAGTACAAAATTTGATTAATAACTACTAAATTTACATTAGTAATCAAAGTTTTGCAAAAATTAATTTAATCATATTACATAAAGCATCTGTTTTTAACTGCAATGTTTTTAATCAGAAAAGACTACAAAATTTCAACTAAAATGATTGTTTATACAGTGCAGGCCAAAAATATGCAATAATGAATTTATTTTGGTATCTGTCAGGATTATCAAAAAACGTTTTGACGCGTCAAATTGATTTATTTTAAAACAAAAATTTTGCAATATTTTTAATTTTGCTACCACCATCTCTTTTTAAAAAAATGACGTCATCGATTTTTTTAAATAGCAAGTCCCATTTTCGTAACAGTTTTGGATAGCGTATCAAATTCTGATTTCAAAAATGTATACACACATGCTCTTCAGTTGAATAATTTTAAAGATATTAAATTTTTAACAACGGTAAATTATCTCCTATGTAAAATACGGTATTGTTAACAAGTTTTTAGATCAAGTAAAAATGGTCAGTTTTGTATTGATAATCAATCAAATAATAAATTAATTAAAAGATCGAATTCAAGAAGAAATGAGAATACTAGCACTAGAAACCTTACAAAATTTTGGTTCCAAATTTTGAACGAGATTCTCGTACTGTCAAGAAGAAAATAGTTTTCATTCTAAGCTTTTACGGTAATAGTTGTTTAAAACAAACTTATTTCGTCTTCTACTTATTTATTTTTGGCTATAAAACGTGTTAGTGTAATGATTACATCATTGAAACCTTTACCTGTTTTCTGAAATTTAATGTTTAATATCTTTAAAACTATTCTACTGAAAAGCTTTTGTGTATACATTTCTAAAATTAGAATTTGATAAGCTATTCAAAACTGTTACGAAAATGGGGTATTGCTATTTAAAAAAAAAATGATGACATCATTTTGGGAAAAGGGGCGAGAGTAGCAAAATTAAAAGATACTGCAGAATGTTTGTTTTAAAATAAATCATTTTGACGTGTCAAAGCGTTTTTTTATAATCCTGACAAGGATCAAGATGAATCCATTATTTCATACTTTTGGCGCACACTGTAAGTAGCACAGTATTTTTATAATAATAATAATAGAGGTAAAGTAAAGGTCAATCTCCTATTGTACTTCTGTAAACACATAAACACATTTTAGGAAAAAATGTAGAACATTACAAGTAATAAATTTAATTAAAAAGAATTAGAATAAGTAAAACTATGAAGACGCGTTGCCAAAGAGTACCAAAATTTGTAACGCCGCCAAGATGACAAATTCACTTGCAATCACAGTTGAAGTCGCGATTTTAACTGAAACGAGTTTAAAGAGTATTTTATAATTTTTTTATGAATACGGCTGGTAGATTTTGATATGTTTGTTTTTTTTGTCATTACGTAACTAAACTAACAAAAGATTTTGCTATGAAAACAGCACAAAAACAATATTACAATAAATTTAAACAATTTAACGGTTTTTATTCTTTTGCTAGTGTTTGTTGCTGTTAGTTGATCTAAGGTATCAACTGCTTTTTTTTGTATCAGTACAATTTTTATTATTTTGACTATTCTGTTGCAAACTTCTTTATTGTAATGTATAACACTTATTTATATGTGTAACGTTTTTATTTTTTTAAGATTTGCGAAGTAACTCTTGTATGTCCAATTACAATAAAAACTTTAATTTTATAAAACGTTTTTTTTTTAAATTTTTAACTTGTCAAAATAAACGTCAAATTATTTTTGAGAGATTTTAAGAATCAGAAAAACTCATAATCTCTGTTCAAACATTAAAATGTTGCATTCGATTCGTTCCTGTCTAAATTGAGCGTTGTTTTGCCAGGTAGCCTTTTAAAGACTTTGCTTTACTTCGGTTAAAAAATGCACATTCATGAAAAAAAACCCCAGTTTACACAAGAACAAGAACAGGAAAGCCGGTACAAAAATAGTATAGTAGATACCAAGATTGAGAAGTGTAGTATTATAACCTAAACGACAGATCATATACGGTATAAAGCGAAGCATCGAGATATATAAGTCGCGCAGTTTTTCCGCTACTACAATTATTAAAACCTTTTTGACTGTTACTAAATCAAATTTAAAGTTCTAATGTCGATTTCAAACTAAAAATTAAGTGAGTGATTGTGCTAGTCATTAATTTATAAGAATTAGTTTTGACGTAATTTGTAATTGTGATTTATAAATTATAACAGAAAAATAAATAGATAACATAAGTTTTTTTTTGCTAAACTTGCTAAAATTGGTTAAAAAGATTATTACTTTAAACATTGATTACATCTAAAATATATTTAATTTAGTTAAAATACACATGTAATTAAGTGCAAACTTACAATAATTAAAAATTTTGATATCAAATTAATTGGTTTAATGAACGATTTAAATTCTGAAAATACTAAATACAATTTCTTGACCCTGGTTAAAAGTTTTGTAAATTTTTTTTTCTTTAAAACTGTTATAGAATTATCAGAAAATGCAAATATGTTTATTATTAACCAGTAGTTAATAATGAAATATTATCATATTAATGAATAGTATATTATATATCAAGGTTGAGAAGTGCGCGATTTATATCCCTCGACGCTTCGCGTCTCCCGATATAATCTATCGCTTAGGTTATAATGAACTTCTCAACCGTGTTATACATACAATTTTTTCCACTACTAGAATTATTAAAACCTTTCTACCTGTTACTAAATCAAATTTAAAATTTAAGATATTAATTTTAAATTAAAAATCAAGTCAGTAATTTTGACAGTTGTCATTAGTTTAATAGAACTAATTTTGACGTAATTCTTAATTGTGATTTAAAACACAAAAATAAACAGATAACGTAAGTTTTTATTGCTAAAGTTGTTTAAATTGTTTAAAAACATTATTATTTTAAGCATTGATTATATCTAAAACATATTTAACTCAATAATATTCACATTTAATTAAGCGCGAACTTCAAATAACTTACTTTTTAAAATCAAATTAATTTATTAAGTGAGCGATTTGAAAACTTAAATTAGCATTAAATAAATACTCTTGCTCTTGGTACGCAGTTTGGTAAACTTTTTTTCTTTGAAACTGTTGTAGTATTATCAGAAAATGTAAATATGTTCATTATTAACTACTAGTTAATAATGAAATATTATTTACCTGCGCTTAAAAAAGTACAACTTCACGGCCTTCTATTATACGCAATAATGCAAGCGTATACAACTAGTAGTGGAAAATAGTATATTATATATCAAGGTTGAGAAGTGCATCATTATAACCTAAGCGATAGATTATATCGCGAGACGCGTAGCGTCGAGGGATATAAATCGCGCAGGTTATAATGAACTTCTCAACCGTGTTATATATACAATTTTTTCCACTACTAGCATTATTAAAACCTTTCTACCTGTTACTAAATCAAATTTAAAATTTAAGATATTAATTTTAAATTAAAAATCAAGTCAGTAATTCTGACAGTTGTCATTAGTTTATTAGAATTAATTTTGACGTAATTCTTAATTGTGGTTTAAAACACAAAAATAAACAGATAACGTAAGTTTTTATTGCTAAAGTTGTTTAAATTATTTAAAAACATTATTATTTTAAGCATTGATTATATCTAAAACGTATTTAATTCCATAATATTCACATTTAATTAAGCGCGAACTTCAAATAACTTACTTTTTAAAATCAAATTAATTTATTAATTGAGCGATTTGAAAACTTAAATTAGCATTAAATAAAATCTCTTGCTCTTGGTACGCAGTTTGGTAAACTTTTTTTCTTTGAAACTGTTGTAGTATTATCAGAAAATGTAAATATGTTCATTATTAACTACTAGTTAATAATGAAATATTATTTACCTGCGCTTAAAAAAGTACAACTTCACGGCCTTCTATTATACGTAATAATGCAAGCGTATACAACTAGTAGTGGAAAAAATATATTATGATATTAATGAAAAAAAAAACATTTTATTGTTAACAAAACAGTTAACAAAAAACATACAAAGCTTTACTTTTATTTATTAACACTTTATTAAAATAAACGTAGTAACAAGTAAAATAATAAACACATTAATTTATTTTAAAACCTGTTTTAATGTAACCTTTTACAACGTTACGGTTTAGTACATCGTTTATTTAAACAAACATAAATAGGTTTATTTAGATAACGAAAAATAACCATAATACAATTTTTTGTGTTATTAAGATTGTTATCTTTCATTTTAAAAATTAATACAAATAAAATTAGTCAATTAATACAATTACTTTAATAATCCAGTCCACAACAATTCCTTCTAAAAATGATTTTAATTTGATTAAATTTAGTTTGCGGTTTAATTAAATTTACGCTTCATTTACATTTAAATGCAAAACTTTAAGAAATGTAGTTTACTTGTCTCTAATAAACATATTTGTTGTAAACTCTATGATTTAGATGCTGTTGTAATGCAAATAGAGCGAGAAGCTCATATTTAATTACTTTAAGAAATTACTAAACATTTGTTATAATACTTGATAATTAATACACGTTTTAAACAAACAATAGTATGTTTTACATATATTTACAAACACTTAAACAAAATGCTTCGAAGTAGTTTTTAAGTAATTGTGCAGTACTTTAATTTTATTACAAAATACGATCCATAATTAAACATACATTTAAAATAAACTTTTAAAATAATTTGTTAGCATATAAATATGTTTTTTGGCTTAATTTTCAAATCTGGTTTTATCCTCAAATTTTTAATTTTTACTTTAAACGTATGAAGTAAATTTGATTTGTTCGTTTAATGTTACTTTTTTTACTTTTATAAATAAATAAAAAAATTAATTAACGTTTTTATATTTACAAAAGCTTTTTGTTTTATTTATATCATATACACAAAGTGTCATTGATAAGGTGCACATATTTTTAGGACTGATAGAGCATGTAAAAAAATCATTTTTTGCCAAAACACTTAGTACCGCAGATTAAAATGGCGGCACAAATCTAAGATTTAGTACGTCATTACATAAACGTACTTTTGAATAGTAGATTTGCTGATGTCTTCGACTAATCCTAGCTGTTAAGTGTTCTACATTTTTAACAGGTGTTTCATAAATTAAAACTTTCATGAACTCCCAGAGGAAAAAATCGAGTAAAGTCATGTCAATGGACCGCACTAGTTAATAAGCATGTTCACCACATCTAATTAATTTATCGAAAAAAATCGTGAGCTACTATCTACTATAACTACTTTCTAACGGTTAGAATCAAATGTGGGAGAGTCCCTTCATGTTGATCGAACATTCTTCTTCTTACTATTAGTTGCATTTTTTCAAAGAGTTTTAGAAGCACTTTGCGTAGAAAAAATGTAAGAAACAATTAAATGAATTTTCACAATCTATGCTCGCAAATTTACAAAGAATTGTTAATTTTTGCGTGTGGATTTAGATTTCTTCCTTTGTAAATGTGGCCTCATCCATAAACAACACGTGGTTGGGACGTGTTTACAATCTGTTGGTCATGAGGTTGTCCCTCAAAAGACACCTTATCCTGCAGACGTTGATCAATGCCTAAAACGTGCAAGCGTTTGAAAGTTGCCTTTTTTGATATTTCTCATAGTACTAGCGTACGGCGCGTAATGTATGGGCTTTCTTGAGCACAAGGTGCATATCGACAACCTCAACCCAAATGCATTTTGTACGATAACGAAATAACATCAACAATAACAACAACAACAACAAAATGATAATTATTTGACATTTATCGAAGTGACTTATGCGAAGCAATTTAAGCAGCGTCTACTTCTTCTTTTCGCTACCGATTCCAATGTCACGTAATAAATTATAGATTTGTACCGCCATCTTAAATCTGTGGTACCAACTGTGTAAACAAAAAATGATCCTTTTCGCATGCCCTATCAATCCGGAAAATATGCGCACTTATTTCATTGAAGAATTTATAAATATAATAAAAAGAATTATTTATATTAGAATCAAAATTTAATTTGAATACACATTACAGAATAAGAATGTGCATAGCTGTTTCAAACGAAATGTACCAAAAAGAAAAAAATTAGTTTTACAAGTTTCCTCGTAGATAATAATAAATTTATGGTAATTAATCATTTTGTTTAATTTAACATTTAAAAAATTTTATTACATGGTATAATTTCATGTCATTTACTAATTAAACGTAATTGAGTTTACAAATTGTACGGTTAGTTTTAATTTGATATTATTTGAAAAATAAAGTTAAATTATTTTTAAGTAAGTTATTTTTAAATGTAAAATAATGACAATGAAAAATTAAATTAAAAAAATGAAGAAAATCAACACTTAAGATAAACAAATAATAAAATTCGTAAAATGGATCCATATATTATTGGTACGTAATTAATTAAATTTTAATATCGTCTTCCAATAATCAAAAATTCAAAAATCGTATTTAATTATTAATTATTAAATAATAAAATACTTGCAAACTTTGATTACAAAGTTTGAATAGAGTAGAATTTATTTACTGATAAGTTAATAATATGATCCACGTTTTATTTTATTTATTGTTATTATTATAATTGTAGCTGAAAATGAATAATGATTAGATTACACAATTGACCTTTAAGAAGTAATATAAGGTGTTTATTTTTTAACTTTAAATTCGAGTTGCGTAAGCGTACACCACGCGCAAAATATTGTTTTTGCCAAGAAACGGACTGAGAGCGAAGAGGATAAACAAATAAATAACAAAACATTTAATGGATTGAAAGCGGTATGAAACTCACTGTTGTGGTTAAGCGACTCTTGATTTTGTACAATTAATGATATTGCATCGGGAATTTAATTTTTGGGTTCGAACTTTCTTGTACTATACTGTGGGTTAAATAAAAACCGCGGGGCTGAGTACCAGAGACCGTTCGATAATAGATTAGTGGGAGTCAGTCTTTTAGATATGATATCTGCAAGATTTTCATTACTTTTTACGTGATACTAAGAATTTGCGTCTGATTTTGAGTGAATTTTTGTCACTCTGTGTGATATAAAGCTTTTCCATCTGCTACGGCATGAATGAATCCAAGAAAGCGCTATGCTCGTGTCGGTGTAATAATTAACGAAAGATGGACCTTTTTCATTATGTTAGCTAACAATACCGCTGCGCATAGCTCCAAACGGGGTAAGCTTAATATATTGAGAAGGGCAGCTTGGGATTTTGCACAAAAAATGTACAATGAACCTCATAGGCAACCGTTATTTCTCTAACGAAGGTACAAGCTCCATACGCGCGTTCACTGTAATCTGCAAAACCGTGCAACTCAAATCGACAATCTTTGTCAAAACTGAGATTTCTAGGTATCGATATCTTAGGCGCTTAACGGAACTCTCTACTATTAGTCCAGCGTAGGACCACTAGGACCAAGCCTAAGTCTGGGTGTTTATCTACGACGCGGTCTAAGCCATAAGTCGCTTATAATCATAAACTAAAATTTGACGGTACATTTTTGCAGTGTCTTTTGTTAAAACGTATTTGTGTAACCTAAATCTAAATAGTATACTAAATATATTGTCTTGTAGCACCGGTCCTAACATTAGACAATCATTTAAACATTTAGCGTATGTGGTTTTGTAAAAACCGTCGTGAACCAACGTGAACTTTTGTTGTAACCCTTTTCCATTTTGTATATGGCGCAATGTGGAAGAAAATAACCGCCGTCTTTACAGTTTTGCGCATATGTCCTAAATCTAAGTACTCTTTCATAAATATGTTAATTCCTCTCGGGTAAACTGATTTTTATTTAATTTGCATTCTAGATGAAAAAATCGTGATTTTGCGGTTTCTAAATAATTTCTTATTGAATTTGGATCATATTTCCACGGTAAAGCAAATACGAAACGTTGTAAATTTTGTTTTCAAACTGTTTGTAAATTGTGAATCGCATTCTATTTTTTCGCGAGATTTTGAAGAATAGTTTTGAATATTTTTGTTTCCCAGAATTTTACAATGTTTTAGTTTAGTTTTTCTGTTACGCCTAAGCTGCTAATTGCATGGTCAGTTAAAGGTTTTTTATTTATTTCCCCTAACAATAACCACCAGGAAACAGATTTTTGTAATATTAGTCCAGCGTTATCTGTACGTCGTTGTCCAACACATAAGAGTTGTAAAAACATCTGTGCCCCGATTAATAGATCGAGAGTGATAAAATTGTGGATTTGCTGAGAGTATATCTATAGGTATATAAATTTTCTCGATATTTAAAGTTCTTACGGGTATGTTGTATGATATGCGAAGTGAAATTTGACGTATTTTTTTCTAATTTTAACAGTCGTTATATTCGCGTTTGTAAAGTTTCCGGTAATTCCAGCGACAGGTAAATTGGTAGCTTTCGTGTGCAATTGAAAAAAATCCAACAATTTTGTTGTTAAAATATTGATGTGGGGTCCAGAATCGAGTAATGCGCGTACTGTATAATAATTAACTTAAAAATCATTAATCTCAATTAAACAAGTTACTTGTACCGGATGTCGCTTTATTAATTTTTTGTAAATTATTTAAAAAGTCTATGTTTTCAATGTGTAAAGCTGTATTGTTGAGTTTTTGGCATTTTTTGCAAAGAGAAGATTTGCATTCGCGTGGGAGATGACCACGGCGTAAACAATTTTGACATAACCTTTTTGAACGAGGACTATCGATACGCCCTTGAATGGTTAAAGATAAAAATGTAGGACATTGACTTGTAAAATAATTGGGCTGGGTACAATCATTACAGATAACGATTGGTTTACTTCCGAGTACATTACAAGATGCTGCCCTATGATTAAATTTACCGGTGTGAAGTTAGCCACAGATCTAGCCATAGAAATTCGTTTTGAAGTTAATGCCAATATAAAACTTTTAAACATTTCCAAATTACAGTTACTATATAAATAATAAGCCATAAACATGATTTATTATAATTTTATATAATTTTTATTAAAAATAATAGAAATCATTTCAATAAACACGTATTTAAATTTTAAACATGTAATTATAATAGTGCAATTTTGTACAAATATAGTCATTTTTGATTTTTATGCAAATTTGTTAACTAGATTAAGCAATTATTAATAACATATCAAAAAATTACGATGAGGCTATTTCTTAAAAAAAAATTTATTTTACGTCGAATTCAAAGCAACGCTCAGCTTACATTCTCGCATAAACAAACGCAATTTTCGGATAAGTTATCATCATAATTTCTTTATGCTTAGTAATTCCGTTTTTATACTCAGCTGTAGTGTGTGTATCAATTGACTTTGTCAATTTTAAATTCGGAGCATTTGAAACGATATTTTAAAATAAGTTATTTAAATTTCTTTTTATAAATGTAAGCATTCTCAATCTCTTTAAACGACTATCAGATTTCAATATGACTAAAAAAGCTTCTCGTACAATTGCATCGTTACAATTAGAACGCCTTATTTGTGAAGTATTTAAATTACGTTCTTTAAAAAAAATTTCCAGTTGTGTCAGAATGTTATTATCTCCTTCCATTCTTTATAAAGTAAGTACTTGCAGAAACACTGTCAACAAATAAATTATAAGATTTCATTATAACTAATCAAACACCCACAATATATCAATATACGTTAGTAAATAAAAAAAAGTAGGTTCACAAAATATGAAACAGTACTGCAAAAAAAATTTGAAAAATACGTAATTTCAGTAAAATTCATTTTTAATACCTATGCACAATAATTAGTAAAAAAGTGTATTTGAACAGATTCAAAAGAGGATTAAAATAGGTAAGGATTGTTGTAAGCTATACTTTAACAGATGGTGTTGCCACTTACCTAAACATGACACATTTCGTAGAATTTTAGGAGTAACTACCTACTTAATTTAATTTTTTATTGTTATTAAAGTTATTCAAATAGACAAACTTTATTATTTTTATTCACCTACAAACTGACATATTATACAATCGACACAATAAGAAAAGAAAATGTAGCGCAAAAACGGCAACCCAGTACAGTACATTTTTAAATCAAGCAGCATTTTTCTGATAATAAGTTGTAAGATTTACATCCGGGACCAACAAAAAAAAGTTGGCATAAAATTTATTCGTCTATTAAATGCAACAATGCAATTTTTATTGTTTTCAAAAGCAGACAGATAATTTCTACCTGTTAATCCAAGAGCTTACAGGTATATCAATGTTCAACTGCTCCGTAAGTACCAATAAAATATATTCAAAATACTCAAATAATACCTAAACACAAAAAAAAATAACAAAACAAAGAGGTAATCTCACTTTACTAATTCCTCTAATTTAGCCAGCGGCACAAAGACATTCATACTTCAAAAACACAAAATCTCAACCAATTATGTCATTATACTATTGTCTATTGACAATATATTTATTGAAGGGCATATAAGTAGGAGAACTTATTGTGCTATACCATTATCATTTGTGCTTCTATTTGAAAAGCATGGGTGCTCCCGTTGAGTTTTTGCGAACTTCTGTACTTCGGCGAGTTCTAACTTCTGTATTTGTGTTTCAAGCTCGTCGTATTCCCATTTGGAATGGTAGAAAACAAACATTGGCTGTTCAATTAGAAGTTGGTGGCCAAATGATTCGAGGTTTAATAAGGAGATTGAAGTCCAACGATTTAGAAAATACGGTACACCCAATGATTGGTAACAACAATATTTTAAAACATAGATAATATCCTCAGTTAGAACAAGATCTAAGAAAACTTCTGTGAACATTGAATCGCCGCGATTATCATATAATTGTGTATACGTCTCCACCTAGACTTTACTACACAGACGAGCAAATGCGAACGTGAAGCGGATATCGTAATTATATATTAAACATAAAAAACGTTAACACGACAGTAGTAGACACGGCTAGAGCTATTTACGTACACGGCTAAAGAATACGCGGTGTGTATAAAAAAGACAAATTGCATCTGAACTTGTATAGATGCCGGCTGCTTGGACAGACTATAATCCTATAAAAGCAAAAAACTCTTTTTAGGACCAACAATTTTTTTGAAAAGAATTTTATACGATTTTGATAATTGTTTAATCTAATTACAAACAAAGTTACTATCTTTGTAAAAATCGCACTATTACAATTACATGTTTAAGGCTTTTCTATCACTTGAGAAAAGTTCAGTCTTTAAGTGGACGGACCACAGTTTTAGCAGTATGCATTGCTGCACAACATACGTATTCAATGCTCCTTAACGAATAACCCTTGTATTAGAAAAGAATAGAAAACAATTCAAAAGCCTGATGTTATATGTAGCTAATTTACGACAAGTTCACTGCTGTGATTAGTTCAATTTGTTCCGACATAAGTTGACAGTCCACGTGGACTAAATCTCGACCACATCTAGTTGTGATAATTTTCGAAATTACTGAGTATGCAAAAAAATAATCATGGATGATAATAATCATTCACATGAAATGTTACCAGAATTATTCAAAACAATATTAATTATATATCAAGAGTGAGAAGATGATGATCTGTCCTACACAGAAAAGAGGAATCCTTATTTATTTGAATAAAATTTATTTGGTTCAAACATAATTTCTTTATGTCAGATAAATTATGTTTGGGTTTACGAAACTCGTAGTATTTTTAATGGCAACGGATTTTATTGTTTTACAACGAAGTCAGTAACTTCAAGGTTGGATGCGCAATAGAATACTAAGATAAGAATGTCTTCCGGGTTTCTTGTTCTTATCTTAGCATAGATCACTTATCTATTTTACCATAACTTAATACATAATTATTTATAAAACACACAACAAAAATCTAACAATATAAGGTGTTTTAAAGTTACTTAATATACATAAAAGTCATAGCTGAGATCCGTTAGGATGGTTGTTTCAAACAGGAGCCCCGGGGGTTCGAATCTCACAGTGAACACGAAAAAAAAATCGTGAAAATCCAATGCGCACCAAACAAGTCAAAAATTACTATTTTTTCATTTATAAAAATTATGTGTGTTAAATCAAACAATTTATTTAAATCAAATAAACTATTTTGTAAAATTCTCAAAGTTCTTATTTAATCCAAAAAAACATCCTCTTGACGCTATTGAAACAACATATTTATTTGAATAAAATAAATTTTCTTTAATTCAACAAAACACTTTTTTCTGTGTACAAGTATTAATTAGTTAATTAATTCAGTGGTACACGTCATTTTTAAAAAATATGCCGATTACATCAATCTGAACTCAAAAATACAGATGTAGCTATTCGCATATGCATATCTTTATCGGCTTTAAGAAGAAATAAGGAGGGCGGAGCGATGACGCCGACCTTACCATATTTCAAAATAAAATGTTTGCGCAAAAATAAATTTACCGTCCCACTTTCAGCATATTTTTGTTCCTTATTTTTGAACAAATTGAAATATTTTTTTTTAGTAACAATAAAACAATATTTCAAATGGATTTGTGGTTTTCAAATTTTTTTCTTCAAAAATTAATTTTTCTAACTTTTAAACAAATTTGTTTTTCAAAAAATGAAAAACACAAATCGATTCATATTGTTCTTAGTAGCATATGTTCTAAGTTTCAATAAGATTGGTTCCATGGTAGCTGAAAAAAATGTTCCGAAAGTTTTGCGAGTTGATAAAGCAGCAAAAATAATATAAAATCATAATAAATCATGTTTATGGCATATATTTATTAATTTGGAAATGTTTAAAAGCTTTATATTGGCATTAACTTCATAACAAATTTCTATGGCTAGATCCGTGGCTAGCTTCACCCCGGTTATCTAAAATGTTTCAAAATCCGTGATAAGACTTTCTCGTTAAAGCGCTTATTTCGAAAAGACTGCAAACATGATTACTAACAATTATGCGTTTATTTTCAAATTTTTCGCGTAATAATTTTGTAGCGTTTTCGTAATTTTGATCTGTGATGTCTAAATACTTAATCGCTTCCAAAGCTTCTTCTTTAAGACACGACATACGATATTGAATTTTTTGAATATTAGAAAGTGCAGGATTAGAATTGATTAACCAACTAAAGGTATCTTTGAAAGATAACCACTTATTGTACTGAGCATTAAAAACAAGTAGGCTTACGGCGGGTAGTTTTACCACCCGCGGGCAAATAGGTTGTAAACAATTTTTTTTGTTTTCTTTGCAATATCGTTTGCTTTTTATTTTTAACTTTGAAAATAATGAATCTATTTTCGAGCGACCGTTAAAAAATTCGTAAAGCCTCGTAACTATTTTTAAGGCTTTCGTCGAATGACTTTATTGATTTTTCGCATAACTTAAATTGTTTACAGGTTTTGTTACAATATTTGGGTGTTTTCTGGCGATTTTAAATATTTTTCTAAAATGGTCAAATTGCATTAGGATATGTACGATTGTTTTTCAACTTTTTTAAATTGTCGCTCACAGTGGATGTTACTTCATCGGTAGTATTAGGATCATGTGACATGGTCGACTTTAATAATTATGCGGGTTTAGGGTTAAAATTGTACAAAGGATATCTGACCTTATAACTGTAGTTGATCTGTGGTCGCTGCGTTGTAGATGTATACGAAAGCGGCGAATGAGCAATCAGTGGCAAATCTTAGCGAGATCTTCCTTGAGATATGATAATTAAGCGGTACATAATACACAAACTGCGAAACGAAATAATTCTTGAATCCAGATTTCTTAATGCGAATCGAAGGACCATATGTAGGTCACGCTGATACGAAATTATATCACGCCGCGATTAACGTGTCACACTCGGGTGATAGCAAAAAGAACGAGATAGCTCAAACGTGTTTATAGAACAATTGTTGGTTTCGAACTGTTGGTCTTGACGCTAAACAGTTCCTGGTTACTACCGTAATTGAGTAACATTTTTGAGAGTGGCGGTTTACAATATGGATCTTACAACGATTATTTGGGTATATACATTTAGGTTAACTGTACAATAATAATCATGATTTATTGCAAATATATTTAATTACTTACCAAGTAACGTATGTTTTAGCACCCCATGGTTGCGGAAATGTAGCCCAACAGTCATAAACCCCTGGACTTACTTCTTGATATGAAAAAATTGTTAACTGAAACAATTAAAAAACATTATACACAAATACATCATTATACACAATGTTTTATATGAAATTTTATATTGAAATAAACAAATTAGCCAAACGTATTAATAACTAACTAGTATTTCTTAAATTATACAATTATTATTTTAATCTACGTCGAATTATTTCTTAAAAAATAAAACAATAATTATTAGGTAATAAAGCTTACAAGAAATTTAATTTTAAAACTAATTGCGTTTTTACAATGAAAATAATGAAACATAAAAGATTATAAATAATTTGTATTAAAATTTAGCATGTATCATATCAAAATTTTTATATACCAAAATAAACGTTCTTATCAAAATTTTCAGGTAACTATAAATTATCTCGGTTTTCACACAAGGCTGTTGCGCTGTAAAATACCACACACACGCACTCAATTGTAAATAACTGTTAAAGTCTAGACTGCAAAATACTTTTACATCTATTAAAACAATAATTTTGCGTGTAAGTAGCTGTATATATAAAAGTCTAATTTTTTTGTTAGTCGAAAAACAATATTTTAAAATAAAAATTAGTAAATATCAAATTTGAACATTTTAATCAAAGATACCTTTTTATCTGTCACTCAAAATTATTCCAATGACAGTTCAACTTTGATTTGTCACTAAATGACATTTTTATTTGTCAGAATTATTAGAATAATTATTAGATTTTAATTTATCATTAAAAAATATCAAATAACGTATAAATTTTAATTAATTATTCCTAGCCCTGAAATGGAAAATTAGCTTATGTCTAGTTCAAGAGTATTGAAACGTTCGAGAAATTATTTGCAAATGTAAGAGCTTTCTAGAAACTGTTATCCATCTTCTAGAAGATATACCGAAAAATACGGAACGCTCGAGAAGGATTTCCGTATGTGTATATATACCAACGAGACAGATCGTAGGTCAGTTATTGCTGGAATGCGAATACAGCAGTGTTAAGAAGATTATTAAAGTGGAAATAAATAAGTCGTTAGCACACGTGTGTGTACATAAATATACCGAGAATAATCGTGTACGTGAATTTTAGTGTAAACAAGTGTGAAGCTATCCGAGGACGTTATCTTATCTTAAGTGATAGTGTTATACAACGGTTATACATAAATTAGTGTAAGTGTTGATTAATTTAAAAGTGTACATATTTCTAGAATAAGTAAACATCGTTTTAGTCGTTTAAATAAATTAGTAGTTTTTAATAAATAAATACGCAACAGTATTTTTGTAACGCCTACTCAGTTATACACTAGATTATTTTCTGGTTGCGGGTAATAGAGTACCTATCATTACATCTATAAAGATAAACCAGAATTGCCAGTTCTAAAAAAATATATGTACTAAAACTAACTGGTCACGGAGTTTGCGATTAATCTGAATCACGCTATGTCATTGTATAATTCTTGCTGTAGTATGAATTTTCAATTTGCTTTCAATATAAAAATTAAAGTTATAATAAAAATATATAAAGAAAATATCATGGTTAACATTTAATTTTGACAATAATGTTTTATATAAAATTGTTGACTTTAAAAATGTAAAACTAAAAATTCACTACATCTGACATAAAACTAGAATAGGACTTAAGATTATAAGCGACTTTCGGCTTAGACCGCGTCGTATTTGAACATCCAGACTTGTTAGGCTTGGTCCTAGCCTCTTCTTGAGAGTAAAACGTTAGTTTGTTTTGGTTTACGTACGACAATACGACAAAAGCTAAGTTCTTGTTTTGGCTCTCCAGGAAAAACTAACACTAAGCCTCAACAGTCTGGGTGTGGCGTGGTGTAAGCCGAAAGTCGCTTATAATCGTAGTCAAAGTAACCACAAAAGATTAAGATTTTATATTATAAACTTCTACGGCAAGGAGCTTTAGATTGTTTGCGTCAAAAGAAAGAAAAGCTACTTACATATTTAGCATTTCTTAACCTTGCTGAAACCACAACGTATTTCCATCGTGTATGAGAATTAATCATCATCTTCTAAAGCCTCATACGTTTGGAAATTCACAATAAATAAAATAAAAATAGACGCTATCACTACGATACAAGCGAACGAGATTTACGAACAATTAAGAATGAATCAAACTAAGAAATACGAGTGATTACATTCTTCACAGCCTAAGAAAACGTTAGACGGCCTTAAAATAATTGTCAATCTAACAGATATAGTTATAAATGAACAGAGTACATCCTTGTTAAAAAAAAGTTTTAATTACGCTGTTACGCTTAAGACAACACCGATAAAAGAGATAGTATGTGCAGTACGCACTCTCTCTAAGGAGATCTCTAAAAATATTCGACAAGATGCTTGCAACATTGTAAGAAAAGCAAAACCGTGTTACAAGCTTTAGGTCTTACGAACCTTGCACGGCCAACTCACACAGTCGGAGATAGGGGAGGTTCATAGGAATTATGTTTAAGGGCGCCAGATCTAATCCAAGTTAACACTTCTGCCTCGATCACGACAGACGGTCCAAACTTGTAACTAAATTTGAGGTTCGTAATCCTTATTACTCTGATGTTCGAGTAGCCAAAATTAGTTATTAGGTAACGATAATTACAGGAGAAAGAAAAAATAACAAGAGAGATTAACAAATATAACCACTTTAATGTGTTAACGTAGAATATTAACAAGAGTATATAAAATTTCTCAACTCATCTATACTCGAATGATTTCTAAGTATAATTAACAAATACAACACTTTAATTTAGTAGCGTAGCAATTTGAAAGCTATATATTAAATTCTCAATCCATAAATACTAGAAGGACTAACAATTATCATTAACAAGTGTAGAAAACTTTGATTTCGTAACACATAAGATTTACAAGATTATATCTAATTTTCAGTGCATGAATGCCCGCAATATCGGCAACACACAATACACATTTAAGTCAGGTCGAAACGAATAGTACAGAAAATCTCGTAGTAAATATGTTTTTCACACACAGCATGCGATACAAGTTAAACGAATAATTGAAGTTACCTTATTGGTATATAAGAAGTAAACGTAGTTACGGTCATTAACATTAACCAAAGTTCTGTGAGTAATTTTTGTAAAAGCGATATAAAAATTAAGCAAATAAACTCACCCGAAGTCCAGTGCCTACTTTTGCAAAGAAAAGGTTTTCTCCGCTAGCGGCCTGTAATAAATATTTAATAGCAAATCGTGTCACACACTAACTCACTAAGAATATGAAGCTACAAAATCAGTATTAATAAATCATTAAAGGTTATATAAGAACCCGTTGTATCGAATGCTGTAAGTTGTAATTATGAACAGGCGGGTGATAACACAATCGACTGGTATACACGAAATAACATCTCCCACAGTAAGGCTTGTCGAGACTCCGTTTTCGTGGTGGAGAATATGCCTTCCCAAAATCTTAAGTGTGCGGTAACGGTATTTCTCAATAATAATTAATCTTCATCATTTCTTTATTAAAACGAACATGTGCTCAAAGCGTGGGGAAACGGCTATCAAATTAAGGAGAAGTTACAAACGAATTTTAATAAAACGGAAGTAATTATCTTACCCTGTGACGACTCAAATATTTTACAAACGTAATGATATTATAATTCCCATTATTAAGGATGTCCTTCGAAATTATTTCTTTAAGCCGTACAGGCCATTTTATGCAATTGACAGCTTCACGATTTCGTAGTGAAATGACAGTCACAAGAAAAGATCGGCAGAGGGCGTCAAAACCGGAATCTAATTTCAATTCAATATACAGGGTATAACGTTAGAAAAATTTTGCACGTTAATAACCGCTACGTTCAAATATTAACAGAGAGGAGAGAGAAGCAGTTAAGCGGTTACGTAAAAACAAAAACATCTTAGTACTGAGAGCAGATAAAGGAATCGCTACAGTCTTTATGAGCATACAAGATTACAACGACAAAATGACGAACTTACTCTCGGAAGATTGCTACAAACATCTACAGAAAAACCCTTTAAACTCTTTATGTAATCTCTGCCATCAAAAACTCTATTACTATAGATATTGACAAAAAACAAGCTTTGATTGTCAAAAATTTAGCTATGCCACAAATCTACAGTCTTTCCAAAATACAGAAGTCCTCTTTCGACCGGTAGTGAGCACCATTCATTCACCGACTCAATCGTTAGCACGTTATCTTGCTTCAAAACTTTTGCCGTTGATTCACTGACTTTGTAGTGAAAATTCAGAGCATATAACAAAAAAAGATATCTTAGTTAGTTTTGACGCGGTATTTCTTTTTACTAATGTCCTGGTTGATAAATATCAAAAAACATGAAATATAACAATAAATCCAAAAGTCAAAGAAGAATTATCACCACTTATTTACCATATTGTATTGATTATATCTAATATATATTTAATTTAGTAATATTCACATTTAGTTAAGTGCAAATTTCAAACAACTTACTTTTTAAAATCAAATTAGTTTGTTTAATAAACAATGTAAATTCTTGAAATAACAATAAATACATTTTCTTGCTTCTGATATTAAAGAATTACCTAAAAATGTAAATATGTTCGTTATTAACCAGTAATTACTGAAATATTATTTACCTGCTCTTAAAACAATGCTACTTCACAACCTACTATTATACGTAATAATGATAGCTTATACAACTAGTAGTGGAAAAAATACATTTTAAAAATTGCTTTGACACACTGTTTTTAAATGTTTGTTTATTGGCGGCTGTCAACTAAAGTTAAATTTGTTACATTTTTTCATTAATATGTTTTATTAATTAAGTTGTTTTTAAAATTTTTTTGTTTTATTTAGTGTAGAAATGTTTTTTATAAAATTTGGATAGGTGTTTTAAATTTAATATAATACGCTTGAAATAAACAAATATTCACATTTTTTTTATTAATTAAAAGTAAACTTGTGAAAAACACTACTAAATTATTTTTACTATTAAAAGTTTAGTTAATCTTATAGTTGGGTACTACAATATTGTTTTAATTATTTAAAAATTTTAGTTTGTGGGTTTTTTTTGCATCATTTGAAAACTATATTATAAATTATTTTATATAGCTATATAATTAAACACGATGCTGTGGTTAAAACAAAATACCTTTATGCTGCATACAACAATGTTCTATTAAATGTTTTAAATAAATATGTCAATTACATGTCTGCTAACCATCGTAATAAATCGATAAAATAATTTACGAAAATTTGTAGTAGACTGAAGTGTTGGTTTTTGAATAATTACATGCAAAATAATTTAAACTTAGCATTTATTAATTATTTTTATTCGTTCGACGACACTTTAAGTGTCGACAAATATTAAATAAGCATCAAATAAATTAGTACAGGACAGTGACCTTTTCAGATTCAGAAAGTAGCTTGTTTGTTTTCTTTTGTTTTTACTAAAAATAAAATGTTGAATTTCATTTTGTTAAATAAAGGTTGATTGATTAGTACGATAAAGTTTGACATCTTCTATATTCTTTGGGATGCCAAAATATAAATTAAAAAAAGTGTGGTCACCTTTAAGTTTCATATTTTAAAATTAATTACAATGTTTCATAACGCCATGTCAAATAAAAGTAATATTTACTTTATATTTGCGATCTGATTTATGTTTTACAATAAAAAATTGTAATATAATATATTTTTTATAAAAATTGTAAATTTAACGGTTTGTATAATTTTGAAAAAGTACAAGATTAATAATCTAATGCAGCCATAGATTTTAATAACTGTCCAAAATTATAAAAACGAGTGATTTAAGTAATATTTCTTAAATCGATTACAGAGTGAGTGAAAACACGAATGAATTATTTTCCTTATGTTTTTAAATGTATCACTTTGTATTTTTATTTTACTATAAAACAGTATTGTTATTATACTTTTATTAGCTTTTGAGCTATTTTCATTTTTCTAAATTTTAGATTTCTATTTATGTTAAAACGTTTTAATTGTTATTAAATTAACGTTTTTACATGATTTTATATGTCACGGAGAAGCAATTAAAATTAAAAAACAACTATCTAAATTAAACAGAAAAAAACCACACCATAGAACTGCCAAAAAAGTATACAAAAAGGTACTTATTTTTATAAAAACTTCAATAGTGATAATAAGTACCTCTAATAAAAACACACCTCAAATTAAAATCAAGTAAGACATCGTCCGTTTACAAGAAGTCAAACAAACAGTTTGTTTAATTTTGAATTTTTATTATATTATATAACCCAGTAAATATAAAACTGTTTTTTCAATCCAAACTTGTTCACTAACACTTAAGTTTTTATTAAAACTAAGCAAGTTTGTTTCCGTCATGATGCGGTTTAGTTACTGTGTTTTGATATGAAACAAACTTGATTTGTAAAAACTAAATTAAATAAATGCAAAGTAACAGTAGTTATGTAACGTTTAATATTAATTAGTTAACATTTTCTTTATTTTTTAAATATGGTCCTTTGTAGTAAAAAAAAGGCAACAATAAAAACAATTTTTAATTGGTGTTAAGATGACGTTTAGTTGGCATAAGCGCACAACTACATCACGCTAGTCTATATAATTTAAAACATTAATAATGTCTGACCTGCTAAAGATGTGCTGCTATCGTTGTCAATGCATCATTCTGCTTTATAAATTCAACGAAAAATTTAAACGTTCAAAGCATCAATTTAGTTAATACAAAATTGATAAAAGCGTTATACATACTTTTTCATATTGGTCATTTTGCAAATGTTGCATAATATTTTTTTCGGCAATTATTAATCTGAAGATAGCAATTTATTTACTACTAGAACCAGTTAGTTAGTTATCCATTTAATCTATTGTGTATTTTACGCAAAAGACTTTTTTCTAAAGATAAATTATTTTAGACAGAATAATAATAAAATAATTAAATAATAATTCAACGTCGTGGAGTAATAATTATTACTCAAAGTAAATAGATATAATTTTAGACATAAAAGTTTCACTATAGAACATAATAATTTTTTAGGGTAAATGGTGTATATAAAAAAAATATTAAGATATAATTTCATTTTATTTTGGCGGATAAACTAATCCGAAACCTTACGAAGAATGTCTGTTTTTGTCCGACGAAGTATAATGTGGTATAACCTCATTTTTTTTATTACTTTAAATGCTTGTTCAAACAATGTCTACTATGATATAAAAGTTTAAAATATTTTATTCCTATATGTAATTTGTAATTACAGTGTTTTTTGATAAGTTTAGATCTTTACTAAACATAGTAAACTTAAAAAATATAATCATTATTTAGACTGTGCATATTTGTATTAATTAACATGGGAGCAATAATTTAATTAATACAAATTTGGTAACAGAATGATGGAATAATCATGTTATGTGATATGATTTTGGCATCACAGTGACATTCAACTTTCTTATAGATGGTATCATTTTAATGCCTCAAAAATGATAGTGAGTTATTGATATTTCATACTAAATGCAATATCGTTAACTGTCACTAATACGTCATGCACATGATGCATTTCTTTGTTCTGTTTTCAAGTGAACGCGTTAGATAAACGTTTACTTACACGTTGTTAAAATTTAAAACCTTCTTAATGTAATTAAAAAGAGTACACATTAGTTCATTTTGTAGAATTTGTAGTAACTTTTCAGTATTATATTTAAAACCCAAATTCTCTACTTACCACTAAACGAAATCGTTCATGATCCGTTTGTAAGGTTAATTATAACTATCACTAATGTGTTTGTCTAGAACAATACAAATCTATCTTTGATTACATGACAACCGCATTTCTTAACGTTTATCTGCCATACAAATGTTCTAAGTTTTACATGTGAAAATGCTAAGAGGGACTGTGGTTTTAGAAACAAGCAAAAACCCCCCGACTAACTCAAATGTAATTGAAGAAGCATGGGATAAATTAGTTGAATTCATGTAGCAATGGTCGCAAAAAAATAAAAAATAAAGGAAAAACTGTTAATTTTGTTTTAAATATTTTTTATAATATAGTCCAATCAGCAATATATCGTTAAAACTACTATAATTATCAACGAATTATAAATAACAAAGTACTCGCCAAGCATCACCAATCCAAATTTTCCGTAGATGAATTAGAAAAACTACAGATGCAGTAATATAACCAAAAAGTGCAACTGATAAATTAATATTCAATTATTTTTCTGTTCTAGTAAATACTTTGTTAAAAGCAAAAAAATTAAAGCCTAAATACAGGCTCAAGCATAAACTATTTACATAGTTACTACTTAATAACGCATGAGCCTAAGGTAAAAGAAACATTTAAAGCTAATTAAATAAAGTGTTATTCCATGCTGACCTTATAATGTTCACAGAAACAAAGTCGTTGTAGGAAGCTAATTTGCTTCGTAACGCATAACCACATTCAACCGGTAGTGTTGTAACTTGAATGAATTTTTTAATCGTAACCCCTTATTTGAACTTGAAAACTTGTGTGAGTTCTAAACAGCAATTACGCGTCATATCTAATTAGACGCCTTCTCACCATAAACAATCTAACATTCAATCCAGTTTCCTTTCCTAGGACTATAGGGCCAAAGAGTACTAACATTGATGTAAAGGGATATGCTAAATTAATTAATGTACCGGAACTTAGTCACCAAATCACTAGAATACTAAAAAGAAACGATACCATCAATATAGCACTATATAATAACAATACTGAAACGTTCGAGAAGTTATTTGCAAATTCAAGAGAATTCTAGAAGCTGTTATCCATCTTCTAGAAGATATACCGAAAGATAGGGAACACTCGAGAAGGATTTCCTTATGTGTATATATACCGACGAAACAAATCATAGGTCAGTGATTGCAGTAATGCGAATACAGCAGTGTTAAGAAGATTATGCAAGTCGAAATAAATAAGTCGTTAGCACGTGTGAGATAAACCTACAGTGAATAATCGCGTACGTGATTTTAGTGTAAACAATTGTGTGAAGCTACGCGCGAACCTTATCTTATCTTCTTGTAAGTAATATAAATTATAGTGTAAGTGTTTTTATTAATTATTAATAGATATAATTAGTTCCGTTAATTTAGAAGTGTACATATTTCTAGTATAAGTAAAACATCGTTTTAGTCGTTTAAATAAATTAGTAGTTAATAATAAAATCGTTACAATACGTTATATAACAAGTTATATACGAAACTTAAAGATAAAATAAGTGATCTAGATAAATCGGGTCTTATCTATAAAATGAATTGTAACAATTGTGATTGTTATCGTTATACCACAGTTAAAAAATTAATTTTTTTTAGAGTCACATGTGTTGTAAATTATTATTGTTATCGTATTGTCGCAAAAAGTATCTTGTCAAATTTGACATCGTCAACCATCGCATACATAGGTATTAATTTTGTTGTTTTGTTAGTTGGATAAGTGAACGCAGTTTGATTGCATTTATTTACACATTGCCATTGTTGAAATGTAACTGGAAAATAATAAAAACCTTTTTTGTAAAACAGAGCACTCGTCATAAAATCGCAATACTAATTATAGTTTTTGTTGTAAAACAACGCATTTGTAATAAAACTGTAACGCTTTTGGCCTTTGTTGTAAAACAAAGCATCGTAGTTCCATCGTAATTCCAAAAACATATATTTCGTATATAGATCGCAAAGATCTAAATTGACTTTATAGAAATTAGTAATATTGTGACATTCTGTAGATAAAGTGGTTTCATAAGATTGTGAAAGACAGGTCTGAGCTTATTGTGTGTGTGTATGTTTGATGCTAAAAACAAATGCACAACTATTAGTAAAAATTAATAATGAACTGTTAATCAAACCTGTAAATATTCTTATATTCAGTTTAAAATTTCAATGATCAAAGTTTTTGTAATAGTTTTGTTGCGTATAGAATAATAGTAACAATCATTATTGTTAGTATTGGTTACAGCTAAAAACTTATAAACTGATTATTTTAATTTGTTACATAACGCACAAATAAAAACACACGTAAGTAACCAACTGGACATGCCCATTCAAGTATTTCCATATTGTGCGCGCTATTTTAATAGCGTATTTAATTTAACTTTTTTTGAATACATCTAATATTTTATAGACAATGAATTTAAAATAGTTATTTTTATGCCTCCGTCCGTTTGGACGTATTTTACAAGCAATATAATCGGCCGGAAAAATTACTTTTCCGGACTAGGCCGGTAAAGTCAAGGTTAAATGTAGTAAAATTTATAGCTAGAAGTTGGCAGTACAGTAATTCGCCTTTCTTCAATAGTTTATGTGTCATGTCATTTTTGTCAAAATTATTATTTTATGAGCTTGTTTAACTATTATACTACTCGAAATTACCTATAACGACTTTTCTAATAACGAATGCAAACTTATTTCAATCTTATTGACAAAGAGAACGATAAAGGCAACCGCAAAATTAAAAATCACTTAAACTTATATCGATCAAGTAAGTATACCTATGTATATGAAACATCTATAACTTTAAATTGTAACTTTTAGCTTAATCAACAGCATATGAACATCTCTATCATTTATTATAAGAAACTTACTTATTTAAATTAAAGTTAATTGTGCAGTTTGAAATATTTATATAAAGTAAACTCGTATGATTTAAGTTGAATTGTAAGTTTTGAACGTTACAATTTGGTTGAATGCCATCGACATTAGCAAAACTTATGGAACACTGTGGTATGGAATTACATTGTCTTGTTAGTTGATTGTCTATTGCGATTTTAGGTGTCAAGGAGTCTTCTATAATTCTTCGGCAACAGTACTGTCCTTTTCAACTACGTGATATTAGTTCCCTGACTTACTAATGCCGTTCCACTATTTCTACAAATGCAGTGTCCTGTATATAATAAAACATACTTATTATAGACCCTTGCTGAATTTTAATACACCAGTTAACAAGATCGTGGTTTCCAGTACCGATCCGAAGATTTTGTCGGTAACAAATTGTTATCACATTTTGTGCCGCTTCTTTAATGTGTGGAGGAATATCCATTTTAAGACGATACAAATAAATAATACTTTTAATCAAGTTAATTAAATTGTAACAAAATTAAGTATATTTACATAAACAATTAAAATTCAAAATTACAGATTTCGTTGTTATCAACATAGAATATTTAAATTTAGTTAGTAAAATAAATCATTTTTTAAACATTTTTTTTTAAAGTTCGGCACAAAAAATATTGTGTATCACTCGTCCTAAAAGTATTTTGCGAGTATTCGCCTTACAAATAACTATTGTATCACTAGTCCAGAAAGTGCTATTTTGCGAGTATGAGCAAAAGGCAAATACTCGCAAAATACTTTTAGGACGTGTGATACACAACTTTTTTTGTGCCAAACTTGTTTAAACTTGTTTAAAAAATGATTTATTTTATTAACTAAATTTAAATATTCTATGTTGATAACAACGAAATCTGTAATTTTAAATTGAAATTGTTTATGTAAATATACTTAATGTTGTTACAATTTAATTAACTTGATTAAACGTATTATTTATTTGTATCGTCTTAAAATGGATATTCCTCCACACATTAAAAAAGCTGCACAAAATGTGATAACAATTTGTTACCGACAAAATCTCCGGATCGGTACTGTAAACCACGATCTTGTTAACTGATGTACTAAAAATTGTCTACAATAAGTATGTTTTATTATATACAGGACACTACTGCATTTGCAGAAATAGTGGAACGGCATTAGTAAGTCAGGGAACTAATACCACGTAGTTGAAAAGGACAGTACTGTTGCCAAAGAATACACAGAAGACTTCTTGACACCTAAAATCGCAATAGACAATCAACTAACAAGACAATGTAATTCCATACCACAGTGTTCCATAAGTTTTGATAATGTTAATGGCATTCAACCAAATTGTAACGTTCAAAACTTACAATTCAACTTAAATGATGGGAGTTTACTTTATATAAATATTTCAAACTGCACAATTAACTTTAATTTCAATAATTAAGTTTCTTATAATAAATGATAGAGATGTTAATATGCTGTTGATTAAGCTAAAAGTTACAATTTAAAGTTATAGATGTTTCATATACATAGGTATACTTACTTGATCGATATAAGTTTAAGTGATTTTTAATTTTGCGGTTGCCTTTATCGTTCTCTTTGTCAATAAGATTGACATAAGTTTGCATTCGTTATGAGAAAAGTCGTTATAGCTAATTTAGAGCAGATAATAGTTAACCAAGCTTATAAAATAATAATTTTGACATAAATGACCAAGATAAATGACATGACACATAAACTATTGAAGGAAAGGGAATTTACTGCCAACTTCTAGTTATAAAATTCTACTACATTTAACCTTGACTTTACCGGCCTAGTCCGGAAAAGTAATTTTTCCGGCCGATTATATTGCTTGTAAAAAACGTCAAAACGGACGGAGGCATAAAAACGTATTTTAAAATTACCTTTTTAAGATTGTTTAATAAACCACGCACATTTCACTATTCTTCTAAATACTGGGTTCAAAAAATATGACAATGTTTCTATACATTTGTTGCAGCTAGTATGATGGGATTTTTGAGGTTAAACAGTTAGTTATTGCAAATGCTCAATATGACCACCATTTTATTATTGTAAAATAACCAACCATTTTTGCAAATTGTATACAACTTTTTCAGCATTTCTAGTTGAATTACAAAAATTTGCCGTCTAATACTAATACTATAACATAGCTAAGTTCTCTCTCAAAACCAGCAGAAACTAAATCAGTATAGACGTGAATCTCAATTTTTCGACTTTTATTTGCCTAATATATGCTGGTAAAATCAATTTTATAATTTTGAGTTTTGCTAACGTGGCTACTTGTCTTGAAAATACGCCAGTGTTCCAAATAACTTAGATGTTTTAATAACTTTGTTACTTGTTTTATGTTTCTTACTGTACATCGTTTATACTATTTTTAATTAAAACAGTTTAAATAAAAGTTTATACAAAAAAGAACTTCATATTTTATTATATTTAAAAATACTAAATTTCTAATGAACTAATAGCATTGTATATAAAAATTATAGTAAGCCAATATAATACAAACATTTTACTCCCATAAGTTAAATACCTTAGTTGCCGATAGATATCGCTTGTATGAACCTTCTTTAAAGTTAATTATAGACACGAAACTAAATATGAATTAAAATGAAACATACGTTCCTAATCGTTTGTTTACATGTTTACTGACATAACCCAACATAACCTCGATGATTTAAATATTAGCTAATATTCAGCTCGATTCCAATTTTACATTGTTAAAAGAAACGATAACGTTAACTTCTAAAAGTTGGCGTCAATTTTAGCGATCAACGTTTTCAAAGTTATTCTAAATCGTAAGTCGCTAATAAGTTAACGACAAAGATTTTAACGTGTTGACAATGTGTGCATTTGTCTAAGTTGTTAACGAAATATTCGCCGGATAGAGTATTTAAACAAACTGTATAATAAATATAAAAAGTTTTGTAATGTTGAATGTCTAATTATATTTTATAACATCATAGTTTTTTAATTAAAAAAATTTGTGGTTTGGACCAACTTTAAGTATCCTAAAAATGACAAATTTGTTGATTGGTGATGTTGTTATTTAAGAAAGTTGCAATAAAACAATACTGTAGAAATAAACACAAAAAAATAGTGGTGAAGATTAATAGTGGTTTAAACGTTTTTTTTTGTTTTTGATTTTTTAAGTTTTTAAAGCCGAAAAAATTATGCAAACTGGGGGTATTATAATAAACCGTAAGAATTGTTTGTTTTGGTGATCCTACTTATGTTATGTATTATAATGTAATACAGAATGATAATTATTGTTAATTTGTAAGTTTTTTTATGAATAATCCGTATCATTGAAAAAATTGACTTAGTATTCTTTTATATAAACAGATTTTTTGTTGTTATATAATAATACATAAAAAAAATCAACAGATTCTATTTATTAATGCACTGAGCAATATTCTAAGTAAGAAAGAAAACAGTTCTGTATTTAGTACCTAACCAACAAATTCTACCTTAACGAAACTAGGATTATTCCTTGTATAATTAAGTTCTTTTTCAATATCTTTCAATTGTTGTTTTATAAAAAGCTTAAGGCTATCTCATCTACGTTTTTTGAAAATTTGTCAGCTGTAAGATCTGAAAATAAAGTGATATTTTCAACTGATAAAGCAAATTATACTGTAATTCTAAATTTGTTTTCAGTCGTCGCGTTACGTCGTTTGAGGAGTTGTGTTGAGCATTGAGACCTATAATTGTTACTTGGTGTTACTATATAAAAATTTTCTAAAGGTTATAAGTTCATATTAGAATTATAATATTCTGGAAAAGCGTTTATTTTTGATTGACCTCTAACTGAGTATAGCTTTTTCATAAATTATTTTTGCAGTCGGTACAAGTATGTAATATGTCTTCTCTGCTAAAATTTATATGTAAAGTTAAAAAAAAACAAGAACTTAATTGAAGCACATACCAGCTAAACTGCACCTGTAACGGTACAGCATATAACACAAAATAAATCGTAAAAAGTTTAAAAAGAAATAATGCCAAAAGAAGATAAAAATCATTAGACTTAATGTTTTTGACAGTGCCTCGTATATAGAAGACGTGCAGGAATGCAGTGGAAATCCAGTAGAGATAAAACGTGAGAGCAGCGAGAGACGGGAAAAAGAAAGGTGAGAGGCAGCGGCAGTTGCAATGAAGTAACCGAAAAAGAAGTAGGCTAATGACTGTTTTTTTTAAATTAATGCACAAAGAAAAACGAAAAAGGCTTAAAACAATATAATAAGTGTAAACCGGATATGTATAAAGAAAACAGAAAAATCCTCGAAACGTTATAGAAAGAAAAAGATCTGATTTTATGATAAAAATCGAGTAAAACTTAAATAAAAAGGATATAAAAGGAAGAAAGCGCCGTCGGAGAAAGAAAGTGAAAGTGTTGGGTACTCGAAGAAACAAGAAAAGGACAAATACGGTTTTCTTAAACTTTATTATTTTTTTATTAAAGTTTGTTTTGCGTTTAAAAGTTGCATGGTATTTCTAAATTTTTATTTTATATATAAAATTTTGATGATCACTAAACTTATGTATTAAGTAAACTATTATTTCATCCCATATATGTTATGTAGACGATGTCATTACTTGCATTCCTGAACATGAGGTTTTATACACTTGGAATGTTTTTAACAGTTACGATCCACATCTATATTTTACTCATGAAGTTTATATTGAAGGCTCTCTACCGTTTTTCAATATTAGGATAATGAAGCCATGACAACACGATAATAACCGATTGGTTTACTAAACCGATAGCTTCCAATCGTACTGTAAACTACTTTTTAAAACATGCTTACCACTTACTATCAAAAAATAAACATTATAAAGTCTATTAAAAACAAAATAATAAGGTGAAGTCATTCTAAATTCCATATAAAAAACCTTAATATATTAAAAAAATTACTCAAAAACAGCAATTATCCTAATAACCTGTTTAATAAAATTTTGTTCCACACTAACACCAACAACGGTACACTATCACCATCTATTCAAACTAATTCTATATGTAAATTTTCTAGAATTATTAACGTTCCTGGTCTTACTAAGAAGCTGATTCCTATTTTAACAACATCGGCCCTTAAAATAACTTATAATAACAATACTATTTACAACATTAATTATTCCAACATTAAAGATAAGACCAAGTTATTAGACAAACATAATGTTGTATATAAAATCGATTGAATGGATTCTAATAAACGTTATATTGGTCAAACAAAACAACAAACTATTAGCAGAATTAAGAATCACCAATATGATTGTAAAAATAAAAAGGCAGAAACAGCTCTTGCTCTCTACCATACCATACAGCATCATTTTCATTTTAGTAATCTTTCAATATTAGATGTAGAACCCAAATTGTATAAAAAATTAGTTGCAGAAATGATATTTATTACACAGCATAAAAATAATATTAATTTCAACACTGATACTAACAACCTTAATACAGTTTAAAATAACCTTATATCAAAAATTTCCTAGACCATGGGTATGTTTTGGGTTATCTTTTCATTGCTCATATTTTATATCACACGACCATAAAATTGTAATGTTAGTGATTTAGTTTGTAGTGATTTTTCGTGTATTTTTACATTAATTGTTTTTCGTTATTTATTAATTATTGTATTAATGACGTTGTTTGCGGACCATTCTACTTTGTTTTTGTTTTCCGTAAGTAATCGTCTATAATTATCAAAAAGCATTCATAATAAGTAAAAGATAAATTGGTAGTTCTCACCGAATTGTAACTGCCTTTTTACGTATGTTGTTTTCCTTTTAATAAATTCAGTTGGCCTGAAGAAGTGGACACAACCGTTCCACGAAACGTCGCTCTAAGAAAACATATAAAGTAGTTTTTATAGCCTCTCCTACAAAATAAAGGGTTTACCGATCTTAGTTTAGCATTAGGAGGTCTAAAACGCTTTTCTTAAAATAAATGTTATTGTAACGAAAATAAGGCTAACGGCGAGTTTTAAAAAATTACATTAAAAGCTAAAGCTGTGCGCATTACAAATCTAAACTTTGTTTTATGTTATTTCTAGATTTCTCTTTACAAATATAAGGAAACAATCCACACATACTACAAAAAAATGCTTGAAAAAATAGAAAATGAGTGCATTTTTTATTGAAAAACATTTGTAAAATATTTTGATATATTGTTGGATTGTCTAATTAACGATATAAGTTATGCAGACTTAAGAGGTTGCTTTTTAAACACATATTTTGCTGTTTGCATCATAAAAGTAGCGTATATGTAATTTTAGATGCAACTAATAGATGTGATACGGCCTTTTTGCATTCATAATAGGGAGTAAAAAACTTACATTTGATTGGCTTACTATAATATTTATATACAACGCTAATAGTAATTTAAGTCACTACCGTCGAAACTAAAGCATAACGAGTCCGAGCGATGCACGGAAGTAAATTATGCTGTGAGACTTTGGATGAGAATTAAATACCTTACCTTTTGTGCTGTGCTGCAAAATTAAATCTAAATTTAAAAAGAATAAAATTGTGAACATGACAAATTTAATGTTAGTACTACGTTTACTACCAGCACAATCTGACAACTTTTACAATTAATTTATAAATAAGGCACGATTTTCCGCAAGAGTTCAAGTTTGAAAAACGTGCCGCAAAGGACGAGTGCGAAATAGGAAATAGAAGTTTTTTTTATACTACTTTTTCTATTTTGTTTTTTTAATCTTTTTGTAAATGAAAAATTGCAATCATATAAGTTTAGCTAACTTTGTGGTAGTTGGTGGAAGTGTGATTTAAAAAAAAATTGCAAGTAGTTAACAATTTACTGCCTAACAATTCTCGTCTGTAAGCAATTTAGTAAATTTAAAGAATGGCGCAAGAAAAATAAAGTAGCAGCAGTGTTAGAAAACTTACTACTTCCATATTTTGAGCAGCAACGTAAAAAATTATCTACTTTATGAACAACGTATTCATATTACCGTTATACTCTGAAAAAGTCTAAATTTCTAGCAGAAACTGATATTAATAAGTTCTACAAGAATCAGATGATAAAATATACCTGGGAATAATAGTAGACGTAGTTTTTATATGTATATAACACAACTAAGTAATGGTATTCAATGTGAGTTATTTTAATAATTGGTTACAACGGTGCATGCAGACGAGAAGAATTAACGAATATGTCCATAGACGACGTTGCGTACAAAATTGATTTTACAGTTATCACTGTACCTAAAACTAAAAATCATGTACCACGCATGTTTGCAATAACCGATAAGAAATTAACCAAGTTAATAATAAAAAAACGTAACGTTATTGTAATAATAGCTTAATCGGTATTAACATAATGGGAAAGATGTCGAAAAACATTGCAACATTACTAAAATGACCAAATGCAGAGCTTTTCACTGGGCACTGCTTTCGACGATCAAATGCGACAAAGATACCAGACTCTCGTATGATTACGTCTCAACAACCTAATTTCGATCTGATGCTCTAATGCTTCACAGTCGGAATATGCTTCCGTATTTTAAAGACTTAAATATTGATTTCTCACTAAACAAAGATTTCTACTGAACTAATAATTGACTTTCAAAGAATAATTTTAAGTTGATTGTAATTTATCACTTTACCACTTTAAAGTTTTTTTATTATTACGTAACTACACAACGAACCAAACCAGTTTCGTTTTTGAAAATGTTTAAAATATTTAAATAGCATTTTTTTAAAGAAAAAAACAAAACTGCGTTAATTACTTTTATTAACAAAGTTTTAAATATATAAACAAATAAAATAATAATATGTAATACATTTTTAAATAAATAATAACTTTGTTTTTTGTATTACATAGTTAAAAATGCAATGCAGACATATTTTTTTTCAATTATTTTTTTCTCTTGGTTTTTACATTCTGCTAATTAATATTTTTATAATGGATTAGTACTTATTCAAATCACAATGCTTTTGTATTAAAATGTTGAAATGGTCGATACGCTTTTCATGTACAGTTGTGTCAATGATAATGCTTTAGAAGCACGTCGTACTTATTACGAAAAAGGTTAAACTACAGACAATGAAAATTAGAACAATACAGCTTGTTTTTAATAAATTTGAAAGCTTCAGATTTTTTAAATTCAATTTTAATTAACGAGTTTCATAAAAGCAAAACCAAAAAAAAATAATAATTACATTAAAAACTTCCAGGTACTATGCTTATAAATAATACTAAACATGTGTTAAACTAAAGTTAATTAGCACGTCCCAAGCAACACTAATTTCAATGTGATTGTTGATTAAACGAAAATTCAACTTTAATCTAGTAAATATTACTTTATGGTGTATTTAAAACACCTGTATCATCTACGATATTTTACTTAAACATGTATTTTAAGTATACCAGATAATATTTTTCCACCGATTCAATCTTAACTTGCAATTAATTTGAAAAAACGTTCCTTTTTGATTAATTTTATTAATAGGTAATTACATTACATTACAGTTTACTGAAATCGTTCTTTTAATATATTTTGTACGATAATTTTTGGTAGATTCGCTGTTTCAGAGATACTAAATATTATAACATTAGTTACTGGATATTTTACTAATAATGTGTACCAATATTTTATTTTATAATAATGATTTAAAAAACTGCTATACATTTTTTTATTAACAACATTAGCAGCATTTTAGCAAGTTTCCTAAGTTAGTTTTTGTAAAATTATTTATAACCGTTTTTGGCAGACTGGCAGTTTACGAGATCTCGACATTAAACCATTATATGTGACACTGTTTCACTGATTATAGTAATGCGTATCTATTTAATTAGGTATTAGCATTTATTTGATTTCTTTTCAATTCAGATATTTTATATGAAAGAAGCTATATGTTTAGTTTTGTACAATAATAATACGATTCATTTATTAGAACGTTTGGCCAAAATGTATAGATGCGGTACAAACTTTCGAAAACTTTCTATATCCTTCGGTGTACATTCTAGAAATAGATAAAAACTTCTTGAAGGCTATCAAACTTGAAAATAATTTCTCGAACGTTTCACTGTCTCTTTTTTAGGACCGTTCTGTCGCAGAACAGGAAACTGGATGCGATACCGGTAGAAAAGATGGTGGCGATAGCGGCAGCTTTCTGAACCCGACTTTTAATTTAAGCTTGATACACTTGTTAAAGATGAGCATCTCCATAAAGATGTTTTTTGGAATAACATTTTTTAATTCTTAAAATAAAAATTAAAATACTTCACAAGTAGTAATAAACAGACCAAATGAGTACGTCTCGCAATAATACTTTCGGTTGTTAGTTAATACGTTAGCAGGATAGTAATTAACAATTATGAATCACGTACTGATGTTATGACACAAAAATATTGTGTGTTCTTAGGTAATTTGTGCTTAAACAAACTAACATTACTTATTATTTATATTCTTAATTATTGCTCAATCTTAACAAAACGTTATTAATTTAATTATTTTATTTAACTTAAATTTTAACTATTGAATAAAACGTTTTTTTGCAAATATAGCAAGATCGACCATCTTACACATCTAAATCTAAGAATCATATAAACAGAAATTCGTACTTAATAGCAATGCAAACTGAATACTTTGTTTTCTTACTTACTTATAGAGAAATAAAAATTCATCTTGCGTTCAAAAGTCTCTGCGTTCAAACTTCTCCGCGTTCAAACGTTTTTACGTCCAAACGTCTCGCGCTCAAAACTCCCTGCTTTCAATCGTCTTTGTGTTCAAACGTATGTGTTATTGCGTTCAAACAGTCGCATTCAAGTGGTCGCGTTCAAACGCGCCATTACGGTATCGTTACATTTTATTAGTGTTAGTTTGTTAAAAATTAGTTATATTTATAATAATCATATCTAAATTACTTGTTGTAAATAGTTAGTATAGGTCATTAAGTTGTGATATTACGTAAATTAAGATAAAATTACAATTGTTGCTAGTATTGATTGTGCGTTTGTGAAATATCACATAGACTACAATACATTTGAATAAATGTAATGTAATTTATTGATTATTACCTATAATAGTGGATTAACATATATAACATTTATTTAATATGATTGAGTTGGTTTGATTTATTTGAAATTGCTAACTAAAGTTAATAAGTTTCACGCAATTCGTTTGAAATTTCACATAGCACGATATAATGGCAAGTTAGATGACCGATATAACGTGACACGTTTACAAACATGTATTTTATATGGATTATATTTTTAGTAAAAGTGGCTAAGTTTTCAAATGACCAAAAAATACAATTTACAAGCAAACTAAATTAAGAAATAAATTTTAAAAAATTTAAAATTTGTTTTATATATTTAAAGTTCTTAAATTATAAAACCATATTTTGATGATACCTTCAACGTAATAATAAATGTATTTATATTTACCAAAATCAATACATACATTTATATACATATACATACATACATATATTAATGTATAATCGTAAGTATTTAAATTAAAATAAAATAAATGTGTAAAAAAGTTAAGATGGCATTTAAAATTAGTCAGTTAAACGTCAAAATACTATAGAAACTTCTATTATTCAGAAATCTTGACAAAACATTATCTGTGAGATTTTTTAAAACCTATCAAATAATACTCAATAGTTGATTTTTTATTTAATTAAAATACTTTACTGTGAATTTGTCTTGATTAAATATCTTGATATATAAAAGTTATTTATTTGTTAATAAGTTTTTATTAGTCTTTTAAAAGAAAACTTTTTTAACAAACTAAAACTTATTGAATAAAATGAAATCTTCTAGTAAAGTATAAGTGATGATCGTTTTAAACATGCCAAACAGTTTTACTGTAAAATAATAAAATTACAAATAATGTAATCAAACTAAAAATTTAAAGTTTTTGTTATTTTTTCTAAAATAATTTTAAAATGTTATGCAAATTTTAGTACACTAGTATACAGGGTGTCTCACGGTGACCGTCGTTTAGAAGTATATCAAGCACTGTAAAAGCTAAAAATTTGAAATTGTGCACATGCGACATGCCGTGTTTTATTAAATAAAAATGTTTTGCAAATAGCAGCACTTCCGAAAATACCGGAAGTGAGTATCAACATCTTAATTTTAAATACAAACCAGACAATTTTTTTTCACATTCTGATGTGTCATAAAATTGTTAGTATGAAAATAATCGGCGTATCAATTGTGATTGTTAAGAAAAAATTAAATTTTTCAGTGAAAAATTTCTAAATCTTGCTTAGGAAATAAAATTAAAAATCGGAAGTGGTAAAAGTTACGGAAATTAGATTTTAAGTTTTCAATGTCAAAAAATCGAGACTTAATTGTTTCTATTTGACGTTATTTTCAAATTTAAGAAAAACTTTAAAATGTTTTTTTTAAATAGAATGCCTATTTAACTATCAGTCCGTTCGGTGCATAAATAAATTTCCTTTAAATTGATATAACATGTTTACATGATTACAAACTTATTTACATTTTTCTATTCAAATTTATAATTATATAGGTACTTTACAAAACATAGTTGGTTTTAAAAATTTTCAAATAAACGATAACTAAACTATAATTAAAATTTGTAGCGTGTGTACCTAACAACAAATTAATATTAAGTTAAACGTATGCAATATGTTCTTAGCTGCCCGGGTCATGGTATAACTAGGCCGTTACACAAATTTGTATCTGATGTCGTCTCTTGACTAATTTAAACCCATTAGTTATATTAAATTTTCAAAATGGGTACCATTCAGTTCCATGCATTTCATAAGACGTGTTTCAACACCCTGAATCGTTGCTCTACTGATCTTTAAAGGATCTAAGTTATTAAATGCTGCGATAACGCGACCCTGTAGTTCTTCTCTGGTATTAACAAAAGTTTCGCACACTTTTGATTTAATAGTGCCACACACATAAAAATCCAATAGCGTTAGATCTGACGATCTTGCTGGCCACAACCAAGGACCCAGAAGTCTAATCCATCGATCTTCGAACATTTGTTCCAATTGATGATAGACTGCAGCAGTACAATGAGCTGGAGCACCATCTAATTAATACCAGCATGTTTCTAACTCGGCTTGTGGTAAAGTTTGCAAAAAATTTTCTATCTGAATTCTTAAAATACTTAAATATTTCTCACCGCTTAAATTCTCGTCATAAATACAGTTGGTGGTTCATTAAAATTGCAAACACGTTGAAGTTAAAAGTTTGGTAGTGATTCTATGCGACCATAGATCCTTCCAGGCACAACTTAGAAAGAAAACTCTAGGGATCTATGGTCGCATAGAATCACTACCAAACTATTAAGTTTTTGGAGGAGTTCTATCGTTTGCATAGTAAGTTGAAGTTAAACTTTTGCTGATAACTGTTTAGTTTGATCGCAAATGGATTTTTATGTAACCAAATGTCTAAATTATGCCGATTAATAATGCCCTCTTTAGAAAATTTTGATTCATCTGACATCTGACAAGCATCATTTGGCAGTACTGCACCAGTTGAATTTGATCTTGTAAATGCAATACTTGAACAGTCAAAAATTTAAAATCGTGCATTTTATGATTATTTAAAATTCTATCTATCCAATTTCTGGAGTATCCAAGATCCCTTTCCGCCAAACAAACAGAACTTTCAGGAAAAACATTAAAGTATCCCAATACATTGGTTTCTGCAGCTTCATTGGAAACAATTGGCTTTGTCAAATTTCGTGGCGCATTTTCTGCAGGTCCGAAGAGTAATACGAGCAGACTCGCCATGAATGTAAACACTAATAACAAACGTAAATGTAATTTTCAAACTGATAGCTAACTGACAACTGTCAAATAAAAATAAAAACATAAGAAAGCATAAGAAAAAGTTGAATTAAAATTTGTAAAGTATCTATGTAATTAGAAATTTGAATAGAAAAATGTAAATAACTCTGTAATTATTGATTTTAGGTATAGGAATATGCTATATCAATTTAAAAGAAATATATTTTTGCATTGAATGGACTGATAATTAAATAATCGTTGTATTTGAAAAAAAAGACTCTTTAAAGTTTTTCTTAAGACAGTAAATAACGTCAAATAGATACGTAACCGCGGGCAACTTTTTATTATCTATTACAAACAATTGTCTTTCAATCTGTTGACATTAAGAACCTAAGATCCCATTTCCGTAACTTTTACCACTTTCGATTCTCAGTTTTATTTCCTAAACAAGATTTAAACATTTTTCAATAAAAAAAATTTTTTTCCTCAACAATCAAAATTAATACGCCGATTATTTTAAGCATACATACTAAACATTTTATGACACATCAGAATTTGAAAAAAATGTTTAGTTTGTATTTAAAATAAACATGCTGATGCTCACTTCCGGTATTTCCGGAAGTGTTGCGATTTGGAAAATATTTTAATTTAATATGTTAAACACGGCAAGTCGCATGTGCATAATCTTAAATTTCTAGCTTTAACAGTTGTTGAAATACGTCTAAATGACGGCCACCGTGAGACACCGGTATATAAATATTTAAAAAAAACTATTCGAATCAGTATAGTGATAACTTTAAAAACTGTATCATTTTAAATTTATACAATATTGTTGGTGCGTTTATGCATATTTGTTATTTAAAAAAACTAAATTTTAAAATTGTTCCTAACTAGATTTATTAAGTCTTGGAATGAATCCACAGTTAACCTTATTAGGGTTGGGTTTTAATAAAATCTCTTTAATAATAGTCAATACCCTAATTTAATATAATATAACGTTTTTAAAATTTAAAAGTCGCAGAATGTTATAATTGCTTAGATCTTTAAATATTTAAGATCATCTTCAGACTAAAAGTTAAATTACAAAGATAAGAAAGTACTTACCAAAACACATGTGCGCACTAATTGACAAGCATATAAAATTTATAAAATTGAAATTTCGACAGTTACATAATAATATACTAAAACTAATTATTAGCAAATGACATTTTAAAAGATGGGTTCAATTCTTCAAAAAATTCATTTAAAATTGAATTTGACGACCTCACATCGTCGGACTACAAAAGGTAATGAAATAACATGGTGGCAAATCAAAGCACAAAATGACGGTCGGTAACTAAGGGTACTAAAGAACCAGCAGCGACCAGATTAATCGTCAGAGCGCAAGACCGGTTCATATTTTAATTGTAAAATTAATTCGGTCATTGATTAATAAATTCTCATCAAACTGACTGATTTAACACATTTCAAGAAACTCTAAAAATTGTAAAGAATGAATCGAACTGAGTAATTTAATTTGATCAAACTGATGGTTGTTGTTGATTATATGTTGTGCAAAAGTGGTTTAATGTTATGCAGTTTTGATCAATCAGGGTTTTTGAAATAAGAAAGATGTTTAAAGACCTTTTGGTTTGGCCGACATAAAAAATGTTACAAGAGCAAATAAGTTGATAAACTTTATTCCTCAAAAGATAATTAAATGGATCAATTTTAAGAGAAAGATTGCTATTTAGATTAGGTAGGTTGGTAAAAGTAAAATTAATTTAATTTTTGCCTAACAAAGAACTTAGACAAAGTTCGAAAGCTAGCAATTATATTTCTAAATAAAGAATACACCATTTACCCTAAAAATAATTTATTATGTTTTATGGTGAAAGTTTTATGTCTAAAATGATCTTAAATGTTTAAGGATCGAAACAATTGTAACATAACAAAAACGTATCTTGCATAATAAAAGATACTTAAAAAAGCCAGAAATATTATGTGCTATGTAACAAATGAATAAAAAAAAAGTTTGATTAAATATTGTACAAGGAGTTTGCTTCCCTCAAAAAAACACTATAAAATAATTAAATTAAAACAAATTACAAAAAGAAAACTAAAACAAATTACAAAAAGAAAACTAAAACAAATTACAAAAAGAAAACTAAAACAAAACATAACGTTCAATTTCTTATTGTAACATTCTATATTTAATTTTGTAGAGGTTAGCAACACTGTTTTCTGTTAAGTAACTTTCTGAGCGGAGAAAGTCATTTCTGTCATTTCATATTGGAACATAGTATTGAAAACCTGGTGTAAGTGCTCGACGATTTGTTTGTAAATTTTCTAACTGAGGTTTATCTTACTTCTACCTAAGCAAACTTGAAAAAACGTTTTTCTTCTACAAACTTTGATTGGGGTAAACGTAACTTTTTTTTTAAATGTAACTTATATTTTCTTTTTTGCTTGTAGCACGTGTTATATGTTATAATCATAAATTCACCACGTGCCAAGTGGCATATTGATATATGTAGTTTTACTTGCCTTCTGCACCTTAACCGTTATACAGCGAAAAATCTAAAAGTAGTATACAAACTGTTTTCACCGACATCTGTACTGAACCGTCATGGAGTAATATCGATAGTGGACACCGTCGATAGTTATCGATAGATGCTTTCAAACTATCGATAGTCTTTGATAGTACTAAAATTCTAAGTTAAAATTCAACTTTTGTGCACGGTTTCTGTAGAAAATTAATAAAAAACAAAAAAGAACGTTTCTTATTCAAAATAATTTTTATAATTATGTAAAGAGGTTGAATAGTTCATCTACAGGATCTATTTATTTTGGTTTTATACGTTCTGTCTGAAGTAATTTGACCCGATTTGCTAAAGATTCTTGAGGATCAGTTCGAAGTTGTAGGCACACATAGAAAATTTTAAGCTAATTTTTAGAGTGCAACAAACTGAAAACGTTTTAACTAAGCAGAAAACAATTAGTGGTTTCGACACATAGTTATTGATAGTGCTATCAATTCTTCCCTACCACTAATGCTTATTACGTGTAGCGGGAAATACGGTTATAAAATTTGACAATGCCGACGAAAAAGTTGGTAGAGATCAAGAGACAAATTTTATACTTGAAACAATTTTTATACTCGAAAATTGATCTACTAACTTTTTAAAATAACATACTTTATTCTATCTACCTTTTCATGAATGAAAGTAATTGAACATATCGTTAATTATAAGATGATATAAGATTGATATATCATGATACTATTTGATACACAACTTTAATTTTTTTTTTTAATTTTTAACGTCTTCAATTATATACAGGGGCAACTTTACAGGTACAAATCTAAAGAATTAGATTTTAATATCAAATCTTTAATAAATACTTTATAATCCAAAGTCAAATGCGGTGGCAAATTTAATATTTTCTTCGAGAGACAATTTTTACCTGTCGACTACAACGAATGTTTATTGCAAGAACTTTATTTGCGACCAACCATAAAACAATAAAAAACGATCGCCATTTATGCTGTTATTATGCAAATCCTCTTGAATCGTCTTGCTGAACCTTTGTCGGATGCATAACAAAATAATGAAATTGCAAAACCTTTTTCTTTTCTATCAAATGTGGCTAACACTAATAGACGTTACATCTATTTTTGCAATTGTTAACTATTGGTAAAAAACTTGAATTCAACAGACATTTGGTTGATACTTTTAAACCTAAATTTGATTTATGTGGGGTCGGCTTTTGAAACACCAGCTATTTCTAGATCTAGTTTGGTTACTCAAGTTTAAACATTTATCTTTCTCGTCCTTCAACAATTTTTTTTTTGATAATTTTACTTTTTCTTCTAGACTTCAAAATACTTCTGCTGCTAATAGCAGAACTTCACGACTACCTGAGCATTTCTGCGAGAACTGTAATCGTCCTAGTCATCTATCTCCTCATTGTTTGAGGTCACATACTTTATACTGCTAAGGTTGTAGGAGAGATAGTGTAACCATATGTTCACTATTAAGCTCTTCTCGATTCTGACACATCACGCACTATTCTTAGCGGTCATGCATGGGAGATTTTACAATCATGTATGCGTCTTGTTAAATTCAAATTTTCTTTGTGTAAGCTAATGTTTTAAAATACGTTTTTTTTTATATTTTGCTATTGGTTGCTCACGACGAGTTGGACAGAATGCTGCAATTGGGTGTTGCGGAACTTTCTATGAGTTTTTGGTCAAATCCAATAATTCTAGTTACAAAATTTGACGAGACATATCGTTTTTCTGTTGATTTTAAGAAGTAACTAAAAAAAAACCTACTTTGTTCCATACATTTCTTCAATTTTGGATTAACTACACGACGCCAGATTTCTTTATTCGTTAGACATTGAGTCTAGGCAGATTCCTTTTTTTTAGAATCTTAAGCGTTAACTGCTTTTACCGTATAGCAGAGGGGCCTATTTTAATTTTTTCGAATGCGTTTTGAATTGCGTAACTGACCGGCTGTTTTTTAACATTTTATTTCTCGCGTTATCGGCGCTGACTTTAAATCTTTTTGTTGCGCTTACTTGGATGGCAGTACAATCGCTACTCCAACGTTCGCAGAACATCTACAAGTGATGTCTAAGGTACTATAAAGGTTATTTATAAACCGACCTTAGACTGAATTGAGATCAATAGATTTTATGTATCAATAATAGTTTTTTAAAAATATTAGAAAATCGGTTCTAAAGATTATATTATTTATTATGTTGAGGTTTCAGTTGTACAATGTTTTGCGATTCACGTTATAATTATAAATAATTAAAAATGAGAAACTTATTTATTGCTGTTCTAAAAGTTTTGTTTGTTACGTCTAACATTGTTTACAACTTTGGAAATTGTTATTATTTATTTTAAAAAATCAATTATAGAAAACACTAGGTATAAACAAACAAAATTTATTGTATTTAGAAAGCAATATGTTGATAGTTTTATGAAATTTGGTACTGAGACTTTTTTCTAATCTGGTAAAAGTATCAATCTGTTATTTTATATTTAAATCTTAAGTTGTTTGGATCTTTGGCGTTTGTGACTAACTATTTAAAGTAAAGTTCTGGTAATTATGTTTATGTCTCAGCTTGTTAAAACCTGTTATATCATATATTGAAAAAAAAGGATTTTGCTTGCTAAAAATTACTTATACTAACAAACATAAATTTAAAAAACAAATGAATGTGAATAAATTAGTATATAGTAGAAAAGTTTTCCACCGCGCTTATAAACTATTGTTCTTATTCCTGAAGTTACTGATTTATGATCGGGTTTATACAGTTACACTAAGATTTTCCAACTGCTTATGGAAGGAGTCAAGTAAGAATAATACGAAGTTGTATTAAGTATATTTTTTAAATATAAATGAATGTTTCAGAAAATCTATTTTTACATATAAATTTATATCTTTGTGTCAATTTGTTACAGGTAATAATGTAAAAAGAAAATTGCAAATTTGTTTAGTAGAAATAACTCTTGGCAATATGCACTCTTATCTTCAACATTTCTTATTTTCAATAAACTTTAAATTTTAAAATTAAATAAAGTTTATAGTAAAACATTTGTCTATTTAGTATAGTATATATATATGTAAATAATAAATAAATTTTTTTTACCAATTCAGTGTTATGCATATTACAACATATATTTATATATAATTATATGGATATGATTTAGAAAGCATATATGTTTTACAATTTATAAGATTAAAACATTTTAAATTTTATAGGATTAAATATTTACTTATTAATGTGTTAATTTAATTTATAATCATTAACAGCGTTTAACACTAAATAATTTAGTAATGTATTATTGTATTATTAATGACTTCTGTTTTGAGTTGTTTTTATGCTGCCATTTTTAATTAAACGTAAAAGTGATGTATTAAACGCTCTTAATAAATCCCATCTTGAAAGTTGTATTTTAGCATTATCTTGTCTTCATTGTTTAGTTTTTGTTATCGCGTAACTACTACTACAGTATCATCAAATATTAAAAGTTAATCATAACTGCTTCTTTAATAACTAATTGTACAATTTTTAGGTTTAAGGGCGTTTGAATGCGATATTCCAAATACGTAAGCGTTAATAGAAGTAATAATATAAAATATTTAAAACAGATATCAGCTTGGTTATAAAGTAGAAAACTGTTTGTATGACTTGTAAAGAAAATTAGAGATGAGTAGAAGTTCTTATTAGAATCTTCTCAGTAGTTGCTTCCAAGAAATAATAAAATAACTGGAAAAATAATGCATACATTAAATTTCGTTTTAAGAACCAATTGTTTTAAATATGTTACAAAATGAGATAATACAACTAATAAGACATATAGTAACTACACCCAACTCTACACTAAAAGTTGTTGGTTTAATTTCGTTCAAGGTTTTATTTTTATCTTTGAATGTGTCAATGTAAGCAAATTTAAAAATTGTGGCCAAACTGCTGATTCGAATTTCAACAGCAATACCTGTAATTTGAATAAACATTAATGAAACATTTGTGTATGAAAATTAAATAAATAACACTATAAGCATATAGTGAAGGTTCATTCCAAATTATATCTCTTTGTCATTCAAAAACTCTATATTATGAATTGCAACTAATAAACAGAATTACTACATTTACTCTCTAGTATTCTTCAAACTTTAAATTAAAAAGCAAAACTTTACTTATAACTAATAATATTGTAGTTTTTCTTGAAAAAGATCGATTTTGCGATTCGTTAATAATCGAAGCGTCAAAAATCAATCTAGAGAAAAATTATTTATTTAACGAGTTCTTGTGTAAATTAGAGGTTTTTTTTTACGAATGGGCATTTGTAAACTTGAGTGAAACGGGAGTTTTAAAAGTCCACAAAAGAAAAAAAACCCAACTTACACAAAAACGAATTGAATACAATATTTTATAGCTCAAACAGGGACTGCGAAGTCCCCAAAATCTCACAAAAACAGTTTGACGTTTATGTTGACAAGTGCGCAAAAAGTGTCAAGACGGTTTATAAAAGCAAAAATAGTATATTAAAAAACAAATGTCACAATGAGACTTTTTGCCGCACGAAGCTGGTCGCACTGAAAGGAGGTCTCCAAATGATCGAGTGCAGCAAAAAGAAGTTGTGCCGTGTTTTTCATACTATTTTTTCTATTTCGCATGCATTTACTCTATAATTTTTAATAAATAAAAATTAAAAAACTGTGGCATTTGACAATTCAAGTTTGAAATTTCAAAGTGTTAGCTTCTGAATTCAATAAACAAGATTGTGAAAATAGAGTTGTACTCCACCCGAAGTAAAAGAATTTGTAGAGGGACAATTGCACTGTTACAATTAAAATTTATAATCACTGTAGGTACAATAAATTCGGACGGGAGTACAAAAAATAATATTTATGTATATGTGTAGTTACGAATTCTTTTACAATTAATTTTAGTTCTTCAATATTATGCTACATTTGTCCAGGGTTCACGATTCTCGGTCGATTTCTTTAAATTTATGAATCAATTAGAAAAAATCGTGTAATAAAAAATCAATTGTAAAAATTCTTTAGGTTGCCACAAAAAAATCGTGACATTAGAAATTGGAGCACATAAAATTAAAATTTGATGCTTTTTTTGGTTATAGTCAAACTCCGACTGCAATCCAGCTAAAATAATTTTTTTGGCTGTTGCTAAAACTAAATAAATTAAAAAAAACTAACTTTTACTACAATATTTACAGTTTATTACAATTATTTTATATCTTTACACCTTCTTGATAGCCTAAATTGTACATTTGGATATAATTTTGTTTAATAAACATGGGGTAATTTTAACATTGTAACAATCGTCATTTTTTAAACCACCAAATTTTTGTTAGAAGAAATTATTCTAGGTAGTTGATTTTAAGGCAGTTTCTAATATTAGTTTTATTTAAATTTATTTGAGAAAAAATTTTTTCAACATTAGTACTGGAGTGTGGAAGAGATTAAAATTAATACTAAAGAAGCAAGATTTAGAAATTTTGCTTCCCTATTGACCAGCTGAATTTTAGAAGTTTTACTCCTAATTCAATTTAAAAAATGCAAAGCGTAGGTTAGTATTATTTTCAGGGAAATACTCATTTTATTGTAAGCAATTCAAAAATTTCCTCAGTCGAAAAAACGCACAATTTACTTATTACTATTACACAACGAAGTAATTTAGATGCGTTTTACATTAGGTAATAGAGTTAATTAAATAAATACTTTGTACAGTAGCACTGTAGGAGCCAAAGTGGCTGGCAGATGCCCACAAGGCGGGGTGCTATCACCCCTGCTGTGGTGCGTTGTCATAGACGGCCTACTGCAAGAACTAGAAGACGGCGGAGGATACGCCGACGATCTCACCATTATCACAAACGGGAAGTTTGGGGCAACTGTATCGAACATAATGCAAAGTGCACTAAACACCGTCGAAAAATGGTGCAAAAAAAAGGACAAGCAATGAACTTAACTATGACGGCAATTGTTCCGTTTACCAAACGACGGAAAACAGATGACATAAAACTACCTACGATGTACGGAGTTACGCTCTCGATGACAAAAAAAGGCAAATATCTGAGACTTACTTTTGATACCAAACTGACTTTCCATGCTCATCTAGAAAAAGTCACAACGAAAGCCATCAGGGTTTATAATACAACCAAAGGGATGGTCGGGCACACATAGGGTTGAAACCCACAATGACTAAATGGTTATATACTGTGGTAACAAGACCCATCATCAGATACGGCGCGCTTGTATGGGGTGAGAGAACCAACCTGAAAAACACAGCTGCAAAGCTACGCAAAGTATAGAGAATGGCAAGTGGTTTTACATGCCCTTTTTAAACGAAGAATTCCAAACTAATTAGTGCATTACAGAGGAGGAGAAAGAACCTTTACCAAATTATATTTTAGGCAACCCACTATACTTAAAACGTAGTCTTAACTCTTCGTTTTCTAGAAAATTTATTAAACTAATTTAACAATTGTAAAAAAAATATTACTCTTTAGTAAAATGAAATAATAATACATTGCTTTAAAAACAAAAGCTAACAGAATCAAATTATAGACTAAACAAATATTTTTCTATACATTAACTTTATTTAAAAATACCTATATAGTCCTCGCAATTTAACTTTTAATGCACGTCATTAACGTCAGTGACGTAGTTATTCAACCACGTTGTCGGTATTATCACCTAAACTTACTGCTTTCGTACATACTGTATATTACATTGCGAATCACGTTTTCATTAAAAGTTTGTATTCGTAACAGGTTTACTACGCTTACGTTTTTTAGGAGATCTAAAAACCTTGTTAGCAACCGCTGTAGATATAGAACTAACTGTAGAATATACAGATGTATTACCACAATTTAAATGTTCTGTAAAAGGGTACCTCTCGCACAGCATTTACTATTATCAATAGACCACTATTTTCTCGTTCAAGCTCAAAATAGTACAGATTTGTATCAAAAATAATTATAGAAAACAATGAGCACTTTGACGTAAAAACACAAATTAATTTTGACAGATGCCAACAACGCTGCAACTGTAGTAAGCACACCAACAACTTGACAAAAAAATTCTATAAAACAATTCGGTATTAATTTAATTTTTACTATAAATAGGGTGGTATGAATTTTACGTCATTAATGACGTGCATCGAAAGTTAAATTGCGAGGACTATATACAGTTGCTAGAAAAATGATTAATCGTGAATTGATTTCGATATGTTAAAAAGTACTCCGAAGTCTAAAAAAGAGCAATATCAAGCACAACAAATTACCAAAACACATTAAAAAGTGTGATACTAGATTTAGAAATAGAACAAGATTGTATAAATTAATATATTTAAGATTAGAATCTGTAAGAAAACGGTAGAGCCGTAATGGTTTTTGAAATTATATATAAATTTGCGTAAATTACGCGTGAGCTTTGAACTATCGCTTGCGCACCACGTCTACCTATTTACAGAGCGCGACTTTCCCCTGTCTAGGAATCATTCATCCAAAACACAGAATAAAAACCGACGTCAAAACTGAAAACTTTTTTCTCTACTGCGACCCGCTCCTGGTAGAAACCTCTTCTTCCACGTCCTAGTCCTGGTAGAACTTCTTTCGTGATACCCGGGTTTACCTGAGATTAACAGTTTGCGACTTAATGTTTTGTACCTGGCTAACTCTTTCTTAAACCGATCCTGATACCGTAAATCCGTTTAAACCGATTAGCAATTACCTGTTATGGTACCATAGGATTCTCGACTCATAAAAAGACCGCCTTTTGAACTCTGCTACTCTCACAATTTTTGCATTTAATTTTCTCCGTTGTGTATAAAAACTAATGTCACGTGCTATGCAAAACGCTTTCTTTTAGTGTTGACCACAGCTTTCACATTATCTAGTGCTATTTGCAACCACCGAATTTTAATTCCGTAAAAGAATTAACAAATTGCTCCAGCCAGGTTGGCGTAGGATTTATTGAACGTGAACTAAGTCTACCCGTTACTTTCAAAAGCACGTTTTCAACCATTAACTTAGTTCAGGTTGGCGTATTAATGGATCACGCAAGCCAAGTTGGCTTTAGATCTTTTAATACGTTCGGAATCGCGATGATTTGGTTTTAAACCAAGATAAGATCTTTAAAATCAATAATTTTAGTCAATAATCTATTTCCAGAATATTTACACATGCATGAAATCATCAGGAAAAACGAGCAAAAAGTAGAAGAACTATTATTAGATATACATATGTAGAAGATGCAAGAATCTTTCCGAATGACGTGATAACAGCAAAAAAAAAACTAAAAGAAAACCTAACATATGGAAAGAGATACTAGAAGAAAAAGATATATAAATAACTATAAATAAAACAGAGCTAATAGTAATTGGAGATCAAAATCCTAAGATAAATATTGAAATAAATAAGTTTAAATTAGAACAAATAGAAAAATATAAATATTTGGTAGTAACTTTCGAAAAAACAAAAAGACAAGAAACAGAAGTAAATAAAACATAGAAGTTATACTAGGAAATAAATAAAAAATTTCTAAACAAGCAAAAATAAAAGTTTTTAATACGTTATTATAGACCATTACTAACTACGGTTGCAAAACCTGGGTATTATCAGAAAGATCTGGGTGAGTTTTCTTTGCAAAGTACAAATTTTGGAGCTTTGCCGACACTGCATTGCATGTTCTATAGTCATGTTCCCCTGTGCATTTTACCAAAAACCGTTGTTTCCGGTGTGACCGTAGCACTGGCAACGTTTGCATTGTAGAATTTTTCTTTTTAGGGGTAGTTTAAACTTCACTACTGCGTTTCGCAGAAGATATAAGTTATAAATTTTTTTGTTGCTGATTCTTTGGCATTTTCGTTTTGCGGTTAGGTACATACATTTATAACTAACATGACTTTGTGTTCCTTATTTTGCAATGCAAGTTCAATGTCTTTTACTGGAGTGGTATTGTGTTAATTACTACCACTTTGAAGTGTTTATTTTCTGGGAGCATAAACTTATGTCTAATGACCTTGTTGTCTAGAATTTTATTGATTTTTTTTTGTAGTTTTCTATAAGACTTTTACTTTGTAGTTACTAAGATTTTATGCTTTCACATTACTTTTGCTTGCGGTATTTTGGGTTTCTTCCTTTTTCCCTTGTTTAAGGCATTGAATATATTGGTTATCGTTATGCCTAGTCTATAGCTTTGTTTAGACTTGGCTTGACGAGTCGGTGGGCTATTACAGCTTTTTTACGTTAGCTTCTTCGTATTCTGAGTATTCCGTGTTTGTTGATGGAGATGATACAGTTATTATTATCCCTTTGTGATGTCCGTTTATTGCTTGTGTAAGCGGATTTATTTTATTGTTGTTCATTATTAAGCCTAACGTCTGGAACTACAAAAATTGAAAAAAAATTAAAGTAGAAATAACCGATCTAGGAGAAGAACTAAAAACAACGTTTGTATAAGTTCAACCACGTTTTTTCCTTACTTATTCTATAAATATAGAGTTTTTGGTAGTACCGAAACTAACAATCAAAATGCATTAAAAAACATTAAAAATCCAAATTTACAACAAAGGAAAAATCAGATCTTAGTTAATCTTGCATTTCATATACCAGAACTCATAGACGCAACCATAGAAACCAAAGCATTTAAAAAAATTTTACAACGAGAAATTAAGAAAATTTGAGCAAGAAACAGATTAAAAAAGTAAAGTATAATATGAAATATTGATTCTAGAAAATCAAAAATGCTGCTACACCATGCTGCTTTATCTAAGATCGCCAAATGTGCAAACACTATTTCAAGCAAACAATTAAAGAAAAGAAAGAAATCCTCAATTAGGAAAGTAATACATTAATTTTCTACAGTTTTTTTTAACTTTTTGCTATATGAAAGAAGCGTTATTAGAAAACAAAAATATTATAAATTTTTCAGTAATCCGAGAAGATAATGCCACAACTAAGTTGAGAGTAGCTTTTGATGCTTTATGCAAGACATTAACAAAAGCCAATCTAAAGGAATCTATGTTTGTGAAGTCGAAACTTGAGAGAGAAATCTTCTTTGACATCATTTTTTGATAAAAACATCATTACATCGTCTTTAACGCAGACATCGAGAAAATGTTTAGCCAAATCAAACTTACCAAAGCAGATCAAATATACTATTAAATATTTTCAAAGTTTAATACAGTTTATTTCATTCAAAAATACAACGGTAATTTACAGGACTGCACTCACACCATACTTAGCAATAAAAAATCTTTAAAAATTAGCATCAATGACGTCAGGTAAAACTGTGGCACAATTATATATTTTGCAAAACTCATACTGTTTAAGAACAAATACATTAAATTTAGTTAAGCGTCTTTTCAACTAGGCAATACAAATTTTTTTAAGTATCTTGAAGAATCTTGGCAGGATACTTATAAAACGGAAGTTATGATAATTCGACATTTTTTTTGTTTATTTAGTATTAAAATAATTATGATTGTTTTCAATTATTGGAATACGATTTATTAATCCAGTATTAAACAATAAGACGAACCAATGAGTTAACAAAAAAACATCATAAGACTATCATCTATATGCTCAAATCATCTACACCCATTAAACGTAATGTAATTTTTTTATTCAAGAGATGCATATGCTTATTTGCTAAGCATGAGCATAACTGAGACTAACGCACTCATTATTACCATAAAACAAAAAACACTAAATAAGCCTACTGCTCAAGCCATTTTGCATTACTCATTATAAGGGATCCTTAGCACAATATTTTTTACTCTACCAATCAAGCAACACTAGTATACAAAAGTTACATTGGTGTATCTAATGAATTTTAACCAAAACAATTTATCTGAAAGTAGAAAATATATTTGCATCCAAAAAATTAATTGTACAAAAAAAATTAGTCAGAAATATACTTTTATCTTTATGTGGTTTAGACTACATCAGTAAAACTAGTCGTTCCGTCATTAGACGCATTTCAAAACATGATCGTTACAAAGATAAAGCATATTTATATGTTTTGATAACACTTTGGTGATTGCAAAATCTTTATCCTTCTTAAACAGAAATTTCCGAGATACTATTAAAAGTTTTGCTTACAGAGTGGCAATACAAACTGTTAAGTTAAAAGTGTTTTGTTGGTACCGTATAAAATTTATTTCCGAAACGTCCACTTCTTGTTAAATTGGGAATGATTGCTGCCAATTCGTTAATGTTTGACGTCAAAATATCGATCAATAGAAAACTTTTCCGGTCTTTGTGGTACGCTTCGTACATGTTCAAACGTAAGTGATCAGCAAAGTGTTCACTTCTAATTATACACACTCATCCATGGTATAAATGAGTGTAGTATTTTTCCGTATTGTCATTAGCGGTTTCTAGATACCCACACGTTATTTCATTAATGTGGAGATATTAAAACCCGTTTTGCTTATCGGAAAAATTTAATACAAGATATCAAAACTTTTGCTAAATTAATATAGTTCTAACCGTATTAGAAGGCCCACTTACCAAACTGACATAATTAAACTGGGAAAAACTCGGCGAATTTGATTTTCTTATTAATTGTATGAACCGAATGTGATGTACTTGTAACAACACCGAATGTATGTGTTTGTTATATTTTAACAAATGTTTAGAAAACTTTAGGAAGGTGCTGCTAACTAGTGGCATTTTTCGAAAGAAAACTAAATTGTAAATATTAATAATCCATACTTTAATTCTTTTTATTTACGTTATCAGTCAGTTGTACACATGACTGTACGCACATGTCCGGTTGTTGTCACAATTAACTATAAAACTTTTTTTTTGTGTGTAACGTATTGTTAGACAGTGCGCTCTGGTTGCCCAATCGGAGGGGCTTATTTCAATAACTGTTGTCTGTGATATTGACTTACCTTCTAGCGTTTGATTGCACCTAAGTAAATTCATCTTCTTTTCTTTTCTAACTTCTCTTTTTGTAATAAATTTGGATAGTTATAAACGGTATCGGTATAAACGTATTGGCGCTTTTTTAAATTGCCTCATAATTATCACATCACAATCTACAATCCAATCATAGTTAATCGCTAGCAATTAAATTACGAAAAAGTTCTCGTAACAAAGTACCATCAAATTAGAAGTATTAACTCCAAGCCATTTTCTTATAAAAATAGAATTGGTTTCGTTTTCAAATTCAATTATCACTTTCACAACAAGCAATTTATCATCAAACTAAAGATTACTTTAAAAAATGAAACAAGATTTTGCGTAATCTTGATCTTGGAAATAAAAATAAAGTATGTTCTTTTCAAAAAAGTTCTACCCGTTGTCTATTAGCTCGAATAAGTGGAGTACGTTTTGGTAACGATAACAAAAGGTTGCGAGTAGTCAATGTCAAAAAAAAAACCAATGTAAACGGTTTTAGTAGAAGCATAACACTGATTTAAAAGTACTACCAACTATAAAAGAAGAATCTTAAGCAGCCAAAGCTAACACAATTCAAATCAACTATCACAAAAATACTCCCACGCAAAATAGTATAAAAAAAACTTGCTTGTTCTTTTAATCTTTTGTATGTTTAGCAAAATTTTGGAGGCACAACATTAAATACAGTGTCCGCAACCGGGATTATGCATTGAGTACATAGGTCATGCCGACATTAAGAAACTTTTTGAATTCGCGTTAAATTTGAAAAACTCAGGTTTGATACCAATGGGTAACAACGGTAAGCAAACAGTTTTAAAACTTCTGCAAAAATATTAAATCAATGTCTGATGAAACCCAGTGCAAAACTCTAGCATATCATGAGCAACAAAATAGTAATAGTAATAATAGTAATAGTTATAAGGATAATAGCAGACGTAAAAAATATAATCTATCAATACTGGACTAGAACGTCTTTTAAAACCCCAGCATAGACGAAATCACAGTTAAAAGTAGGTCAACTGTTAACTCCAGAATATATCACACATATGGTTGAACTGCAGTCTTTTACCAAGTTTAATGCTTCGTAATCACCTTTAGACATAAAAAAACCCGTATCGATCATTATTTAAACTAATATTTCTAAATATTTATTATGTAAAACGCACGAAAAGTATTTAAAAATAAAACTGCAATATTGTAAACGCAGCAATTCACACTCAACCGTGACTTGCGTTTCATAATGGGTTACTGTAACACATAGCAATTATAATCTGTAATTATGTTTGATAGAAAACATTTACATAATACAATTAACACCTGTTTGATCAGCAACCCTTAGCACAGAATTTGAGATTGTTAAAATATTGATTGATGGAGTACGGGTTTAAACTGAAAAATACGTACAATTACCGTGCTGAAGAAAATGACAAAATTCTACGTTTTTTAACACAATTTTATACAGACATGCAAAAATTTACCGTAGACAATAATACTATAGCGGAGTACCTAATTTAATTAACAATGAGATATAGTTTTATACTTTAAAGCTTTTGCTTGTTTATTTAGATTTCAGTTTGAATAAATATTTTTTTTAAATGTAATTATATCAGTTTTAATTTAAATTTTAAACACAATTTAATTATTTATCAATGTTATTTATGAATAATAACGTTGTAATAATATTTATAACAGCTAACGTTTAAATTGATAAAGTGATATATAAGTAGAACAAATTATTATCAAATTTTGTTTCGTAATTTATTAAATTATTATTCTATATATTCTCGTAAATTAAGTGTTAATGTTTAAATAAGTAAATTAAACTAAATACGCACCTGAGGTATACAAAAAATTAAACTGGCAGCCCACGCTAACCAAACCATGACTTTTGATCTTCTAGATGTCCACGAACAGTACGTTAATGGAAAGCAAATAGCTTGATGACGATCAATTGCTGTGGCCATCAGTATATAAGAACTTAAGTATGGTCCCAAAGTTTGTCCATATTTTACAATTTTACACAGAACAAAACCACCGTTAAATCTATACGTCACTTCCCAGCCTAATTGTGGCAACACACTTAAAAATGCCGTAATTAAATCGGCAATACTTAAATGTAAAATAAAAAAATACATTCTTGAAAGTTTTTTTCTGCCAGCGTATCTTCGTCTAGTCCATAATGCTAATAACACAGTGCCATTACCCAAAACCGTTACTAAAAAAATGATGGCAAGCGTAGCAATTTCAATTTTTGCTAAATTTTCGTCTCGATCTATTATTGTGCTTTCTAGATCAAGAATATTTTTAGTTTTAGTGTCATTATATATACTTTCATTCATTGTGGTAATTAATTTCTGTAGCATTTGTGTTCATCAAACCCGGAAACCTGGAACAAATAAAAATGTTATTTTTTATTTATATTAATAATAAAACATAACTTAAAAAGTGCAAAAAATAAAAATTTTAAATAAATAGCTATTTTATTTTACATAAAACAGTTATACAAATAGATTTACATTTTTTTCTCAAATTTAGATAAATAAATTTAGTAAACTATTATTTGATATAAGAATTTTCAAAATAAAACATAGTTAAACAAGTCCACAAATTGTTTAAAGGTACTCGTTTAAAGTTAGTTATCATTTGATACCAGAAAACTTTGGCGTTGATAAAACATTTTATTTTAAACACCAAATTCAATCAAACTTTTAAGAAAACTAATCATTATTAGATCAGTTTACTTTTTTCATGTTCAGACAACTTCGGTCCAAAGAACAAACATAATTTAAAAGTTTGCAATTTAATATATCGCACTGTAATTAAGTTATTATTATAATTAATAATAAATAGTATACTAACTCTAAAAGCTAAAATAGCGATTGTAGTAATACTTGTCTTAAAACAAATGGTACAGATTGCTGTAAATATATTTTCGTAACTAACAGTGCAAACACAACCGTATTTACATCACAAAGTTAAGTTAAAAGAATATTAAATTATAAGGTTATAAACTATAAAAAATCTCATTTTATTTAAACTTCCATAAAAAAAATTTTAAAAACAATATTTTGTTGCAAAGTAATTACATTTTACACAACAAACTGTTAATACTATCACTTTTGTTTGCATTGTTTATTAACGTAAACTGTAAAGCTAAGAAATATTTAAAGGGATTTAGTATATACGGACTCTAAATTACAATTAGATATTTTAGACATAAAAGTTTAACCATAAAACATATTAAATTATTTTTAGGGTAAATGGTGTATTATTTATTAGAATAACATAAATGCGAGCTTTCGAACTTGGCCTGACGAAGAACTTAGACCAAGTTCGAAAGCTCGCATTTATATTATTCTAATAAATAATACACCATTTATCCTAAAAATAATTTAATTAGATATTTGATTCATAATATTAAATTACGCAAAAGTTTGAATAAAATACTGAATAAATGGCAATAGAATGCACGAAATGGAACTAAAAATTCATAATTGCTTTTAATCTAAGGTTCTTTATTTTTTTATGTTTAACTACGCAATACTAGTAGTAAAACAACAATTAAAGTAGCAAAGTATATAGCTAATTTTTTAAATTTTTACAATTATTACAATTATATATACAGAGTGGTGCATAAGAATTTCAATACTTAATCTTTAATGTAGAATTATTTGCTTCCTTATTTATTTTAGAGAAAGAGTATAAATTATTATTTTTAAAGAAAAAAATACTGCATCTATTCATACTATTGTTTACAATTTTTAATTTCTCAGAAACGAGAAACTGAAAAAAAATAAAATTTTATTAAAAAAAAGTCGATAATGGAATTATAAAACCAAACAAGTGCACTTACATTTAGGTGTCAATAAATTTCACTTATTTTATGAATAAATATAAAACTAAAAGGAGTAGGAAACAGAATTTTATTTAATTTAAAAAATACGAAATTACAGGAAAAATTGAAAATTATAGCAAATGTTCCAGAAAACCACCATTTACTGCTAAATGTTGACTCAACTTGTCGTAAAATTGCCATCTAACATTTTTTGATTGATATTGTAATATTTTGTAACACGCGGCTTGAATATTGTAGTATTATGTTGTTGAATTGAGTAAGATAAACTTGGATTTAATTTTAAATTTTATTTATGGCACTGCCGACCATGTTACATGTAGAACCTCATGTATGCGCCTGTTTGTGGTTTTTGTATTATAAATCTTAAACAATACTACACACTTTCTTTGACAAAAACAAATATCACTGAAACTATATGTAATCGGATAAATAAGCAGGTTGCTTTACAATTCTTTTTGGTCTAGTGCTTTTGCTACAGCTAGGATTATTTGAATTATCATCATTAGTTACAGGTGGGTTATTGTTAATAGTTTTAAACTCATAATCGTCATATACTAAATCATAATGAGGATTAATATTAAGATTAACTCTAGTTTTTCTTAAAAATATTCTATTACGTTTTCCTGATTTTGTTTGAATTAAAATAATTTCATTATTTTCCAAAGGCGGTAAGTTTTGTGCTTGTTTATTATAACAAAAGTTTTGTTTAGTTTGTTAGGAAGATTTGTTTTTAAACTCCTATTAACAAAAGTTGAGCTGGTGAATAACCGATTGAGAGCGGGTTATTGTTATACTCGCTTGTATGGTAATTTAGATTTTTAACATCATTGGTTTTCGTTAAAATGTCTTTTACTATTTTAACCGTTTTTCCGCAGGACCATTTGACTTCTGATGATAAGGACTTGAAAATTTTAGCCTAAAATTTGATTTTTCAGCGAACTCTCTAAGCTGTTTAATATTAAACGGGTTACTGTTATTTATACAAAATTTAAGGAGAGCGAAATTTAGTCATTAAATCTCTTGAAAACTGTAATAGCGAAACCCGGAAGACATTCTAATGTTAGTACTCTTAAAAACTGTATGACATCACTGGCATTTTTATTTTTATTTGTTTTGCTTCACTCCATTTCGAGAATGAATCAACTAATACAATAAAATTTTCTTTGTTGTATTCTAAAATGTCAGTAAACAAATATTTCCACGGTCGATTAGGTTGTAGATAGTTAACAATTTGTTCTATTTGATAGGATGGTTGAAACTTCTGACACGTATAATAAGAATTAACAAAATTCTCTATATCACTATTAATATTCGGCCATATTAAACGTTGCGTTGCCTTCAACTTGCATTTAGTAATACCGAAATGACCTTCGTGCACTCTTTTGAGCATTTCTAATCTTAATGAAAAAGGAATTACTACTTTACAATCCACAAATAAGACACCCTGAGATACTTTTAATTTATCTTTTATATTATAGAAGTACCTTAGTTTATTATCCTTCTTTAAACAATTATCCTCTACACACATAAAAAAAAATTCTTAAAATAAATAAATTTGTTTTAAGTTAAACAAATGCTATGTTTGTATATAAGCAAACAAATAATTGTTTTCAAACAAACATAATATTGTTTTAATTTTTAAGAATATATTTCTTTATTGCAATTCATTTAGGTTATCCGAAAATTAAAGAAATTTTGTATGAAGACTCCCAAATTCTTGATTCAAACAAATTATGGCATTTCTATTAAGAATACATTTGTTTTGTTTTCAGACATTAGGTTTTCATAGAAATTTATAATTTGCTTAAAATAAGTATAGAAAACAGTTAATTTAAAAACTTAAAATGTATTTTTAAACTAATGATTTATTTGAAATTGTAACAGCTTTTTTAATTTAAGAAGAAACTTGTTTTGAGTTAAAAACATTTAATTCTCTAATGAAATAGAATATTCTTGATCCAATTTAATAATCTCCTTGAACAGAAACACTATTTTGTATGCGTTAAACTCATACAGTTTTAATTGATGGGAACAATAGACATAAAAACAGCAATAACTGCATTATACGCTTTTATTATTTATTGCATCCTATAATTCACATAAACAAGCAACGAATTAGAAAATTAAAAAAATAACAAATCAAAGACATTATTAAACGCACTATTAAAGCTACATTATACATACACTTATAAATTAAGTTTCGACATTTGTCTACTAGTTTGCCCCTAGTCGTCCTGTATGGGAATTAATTTTTTTTATAGCTGGTACATAATAAGTCGAGGACGTTTCACTAGGAAATAGAGAAACGATTTTTGCTGTTATTATATTATATTCTTCGTGACTGAGGCGACTGTAAAATGACACTTAAAAAAAATCAAAAATAAAGTAACTTACTGCTTGACTATGTGATTAAAAATATGTTTGATTATTATATCTGTAAGACGATTACGTCGTGTGTGGTCGAGATTGTTATTTTCTTTGTAAAAGTTAAGCACACTCAATCCGAATGGACTTGTAGAAAGTGGCAAGATCAAAATTAGGAAAACTGGGCTGCAATATACTATATTCTACCAAGTTATATTCTGCTTTAGATTGTTTGTTAATTTCCTGTAATACAAATTAGAATACATACTTAAATATTTGACATAAAACCTATTAATAACGTACATTATCATTTCCGGTTGTGTTTGGCGTCGTCGCCGAATCGATAGAATTTGTGGTTTCTGATTCTAAATCAAAACTACTCGTGTTGGTACTAACCTCAGCCAAAGCGGAAAAAAAATGTTTTGGAAATTTAATTCGTTTCCCAACACTTGGAATTAATTCCTTTATTGTATCAGCAGTTAAATCATATATATTTTCCAAACTTATATCATTATCTGTAAGATTTCAAATCTACTATGATGTCAGAGTATTTACGAAATTTTTAAAGCAAAACTCACCTTTAAATGTTTGAATCAAATCCTCACATCCCCATTTAATTAATAATTCATCCATTTTAATAACGAAACTACAAAATTATCACATCAATATATTAACTTTACAACATACTTTACAAGTTGCAATTTGCAAGTAACGAAGCAAAGATAAAATAAGAAATTCGTCCCACGTTTGGTTAATCTGCTGAACTGCACTTTTGGAAAAGGACACGACGCGACTGATGCAATGTAATTTTTCAAGTGAGAAGTAGTTTATCAAAACAAATGGATCATTTTCTTGTTTTAAGATGACAATATTTAAAACTTTTAATTGTTTGGAATAAGATATTGACTTTTTTAATCAAAATAAAACTAGTTTAATTTGATAATATATTTATTCTATTCAAAATTTTTAATACTTTCAACGAACAACATAAATAATTTTTTTGCAACAAAATGGTTTATTATTTTCAAAAATATATTTTTGAACTGAGAATATTATTACAAAAATATATTTTTCTACTTTTAATCTTACGGTAGTCTTAAGTTTTAAGAAAATACTCTTGAATTAAGTATGCTGGCTTTTGATTTCAATAAATAATTTTGAGATTACCGTGTTTCTTGAATTAAGAAACTATTTTTATGTGTGTAATGTTTCTTTTTGTAATATAAGTTTTTTTTCTTTACTAAATGGAATTTTATCAGCTAGAGAATGCACAACATTTTTTATTTCAAAATCTTCAATTGCATTTTTAACTAGATGAACACTAGATAAAGTATCCGTAACAAACATTTTTTTCTCACGTACATAGGTAAGTTTTATATTATATTTTAAAAGCTTTAACACCATTCTTTGTAATCTTGAAGACACTTTACCTAGGTTTTTTTTAAACATAGAAACCAAAGGTTTGTGATCTGTTTGAATTATTATTTCTTTGCCATACACATAATAAAGGAGTTTTCCACATGAAAATACTATCGCCAAAAGTTCGACTTCGGCTTCTGTGAGCGATCGCGATGCAAAATAAACTGAATGCCCATCTTATAGCAAACAAGCGCCCATGCTCTTACTTGAGCTATAACATTAAATTAAAATTTCTCGTAATTGCGATAGCGACTTGGCGGTACCCTAAATAGCTATCACAACTACGAGAAAATCAAAGTAAATCACAAAAATATAAATCAATGCTTACCTTAGGAAGGCTCTCACAAAAAAAATCTATTACTTTTCGCTGAAAATTATAACTAGAAACACGTACTAAAGGGAGATATAGGTTATTACAATACAATAAGGATCAAAAGGCACCAGCGCAAAAACGCATTTTTAAATTTTTAAAAAGACATTATTTGGCACATCTACAGTTTTTTTAAAAAGAAACTGAAATTCACAAGATAAAATATTATTTATTATTACAAAGATTATTCTGTATTAGGTAATCTTTTGGATACAGTTGTCCAAGCAACGGGAGTATCTAAAAGTATCGTTGTATGTGTTTTAAAACAGGACCGTACAATTGATTGCACCAAAAAAAGTTTATTTGTGATTTCAATCTTGATACTGAAAACTTCTCTCTCCCACAATGTTAGTACAACCTGGTATGTTTACATGATCTTTCCATATTATATTTGTTATTTACTATTATTTATTTTAGGAAGTTTAAAATCGGAAAACAGAAGATTATCATACATGAACTAACTATTTATAAAAGGTGGATTGGGGACTAATTTCTACCTAATTTCCGGCGGAATATAATTATAATTCACAAATGCAAGTTACCATAACGTGTCAGCTGTGAAACATCCAATTTCGACGCGTGTAAAAGCAGGAATGAGTACCTGGTTAATGGAGCGTGGCATCTCATATTACGAAAAATTAAGAAAACCAGAATTATATAACTTAATAAAATTAAACAAACTAAACTACATGCAGTATAGTATTGATCTAATGTTTGCATTTTCAAGTAAATGAAATTAAAAAAGATTACATAAAGAAGGAACATATGAATACTGAATATGAAAAGTTTCTAGTACACGTGCTGGTGATACTTTCGAAGACCTCGACTATACGTCTGATTTTGATTACTAATGAAACTTATTTACGTAACTGCTTAAAATATTTATTTTTTTAATTTATGTAACTGAAATAAATAAATTCTATAATTATGTTTGTTAAGAATTGAGAACACTTCTATCGGTTTTTTTTGTTTTTATTCCTAGCTATCTTTTATGTACAATAATTTACAATCTTTAAATTTGGAGTTACTTGTTTTAGTTACTATTGTAGACTCTGCGTTTTTACGTGGTTCATCCCTATATAAGCTCGTGCTTATGCGCATGACGTACTAACAATAACGAACCCTTAAGTGGGGGCACAATATTAAATTCACAATAATAACTAAATAATTAACATAAGCCGACCACCTTGAAAGCAAAACTTTGAATTACTGAACATGAAATAACTACGTCTTATATATTTACCTATTTAAAAACTATTACCTTCTTTAGGTAGGTAACTAAATTAATTTAGTTTGTGATACTACACTAATTGTTAATTGGTAACACACACACTTTAGTAACAGGCTGTTTCACTGTCGTTGTCGATAGTTTAATGGTCACCAACCTAACTACACCAGGATGGACTTCGATGATTTGTCCTAATTGCCATTTGAGTGGCGGCAAATTATCTTCTCGCACTACAACCATAGCACCTTGGATTACTGTAGAATCACCATGTTGCTTCCATTTACTTCTGGTTTGGAGTGTACATAAATATTCTTTACTCCAACGATTCCAAAAATCAAATTTGGATCTAGTACCGCTACTAATGATCTACCGATAAGGAAATGCGCTGGGGTTAAAGGATTGCTGTCATTTGGATCATTGGATAACGGGGATAAAGGTCGAGAGTTTAGGATAGATTCTATTTGTGTCAATATTGCGTAGAATTCTTCAAAGGTTAAATGAGCATTGCTTAAAATTCGTATTAAATGATTTTTCATTGACTTAATACTTACTTTCCAAAGACCGCCCCAATGTGGTCCTTTAGGAGGAATAAAATGCCATGTGATGTTTTCCTTACTTAGTGAGTTGCTAATTGGAATTTTGTTTATATCTAACAGTTTATAAATCTTTTTTAATTCAGCGTTTGCTCCTACAAAATTACACCCATTGTCAGAATAAATGTTAAGTGGACACAAAACGTCTTAATGAAGCAAGGAAACATTCAGTGGTCAGGTTAGTGACAAGCTCTAAGTGTATTGCCTTCGTAGAAAAGCATACGAATAAAGATACGTTTTTGTTAGCTTCGCGCCTCTACCCTTTTGATCCTTTATAAGAAATGAACCAGCATAATCTACTCCGCAATTCATAAATGGAGGATTTGGTTCAATTCAATTTGTTGGCAATGCACCCATCAAGTAGTTTGGTTTTATGGGATTTACCCGGAAACATTTTATGTATTGCTGCAGAATTTTTTTTATCGCATTTGTTCTTAAAATTATCCAAAATCTCTCACAAATAGAAGATAGAGTTGCCCGATTACCTCCATGCAGCAATTTCTCGTGTTCGTTTTTAATTAACATTGAGGTGAGATTGTGTTGTGATGGTAAAATCATAGGAATTTTTTTTATCGTAACTAATATTCGTGTTGTTTAATCTCTCACCTACTCGTAATAAATTATTATGATCAATAAATGGGTTTAATGATAGCAAATGACTCTTGGAAAAAACAGTTCCATGCTTTGTGATAAATGTTAAGTCACTTGCATATTGTTCCTTTTGAGCAACTTAATTAGTGATAATAAAGAATTATCTAATTCCTTTGCGGTGATTGGTCCGCATAATTTTCTCTTTCTTGTGAGTTGTGTACAAAGCGTAAACACCATGCAAAAACTACTTTTAGTTTATCTAACCTTGAATATTTAGAAAATATGTCAAACTTATTTGTTTTGGTTAGTAAACATACTGTTTTTCGCGCCTCTAAACTACTTCTGTCAAATGTGTAATTTACTGTTTTCGGACGGCCATTGAGTTTAGTTTTTTAGCCATGAGTGTCCTTGCCACCACAAGTTTGAGTTTATTAAAATTTGTGGGGTTGTACCACGGGAAATTAGATCGGCTGGATTATCGTGCGTAGGTACATGACGCCATTCTTTCGAATTTGTATGTGACTGAATTTCAGCTACCCGGTTTGCAACAAATGTGTTCCAATGATTAGGTGGTGCCTTAATCCAATTTAAAACTATAGTCGAATCAGACCAAAAAATTACTCCACTAAACTTTATATTGATGTTTGATTGTATAACTTTTTTAAACAAATTAGCTAATAGCACAGCTGCACATAATTCAAGTCGAGGGAATGTGACCTTACGCAACGGAACCACGCGAGATTTTGCACAAAGTAAAGTTGTTGTAAAGTTATAATTGAGTTCCAGCAAATCCCTAATGTTTTTGTTTCTGTATTTTCGCAAATAGGTAACACATTCGATTTTGTGTTTGTATTGTTTTTTATAAAATTTAATGTTTCAGAGCAATTTGTGGTCCATTTTCGGAGTTCAAAGCCGGCAGAATTTAAAATTTCGGTTAATTTGCAATAAATTCGTTTAATGTCTTCGCTCGTTTCACCGCCACTGAGTAAATCGTCTACGTAAAAATCCTTTTTAAGTATTTGACTTGTATGTGGATTAGATGCTGAAAATTCTAAAGCCAATTGGTGTAAGCATTAAATCGGCAAAAAGGGAGTAGATGATGTTCCGTATGTAACGGTATTCAATTCGTAACATTTTACAGATTCATTTTCATGTTTTCTAAAGAAAATTCGCTGAAACTGCCTATCTCGCTTATCAACTATAATCTGCCTGTAATCTTAGTAATGTCAGTAATCACTACGCAAGCGTGCATCCTAAACCTAACTAAAATAGAAAATAAATTGTTTTGAATTGTAGGTCCGATCATTTGCGTATTGTTTAAATATATCTCGGTGCTAGTTTTATTTGAACCGTTAAAAACTACCCGAATTTTAGTGGTAAAACTAGATTCGCGGATGATCGCGTGATCAAAAAATTTGGATTAGACGTTTCCTCGTCCTTATTAGTGAATTCGGACATATGCTTCAATTTTTCATATTCATCGATAAATTCAATGTAATTTTGTTTTAACTTAGAATTTTGGCAAAACGGTCTTTCAAGGTTGTAGAATCGTTTTAATGCGCTTTCTTTTGAGTCGCCTAACAATGACACATTTTCTTTAAAAGGTATTCTAACTATAAATCTACCTCTGAGGGTGTCCCGTTTTGTTGACTTTTTAAAATAATCTTCGCATTGTAATTCTTCTGCGGATAGTTAGTTAAAAGTATTATTGCATTCTTCTAATAACCAAAATTTCTCTACTTGCACGTTTAGTTAATTGTTTTCAAGACATAAATTATTTTTGTAATACCGTATTTCCTGCTAATGATTGACAGTTTAAAAGACCCGATATAATTCATGCTAATTGTGTATTTTGTAAAATTGGAAATCCCTTTCCTAAAGCGATTTTACCAACCGAAAGTAAATTGTAAAACATGGATGAACCGATTAATAAATCTATCTTACCCGAAATGTTAAAAGAATGATCGGCTAAAGTAATGTTCAAAGGAATATTTAATAGATTTGCATTAAACGAACTTGATGGCAACGGTTCTGTAATATTTTTTAAAACAAGACAATCAATGGATGCCTTATAACCTCCGTGATGTGCATAAATGTTTACGTTAACCGTATGAGTTACTTTAAATTTGATTGATTTGATTGATTTATTCCTGTAATAGATACATTTAGTTTTGATTTTTTTCAAATTTAATTGTTCAAACATATCTTTTGTTATGAAGTTAGATTGCGCACCGGAATCTAATAAATGCTCGACATTCGTAAAATTGACCTTGATTATTCTTTATATTTACACGGGCCGTTGATAACAAAACTTGGGAGAAGTATGTATTATACGGCGTATTGTTTGCTAATAAATTTTGTGAATTATTATTAATTACAGTGGTATCATGAATCCTACACGTAGATGGTTTGTTACTGCTAATTTGTGTTACTTCGTTACTTAATGGGGTTATTTTGTTATATTCAATATGAAACAAGGTGTTGTGTTTTCTATTACATTTTTTACAATTTACATGTGATCTGCAACCTTGGATTAAATGATTTGGACGTAAACAATTTAGACATAATTGACGGGTTTTTACTTCTTTAATTCGATTATTAATTGTTAATTTTAGAAATTTTTCACAATTATTGTAGATTAAATGTGACTTTTTGCAAAAGCTACAAACTAGATGTTGATGTGTTGCTACAAAATTTGAATGAGTTTCAGTTTTGGACCTAGAATGGCTAACGTATATTTCCGGTTTATTAATTTTTATTGTTTCTAAAATCTGACAATTAGTTTTTAAAAACTTATTTAATTCGTTCATAGTAGGCAACCCTTGTAATATCTCAATTGTCTCCCATTCTTTTCTAGTGCATGTATCCAGGAAACTATAATATAAATAAGAATAAAATCCCAGTGTTCCGTCGGCTGACCAATATTTTTTAAACATCGAATATTTTTTCTGACCGTATTAAATAATTGTCATAAATTTGAATGAGTTTTTTTTTACTAATCGCGGAAATTCAACTATTGCCCTAATATATTTATTTACGATTAATCTCTTATTCTCGCAGTAAGTCCTACGCAACCTGATAATTTGAATCAGTAATTTCAGTGTTTTGAATAGTTTGCGCTGCTTCATTCTTTAAACAAGATTTTAGGTAATAAAATTTTTGAATTTCGCTTAAGTTAACATTATCATAAATTTACGATTTAAAAGAATCATGAAACTCTTGCCAGTGATCGTTCGTGGAACTGAATGTTGGAAGGTTAATTGTAGGTAATCGTACCTGAGTTAATGAATTGTTTGTTACTAACGGGACATCTGCTGATCATTTATTTAACCTACGAGCGTTTAAAATTATAATTTTTACTTTTGCAATGCTATCGAAATAATTATTTTCAAAGATTTCTAATTCTGGATTGTCTTCCAGTTTTTCACTATCATTATTATCTAATGTTTTGATTTGCAAATAAACTTTGTTAAATTCGTCGATTAGCGGTTCTATTTTTAAAAGACGCGTTTCTAATTAAACTATTGTTATATCAATTAAATCATTGATGTTAATTTTTTCCAGATAGTTTTTAAAGTTTGTTAATGTAGTTTTAAAATAACCTCTTTAAATTCTTAATGTAGATGATTGTTGATCCATGTTTAATAACGTTGTTTGACACAAATCGAAAATTGGAAAAAAGACAATAGGATATAAAAGATAGTAGGTACTTACAGGATTTCTGATTTCTTTAACTTTTATTGCACTCTCCGCTGAAGGACAACCTCACGTTTTGCTGCTTCGTGGAAGGTGGCACCGCGTATGTAGTGGACAGGAATTGTTGTTTCTATGTTATTCTAACTGCACTTTTTGCTGATGAACAACCTCACTTTTTAATTATTTGTGGAAGGTAGCACCGCGTTATTTAGTAGACAGATTGTTGGTAATTTTCACTTTTTTATGCGATTCGAAGGACCATGTTAAGAATTGAGAACACTTCGATCGGTTTTTTTTTGTTTTTATTCCTAACTATCTTTTATGTACAATAATTTACAATCTCTAAGTTTGAAGTTACTTGTTTTAGTTACTATTGTCGACACCGCGTTTTTACATGGTTCATCCCTATATAAGCTCGTGCCTTATGCGCATGACGCACTAGCAATAACCAATCCTTAAGTGGGGCACAATATTAAATGCACAATAAATGGTTGACTGAAATAACTAAATAATTAACAATGTTGTACTAACAAATCTTAAGCTGTTTAGTATAAATGCTTACTGTTTAAATAAAATACTCTGTTTTTTCGTAATATTACTACTTACACGTACTTCTACAGGTACGACGTCTACAGTTTACAATCGCTTTAAGGAAATGAGTTTTAAGTTTCTTTAATCAACTTTAAATTGAACGTTGTAATTAAAAACTACTTAAAGTTTTACAAACAAATAAGTAAGAATGACAGAAACTGACTTATGTTACAATTTTATAAAAAAAATATAGTTTTACGGTTTTCATATAAAACATAAAAATAAAATACAAACATAACTATCTAAGAAATAAAACTCAAAAATATTTTTTTTTAATTTTTTGAAAACTTGTACTTTTAAGTTGGGCTTTACACTCCGACGTCACATTTGTCGCGCAGCGCGGTGTCTTTTGATATTAATCTTACTCTAGACCACTTCCGGAACGTATTATGAGGACAAGTTGTAGTTATATCTCATGTGATATTCGAATAACCTTGGACGCACACTTGTGAAAACCACTCGGATGCTTGACGCAATTGATTACGACGATTCATTGTTTGTCGACAAGCAATCCACTTGTGAAACGGTGCTATATCCAATTATTACTTTATTTTTCTTAGAAATTTTAGGGGATGATTGAAACATGCCGATAGCTATTCGCATGTCTTGGATAATGTTGAGTACTTTTTTGTGCTATTAATTTGTGTATTTGTCAAACGTGAAATACGTGCAACTTAGATATAGATATCATCACAATTAACGCACGCAGATTTTTGTTTGTACGGTTTCAATTTACGCTAAATGCGTTGGTTTCGGGTTGCAAATTTACTAGTTTTTCATTAAATCAACGTTGAGCTCTAAGATTACATATTTTGTTATATTGTTCTACGATAACTGTATTTGTGAAGTGTGGGTTACCCTACAGAACTTGTATCAACGCTATAACTGTGATATTTATGGAACTATATTAATTGTTACCATATATAATTCCTGCTTTGCTTCTCGTAAGACATTGCTATAGATGGATGCAATATTTTCTTTTCTACAGAATATTAATTTGCACATTTGTTTTGAAATAATTAAGGAAGCAAATAATTTAACATTAAAAACCGCCCGATGTATATAAATTATTAACAATTTTTAGTTAAACTCCATACAAATAAATAAAAATGAAGTAACAAAAAACAATTTTTAAAATTTTTGTCTGTCTGTTTGTTCCGACTGATCTCTGGAACACCTGGACCAATTTGGACGAGACTATCACTAGAAGATAGCTGGTATTATAAGAAGTAACCTAGGTTATTTTTAATTTAGAAAAATAATTAGGATTTTTACAAAAAAATTAAAATCCATGAAATTGAGAACAAAATCTAATTCAAATAGAATATATGTATATATCTATAATTAAACTAAGAAGGACGAAAAAGAACAATTTACCGTATATATCTATACTTATTACTTATAATATTATAAAGAGATAAACTTTTGTAAGTTTATAGGTATGAGGTAATTTCCAAAAGTGTTCATCAATATTTGAAATGGACTTTTAGGGCGAACATGAGCTATATATTATCAAAAATTAATTTTCGGTTTTGTTTTTGTTTGCGTTTTTATTTAATTATTATTACTAATTTGGCAGTATTATAAAGTAAACCGCATCTGTAAAACATTTTTCTTGCAGTTATAGACGTGTAATTCAAGATTGGCTGCTATAACAAGCAACGAAATTAAGATTTTAAGACATCGTTTACTTTTTCAATTACGTTTTTAACATTAATAAATGTATTACAACGATTTTTATAGTTCTTTTTTATTATTCTTACACGATATCAATAGAATTTACATTAAAAATCTTTTATAAACAAAGCCCTTTTGCAGGTATTATACTCGTAGTATTGCTTAATGCTTATAGCCAAGTATTGGATACCAACTGTAGTTGTAAGTTTGCAGCACTAAGAGTCATGTATCTCTTGTCTATTATTATTATAGAGTTAGCAATCCCGTTTAGTTAAATATCCTTGGCAAAGAAGAGTTTTCAAAAGATAAAATAATTACAATCTGTGTGTATTCTAATATTTAGAACAAAATTTAATTTGTGTTAAATTAAAATGCATGTAAAGGTTAGGTTAGTATTGTTATAGTAGTTTTAAGTAAAACTAAAACTATTGTAAAGAAGGTAATTGTTAAGATTTTAGAAATATTAGGTTTTTATTTGATATTGTTAAAAACTGTACCATTTTAAAAATTATTTTACAAAGCTTTGATTTAACTTTTAAAACGATTGTTTGAGTTTGTTTAGATATATTTAAAGATAGCGAAAGTATTTACATATGTTTGTGTTGGGTTTCGAAGTGCAACCGCCACAATAAATAAAATAATATTAAATGTGTTATTTTTCTAATTCTTACACAAAAAACTTTATAACATGTAATTTAATTTGTAAAAAATCAAAACAAGCAAGTTTTATCAAGCTTAAAAAATTAAACAACAATTTAACAAAATTTTTGAACGTTTAGATTTTAATTGTTACTAATATGATGTTTGTCTCCTGCATAAAATTTATTCTCGGAACGCCCACTTTTCAAATACTATTTCTTTTATTTTGAAAGTATTTAATTTACCTTTTAGAAATAATTGTATTTTTAAAATTACATTTTATATTAATATTTAAAAAAAATGTAATAATTTCATAAGGCCCTCCGATATTCTAAAGGAATACATTAAACTTCTAAATGTTTCACCAGTAGCTACGAATCGCAAAGTTATAAGTTTGTATGCTGGTGGGACAGCTAATCTCATAAATGTATCCCCCTTTGTTATTTAAATGAATATCAAAAACATTTTTGTCCATCTTTAAAAATTGTTTAAACAGTAAAGTATCTTGTTTAAGCATCATATTTAAATTCCCATATTGTGGTTTCAAGCAAGGTCTAATCCACCATTTTCTTGCAATTACATTTTCATTTTTAATGTGTGTAACAACCTTTAAACTAAAGACGGTTGCACCTAACTTTTTCTCCGTTGGTTAGAAATAGCTTTTTCCATTTCTTTTCAATGAAAGACAAACGAAAGTGTGAGGTTAAAGCCACCAATAAAAAACCTCCCTATTTAGAATGGATCGATCCAGAAAATTCGATGAATTAATAGATACGTTTAAAACAGAACATTGTATAACTATAAATTGACCAACTGTTTGTCTATTTTAACTTCCAGAAATTGCTCAACAAATGACAAATGTAAAACGGGTGTAAGTGATAGACATCTCAAGATCCGATGCGTTAAGAGATGTAAGTCGCGCAGGTTATAATAATACAATTCTCAACCGTGATCTAGATATATTTTTGTTTACTACTAGAATTACTGTAATCATTGTATATAAATATTATAGTCAACCAATCCAATGTAAATTTTTCTTACTTTACGTCTCACTGCTACCAACTTTGCTATGATTTTAGCGCTCTTTTCAAAAGTCATTTATATTAACACCCCCCCTCGCTAAAATCTTCTAAACGTAACAACTTCTTAAACTTTACAAACGATACATTCGACAAACCTTTGGTTAAAATATCGGCTTGTTGACATTCAGTACTTATGTAAACTAAAGTTATAATACCACTCTTAAAATAATCATGAACAAAATTGTATTTCAAATCTATATGTTTAACCCGACGGTTGTTTGTAGGATTCTTTATCAATCCTATACAACCTTGATTATCCTCATAATACATTATATTTTTAAAATCAATATCAAAGTCTAAAAACAATTTCTTTAACCATAACCCATCACATACTGCTAAACATAATGCTACTAATTCTGCCTCAGTACTGGATAGAGACACACATTGTTGTTTTCTCGTTACCCACGATAAAGTATTGCCAAAAACTTTAAAGACAAAGCCCGTGACGGATTTTCTGTCATGAGTGTCACCTTCCTAATCTGAGTCTACATAACAACATTAACTAAAGTTTTCACATCGCTTAAATACTAAACCTACATTAACATTATTTCTCAAATATCTTAATATTCTTTTTAAATGATTCCAGACCTCGTCGGATGCTTTGACCTGAAAGCGACTGTAGGAATTAACTGAAAAACAGATATCAGGTCTGCTTCCAAGCATTAAGTACATAAGACACCCCACGAGTTCTCGAACTGGATTCTTTGTTCTTTTCTCCGGATCGTTACATAAATCAATTTTTAATTTAGGATCAATTGGTTACGTTGAACCTTTACAATTATCCATACAAAATCGCTTAAGCATAATTCTAATATATTTAGATTGGTGAATCTTCAAGATTCCCTTAGCCCTATCGTATAATATTTCTAAACCCAAAGAATTCTTGAGATGACCCTTGTCTTTCATTAAAAATTTTCCCATCAACTTATCTCTTATTTCTTTAATCTTGTTTAATTTATCCCCCGCTACTATTATGTAGTCTAGATATAAAAGGAGATAAATCCTTTTATTTCTCAACCTATATAAACAATCATTTTTTAATCTTAAAAACCCTATTTCTAATAGAAATGAATTAATTTCGTCATTCCAGCACTTGGAAGATTGTTTCAAGCCATATAAAGCTTTATTCAATTTCAATACTTTGTTTTCCTCATATATTATGCCTTGTGGAAAACTAATAAATACATGATCAGTTAGTTTGCTATTTAAAAAGGCTGATTTTACATCTAGTTGTTGAAAGTAAAATGCCTTTTGATTACCTACTACCAACAACGCCCTAATAGTTATTAATTTCGCAACTGGTGAATAAAATTTGCTTAAACTCTCATCTATTTCTTGTGCAAAACCCCTTACTACTAGCCTCGCTTTAAATTTATTTTCCGGTTTTTCTTCTAAAGCTTTGAAACTAAATACCCACTTAATGTCATTATTTACTTTCTTGTCCCTGACTACTAACCTTATCTTCATTTGCGCTTTCCTCCCTACTTTCTATTTCTATTATTTTCTTTTTAAAATAAAAGTCACTTTCATCAAATATTACATCTCGACCTATCACTAACTTTTGTTTTTCCAAATCCCATAATCTATAGCCATTCGGCGCATGCCCTAACATCACACATTTTTGAGTTTTGATATCAAATTTTTTACGTAATTCTTTAGGTATATGATTATAAGCTACACACCCAAAAATCTTAAAATTGCTTACGTTCGGCTTTGATTTGTACCAAAGTTCTGCTGGTGTAACATCCCTTAAATTAACCGATAAACCCCTATTTATTACATAGTTTGTTGTAAGTATAGCTTTACCCCAATACTCTTTATTCATGCCCGAGTCTGCTAATATTGCCCTAGCTCTCTCAACTAAAGTTCTATTTTTTCTCTCTGCTTTACCGTTTTGTTCTGGTGTGTATGCAATAGTGTAATCCAATATTATTCCCTTTTGTTTGCAACAATTTATAACTTCACCAGACAAATATTCACCGCTATTGTCACAACGAAGTTTTGAAACTTTTTTTCAAATTTAACCTCAACCATTTCAATATATTCTTTAAATTTACTATCTACATCACTCCTTTTTTTTTATCAGATAAATTACTGTAAAATTGGAAAAATCATCTATAAAACTTACAAAGTATCTGTTACCATCATATGCTTCAGGAGTGATCGGGCCGCACACATCTGAATAAATTATCTCTAACAATCTTTTACTCTTTGTTCTTTGATTGAAAGGAAATATAGTCATTTTGCCATTTATGCAAGGCTCACAAAATTCTACTTCTTGAAATTTAATGTTTTTATCGATCTCTAACACTAAATTTTTCTTAATCAATTCTTTTAACCCTGAATAGCCTACATGAGCGTACCTTCTATGCCATGTTTTAAAATCATTGTCAACACTCTTAACATTTAATTTATTTCTGTAGTTACAACCTTGAATGTTATTTCATATAAATTCTTTCTATAACCTATTCCTAATACTCTATTATTTACATCTCTTAATTTGACTTTTCCATCATCAAAAACTACCCCCATATTTGAAGTTTCTAACCTTTTTACAGATAATAATTTTTTTCTTAACTTGGGAACATAAAAAACATATTTTATCGTACACCTTATGTTTTCTTCACCTACATTACTCAAAACTTGTAAATTTTCAACACCTACTGCCACACCTATTTTTATTGGGTTATCCAGCATCAATAAATCAGAGAAATAAAGTTTTTCACTCACCATGTGGTCCGTACAACCTGAATCCACAAAAAACGTTATGATGTTCTCCTGTTTTTCTTTTTCCATGTCTCGTCCATTTGTTTCTCCCATAAAACATACACTTTTGTCTTCTCTCTACCATTTACTTCTCGATCTTCTTGCTGTACGTAGTTCCTTCTATAACTAGAATGCCCACTTGCGTTTCTTTCATGACTTTGACTGTTGAATCGTCCTCTGTAGTTATGAAAACATCTGCTACGCCTTCTGTAATAACCGCCTTGATTGAAACTTCCTCGAATTGGTTTCTTGCAGTTTCTTATGAAATGCCCTTTCTTGCCACACCTAAAACATTCTTCCCCTGTAGTCGAAAACGCATACGAACCTTCCGTTTTATCGCTTTTGTTCGGGTTTGCCAATTTCCTTTTTTCATATTCATCAATTAGTTTCTTCTTTACTGACTCAAATGTGACATCTTGTGAATTTCCTATAACTGTAACTAATGTATCATAGGACTGCGGTAATGCCAGCAAAATACTGCACACAAGATCTTGATCAGGTATTTCGTTCCCAGATTCTTTCATTTTTCTTGCTATTTCTTCATATTGTTGCACAAACGCTTCCATCGACTCGTTTTCTTTTAGTTTCAGGCTTAACAACTTTTTCTTTAAATATAATTGTCCATGTATCCCTTCCTTCTCATATTTTTGACGTAAGGTTTCCCAAATTTCATATGCACTTGCTTTTCCCCTTAAACACTCTAACTGGTTATTGTCTACACACTGGACTACTAATAATTTTGCTTTGTTGTCTTTTCTAATTTTATCTTGTTTCTCCTTTTCCTCCGTTGTTTTGCTAATTTTTAAGTCCTTCATTACATGTTCAACCACACCTTGCTCCTCCAAAAGTAATTCCATTCTGAACTTCCAATTATAATAATTTCCACCTTCTAGTAATTCGATTTGGTAATTCTTTCCATTTGCTTGAGCCATTTTCAATATTTTTCTTGCATTTACCATGTGTCACTAACCTCAAATTTTCTTTTTGAACTGCTTTTCGTTTTATTCTATAAACAAATTATACAAAGCACATCCTGGGCCCATAAACCTGTTGTTATTAAAGCTTGAAATTACTTTTGAGTGCTTTATTTGTTACGACGATACAGGAAAAACATAAATTTATATTCTACTTAACACAACCTCTTATTTCATACATTACTTTTTTTTCTTACTTTACGTCTCACTGCTACCAACTTTGCTATGATTTTAGCGCTCTTCTCAAAAGTCATTTATAATAACACATAAAAACGTAATTTTACAACAGTACAGAGATTGCTAGGCAGCTCTAATTAGAAGAAAAAGTTTAACAAATTCAAAATATATTTTTAAGAAAAACCGGCAGTATTAGATGGTGTTACTTATCTGGATTAGATACCATCTCAAAATCTGGGACATACAAAGGGTGCAATTTGTAAACGTATTTTCAAACAAACAGTTTGTTCTGAGCTCTAACGATGTTCACTGCGACGTGTGACAGGTCACAACTGGGAATTATTTGAAATGGAAAATTGTATTAGTGGTCATTAGTTCATTATAGTTTATTTGACGCAATGGACGTTTATACACGGAGTGTATAAATTGACAAAAAAACTACACTACAATGGTAAAATGTATTATGCTTCATACGTCTTCACCAGGTTTTCAAATCGATATCTGTTAGTAGAGATAACTGCGATTAAAAATAAATGAATTTTGAGACATTTATTTTTTAACGATTTCTTTTTTGACTTTAATGTTTATTTTTAACATTTTTTTATTAACGTATTTTTACAAAAAATACATTTGGCAATGTTGTAAAACAAAATTTTTGTCAAATTTTAAAATTTATGTACCTAATTTGACTTTCTTGTTTTATTTTTGTACAACAAATGGATTTCAATTTTGTAAGGAGTAATGTCGTTAACTTACTATCAGATAAAATTAAAAAAATCTTATTAGAAAATATATTCTGAATTATTAATGGTTAACTATTAATTATTAAATAAAACGTGTAAAGAAAAGAAAAGAAAATAGCAATGACAGGAATTACAGTCGTATTCTAGTTTACGGTGTTGCCAAATGTATGTTTTTTTAATGTTTTCTGAAAGCATAATAATAATAATAATTCCCTAAACCTATTACCACCTAAATTAAGAGACAGATACAAGTTTTCCTACAAACAATTTATGGACTGGCAAAACAAAAAAAGAAAAAATCGTCTTTTCCTAAAAATGTAGTGATAGCTTACATTAGAGAGTTCTCTCAAAAACTCAAACCTAGTTCTTTGTGAACGCAATATTCTATGTTTCGAAGTACGTTTTGTGTTCATCATGACGTTGATAAAAAAAGTGTCTCCAACCGAGCTAAATAAATTGTTTATTTGTAACATTCGAATCTGTATTAATAATCGATTTTAATAATTTAGTTTTTTTTTAATTAGTCAATTTTTTTTACAAAGCAGGAACAGAAACAAATTATGTTACACCTCTTACCAGTTCTGTCTAAAATAAATTTAACTTTAGACCTTCACAAAGAAGTGCATCTTACGGCAGTGTCTTAAATATGTTTAGAAATAATACATAGAACAAAATTAGTCAATTTTAAAGTTTCCATAAGGTTTGCTTTGAGCAACTTTGCCTGTATAGAACTAGTTTTTACTTTGCATTTTATGTGAATATTAAATACAATTCGGTCGCCAATACAAGATCCGTAAGTATATAAAATACATAACAACAAAAACGTTATGAGAGGGTCTTATGGATTCACAATGTCTTCTCATTACTTCTCTCTAAATTACGTACTCAAAGATAATTTTTTTTAAATATTTTTGTTTAGTGTTAGATGGTAATTTCTTTTTGAGCTTTTTTAACATATGTGTGCAATTCTTGCACATTCATTGTGATTGTACAATCAATTTGACAAGCAAATAATTTAAACGTCAAACTATTTATTATTCTAAACTACTGGAAATACTTGTAGTAGAAACTAAAGTAATTGTATAATTTATTTTAGTCCTTTTTTTATATACGGTGAAAAATAAAATCTTATGTGCACTACTAGCGTTACTGGGTGATTACACCCATCAAGTAACACACATTCCTCGGGCCAGAAGCCATCGAGCTGCATCACATTACTCTCTGGGCGTAATTATTGTAATAACACTCTTAGTACATAAATAACTAATAAAACAATTGTAAAAGTTTCTACAAAAATGAATCTGTAAACAATTGTTTTTTTTATGTATTAGCATTGGCATATATATTCTGATGCATTTTTACAATTGTATCTACTGACAAATTAGTTCTTAACGGTATATTATTGTAAATACATAAAATGTATAAATTACACCAATCGGTATACATCTAAAATTGCACGCGCAGAACTAATAGAAATTTAACGCTGCATGAATTGTATTTACAACCTGCGTTTAATTCAATTACTTCGAATTATGTTTTGAATAATATATACGTTATTGTAGCCGCGCCGTGGTGTAATGGGTCGAGCGCTTAAAGCTTGTTTATTACGCTGACGGAACCGGATCGTCTAGAATTTATAACATCTTGATAGGATCTCCCTTTGCAAACTTGCAAAGTGTGCTTACGCCAAAACATCTCTCTCACATTTTGCCGTTCGGATTCGGCATTAAATTTTAGGTCCCGTGCATATGTAGAAATAGGTTTTAAACCTAGAATCCATGCTAACATAAAAACATCTTTTACGTTTTGACCATATGTTATTGTGATAATTAAAGTTATCATTTTACTCTTTTTTTCTAAGTAGCCTCAGTATAATATCAAAAAAATACTAAATCAGACAACCAAAATCTAACTAGTTGATTATCTTAAACAAAAAATTACTTTTTTTGGTTATATAGTTTACAATTTATTATTACGTAAGACGGATATTCACAAATTAAACAAAATTTTAATTTATTTACTGCATAAATATTTTTTAAATTTAATTTAAGGTAATTGCAAATGTTTCTAAGTATTAAACAATGCAGTAAATTTAATACATAAATGGTTTTAATATATATGTATAATGTGGTTATCCTTTGGTAGCAACCATGTTAATTTATTTGATTGTTATTGTTATTGTTATCTGTATGACACTTTGTCAGACACAGTTCGTAGCCTTTTTTGATTTTGCTCATTTTTTATATGTTTTATTCAAAGATGTTTAATTAAACTGGATTGCCAACTTCGTTTTCAAAAGTGAGACACAGGCGGCCATCTTTGACTAGGGAAAAACAAACGAAGTTATCAATGTAGCTTACCGAAAGCGTTGCTTTTTTTAATCTTATTTATTCCTTATTGACTTTGTTAAATATTTGTTTTCCATTCACAAAATTTAAAAACAGTAAAGAATTCAAATTTATTAAATAGAGTTTTAATAGATTAAATGTACAAGATTAAATGTAATTAGACAAAACTATTTTTACTGTTTTAAACTGAAAAAATGTAGCGATACATGAGAGACCGTATAAATCACATTTAATTTTAGCTGTAGCTAAATACTATTTATGAGTTTGCTTTTGTACATATTGTAATAAATTTAAAAAAAAATGTATTTATAAACTACATTTTTAGACGATTATAACTACACGTAACTAAAAATCTAACGATATTTAAGAATAACACTTTAATTTTATCTAAAACTGATACTTGCTTATGTTAACAACAACACGTACGCGACGTATTTATGTTTCACTAGCACCGGCACTTTATTTATGTATCTTAGCACACACGTTAATCACTTATTTATTTTAAACCGACAAAATTTTCTTTTCGGTTTGAAAAACTAAACTCGGCTACTTTGGAAATTCTTTTTATATATTTTTGTTACTGTGTCGAGATTTTTCCACATCTTTCTGTTATAGTCTCGAAGTTAACAATACGAAATGCATAATGAATCTTGTTAGTAAAAGTTATGAATTAAGCAAAAAATTTTGTTTTTAAATTCATAAAAGTCATAATACAAGTTTTGACACTCGTATTTTTAATTTAGTAATTAAATTTGAGGGTCTACAAGCACAACACGAATTAGGCATGTTTTGTTTATTCCACGTAAGTCATTAAGAATTAACTAAGCTCGAGACAATTAACTTTTTGCGTAAGCTACGATAACTTTGTTTTGCCCTAGTCAAAAATGGCCGCCGTGACGTCAGCGTGCTTTAGTTTTAGTTTGACCAGATTTTTTTTTAAGTTAGCTATCAAGGTGATTATATAACAATCTTGGTTTTAATGCATATATTAAAGGCATACCAGTTTTCAGTTTTTTATTCTAAAGTAGTATTAAGTAATAGATTTTTGAACAACAAAATTTCAATTAATAATAAATATCAAAATTTAGGTAGGGTTTTTTTTTCGTTTTTGAATGTAGTTTCAGAAAAAAATCAAAGAAAATTATTTGAAGTAATTATTACTTAGTTATTAACGTTTAATATTAAAATAGACATTTTCAAAAAGCCTGACTTGATTTTTTTAATTTTCCCAAAATTCTCTTTTATATTACTCAATTTTTTAGCCGCAATTTAACAATTTTATTATAAGGAATAAAATTATTTTAATCAACTTAAAATATTTTATTTAGTCATATTATTTTAAATTTTATATAATTTTCTAATACTTTTTTTGACTGTTTGCTTTTTAGATTTTTTAATTGAAGTTAAAACTTCTCACTTAAATAAATCCCACTTTTTTGTAACTAATTTAATAAAATATAAAGAATTGCAGAACCTAAATGTAAATATTAAAAGTACATAATAAAATAAACGCACTTGAGTATATGTGTATAAGTGTATGTCGTAATTGTGTGACGTAAAGAATACGGTTAGTAGTGCTAGATATATGTGACTATTTGACATAAGCAAGTTTTCTTGGTTGTTTGTTTACGAACTATTACAATCCTTATATTTTTTGATCGTTGTTCTAATTTAATAAATTTTGAAAGGCACAAACTTAAATCAACGCTACAAAACCTGCCCGAGTAACTAATGTCTGTTGGAAATTTTTCTAAAAAAAAAGTGATGGCAAACCAAATAAGAGTTTTGAAAATGATCAAAATATTCTCGAAGTTGTTATCCATCTTCTAGAACGTATATCGAAAGATATGGAACGCTTGAGAAGGATATCCAAAATGTGTATATATATACGGAACAAACAAATCGTAGGTCAGTTATTGCCGTGATGCGAAGACAGCAGTGTTAAGAAGATTATTCAAGTCTAAATAAATAAGTCGTTAGCGCGTGTGTGTATTTAAATATACGGAAAATAATCTTGTACGTGACTTTAGTGTAAACAAGTGTGTGAAGCTATCCGCAGACTTTATCTTATTTTCGTGTAAGTGATAGAAATTAGTGTAAGTGTTTTTATTAAATATTATTAAATTTAATTAGTTCGGTTAATTTAAAAGTGTACATATTTCTAGTATAAGTAAAAATATTTTTAATAGTTTAAATAAACTAGTGTTAATAATAAAATTCGTTACAATATTAACGACAAATCCATTGATGTTAACGAATCTTAAGATACTATTGTGACAGGTACATCTTCAATATTTTATTAGTTTCAGTACGTGACTTTCGTGCTTTTTTAGAACTAATATCAAGTGCTCAGAAATTATTATATCTACTGCCCATTTTGTTAAATTTACAGTTTGCATATTCCAAGCGTAACTAGTGTTACTGTCGCATGCTACCCAGAATTTTATACGCTATCTCGCAGATTTGCTGGGCATATACTGTCTAAAAAGACAGACTATGTTCACTCTATTAGTTTCTACCTGAATTTCCAAAATTTAAATGTATTAATAGTTTTCTATTGGATCCTATTATTTTATTTTTACATAGAATTTCTTAGTTGTATTAGGTTTAATAAGGTTCCATATGGTTCCATTTGTGTTTCAATTGCACATGCGCTGTAAATTAAATATTCGTGACTTCTATCAGTTCCAATTAGGAAAGTAACATAAATTCAGTAAAAAAATGCATATTTAATATCAGAACTGTTAATCGTGAGAAAAATCATTAAATCTGGAATTAACTTTTCTGTGAATGTGAATTGTGCATTTAAAGTGTGTACAAGTTGATTAGGATTACTGACAACGTCGCTGTGCTTCATACAGGTTTGTTAGACACCGTTTATTAATAATTTAATAGCTTAACCACGCTGAACGAAACTTAACCTCAAAATTTAACTTTCATCGCTTCTCGCGCGTTTTTATAATTTACATTTTTATTTGGAGTTGATCATTTTGTTAAAAGTTTTAAGTGTTTATTCCAGTGCAGTGTATATTGGAAAGGTAAGTTCTTTTTGTTGCATTTAAAACAAGTCAAAGCATTAATTAAATTTATATCTGCGCCCAATACAATTTGTAAAAAGTTAATTCTTAATTTAATTATTTAGATAGATATGGCTTATGCATACGTAAGGTTTGTGGATGATGGTATTCAACGTATTGTTAAGACAACCGATATAAAAAAAATTATACCGGGTAAAACAATCGATACTAACAAAAAGTATACGAGTACTGTTCGAAAATGAACAATATTATGGGGCTCACATTATCTGTGTTGGTGGTAAGAGGATTTTGTTTGGTATTAAAAAAAACGTTCACATTATTTTACTCTTTAAAATTATAGACAACGAAGAAGACATTATAAAAGTAGTTGAATCGAAAAGAATTCGAGTGCCTACTTCTCGGTTAATGTACGATAATAATGATGATTCCGAAATTACTGAGGTTTGAAGATATTTCTGAAATTCCTGTAAAAAATAAGGTAATAGACAGTTATGTTACTAAGAAAATAAAATTAGTATAGGTACTTTTTTGCATGTTCAGTCATTTTTGTTTAGTTACGATAAGGATATAGTTACCCCTACGGTGAGCATTCCTTACTGTTTAAGAACAGTTAGCGAAAGTAAATGAACATCGGTAAGGGTATTTTGCCTACTGAAATAAATGTCAATTTACTTTTGTAAACTTAAAATTAAAACAATTTGTATTTTGAATTATTGTGTTTGAAGATAAATATTAATTCGATTTCAATCAAGCAAAAAATGTTATAAGGATGTTAGATGGCAAGGTCTACTGTGCTCAGACAATAATTGAAGTCGTCGCTTCTCCAAACATTGTCTTTAAACAGTAAAGATTACTTATCATTTCCCATACTTAATATACTATAACTTAAAATTAGTATTTATGGTTAATAATAAAAATAAATAAATTCTACATTCATTTTAGTATTTCCTTTTTAGAAAGTAAAGTGTAAAACAAATAAGGCCGTTACCAAAAATGTTAAGCTGCAAGTAAACTTCTTGTCAAACTGGGAAGGTAAGGTTTTTAAAAAAACATACAATATTTTAACATTGAGATTTTAAGAGCTACTAAAAAGTCTAAAGGAAAAGACTGCCATAATTCCAGAAGAAGTTCAACCTGTCGGTTTCCGAATGGATAGTAAAGTAAGTATGTTTTAGAAAGCCTATTTTATTTTATTTAAATGCTACCTTCTTTTATTATTGTATAGTTTCTATCAGGCGAAATTTATATTTATGGTGTTAAAGCATGTATTAGGATTTCCAATAATTTGTTTGTTTCTATTGGAGATTCCGTATTAAATTAATTTGGATCTATGCGGAATTCCACAAAACATCTGGTTTCTATCTGGTTGTATTAGGAATTCCGGCTCAAGTATGTATTTGGATTTCCAATGGTTTTCGTTTGTATTCGGAATTGCGTTTAAAAATTAACTAGGATCTATACGGAATTCCAGATTTTTGTTTTTATCTGGTCGCGTATTAGGAATTCCGGTTTCACATACTCACATTCAACCAGATAAAAAACCAATACAGTTTTTTTATTGGTTTCTATATGACTTTTTCAACAGGGTAGTTGCTCATCTATCGTGATGTTTTCGTGAAGATTGTATTAATTGGGTAAATTTGCTGTCCATATGTTCCATAACTCTCTTATAGCTGCTAGTTTATCACTTGCTCGTCTTTCTTCTCTGTTAGATTTATTATCAAATCGTAAAACTCGCGAAATTATATTGAATTTTCTTCAAAAACATTGTAGCCCTAAATATTAGACGTCCAGTTTTTTTATCCCACAAAATGGAAGTTGCTTCTGTATTAAATTTGTACACACCAGCAAGCAATAGCAAACCAAAATACGCTTGTAGATCTATCATAGTTGTCTGAGCCCATTCTTTTCCATAAGCTTTTGTTCCCTCCAAGTTAGTCATATTGAGTACAATAGTCTCCATATCACTTGAAAATAATAGTTCAAAACATGATTACCTTTCACTCTTCTTACAGTGTAATTAGTAGGCCCTGGAGTCAACTTGATTATATTTTCACTTGAAAATCGGTTGTTTCTTTTTGGAGGTGTACTTATCCAAATAATTAATTCGTTTCTTGAGATTAATTCGGCTTCTTTCTTTTTTAATGTCACGTTAACACTGTTAGTATGATGTGCACCTTCACAACCACTTTCAGAAGAATCTTCAGTAACTTCGTCTATGTCAGAAAAATCTGCTAGCTCTTCTAACTCTTCCCTCAATAAAAACTTTTTAGACATTGCTTCAAAATGATAATAAATTTGTTACCTTTGCTGAACAACAAGCAAATAAAAGTTATAACGTAATTTCAATTATATATAAAAGTTCATTATGAAAAACCAATTAGATTGACTGATTGACTGATAAATGAAAACAATGAGCTATTACAGATAATTAAATTCTAATGGCAGGATTAAGTCTTTAGTTGTAATTAGCATTATAATGTAATGATTTTCCTTAAGGATAGGGTAACCCACAAAATAAAGAGACTAATATTTTGCCATATTTATCTAATAAAACGTATCAAAGATTTTTTTGCATTCCTAAACACTTTAGCATTTACTATACTCCCATTTTTTATAAAGTTTTTTAATTTATTTGTAACGGTAACGATAATCACTTTTTTGTCATTTTCTAGATTACCAAAAGTCGTACAAATTTTTTTTTACGTATACATGTTCCTTTAAACATTACCCAGGAGTTGATATATATTAAATCGCAACAAAAAATTTTTTACAAAGTTATAAACAATTTTAGATCCAAAATTGCTTGAATTTTGCAAAAAACCCTTATATATTAAAAGCTATTACAAGGGGACGTGTAGAACCTATCACAACTCCTAAGTATATTGAAAGTACACATTATGTTAAAATTTCAACTCTTACTAATTTTTAATTAATGAAAAAATGACAAATAAAGATGTACAAATAATTAAATTGGTTTATAGGCAACCAAACATACGACTTGACAGACAAAATTACGGCAGGTAATTAGGTACTGCTCTCATTCAGAGAACAAAGGAGCTTTGTTATAGGATTACCTGGACTACTATCTATAAATAAATTGCATTTCTTTACTTCATTAGCAATATTCTACAGAATTTTGTACTTGACCTAAGTGCAATTTATATTATTTTTAAGTGCTATTTTTGCGTAGAGGATGTAAACAATGCGAATTATAACAAAAGTAGAAATTTTAATATAAGTATTTGTAAGTGATCACTTTTGGTGGTATACACAGTATTAAACGTATTGATTATTATTCGTAAATTTTTAACTGTGTTTGCTACTGCTTTGCTTGTGTGTGTGTTTTATTTTTGTTACCCGATTCGGTTTTTGAATGTAACTACTTCTAGTGATTTGGAGTTCGATTTTGTATGTCGTATCTATTTTTTGTTTAATTACCGAACATAATATCGACCATATTAAACTTCTTAATTATATCTTTGGACGAATATTTTTGTCTAAAATTCAAAACATGCCTCGTAGTATTGTGCAAAGAAAGGTCAAGGTTATTTAGTTTTATATACAGATGTAGATTTAGAATACATTAAAATAGTTTGCGACGACAAATTTTGTGCTCAAATGCTAAATAAATTAAATACATTTTGATAGATCACGCTTTGCCAAAATTGGCTAATCCACGCATACCGCGAAACATGAAAACAAGATGATGTTTTTGGCGTTTTAATTAATTAGATAAAACACAAACAAGTGTAATAATAATATTTTGTCGATAACAATAAAAATAAACAAAACAATTACTTGACTGTTTCAATTGTTTCCTACAGGTACCGAGCTTTTGCATGAATAAAATTAAAAAATAAAAAGCCTGAAATTTGAAACAAATTAATATGTTTTTAAAGTTTTAAGTAATATAAAACTGTAAAAATATTAAATCAAAAAGATGTGGATATGTGGATTTACTGTGGCCCAATAAGGCAAAACCTAAACAAATGCGTTTATGCAATTACTTCATACAGCGTTAATTGAATAAAAATTGCCAATACATAAAAAATAAAAAAAGTGTACAGTAAACAAATCAAAACTGAAAATTTCAATAATTCAATAGAATAAATTAAACGAAACTATGTAGGTATACAAAAACGTATTAGCAACGGTATTAGTGAAAAAACACTAAGTACACATAAACCTTTATAATCCTTTACACTTACAAAGTGATTTATTACTTTATGTAGTTTGTGTTGCATATTCATTCTGCAATATTTTGAAGCAGTTTTTAATTCCCCCTGGACGAGATCTCCTAGTACTTATACGGACTACCCACCCGTTAAATACCTTGAAGAAATTTCTTGTTATCACAAGAATTCTCTAATGAACAATGATTTATAAGTTTAAGGAGCTTAAACAGTAATTAAGGAAGTAATGTAAAATTAAAGTTTAAATATGGGTCGAATCGACCCTAACGTAATAGGAAGGTTAAAAAAATTAAAAAAAATTGGTGGATATAAAATAATAACATTGTCACTCAAACAAAACCAAAAGAATATAGTTTATGTAAAATAAGTTTTTTGAAAATACTCAGTTTTAAAAAACTAAAACTGTATTTATTGAACTTGATTTTAATTTACTTTGTATTTTTGATTTTTAGCATTGCGTACGTTAAACTTCATATTTTACAATTTATATTACGTTAGATTTTTTACAATTTATTTTTCTATTGTTATTTCTTGTCTTCAAACAAACTTTACAAATTTAAATGTTAATGTTACTACTAGATTTGTTACTATAAATACTTCAGTTTTTAAAAACATTGGGTCAAAACTTGTGGGTTTTAAGACAATGAGCGCGCTAACAAAAGAAATATAATCCTCAAGTATATACGCTCTTAAAAGACTGTTTAATTGATAATTATATAATTGGTACTACAATCAATTTTTTTTGAATTATTCAAACAGAGTATTTAACAGTAGATACACAGTTTATAAACTTAAAAAAATGACTAAATTTGATTGTACTTATATTTTAGTAGAATAATCTGGTCCAGATAAAAACTTTTTAGGTGATCTAAATTTTTTTGCCATGTGTACTCTAGCAATTTCTACAACTTTCATCTTGGCAAGAGCCCACACGAACAAATAATAAATAACATAAAACTGGAAGGTTATACCAACTAACCCGTCAGGTGAAGCTCACAAAAAAAACACAGCTATCTAACCACAAACCAGCAGCAACGACTTACATATTTGTGGCTAATATAAAAGTCTTATTTTTTATATAAAGACACCCCACTGTACTTGTTGTGCTTCACTTAAGTCATACCCACCTAAAAGACTTTTAAAAAGTGCTGGTGGTTCGCTGTTAACCTGTATTTTCTTGCTACAAATCAATTGGGGTTGGTGGATTATCCAACTGTGGCATATGCGATTGTGTTCTTCTTATTGTCAGATACAGCGTTTTTTTGGTAGAAGAATGCATGTTTATCTCTCGCTGTGGTAAACTCTACCAAAAATAGAATTGAATCTATTTCAGAATTCAGAAATGCTTCCTGTCTTGGTTCGGGTTGCAACAGAAAAACTTACAATGTTGCTTTGCAGGTTTGCTTGGAAGCTTCTAATTTCTTCGGCATTTGTACTGAACAATTATTGTTTTTTTTGCAGGATAAATGGCTTTAATTGGCTGGCTATATTTGCAAATTTTCAACTCGCTTTGGCACATTCCAATCACATGGATTATCTGTATAGCATATTATGTGGTAGGCGAAGATGCACAAAACATCCATGTGGTGTAAAAAAGATCAGAATTACGTACGTTTGACCTAAGCGTATGGGCAACTACGTATACAGATATGTTTGTAGTGCTCAAGATGTCTATTCGTGATTTTAAGGTGATCTATGGTTATATAAAAGAAAGAAAAATGCGTTTAAATCTGGAGTGTTGTGGTTCTGTGGTTTTTGGGTAGCAGAAAAAAAAGAATCATTGTTATTTTCCTATACGGAAGGATAGCAATCGCAATATTCTTTGTCAAAATTTTGGGTGTTTGTGTCTGTGTGTAACGATAACTCTCGAACCAAAAGTCCTAGCATCTTGAAATTTGGTATGGACTTAGCTTTTCATATTCTCTTGGTTTTATGAAGAAATGGGTCTGATAAAAAACCGGAAGTGGGTGTATCCGCCATTTTTAACAGTTTTTTCTTATATAATGTTGTACGTATGTAAATTATTGGAATTGTTTTTACAGTTTCTTATAGATTTAATTCTTCCAAACAATTTATTCAAATAAAATTTTTTCTTAACATTAACAGTTTATTAGATATTTGATTTATAATTTAAAGTGAATTCCATATATAATCCTAGGTTCGAATTCCGCCTGCGACAGTTTTTTTTAGAAAAAAATTCTATATATTGAAGGGAAAGCAAGATACATTAAAATTTAACAATTTTTATCTCTATTCTTTTGACCTGTTTATATACGGACTGCTGCATTTTGTTTAAATTATTTGAATGTAACTACTATAACTCTCGAACCAAAAATCCTAGTAACTTAAAAATTGGTTAGGAGCTGGATTTTTATATTCTCTCTACTTTGTCAAAAGATGGGTTTAATAAAGGAACCGGAACTGGGTGTATCCGCCGTTTCTAACAGATTTTCTTATATAATTTTGTACGTATGTAAATTATTTAAATTATTTTTAGTTTCTTATAGAAATAATTCTTCCTAACAATTTATTCAAATAAAAAAATTTCTAACATTAACAGTAATTTGTAATTTAAAATGAATTCACAAATATAATATAGTTTTGAATCCTGCGACGATTTTTTTTACTGATTTACTAACGAATTAAGTAATATCGAGACGCACAAGATTAGTCGTTATGATCTTAATAAAGTCGAAGAGAAAAATTTCAAAAAAATTAAAGCATTCTACGAAATTAATACTAACGTGTACATATCACTTTAAAATGGTTTTATGACAACATAACCTTAAAAAAATATGTAGACGGTCCTTTATCATTTCTTATAGGAAAATGGTGTAATGACCACACTAGTTTTTTTTTAGGTAACCATACGGCGGTTCTTAATCCTTATTATTAGATTTAAAAACTATTAGTGAAAACAAAGAATATGTAAGTTTAACGTTTCTATTTGATCCAAGATATTTTTAGTTAGTTGTTTATTACCCAGACTAATAGAATAAAAGTGAATCTATTTATTTCTATGTAATTTTAGATAAGTAATTTGTATCCCTTTGGTCGATTTTTAATAATGGAGATATATGTATGTATTTTCCTTCTTGTGTTACGTTTTTAAATAAAAGCAAGAGAATTGATCATTGTAATATTGTTGTTTAAGCGCTTATCTAAAGGATAATACCTGTCTCCGGTTTAATTAGTTATAAATAATGATATATTATGCTAGTAAGCATATAATCTCGTTTCACTGATGGTTGTTAATTTTATTTGATTTTTAGTTATATTTGTAAACCTGTTGTGCTCTTATGTTGCTTTTGTCTTATACCAGTTAATCTCAACGACATGTTTACAATGAATGTCGAGTTAAATATGTTTTAGCTTACGATTTATTCTGTTATTGGTTTTTTATAACATTGCTTTATAAATCAACATTTGAGTTAAAGTTTATTTGATATTCGTAGTTAGTGCCGTAGCTATTATTGATCTAGTGAGAACAATAATAGACGTTGCATGCCGTTGAATCGTTATAGAAATGTATAACCATAAGTAGTTACTTAGTGAAGCCATACTGTATGTTTGAATGTAAAGAATTATGTTTTTTCTGGTATAACATAATGTAGTGGTAAAGCAAACCCATTATTGAATCAAACTGTCTCAAAGTTTTAAATGTATTTTGTAAGTCTTTTGTACATTTTGGTGTCACCATGCTTTTTTGTGTTTTTGTTGTTGTTGGTAAGGATTGGTGTATGTGTCTACGAGTCATTTATTCTGTTTATTAAGTCATATATCACAAATTTAAAGTGATGACATGCTAACATTGTTGTTTTTAAGCACTTTATACTGTAATGGAAAAATTTACTGCTTGGTGACGTTGAGGGGTACACCAGACTTACTCCGCCCTTGAAATAGGTTCACCTTCTTCTCAACTGTTGTATTTTATATGATTAAGCATTTTTTAATTTAGGTCTTTATCTTAGTTTGTTCTATTTTTAACAAAAGGACAATGAAAGCGTTACAAATAATAATGCAAATATTATAAATGTATAAATGATAAGTAAGCACACCAATTACCATCCGCTATTTTTTTGGTATAATCCATAGTTATTCACAGGGGCTTTCTATCATGTTCCTTCCCCTGTAGAATTTTATTGTGCTAAACATGTTTTTTTGTTGGCGTTAAGTATGAAAGTCGATTAGTCCGTTCCAAAAATGTGTTTAATTATTATTTAACCTTAAAACCGATCCTAACCTAATATCAAGAGTAAGACAATATATTAAGCTGTTGTTTTTATGACGTAGGTAACCTAGACTAGATAGTTCTTAATCACGCGTCGTTCATTTAATTTATTCTTAGATTATCCGGGTTTTTATTTAATTTTAATATACATGGTGAAGTTTTGTATGTTGTTCGAAGTTATGTTGGTGTTCAGTCTGTTACATCACAGGTGGCAAATATCTTGTCCTGTTGGACACTCACAAGTGGCATCTAAAACCATCTTATTTTAATCTATAGAAATCTAAAACACAGATTTTGAAATACGCCATGTGTAATCGTATAAGAACTTACATTGACGCGATAACTTTTGTTTGCTAGCCATAACTTTCTCTATTAATAATGCTAGTTGAAAAGTTGCATTCGAAATAGACAACATGTCCACTTGAATATGTATTTTCTCTTCTTTCAAGTTGTTTGAGATAATCAATGCAGAAGCTATAAATCATTGTTAGAAATATCACGTGTTTGGATGTTATCTACATAAAATTATATTAGCTTTTTAAGATTGGGATCAACATAGAAAAGAAAATGAGGTTACGTTAAATTTGTATAACAACAATTTTGTAGTTATCATTATTTACTTAATTTACAGGAATGCGTTTGTAAACTAAATCTATTATGCTCTCACCTTTTTCAATCTTTTTTTTCGCAAAATTAAGCCAAAACTTATTTTCTTGGATGATGCCCGTATTAAATTGTTTCTGTTTGGATAATGCAGCTTAACCTTTCTCAACAAAATGACCAATGTTACGTCATTACTACTAGCCCGTATGAATAAAGAAAATTTAAAATAAAATAATAACAACAACGCAAACGTTACACAAGTTGTTAATAGATTGAATGAATCAATTGATTGGCATATTTTTTTTTGTTTTAGAATATGTGTGTTGATGAGTTGTACATCAAAACGATGTAAATGTTTTTTATGCTTATTTACTAAAAAAAAAACTATTATGTTTTATATGTGATATTAAAATTGAGCATTTTATGTTTTCAAATCTTTAGTTAGTAACAGTGATTTTATAATCGTATAAAGTTTAAGAGCAAATTTATATAACGCAATAAAACTGTTATAATATTGTAGTCCTAAAATACCATTTCTAACTAAATCGGTAAATTTAATGTTAGTAAAAGTTTATCCGATTAAACTTATATAACATATTGAACACGTTTCAATAAGATTTGATTCATAAACTTTAGAATACATTGCGTTTATTATTCGTTTCACTTATCAATCGATGGCAGGAGTCTCAGTGTTTTAATAAAAAGGTTAATGACTTTAGCGTTCTACTTCATAAAATTTAGCTGACAACTTTTAAATAAATTAATACAAAAAATGTTACTTAGAAATTTATTTTAAAAAACGTGCAACTGCTTAATCAAAAATGATAAACAATTAAATAAACACAGAAATGATTTAGTTTACTAATTCAATTTTATTTTAAAACATTTCTGTTAAAATTATTTAATTTATTGATTTATTATTATTTAATTTTAAAAATTAATGAATACTATAAACATAAATGTTAAATAATTACTCTAAATAAAAACGAATTTGTTAAACAACGCTTTTAAAAAAATAAAATTTTATTTATATATATAAAAAAAATTAATTGTTGTTAAAAATTGTTAACTTTATTACAATAGTTTTTTTGAGCGGTTTTGTGTTAAAAGAAAATCGAAACTTAAATGTAAGAGTGCTGGCTTAACATTAAACCAGTCTCATTTTTTTAATATACCCAGCCGCACCTTTTAGGTTTCGTGTTTATAAACTCCTTATGAGATTTTTCAAATATTTAATCTTCAACGTATCTAAAATCCTTATAATATATTTAAAAGTTATTTATAAACGTTTTAGATGTTAACTACAATTTTTTAAAAATCATTTTAACAAAATGTCTATAAATGTAAGTCTATTTTTAAATTTATTCTAATTATAACAAAAAATATAAACTATAACTTTATAAAATAACACGTAATTTTCTAATAAAAACTAACGCGTGTCAGGTAGATAATAATTTGCAAATAATAATTTTAGCTTAAGCTGTGTTCTAACAAAATACTTATATTGTTTTTTTTTTAATTTGAATGGACTATTATTTATTACAAAACATTAAAATACATTTTTTTCTGCTTTTGCAAAATCTAATTTCTTAAAATTTTTTTTCTAATAAAGTGGATTTCAATAAACTCAGTTTACGTGATTTTTTAAAAGGAAAAAATCAAATTTAGAACGATTATTAGATTTTATGCTAGCATCTACTGCATTACTAGAAAACGTTTTAATAAAATATTGTCAAAATTGAACATAAATTTCAAAGAAAATTATTTGATTGATACGTCTTTAACAGAATTATAAAACATTTTAATCTAGGCATGTTATAAACGTCTTATATGTCAAATGCCATTTTTAAAAAAACAAATTTTAACAAAACGTCTATAAATGGAAATCTATTTCTAAATTAATTCTAAATATAAACTATAAGTATATACAATAACACGTAATTATCCAAATAAAACTAATATTTTGTATATAACAATTTCAGACTAAGCTATGTTCTAGCAAAACACTTATATTGTTTTATTTTTTTTTTTTTAATTTTAATAGACCATTACATTTACAAAAAATATTTATCTATCTGCTATTATCTTGTAAAACATGTAATTTACAAAACATTAAAAACCAATTCTTTCTGCGTTTGCAAAATTTAATTTCTTACAATTCTATGCTCTGATAAAATGGATTTCAACAAACTAATTATCCGTGATATTTTAAAAGGAAAAAATCAAATTAAGGACGATTATTAGATTTTATATTAGAAATTACTGCATTATTACAAAAAATTTTAATATAATATTGTTAAAATTGAACGTAAATTTATTTGATTGATTCATTTTTAATACAATTATTAAACATTTTAATGTAGGCATAAACTAGTTTAAAATAAATAAATAACCATACGAGTGGCATTAAAAATGACTAAAAAACAAACTTTACATTATAATCATTAATTATCATTTTCATGTTTGTTAGTAAATCAATATTTTTTATATTTTCTATACTTGCAAAATACCAAATTTAGTGTGTACAGTAAGTGATTATGAAAGTTGTTTTTGATTACTATATGTGTAAGCTACATTTACATTTTTTATTGCGTTTTTAATTTTTTTAAATTTTGTTTTAAGATTTGGTTGCCAACGTTACCGTCTGTTTTCTTATTGTCACTTTTTATTTTTGCATTTACAATTTTTTTGCAGATAAAATATAATAATATTTCAAAATTAAAATTAGCGTATTCAAAACGTGGTAATCTAGTGCAGAAGTCGCTTTTATATACAAACTGTCTACCTATGAATACTACCACATAAAAACAATATTTGTATTTTTTACGTGAAGAATCGTAAAACGGCATATCAAAACTCTATTAGGAATTCTTAAATAAATAAGAAACTATTAGATACAAATAGACGCCTACACACATTTAACGTGGACGATTTGGTGAATATAGACAATGGAAACAAATTAAATAGAAGAAAGTACGAATTGGACCTTTTCCAATAGTTCGACGGATCTCTTTCTCATTTTATAAAGTTGCCAGTGGAAAGAAAAAGAAGATTTCAAATTTCTTCCATTCTAGCAAGTTACTTACGTTTACACTGCATAAAGCGTCTTTAGAGGAGGAGGTCTAAAGGTAGAAACACTGCTCCACCTTTATGATTTAATTAAGACATTTAATTTAATTTATTAATTATTATTATTCTTGTTATACGTAATTATTTCTTACGGTTTTAGAACATACGTGTAATTGAATTCCTTTATAGGTATGTAATATTGTTTAGTTGTGTATATTTATATTAATGTTGTTCGTTTATAACTTTTATAGAAATAAATCACGTTAAAAAGAAACAATCTTAGATATATTAATTTTATTTTTGTTAAACTTTTAACTATTTGAGTTTGTTTGCGGGATTAGAAATAAAACTGCAATCATTAGCGGAATAATAATTATAATAATAATAGTGCAATTAATGATAACTCTATCTCTATCTTAATCTGCATTCAACGTATACATTAAAGAAATAAATATCATAATAAAAATTAATTGATTGAAAATATTTTTGACTACCTATTAGAATTTATTAACTTTGATATTCAGAAAAGAGTATTCTATCTATAATTACATACATATTTTAATTCCACATAAAATTTTATGATAAGTTTGTATGAAATATTGTATGCCCAAAACTAACCGTTTTCGATTTATTCCCAATTTATTAAAAAAAAGTTGTGTATAGACGTATAAACCGGTTGTTGTTGAGCCCGCAGAACATATAAACGCTACGCTTTCTAACCCAAAAAACTGTTATATAGTCCGGTTTTAAGATCATCTATCAAAATACGATTCTATAATCATTATATTTTTTTTATTACGCGGTATAATTTAAGTTTGATTTAAATATTAATTTGTGCTTATCATTTGATATGACAAATGACGCAATTGGCGGTAACTGTCAAATTTTACATTTTTGCAAAAAAGCTTTCAAAAATAGAGTCACATATGAAAATGTAAAGAAAGTTGTTTTATTCATGATTTGTTCCAGTTTTGATTATGCTTTTTTTCAGATCGAGTTTGCTAATATTCACGACCCATATCTCACTATTTTACATTAAATTTATAGAATAAAGCAAACTTGTACCAATCATAAAAAGATTTTAAGTTTAAATAAAGTTTGTATTTGAAATCTGCGCCGCAAATAATAATTTTAGACAGAAAATTTATTGGTAACGTCAATATTAATCAAATTAAATGAAAACGATAATGAAATCGGAAGAAGGAAGATATCTGTAATAACGTTGAACGTAAACCTTAAAATTTCAAGTCATTGTTGAATGTCGCTTTAACTTAACTTATTATGTTTAGTTTAGTTTAACTTAATATTATGTTTCACTTGTTGTATGTGCCACTTAAGCCTCTTGAGTGTTTTGTTATGTCTCCCAGTACCACTATTCTTGTTTTGTTTTTATTTCGTTTTGTTCCATATTTTTCCAAGATTTTTTTTTATGTTATGTTTTTTTGTAGATTTTTTTTACTTGTCATTACTTGTATACGGTCGGCAAAGGCTTTTTCCGATATACTTATTTGTTGCAAGTTTTTATATTTTACATGTACTTTTATGACTTAGGCTATACATTTTTTATTATTTTATTTATATATAAAATAAATAAGACAAGACTCAGTCCACCGCTTTGTCTGAAACCGTTTTAAATGGTTGTGAGCGTATATGTTCTTTAACGACTAAGTTGATGTTGAAACGTTTGAGAAATTATTCTCAAGTTCGAGAGCCTACACGAAGTTATTATCCATTTCTAGAACGTTCATTGAAAGATATAGAAAATTCTCGAAGGATGGCCAAAATGTATAAATGCGGTACAAACAAATCATAGGTCAGTTATTTCAGTAATTCGAAGTTGGCAGTGTTAAGAGGATTATTCAAGTTTAAATACATACATAATTAACGCGTGCCGAGATAAATATACGGAGTATAACCTTGTACGTGACTTTAATGTAAACAAGTGTGTGAAGTTATCCGCGGACATTATCTTTTGAGTGATAGTGCTATATAAATGAGTGTAAGTTTTTTATAAAATATTCTTAGATTTAATTAGTGCGGTTAGTTACAAGCGAGTACATATTTTTAGTATAAATAAACTAGTTTTAATAATCGTTACAATATTGTTTTTGTATATGTTTGGAATAAGCCGCACGGTTTTATTGTTAATTCCTGTTTTTTAAGGGTATTCCAAAGTTGGTTTATAGTAGAAATGTGATCTTGAGTGCTTCTACTTTTTCTAAACTCACTTTGTAGCTTCTCAAGTGTATTTTCTATTACAGCTGTTGTCTTCTCCAGAATTATTCGTTGAAACACGCTGTATTCACTCAGCTAATTCCTTTATAGTTATTGCAGTATTGTATTTCTTTTTTTATATGATGGTAGTATTAATAATTTTGTGTAGTTTTTTGGTATCTTATTTTTCTTCAAATGCAATTGCAAATATTTTTATTTTTTTATTTTTGAATCACTTTTTCTTATTCTTTAGTTGTTATATTTTCGTGAATATCTTCTTTCCTGTTTTTCGTTTTTTCTTCTTTCGGTCGGTTTACCTAAGGTTTCTTGATAAAATTCTTTGTATCTATTTTTTCTTTAGTTAATATTTGTCCGTTTTTATCTGTAATGTATGGTGATCTATTTACTTTCTCTTTTCTTAAGGATTTGAGTACCTTATAGATTAATTTTTGATTGTCTTTGTTGTTTTTTTCAGTTTTTTCTCCAAACTTTTTTCAATTACTTCTTCTTTCTGGCGTTACTAGATTTTAATTTTTTTCTCCATCTTTGTTCTGTATTACTTAGTTTCAATTTTTTTTCATTAATTTTTAATTTATTTGTTACTATTTGTTTGTTCCTTGTGCTTATTTCTTTGTTTTTCAGTTTGTACGTTTTTATGGTTTTGAAATTGATTTTCTTCTTGTTCTACTTGTTGATGATTTCTGATCCTTTTTTATTCTGGCGTCATGAATATGATTTTTTTTCGTTTGGACTATCGATTATTGATTTTTAATTTCTACTTAAAATTTTCCTTGTGTATTGGTGAATGTTCTTGTATTGGTAGAAAGTATTAGTTATTCTTAAGTTCTGTAGTATGCAGAAATTCAATTTCATTACTGTTTCTGGTTTCTTCTCTATGTGTACTTATTACGGTATTCTATCCCTAGTAGAAAAATTTGTTTCTGTAATATTACAGCAACGATTTTCAGAATTGAAAAAATGTTTCAGAATCGTTTAAATTTTGTTACAATTTCGCCAAATGTCCCTCCTTTGTAACGTTTTTACAAATCATTAACATAAATTGATTTAAAAATGTATTTCAATGATGTCCAGTTTGATTCAGAAAGTTAGTTTCGGAACACTCTTGAATCATTTGTAAAATTAAACATAGTAATACAAAAAATGTTTCATAAAATCGTTTCTGAAACGATTTCAAACATTCCTGTAATTAAATTTTTTGAATCGTTTCTATATAAACTTTTGTTACACCATAAATGATTTTTCAAAATCATTTCCAATTCTTTTTGAAGAATAAGAATGATCATTTGTGTGTACGTTGCACATTCAATTAAAAATTGTAAGGGAGATAATGTTTTGAATCGTTTTTGTAACGATTGCAAATAATACTTTATTGCACATACCGAATCATCTTTAATACAATTCGTAAATATTCTAAAAAATTGTTTTTATAATCATATCAAAGTGATTTAACATTTGCTTTCATAAATGATATTTAAGGGTTCGGTTACTAAAACACGAATTCTTATAATTTCATGAATCATTTATTTTCAAAGAATAGTACCTATATAAAACAATACACTATTATATACTTATTGATTATATTATATTATCATAGAAAACTTTACATAAAGGTTGTTTTATATATTTCCTAAAGATTATGTTTTAACTTGTCATTAACAGAAATGAGTTATATAAATAAATTAAAATAAAAAATAAATTATTTAATAAAATACATAAATATACAAAGCTAAGTAATTTTTTGGGCATTCAGTAGTTAAAATTGACGCAGATCACAGTTGAAGCCTGTTTTAGATCAGAACGTTGCACTCTTGTCGCTCTCTCTTGTTGTTGCAGAACAGAACCATACGCTAGCTTTCAGTCATCTCCGGAAATAATTTTTGAGCGACAACTATAAAAAACTAATTTACTTTTAGAACTAAATAATACTACTAATATAAGTACTAATAATTGCAAATAATATACAGAATAATCAAAACCGTTCATATAGAAATTAACCGAGTGTTTTGTAAAATTGTTTGAAATTTCAAGATTTAATAAATCCCATTTAATGTTATTTATATGTACACAATAAGAGAGAAACAAGTAACACAACAAATAAATATTACCTGCTTTTAAAAAAATTGAACCTTAGAAACAGACTTATTTATACAATAGGAATACATTCATGGGAAAACAATGTATATTTTTATGTATAATCCTTTTCTTTGTCGGTAGAACGGATTAGATAGCTTGAAAATTTGAAAATTTTAATATGTACGTGACAGAAAAATGAATGTACTGGCCTAAAGGTAGGTAGGTTGGATACCTCTTGAACAAATCCTACAACATTTTTTAAATATGTTAGACATAAAGACATAAAATTAAAATAAAATAATTTGCACTAGAAAATTGAGCTTCGAGCAAAAGCCATTTGCGTATGACAAATGAGAAGTTTGATAAATTACCTAATTTAATAAATTAGAAGCAATACTTTTTTTACATTGTACAGAGATCAGTTGCGAAACTAACGGCCCTGTAAATCCCCCAATCTAGGGGTCCCAAACCGTAAAAGGCCCCCAGAACTCCAAACGATTTGCTGTGAATGTTAAGGTAGTCGTCGATGTAAAATTGTTTAAAAAACAAAATAAAGATGCTAAGTGATGAAGTGGAATGTTTGAATACAGTAAACTCCGCCAAAGGATAATTAAAATAGTGCTGATTTTTTTCCTAATACTGTTAATAAAATATATTACAACATAGCTGAAAATAATGAAAATTTGTTTCTCTTAAGTTTCTAAATAAGATTGATAAAGTACAATCTTATTCAAATAAACTAAATTGATGAAAAATAAAACAGTATGTATGTATAGTTTTTTCAAAAAAATTATAATTTTTCGATTTCAATTCATCAATTTTTAATTTAAATAGAAATGAAAATGAAAAATTACTAAGAGTCTTAATACCCAAATTGCAAAATTATGGATTAATAAAATTGATTCAAAGGTCAAAATAAACACTTCAGGTTTAATATTTCACTGCAACATATTTGATTAAAAAAATGTTTATATTAGATAAAGATAAAGCTTGGTCTTTTCCAATACTGTATTTTTTTTTCTTCACAATTGTTACTTTTGCCTTAATATGCAAACATGGTCAGAAGAAATATTACATTAAAATGTCAATTGAGACATGATGACATAAAATAATTGAATTAAACAAGCATGATGTAAAATCAACAATAAAATTTTTCAGATCTACAAACAAATCAAATTACAGTCACCTTTAAAATTAAGTTTTTCAGATCTACCAAATTTATATAAGAATTTTTCTCAAACTGAAGTTTCAATATCCGAAATTGAAAAGATTGGAGTCTATAAACTCATCAGATCTTGTAAAATGCTCTATATGAGTCAAACTAAGAAGTCTTAAAAAACCAGATTAAAAAAATATTTAAAATAGATCAATAATTCTACAGGATACAATCCAAATTAAATAAAATTCAGTTTTGCTCAAGACTTATTAAAAAATAACCATACATTCAATCTAAACAACTTTTTTCAAATCCAAATTTATTAATTTTAAACGAACTAGAAACGTGTTTTATAATGCAAACTAATGAAAACGAATTAATCAATGATCAAAAGAAATTCCCATTAAAACTTACTTATAAATCTTTAAAATCATTCAATTTCATTGTTTCAATGTTTGCACATTAAGGCAAAAGAAACAATTGTCAAGAAAATTAAAAATAAATTATTGGGAAAGACAAAGCTATATCTTTATCTAATATTATATTACACTCAATGTTAAAAACATGGATCGATTCATCTTTATAATATTTGTACTTATTAAAAACGATTAATTAGTATCTCATCAGTAACAAAAATGTAAAAATTCATAAATTATATGAATTCCAATAAAAATACTAAACTTACCATTGACATTATTAAAAACTTAAAAACACTATACTGCAACAAATGAGTTTTTCTCGATTCTTGTATAGAGATTAAATGTCATTTACTGTTTAAAAATTCTGTGCACGACAAAATAATATATCAAAAACGTTTCTACGAATCATTTTTTAGATCACCTAATATGATGATTTTGTATCAATCTACATTGTTACCAGAATGATACTGAAAATAATTCAACAATTCATGTTAAAATGATGTTTTAAAACGATGTTATATTAAAAGAAATTCGTTTTACCAAATAATGCTTTATTAACTTTTAGAATTGATCATGAAAACGTTTCGTCTGCAATACATAAACAATTTTAACTAACTATTTTTTGAATCACTTATTAGTTATTATGGAATTGATTTGGATATACTACAAAACTGTTTTCCTGTACAATACCATTACATTAAAGTTGTGACAAATTAAAATGATTTGAAATCATTTTGTTCTACTAGGGATGTATCGTCTCTTTTCCCTACTCGACTATTAAAGTCTCTTGCTAGTTATACTGTTCCTCTTGCTTACTCCGTTGCATGTGATTTTCAAAAAATGTTTTTTGTTTCTTTTTTATCGTCCTTATTGGGGTCACATACCACTATAATTGTATATATTTTTGTACCATTTTTCATTTCCACGCACATTATTCTTTCCGATTGTGTCTTCCACTAGTGTATTTGATGTGCTAACTTTTGGTGGATCATACAGCCTACTCTCCCTATCACTCGTAACTTTTGTACTCCGCTATATATATACACCTGTTTTCTCAAAGTATTCTTCTAATTCTTTCTTTTTGTCTTGTATATTTCAGATATTACATGTTCATATTTTCTATATACTTATTACAACTATTTTCTTTTTGAATACTACATTTCTTGTTTAATTTAGTTTGTGATTTGTTTTCTTTTTATAATTTTTAGTTTTAGTTGTAGTCATCAGATAAATGTTTAATATTTTTGCCGGCTCAATATCGGATAAACATCTTTTTGACGCGGCTGCCAGGTAAGCAAAATTCTCTGTACAACTGTACAAAAATATAATAATACATTGATCTATGTTAGACTCCGTATTAGATAATTTAGTATTTATACAATTTATGATTTAAACAAGTATCATAAAAAAGTATGTAAGAAAAAATATATGCTTAAAACTTGCAAATTAAATATTAGTGTCTTTATTATACTTGCAATTATTTATTTGATAATAAATCTATTTCGATACAATTGTACGTGCATCCTTATACATCGATAGGTATGCTAGACACTTTTAAACCAAGACTGGCAGACAACTCATGTGCTTTTCTTGTTATTCCAAGAATTTACAACTCAAAAGAAACACGGTTATCCGTGTGTTAAGCTTAACACAAATTACGACCTAGATTTTTTATCACGGATACGTATGTATACTTACAAATATTTATACACGAAAAAAATACCTCTTAGTAGTGTGATAAACTATATTAAAATTTTTTTTTCTGAATTATAATCTAAATTTAATTTATATTGAAATATAATTAGTTTGTTTTTTAAGCTCTAAAAATTAAGTAAGATCAAAATTGATGTGCTTTTTAGGATATAATGAATAGAGAAAAATCAATATGAATATAGTCCTCGCAATTTTACTTTCGATGCACGTCATTAACGTCAGTGACGTAGTTATTCAACCATGTTGTCGGTATTATCATGTAAACTTACTCTTTTCGTACATTCTTAATATTACATTGCGAATTACGTTTTAATTAAATGTTTCTACATTCTTAACAGGTGTACTACGCTTACGTTTTGAGGAGATCTAAGAACCTCGTTGTTAGCAACCGCTGTACATACAGAAATAACTGTAGAATATATGTATGTATTACCACAATTTAAATATTATGTAAAAGGGTACCTCTCGCACAGCATTTACTGATATCAATGGACCACCATTATCTCGTTCAAGCTCAGAATAGTACAGCTTGTATCAAAAATAATTATAAAAAACAATGAGCACTTTGACATATTACTTTGACGTAAAAAACACAAATTAAATTTGACAGATGCCAACAACGCTGCAACTTTAGTAAGCACACCAACAACGCGACAAAAAAAAATTCTATAAGACAATTCGGTATTTATTTATTTTTTGCTATAAATAGGGTGGTATGAATTTTACGTCATTAATGACGTGCATCGAAAGTTAAATTGCGAGAACTATATAATGTTTAACAACAAATGAAATTACAGCTATATTTTACATTATTAAGAAACTACATATTATGTAAAATATTTTTAATTATATTAAAACAAAACTAAGCGGTGTTGCGGTGAGTTGGTTCTAATTTTTTTTTTAATTATCCGATGAGTAACGCAATTCGGTAAAATATTGAATAATCTAAAAAAACTTTGTTTGGTTTTTCATATAACATTATAAATTTTAGATACAAAATTTTCACCATGAAACATAATAAAATAGTTTTTTATTATTAACTATTTAACTATTATTTAACTATCTTATTATTAAAACTATTTACTGTGGTTTAATATTTTTCTTTTTTTTTTTAGCTTAGTCATCATTGAAGTCTATGAATTAGATTTTCTGAAAATTGATTTACTACATCGAAACCGTCAAATAATTACAACGCCACCTCATCCAGACGTTTTAAATATACCATAAACAAGATATCAAGATATCAACTGCTACAGCAATTGTATCAAAGTTTTTGGCGACGTTGGTCTCGCGATTACTTAAATTCTTTACAACAAAGAAGAAAATGGGTCGATAATTCAACTAATATTTTCGTTGGCTACCTCCATCAAAATGAATTCTTGGAAAACAGTCAAAAGAGTGATTAAACGTTCTGTTGTTAAATTGTACCCTCTTCCATGTAAGCCCAAAAATGACAATTTCATTAAAAATATAATTTTCTTCATGTATTATATAATTGTACTTGTATTTTTGGTTGTTGTTTTACTCAATTTACTTTTAGTTGCTGATGTTGTTTCATAGGTTAATTTAGTGTTAAGATTGTTTAATGTTGAAGACGTGTCTGTCTGTCAAGGCGGGCGGCATGGAGAAATAATTTCATATCATTTGTAATGTCGATTACGCGCAGATGCGATGCAAAGAACGGGAGTTGTAAAGAACATGGAGGCAACTCCAGTTCGTTTCTTGTAAAAGTAAAATTTTCTTAATGTTTATTAAATTTAAAATATGAACAAGTGCATTACCAATTATATCTATTGATAAGAATGCTGTGCTTTTCTTACATATACTTTAGTCTTTTAGGTGTTTATCTTAATAAACAAGCTTAAACTACTAACCAATTTGATTATGTATTTCCAAATTTAAATTTCTTTAGAAATGTAACCGCCAAAAAGAGTGCAGTACAAACGTAAACGATAAAATTATTTTGCTTTATTCTTTAGTACTTTGCAAAGTATGGTATAATGGTAGTTTACCTGAAATTAATTGGGGCCTGTAGTTGATAGGGTTAAACCCCATTTAAACAACTAACTTCTTGTATTCGGACGCAGGTAGAGTTTCGTTTTGTAATTTATTGACTGTATAATAATTTACTATATTAATATAAATCTTTAAACACCAAGAAAGCATTTCAGTACTCGTAAAACTCAAACTTTTTTAAACATTATATTTTATATATTATATATATTTTAAACAAATTGTTTTCTATTTTATTTATTTTTAAACTTTGTTGATTATCATCGTTTATGAATTTTATTGATATCGTTTCAGATGACAGATAACCAGTTGTTTTATTATCTGTGTAGTCGTACTCGACGACATACAAATGACAGATAATTTCCATTTTCTGTGAAAAATGAAAAACAAACTCAAATATGGATTTTGCATTTAGGTAAACATCGATATTTGCAATTTATTACCGTGTTTTTCATTACTTTTATCAGTAACGGCCGATTTTATTAAAACTATCTAAATTTAACAGTTTGTTGGATTATTTCATTTACTATTTACTAACAGGAATTATGTCAATAAAATTTTTGATATAAAATAAGCCTGGAAGCGAGATGTGTAATCAAACAGAAGCGATAACATAGCGTTTATCTTTATAAATTTTATCTACTGCCATTCAGAAAAGAAAACAAGTTAATTTAAGTGTTGGTAAAACAATTTGTTTCAAAACAATGTCGAATAAATAATTAAAATTTACTTTGGATACGATTTACAATTTTTTTGTTTTAATTTTATTTCAGTTTCATTATTGCATTCATGTCATAATAACTACTATTAGTTTACTTACTTTACTAAAATTATATAAGAAATTACTTAGAAATTACGAATCTTATGCAACGATAGAATTTATAGTAAATAAATTGTTTTGTTAAAGCCCTCACTTTGTTTTCAGTTACACGAACTTATTCATGCTTGCATATATGTATTATACCAATTCTGTGTACTTAAAATACAAAAACATTGTTGTTGCAGCACTACCATCAAATATTGTTTTAATTTTACTATTTTATTCACACATAAATGTACTACTATATTCACGCGATATTCAATAAAAGTTAATAATAAAGTAACGTAAAGCTTGCGCTGCTGCATATCTGTTAATTTTTTGTTCGACTTATTTTTAATAGTTGACTAATTCATAAAGATACAATAATTATAGTCAACTTAAATTGGGATATAGTAAAATGCTGTAATTTTTATTGGCAATATTGTATATCCAATTACAGTGTACGTCACTTATTGGAATCATGAAAAATAATATCAGTTGTGTAATGTTATCACTTTATTGAAGAACTAACCGGTGTATGCTAAAAAACTATCGTTTATAGTAATCATAATTTAGGTTTATGTTATCAACTTTTTTCTCTGGTTTGTTTCTATCCATGAACACCTATTTTGCATGAATAGCAATATATATATATGCTTGTAAAGTGAGGAAAACATTTTATTATTTTACCCTAAAAATACTTGTTTTGTTTATTTAGCTTTATTTTAGCAGTGTATTTATTTATTTAAATATTTTGACTGACTTACGTAACATTACCTTATTCAAACATCTGTAAATACGTTATTTTCGAGTTCTTAGAGTAACAATTCAACTACGTCATATGTGATAACAGCAAATTACTAAGAACAATGAATTTTTTTTTTTTTTTTTTTTTTTTTTTATTTAACGAAAAGGAATAGCCATACAACTAAGTGAGTGTCATTACTTTATAACTAACTAAATTTGATTATTTATAAAACTATAACTATAGGTACTATAATAAACTTAACAGGTGTGTTTCTTTAAGTAACATAGTAATTTATCAATGTTCTTGCACAAAATATCTTTAATGTGATATTGCTTAGTTGATAAGTTTGTCTAATATCGCTATACTTAGTACATTCAGTTATTATATGGGTTACAGTTAACGGTTGGTTGTAACATGCAGTACAGTTTGGTCGAACTTTTTTAGTTAATAGATAATCGTGCGTTAGTTTCGTGTGTCCTATTCTCAATCTGGTGATAGCTGATTTTTCTTTTTGCGGTTAAGTTCAACGCCAGGTGTCCATTTTATTGGTTCGTCTTTAATGGTTCTAAGGTGGTTATTCGTGAGGTTTCTCCAGTGTTGCTTCCATGCTAAAGTAACTTTTTTTCTTGAATCTTGCTTTTTAGTGCGTCTTTGGTATATTGTGTTGTATACTGTTCTTTTGTTGTGTTGCTGATTTAGCTAATTGGTCTGCTTTTTCGTTTTGTTGTATACCAACGTGGGAAGGTATCCATATAAATATAATATTTTTATTTTCGCTGCTTAACTGTACGAGCCGGTCTTGAATTTCTTTGACGTATGGATTATCGCTGTACATTTTATTGAGAGATAGTAAAGCACTTAAAGAGTCCACTAACAACACTGCTGATTTAAAAGGTTTACTATTTATATAATCTAATGCTTTGATTATAGCAAACAATTTGCACAAAAAATTGAACTTAGTTTGTTGATCTTATAAGTTTGGTGTATGTTATTATGTAGTAAAGCACATCCGGTTGCGTCTTTGGTTTTTGATCCGTCTGTATATATATGAGGGAGATGTGTGTATTTGCTTAGGATAGCGTTTAAGGTATGTTTAATTGTACCAGGAGAAGTTTCACTTTTATTTAAACTTACTAGTTCTAGGTTTATGTTAAAAGATGGGATAAGCCAGGGTGCAAAATTAAAGTTGTTAGTTTGCAAAATGTGGTCAAATCTAATTTTTAAAGTTTTTAGGATTTTATACGCACTGATGTTAAAAGGTGGTGAAATATGTTGTTTGCTAGCGTAGAGATTTTGAAATCTTGGAGACGTTATGTTAATGTAGTTCGGATGTTGTTTGTTAGCTAATATTGAAGCTGTATAGTTTAAAAGTAGCTGAGTGCGCCTGTATTTTAATGGAAATTGTCCAGTTTCTGAATACATGCTAATAGTAGGACTAGTTCGAAAAGCATGTGTAGCGTATCGTAGACCATTGTTGTAGGTTGTATCTAACAGTTTTAATATATTGGGTTGTGCGGTTTGATATACGAAGCAGCCATAATCCATTTTTGATCTTACGAGAGTGTTTACGATTTGTATTATGGTGTTATCAGTTGAACCCCATCTACTATGACAGATAGTTTTTATTAAGTCTAATGTTTGTTGGCATTTTTTGCGGAGATATTTTATATGGGGAACCCACGTTGCTTTTGAATCAAATAGTAGACCAAGATATCTGTGTTCTTTTACAAATTTAAGGGGGCAGTTATTCATAAGTAGTCTTGGGTTTTCGTGCACTCGTTTTCTGATAAAATTAACACATTTTGTTTTTTCTTAAGAAGAAGATAATACATTTTTTTAGACCATCTTTCTAGCACACTTATGGATTGTTGTGACTTTTTTTGAATTTGATTTATGTTTTGATCGTTGTTGTAGATTACTATATCGTCAGCAAATATAGCTATTTTAAGGCCGAGCTTGTTGGTCAAATTATTCATTGTTACTAAAAATAAAATAGTACTTGAGGAAGTCCACTCTCTTGTTTGTATTCTTCTGAAAAGGTACTACCTAATCTAACCATATTTTTTTTAGATTCAAAAAAGTTTTGAATAAAAAAAATTATATGGCCTTGGAGTTTCCATTTTAGTAGTTGTTTTATTATTTTGTATTTCCAGGCTTTATTGTATGCTTTGTTAATATCAAAGAAAACTGCGATAAGATGTTCTCTGTTAACGATTGCGTTTTGTATATCACTCCCTAACTGTGTGAGAGCGTCAACAGTTGATCGATGTTTTCAAAACCATATTGGTATGGTGAAAATTTATTTTGTTTTTCTAAGATCCAGGTGAGACGGTTATTTATTATTCTTTCATAACTTTACAAAGTGTGCTAGTGAGTGAAATTGGTCGGTAACTATTGACGTCAGTTCTAGTTTGGTTTGGTTTTAATATAGGTATGATTATAGCTTTTCTCCATTGTCTTGGAAAACGTTGTTTATCCATATATGATTAAAAAAATGTAACAGTTGAATTTTAAATGAAGCAGGAAGGTGTTTAATCATAAAATAATGAACGTTATCTATACCGGGAGAAGAGTTTTTGCAAAATTGTAAATTATATTCGAGTTCTTCTATAGTTATAGGTAGATTATATTCTTCAGTATTATTGTTTGGTATGAACAATGCTTCTTTTTCTTTAGTTTCTTTATACTGTAAAAATTCTGGATCGTACTGGGAAGAATTGGAGTCCACGGCAAAGTTTTTTCCAAGAATGTTAGCTAAGTCTACTTGTGTGGTTATAATATTGTTGTTTATGTTTAATCCGCTTATGTAAAATGGTGTTTGGTAACTTTCCATGCTTTTGATCTTTTGCTACACTTGTTTATTTTTTGATTTATTATTAATAGAATTTATATATTCGGTCCACGTTTGTTGTTTACTTTGTTTTATTGTTCTTCTTGCAATTGCTCTGTACTTTTTGTATTCTATAAGTGTATTCATGGTTTTATACTTTATATATTGTTTAAAAGCAATAGCTTTGTTTTGAACGGCTGTTTTGCAGTTTTGTGACCACCATGGTACATAATGTGACTGCTGTCTATTTCGAGTTTGAGGTATTCGTTTTTCAGCTGCTTGAATGATAATGTTGGTTATACTATTGTTCATTATGTCTATATCGTCTGTAGGATTAAAGATATAGTGATTGTTTATGATTTCAGTTTGAAAAATGTCCCATTGAGCCTGTAGCACTCTCCATTTTTTTGGGTAATTTGTTGATGTTTGTGTGTTAGTGTTTGTGCTGGATATTATTATCGGGCGATGGTCGCTCTCATAAAAATCATTTTCTACTGTCCATTGAAGTTTAGTGGTTAGTTTTGGATGGCTTAATGTTAAATCTATTGTCGAAAACTTGTTTGTTCTACTGCAAAATGGGTTGGTAAGCCAGTGTTTAGTAAAGTTATATCCGATCTATCTAGAAGTTTTTCTACAATTTTACCTTTGCTGTTAGAGTAAGATGATCCTCATCGTATACTATGTGCGTTAAAATCGCCCATTATAATATACGGTATAGGAAGTTGTTGAATAATTTCATGTAATTCTTCTGTGTTTAACTGATAGTTGGGTGGTATGTAGATATTGCAAATTGTTAATTTTTGTTTTAAATAAAGTGCCGTTGCTGTCGCTTCTAATGTAGTAGTAAGAGGAATTGATTCAAAATGTATGTCTGACTTGATAAAAGTGCATACTCCACCGCTAGCGTGTTCTGTAATACGTGGTTTGTTGTGGATATTGTATCCTTGGAGGTATGGTTTGTGTCTTTCTTTGAAATGTGTTTTTGAATGCATAATGCTACAGGTTGATGTTTAGTGGTAAGTATGCGAATGTCGTTTATATGGAGCAAAAAACCGTTGCAATTAAATTGATAATTTTCATAACGTTATCGTATATCAGCATTGTCTATATATGATTCTTGAGAAGAACTGCTGTATTCGCTGTCCCGGTCTCTCGTTTTGCGTATGACGTTAATTATTCTAGTAAAGCGATATTTTATCTTTTGATGGGTGAGGAGCGGATATAAATCTTTTAATATGTCGATTAATTTGTCTGTATTAGGCATAAATGATACTGCTACTTCTAATGGATGAGGTGATGTTAAATTTTATTATAAAAACTTTGAAATTCGGAAAACGTAAATTCAAAATTTTCTTGATTACTTAAATACTGTTTAATTGGAGATAACATGTTTTCTACTGCGTCTTCTGTGTCGGAGTTTTGTTTAGGTTTCTTTGTAGGTTTTGTTCGTTTAGTGGTAACAATTTTTTTTGGTTGCTTAAACGTTTCTAGGGTTTCTTCATTGTTTTGTATTATTGGATTCAGTTGTTGAGTTTCAAATACTATTTGATTTTGGTTTGTGATGTCTATTATATCTGGAGATGAATCAGTATGCGTAGTTGAAAACGTACGTTTGTTTCCTTTAAATTGAACTGTTTCTTGTAAATTAAGGGTTTGTTCGGTTGGTATTTTAGTTGTTTGGGTGCATTTTGCTGGTATGTGGTCTTGTTTTCCACATTTATAACATTTGGATTTGTAGAAATATGAAGTAGTTATCTCTTAATATTTATCATACATGAATTGGGAATATCAATATTTTATTCCATTGTTATATATGTAAAGCGTTGGAAGCTATAGATATAAGCGTATTCTACGTTATCTAGTCCCGCTTTAATAAAATGGATTGGTGAGAGTAATTTCAAAAGAAATTTTTTTGGCACATTTTCAATATACTCGTTTGGAATGGTAAGCGGAATATTTGATAAGATTAATTTTATTGAACGTGAGATTAATCGTCTAATATGTATTAAATTGTTTTTAATGACGATGGTGTTTTTGGTTTCAAGTAATTTATCTACAATTTGCTTGTTTATACGATATATACAAATTCTTTTATTTGAAATTTGAGATGCTGTTACTATGTTTTTTGGGTGCACTATTTTGCTAATTGCGTATATATAATTTTTAATTTTTAAACTTGTGACTGAATTTAGTAAAATAGCTTGATCTTTTTTTGGATATGTAAAGGTTGGTGTTGTTTTAAGGATGCTTGAAAATGATTGAGTTGGTGTAAGGTTTGATGTCTTTGGTTCGTTGTTGTCAGAACCCCTGTGGCTGGGGGCACTGGATGTAGATAGATTCATAGTGTTTGTGTTTAAGGTATTAGATGTTTGTGTAATTCCCCAATTATTATTGGGGAATTAAATTCGGATTACACAGAATTTATGCACTATTAAATTTAAGTTAATTTAATAATTACCAGCAATGTTTACAATGTGTGCGCGGCGATATCAAAATACGACACTTTCACTTCAAAATCTAAACTTCGAATGAACAATGAATTTAACATCATAATAATGTGTTTTTTAATTAACGGTGTCAACCAGCTATTTAATGCAACAGGTCAGTAATTTTCTATTTATTTTGCTTAAAATTTCGATTTCTTTAAATTTTTGATGCTTAATTTCATTTTCAAAATTAACAACCTGTTAATCAGATACACACGGTATATGTAACTACTGATTTCTAACCCATAAACATTTATTTGTTTATTTATTATCGTTCTAATGGTTTTTTTTACAGAAAATGCAAACCTTGTAAGTATAACTTCTAATACATTACGATAACAGTTTGTGCGAAAGATTGAGGGTATATTTATAATTTTGTTATAATACTGATTAATGTATGTTTTACACAAAATATGTGCCTACATTATTTAGCAGAGATTGACTAACATAAATTATTTTTATGCATTCTTTTACATTATGTAACTTTTTCAAAGACAAAAAAAATCAAAAAACTTTGAATTTTAGATTTTTTCTATGACTTACCATGATTTAAACTTTGAATGTTGTAAAATAACTTGGAGAAATATAAAACGGCAAAGATCTAAAACGCTATACTTTCAGATAGGTAAATGCTTGCATTAATTTATTCTATTTACGTTAAGTTTAGTTTTTCTTAAATGTGTTTACATTTATTTACAAGAACATTGCCACTAAATATCAACGTTTGCAAACATAACTTAAAATATTTAATTTACAAACCAAATTCTTTTTACTCTATACGTATCGTTAAAACCAATGCAATAGCAACCACACGGCTTTAAATATATATTCTTTTAAATTTTATAATTGTGGCGCACGGAATAGTTTTAAATTATGTTTTCATAATTTATTATTCTGTGCGGTAATAGCGTACGAAAATCAGCTTACGTCAAGTGTGGTAATTGCAAAGTCATCATAATTACATCTTACATCAAAATAGTTTGTAATGAAAATCATTATGAACATGCAATATATGACGTCAAATTCGTCAAATGTCACAATAAATAGATTAAGTTGTTCAATTGTGAATGATTACATTACTGTAATATATGCTGCACATTTATAAACAACGTGTTTATTAATTGGCAGAAACAAGCACATTATTACGATTCGTATCGACATTGAACTTTTATTTGCTTAGTTTGCAAATTTGAGTTTAAATGTCAAAAAAAAATACCTACTTATCGAATAATAGCTGCTAATTTGTTATGTTTTACATAAAATGTAATTATTTGTATTGTTTGTTAATTTTGTTTATTGCGCATCAATTATTCATATTAACAAAAAAACTTCTCATAAAATCAAATTTTAAGAAAATCGTATATTTACTGTCTAGTTTGCTACTTGTTACAAAGTTTATTGTTATTAATGTTATTATTTAAAACTAAGCTTATAACTGTTATTAAAGTTATTGATTTTGTATACTTTAGGATTCTACAAACATGTCATTTTTACTTGTCGTTTTTTATTTTATATTCTCTTAAATTTTGTCTGGTTATTTTATGCAAATCCAAATTACATTTTTCATGATTTTTTTAATGTTATTAATTTTAATCTTAATCTTCTTTGTTATTATTATTTAACTCTGGCGGGGATTATTATTCAAACAAAATTTCTAAAAAGTAAATGTTTTAAAAATTTTCGAATGAACACGTTTAATTGGCAAATGATTTAATATAATGATTGTTATAAATACCACTAATTACCTTTTTTTATCTTTTTATTTTGTTCACTATCTATCTAATAATTAGCAAATTATGTATTTAACGTTTTCTGCAAATGTATTAATGTTATTAATTTAGCAAATTAGAACGTTAGCATGCATCGTTGATTAAACAAATTTGTGGAGATTGTGAATAATACACGTGTTAAATTTAATTCTAATATATAAATGAAAATGCGTATATTTAAATGTTATTAAAATTAAAATTGAGCAAAATAAAGCAATGTTAGGGTTACTAATGGATCACCAAGTATCTACATTAAATCTACAACCAAAAAAACATTGTGAATTTTATAATATTATTGAGTCAAATCACAATGACGAATAATGACATTACAACTATACCGAGGTATATAAACTAGAACAAATATGAACGTACGATTTTAGTATTTAAGTTAATTGCAATATCTTTATTAAAGTTTTTTTTAATCGAAAATTTTGAATTATTTTTTTATTAAAGTATTTAATTTGTATTTTTATGTAATTTTTTTATAAACTCTAAATTTTGCCCAATGCAATAATAAAAATGTGTAATGACCTTTATGGATTTTAATATTTACACGTTTTTAACGTTTCGTTTTAACAAGATATAGAGGCGCAAAATTAGCTGCTTAAATGTCTTATGTACAGCGCAGATTTTAAATAAAAACTTTATTCAAAAATAATGGTTGCGAATATTAGAAAATTCCCATCCGGGCACTAAGTTTCGAATTACTCGAAATATTAATCCTATAAGCAAATACCAAATTTTCTTATAAGCACTCACACTGGTTACCCTTGAAACTTTAAATAGTTACTATATCATTGAAATGATCTCACATAGTAGTTTCCGTTCTGTATTAGAATTTATCCTCATTTCTTAAACTTAGTTACGTCTTACTTAGACTTAAGTAAACATAATGGCTAATTTAGAAGAAATTGCGTTGTTAGCTATAGCAGAACTTCTTGTTAAAGCTATAAAACTTAGCTAAGATATCACCGCGCTTATCGCTAAAAACCAAATTAATTTTCTTGAAATATTAAAAACATTGAAACAATGTTTGACAAATTACTTAGATTAACTAAAAATGTATTAATTTACAAGATTCATACTTATTACTCTATTCTAAGTCATCGGCGTTAAATAACAAAAAAAGTTTCCTGACCTCAAAGTATTAAGATTTATCCTAAATCAGTTAGAAAAAATGTAGCTTCTTACTGAGTTACAGAGTGCTTTGATTAAAATTTAAAAATAATTTTTGGCCAGTATTTTAAAACTATTTGACGTATCCTTGTTATACCTGGCAGGAAGCGTAGATATTATACACCTTATTAAATTATTGTTTAACTACGTAGGGTATTATACTGTGTGTACTTGTTTAGGCGGCTTAAACATATATCAGTAGAGTGGTTCTTAACACCAACGACATAGACATTTGTACAAACATTAACAATAATTTTAAAAATACGTATAAAGAAGTATAAATACGTATAAGAATGTCAATAATTAAAATAATTGTAAATAACAAAATTACTGGTGTACAAGAGAAACAATTGACATGACGTGCATAATCAAAAATTTATTTTGAATGTCAAGGTAATCACTGAAACAAAAAATATTGCGAATTTAATAATCTTATCTAAAGCTGATTTGCAACTGTAAAAATCAAGTTGTTGTATACGTGACTTAGTTTATTAGTGTCGTTATTAAAATTTATGTTGTTTTAGTATACGTTATTGAATATCATTTTTGATATTAACCTTTTTTTATAGTTACTTTCTCTTTCTAAAATTTTGGGATTGTTAAAGTCAAAGTTATGCCCCGTATCAATATAATGTAATAATAACGCAGTTTCACTTTTCTTTTACAATCATTCTATGATTATTTTGGTTCGATTTGAAACATTCATAATTTGGTGTAAGTAACAATATCAACGTAACAAAATCAAAAGAGAGGTGTATATGTTCGGGAGCTCATTTCGGACCTGAGGAACTGAAACATGAAAAAACACGGTCAGCTAAACTATCACAGTACTCAGTCTTTCACTGGTCACGGATGTTTCGGTACCTTCCTGGCCGGCGTCCGCAAAAAAAGAGCTATCTTGTTTTTTGCGCGGGAATGTAGTAGACGATCCCCACCATACTATTTTTCAGTGTTACTTTTGGAAAACGGAAAGAGAAATGATGCAAAAAAAATACCACTTAAATAAACAAAATAGAACTCATATCATGTTAGCAACTGAAACATCATAGGAGGAGGTAAACGTTTTTTTTACAACAATTTTCCGCAAGAAAGAAATTAATTGGAAGAAGTGGTGCAAAAAAAGCTAAGGGAATAATAAAAAAAAACAATCTGTTACTTGTCACTTTAGTTATAGTTCTATTTCTAGGACATCTACACCGATTTTTAATTCCCTGTCTATATTAATTTATATTTACTAATATCATTGAATAATAAATGTAAGAAGAAATGCAACTTAAGGGGCGATATCGTATCGACTGTTTGGATCGAGATGTAGAGGTCGCCACGTTTGTATTGGATCGAGATTTTTCAGTTCGTGCGTGTCTGTCGACTTGTAAACTTCGGTATTGAATTGAAAGTTTTTCTTGGGTTAACATTGCGATACGATTTTTAAAATTCTGGTAGTATTAATGTTTGTTTGAACTTTTGTTTAGTTTAAGTGTAAATATGTTTTTGATTTATTTTTAAAATGGGAAAAGTTACAAATCACGGTTGTGTTTATATTAATTGTAGAAAATAATAATACAAAAACAAAGGTACTAGTTTTCTTAAGTTTTTTATTAGTGATAAAGTGCGTGCTAAAAGAATGTTAGAAAAACGGTGGAAATATAAACATTGCCACAATGGACTTGGAAGATTTAAAACAAAGAAGATTTGTGAGAAGCATCTTCCCGGAAATAATGTATAACAACAAAGGAAATTTTAAACACACTGCAGTTCTTGTTCTACACCTTCAACCAGGTAAATATTTTAAAATTTTTTTTTTCTACCAAACGTTTAAAAATGGTTTAAATTAGCATCGGAGAATAGAGAGAAACTTAAAATAATTACTGTAAATCAGTAGCTGAGATCGCTATTATTTTCCACAATCAATGATCGCAATCATGGTATTTAGAATTAATTAGTAATCGACTGTTGCTAAAAAGTCGCTCGTGTAAAGTTAGTCAGAAATCTAGCCATAAACATTCGATTTTCGTTTTCCGGGATACAATAACGTTTGGAGTATTGAAAATCAACATATCTAAGTATTTTTAAATATTGTTTCTAAACAATAAATTAATTAAAATTTGTTCAAATTTAGATTTAAAAAAAATATTTACAAAAACTCACAGAAAATAGATACTCCTGTGATGTTTTTTTTCGACATGACGTGCTATTTGAATTCTGATGCAAACTTACGAACAAATAGTTTAAAGCATTAATAAACAATATATTAAAAAATAAGTGTTGTTCTTTCGTAAATTAAATGTTTCTATTTGAAATTGACCCTGAAAAGATTGTTGAGTAATTAGTCATAACTCGTGTTGATATTTGTCTCAAACATAAGATTTATGTATTAAAAATAAATTTGCAATTCTTTTCAAATACGTATTGTCATTTGTAGTTAATGCTTATTGTTTTTAACTTCCTGTGTTTTTATGATTTACCTTGGTGTTTATATAAAGCTAGGTTTTTCCCTAAATGCTGAATGTGTGACACAAATTTTACAAACGTTCTTTCCTAGAAGAGTTTTCTAATTCTATTTGAAAAGAATGCATTGTTAAATTTCTGTAAACAAAAAAAATATAACTCAATGTTTAAATGCATGTTACTTTTTTATTAAAGAATCTGTATGTGGTTTAAAATTCTTACGAGGAAAAGAGCAAAGGGGTTATTTACCTACTTACACAAAATTTTACGATTTTCCGTGAACTACCTGCATACTTAAAGTTTATTATACATTTATTAAAGTAAATATTATAGTGTTATATTAGTCTTATTTGTTTATGCGATAATTAAAAGTATTAATTTCTTTTCCACAACCGCGATTGTTATTTTATAAGCGATCAAAGATTGCGATCGTTATTGTACAGACGCTCGATATCGCGATCATTATTTTGCATAATGATCGATTCATCGTAATTGCATAATCGTTCTGGCCATTGCTTTAAATGTTTTTTGTTGATGTTGGCATATGTCGAATAAAAATATCGTTTTTGTAAATGTTAGGGCCGCGTTTCTTTAGCGCCTTGTCTAATAAATACTTAATTTTAAAAAGAAAAAAATTATAAACAAAATTCTTTTATGTTTATTTTAGCATGCTGAAAGCACTTCAATACAAATCAACAATACATATAATAATAGTTTATTTAACGAGTTCCTGTGTAAATTGGACGCTTTTTTTCTCCCAAGAGGGCATTTCCTCGAGGGAAAAAAACGTCCAATTTAGACAGGAACGAGTTGAATACAACATTTTATTGCTCGAACAGAGACTAGGAGGCCCACAGAATCTTAAAATATTTCAAAAATAATTTAACGTTTATGTTGACAAGTGTGCCAAAACTGTCAAAGACAGTTTACAATAGCGAAAAATTAAAATTTATGACAGTTAAGAACAATAAATATTTTTACAATTGTTTAAAAAAATCACTTAAAAATTTTGAAAATACTAATACTAATTGCATTTTCAAAACTTTATTTTTAAAATACTAACAACTTAAATTTTTTTTACTTTTTGGGCTTATTTAGTATAATTTTTTACAGAAGCTGTAATTGGTAATATGAACATCAACCTAAGATACTCAAATGTAGTAGTTTCTCAAACATATGGAAGAAAACGTCGATTGTTATTTATTGATGACGATCGTGAAGACGAATAAATTTATTCTTTCTACAGCTCCAGTTCGCTAAACGAAGGTATAAGTAGACAAGCAATAATACGTAATTTATTTAATATATGTTTTATAGTTGAAGATACGTCCTATAGTATTTTGAAGATACCGGAACGAAGCGTGTTCTCAAATTCGTCAAGCCGTTAAGTTTTGACTAAACTACGCAACATAGTGATACAAATGGATTCTCCGTCAAAAATCCTTTTAAGGGATGAATTGGTCAATTATTCTTTCAGAAATTTAACATTAATTTTAATTTAAAATTATTTAAATTACCAGTCCACTAATAACAAATTCGTTTACATATGTTTCGAGCTTTAAAATAATGATGCTCATCTTCAGAAAAGTCTACAAAAAATATTTACAACTTTTTTAAATACAAAAAATGTCATCAACATATCTTTTCCAAAATATTATTTTTTGTAAGAAAATTTGGTGTTCAGAAATATATTTACTTTCTAAATTGTTTAAGAAGATTTCAGTAAAAATAAGTGATAAATTTGATAATCAATTTTTGAACAAAATCTAGGTCTTTCAATGGGTTCTCCTTTATCACTTTTCTCAATTTTTAAGAAATTAAGTAAAGGTAACGATTTCAAGATTTTTTCTAATGAAATATTTATTTAATTTTAAGCTACTTAAAGGTAGTAAAAAATAAAGCTATTTTTAAGCTGTATAATTGTTTCTGAAAAATGGTTTACAGTTCCTTTAGAGCTTCTTTAAAGCTTTGCTAGTACCACAAAGAGCTGTATAAGCCCAATTTTAATGCATTAAAGGAGCTTCTAACAGCAACATAACTGCCGGAATTTTTAGCTACTTAAACGCTTCATGGGGTTTTAGGTTTTTTCACAAACCACTTAAAAGTGTTCTAAAGAGTAACTTTAAAAGCTAAAGTAGTTATAAAAAGTCAGTTTTAGCTGCAATTTGCTCACTGGGAAATTCTTGAATTACTAGAGTTCATTTATATTAAAATATCAAATACAATTTTTTTTGTTGAACTAGCAAACCAATTTCAATTACGATTTTAAACTTAAATTTTTTTAGATTTGTTTCTAAATTGCACCATCTTCCTTTTTAAAATAATTAACATTTAATATTTTGTAAAACTTACATTTTTAATTATCTAGTTACAAATTTTCAGATTTGAGATTGTTCGAAAAAATGTAAGTTAAACTTTGTAATCTTAACTTTTTATAAGTTTTATAATTTATTATTGGTGGACTGGTAATTTGAATAATTTTAAAATTGACGAATAATAACAATAAATCCTCATAACAATTTTCTTTTAATTTAATTTCCATTGTTTTAGTTATTTCTATGTTTTCGATTTATATTTTACAAAAATCAATAAATATTTGAATATACATATTTTTTTGTTTTCTTAAATATAAAGCATGATATTGTTTAAGTTTATTTGACATTGACTTGTGTCGTAACAATACAAGCTATTGTTTATGATATTAACCTGTTTTGAACAGGTAAACGGTAAAGTAAACACAAATATAAGAAAAGGTTTTAACTGGTACTTCATAAGAAATAAGTAAGTTCGCAAAATAAAAACCACGATTTTGCAGATGGCAGCAGGTCTTAGTCTATTAGTTTATGAAAAGAGGGGGTACAGACGGGTAAAAAAAAGAGAAACAAGAGAGATAAAACTACAGTACGATTTTTCACACTAGTTGCGTCTCTTCTTAAATTATTACTCAATGCTAATATGTCATACCCAGCTGGAGTATTTGGAGTTATGTAAAGGTAAAGTAAATTAATTGTATCCCACCTTACATAACTGACCGTGATGAAGGCGACTTGAGCCTGCTGTGGCAGGCCAACGCCTTTTTTTTAAAGAAAAGGTGTATATGGTAAATTGATTTTTACATATTTAAGTAAAGCATGCTGTTTACGCCAGTAAACACATTTAACCCCACTTAAAGGTAGGCGAGGGTGGTGCATAAAAATTAGGTAGCATGGGAAATGCAGGGACAGTCTTTTAAGGGCAGTGTACATTTTATAATCTGAAAGAAATGTAAAGTTAATTTAAAGTTGTATTTAATAAATAAAATCAACAAAGGTCCTTCGAGTATTTTAATTTAGTAGGAAGCTTAAAACGGACCCCTGTCATCTGTAAGACAGCAGTATTGGCCTATTTCAGGACGAAGCTTAGTACGTAAGCTAATTTATAAATGCGTAAAATTTTACCGAGCATCCCCTAAGTCTAGTAGTGAATTGATGGGCCACTTACCAAAAACTCGCGTAGAGTCAGCGAGGCCATTTATTAATTGCGGGCTCGATTTTTGCGGTCCTTTTCTGACAAAAGAAGGTCGCGGTCGCGGCAAGCGTAGCGTAAAGGCGTACATATGTATCGGTCTTTATTTGCTTCGTAACGAGGGCTATTCATTTGGAGTTGGTATTAAGCACTGATAGTTTTTTAAACGCATTTAAACGATTCATTTCTCGTCGCGGTCATGTATCCAATATTTATTCGGATAACGCAACCAACTTTGTTGGGTCCAACAACGAATTACAAAAATTATATAGATTGTTGCACACTCAAGAATTTAAAAATAATTGTATAGAAAATTTAACAAAGGCTAACATTACTTGGCACTTCATACCACCCAAGGCACCAAATTTTGGTGGGTTGTGGGAAGCAGCCGTAAAATCTTGCAAGTTTCATTTAAAGCGAGTTGTTGGTGAAAGTATTCTGACGTATGAGGAATTGTACACAGTATTAACTCGAATAGAAGCCTGTTTAAATTCCCGACCGTTCATTCCATTATCCTCCGATCCCAACGATTTAACAGTTATCACGCCTGCTCACTTCCTTATCGGAGACTCATTGACTTCTTTCGTGGAACCCGACTTAGGACAACTAAAATTAAATGTGTTGTCAAGATGGCAATATGTAGAAAGACTTCGGCAAGATTTTTGGAAGCGTTGGTATAAAGAGTACCTTCACCAGCTTCAACAACGATCAACAAACAAGATTAAATCCCCAAGACCTATACAAATTAACGATATGGTAGTCGTAAAAGAAGATCAGCTGCCACCGCAGAAATGGGCTCTTGGCCGTGTCGTCCAACTACATCCCGGTGGTGACGGATTAGTGCGCGTAGTGACAATAAAAACTACAAATGGTTTAATAAAACGGTGCATCGCCAAAGTGTGTGTGTTACCCATAAACTTGTGACTGATATGTAAAAATTTTGAAGTATAAACTAATGTAGTTATTTAGATTTAAATCCTATGCTTTTATTTGAAAGTTATTCTTTCAAGGCGGGGAGCATGTTTACGCCAGTAAACACATTTAACCCCACTTAAAGGTAGGCGAGGGTGGTGCATAAAAATTAGGTAGCATGGGAGAAGCAGGGACAGTCTTTTAAGGGCAGTGTACATTTTATAATCTGAAAGAAATGTAAAGTTAATTTAAAGTTGTATTTAATAAATAAAATCAACAAAGGTCCTTCGAGTATTTTTATTTAGTAGGAAGCTTAAAACGGACCCCACGTTAAGTAACCTACACATGCATTGCATGACTAGCCAATATAGGTGACGCTATATTATCCATAGCAATACCAAATTGTACATTTTGTAATCAAATGTAAAATAACTTGATTCAAAAAGACTCAGTGATATAGAATAAATCAACTAATTCTAATCTCGTACACGCTCTTTAAGTTATTCAAATATTTATTTATGAGTTTAACAATCAGATTTTTGATGATGGTGAATAAAAATGTAACATCAGAAGATATAATTTTGTAATTAAACGGTATAGTTACATTTTTGGTTTTGTCAATTAGCAAATAAGAGTTCTTTATGTTATGATCAAATATGTAGGAAATCTAAGCATTGCAATAGAAATACATTTAAATAACTGATACGTGAGAGCTCATATACAAGAAACAATTGGTCTAACAGAATGATCATATTTATGTATTTTAATTAAGCCATAGAAGTTTGGAAGTGTGATAGTGTAAGTGACAAGTTTTTTATAAGTAATAAAGTCTATGTGTTCATTGTCATATAATTGTCTAGAGAGTTTTTTGTTTGTATTTTGATATTTGTTTGTAGAATCTACGTTAATATTTTTGTATATGTTATCGTCATTCAGTAAAGTCAATATTTTCTTGATATTCGTCTTTATGTATAATAACTATAGCATTGCGTTTGTCAGGTTTTGTAATAAGAATGTTCTTGTCTGTTTTAATAAACTTTCGTGTAGATGTCACTATAATGGTAATTTAAACGTTTTGTGGTATTCGACATTTTCGTGCTTTATTGTTTACAAAGTTGGTGATCACATTGACAATTTTTCCCCTTAATCTTTTTCTTTTCTCTTCATGATGATATGTTATATGTCTTTCGTATCTTTTATTAAATTGATATAGGTGTCTTATTGTAATAGTTACATATTTATTTGGGGGATAATGCTTACATTAAGCTACTTTGTCAAACAACTGTACATCAGTCAAATTCTATATACAACCCTGTTGAGTAATATTGAAGTTTCAGTTTTGTCGTGTGTATAATTTTTGAAATTAACTTTTAAGTTTGTTTTTATCACTTAATGAAATATATTTTTGTTTATGATTTAATATTTTAAGAAAAATTTAAAAATCTATTTCCTGAAGTACCCTATGTAATTTGACTTTTCAATCATTGATCATTTTTTTATAGTTATGTATCTGCCAATATGTTATACTAATTTCAATATTGATGACCAATTTATTGAAATTAATAATTAATCTATCTAACTTATTACTAAAAGGAGTGCGTTCAGCTTGTATAAAAATCTTATTGTCGAACGCATAAATAAATATTAGAATGACTTCAAAAGCTATACGACATTAGAATTAATTGATTTAGTCTATATCAATGAGTTTCTAGCTAACTATTTTAATTATTGACATTTTTATATATATATTTATAATTTTTGATACGATTCTTACAATTATTGTTAATGTTGGTACAAGTGTCAATATTGTTGGAGTTAAGGACCACTTCACTCTAACTTTTTCGTGTTTTGTACCTAACATGGTATTAGTTGTTATGTGCATATTTCAGTAATCCGAAGAAGTGCACACTTCATGCACAAAACGTTGGCGTAAAGAAAACTGTGATTTATTTATCCCTTCTATCGAAGAACAGTATAAAATCCTTTTTAGTAAAATCAATATTAAAAGAAGAATGAATCAACATTTTAAATATTGAATGCAATATTGAACATCAACCGGTTTACATGTCTATTCATCGGAAATGTAAGGTAATTTTTCATCCAAAAAACACCTTTACTATGAAAATCATTATGATTTTATAACCACTCATTTTCCTAGTAGAATTACACAATTTTTCCTAGTAGAAATAAAAAATTTAAATCAGTGCGAGCATCAGTGTATGCATGAAATTAATTTTATTTATAAAAAATAGAACTTTGTGTTAAGAGTGTATAACTTTTGCTTGTAAACATAAATTATGTTACGTATATAATTCTTTTTCTTTTCTATTTGTTTAGTACAGCGAGTAAGCATACTAAAACCACTTTGTATATGCATGTACTGAAGTAAAGTCAAGTTTATATTATAAAAATTTTACATTGTTTGTATAGATTAGTCATACTTTTGTTTCAATAGTAAAGTTTAGTATAATTACAAATATTATTGGTTGTTGACAAGCTCAAATCTCTTTACTGAACAATATATGGTTGATTAAAGCCAAAAAATTCTTTTGGTTCAGCAAGTCCATATGCTTCTAGATTTGGAAACTATAGTGTGAGTAGTAGCTTTTCTGTTTTGTTTAGGATACCGCATACGCAACTTTGGTCCTATGCGTTGCATACTAAATCTAATTAAAAGTGTGTCAATATACGATACAAAGTCGTTAAACGATAACAGCACAAGTTTAAAAGTAGTTGCACGTTACCGCAACGAAACAGTACAACTTTAAATAATTTGTTATATAAATTATGTTAAGCGAACGGTTCGCCTCCTGGTATGTGATAATTTTAGATTTTAATCAAATTAATGATTCCTTCTTTTAGGAGGTTGGATGAAAGCAACTACTTCAGTAATTTGCGACGTTTCGTGTTCTGGATGAACACTTCATCAGGCTCGCTCACACTGAGTCAAGTAATTTTTTTCTAAAATGATTGAGTTGAAATTAGTACATTTAAATTAAAATTAAAAGCGTGATCTGATTTCATACATCGTGCACTATTGATAGTGATAGTGTTCGGATTTAATTTAATTTAACGTTCTAGTTAAACCAAGTAAATATTTGCCTTATTCAATAATTACATTTTAAATTCACAAAATGCCTTACATTATTTATTAATTTATTATGTTTGAGAATATGAGAAATTTTATTTGTACAGATATACTATTACCACACAAAATAATTTAGTTGCTATAAAGCGTTTAAAAATAAACCAGAAATACTAAAGTATTTATAACACAATACAGATAGATCAAAGATTAATAGTTAAAAAAAGAAATTATTATATTTCTTACACAAGTTATTTTTTACGTAAGTTTTAGTAATTATTTTAATTTTCTATTAATCAATTTACAAAGTTATTTACTAAAAATAGGCACATATGACATTGCCAGAACTCATCAACAATCATATCAGTTGCAAACACAATGAAACAAACAAATTATGATAAGAAACAAATATTAAATTTAATGAGATTGTTATAGAGTCTTGCAACTATCAATAAATAACAAAAAACAAAAAGTTGATTAATAACTCATTACTTTTGATTGTAAAAGTTTAAATATTTTCTATATTTTTTAATAATAAAAATAATTAAAATGAAAAAGTTTAATAACACAATTACAACGTTTAATAATATATAAAAACAACTTAAACAATCAATACCTGTTTTTCTTTCTAATTTAAAATGAATAAATTAACACCATTTGCAATACTATTTCTTTTAAGTTTATTTATTACCAATAATTATTGTAGTGATAATTATAATTTTTAATTTCTAAGTTTTAATGAACGCAAAGTTAAAGCACTATTACGGCATCTAAATAAATTTTTGTGTGTGTATGAGTTTTAATATTTACATATTATAAATGAAAAACAAATTAGTTTGAACCAAATCTTTTTTCAATAAATTAAAATGTCATAAAAGTATGTTATAAATATTTGTTTTTGTTAAACGTTTATTTTAAAGGAAATTATGCAAATAATTTATTTTTTATTAAAAATTTTTTGTTAAGTTGTTTATGTAAAAATTTCATAAAGATAAAAAAGTTTTTATAAGTTACTTTAGATTATCTTTCAATTCTTTGTATATTGCTTTAAAGTTTTAGTTTTTATTAGAAACAAAATAATTATAAATAACAAAATTTTATAATGTGGTTTTATTAAACAATTGAGTTTTATCAAATTTTTTTAATACAAAAACTAAATAAAATTTTATTTTCATGTTAATCTGGTTTAGCATAAACAATTTTTGGATCTTTAATTAATTTTAATAAAATTAAAATCTTATGGTATTGATAAAGCTTTATTCAAAATTTATTTTACAATAACTTTATTACCACTTATGTTTAAATGAAATTTTAGTACGTATTTTTATTTTTAAAATATAACAGATAAAACAATATAAATCACAAAACAATTATAATTGTTTTACAGTTTAAAATAATTGATAATTACTATTGCTATTGATCTTTACTTCTAATCTAAGGAACATAAAAGAATGTATTATTTAAATACAATTAACGATGTTACAACGATGTTATATTTTAAAAATGCAAAAAGCCTTAAAATATAAATTGTGTTTAAATGTTATAATGTCCGAATAAATTTTGAATTGTTAAATCAAAAGTTACAATTTGACATTGATAAAGTTTTGTATTTTGTTACACCGTGAATCAGATCTGATTTCGCGATTTTGTTTATTGAGTATTTTACTTGGTTTGTTGAAAATTCCAGTTGTAATTTATGTTTCCCTTCTGAGATATAATCGTAATTAAATATATTTTCGCCGTTTGTTTATTTTAAGTTGGTTCAAAAGTTCTTTGTTCAAGTGCATTCTCAGTACAGTCGTACTTTGATTTCTTTGTGTCAATCGTTTAGATTACGTGGAAAATTAAGTCATTATCTTAATTTATTAGGCAGTTTAAATTCTTGTAATATAATATTTTGTCAATTTGACATTTTTACGTATAAGCCAAATGCCGTGTCCAAATGCTATGAATATAACGTAATGGGGACTGATTGCCTTCTTATCGCACTTCTTAATGAGATTGTTTTCCTTCTTGAAGTTTCGAACACAGCCTTTGTGGAAAGGGTAGTCGAAAAAGTTGATATATAGATGTGATTTTGGTAAATGAAGAGTCCGAAGTTAGTTGGTTGACAGTCGTTTAAAATGTAGTTATCGCGGGTGATAATTCACCTTTTCTAGTGGTAGATGTGGAGTTACCGCAGAAGTAAATGAAAATGGTTTAGTGATTCTTTAAGTGGAAAACAAAACTTTCCTTTTCGTAATTACGGTTCATTGAGATCACTGTTTTCTGATTTAATTTAGCATGTATCGTCAAGTGAATTTGTGCGTGAGTTTGTTTCGCATTCTCATCTCTTTCGCCTTGGGGGCGGATCAATAATAAATCTTCCGTTGGTAAATTACTCACCTGGATTTGGTACCCTATCGAGGTTCCAGACGACGTCAGCTGGCCTACGCTAACCAAGCTCGACTTCAAACAATTCAAGGTTTTACATTGGACCGTTGACTAAAGAAATGCAAAGATAATGTAAGGAAGATGCAGCACTCCGTGTGTTAAAAATCGTATAATTTTTCGACACTATGGACATCTATGTTTGTCCTAAGAACTATTTTTGTTGAATTATAGAAATCTACACTGTAGCGCCATCTCATAGTTATATTAATTAACATAAATACATATATTTAAATTTTATAAATAAAACACTTATTTCAATTTAAAATACAATTTATTTATGTAAAAATTGTTAACAAAATCAGAATAATAAAATACATACAAAATGTATACACAATACTACAGAATTGTTTGGCTGTATTGTTGATAATCAATTTTTTCAATAATTGGTTGTTATACAATTAGTTATTTTAACAAACATGAGTTGAATAATGAAAAAAAAACTAAATATAGTTATGAACAATGTGCAAGAGTTGTTTAAAAAATTAGTTTTGGGTCATACGTAGATTCCATTACAAAATTGATGTTTCTTATTAATCAAATGGTTTCTATCTGAACGATTAATTTGATTAGTAATTTATCTCAACAAAAGTCTTGTATTTTTTAGTAAAAAACAATATTTATTTATTGAATAAGTAATTTTGTAGTGAAATTTCCAATTGATTAAAAAGAAAGTGAATGCTTTTTTCCATTAAATTACATTATCTCAAGGAGTGCAAGGACGGATATGAAATAGATAGGAATTTGTCAACTATAGGATGAGGGCGTAGGTCTATGACCTGCAAAAATTTGGAAACTGAATTTTTAAGTTGGGAATGAAGAAAGGTTTGTAAACAGATAAATTGGAAAAACCTTGCATTTCTGGAGTTTTTTTTGAATTTTTGGTTTTAATAATTTAGATTGAATATTATGAATTACCCTTTTCTAATAATATTTTTTAGATGTATTTTTGCACTCACTTGATGCTGAACGTTGATATCAATTTCTACAAATTACAAAAGTAAAATCTTTTCTATTTACAATGTCATTATTTACCTGCTAGTTGTGAAGTATCTGCTACTTCTTCAGCTCGGTCAGTACTCACAAGTCTTGCAGCACACTCAGTAGATTTCACAAGTTTACTATAAGTTTTTGTAGGTAGTGTGCCAAGGTAACACTCGAAGGTGGAGTAACAGGTCGAGTTTGTCCACTCTTTTCACATGGATCTGTTTAAAACAAATAGTTATGCATATTAAATAAAGCATGTATTTAATCTTACCATTTGGAATTGCATTGCGACACAACTCGGTGCACGAAGTATTGACAAAAGCAATACATTGGAAATGGGTAGCGCACACACCATAATTTTTTAGCATGCTATGTTATAAGTTTTAAATCTTCACGCTGCACTCATTTACTCCTTAGTAAAGTAAATTGTATGTGAAACGAGGGACATCCACTAACAATGCAATCACTCTACAATAGTATTAAACAATTAGTAACAGACCAATTTACATTATCTATTAAAACTTACCTTATTTGATTGTGTTTAAATTAATTTTAGATCAACAAATACAAGAAATTTTTACTTATTTATGGTTAAGAAAGCAAAATAATCGCTGAATATGCTGAATTATGGGCGGAATAAACGCGAAATAAACTGAACGCCATCTGAACGCAAATGACATCATTGAAAGGTTTTTGTCTTAGCTGTAAATAATCACAAATGTCAAAATAATTCGTAGGACACTCATAGATGGCTCAGAAAATCGTGTTGTACATAAAATTTGTATGAAGCGAATACCCCCTGAAGAAATGTATAAAGACTCGCAACGGCATGGTAAAAATCGTACCGTATTACTATCTCACTTTTGTAACTCCCTGCACCCCGCTTTCTACAAACTTTACTCTTGGATAGTAGCGACGCAGTTTTTTGCAACGCCAACTAAACTGATAAGACGGGTGAAAGACCGGTTAAAAATAATATTTGGAATGTAATAACAATAATAAAATTTTCGTTTGTTGTATGTAACAGATATCGCTGACTGATATAACATTTTTTTAGATAACGGTATGTAATTTGATCAGTTGAAAAAATAATGCTTGTAGGAATATTTAAAAAAATTGAGTTCGTATGCCGTTAACTGAACAAATGTTACACATAGGCGTACTGTTCCTAAGGATAAAAGAATTAGAAATTTTAGTTAAAATGGGATAAACACTTTTTTCATTTTATTCTGGTCTTAAACGCATGTATGGAATATCTACAAAAAACACTTTGCTAAGCAGATATAAAGAAAAAAAAGTTAAAAGTCTAAATATATCTACTAACTACAAAACAGAATATCTTTTTTTGGTTATTTAAAAGCAATATGTTTTTTTACAACGAAAAATTATGTGTCTACACATAACTAAATCTAATCTAACGAAATAATAAAAACTCACATGTAAGAAATGTAAGTACCCTATCCTTTTTTTCTTTTTCTTATAACATACGTATAACTTTTTTTCTTCTATAAAAAACTTTGTATTATAGTAGTGAATAGTTTTTATTCAGAGAAATGAAACATTTGGAATTCTAACTTACTTAAAATTATAAGTAACTTTATTTATTTTTTAGGTGCTATACCGGCCAAACCTTCTTGTTTATGTACATTTTTCACCATATGACACTTTTTATCATAATTAATCATATTACTTTATCAACACATTATTTAAAAAAAACTTTATATTAGAAATTTTAAAAAAAAATCAGGCTAATCATCTTTACGATAAAATTCTGACTTCGATGTGGCTTGACACTAATAGATGCTCTCTTATTCATTTTTACGTACTTTTCCGATTCTCATTTAAGTGTCTATGTATTTCATTAAATTTAAAATATGTTGTTGATGAGGTACACATAATACAGGCGTATCTGACGAAAACCAATTGGAACACTGTTGTAAAATTGTTTTTAAGTCAGTCTATGTTTTTGCTAACATTCATGCCACATTTATGTTTATCAAACGATGTATTAAAAGTCTGTGAAAGACATGATACAATATTAGCAAATTCATCTGAAGGTCTTTTTAAAAATTGTATATTATGTCCACTAAAATAATCTTTGTACATTAAGAATGCTTCATTTTTGTTTATGAAATCATTTCCACTTTTGGTAAGAGTATTAGCACAAATTTCACAATTGAATTTTTTTTTAATACTATGTGCTAAATAACCGGCCACGTATATATTTGAACAAGATTCTAAGGTACTTACGGCAACATTGCTTAAATCGTCCTTTTTTTCCGCTTTCAAAAAATGCATCACCTTTAAATTCTTCATTGTTGTTATCACTAGCATTAACTGGCACACCTAAAGAAATACTTTGAACTGGCTGATTGAACGTATTTGAAACATCAAGTTCTTGTATGTCTGTATTCAAAATTTCATTGTCTTCATCAATTTCACAATTGCCGCTATTACAGCCATTTGTAGTCTTATGTTAATATTTTGTTGAATTGCTATGCGACATTGTTGAACTGTAGGGGTAGGATTAAACCCTCCCCTGTTTCTAACAACCGAAAAAAAAATTTCTAACTGATCCTGATTTAAAAAACCAGTTATCAAATATTTTATATTTATACTCCACAATAAAAGAATTGATTTTATTGTCCACTGAAATCCGTCTAAGCAGTAGATATTGTTCCGTTTTTTGTTCTTTGCTTTTTCGAAAACTTCTATGTTTTTAAAATACTGTAATCCATCTTGCAATATCTTTTCTGTTTTACTATTGTAAATGGATAACGGACGCCTATATGGGTTAGGATCGCTCAAAACCCTACTATTTAGTGCGTCAAAAATGTTATTCACAGTTTCGATAAACTCTGCAGTATCTAGAGATGTGGAACTAACGAGTTGTTTAGTTGACGCAGCTGTTTTAATTGCTGCAGCAACGGTATGCGAAAAAATTTGTGCCGCATACTTATCTCTCATCTTTTGAAAATTTGTGGGCATAAGTTGAAGTTATTTTTACCATGGTTCTAGTAGTAAGACTCTGTTGATCGATCTCATATGTTTTTGTTATATCGGTCCATGCAATAGGTCTATTGTTAACAACAAATCGAAGTCTCGTATTCATTAAATTATTCCTCAAACTTTTTAGTAAGTGGGGCACGTCGAATAAAGTAAATAACTTTTGTCCATCAATGTCTATCACTGAATTTTCTTTAGTGGCGTTTAGTAAATTGAATGCATGACGATTATTCGACCCTTGATCGCATACTAAAGTCATTGGTTTAAATGTCATTTGTTCCAATTTTTTAACAACATGTTTAATAAGTTGTTGTAATAAATTGCTGCTGACAGGTCCTGCAGAAACAAAATAGCAAAAAGGTATTCTCCAATTATGCAGCAGTCCACGAATATAAAACACTAACGCAGTATTTGCTAATTTATTATTTCTACCCAGCGAGGCTAGATCATGGTAACATTCCTCAAAGTCTCCAGATTTGTTAAACTCTAACTGTCGTTTCAACGAAATCTCATCAAACAGCACCACACACATTTTTTCTCTTTCTTCCATAGTCTTTGCTTTTAAGTACAGCTTTTTGGTTAAACTGTTGTTGCATCCTGTTCTTAAATTGATAACTTTTAACCATGATTGAATTGTTCTTATTGCAGGTAATATCAATTTAAGATTATACAACATAAATTTATAAGCCGATGGAGACTTGTAATGTAAAGAAAGGCTTAATTGTTGTTCGGCTTTTGTCCATTTGGCGCCTTTCTTATGAAATAACTGCATATTTACAAATACTTAAAATATGTGCTTTTACCTAATAATAAATTATTAAGCATCGCACCTACACTAAAAGAATTTTTTTTCTTCAATCTATACGCTTGCGAGAATTTGGCTTTGTATTTTTTTTCTGCTCATTTAATTTACTTGACAATATTTTACACTGTTTTTTCAATACTGCTTTGGTAGGAGATTCCATTGCAAAAATTCGATCACTTAATTTTGAAGGTGAACTATCCGTGCTGGAACTAGTAAAGGTAATTCTTGGTAAATGCAATTTATGTAAATCGGTTGTTAAATTATCATCATCTGAACTGCAAAAAGAGCGTTTCCTTTCATATGTTTTAAGGGGCTGAGGTAAGCCACTGCTCGAAGGTTTAATAATATCACCATTTTTAACAATTAATGCAGATGAACACAATGCTTCATCTTTATCTATAAAATTAAATAATATTTGATTAGATTGTAATATGAGTGCCAAGGATGTTTAAAAATTTTATCAATAAAGAAACAAACTGCTTAGGTACCTTTTACTGTAAATATTTTAGGAACTGCATGTTTTCTTAACAAATTTCGCTTATTGTTTTTAATAATATCTTCCGGACAAAGGTGTTTTTCAGAAATTAGTTTATTTTTTAGGTCGTTAACGTCCATAAGTGCAATTTTGATATTTCCAAAGTTTTTTTTCCACTCCTCAGCTATTTTACAGTTTTTCACAGGAAATTTAAAGAAACTAATGTTTTTATGACCTTTACTACTTTTAAAACAGTTATTGTATATACAAATATGGTTCGCCGTCGTATTCATTTTTATCGGCATAAATATAAGTACGATTGTTCAGTCAACGCTACGATGTAAACACTACAACTGCCGGCAATGAACTAAAATCTCGGATCCTAAATATACGATGGCGCCCCCTATATCTCGGACCCTGCAGTGACTACCATTTTTAACATAGGCTTTGCGAGTCTTTACACATTTCTTCAGTCAACGATTGGACGTAATTGTGAAAATTTAAGAATACAAATTTTCGTTTTTATTAATAACGAATTATTTCGTCTTTTATATTAAAGTAAGTTTATTTAAGTAATGCGCCCACGGCCGTGATTTTAGATAAATTAAGATTTACTAATTTGTGCTTTATTTTATTTCTTTAAATTCTATATTTTGTATTTTATTATTTTGTTTTTGTGCATTCATTCAAATAACTTTAAATTTGTTATTTTTTATTTTTATCAAACGTTCATTTTACGTATTTTTTTTGTTTGTTTTGTTTTGGTTAATTTTGTGAATTTCAATACCAGTATTTTATTTGATTTTATTATTACTATTCAAGTTTGTTTGAACCTTTTTTTTTTATTTCAAATAAATGTTAAATTGTTAAATGTAAAGAGCTTTTAATTCCGTCGGCCTCCGCGTGTGTAACTTTATTAATTTATTTCAGATTTTAGTGAGATACACTCTAATAAGGTAAGTACCTTTAGAATGTATCCTTCAGGAGCGGGCTTGTGGTTGGCAAGGCCAGAAGTCCATTAAGCTTTACTCTTTCCTGGCGCCCTTTGATTTCGACATTATTACTTTTCGTTTTTGTGTTTTCGTCAAGTTTACCCAAATCAATCACGAAATTTTAATTATAACCCACCCTGTCTCCACTGAGCAGCGGCACAACATTGTTTATGTTACCTCATTTCAGGCAGTGACATTGTTTCAACTTTTGCATGTAACAACACATATAACAGGATCTATAGAAATGCATTACGAATTATTGATATGCAGTAGATTCAAATATAAAGTTTCTGTAGAAAAAGTGCAAAAAGACTTAAAATTCTAAGAGCAGTATTGAAGCTAACCTTGACCTAAAAATCTACTGATATTTTAATGCCAAGATCTCATGGACTTGAACCTGAATAAGATTCATTGTTTAAACATGGAATCATAGTTGGGCATAAAAATACAGTTAAAAATATAAGCTCTTAATGCAATTTTAATTTAAAATAACTGATAAAATTTAAATTATTAACTATTATATGTTTAGTCATTTAGTACTACACAGTTTAAGTTAATAATATACACTTTATGTTTTATGCATTAGGTTAAAACAAGACAAACATATTCTAGGTTGCCCCGGAAAATTATTCCAGTAGCTGGTAATTTTTAATAAAAGCGTATTAGACCTCTTAGTGTTCGATTATAATAAGATAGGTAAACCCTTTCTTATGAAGAAGTAAAGGCAGTGAAAACTACACTATATGTTTTCTTTAGGCGACGTTTCATGAATCTGGTGTGTCCACTTCTTCAGGTCAACTGAAGTTATTAAACAGAAAACAACATAAGTAAATAGGCAGTTGCAATTTGATGAAAAATTCAAACTTACGATCTATTTTTTTTATAAAATACTACTTAATAATTATATGTTATTACTATTACTTACGTAATACAAAAACAAAGTAGAGTGATCCGTAAACAATGTCATTAATTAAAATGTTAACAAACAACAAAAAAAAGACAATTGGTGTAAATAATAAACCAATACTAAACATTGCGATTTATGGTAGAGTGATATAACATATGTATATGAACACTAAATAGATAACCCAATGCATACCGTAGGATCAGGAAATTTTTTAGATCAGATTAATGTAAACTGGACTAAGGTTCTTAGCATCAGTGTTAAAATTCACATTATTTTTATATTCTGTAATGAATATCATCTCCGGGAAATATCTTTTATTAAATTTGGGTTCTACATCTAGGATTGCAAAAATTAAAATTATGATTCATGTTGATATGGTGGAGAGCAAGAGTTGATTCTGCTTTTTTATTTTACAGGTATATTGGTGATTTTTAATTTGGTTAATAGTTTTTTGTCTTGTTTGTTTATCTAGTTATTTTTGTTACTTGTTTGCTTTAAATAACTTTTCCTCAATTTATTGTAGCAACGTTGGCATTGTTTTCTACGTTTTTTGCTCGGTCTTGTAGGTTTTAGATAAGTGTGCAACACCTTTTTTGGAGTACTTTGGTCATCTCGTCGAGGTCTTTCTATTAATTCATAAACATGTCTTCATCTAAATTCTGTTGTATAGGTATCGTTTTGATGAAGCAATTTTGTTTTAAATTATACAAGACTTGGACACATCAAATTTGTTTCTTTTAAATGTCACTTTTATCAACCATTTACATTTTTGCTCGTGTTTTGTTTTTGAGATTTTTTTTGCGTCATCGACATTTTTTTTTATTCGTAACCCGTATTTTGTTTCAAAAATTTTTACAAAAATATCAAAAAAGTGTGACCTTGAAGAGAAAAGTTTTTGAGATATTCGGTTCTAAAGTTTAAAACATGTAAGTAAAAGTTATTTGGTACAAATGCAAATTATTTGATATGGCCAAATCTGGACTTGAATCATCTCGTATTCTTATCTTTGGCACACTCCTACAAAACGTGTAGCAACCCCTCTTGAGTTATTTAAAATAAAAGTTTCAAAAGCAAAAAATTATAAACTGTTAATTACTGCAAGAAATAAAATTCTTTAATTAAACTTAAGAAAAAGTAAAATACAGTATTAGCTTTATAAACAAAAAATTACAATAAATTATGTTGTTTTTATACATTCTGCATATTAAAAACTCTTACAATTAATGCATTACGAACGGAGTAATTTTCATTATTATAATTTTGATTTAAAACAAAATGATTTAGACCTCACATCTTTAATTTTATAAAATTAGTTTTTAATGATATCGTTTTGATTTTTATAGATATGTAAAACTACACAAGCTACAATAACTGCCAAAGTTGTGCTAATTTTGAGTCGGCAACCCTATTGCAAGCAAAGAAATTGTCTCTTCAAAACTCCAAAATCTTTTCTATGGTATTACATGTTGTAATATGAGCTGTTATATGCTATTCCGCTGGGATTTGCTGAATCTCGTAAAGGTGTAAGCAGATGTAGTACTGTGTTGTACTCATCCTAGAGAACGAACGAATAAAATGAATTAATTTTAAGTCGGCATCACAACTTGCTATGTTGCAATATATTTTAGCATTTGAACCGCAAAGTGATTGCATATTCACCTGTGTGCTATCGACAGCTCCCACAACACGTGGAATACCAGAAATGTGATAGTACCATTGTTTTGTTTACATTCTTTTGATAGTTTTGAGTATTTTTATATCTTGATGGGGAGCCATACATTAGAATCGTGATTATGCATAGTCACTAATTAATATATAAGAAAAATCCAGTTGAAAAAAAAACGTAGGATAATTAATAGATGTGCTCTTGAGTCAAGGGATTTGTTTCGATTGCTTCTTGGTTCAATTCTATATCTAATTGCATGTACCAAATACGGAATGCTAGTCTTATTTAAACAAAACTGCTTGAAGAAAATCAGTATCGTTCAAAAGGATTTTCTGTATCTTGTATAAACAGTATCATGCGAGGCTGTCTTCTTGGTGGTTCTCAAGGAAAGAGACGACAAGTCAGACAAATGTTTTATTGTTATACTTATTTTATATTGAAACAATAACTATTATTGATGTGCTGTGATTTGTTAAATACAATTTATATTATACATAGTAACACAATGGTCGACATTCATGATTGTTAGGTATGAAGTTAGTTGGCATGCTATGTTCACGTTCGACGTCCCCAGATTCATTATGTTTACATATCAATATTATTATTACATATACATATTATTTTTGTTTAATAATATTTTTTTTAATAAACTTATATTAAACTAAATTTGAATAAAACGTAATTATAGTTTATTAGATGAAAAACCTTAATTGTTGGTTAATCTGCCAAATATTGCTAATTAGATAATCTTTTGTTTACAGGAGCTTAATGCAACGCAAAATATAAGTAACTGACTGTGAATCTCTCATTAACGTCCACATTAAATATTTAGTTTAGCGTTAATGGCTTGTGAAACTATCATTAAAAGATAATCACATCTTAATCGTATCTCTGGTGAGATTTTCTGAATTTTATAAAATTCAATCAATAACTAAAAGGTTACAATTTATAATAGTCAGACAAAAATTTGTAAATATTTATAACAACAAAAGTATTTTAGGAAATAATAGGTATTTATGTATTGGGAGAGTTAAGATGATCTTAGTTATCAAGGGCGTCAGATTGCAATTGTTAAGTTGCCCTAATAACTCAAGTGATAAATAAATAATTTTATTTCGTACTAAATAAAATATAAAAACCAAATTTTGTTGGTTTTTAATATTTAACGAACGTTGTTTTAGAATTAAGTAGGCATGATTATCATGGATATCTCAACTGACAAGTTTCTAGATATAGATATGTTAATTTTATAAATTTTTGAAAATAAATGAAAATCGATAGTGAAGTGAGATTTCTGCCGATTTGTTCTAGAAGACTGAGAAAGCTTAAAGCAAAGTACAAAAAAGAATATGTTAAATTTCTGCAGTGACTGAAAGTGTAGTTTCTACCTTTTGTGACGCTACTGTTATTACAGTCATTATTTTCTTAATAAGTAGCAAGTAAGTAAATTTGTAAGCGCTTTACCAGTTTTTCACGGTTTCTCCCAGTCAGGCCTCAGTTACAATAACAGCGTCTCAACAAAAATAAGTTGTTGCACTTTAAAATTTAAAACACTAAATAATATTCATAAAAAAAGAAAAATATTGTTTCAGCTCCAAAGTGTGTCCTTTCAAATAAAAAACAAACGAAACGAGTTGTTATAGACAATTAACATAGCATAAAAACAGTAACCGTAAATAAGAATCCTGTAACATAAAACATAATTACTAAAAAACTCAAATTACTGTTTATATTTGTTCCCTAAAAGAAATATCTAAGATACCAACAGCAAGTTTTAAAATGTAGGCGTTGAAACTTAAAAAAACAAATTTAAACGTGTGTCTAAAAAAGGAAAACGTTGGCATCGGAAAATTTAAAAAAACAGGTAACTTAACGCAAAAATCTGACATTGTCGTGCAGATATTTAAATTACACAGAAACCAGCTAAAATACATCAATTTACAAAATTTACCAAAGAGATGTTAATGGAAACAAACGTACGCTACAATTCAAACTGGCGAAAACAATGTTTAAAATTCAAACACAGACAGAAAATGAAAGATGTACTTTGTCTCATCGTATAAACTGAAAGAATTAAAGAACAGGATACGCTTTAGAAATTCAGAAGGTAAACTAATGCTTAAAGTTGTATATTTAGATAAACTATAAAAATAAAAACAAGTAAAACATGACTAATTCATAATTTATTTTCAAATTAATTTTAGATCAATTCGAAAAAATTGTAGGTTACGAATTATATTTGGTCGATTAATAATTTAATAGTGGGCAGACAGTTAATAGAGATGTGACACACACAAACCCTAATTGTTGCTGGCAACTTGGAAACTAAAATATAATTAAACATTTACATTTAGTAACCTAACTCATAATAGGTCAAATGGAATGTACATCATTATGTTACTTAATAATGCACGTTTAACATAAACCTATATAACTAATTATGTATGTAATCTTAGGTTGACGCTATCTAAAGTGTTGATGAAAACTGTGCTTTATTGTTATAATTATAATGAAATTAGAAAGTTACATATTGAAACATAATATAATACCATAAACAAAAAACTGGTTGCATTAATACAAAACCTTAACGTTACAACCACTGAGCTAAACCGACCTAAAATTTGATTAATACTACTTTGATTTCACTCATCGCTGTTGATGTGTTTAAGAAAAAATAAGTATTTAAGTTGGAAAATAATAATTATTTCAATTAATATTGATTATACTTAATTTTAGTCTTGTTTTTAATGTATTAAAGGTATATAATTTATTAATTTAAGGTTAATCAATCGCGTATATTTTAAAGAAAAAATATTTTCAAAAATTTTTTGTTAGTTCTTTTTGAAATTTAATAGTAAAAAATTACAAATAAATTGTTAGTATATTATAAAAAAAGTAAACCAAACATTGGCGTTTAAATGTTTAAATTTACTTTGGCGGTTACGCAAGTACATATACTCTTTTTAAAACATGTCGCATACTATATTTGGTAGAGATAAGCACGCGTCTGCATTGTCAAGCAAAACACGTAATAAGTTTTTCAAATACATTTTAATAAAAGTACACAAAATGTGTTTTGAAAAAATGGTGTATATTTAAATCTTTAAATGTAATTTTGTACAAAGTTGAACTGTTTAAATTACGGACTTAAATCAAGGACGTATTAATATCACAAAATTTTTTTATTTGGAACCGCGTTTTATATCGATACTTTTTACGAATTTAAAAAAAATTACATAATTTAATGACTTTGAAAAAATGGTAATGTTTTGTTTCAACTAGCTTCAAAAAAAAACAGGCGGTTTTCAATTTGTCCGAATATTTGTTTTAACATGTTTAGCGATTATTTTTTACTATCCTGTGCGATTTTAATGATTTTTTTTATTAGAAATAAGGTACCTTATGAGTGGTCCTATTTTAATTTCGTCAAATTTTAATGATGTATCCATGAGAAATAATCAAATTAATAAATAAAATTTTCTTGTACGATGGGCATTTTCGCCGTAATTTTATTCTACAAAACATTCTAATTATAGTAGTAATTACTCTCTATTGAAAAACATCATTACAGTACAATAATGTTCATATTACTAAATTAATATACCAGAAACTGAATCGTCGACTTTGTAGTTTTTAATTTTTTCTTTAGTTTTACGACTAAGCAATGGTTAAAATAAGAGATATAATATATTTTAATACGCTTGAAGAATAAATATTATGACATTTAAAGTAGAACGCCTCCTTTATACTTCGTTTAGAATCGTGTAGATAATATATAATAATTTAATTTTGTTTATTTATACTTGTTATTATTTTTACATAATATTATAAAAAACGTTGTTTGTTTTTTAATACAGTTTGAAAATCAGAAACTAAATTTTAAAATGTGTTAAACATAAACACTGTATTTTATATTCGAAGTTAAGAGGAAGTATATAAAAAAATGTTTGTTAAAATTTTTCCAATTTATTATTTAATTAATGTAATGTATATCAAAATTAAACTAAACTTTAACACTGCAAAGTGCAATAAGTAATAATTTAAACTATTTAATTAATTAATAATTTAATAATTAAATAATATAAAATACTTAAATATACACGTTTTTGAAAAAAAACTGCTAAGTAACTTATAGCATTTTCTAAAATAATTTTCATAACAATATGTTCAATTTATTAATAGACACAAAAAATTTTAAATATTTTCTCATTTTTAAGTTAGTGGATAGATTTTTTTTCAATAAAAAAAATATACGACAAACGTGTAAGAGAAAATTGAACCTGTCAATTTAAAAAACGTAAAAATATTTTTTTGTCCTAATATTAGAACAAAATCATTAATCTTTATTCAAATAAAATGCGATTATAAGACAACAACATTTAAATTCTTGAATACTTTTATTATAAATATTATATATAAATTACAACAAATAATAAAAACTCATACATTTTAAATTCAGTTATCCATAAAATCTGTTACAAATTGCAAAATTGTTATATTAAATTCAGTTTAAGCATAATAATTTTTTTTGTCAGTTGTATGAGATTTATAATTATTAGCATAACCCATTATCCCTATTACTGTTTAAAATAACGCTAACAAGTTTTTTTTAAGCAATATAATAAATTTGCTTATATTTTAGTATATAATTAAAATGTTTATGTTGTGTTATGCAAAACAATCCTAATTGCTTTGTCACTTAAGCAATAATAAATATAAACATTAGTGTTATAAAATTAATAAAAGTTGAACATTATATAAAATATATAAACTAAAGTTGATGTAAAAACCTCAAAATGAAAATAATATAGATTGACAATCTGACTTCTTAAGATTTATGTAGAAAAAATGAGCTGTTGTCAACTGTAACATATTTCACATTTCTTATTTTCTACTTTAGTAAACACTTAAAAATTATAAATTTATAAGATTTCAATCAAATAGATAATATACCACAAAAGATTCACATTTGTTTGTGTTTTTTGACGTTATTTCAAATTTGAAATTACGACCATAATTATTGTTTCTATTTGCAGGATACATTTTTAAATAACAATTATAAATCGCTTTTTCGATTACTAGTAGCATACATTTGTAAATTTGTAAAGGTTGTAAAAAATGCTTTTTTATCTGCAGATAAATAGTATTTCATTGTTAATGACTGGTTATTAATGAACATATTTTAATTTTCTCATAATTCTAATAATAATTTTAATAAATAATATTTACTAAACGCATTGTAGTATTTGTTGTTTCTTATCATAATTAATTTTAAACACTTAAGGACGCGACAGGACATCACGAGAAACAACAAATTACAAATTATTAATTTCTTATTATGCCATTTAATTTATTATTATAATTTATTCTTTTCGACTTAGTGGAGCGGTCTGATTAAGTGCTAATTATAAACACGAAACGTCGCAGATTAACTGCACTCGTTTTTCTTGCTTCCTCCTATACGATAGGGTCATTAGTTTGATCGTTAACTCAAACAGTATATATAAGAATGAGCTGTACAAAACACAAGACGTGGAACATGCAATTGCTGATGCTATTAGTTGATGAACTTTCTAATGTTTGCTAAAATTTAAAGAAAAAAATTAAAGCAATGATCGCAGTTGAAGGACAACATATTAAACGTTGGTTAAAAATTTTAAATAACTGTTATTGCCAATTTATTTTAACTAAACGAGTATTGTTGTTAATGTGTTACTGTTTTTAAATAATTACCTAACCTTAATTTAAAGGATAAAAATCAAATTTCTCACTTAGTAATTTTTGTGTTACTTGATGCCATACCCTGCAATGTTGTTGCCTAACATAATATGGCATCTGAGATTCAAATATATACCTGTTGTTATTTTAATTAATGCGTCGCTTATGCTTTTCTCTCGCATTTCTTCACTCACGCGGTGTGAGCGAGCACGTAGCCAACAAATATCGCTGTGACTTTTTTTTCTTGAGTGTATAATCTTAATCTTATGTCTCAAGTTTATTATTGTGCTACTACTACTCGTAACAATATTTGAAACGTTTTGTAGACATTTCATTATTACTTTAGACATTTGAATTTATTATTTGATATGGTTATAATATATTGTATAAATATTCTGAAAAACTGTTAAAAAAAGCTTGAGCGTAAGAAAACGTTTTTATTACATACACAATTTACAATGAAATGGAAATGTGACTGTTTACAAAAATAAACTTAAATAATTACTTATATAAAAGAAAGCTCGCATTAACACCGTATCTTAATAAAAAGTATTTTCTTTAAGCGCTTCTAAATGTAGAATGCAAAAAGTTAAAGCTTTTATAATTGAATACTAAAAATACATTTTTAATAAAAACAATTAAAACACGTAAACACAAATGTGACAGAACTGAATTGTTAAACTTAAACTTACAAAACATACGTTACGAACACATTTTTCTAAAATAACCAATCATTACTATTTTAGAAGATAATATAAAATATCAACGTAAAACGTGATTTATTTGTTTTATTTATTTAATCACAGATCAGAATACAACATAACAATTATGATACCAAATCAATATAACATCATATCAAAAAGTACTTGGTCGAGTCACCCACTTAAGCAGATGCATTGATTTTCTTGCATGCCAAAACAAAAAAAAGGACAACAAAAGGATTTCTTAATTAAAGTAGCAACAGTACCAAAGTGAGCAAACAAAAGGATCTTACTGTTACTGTTACTGGTACAGATATTAAGCTTTGGTCCCGTTGATTTAATATATGAATGTCTATGCAAAAGGTTATTTTTTCATATTTCATATTTTTCATACAGCATACAGCTTTTGTGATATAGTATTAGATAAGCAGAAATACTAAAATGTAAGTACCTTCTCTGAATTATTTGCAACCAGTGCTCTGTTTTTAAAGATAGGTTGACGGCGACCTATAGATACCATAAGTAAAACGCAAACAACAATTTTGGATCTTTGGGATTCTATTAGCCTCACTCCAATTTAAACAAAGACCATAAATAATATCGCAGTAGTTAAAATGGCTTAAAACTAAAGTATCACAGAAAAGTTTACGATCGTACAGAGAGAGAGAGAGATTGTCGATACGGATAGCTCGTTCGAAAAGACGAGTATGCTTTTTAACTGCTGAAGATATATGACTCGTAAAATTTAGATTAGTATTCAAGACATTTCGCTTCATGTTGAAATACAAGAACAAAATCAATCAGATTGATAGAAATTGTCGTAGGTCATCCGTAAAAGATTTGAAAGATCAGTGTTTATGCACTGTTGGGCTCTCAAATAGTCACATGTTTTAAACAAAAAGCACTGATAGGAGAATATTGAATTTGGTAATATGAGCAATAATTTGTTTTGCAAAAATTGTTTCTAGAATTTTCGATAAAAGTGAAATAATGCTTATTGGACGAGGATCATTTAATTCATTACACTTTTTTGTTTTAGATTGGTAGAATTTTCCATAAAAGAAAAAAAGTTGAGTCAAGTAAACGTGAGTTTATAATATACGTCACAACTGGAAAAGTAAGGGACAATAAAATTGTATCATTTGTATACTCAATTAATAAAGTCCCACCGCATTTGACTTGATGCCATATAATAATTTTTCAACTTCCTGCTGAGAGGCAAGACTAAATGAGAACACTTCAGTAACTCTAGCTTTAACATTGTGAATATATTATGATATTAAATTATCAGACGAAGTAATTGAACTATTGTAGAAAACAGCAAAAAATGTGTTAATTGTATCAGGATCTAAAAGATGGGGAGGTAAATTACCAGCGGGCGACAGTTGAATATTCAGAGATGTAATTGTATTCCAGGGTTTATAAGTGTTCCCATTGTTACAAGAATCAATATATTCAAAATACACTCTCTTCTCTGCGTATAGATGAGTTAATAAGATTAATTAGCGATTTGTAATAAAAGCAAAGCTCGATCTTGCAACTTCATTATTAACTTAACGTTATCAGTCAGTCAAGGAGTGGAAAGCCTATAAGATTTGTATAACTTGAGGGATGCGTGTATATTAAAAAGTTTGAGTATATAGCTAAATTAAATAACGATACCTTTTTGTCGGTCTATCGATTGAATTTAAATCATTTTAAAAAAGTTTCAAATTTTTTTAGGGGCAGCATGAATTTTGTTATAATTAAGTGTTACAAACACCAGAGAATGGCCAAACCATAAGTATCAATAACTTCAGACTTAATAACGGTAGTATATGTAGCCGAATCACATGATCCATTAAAGTAGAAGAAGATCTGCTTACACGTGTACGTTTGTCAATGAGCTGCCTTAACTTAAACTTATCTAAAATAAAAATATAACGATGAACATAAGAAGAATGGCCTAAAAGATCAATATTAACATCGAAAACATAAAAAATTGTTGTGTGATAAGATATTATCTAAAAATACATCTTCTATAAACTCAAGGAAATGTTCCATATAAACTAAAGACTTACACACAGCAAATTTGGTGTTACTTAAGTGAATTGTAATAAAAAAAAGACTAAATCTCGAATAAAGTTACAATTACTAATTTCAAAATTTAAATATATAATATTTTATATAAAACGCAACTAATTAAAAAAGTATCAAAGCAAAGATTGACACTTCTGAATATATAAGCAAATTAACATTAGATAGTTAAAAATTGTAAGATTATTATACCTAAAATGCCAATGAACGCATGCAAGCCATTATAGATAAACGCAGCTCTCAGCATATGCAATATGAAGATAAACACAAACATCAAGATTACAAACAATATATGGCATAGATAAGAACCAAAAACTTCCTCTACTCCTCGTCCTATTTCCAAGTAAATAACTTAAAAGGTGAATTTACATGAAAATTAACCAAAACAGATTATAAGAACGCCACTGACATTTAGAAAACATTATCCAAGATTCACTTTAATATACTATTGCTTAAGTAATGTTAAGTCCATCTTTATTCAGGTGCGCTCTAGTTTTAGAGATTCCACGCAGCAACTTTTTCTTCCGGAATACCTCATTCCTAACTTTACGTCTTACAAAACGCACGACAACTTACTTTGTTTTACTTTTATCGCTAGGCAAGAAAAGGCAGATATCAATATCTTTCTCATCCATGTGAGTACCCAATTCACTTTTGAATAGTTTAATAAGAGAAGCACTAAGATTTTCTTTTTATCATCCTGCACACTAAAAACTCTCAGATTATTAATTCTGGAGTACTTTTCAACAGCTTCGAGACGTTTAGAATGTGCAGTTTCCAGAAGACATACTTTCGTTTCTAATGTATTGATGCGTTCTTTGTACAATTCAAATACCAGTAGTTTTACATCGATTTAGCAGTAGTGACTAAACCACGTCTATTTACTACGACATTACATTCTTTAAGAGAATTTAATACCACGTGATTTTTACAAACCTTAATAAACAAAACCTTACGTTTCCATTCTGTACTTTCCCCAAGATATTGATCTGACAACATTGCAATAACATTGGTCTAGAAACAAACATAACTTTAACAACGGAGAAAAGTTTTCAAGTAGGTGGACCGCAGTTTTCAATGTCAGCAAATTAGAAGCGTGTGGATATAATCAGCTAATTTACAGGACGAGCACGTTGGTTAACACTGTTTTGACATATGAACTCAGTTCACGTGGAGTTATCAGTGCAAAAATGCATCTGATTATGAATCTTGTAGTGGGCGATTGATTCAAAATACTGATGGTTTGATTTTAAATGTAAACAACAATGCGGCAAAAATTTACAACTCATTATTTAACCTATATGTCTTTCAGCACCTTAAACTCGACCTTATTAGAAAATTTATTTTGTTATAAATTTACATTATTTAAAATATACCTTAAAACAGAAAATTAAAAAAATAGCCCAATAGTCAAATATTTGACATTTTTCAAAAAATACCTTTCGGAAGATGATCTTCATTATTATTAGCTCGAAACATAAGTGAAATACAATTTAAGAATTAACACATTTATTTATATATTATTAGTAGACTAATAATTTTAATACTTTACCTCATACTTTATTTATATGTTTATATAAATTTAAAATTTAATTTATTTACATTTTAAAATATTTTGTAAGGACGTATGTTCGTTATGGTCTTTATAACAACTGTATATACATATAAAACAGTATGTATTAGAAAAAAGTATCAGTATAAGTTTTGTAAAAAAAATTAAATTACAGTTATAATATAATATCTACAGAGTGAACCAATAATGTGTCAAAGTAAAATATCTTTTATAAAATATATTATAAAAATATTTATAAAAGTTGTAAAGTCCATGAATATTTACATTATAAAATTATTTTCAACTATACAATGTACTCCATATTATCAGGACAACACAAACCTACATTTTTTTAAACAAAATAGGATTTGTATTAATACGTTTTTGGAATCCTTTTAAAGTTTGCTTTACAATAATATAAGGTTATAGACACTTTAAGTTAATTTTTACAAAATTATAAGCAATTTTAAAATTTTTCTTTCAAATATATGACAAAATGACATACTTTTGAGAAACAAAATCTTGAATTGAAATTGTATTTTGGTATCAAGTTATGAGGTTTAGCATTATTTAAAGGTATCCATAAAAATTTTGAACATGTAATTGTGCAGTAGAATTCAGGTTTCCACGAATTGCATTTGTAACACCATTTTCCATTCTGGACAATTCCCGTGTTGTCGTTATCACACAAGCTGAGTTTTTGTCACGCGTCGCAGTAAACACCTTTAGAGCCACTAACAAACTGATTAATTGCACCTTAAAGTCTCTCTTTTATAGACTTGCTTCCGATCAATAAAACTGGTTTTTAAATCTCCGGTAAAGGAAAACTAGAATCTCGGTTAATATGAAAAGAATTTTTAATTATCAGTTAGTCAAAATTTTTGTTTTCAAACATATTTTGATGACCCGTTTTAGAACGGGTTCCGCCACTTCTTACTTTGAAGATTGTTTAAGACGACTACAGCATTGATGCACCTTAATACGAATTTCTACGCTGCTACCTGTTTTTTCTATGTATGAACGACCACAAGAACAAGGACTGCTGTAAACGGCGTCAGATTAAAAAAAAATAACGTTCTTCGTAAAAGTAGAAAACCAATATTGTGTTTAGACAAAATTTTTTTTATACGGTCTGTGGTATTTTTGACATCTGGTAGATAAGCGATAGACACTGATTGAGACATAGATTCAGCAGCTGCTGTTAGTTTGACAGACGTAAACTTTGTAATAGACCGTTTAATACTTATTCTATTGTAATTGTTTGCAACTAACACTTTGGTTAGATGATTCAAATCTTTTTGAAGATTTTGGGGTTCACTTAAGGAAACAATTCTGTACACTAAAGAATTCACTATAGATAATTTTTGAGAAAGGTGATGATGAGACAATTTGTTTATATATCTATCCGTGTAGGTCGGTTTTTAATAAACTGAACGTTATAAAAATTTTATTTCGATTAAATAATTAACAAAAATGGCAAGAATTCCTTTCTAATTTCATAGTAAAAAATATTTTACTGAATTGAGTTTAAATGACATAAAAACTTGTTAAGCGTAGAAGGGCCATGAAGCCAAATGACAAAGGTATCATCGACGTATCTATCCAACACTTACTTGGGTTTTAGATAAAATGTGGTTAAAACTTTTTTTTCAAAACTTTCCATAAATATATTAGCCACAACTGGTGAAAGCGAAGAACCCATGGCAGCTTCTTGTGGTCGTGCATAGATATAGTAGTAACGGGTAGCAGCGTGCATATTCGTATTAAGGAGCATCAAAGATGTAGTCAATCTTTAAAATCGGCAGTAGCGGATATAAATATCGTTACTTACACTTTTTCCTTTAGTGACATTTACCACTCTAAAGATGCAAGCTGCAATGTTTTGCAAAACGTCAGTTTGTTTAGGTTCACGAACAACAATACGACAAGGGCCAAGTTCTGGTTGTTATTTTGGCTCTCAAGGAGAGACTAGGACCAAACCTAAAAAGTCTGGATGTTTAACTACGACGCGGTCTAAGCCAAAAGTGGCTTATAATGAAAACCACTACATATAGTTATAATTATAAATCTTTACAAAACTCAAGCGTAGCATTGAAAGCGCTTAAAATGTTGTGACATTTTATTTAAAATTGAGATGTGGACGTCGGCGTTTGGTAATTTAAAAAACAAATTGTGTCAACCAATCATGTATCGCGACTCAAAGTACATTTATTTTGTTGATATTTTGATTTTCATTTACATTGCTGTTTTGGCTTTTCATATTACTTTTTGTTTTTATATTTTAATTTTTGTTTCGTTTGCGTACAAATCTGTTTTTTAGAAGAATCTATTTTAATTCACCTTTACAACATTTGATAAGTATTCTTAGGTTAAAGTTGTTTCTATTTAACTTACAACATAAAAGAAATTATTTATTGTATTTATAATACAAAACTACTAATAATTAATAATTAAAGTAACTTTTTCTATTACAGTTTTAATCCATGAAAAACAAAACCCAAAAAATTGTTCCTCGAATTGTCCATTTCAAAGTAAGAAACAATATTTGTAATTGTAAATAGCTATAAAGGCGGTAAACGTTGTATGTTTATTTTACACCCGCGTAATTCAAAATAGCTTTGTTGAAATGTTTAGCCGTCCAGTTGAATAGTTACCGCTTTCGTTTATTACGTAACCCGCTCTGCCAGCACTATTTCAGAGATCTGAATATTCACAAGCAACAGCTTTATTATTATTGCTTTATTGATATGGTTTAAAATTTGCTGTAACCATGTTATATACTGTACGATTAAATTAAAAAATACATTTATAAATAGAATCTAAAATTTTGGTGTTATTTTATGTTAATTTCAAACAGTTTCAATTGTTATTAAAACAAAATAAAACGCATACAAACGTAATTAAAAAAAAATTTTTTTAAATAAAACTAAACAAACTAATTTTAAATGTTGACAATAAGAAAAACAAAATAAAAACATTTAATTCTTTCTTGGTAATTTAATTAAACAAAAATAAATATAAAAATTGTCTGATAAAGTTAACACATAAAATTAAAAGAAAGTTTTATTATTACATTGATATGTAATATATTTTAAAGTTTAAGTAGATGTAAACGTTAAATAAATTATTAAATTTTAAATAATAATAATAATAATAATCATATAACTAAACAATTTATCGTAATCATTTATAATTAGAAATAATGATTTTTAAAATTTACAGAAATTAAAATACATTAAAAGTAATTAAAGCTATTCTGAAAGCAAAATTAAGTTTTATCGCTGCAGTTTACTTACGTTTTATATAAGCTTTATTGTAAATCTTTTTGCAACATAGTTTCACAGTTTGTTTTTCTATTTTATTATTGATATGCTATAACGCCTTTATTTTAAGTTTTTACAAGGATTTAAAACAGATATACCTTAAACGTAAAAAAAATGTTTTTTTCTAAAATTTCCTTTTTGCTAGCATTTTACTAAATAACTATTCAAAAAAATTAATTAACTTATGTATTATAATAATAAACTACAATTCATTTTTTTAATTATGCAATGTAGTTGATAATTATAAAAATTAAATTTGTTAAAAATAACAAAATTAAAAGTTTTGTATAAAACCTCTTATTTCTGATGTTTGCTAATATTTTTTTAAATTTACAATTAATGTTAAAAATTGATTTTAATTTATTAAATAATTTTTTTTATTATTTTTACTTATTTGTAGTACATCTTAAGTAATATTTTATTATATTATAATTATTATATTATTAAATAGAACTTAATAACAACTATTTGCAAAAGTTTATCATTACAAATTTTGTTTAATAGTAGTAACTTAACAGAACACAAAATATTATGAAATTAATTAGTTTTCTTGTTTATTAACTATCCATTGTTATACTTTTTTTTATTTTCACGTTTATTTAGTTGCTATATATTTTTTTATTGATTTGCTATAACGCTTTTATTTAAAGTTTTTAAAAGGATTTAAAACAGATATACCTTAAACGTAAAAAAAATGTTTTTTCTAAAATTTCCTTTTTTCTAGCATTTTACTAAATAACTATTCAAAAAAATTAATTAACCTATGTATTATTATGATAAACTACGATTAATTTTTTTAATTATGCAATGTAGTTGATAATTATAAAAATTAAATTTGTTAAAAATAACAAAATTAAGAGTTTTGTATAAAACTTCTTATTTCTGATGTTTGCTAATGTTTTCTTAAATTTACGTTTTATGTTAAAAATTGATTTTTATTTACTAAATAATTTTTTTAAATTATTTTTACTTCTTTGTAGTACATTCTAAGTTATATTTTATTATATTATAATTATTATATTTTAATTAGAACTTAATAACAATTATTTGCAAAAGTTTATTATTACAAAATTTTGTTTAATAGTAGTAACTTAACAAAACACAAAATGTTATAAAATTAATTAATTTTCTTGTTTGTTAACTTTTTTTTATTTTCACGTTTATTTAGTTGTTATATAAATTTTTAGATAGCAGTTTACTTAAAATGTTTTTTTATATTTCAATAAAACATATTTTAACTATTCTTTAAAACAATTTAAAAAATACATATTTAAATTTATTATCAAATTAATTTGTAAATTTGTCTTATAGAATAGAAATTTTAAATATTTTTTATACCCTTGCATTACTTTTGTAACTTTGCCTTTGACGTCAAATAACATCGTTTTATAAAAAAAAATATGTATATAAAAAAATGTTCTTTAGAAGTTTATTTTTAGTAGTATTCTGATACTGTAAAATTTGATAACATAAATAAATTGACCAGATAATGCATCAAGGTTCTATATGAAATAATAGACGCATACAAATACACGTTTTTTTATAAATTTTTACTGAAAATTATAATAAATTGTAATATTTACAATGTAAACAATACGTGCAGTTTACTATTAAAAAATGCAAATTATTAAATCATTATTAGATAAATATTTTTTTCTTTAACAATTTATGCAATTTTGTACTAAAAAAGATTGTTGATGTAACGTAATATTATATTTTTTGTAGAGTATATCTAACAATCGCCAAAATTGTTTTATTGTTAAATTAATACTATTAGTTTCTTTAAAGAAAATAAATAATACCATAAAATTTTAAGCTTTCGCGGTTGTTATGTTTATGATTATAAGCGACCTTCGGCTTAGACCGCGCCGTAGTTAAACACCCAGACTTAGGCTTGGTTCTAGTCTCTCCTTAAGAGCCAAAACAAGAAGTAGAACTTGGCCTTTGCCGTATTGTCGTTTGTGAACCCAAACAAACTGACGTTTCGCAAGACATTGCAGCTTGCATGTTTAGAGTGGTAAATGTTACTAAGAGAATACATAGAAACTGATTTTGCTGACGCATTGTTATTTTATTACAAATAGTATAGTGCGACTACAATAAATGCTTCTAAACATTTTATTTTATTATATTTTGATGTATAAAGTGTGAATCATATAACCCAGAGGCTAATGAACTGTGTTTTGTTAACTGGGACTCTACTATAATATGTAAAGTACCCCATTTACAAAACAAAGTTAGTTAATTTGGAAATGTAAAAAACTGACACTTGGTAAATTTTTACAGACGACGTTTCGTAGAACTATTGTGCGCATTTTATCATGGCCACTATTTATTCAAAAACCAAAAGAAGCACATTAGATTTAACATGGTAGATTATAGGTACATATTAAAAAATATTGTAATGTCTAACTATAATTAATGTTAGGTGCACCCTTACAAAAAAAACGTACCCAAAATAAGCTGTCCGATGAACTAGTCACAAAATTAAAATTTATTAAATAAACAAACAATGACATTAGCAGTTAATGTATAGATAAAAATATAATAAATTACAAACAGAAAACATCTACACAGACAAACATCATCTAACTTATAACAGAAAATGTTTCCTCTTATCACAGTTATCAATTATGCATGTAATCCAGCAAATCTCAATCACATTGTTGAAATTAAACTAAGCATGTGCAGACGGCGGACACCATGAAAACGTACAAGCAAATTTTTGTACGCCCAGACGATAGGAAACTACAAAAATTACCTGGAGGTCGAACACTTTTAATCCAATTTGCAAATTTGAATTAAACCCCGTAACATACTGTACCACAAGTGCTACCTTCTTAGCAATAAGACATTTGCACAAGTTAGTTTATAAATATACCCCAATTCCAGTGCAATAATTTTAAAGAACTTTTACGTAGTTAACCTACCAACAGGTGCCAATACATCGGTTGATCTTCTTTAAATAAATAGGTGTCTAACAGTCTCCAAATATTTTGCCAAATTACAAACGCAAACTCAAAAAGGTAATTCTCAACATTGGAAAAAATAACAAAACGCTGGCGTTAGACCTCTTATGGCATTTTCAGTTCGATCTATTAAGTTACAAATCTAAAAGTTTCAATTACCAAAATAGATAAATAAAAGACTTATCTTTTTTGTAATTGCTTAAATTGACGATCCCTTTGGACTCATTTGGCCAGTTATGATAGTGGCCAAAGTACTTTTTCAGAAATTAATCTACCAGTAAATGTGCAAAATTAATAAAAACAATTCTTCAATAATTTGGATTGGTTAAATCATCCTAAAGTCCTCCGACGTGTCACATGTAAAGATGTAGCTGAAAGAAGCATTCTAGAGTTTGCTGACGCGTCACATGATGCCTACGGAGCATGTGTATATACATGCACAGAGTACAGAAGAGGTTAAGTAATCATACGTCTAATATGTCCAAGTCAAAGATTGCACCAATAAAGATCATTACAGTAGTATGACTACAACTATGTGCCGCCCTATTGCTAGTAAAATTAGTAAAATAGTAAAGTTGGCATCAAATATACACACCAATTATACATATTTGTCGAGTGATTTAACCATAGTATTGTCATGGCTACATGTCGGTAGATGTTTGTCGTTAATCGCACATCACAAACTCAAAATCTAACCCTTAATAAAAAGTATTGTCAAATCTGTACAGAGAACAACCCTGCCGACTTAATCTGAAAAAGCACTTCTCCATCTGTGTTGGACTTATGGTGGCATGAAACAGAATGGCTAAAACTGTCAATGAGAGAATGCCTGATAATCAAACTATACAATCCTTAGTAATCCTACGGACATTCTAAAAAAATGCAAAAACTAAAATGGACAATCTTGACTGTAGGTAATTCTGACGATTTATTTAATCGATTGTTAATAAACTACAACGAGGAGTTGCGTATATTTTTAGATTAAAACAAAATATATTAGGCAATACTAAGCAATATGGCCCTCTCACAAGTGACGAATTAAAAGTTTCCGTAAGTATGTTACTAAAATTCACACAACCTTTTCTGACAATATTAAATCGTTAAAGCGCTGTAACCAGAAGAAGCAGCAAAATGTTACATCTCAATTCTTTTATTGATTACCATAATATACTTAGCGTAGAGTAGAGGTAAACTAAATCCAATTAATAATTTTATAAAAGACATCCTACATTAATATCAGACAATCACCATCTCGCTAAATTATTAACTAAAACAAAATATATTTTAATACTACATGTAGGGTTTCGGCATTTGCTAGCCAGTTTACAAGAAAAATTTTGAATTATGTCTAGTCGTAAATATTGTTCACCAATCTGTCCTTTGTTTTTGAGTACAACTTAGAGATACAAATTACTTAATATCTGACATACCAAATTACCGTTTAATTCCTTTTAAACCATTTCATAATTGCAGAGCGACCGGAAAATTTAGAATCTCTAAGGCGTATGTGTATTTATTTTTATGTCTTGTTGCAAAGGCAATACACGTTGAACTAACCAATGACCTAAAATTCAAAAAATTTTTAGTTTTTTTAAAGCGATTTATGGCTCGCAGGGGAAAGGCAGAAAATATTTATTTAGATAACGCAACTTTTAAAGGTGTACAAACCGAGATATTTAAATTTGTTAATTTTATAAAAAATGATCTGCAAAGTTAAATGTATCAGCAAAAAATTAAATGGCATTTTGTTTCCGTTAGAGCCCTTTATACAGGAGGAATTTGGGAGGCGGGGGTAAAAAACACTTCTGAAACAAATAGTAGGTCATGTATTATTATTTTTTAAACTTTTTAATACTGTAGTACGCAAATTCTAGCATGTTTAAATTCTCGTCTTATCTTGCATTATTGTGTGATCCCAACGATCCGGGACACTGTTTAATTGGCTCGAGTTTGGTAGCATTACTAAAAGCAAATTTGTTTGATAAAAATGATAACCATTTATCACGTTTTTAACATGACATGACCCAGCATTTCTAAAAACGCTAATCCAAAGAATACATATGCGAACTGCAAACATGAAAAAAATAAAAGCACTAGAGCCCATAGCTAATCCAGGTAGGAGTGTTGGTACACTGAGAAAAAAAAACATATTTATATATAATAAATGGGATATTAGGCAGATCAATAGTAATTATTAATAATATTTATTTCGGTAAATTAAATTAGGGTACTGTATAAGTAATAGATATAGTGTATATTATGTGTTAATTTTTCAAGCGTATACACTCTAATATATTATTTATTCCGCAAAACATAATTAATATTCAACTTATTTCGTTTATAATTAATTTACCAAATTAATTATAAATCGGCATATTAATAGTTAATTTGCAATGCTAAACGGTAATCACCGCAAATATTGACCACAAACTCAGCAAGGATCAAGACGAAAACGAAGCTGTGTAACGGACGCTGACCGCAGAATTGCGCAGAAGTAATAAAATAATACCAATATTATGAACTTTTAGGAAACACATTAGGTATACATAGATCGCAGCTTTGTAACCAGAAAGGTTGTCAGATAAATTGCGTATGTTTTGATTTTTTCGTTTTAAGAATTATTACGAATATGGTGTAAAAAGCCGAGATCGCTGATATACCTTGTATATCAGCGATATCGGCCAATCATTGTTTGACTTATTTCACATAGTCGATTTTACACCATGGATATAAGTACTCTTTAATTATCTTTGCGTACCTTGTAACCGTGATTTGTTTTATGGACGTATTTTTTTCTGTAAAATACCCGGTATTTTGGGCGTCGTTTATTTATTCAATTAATTTTTTCAGTTAATTTCTTTAGGAAAAATTCTGTCATGTTGGTTACCACAAAACTAATAACCATTGATATGAAAATATTTTAAAATTAAACTTAACCACAGTTTAACTTAACCAAAGTTTAAACTATGATTGAAAAACCGACCGTTTGTCGTACTGTTAAATCTTGAAAATATTGCAATCACTCATACTTGATTTTATTTTTGTGTTTTATTTAATTTAATATAATTTTTAATCCTGCTTTAATTTTTGTTTTTTTTATTCCATTGAATGTTAAATTGTTAAACTTGTAACAAAGCTTTTATTCAATCGGCTTAAAGACTTAAAGATTTTATGTTTTTCTTGTTAATACATCTTAAAAAGAGAAGGCCCATTTTTGGATATTCAGTCAATTTTATGACAGTTTTTGTTGGGTAAATATAAATATAGGTAGTACTTAGGTTTTTCACATGGTGTACCTTTCTTATCACATGACATGCTATCTTTTTATACTATTAATAAACCTTGGAAAGTTAGCAGGAATAAAACGCCGTGTAATTCCGCTATTAATAACTATCATTTATTTCTGTTTATTTCATTCTAGACAATGGAATTGACGATCTAGAGGTGTTGCATGAAATTTTTGATGCTATGTGTCCATTGGTGGGAAATCGACTTAAAATTAAAGCTAAATTAAAAAACACAAAATACCTAGTAATCTACATATTGACTATTAGTAAAACTTGATTTAACATTTAACTAAAAGGTTTATTATTAATTCTTGTGACAGTTAACTACCAATCAAGAAAAATTTACTAGTAATCTATATTATATCATAAGATTGTAATAAATTTTTGAGTTATAAATAATAAACATTTATTAGGTCGGATTTTCAATCAATTTTTTATTAATGATTACTCATTCTGAGTAGTGGGTAATAAACTCTTCTCTCAGTGTAGTAATCAAATAAGAAAATCTTCCACCCATCAAGTTGAGTCTAGAAAGGGTCGCACAGGTCTACCCAGGAAGTGATATTGTCGTGCGTGTAGTGTCTGTTAAATCAAATTGTAGCATTTAGCGCACTTAAAATTTTTGTTTATAACTCAATTTTTGTTTGTTAGTTCCTGTAGAGAACCAAAACGCGTAACATATAAAGTTAGTGTAAATTTCTACGTGTATTGAATCAGTATAATGACCAGTAAAAATAGTTTGATTTACTCAACCACTTTAGTCCACGAAGTTTATAACAAGCAATCTATAGGCACGCAACAGGTATTTAAAAAAAACTGCGAAAAAGCGCAAACTTATTAAATTGATCAATACCTGTTGATTAACTTAGAATCTGACATTGTTTAGTGTCACGATAGTCGTAATATGAACAATAAATCGTAATGCAAGTTTTATTATTACTAATAGTCGTATAGTAAAACTATTGATTAACATAATAAACTAGTCATAAAACCATATTTTAAATTATGAATTAAATTAAAATATTAAAAAACAAAATCAACGCTTTAACTGAAATCTGAATTTAAAATTTGTAACACGGTGAAAATTTAAAATGCAAAGTTGAATTGTACTTGCGCCATCTAGACTTTGTTAGTACAAACACTAGATTTTGAGTTTCTCTATTTTGGCGGTCATTTAAATATTTGACTGTCCCCGCCATAATTTTAGAGCAAAAAAGGGGCCTAATCTTTACGTAATTTCCTTTTGAATTGGTAAAAGGGAAGGGAACATTTCCTTTTTGGGTGGATTTTTGGGTTTTGAACAAGCAAGTGCGGTAGGTGTTAGGAAAATTCATTAGTCGTCCTCTGGAATTTTCAAAATTTTGCTGGATAGCTGCGGTATGCAGGATTAACCAGAGATATACGACGTATTTCAGTGTGAATTTTGGAAATTTGGTTTCACACTAAATACCGTAAGGGATTAAATTTGAATTTTCCACAATATCTTCACACTCCACCTCATGTCTCGTACATCCGTTTGATTTTTTTTTCAATTTTTTTGTTGATTACTTAAAATTGAATCAGCATTGTATTATATTCTTGAATGTATTTCGTTTTACTTACGATCTATAATTATAATCATTCATTTCGCATTAATAAGGGTTAAGGTGACGTTTATATTTTTCATTTTTTTGTGCGGTTAGATTCGTGTGTTATTTGATCTACGGTGCTACTGTTATACCAGTGGTGTACGACCATAATCGGAATTTGGGTCCGGTTTTAAAATAATTAATAGTTTTTTTTATTTTTTTTGTCTAGGCTGGTGGACCAACCAAGTACTTGGGTGTCTAAGCCCCTATGATTTAAATTTATTTTGTTAATTAATATAATTTAGGCGCAGATAGGAGTGCTTTGAGGATCCAGTCCTGATCGTGGTGACCGATATTTTTTTATTAAATTGGGATATTCGAAACCTTAATCCTTCGTTGCATTTGAAATTAAACAAAAATAATAGTTTCATAGTATTAAGCAATCTTTTGGGTTATTACAAATTACTTTCTTTATTTTATTTTACATTTTTAAATTTTGTACTATAGGAATAAACATATTTGTCGGTGGGTACGTCTCCTCGTTTGTTTCTTCCCTTTACGCCACTTGGCACTTGAACGCATTAGCGCAGGTCCTGCTGCGTCAAGGTGTGTGTGAGTCATAGGGTATAGACTTGCTGGCGCCCAAAGAGAAAAATAATTTTTGTTACCCGCACCCTACTCCACTCGAGTCGGCCGGAGCCACACATACGTCCACTAGGAGAGGGAGATCGTCTTCGGTGGTACAAAGCGTTTCACTGGCGCCCAACGTGGGGCCCACTCCTGTCTTGATCAGTTGAGCCTTGGCGTAGTTCTTTGGAGTCGTATTTCGATATTGCTCGTATTCGGATATTTACTGTGAACAAACCATTGATCAACTATGGCAACACTTCGGTTAACCATCAATTACTTGTCGAAGGAGGAGTTGAATTATGAATTGCTTATAAGGGGAATAGAAACGGGAACGGTAGAGGAAATGAGGAAGGTATTGGGTGCATGTATCTCGCGAGAGAAGTCCAACCCGGACATTGTTGAGGACTATCCAGACTATCCATTTACGGATGAAGAAGAAACGGAAGTTATTTTAAAGAAATTGGAAGATGTAAAAACCCTGGTCGATAATTTCGTTTGTACTGATGCTCGTAAGGTCGAGACGAAATTGTGGCATCTGATGATGAGAGCTAGAAGGATGGGAGAGTTTTCCAGTGCAAGAGCAAGTTGTCTTAAGGAAGCGTTGAACATACAGAAAACCTACCAGAATAAGCTGAACTCATTGACAAAAGCTGCGGAGGTAGAAGCCTTGGAACTCCTAGTTAATCAGAGCTTGAACCTCTCCACACATACGCCACTTAGTACGTCTTCACCTAGGCAAGGCCCGTTAGTCGAGTCGACAGCATTGTCTAAAGGCGTGCCGGTGCATAAGTGGGACTTGAAATTCTCAGGCAAACCAGATGCTTCTCTTGGTGCATTTTTAGAAAGAGTGGATGAATTGTCAATCGCACGAGGAGTGTCGAAAGAGCAGATTTTCCAGTCTGCTGTAGATTTGTTTGTAGGACCAGCCTTGACGTGGTATCGATCAATACGTCGGCGCTTGACAAGTTGGGATGAGTTAGCGTCACACTTGAAAGAGGAATTTCAACCAGCTGATTACGACGAAAAGCTTCTGGAGGAGATAAAACAGCGAACTCAAGGTCAGAACGAGTCTATTACAATTTATTTAGCTAATATGAGGGGTCTATTCGCTAGGATGACTACAATAATTCCCGAGTCGCTGCAGCTAAAGATTATTAGAAGGAACTTGCTTCCATATTTTCAAACGTCTCTCGCACTCAGTGATATTTCGTCTGTATCGGACTTAGGAATGTTATGTAAAAGATTAGAAGAAAATAGAAGGACGGTTGACGATTTTGCACCGCCTAAAAGGAAGTATAAAATACTAGAACCCGACCTAGCATATTTAGAAGTCGATGCGTCTAAGGAAGTCGAAGTTTGTTCTGCGGCGACCACAACCGGCGTAATTCCAAAAATGGCTTGTTACAACTGTAAGCAAACCGGACACTTAGCAAGGGGTTGCATAGCGCCTAGGAATTTGCATTGTTATCGGTGTCATAAACCTGGGGTTACATCACGAAACTGTCCTGATTGTGCACCGAGGTCGAATAATAGTCAACCTTCGAGGAAACGACCGACGTCGCCACTGACTGGCCATCGGACGGACGACGTTGATGTTTCCTCTTTGAAGTTGACGGCTGTGTTAAATTTTATTTTAGAACAAGTAAACCCAGATGAGCGCCCACATCTTCGTATTCGTGTTTTAGGTAGGGAAGTCTTGGGACTACTGGATACTGGCGCGTCTCGAACTATTCTAGGTAATGGTGGTTGGAAAGTAATGTCTAGTCTTGGTCTTCAGCTGAATACGTCCGAGGTGCAAGTCAAGGTTGCCAGTGGAGAATCTTGTAAAGGTATAGGCACGATGTTAGTTCCGGTCGAAGTTAGAGGAAAGGTTAGTCTAATAGAAATGTTGGTTGTTCCTAGGTTACCTCACACTCTTATTCTTGGAGTAGATTTCTTTAAATCTTTGGGAATAATACCCGATTTAAGAAAGAACGAATGGTACTTTTCGGAAATACAACACGTTTCAGCTAGTGGGACAGAAAACAGTAAACTTACTGTACAGCAGAAGTCAGAAATAGAAGAGCTTGCAAGCAAATATAGGGACTTAATGGGAGACGATTTGGGTTGCACACACCTAGCCCACCATGTCATAAAAACCGCCTCGCCGCCTATAAAACAAAGGTACTACCCTGTTTCACCGGTCGTACAAGATCAAATAAACAAAGAATTGGACGATATGTTAGCCAAAGGAGTAGTTGAACCTTCGTTTAGCGGTTGGTCTTCCCCTATTTTGTTGGTCAAGAAGAAAGATTCTACTTATAGATTCTGTGTCGATTATAGACGTTTGAACGCTGTCACGGAACGAGACGGTTACCCCCTTCCATATGTAACAGCGACACTGGATAAGTTAAAGAATGCTAAGTTTCTCTCTTCAATCGACATAAAATCCGCTTTCTGGCAAGTACCGATGGAGGAGGAATCGAAGAAATACACTGCATTTACTGTTCCCGGCAGAGGACTATTTCAATTCAGGCGTATGCCATTTGGCCTCCACAATTCACCAGCGACCTGGCAACGACTTATGGACATAGTTATTGGACCTGACCTAGAACCTAACGTATTAGTTTATTTGGATGATGTGGTTATCGCGACATCTACATTCGAGGATCATCTTCGCATACTTAGTAGAGTTTTTGAACGGTTGATTGAAGCTGGACTTCGTGTTAGTTGGGAGAAGTGCCAGATATGCAGACCGCAATTGAAATACTTAGGTTATGTTGTTGATGAATCCGGACTTCATGTAGACGCAGAGAAGGTGGAAGCGATGCTTAAGTTACCTAGGCCGGAAACACCTAAAGAAGTTCGGAGATTAGTTGGAACTTTTTCCTGGTACCGCCGCTTCATACCAAATTTCGCAGAACTGATCGCACCAATAACAGGTTTGTTGAAGAAAGGATCCAAAGTAAAATGGACAGTAGAATGTGATAAGTCCTTTAGACTCATAAAAGAGAAATTAGTAAGCGCTCCAATCCTTTGTGGTCCAGATTACGAATTGCCTTTTGAAGTTCACACCGATGCTTCGGCAGTAGGATTAGGCGCCATACTTTTACAACCAACTCGACAAGGAGACAAGGTAGTCGCATACCTGAGTAGGTCACTGTCACGTAGCGAACGAAATTATTCAACTACCGAAAGGGAATGTCTCGCTGTCATTTGGTCATTGGAAAAATTGAGGCCATACTTGGAAGGAGTACCATTTACGGTAGTAACAGACCACTACTCATTGCTTTGGCTGTTGAGGTTTAAACAACCTACCGGACGCATTGCTCGTTGGGCAGTAAGATTGCAGCAATACGATTTTCAAGTACAGCACCGAAAGGGAACCGACCATGTCCTTCCGGATGCCCTATCGAGATCCGTACCTGTGTTATGTGATACTCTCGACGAAAACTTTGATTTTGAAAACTCGTCGGATACGTGGTACCAGAAAATGCGGTCTAAGATAGCCGACGATCCTGACAAGTATCCGAAATACCGAGTAGATGGCCATCAGTTGTTTAAGAAAGTGTCTCTGTCTACTGTAGGGTCCAACTTCGATAGCTGGAAACTTGTGATCCCAAAGGAATTTAGACATAGAATCATCTTTGCGGCACATGATCCACCCTTAGCGGGACACATGGGTTTATTTAAAACCGTGGGACGGTTGTCTGAGAGATACACGTGGCCGAAGATGGCAGCTGATGTAGCCAAGTATATCGCCAAATGCAAAGTTTGTGCTACCAATAAAGGAGTCAATCAGAAACCAGCAGGTCAATTTGTAGCGCAATCCCCATGCACAAGACCTTGGGAAACTATTTCTGTTGATCTGGTTGGTCCACTACCGAAGTCCACCAAAGGGAACCAGTATGTTTTTGTTGTTAGCGATTATTTCAGCAAGTACAGTTTATTGTATCCTTTGAGAACGGCGACTACTCAAAAAATTGTTAATATCTTAGAAGATGAAGTCTTTCTAGTTTATGGCGTACCTAGAATTTTGATATGCGATAATGGACCGCAGTTTAGATCTAAATTACTTGCCGAGTTAGCTACAGGTTATCGAGTCACGATTAGATTCAACGCGCACTACCACCCCCAAGCTAACCCAACCGAAAGAGTGAACCGCACCATAAAGACCCTGTTGAGGATTTACTCAACCGACAACCATCGTAAGTGGGACAAAGAGTTGGCTAAACTAGCTTGTGCCATGAGAACTGCTCGTCATGAAGTTACAAAAAGGACACCTTACTTTGTTAACAGTGGTAGAGAAATGGTACTAGATGGGTCATTGCATAAAACAAATACTTTAGAACAGGTCGCTGAGCCAGATGTTCCACGACTAAAAGAAATATTTAGAGACGTTAAGGAAAGAATACAAAAATCAGCAGAGAGGAATGCCAAATTATATAATCTTCGGAGGAGACCTGAAACTTTTTCCCTTGGACAAAAAGTATGGAGAAGAAATTATGTGTTATCAGATGCACGTAAATACTTCACTAGTAAGTTAGCTCCTAATTATATAGGTCCGTTTACTGTCAAAAATAGTGTCTCCGTGGACGTATATGTTGATTGATGATCATGGTAATAGCTGTGGGACTTGGCACGCTAAGGACCTTAAAGCGTGCCTTGAAGACGTCAAAGAGATACCCCAATGCAACGTGTTTCAATAATGATTGGAATTACAATTTTGCTATTTTTATCTGTGAGCTATAATTGTTAAATATTATTGTGTCCTTATTTATATTAGAAATTAGTTTTCATTGTCGTTAGAATTATAGAAGTATTGTTATTCTTATTAGGATGTAGTTATCGTAATTATTTTTAGTCTCTGAGGAATTCGTTTTAGGATAATCTAGTCGTATGGGTATGCAAAATCCGTAAGGTTAATGTTCGGTTTACGGGTAAACCGTCTGAAGAAAGGCACGAATGTAACACGGTGAAAATTTAAAATGCAAAGTTGAATTGTACTTGCGCCATCTAGACTTTGTTAGTACAAACACTAGATTTTGAGTTTCTCTATTTTGGCGGTCATTTAAATATTTGACTGTCCCCGCCATAATTTTAGAGCAAAAAAGGGGCCTAATCTTTACGTAATTTCCTTTTGAATTGGTAAAAGGGAAGGGAACATTTCCTTTTGGGTGGATTTTTGGGATTTGAACAAGCAAGTGCGGTAGGTGTTAGGAAAATTCATTAGTCGTCCTCTGGAATTTTCAAAATTTTGCTGGATAGCTGCGGTATGCAGGATTAACCAGAGATATACGACGTATTTCAGTGTGAATTTTGGAAATTTGGTTTCACACTAAATACCGTAAGGGATTAAATTTGAATTTTCCACAATATCTTCACACTCCACCTCATGTCTCGTACATCCGTTTGATTTTTTTTTCAATTTTTTTGTTGATTACTTAAAATTGAATCAGCATTGTATTATATTCTTGAATGTATTTCGTTTTACTTACGATCTATAATTATAATCATTCATTTCGCATTAATAAGGGTTAAGGTGACGTTTATATTTTTCATTTTTTTGTGCGGTTAGATTCGTGTGTTATTTGATCTACGGTGCTACTGTTATACCAGTGGTGTACGACCATATTCGGAATTTGGGTCCGGTTTTAAAATAATTAATAGTTTTTTATTTTTTTGTCTAGGCTGGTGGACCAACCAAGTACTTGGGTGTCTAAGCCCCTATGATTTAAATTTATTTTGTTAATTAATATAATTTAGGCGCAGATAGGAGTGCTTTGAGGATCCAGTCCTGATCGTGGTGACCGATATTTTTTTATTAAATTGGGATATTCGAAACCTTAATCCTTCGTTGCATTTGAAATTAAACAAAAATAATAGTTTCATAGTATTAAGCAATCTTTTGGGTTATTACAAATTACTTTCTTTATTTTATTTTACATTTTTAAATTTTGTACTATAGGAATAAACATATTTGTCGGTGGGTACGTCTCCTCGTTTGTTTCTTCCCTTTACGCCACTTGGCACTTGAACGCATTAGCGCAGGTCCTGCTGCGTCAAGGTGTGTGTGAGTCATAGGGTATAGACTTGCTGGCGCCCAAAGAGAAAAATAATTTTTGTTACCCGCACCCTACTCCACTCGAGTCGGCCGGAGCCACACATACGTCCACTAGGAGAGGGAGATCGTCTTCGGTGGTACAAAGCGTTTCAAATTAAACTTTATCCTTATTCTATTTTTAAGCCAATGTTTAGTATTCTCTGATGTGTCTCTATGTATCTGCAAAAGCGTTAGATCATAAAACATAAATTGTTTAAAATTTATTGACATCTATATTTGTGTTGTACAAAAACTGCATAAGTAAATAAAACTTATTAAAAACATTTTATTGGTTTGCTATAAATGTTTAAATCATATTTTGTTTATAATTACTAAAAATTACATTGTACCATAAAAAAAACAAGGTTAACGTTTTAAATAGAATAAAAGTATCTATCTGTAGATATCGTTATAGATGTAGTCACATTTTTATATAGTTGGTGTTTTTATAAATTAATAATAAAAACACTCAATTCTTTTTTAAAATTATTTGATAAAAATTTTTGTTTGAAAATTATTGACATGTTTCGACCTACTTTACACTTTTATAGTCATTTTTAGAATAGTCATAATTTACCCTTAAGCTAACAACAAACAAATAAAAAAATAAACAAATTATAGTTTCCAATTTTTAAGAAAACAAATACGAAAAAAAAAAACAATACAAGGGCATTACATTACAAAATGTTTTTTTTTATTATGCATGCTACTTTTATTATTATTATTAAATTATTTATAGTTTCATAATAGTTATTTACATAAAAGTCAGAAAAATCTCACATTACTGAAGAGGAGCTAAATTGGAATACGAGACATTTTGAGCTGAGTATTTTAAAGCTCCGAGTCAAGTAAGAGATTTTACTGACGTGTTTTGTATTAAACTTTTCCGGAAATCGTAAAAAATTACGAAATTTACAAATTTTAGAAACTGCTTTTACATATGCCACAAAAATCAAGTTTGTCTATTTTGTTGGCAACTATAGTTACAAAGTAAACAACATCGAAAAAATTTCATTAATTTTGTGCGTGTGTTGTGAAGACAGTATTAATTCAAAAAGCAATGATGAAAGAAGACAAAAATCATTGCAAGGGCATTCCCCTTAAAGAGTGGAGCTGCGGCTGCTTTACTGACGATCTATTACCGGGTAAACCAAAAGAGCGTTATGAAAGGGTAATCCAAATTTTCAAAGATTGGCGTCGAGAAAGAAAAGTTCACTTACCGAAGAAGTATTTCTTGTGTATTTTGCGGAAAAAGAAAATTTGCAGAAACCTTCAAGTCTGGAGCATTTATTCTATGTCAACATTCGTGTTTTTATTGAAGCAGAATTTGGACATTAGCAAGTTTTAAAAGCTATAAATCTACTGGTTACCAACCAAAAAAAATTGAAATGTTTGTTCTAGGACCAGATTAATAAATTTCTTCTTAAAGCTTCGGACTATGACAATGGGTAAATAAGTGCCTCAAATTAATTTTTAAGTTACCTACACCTCTGGAATACACGGGGCATTGCATGCGGCACGTTCAGCAACTTTATTAGTAAACGCTGGGGGCAACGTTGCCAATTTAAAAAGACATGGAGGATGGCAAAATACAACGGTGGCTGAGGGCTATATCGAGGATTTGATCCAAAACAAGCTAGATATAGCAAGAAAAATACAATCAGGTTTAGCAAAAAACACAACTACTAATATGAACAATAATCCTTTTACTAGTAATAATTTATTCACAATCTGCGACGATTACAACAAATAATCTAAACATTTGTTAGGCCGACGATATAATTAACCAGCAATATATTTAAGTTGTGCACAACTAAATAATTAAAGAATTGAAAAATTAGAGAATTTAAAATTAAAGAATTGAAGAATTATAGAATTTAAGAAAGCGTCATCAACTTATTTAACAACATTAAATTTTCTAATTATATAAACCCAACAATAATTACTAGTGCTGAAGAAAAAACAAAATTATTACAACTTTAGCATAAATCCCCAGCTATCGAAAGACATTTTGAAAGCAAAATAATATTTAGAAAACTTTGTGGGATGACAAAATATAGCAAAAGACGTCGCCAAGTTAGTATCAACATATAAGAAAATGTCAACCTGTACAACATTGTTACGATAGTTGTTACTTTTGTTTCTTGTGTAAGTTCTGTTTGTAATTTTAATTCTATATAAACTGGTATGTATGTATAATAATTAATCTTTTAATCATTAGTAAAACAATTTCATTATACATTTAGAAAATGTAAACTTTGTTAAAAAGGATTATACCAACTGTTTACGTATTTGCATTTAATTAACAGCAACTCACAAGTCATAAAGATTTTGTTAACCAATTTATGATTGAAATGCAAACATTAATTTCATTTGCAAATATTACTTGTATTTTAAAGGACATAAAACATATTTTAAATGTTTATTTTGGTATGTTAAAAAGCTATATATTTAGATACATGAACGTTAAATTTGGTTTTCGTGAACATTTATAAATCACAATAAACATTAATTGATTATAATCGTTACGTATTCTGTTATCATTATCAAGGTAATTTTTAAAGTGTTGTTTAATAATGATTTAGTAAAGAACAATGAAATGAAATTATTTGCACTATTTTATTTAATTTAAACATTTAATTAAAAACAATTGTTTTTTGCTAAATTTAGCTGTAGTTTTTATATAGTTGACAACATTTGCACAGCAACTTTATTTTAAATACAATTAATATCAAATTTTTTTAATGTATAGGTCATTAAGATTGAGATTTATAAAATTTCTATTGCTACTAGTATTTTAAGCAAACGCATAAAAATATTTACAAAACAAAATTTGTGATGCAATTTTGCATCTTATGTTTTTGATATTGTATCTGACCTACGTTTTTATATATTTCTGTTATTTCTCTCAAAAATTTTCTACATTCTTCGATAAACGTTCTGCAAGTTGACAATAAGTTCGTAAATACTTTTTTTTAAATTTTTATGTTTTTTGTTATTAAGTGATAATTTGTTTGTGGCAAAAAAATAAACAATAAAAAATTACAGTGATTTTAGATGTTATAATCGATAACAAATGTGCATATTGTTTAACAAATACGTTTTAGTTTGCAGTTTAAAGTGCTTTTATTAATTTATCTATTCTTTATACGTTAACTTAATTTGTTGTTATTACTAAAACTAATTCCATTAGTGTCAAAACTTTTTTTTGCTAATTTTTTAATGCTTCTTTACAATATTGAAGTGAATTTGACTATGCACCTTTTAGTATTGCCGTTAAAACTTCTAGTCACATGTTTAAACAGTTTTTAAGAAATGTTTTTATTCTTTTTAACGTTTATTACAATACGTTTTTTTCTAGTTAATAATTCAATTTAATTTAATGTATAATAGTGGAAAAAAATTAGTCCTTTAAAATCATATTTTTTTATACAATTTTAGTTGACAGGATAAATGTATTTTATGCATAACTTTGATTTAAACTACTAATTTTAATAGTTTCTAATATTTTCAGGTATTATTTTTAGCTTTTGGTAGTATTTACAGCTCTTAGATCATGGGTCTAACTTGATGCACGTTCTCGATAAAAAAATCCAACTTTGTAACCACTTCTTCCTAATTGCTTTTTTAAAATTAAATATTTAAAAAATAAACAATTTGTTCAATTGTTTAATTTAGTATGACTTTTACGTTGTATGTGATTTTGTATTTATCTACGCCTATAGTGAAAAAGACTTCAACTTTTTGAAACAGTGTACTGGTATACAAAAATTTGTTCTATCTATTAATTACAAGCAAGAAGATAATTAATTATATTTTAGTGTATCCATAATAACTAGTTTTTTAATAGTAATTTATTAGGTATAATAGTCATTAATAATAATAATTGTAGTAACAAAGAAAGAAAATGTAATCATAGATATGGGCAGAGTATGGTTTTGTAGGTAATGCCGTTTGAAAGTAGAAAATTATATGTATACAAAAATATGTGATGATAAAAACAAAATTTACAAGAATAAACGTATTCATTCATTTTATTATTAGGTACTAGTAGATTAAGCGCGAGTTTTCAATGAGAATTTCAAGTTAAAATACATTTGATTAAGTTTTAAAATACTGTCATATTATTAGCAATTTGTTTTGTGATTATATCAGAAAAGTAAAAAAAAAATAATTTTAAACTTACAACAGAGAAGTTTTAATTCTGACTGAAAAAGTAGCTTTTATTTCACTGATGAGTTCAATTCAATTGAACTAGTTTGTATATAAATTATACATTATTAGCGTAACTTGAAAATTATCGTTTATTACATACGCGTATAAGCATAATTTATTTTTAGTGTGGTTGCTACATAATAAGATTTCATAATGAGTGAATTTATTAATTTGTTAGCAGTTGATCTAATTAATATCTATTTTTTAGGATTGATAACTAAATATCACAAGTTTATAAAATACGTATATCAAAATGTATATTTGTATAAAACAAAAAGACTTTTATTATTATTTATTTATTATTTTAAAAAAATGCAGAATTTCTAACAAACGCAGATTAAACAACGAACGTACATTTAAACGACAAACGTAGGTTTAACATGCACTGTGCTGCCTACTACAGTATGCCAAAAGTTGTGATTGTTACAACATCAAATGTTAATGTTTAATGTTAATGTTTATAAAATTACACTAAACTACAAAAAACTAAGTAGGTATTAAGAGTTTTTAAGCACATATATTTAATAGTAAACTTAAAATATGTTAACAAAATTTATTTAAAAAAACACATTGTATTAACAACGTTGTGATCATTTAAATGTTAAATTATTATGAAACATAAATTACCGTAGAGGTAATAATGCTTTTGTATAATATTAACTAAAGTGTGTAATACTAATTTAATTAGTACTTTGCGTAAATTTAACTAACTAATTACTCTAACTACCTATAGATGTATATGAACTGTGGTGAGATTATTCTTGAAGTTGCAATCAAAGCCAATGTAAATGCCATAGTATAAAGTAAATTTCTACAAATAGACATACGTATATGCATATACGCTATAGAATTAACTTTCAAGAGTATCTACAGCTGTAACGTAATTTTAAATAGATTAACTGTTATTCAACATACTGCAACTAGTAAAATATTAGATACTGGTTAAAATATGATATAAAAAAAATTAAAAAAAACCCAATTTTTTTAAATTGAATGTTGCGAAAAATTTTTGTATTAATTATTTAAACAATTTAACAATCGCCTAACTTGTTCAACAATTACGTTAGATCCATCTTTCTAACGGGACTTTATTTCCTCAAGTGTAGACTATAATTTTTTTTAAATTTTTAACTAACATTTAATACTTATTTTATATAACGTGTACTGGCTTCAGAGGCCTGAAATAGTCACGTGGAAGCCTACTTTTAGCGTGTATTTAAAATTATTAGCACTGGTGATAGATTTCCTGGAGTTGAGGCATTTTCATTAAAAATTTTCTCCACTTTAAGAATCTTTTTTCATATTTCGATTATCTCTTATAGCTTCTGAGTTATTCGCAAAAAACTAAACGTTTTTTTAACGACTCGACTAAACACCAAGTAAGAATTAAAGGTTTGAATGCTCAACACAATTTTTCAAACAAACGATGCGACACCAGAAAAAAATTTAGAATTACCGTAGAATGTAGAAGTTTGCTTTCTAATACCAGAAAAACGTCAAACTGGTTTATCAGTTTTAAATAAATAAAACTATTTAAAATTTGTTAAAATAATCCTAGTTTCGATAAGAGAATTTGTTGGTTACTAAATACAGAGATGTTTTTTCTTACTTAGAATACTGATATGTGCATTATTATTTAAAAGAGTCTATTGAATTGTATTAATTTATTATTAAATTACAAAAAAAAATTGTTTATATACAACAATACTCAGTCCATTTTCTCAATGATTTTACATAAAAAAATTACATATTTACACAAATTAACAATTATCATCATTATTCTGTATTACATTATCATACATAACAACATGAGTAGTGTCAGAGGGTTTAAAAATTACCAATTCATGTAAAAATCAAAAATAAAAAGAACGCTTAAACTACTGTTACCTTGACAACGATTTTTTAATATTTATTCATTTAGTATTATTTTGTTTTAACTTTGTTAAATAACAACATTATCAATCAACAAATTTCTGTTATTGCAACTTTTTTTTTCAAACACAACTCAACAAGAATTTCTTAGATTATCTGGTATAGAACGGTAATTAATTTTCTGACCTGAAATGTTCATTGTTGTAAAATCTGGTCTTAAATTAGAACCTCTTTTATGTTCGCCAAGTACATTTAATGAAACCGTATGATCATTTTTAAGATACTTGAAGTTGTCGAAACCACTAATTACTCCCTGCAGAGCCTATGAAATTTTTTTCTTAATAATACTTGTTATGTAAAAAATAATCTTTAAATATTTATAAATTTTCCTTGTTTGATTTAGAAAAGTTGTTAAGTTAGTCTTCAAGAAAATTACATTAAGTTGGTAGGGGATTGTGGAAGTATTGAAAATGTACTGGAGTTGTTAATAAAGTATCAAAAAATACAATTGAAATTATAAAGAATTAATTAAAAATAACGTATGAATAAACAACATTAAACTATAACACTAGCAAATTTCGTCTATTGATAATCTACAATGTTATAAATCATACTTAGAGGTTCAACATTACATTTCTTTCATTTACTAATTATACAGTTTATTTAAATACTCTAACCTACAAATCTTTTGTTAGCAGTTTACACAAATGCACTATGGTCACATTGTCAACAACGTTAGAAATCTTTGTCGGTAACTTTTTAGCGACTTGTTTTTTAGAATAGCTTTTAAAACGTTGATCGCTAAAATTGACGCCAACTTTTAGAAGTTAACGTTATCTTTTATTTTGAATAGTATTAATTAATATTTAAATTATCGAGGTTATGTTGGATTATGTCAGTAAACACGTAAACTTGTAAACGATTAGAAACGTAAGTATCGCATTAGTTTTTATTTAGGTTCGTATAATTATTTTTAAGAAGGTTCATATAAACGATACCTATCGGCGACTAAGGTAGTTAACTATTTGGGAGGAGAAAGTTTCTATTACAATGGCTCACTATGACATTTATATACAATGCTAATATTGAATTACCGAGTTTTAGCGGAAATTTCGAAGATTGGATTGAGCTTCGCTACGCTTTTGACGGTATGATTAGTAATAATACTAAAATGAAAAATTTAAGGCGTTTTAATTATTTAAACAGTGCGTTAAAAGGTAAAGCCGCTCTAAAAATAAAAACTTTAAAAATTTCAGATCTAAATTATTCTGTCGTCTGGGATACACTTTCTAGAAAATAAGAAAATGGCTGTTAATAATAACAATAAGGCAATTTTTAGTAAAGAATCAATTAAACACAATAATTATAGTCAATTATAAATTTTTTTTGATGAAATATTAAAACTTACGCACGCACTAAAACAATACGAACAACCAACCGCGGACACTTTTCTGATATATATAATTTGCTCTAAATTACCTCCAGTTAGCGGAGAGAAATCGTAAATTCTAGTTAAAAAAGATTTGTTTGCTACATTTTAGAAATTCATCAAATTTTTAGACTAACGTTGTGATTGTGATTGTAATCTTTACAAAGCCTATTGGGGATTGTAGGTTATTATTACAGGTTTATTAAAAATATCAAAAATTCATTCATTCAACGAAAATCGTTTTACAAAAGCATCCGTCAATTAATTGAAAATAATCATGTAAAATCTAAAAGGTCGTTGTTAAGACTTTTTTAGAACAATATTGCGTGTTGGTGGTCGTATTCGTCAATCAAATCCAAATTTTGACAAAAAACATGCTGTAATATTATGATCACAACATTGGTTAACTAAATTAATTTGTCACAATAAGCACATTGAGTTGCTACATTATAGGACTAATCAATTAACCTATATCAGCAAAAAAAATACGATACGTCAAATTATACACATATGCATTCCATGCTTTCGTGCCAAGCAAAATCTGATATTTATGAGAGGCTGGCCAAAGGAGCGTGTATTAAACACGCTTTTTTGTTTTACAATTGTCGGTTTGATTACGCTAAGGTCATGACAACATTTAAAAAAAGACGCGGTGGTACATTGATTAAATCCTATATTTGAATTTTTGTATGTATCTGAACTTCAGGCATTCATCTTAATCCAACAACTCAAAAAAAAATTATAAATTATTTAAAAGAAAATAATACGCATTGGCATTCTATACGCCCTCGTTTTCCCAATTTTAGCGGTTACTGGAAATCCGGAGTAAAATCCATTAAAAATTATTTAAAACGGGTTGTTGCCAACAAGCACCACATGAGGAATATTATACTTTATTGACACAAATTAAAACATTGTTGAATTACCGTTCATTAACACCTTGGTCTACTGAATCACAAGATATGAATCTTTTAACTCTCGCACAATTTTTAATTTGGAGAAAACTTACCGCTATACCAGAGGAAAACTTGCAAAATGTTTTTGATAATCGTCTAATAAGCATTAATAACATATATAAAACTAAGGGAACTAAATAAAAACAAATCGTGAGAGAACTCGATGAATACCGTAAGTTTATTTAGCTACAGCGTTAGTTGAAAAATCTAAAAAGAAAATCACCATAGAAACTTAACAATACAGCTTAAGTGTGTTCAGTAAAATAAAAAAAAACAAGAAATATCATATACCTAGGTATCAAATAGCTCGTAACCATTGTTTCTGTTACGATTATTAATTAATAATTTCAATTGCTTTTCTGATCTTTTTTTATTTTAGCATTAATAATTTTGCCAGTTTTACCAATTTATACCTTACCAGAAGTGCACGGAACTTGGTACATTCTACAGTTGCTATAACAAAATTTTTGCAGTAACTTTATTTATATTTTGTTTTATAAGTATTTCTTCATTTTATGTTGGCAACAAAAGGTAAAATAACAAAATTGTTTTTTATTGTTGAATGATTTGTTAATGTGTACCATTAATTTCATTTTCAATACTTTTTTTTTTTGAATGCTGATTGTTTAAGTGTTGTAGAAAAATTTGCAATTCTTCTTTACCAAGAGACCAAACTGCAAAAGTATTATGAACATATCTGAGTTATATTTTTTTATAGATGCAAGTTTTAAAGTTTCTTTTTTAAAATGCTCTATATAATAATTTCTAATCTATGGAAACATTGGTGATTTTATTGCTACATTATCTACTGTTTATGTACTAATGTAATAATAAAAGCTAGAGGTGATATTATGAATACAGATTTTTAAGGTTATATTAATAATAACCAAATTGTGTTGATTTACTACCTTTTGCTGTATAATTTAGTTAACGTATACAAAATTATTTGCTAGTTTTAGTAAACGTGTACTTGACAGCTACCTTTAGTATTCGTACTAATTAACAAAATAATACAATACTACGTACAAATAACTACTACTATTAGTATTAAAGACATGCGTTAGCATAAGTCTTCAATAAAACTTTTAGTATTATAAAGCAACGTTAATTTTATAAGTAAAGTGTTTTTTCCTACTTTATTACTATTAGTAAATACATATTTAAAAAAAAATGTAAAAGTTTTTTCAAACTTTTAATTAAGAAAGCTTAAAGCGTAAATCTGTTGTAATTACTCAAATTTTATTTACTGTCATCACTGTCATTATTTAGATTAATAATTAACGGTGAAACGTCTACGTCCAACACAATCTCTCGATTCCACCATTTTTTAATTATTTTTTTATTATGTTTTACTGAGTTACTCTACATTTTTAGTGTAACTAAACCTTGTGCACATTTCTATACATTAATTTACAATCCTTATCAATATGTCAATTACAATAACTTTTAATAATATCTCACATAAATTTGATTGGATTAAAAATGCAATGATAGGGAGCTCTTTATGACCATATTGTTCAGCTAACATGTCTGCTTTAAGCCTTTGAACGCTTTTAGAAGTTTTTTTCTAAAAAAACAACAAATGCATTAATCTGCTCTGTATACTGTCAATTTTCTACTTATTTAAAAACTTTCAACAGAATTTTAATTTTTAATGAATTATGATCAATTTTGTTTAAATCAATGCAAAAACATTTTTTTGTTCATCTCTCCATGATAGTCTTTATTTTTTGCAAAAGAAAAAAAAGTTCTGTTTCATTATAACACTTTTCCCATTTTTGCATATAGTGTTTGCGTAATTTGTAAAAGATCTGTGGGCGGAGCTTTTCTGCGCTACTTTGTACAGACGACGTATCAGAACGCTACTTATTGTATTATATTCGTGAGAATGGTTTGTCGTGTCAATTTCGTGTACTGTTCATATCATGTGCTCGCAATTTGTACTTTTACCGGTTTCTAAGTAGTCATTCTACTATGACCAAAATGCTCAATGAACTATATCATAAACATAAAACACCGAATCTACATCGTCTTTGTAAACGGCTGAAAAGCAATTATAAAAAAAAAACTAACAGCCGTAAAAACCTAAAAGAATGATAACTTTATAAGTAATTCTCCAAATTCTATTAAAGATAGGTGATCAGTGATTAAATCTCGTAAACAAACTAATGCAAAAATCCGTGATACAATTCTCGATGCTAACGCACTAAAGCAATACTTTACGAAAATTTCTAAAATAATTGAGGAAAATTTACCAAAAAACATTACGAACTTTTATCAGTTTGTGTAAATTTAATCATTCTCGACAAAATTTATTTTTAAATTCAAGAAAACGTCATTTACTGAAGCGTAACGATTCCTTTTTTAAAAAACAATACCGCCAAAGATACATATGGCATGAGCACTAAATACCTTTTATGATCTGTTCATAGTTTTGACTGGATTTTACATCAAATATTGCTAGAAAAATTACAAAACATTTACTATTTTGACGATTTTAAAATCAGTTGTAAAATTCATTGCCAAGAAACTTCTACTAAGATGAATAAACCAATTCATCTTTTTAGAAGATTATCAAATTTAACCTAAAGCAAAGTTCTATGTGCGTCATGCTATGCGACAATTCATAATCTCCTGACTTCCGGAGTTCTGTCATGACCTCATTGCTTACAATGACAGTACATTTTTAAATTATTCAAGGACTAAGATGTCGTAAGAACTGCAAGGCTGGGTTCATAGGTTTGAAAATACACTGTGTTCGTAAATAATTGACGGGCGTTTGAATTTGGCGCGCCGTGAAACTAGTAACTTTGATTTTACAGCGTTGATTCAGTTTTGATGGATTTCTCAATTTGACAATTTATTTATAGTTCAGTGGTGTGCTTGTTTATATTGCGAATTTTTTGTTAGTATTTCAAGTTTTCATTACCAAAAGGCTTCTTTTATTGGCACATATTCGACTGTACAGCTTTTACTTGATGTAAGTTAAAAATAATTTACTTAACAAGAATATATCACATCTTTTTAGATTATTGGAAATGGTGTTTACCGAACAACACAATACCTTTATTATTGAGGCTTATTTTCGTTCGGGAATTCGCAACGAACAAGGAACGTGGGATTACTCTTACCAAAATTGCTACGAACAGTTTCATGAGCAATTTCCCAATGACATATTTCGATATGATTCTTTTGCACAACATGTTCGTCGTATAGTCGAAAGGTTTTGTAGTACAGGTACTGTTTCAAAAGGAAAATCTACCGGTCGGCCTACTGTTTTAACGGAAGGTTTTGTTGAAGATATTCGCCAGAGAATGGAAGTGAGTCCGAAGAAATCTCTGCGACAATTGTCACAACAAACAAATCTATCGCTTGCTACATGCCAGAAAGCTTGCTAGAAAGTCTTGCAATTACACCCATACAAGGTGACTATTACACAAGAGTTACTGCCTCCTGATTTTCCACGTAGAATAGAGTATTGCGAATGGTTTAACGAAGTCTTAAACAATGATGACGTGTTAGATGTAACTTTCTTTAGTGATGAAGCATGGTTTCATCTTAGTGGATATGTGAATTCTCAGAATAGTAGAATATGGTCAGCAGAAAACCCTCATATTTTTGTAGAAACATCACTTCATCCGCAGAAGATTTGAGTGTGGTTGGCGATGTCACGACGTAGGATCATTGGTCCGATTTTTTTTAATGAAAATATTAATGCAAACACTTATAGAGAATTAATTTTGGATCCGTTTATTAATGAACTACATGATGATGAGTTAGAGCATTGTTATTTCCAACAAGATGGGGCCACCGCTCACACTGCTAGAATAACATTAAATTATTTATGACAGTTCTTCGGTGACCGATTGATAAGTGAAAATAGATGGCCTCCACGATCACCCGATTTAACTCCACTGGACTATTTTATGTTTGGTTTTTTAAAAAATAAAGTACATTCACAGCATCTACATACTTTAGAAGAACTACGAAATGCGATTACACAAGCTGTTAACAGTATTACACCGGAAGTGTTACATAATGTTTTTAACAATATTAAAAAAGAGTGAACCTGTGTTTAAATTTAGATGGACAGCATTTTGAACAGATGTTGTAAAATTGTATAATTTTTTACATTTATTAATTACACTGTAATTTAACTTCTATTAAACCTCATGTTTAAAAGTATTTGAAATTATGTTCTGTCTTATAAATTAAGTAACAAAATAAATTTACATCTTAATCACCTTATCATAAATTCAAATATTACTAAAATATTTTATACGCGCCGTCCATGGAGTGTTAATACTTAGTACCAATTTTATAAAATTATCTGATGAGCGCCAAATTTAAACGCCCGTCAATCATTTACGAACACAGTGTACTAACATTTCTATGTATAGTTATATTAGAGTCACTCTGCTGTGTTAAAAAGAAACTAGCCGATTACATGCAGCAAAAAAATATTCATAAGCATGACACTAAACACAAAGAAAATATTAGACCCAACTATTGCAGATTAAGTAAATCGTTTAAAATATTGCAACACTGCTCGGTGTTATATTACATCAGTCTTTCAAGAAATATCAGGTGCCTTCCTTACAAACTATTTAAAATAATTTTTTTTGTATAGTCTTTTATAGCTATGACAATGTTTTAAACTATCCCTTCAACGGCAATTTATAATGTTAGCTTTATTTTAATGTTTATATTTTACATACTGTTTTGTGTGACGAGTGTAACTACATAATTATACATAAAAACACAATAATCTTATTATTATTATTTTAGTACTGTACCGTTTTAGAAAATTCATGTTTCATCTAAAAAAAACTAGCATATTACTTTGACTTTGATTATCGTTGTATATTTTCTAGAGATATTAGTAAAATTATGCCAATTATTATTAGGTATTTTTGGTTGTAGTAGAGTATAGTGTTTGGGATGTTCCAGACAGTAACATTTGTAATAATTTTCTCATTCTTTTTTGTTACAGATTTTCTTAAATTTATGCACTCTTCTAGGTTTAAATTTAACGGCACAGCGATTATTTCTTTTGCTAATTTATCCACTTTTTTGTTTCAAAAAATTCTATTATGCGCTTTGACCCACATAAATTTTATATTAATTCCAGTTAATTACAATTGAGTGAAAGTGTGGGTTAATTTCTTGATTTGGGTTGCAGCTGGTTTTGTTGGAGGAAAGTGCTTACAGGGAATCTGTTATTATGAAAGGATTTTAAAATTTTGTTTTATTTATGTATTCTACGGATTGAAGAATAGCAAATGCTTTAGCAGAAAAAACGAATGTATCTGGTGGTAGTTTATACTCTCTTGTGATGTGCAAATTTTTGACTAGGAAGGCGGCCACAGTTCCTTCTTGAGACTTTGACGCATCAATAAACATACAGATATCAAAGTGTAATTTTTTTACTTCTTCCATAAATACGGTTTTGCAAATATTGGAAATATTGCTGTAGATAGGTATGGTAACTTCTGGGATGAATGAAAGATGATAGAATACATTTTTCTGATATAAATTCTCGTCGTAATTATAATCGAGTTTTTAAATATTCTGCTGTTAAAGTTGAGCTCATAACTACTAAGCTTATTATTAGGCATTTATTTTAAATTTTATCTATGCGAGTTAATAACGTATTGTTTGCATTGCCCTAAAGCAGGCAGCCATAATCAAATATTGCGTGCACAAAGGTTCTGGAAAATAATAAACTTGTTCCTTGATCAGCACCCTACCAAGTTTGTGCTACCATTCTAAGAAAAGTAATTCTTTTTTCGCATGTGGTTGTTACTATTGTAGCACAAGCATCGATAGCACTAAAATCATCCCTATAACAAAACTAATTAGAAACTAAATAACTTTTTTTTAAACCATTCTAGTCTGCATTTGATTACCTTTTCAAATATTTTTAACACGTATGAAATTAGCAAAATCGGTTTGTATGAGTCAGTTTGACTTGGATTTTTGTTAGACTTGAGTACCGGTATTATTAATATATGTTTTCACGATAAAATATCTTTGCCGTGTATCCAAATATTATTATTAGTGTCTAGTAAATTTGATTTTGCATTAGTAAATAAACGGACAAGCATTGAGTAACTAATTTCATCGAGACCAGGAGGAGAAATGAAGTTTTTAATAAGTTCTGTTAACGTAAAAGATTGATTAAAAAGACACGATTCTGTCTTCTTTAGACGGCTTGAAGTATCAACCAAAAGTAAACATGATGACAGAAGGGAAATATTGTCAAAAAACAATACGGTCTATTAAAAATTGTCGCTTTTCTGTGTTTTTAACGGAACTCGTTTAAGTTTTTTTACTTGATTCTACAAGCTCTTGATGGAAGTGTTCATATTTAATTTAGCACACCACAATTCCCAACTATGACGCGCTTTGGCTTTAAACAGTCTTTTAGTTTCAGTAAAATTATGTTTACAGTTGATATAGTTTTCTAAGCTACTATTCTCTTTCTACAAATTAATAGCTTTTTTTCCTTTTTTATATTTCGCATTCTTCATCCCACAAGGGAGGGGCGATTTTTGGGTCTAAATGGTTTATTAACTGGAATGAACATTTTAGCAGCTTTTTCTACTTTTTTTATAAAGTATTTATATTTAATTTTAATACGATTAAAATCCGAGAAGCTTTTGCAGAAGAAGTCGCTACATATTTCTTAAAATAATTGCAAACTTGCGTTTATTTATTATTCATTTGCGTTTTGGATAAATCATGTCGTCCAATAAACAGTTTAAATATAATTCTATTAAGATTGGAAAATGATCAAATCCTAGGAAATCAGACTCAATAGTTCAATTGATATTTAAGGCTATATCTGGTGTACTTATTGTAAGGTCAGGAACTGAGACATGTCTTTGTGGAGAGGTTATTCTAGTTTTCATACCGTTATTTAAAATTACTAATCCTAATTTATCTGTAATCTCTGCAACTTAGAATCCTAATCAGTTCGTAATTTTAGATCCCCAAGCATTATGTTGAGCATATAAATCTTTTCTTATGATTCCATGCCTTATCACATTGTTAAAGATATTGCTCCAATCTACATTTTTGGAGTAAACGTTTGGTGGCTTATAAATCGACACAATAACCATAATATTAAAAACAAAATTATTAGGAAAATTTATTTCTGTGTAAAGGATAGTATCTTTAACAAAAGTAGCCACGCCGGTTTTACCACCTATGCGGTCTTTCCGAAGAATATTATAGTTTTTGTATCTGACAAGTTGATCTTGGTTAAACCAAGCTACCTCAATATTATTGCTGGATAAAAAATATGTCAAACTGTTTTTGTTAGCATTTGCAGAACGAGCATTCCATTGCATAATCTTAATTTTTTTGATTTGGCTAGCCATAATGGGAATTTATTTGTTAATTCTCTAAAAAAATTTTAAGCTGTTTTTTAAATCAATTTTGACATTTGTGGTGGTTACGTTATAGTTTTTATTTTTTATCCAAATTGGCTAAAAGTTTTAGTAAAAAATGTATATAATTGCTCAACAAATGCTTCTTAATTATTGCTGACTTTATTTTCCTGATTATTAGTGATTATAGATGTAGAAAAACCAATACTAAATGGAAACAAAAGTTTGTTTTGTATTTCTTTGGCAGGAGGAAAATTAGCTTCTTTTTTTAGTTAGATTGGTTGTTAGAGATATAACTGAGGTGCAGTTTTTTACTTGTTTCAATGCATCTACGTATAAATGTAGTTCTTTTAAGCCATTTAGGAGATTAAAGTTGTTTATTTATGCGAATGACCTGTTAGTGATGGCTATTTGTTTTTTAATTGTTTTTATTATACAGAACACTCTTTTAAAATAGATTTATGATTATTTTATTTACATAAATAGCAATAAGAATTATTAGCCTCACATTTGTGATTAGTATCTTAGATATTACCGCAGTTGATGCACTAACAGTATAAACTTTGTTTGGCGACGTGGCCATGCCTAAGGCATTTAAAGCACTGAATCACTTTTTGTACGCACGGTTCTACTGGAAATATAACGCTACCAATACATACTTCGTTTCGTAGGTAATTTCCTTCAAATGTTAATAGAACTGAATAAATAGGTATAAATTCTTGTTATCTACTTTAGTAGTTTTGCGGGTTAAACTTTTAACCTCGTTACACAGTAAAAAATATCACGGTGTAACCTTGAACACCGAGGTATGGTGCGAAGATGGTGTAATTTTTGTATTATTTTTAACACCAGTTGGCGGTGTATAAATGAAAAGTAATTTTGGGTGTGAAATAACACCATTTGTACTGCATTTGTATTAAGAATGGATAAATGTACACCGCAATCAAACATTTTTGTTTCACGATGGTGCACGATATTTCTACGCGGATGATATTTAACACCATTCTTGATTAAAAAATTACAAGCTTGCAAATTGTATGTACGAAGAGCATTTGTAATGTACGCGAAGTCGAATATTCATCAATGGTTTCAGAACGCGTTTAAAACAGCAGCGAGCAATTTTTTTAAAATGTTTAATACTAGTGTGTGAAATGTTTGGTGAAAATCGAATACAACTGTTCATTAAAATGGATGTCGATCGATCTCGCTAATTCAACCTATGAATTTTCAGTTATAATTGACATTGTCCTATTAGACGGTACCCCATATTTAGTCTTAAAGTTGTGGAAAACGGTTGAGTACGATGCAGTAAAATGTGTTTATGTAATTGATCACTGTGAGGCAGAATGTAAGTTAGCAGAAATAAGTAATCTGTCACTTTATAAAGAACCTTTTGAAAAATATTTACTATGTATGTATGGTGTATTGTTTCAAAATACAAATTATGTTAAGCTCGCTCATATAAAATTTCAGTAAATCCATTTTTAAATTGTATTTATATATATAATTATATACATCTTGTTAGTTTATATGCAATTTTATGTATGTACATATTCGTTCTGTAATGCTTTATTTTGTTTTTTTATAATACAGTTTTAAATATTGTATTCTTTTTTTATTAAAACTCTTTAGGATAAGTTTTACAATACGAAAGTTAAGTTACTATTTACACAACCTTGTGTAAGCGTACACAGCTGTGGAGTTGTCATCTATCTACAATTGTACTAAATTTCCTCAATACGCAATAAAGGATTTACACTAATGGGATGAAATTTTACATACATGTTCGTGAATAATCACCAACACAAAGTGAAAGCACACACTATTTTGTTGAAAATTACACCACTCCATATTGAACAGTACACAATGGTGGTGTAAAATTACAAGACCACGGAATCAAAATTAACAATTCTTAGTAAATATTCACCCAGATAGAGTAAACAGTTTTCACCATTTTCATGAAAATTACACCATATGATATTAAAACTACACCATAGTTTTGAAAAAATATTACACCACTAAAGTGTTGTAATTTTACTCCGTCCCTGAGGAGTGAAGTTAACACCGAAACGGACGTATGGATATAGACACAGGTGTGGTGATATTTGGTGTAGAATGGTGTAAATTATTTTTTACTGTGTAGTATCAACTCTTGTTTGAATATTGTCTGTAATGTAATTTTTGCCAAAAGAAAAATTCACTTCTCAAATACGAAATAGCAAACTATTTGGAATATACGCTTTTAAATTCTCTGTGATTAGTTGCTCTTTTTTTACTAGATTATTAGCGTCTGCAATTGATTTTAATACAACTTTCACTTTATTATACCAAACTTTAGTTATTGATGTTATAACGTCTCCCAACTTTAGTTTTTTTTATCTAACAGATGACCGATTGTTAATCGATGCAATCTACCAATTTTTTTTCCATATACACATACGTATTTGAAATGTTGTAGTACTTATCTTTTGTAAATTTAAAGGTCCAAATTGTATTTTCCTTATCAGCATGCTTGTTTGCAACATTTTCGACTTCCATATTTTCATGATCATTCATATACCACTAGATACACTATCACTATCTTCACATACAAAAAATTCATCACTCATTACGTTATTTCGCGGCCCACTCCTATGGGGCGGGGGGTAGCCATTGACTGACTAATCAGCACACACTTATTTCTTACAATTACACTAACTAAACTATACTAAATAAATTAATTGTAGTATATAAAAATTAGTTTATAATAATAACGCTCTATGATAAACGCAACTGATATATGTTTTTAAGAATCTTATTTATTTAAAAACATCGGGTAATTTTCTGTATTTATTTAATGTGACGTAAGAAAATTGAAGTACGTTTATATAATTATCCGTCAATCGTTTGTTAATACTTATATAAACGTACCCAGTACACACGGAATAAAAACTGTTACAGTGGCAAAATTAAAACAATTGTTTCATTGCGGTATTTTTTTCTTAGTTTTATTTTTATTTTATTTATAAGTAACTGACAGTAAATAAATTGAAAGAATTCCGAGTTTTCCCAATCATTTTTAAATCGTTTCACTACTTGCAACTTCTTTCCAATAATCAGCAATCGTTTAAAAACTGATTTGTTAAAACCAAATATTTTTTGAATAATTAGAGTTAGTTAAAGAATAGTTTAAATAAGATTAAATTATTTTAAAAACAGTACAACTATTTTAAAATTGTTTTAGTGCTTGCAATTTATTTTGAGTAAACAGAAGTCGTTTTAAAACTATTTTGTTAAAACCGAATATTTTTTTAATAACTATAATTGTTTGACAATCGATTAAATAAGATTAAATTATTTTCAAAACAGTGCAATTGTTTTAAAATTGTTTTAGTAAAAACGAATACTTTGTGATTAGTCAGCATTAGTCGTTGCTATCTTTTTGATTAGTGTCGTCAACGCTTCAATTTGATATTTTTTTCACTTGTCGTTTGATAGTTGATGCTGTGTCTACATGTACAATTACGAAATGGAACAATAAACGGTAATTTGTATAAAGGTTGCGTTCAATTTCATTATTGCGTAAATCTGATGATAATTAAGGATTAATTAAGGTTCCAGTCTCATTAATTAGAGTTAAATTATTCAAGTTTTCTATACGATTATGTACAGCTAAATGTATTCACAGTGTTTTTTTCTGATCGCTAAAGTAAGTTTGTGTTTTTTTGGTTAACAAGATGTAATTAATTTTGTGTAACTCATTCATTATGTATATAAATGAAATATTTACTTTTATGTTACAGATGCGGTTAAAAATTGCTACCCAACAGCAACTGATGCAGTTTTTGAGGCTTCCGTGAAAAGACTACATCAAAGAAAGTAGCAATATTTAAAAAATGCAAAACTTAAACCTAATGAAACTCAATGTAATATTATATTTAAAAATATTTATTGTACAATAAAGTTTCAAACGTGCATTCGAAATATTATCTATTAATAGTTTTATTTTAAAATCAAAACTTTTGTTATATTATTGAAGGAATTGATTTAGTTCATTATTGAAACAAGTAAATCATATATTTATCGATCCTTTAGTATCAATTCAAGAACAAAGCTTTTAAAACGTAAACCAAATACAACATTTATTTTGCAACAGATTTGAATTTATAATACCAAAACTGTACTGATTCAAATAAGTGAAACAGCGAGTACAGAGTAAAACACAATTTTTTTCTTTGAAACTGTTACTAAACATTATTAATTTTGTGTTTACTGAGTATAATAATGTATCTAAAGTAGACCGGTAATAACCCTATTACCGGTCTCTACTTTTGAACCAATGAAATTAGCGAATTTCTATTACTGCTTGATTTTTTTCTAACCAATACAATCGTAGAAAAAAATTAAGGTTTTTATAAGGTTACGTAAATTGTGTTAGTTGACGTCTTTGAATAAATAAATAAAAAAAATTACCTTTGCATTATTGTAATTAAATATTTTAATTAAGTTGTTTACTGAATTAAATTGTAGGTTAATTCGCTTCACCAGCAAAATGAAAACAAAATGATATAATTTGGAGTTACTAAGTTGCTAAACGAATCTGACAAACAAAGTCCTTATTAATAATAATTGTGGATTACATCATCTGACGATTATGAACACACAAATTGTCAATTGGTTTTTATCGATGATTAAAACATTCAGTTGGTTTTACCAAACATGCCTCTTATCAAAATTGTGACGTTTGTATGTTGTATATAACAATAATTTAAAATAGCTTTTAATTTATTAAAATAAATACCAACGTAAATTTTGTACAAAGCAATACTTATAAAACTGTATTGTCTGATACCCGTGTACTTCTTTTGCATACATATTAAAAACATTACGTATTTAAAAGCTAAGTAACATCATTTAACCATCGTTACTTTTATCGACATTACCTTCTTCATCTGCGAATCCAATTCTGTTAAATTTTTACTAATTTGCAAAACATTGCTCACTATGCTTTGCTAAATTATGTATCCACTTTTATCGAATTTAAATTGTAACGATAACTTAGTAAACAGCATTATTTTAGTAAAACATAAAAAAAATAAATTTTATTAAATAATTTTGTTACTAAAATTTAGCTTTTTTACATGCTGTTCATTTGAAACTACAATGTGGCACGTCATATTTTGGTTAATATCTATAATACCAACAAACAATTATAAATTGCCATTATGTAAATATTGTGATAAACAAAGGTAACACAACAATATAGATAGATAAATATATATTTAATCTATAAATAAGTGAACTAATTTCTTGTGCTACAACCCAATTGGTCGTAAGAATTTGTTTGTGACATCTAGTTTGCCGTTGTAATTAACTTTTACGTACATTTTCCGAACTCAAACGTTTATTGTTATAGCTTTCGTATCTACAGAAGTAAATACGTATTAAAATTACCATTGTTTTTACCGTAGAATTTCAATATTTCTTGGACAGCTTAAAGTTTTATTTCTAATAACAATATTTGTTATTTACGAACTATTTTTTTAGTATATAAATACTTAATTTACTTTATAAATAATTTCGATTTGTTTTTACAAGTTCTGCTTCTGTGTATAAAGAAAACAATCACACGATTACCTTTTCGTTCATAAAAGAAAACTTTTTGATGTTTTGAGATGTAATTTTTTTCGATTTTCTAGGAATACTGTTAATCGCATAAAACGAAAAAAAATTGTTGCAATCATTGATATTTTCAAAACTAATTATAATCAATTCAAATAAAATTTCATTGACGCGTTAAGGATATATAGCATTCTCATTACTTAAAAACTCCACTACAATTGAAACAAAAATAAAACAGCTGTTAGGTAGATGAAATTGTAAAATTATAAGTAATGCAAAAATTAATAATATACTTGTAAGTTTTGAATTTTGAATTAAAAAATACCCCATTTACTTTTAAACGATTATTTTTATGTTTTATGGTAGTACCTGTATGTTTATTATTTTAAACTAATCATTTATTTGGGTCAAATATAAAAAAAATGAAAAATATCAATAATATAAAACGTAGAAAACAAAAATAATTTTAGTTAATTAATAAATTAATTATAAAACAAGAATATTCTTAATCAAAATAAAATTTATCTGTACTTTACTTGAAAAAATGTTTTGGCAAATTAAATGTAATATTAATAATAAATTTACTATAACAAAAATACATTTCTGTATATTAAATTATTCAATCCACATTTTTTTAATTAAATATTATGAATGTAATCAGTTATCAATACATTTTTAAATATCAGAATACATGTTCAGTTCCTATTTCATTTTTTTAAAACAAAATTAGTTATTAATAACAATTGTTAAAAAATGTTTTTGTATAAATAGAAACTGTCATTAGGAAGGTATTATGCCTGCGAGGCGTTTGCGTGGGTTTGTTTAATGTGATTGTATCATACAAGTGTAAAAAATGTATACAAGAAAAAGTTTTGTAGGTAATCCTTCTTTCTTCATTATACGTTATAACATCATATTATCTTATGGTTTGGGGCACTTTAATCGGAGTTTACAAAAACTACCAATTTCAAAAGAAAAGAAGACAACATGACAATTTAACTATAAACATATTTATTATAAAATTACATCAATGCAAACAATCTAGTTGTAAAGTAAAACAGAAGCTAATACGTTAAACTCACGGTTAAAATAATATTTTATCTAGTTTCATAAATAGAAATCAGTGTTATGTATAAATAAAGTAACAGTTAGTATAATTAACGTTGTGTACTGCTCAATAATAACTTTTTTGTGCTGCCAACATCGCAAAAGTCACTACTCGCTTGTTAGTGTAGTTACGTAATGGACCAAAAAAGCTCTAGAGTGGCAACATGGAAACTAAATATCTACATAAAACTAAGTGTTCAAAGTAAATTATTATAATAGAACGAGTATGCGACAGGTGGAAAAGTCATATAAAAAATTCTGAAATTCAGTTAAAATTGAAAAATAAACGATGTTAAAATTAATGTCAAATTTGACAGATTTAGTAATAATAATAGTACCAACATTATATTTTTAGTAATTTTTTTTAAATAAGAATGAAATTTTACAAAAGGCAACACCAAAAGTAATGTACGTTACTTTTGTCGAAGGTATCACAGCATAACTCACTCACATGCAATGCTTGACCGTGCGGCTTTCCGTCGCATTAACGTTCGTTCTGCTATGTCTTACTTTCGACTCTTGTTACTATTACAAAAAAAATATGTTTTACAAACTCAAAATTTATTTCTATAAACCACCTTAATCAATTATTGATTTTTGCATTTTTCACTAACACTTCTTAAAACTGATGGATACGCGCTACGCTTTTATTGTTACAAGTTTGCATTAACAGCAACTAAACGTAAAACTAGAAAAGGAACGTAACCAAATGCTTTGGTTTAGCTTTAAATATGGATAATAGTTTTAGTTTAAATCTGCAAATAAATTCTGTGTTCGTGTAATAACTCGTGTCTTGTACGGTTGTTTCTGGAATATATTATAAACGTTGTTAGAGAAGCACACATTTAAAAAAAAACTTGTAATTATCAAAGTGTTTTAAGTAACTCATTTGTCTATATTATTTATACCTCTTTTAGTTGGTGTATGTGACAACTTCTGGTTTATGTTTGGTCTGGTCCGGTTAACGCGCAATTACTATGCGTTTTTTTAGACCTAGGAACAAACTCTAACTTTGCCATTTTTAGTAAACTGAAATATAAGAAACTGTTTTTTTTATTTTTATTTTTATTCTTATTCTTATTTTTTTAAACTTCTTAAGTTCTTTTTTTAGTGTACCAACAAGAAAGAATTCTAGAAGAGCAGTAGCCAAGCAAAAAATAATGCAATAAAAATACTAGAGAGGTTTCTTTAATATGCTTTTGCTACACCTGATCTGTTTCTAAACCATAATGACTAGAAACAAAACCTTGTAATGCATTACATACGCATTATTCATAATTTAATTTTTTGGGAACAGTTTCAAACATTTCTGGTACTGCTTTTAATAGAGAAAACTGTTTTTAAGCAAAGTTCACTTGATACTAAAAACTTGATTTTTTTTTGCTTTAAAACATACTGACAGCGATAAATATATTTAATTTTATATGTGCGTTAATTTAGTTTACAATGTTTACTAATTGAAAAATTTAGTTAAATTTTATAATGTCTTAAAGGTATTTTATTATTAAACTCGCTATAACTAAATACGTACATAATATATAAACACATTTATTTATTAGATATACAAATTACTGCTTATAACATAAAAAGATCGGTTTTGTTACAAATCGATTACATATATACAGATTGGAATTATAAATAAACACATGTAAAGTTATATCTCACATATGTACATACATTTCGCAGCATTTTAAATAATATGTCTTTGATGTAATAGTAATGCTACAAATGTTTATAGTTATGTATCAAATACGTGTATGTAATGAATATGTAAAATATTTCTTTGCTACTTTTTTGAGTATTTTATATGCACTGTTTTATTTTTTAATTTAAAACTTTGAATTGTAATTTTTTGTTTTCTCATTTAAATATTAAAAATTAATTTTTTCTACTAACAGATAATACGATACATTTATGTTTATTTGCGATTAAGCAACATTGTGCATTGTGTTTGACCAATTTCAATTCCGCACAAGTCAAAATCATTTCCAGAGAGGTTTAAGCTATTGCAGTTTAGGATAATGAAATATAAAAGCATAATTTAAAAGACTTGTACAAATATGCCGTGCACTACAATTATAAAATTTAAAGATAACATCAATTAGGATCAAACTTATGTTATTGCATTAGTTTCAACGGTACGTATAGAGTTTAAAAATACTTTTTTGTTTTTGTAAATGTTTGTAAATGAAATATTTTAGGTTATGTTTGAAAATGTTGGTATTTAGTGGCCACATATTCTAAAAAAGTTCAAGGTAATTACAATAAATCAAAACAACTAATTTGCAACCTTACTAGTTATTTTCTTGCACAGTTTTCTTTAGATGTAAAAGAAACGCCAACAATAATTTATCAAATTTTTGCAGTGCTATAAGAGAATTGTTAAAATCAGTTGTTTAGAAATTTTACAGTAGCTACTAAAGTTTGCTTAAACTAACTTAAAAATATTTATTAACATTGATCAGTTTTTGAACTGCAGGACAAGAAAAGAGTCATTATGTTTTGGCTTTCATCACTAGTTGCAAGATACCAAGATGTTTCTGTACGTTATTATTTATGTTTATATTAATGCGGTTTTCATAAGTATTTATGTATAATTTTACTCCATTTTTTATTTTAATCTTATAAAAACAATTTATTCGCACAAAACCACTATTTTGTTAAAAATCATATTCGCATGTTATTCTGTTGCACGTTCTAAAAAATAACATTTAGTAGATACCAACATCGTATTTGTCGGAAGAACTTGAAGCCATTGTTAACGATTAAAGCTTCGACATAAATATATATTTTTTTATTTAATAGCAAAAATAAATGTTGTAAAGAATTGTTTTAAATTGATCCAGTAAATTCATATTAATTTTTGCTTGAAACCAATATTAAAAAAAGAAAAATAGTAAATTATTTGAGGTTAACTAAAATTCCATGTATTTAAAACACGTAAATTATACTGAAACGTTCGAGAAATTATTTGCAAATGCAAGAACCTTCTGTTATCCATCTTCTAGAAGATGTACCGAAAAATAGGGAACGCTCGAGAAGGATTTCCGTATGTGTATATATAGCGACGAGACAGATCGTAGGTCAGTTATTGCTGGAATGCGAATGCAGCAATGTTAAGAAGATTATCAAGTGGAAATAAATCGTTAGCACGCGTGTGTCTACATAAATATACCGAGAATAATCGTGTACGTGATTATTAGTGTAAACAAGTGTAAGGCTATCCGAGGACGTTATCTTATCTTCTTGTAAGTGATATAAATTATAGTGTAAGTGTTTTTATTAAAAATGATTAGATTTTATTAGTTCGGTTAATTTAAAAGTGTACATATTTCTAGAATAAGTAAACGTATTTTTAGTAGTTTTTAAATAAATACGCAACAATACTTTCAATTTTTCTAAATTGAGTTTAATAGCTAAAAGTTAAAAATTAAATAATAGGTATACTTAGAACTTATAGAATAAGCGCTGACAAATTGACATAAAATAAATACAAAGTTTTGACAAATAATGTTTTAATTGTCATTTTAGGTGTTACTACAGGTACATCCAACACAAATTTTTAAATTTATATTATTTAGTTTACGGTTATTTGTTCTTGTAAAAACTTTTTTAAATGCTTTTATTTGTTTTTAATTAATAATTAAATGTACACGCTGTTCCAGGATTGATGTTTCAAGAGGTGTACGAAACTAAAAATGTTTACATTTTAATTTGATTTTTTGTAATTAAGTCCTGCTTGGTTTGAAACTTATTTTTAGTGTAGTTTTGATTTTGTGAAATCACGTAGGCCTTGATAATTATTGAGCAAGAGCTATTTCCGTTTTAGGTAAAGTACCTTTCTCGTTTTCAGTAGGTTAAAACGTTACTAAGAAAAATTGTCTAGACTGACAAATTATAGCTTGGGTTTTAAGAAGATCTATCTACTTTCATTAAATCGTCATTGTTTACATTCAACACAACAAAATTATATTTAACATTCAATCCATAGCTACAATCGTTGCGACACTGCTTTTGTCACATACCTTTTTTTCTTGACGTGAACGCTGCCCAGCGCAAAATTTTTTTTAGCTGTTTATATGACAGTCAATGTTTTAGATTGGTGTTGATGTTTTTGTTAAATTGCTACACCGCTTCTGCTAGCAAACAATAAAACTAAAGAACATAAATTATCTGCTGTAAAGTTAACATAATCTAGCAGTAATTAGAATTTCAACTAAAGGTTACTACCAATAGCACAAATATTAGTCAACAATTGCCTTAACTACTGTTTCTTTCTTTGTTATACTATTTTAAGAATTCATTAGAAATCGATGATAAAGGTGGCAGTTATTGTTAATAAATTTACCGTAAATATTTTTCTGTCATTTAATGTTTTATAGATAAAATGTTTTATAAATATTTTTGTTGAATCTAAATATACTTTTGCTTTCTGTCAGGAACAATTTGTTTTATTGCAATCAATTATTTTGCCTCGATTACTAAATTTTATTTTTATATGTTAATTAAATGTTATTTTTTGCTTGTTTGTTTTAATTTGAAGTTAAATCTGATTTTTTTTTGTAATTTGTTTATTGATTTGAGACTATGTAATTATAAAAAAAGATAAATTTTTAAGCTTTCAAAGTAACTTAATTTTAATTGTATCTTTTACTAAGGTTAATTTTTTTACCTTATAACATACATTACGTTTTAGATGTGCCTAAAGTTTATAAATTATTATCACTTTTTTACTACGGTCCAGAGCGTTTGAACGAGACCGTTTAAATGCGGTTCATTAAACGCATGTCAGTTGAACGCAAAGATGTTTAACAGCATATGTATTTAAAGGCAAAGATTGATGTGATAGTTTGCAATTTTGAGATTTGAAAAGTAACAGTATGTATAAAATTTTTTGTTTAATTTAAAAAGATTGTCCACTTCTACACACATCTAAGTAGATAAATTGTGTAAATTAAAATTTTTACTCGATATGTTTAAAAGTAACGAAAATGCAAATTAAGGTGTTTTTGCAAGTTTAACACCTACTTTTTGTATAACAAATTAAAATTATGTTTTAAGGTCTCTAATCACTATGATAAAATTATTCAAACCACTAATCACATATTTTTAAAAAACATAATAAGTACGTTTACAAAGGTGATTTATTTAATATTCTAATTACAAAACACAAAACAAAACCAACAAACAATTATGTTTTGTGCTTTCTTTTGCTTTGATGTACTTTACAAGCAATCTCAACAGTCATAAAAATTACTTTTTTGGACGGAGTCGATAAAGCGTAGCATAATTTTATAACTAGAGATTAAAATTAAAACCAATAATTGTTTTCTTACGTCACTTATTATTTGTAATAATAAAATAAAATATTTATATACTGCGCTGTTATTTAAAATAACAATAACGCTTTTTTATAAATATTTATTGTAAGTTTAGTTTTTTCAAATTTTAGAAACAAAACAGTAATTTTAATTTAATGAGATTACGTTATAAGGCAAAAACGTTACTGTCAATCATTTTTACAAAAACAAATCTTTAATTATATATTGTATATTGATACAAAAAAATTAGTAATGTATGATACGTTCTAAAAGTATTTTGCAAATATTTTCATTTTGTAAGCCTTGGGTTTACCGTGTAAGGCAGCAATTTGTGAACTAGTGTTCTAAAAAATAATTTTTTATTATGCTAAAAACTATTAGATTAAATTGGTTCAACGATACTATTGTTGATAGTAATTTATGTATTTAGAGCGCAAAAAGGCTTTTATGGAGTAAAACCAAAATTTTTTTTACGATTACGTCGAAAGCGATAAAAGCAAGTTACGTTCGAGGTACATACACAACTTTATGCGCGGATAAAATTTTTTTAATTTAAAAGTATTTTTCAAAACATTTTTGACACAAATCTAGTGTCTTGCATGTTGCTTTGATTAGATCTAAATCGAAAAAGTTGTATTGTCTTATCTCCCACATCAGCTTAATTGATAATTATAACTTACGCATAAAAGTGTGCGCTATTTTATTAGAAAAATATCACCTATCTATTGTTTCAATATATAAACCACCTAATCTTCAAGCCATAAAAGCAGATTGGACTAAAATTTTCAATCAATTTTTAACAAAGTCATAATTGGAGGTGATTTTAATTTTCACTATTCTTTATGGGAAGGAGTTTATAATAACTTACAAGGGAAAAAATGGTTGAATTAATAGATGATTGCGAATTAGTAGTAGTTAATGATACTACATTTGTCGAATCTGCATATCATAAGCCCTCAGCTTTAGATCTAACCACAGCTTCTCTTCTTTTATCAGGAAAAATAGTTTGGAAAGTCTTAAATCATCCACTGGGTTTAAATCATTATTTTTTAAAATATTTTACACTATAATTTAACTTTAATTGAACTTCATGTTTATAAGTATTTGAAATAGTATTCTGTCTTGTAAATTAAGTGACAAAATATATTTATCTCATTCGCTTATCATAAATTTAAATATTACTAAAAAAATTGACGCGTCGTCCATAGAATATTAATACAAATTTTATAAAATTATCTAATGTGTGCCAAATTTAAACGCCCGTCAATCATTTCTGAACGCAGGTATAAAGTTGTTAGTTAGATAGTAAGTATATTAACAACCACAAATTTCAAATAATGTATTTGAATTATACTCGGCATTATCTTCCCAAATGTACTGCGCAAGTGAAAAAAATTGTTTATATAATTGCAGAAGAGTTCAAGTGGGACGAAAGAGCTGTCCACTGATTTCTCATGATGGTTTCTGCATTTATATAAACAAATTTTTTCACTTGCATACGTAGCTCCGCGTCTACAAGATGGCGCTTAGCCTCAAATTTATTAATTATTATTTTACTTTTACAATGTGATTCAGTTCCAATACGATACAACTGATGGAACAGAGAGGGAAGGCGGATAGAGAAATCGATGAATACAGAACAATAAACAGAATAATTAAAAAAGATATCCGCAAAGGTGTAAGAACATACAAGACTAAATTAATCCAAAACACAATCGAAAAAAACAACAATATGAAAATTCTTAGATCTAAGCTTTCAAAAGCGAAAGCGAGATTAATAATACTCAGAAACAAATCAGGAACGATAATTACAACATCGGACAAAATAGCCAAAATTATAGAAAACTTCTTCGCGGTCTTGTATTCTTCAAACGTACCGGATGGAGAACTAAAACCACAGAAAAAAGCTAAAATAGTAACAAACGTAGAATCGGAGGAGATGCCAGAAATAACTATAAACGAAATTAGAACCACTCTAAAAAAAATGAAAAACGGAAGATGCCCCGGAGAAGACAAAAATTCAACAGAAATTCTGAGATTTGGAGGAGGTACTATGGAAAAAATAATCGGAGTCCTGCTGAACAAGTGTCTGCAAGAAAAGAGAATACCCGAAAAATGGTTATAACACAGAAGTTATCCTACTATTTAAAAAAGGAGATACATTAAACATAGAAAACTACCGTTTCATCAGCCTATTATCCCACCTATATAAATTATTCACAAAAATCCTTACAAACCGAAATTGAAAAAATATACCAGTCGGTAGAGCAAGCAGGCTTCAGGAAAGGATATAGTACTATCGACCACTTTGAAACGATACGCACCTTGATTGAAAAAATGACCAAATACAACATACCCATTCACTTTGCTTTCGTAGATTTCCATAAGGCTTTTGATACAATAGGATCATGGTCTATTCTAAAATCAATAGAAAATGCCAGAATCGACGCTAGATATGCGGCAATTATAAAAGACATTTACTAAAATGCGACAATGCATATCAAGATTAAAGAAAGCATAACCACTAATAAAATAAAAATACAAAAAAGAGTTCGTCAGGGGGATACCATTTCACCAAAAGTATTTAAGTTAATCCTAGATGTTTTCAAAAAGTTAAAATGGGAGGAGAAAGGTGTGAAAATTGATGGCACTTATCTTAATCTCCTACATTTTGCTGACGACATATGTTACAATAACTGAATCAAGCATCTAAAAAGGTGGGGTTGAAAAGGAACATCCGCAAAACCATGAGTCCAAATAATATCAAACTGCCAACCAAACAATAGAAAACGTGGACGAAAATATATACCTAAGCCATGCTTTTAGATTGGAAAAGGAAAATCAAGGAACGGAAGTGACCTAAAGAATAGGACTTACCTGGACCGCCTTTAGCAAACTACACTACTTTTGAAGAACCAAGTTATCCCGATAAATCTTAAACGGAAAGTACACGACTCCTGTGTTTTGCCAGTAGCCACATATGGCATAGAGAGAATGTCACTAACGAAACGACATGCCAACAAAATAAGAATGACACAAAGAAGTATAGAATGCGTATGCGTCGGGATTTCTCTAAGAGACCACATCCGAAATGAGGAAATCAGGAGAAACACCAAGGTAACCGATGTGAAGGTATGAATGGCGAGCTGAAGTGGCGTTGGGTGGGACATGTTGCGAGACAGGAAAATGATAGATGGACAACCCAAGTAATAGAGTGGCGGCTGCGTGAAACAAAGAGAAGCAGAGAAAAGCCACAAAGAAGCTGGACGGACGACATTAAGGAAAAAAATGGTATTGAATAGCCCAAGACTGGAAAGAGTGGAAAAGGTGTAGATGAAAGAAAGCTGAAAAGAGACTAGTGTTAATAAATAACTTTTCATAAAAGTTAAAAAAAAAGTTTAAAAAAATTCGGTCATATAATACGCCACCACCAGTGTACAATTTAATAAAACTATAAAAACTAAAGTTGTTCACTTATACTAATTTTTGAGAAAATTAATACACAAATTTTGGTATTACTTTCTACAACAGAGGCCCATTATGGTTGTCAACTTAGATTACCTAAAAATTTTTACGTTTTCAGAAAGACACTGAAACATGAGATCGTGCAAAGTAATCGATCAAACAAGAGCTAGTTACAAAAAACCAATTCTGTTGCTGTACCCGTTGAAGATTCTAATTCCAACCGAAAAAAATGGAAAAATTTAAGAATTACCAGAGAAAGTCAAGTTATAATAATTAAACCTGAATTATTTATATGAAAAATAAAAGTATTGTCTTAGCATTGTATTTCCTTATAAAAACTTTAATACTGTAAAATTTTTGATACCTAGTGATATACTAATTGTATTTGTATTAGCAGCAAAAAATACTATTTATTATAGAAAATATAAAATTAAAAAGATATAACTTAATACATAAAACTCAAATAAGCAAATTATATCAATGACATAATAAATGTAATTTAGTAGAAACAAACAAGAGGTGTTGATATAATACGTTAAACATGAATAACTATAAATAAATTAAACTTACAATAAGACAATAAAATTATCTTACAGTAAAAAAAATGTTTTTACATTGTTTGTTCATGCAAATTTCTTTTATTTTTCTTTGGTCTTGTGGCGAATTTTTAATTTTGAATAAAAAGAAATAAAAGTACATAGCATTAAATCGTCACATAAACATCGTTTCTAATTATACTTTTGAAGTTTAAATTTATACTTAAAAAAGTTATTTAAAAGAAACGTTATATTTTTAATACATTTTATTATTCGTTTTTACTCATTTTTTAATTTTTTTTATTAAGAATTATTTTTTAAGAACAATTATTAATTAGTATTCAATATTAATTGTATAATATATTTTATAAACGTAGTTATTTTATGTATTGTAGTTGTAATCGGTTAGTAATTCTGTTTTTTTTTCTACGAAAAAAATTTATTTAGATTACTAAGATTACAATAATATAATATAAAAGTACAAATCAGACTAAATTTACATTATTTTATTGATTTATTATTAATGAATGGTCATAATTTTGTATATTGCAAATGTTGGTAAAGATTTTTTATATTTTTAAAATATATCAAAAATGTCGAGTAAATACGTTTGACTTTAGGTGTTTTTAATTTAACAATTTTACAAACAACGCAAACTACAAGTTTGGATCTAATTTCCGATGCGTTTTTTTGTTGCTTTAAAGCAGTTCATTACTTATAGAGAAAAGTCCGTAGCAATTTATTCCAACAACACGACTAATTTTGTTTAAGGTTGTAATAAATTAAAGCATTTACTGGAAGTAATAAGCAAAAACAACAATAAAACAGCTGACGCGTTAGCTTCTGAAGACATCACTTAGTATTTTATTTTGAACCGCATGTCGGTGGCATGTAAAAAACCTTACTAAATTAAATTAAATTTTGTTTACAATGTATATGTAATTAAATCATGTTTATTTTATTCTTAAAAAATTGTGTGCAGTAAATTGGCAGATAAAGTGTAATTGATTTGCGTTCTATTACTTTTCTAACCAGCTATCCGCATCATATCAATGTTTTAATTGTATATCTTTTAATTAGGCGACTTTCTACAGTCGTTTGGAAATTTAGTTTGACTTTAATAACGGAAAATTGTTTATCAAAGTTCTAATTTATTCAATAATTAACGTAACATTATTGAAACCGTTGCAGCCGGAAACATCTAATTCACGAAAATGAAAAATATTAAACTAGTTCTAGAAGATTGCCTATTTTCTACAAAATAATCTATAAAACACATTCCTTAAGTTTGATGAGTAGCTAGTCCGTAGACAGTTAAGGGTGCAAACTTACATTTATTTCCACTGCAGCAACGCATTGTGCAGAACGACTGTAATTTTATTATGTGATTTTCATTAGTAAATGTTATGTTTTGTTGAAAGTTTACTTCTGTATATTAAGCATTATAGTATGTTGGCAATTTTTTTTTATTATTGTATGCCTTTTTAAAAGCCATGTATAAAGAAATGTTACGTAAACACGTTTAAGATCAAGTAGTTTCTATTTAGCGTTTTTTTGGAAATAGCGGAAGCAAGTTTTTTTTCAGCAACAATCTATAAAATTGCTAAATCTATACTTTTTTTTGTTAGAAATCTATTTATTTGTTTATAAAAATATAAAAAAGAAGTTTAATGTAGATCATTTTTAAAGCTAGTTGTTTCAAAATTAACAACGGTAAATTACAACACATTTAATTAAAACATAAAAATATTTTTTTTAATTTTTTTATAATACATACAATAGTTTACAATTTTGTATGATTTCAAAATACATTTTTGTTGTTTTAAAAATTTATTTATAAATAATAGTACTCTTTTAAAGGATTTTGTTTTTCTTTATGAAAAATTAAACAAATCTTTTTTTGAAGTTGAATTATTATGCATTTAAAATCAAAAATAAAAAAGGTCACTTTCTCTAATATTTAACAAAGTTAAATTTTAGTAAATACATGCACACGTTTATTTTTGTTTTTAATTTACGAAAAAATTGACAGTAAATGAAATAATTTTTTTAAAGCACACAAATATTGTTATTATTAGATAACTATACAATTTACAAAAATCAAGACTAAAATTTGAAGTTTTAAAAACTCCATGTATAATGTAACTAATTTATTTATACACAAGATATTTACATAAACTAATAAAATCTAACGATATTTAAAAAAACACACTAATTTATATAGTACAATCACTCGAAACATAATGTCCGCGGATAACTTATGTTTATCAAAAACTGTCATTTGTTTATATTAAAGGCACGTACGTTATGCTCTGTTATATTTATCTCATACACACGCGTTAACCACTTATTAATTTAAACATCTTTTTAGCAATGCCGATTTCGAGTAACTGACCTACGAATCGCTTTTATAGATTTCCGTTATCTTTCGAGAATTTTCTACATCCTTCTCAAACGTTCTAGTTTGCTCTCGAAACTGAACGTTTTAATAACATATAATACTTTTAAAACTTCAGAAAAAAAAATAAAATTTAACAATCATAAAAAAACCTATTACATTAAACAAATCTTAAATAAGAAAAATCTATAAGTTTTCAATGTATAATTTTTGTCACTGCAATTTATTAAATTTAAACAAAATTTATAAAGAACAGTAAATTATTCAAGAAAAAAATTATAGCGAACAGTTTGTCAAGTTGTATTAATAGTGCACAAACAGAAACAGAACATTAATTACAAAAAAACAACATTAATTATATATTCTTTATTTGTACATACTAAAAACATCGACAGTTAGAAAAGTATAGACCACGCAAAAAAAATTGTACTACAATAAAAAACGTTTATAAAACTACAATAAATTATATAAACATATAACTAAAAAACGAAATTCAAAATACATAAAGAATCGATAAAATTGGACAAATAAAATTAAAATTTGTGTATGTTTGACAATTCTTATATTTGACAACCAAATGACCATATTCTGAAACTTGATGAGAATATAAATGTAAATATAAAAACAGTAAAAGTCAAATAAACAGCATAAGTGAAAAGTTTTTGCTACATATCCCATGTGTGCAACGTTATTAAAGCAAGTGGTTGTAATCCAATCAGTTTTGCAGCAGCTTTGTCTAGACCTAATCATGGAACATAAAAGCAAATGATGGCAAACAAATTACAGTTATCGTAAAAATAATGTCTAGAAGCTAGTCAACATTCTAAAAAATGTTTTTTAATAAACAAGTGTGCAAAAGAGGCATAAATAGAATTTTACTAAAAAATTTAAAATGATAAGTTTGCATCTACATTAAATAAATAAAAAACTAAAAACATGACAAGTAGCACAATCCATAATAAAATATTCAAATAAATAAATTAATCAAAAAGTCGTTTTTTTGTGTTAAATAATTTTGTTAAACTATTTATTAATAAAAACCAATTGTTATTTACGTTTTTTATTTTATACAAAAATTACTAAATACATTTTGAAATTATTATTACAACAATTTTGTCTTAAAAAACGATAAGCAAAGAAAATTAAAACATTACAAACGTAAACGTAAAATTAATTAAAAAATTGAGATGTTTAATTACAGTAAGAAGTATTATATTGTAACACCATTTCTGTATGTAGAAACAATATAACAATTATGTATTAAATTTTTATTAAAGCTTATTGATTGTTTGTAATATAAATACATTTTGTTTCAATAAATTTAGGTACGTACTTAACTAACACTGAAAATCAATAATATTTTGTTGTGCATTGTTTTTAATAGTATTTGTACACGTAAGTTTTTAATTCACTGTTTTAGGTATTTCGTTATTATCGAAAAAGAGTTATAATAATTATACTAGTTTCCAAATGTTTTAAGAGACAAAAATCTAAAATACACATGACGTAAGACTTTATTTTCTAAATAAAACTTTTAAACACAGAACTATTATGTTTTTTGTTATTTTTTAATCTAAGAAATAAATTACAAGACAACATGTAATTTTTTACTACAAAAATATTCTACGTACATTATTTACAAGATCAAAACTTAAAAAAGTTTAAAAAAAAATTAAAACAATTTTCAATAAATTAAATATAAACTAAAATTTTAAAAATGTGTAAACCTAGAAAAACGATTGCACATTAAAATATTTTAAATAAATAAAAATATTATACTTTAAAATATTAAATTTATAGTGAAACGCATGTTTGAGAGTAATTGAAATAGTTGTTTTGTATTGTTTTGTGTAGTAAAACTTTAAATTAAATTCCAACCCGTTAACTTATATTATTGTGAAATGTAAAACAGTAATTTCAAAAATTTAAATTTATTTATTATTTTTAAAATATAGTAAAACCAGTTTTTGACATTTAATAGTAAATGAATTATAAAAAAAAATAATTTTATAGACAATTTAATTGTAATATCCATATTATTTGTACGTTTTAGACAAACGTGAACGACGTGATAACCGTAAAAACTGTTCCATTTTTACAGTGAATTTCGTTATAGCTTGGTTCAAATAAAACTGAGAACGTCAATACATAAAGTATAAGAATGTTTTGAACTTTTATTTATTTTCCATATTTATTTGACATTGGGAAGTGCCAGTTGACGGCGGTGAGCCTGAGCTACTAAGAAAAAGAAGTGCAATTATTGATTGTAAGTCTCTTTGTCAATATAAAATCAAAAAAAATAATTACCTGAGGGCGTGAGAAAACATTTAAGAACTTAAACAAACTGTATAGCAAATTCTTTGTTTGTGTAGTTTAGTTTACATTGATAAAATCGGTCGTTTTGTCACTACGAGCAATTTAGAACATGATTGTTCTATAAAAAAAAAGCATTTTTCTAAGTTTACGGTTGCTGAACATCGTTGTATTAAAAGTCGCAAGATAGCTTTGGATAACTTTTTGGTGATTGTAAAATCTCTATTCTTTTTGAATAAAAAAATTCAAAAAAACTTAGAAATCACTCAATAACTTAACGTAATCGTAGTTCGTAGCGTCTATAATTCGTGGCTAATTAAAAATTATGGTTGACGAAGGAGATGTTGTGAGCTTCCCGACTAACTTCTCGAAGGAAAAAAAAAGAAGAAAAGTAATAATATATATCTGATTATGACGGCATATATATGGGCGTGGTAAGGCTCTGCAATCTTTTTTCTTAGAGCAAAGAAATTTATCATCTATCCCTAAGTGCCAGATCTTTTCTAGTTGCGAGTCCACCCGATCACGATGGAAGGGTTATTCCGACACAAACCGCTCAAAAGAAACCAACAATAAGCTTGCTTTGTATGTATATTTGTGAGAGCTACACATGCGATAAAATTACTACGTTCAGCTTTGAAATGTGAATTCGACAAACAAAGAATGGGTCCAACAAGTACACGCGTACCACGAGAGTAGCAAGGAAGGTTTGGAAGGCCTTTGCTAAATATCAATAAGGCCGTCAATAGCAGCGCGATCATACAATATAGATATATCAGTACGTACGTGTTATCTACGGGTTCTGTGAGTTATACTAGCTTGCATAAACGATGTTTTGTATTACGCACCCTGTAGTTTATAAAGTAGTTGTAAGTGATCAACTAACCTCAAATAATTAAGTGTAATAACGGTGTAAATTTCTGAAGCTTTCTTTTTATAAGTAAGTGTGGCATGATACAAATTAATGAACGAATAACTTACATAATAAATTCCTTGAATCTTAAAAACTAAATTACGTATAGTTTGGGTAAAATAAAGTGATTAGTGAGGGTTTACCAAACCGAGAGAATGGGATCTGCCTGAGTAGTACTACGATGTCGAAGTGAGAAGTTCTACCATGGTTCTATCCGAGTTTACTGTTGGCGGCTTAGGACAAACCAGCGGATAGGTGTTGTCGCATGCAGTATGCATCCGTGGCAATTAACGTGAGAGGTTCACGAAGAAGGTCTCCTCTGGGTAGTATCTGGTGAGGAATTCCCACTGCTCGTTAAGGTCAAGACGATAGCTTTGTCAATGTCGATAACGAATATGTACATTGGAAGTATATACACAAGATTAATGGTCGTAAATCCCGATAATACAAAAAACGTTGACGGTAATTACAAGATTTATAAAACTATCTATAACCCACAACCATATTTACAGGATACACGAATAGATGATCCTAATATATATATAGGAATTATAACAAATTCATTAAGCCATTAACGTGCACGCCACGACCATAAAATACCGAAAAAAAAACCTTTTACTTTTCTAAAGAATAATCTTATTTCCAAAAAACGTATAGATAAGAAATTTGATTTTCAAGCGGGGAGATTTTAAAAATTAGCGTAGGCAATCCATCATACGCTTAAATATTGCTACAAGTTTTGAGCAATCCCTTCTTTGATTCTCAATCCTCTTTTATCAAAGACACGCCTTTTTTCAACCATAGCTCAATCAAACTCGCTTTTAACCAACCGCGACAATACTGCTTCTTTATATACAGCTACTTCTATGGAGCTTAAAATCTGGCTTAGTTTACAAAGTGATTACCTAACTCTGTAATTGTTTTTTGTTAGAGTGTCGTGTGTGTTTTCAAGTTTATTGTTTCCTTTCTTGCCGTTTTAGAGTTTAAAACCTGGCTTGTTTCACAAGTTGATTACATTACTTTTTAGATGTTTTTAGTTAGATTTCGGTTACTTCTTGAATTCTTCAATTTACCTCTCACACCTTTATGAAGCCCTTTGGAAAAGCGGACAAACCAATGGCAATTTCGTTTACAACAATGACAATGTCCAAACCCAAAAAACGTTCTCATGTTAGTTAAGTTAAATCTTGCTAAAATTCACGACTCTTATGTCTTCTTTTAACCGACCCAAACAATAGATCCAGCTCTTTACACGCCAGGTCTTTTTCTTATTGCATGTTTGTTGCCTGCTATTCCAAAACTAATCGTGACTAAATTAAATATATTGTTTTGCTAGCAACAATTTGCACAACATTTTGAGCGGCTTTGTAGTGTCAAATACATTGCCCAGCTGCAAAAACGAAACAACTAGAAAAACACTTCTAATTTTTTAGTTTTTGGGAGTTTTAGTTTTGTTCAAAAAGTAGTTTTAAGTCCGTTGCAGTAGTCTAGGGATGGAGTTATAAAGTGCCATGTGGGCAACAATAATGTAATTTGCGTCGTGACTATTAAATCCGCGAATCAAACCTTATACGTAGTGTAAGTAAAGTTTTCAAGTTGTCAATTACTGATTCTAATTTAAAAAACCTTATTCTTTAACAATAAAAATTTAAACTAAATTAGTGCACCGCTCATACTTGAGGTCAGAGTATTCAAAAACTGTACTAAAAAACAGACGATTAAATAATAAATTCATATTTACATACACAGCGTTTTTCAAGGTATACAGCTGGGAATATTGTCACCAAATTATGTGAGTTTTAAAACATTTTACTTTTGGTATATATGAAAGTTTATTATAGTTACTTTTTAAAATTATTTTCATATTATACAAGATGTCGCAAAAGCCCCAAAAATTATCAGAATTGTGTTTTTTTAAATGAAATCTTCTATATAGTATTACATTTTTGAATTTTCAGATTAAAATAAGTGTGTGTTTAAATATTTATAAAACCTAATCCTTAAGGTTTTTTAAATAATTCAAATCTTTAAGTTATGTAAGCGGAATTTACAGTAAAGTCTAACAATAGATCATATTTTATATTTCAATACAAACTTTAAGGAGTTATAACTTTAATGTTTAAAATAGAACGCCATATTTTTTAATTTAGCAGAAAATGTACTTTTTAATTACTTTTCGAATGGTATTAGAATGTTCTATAGCTAAGTCTGGCCGTTTTTACACAATACGTCAAATAATCGCTTTTTGCATATTGTGTTTGGAAATATTAAATTATTAACAATTACAAGATTAATAATAAAGAATATCTTTAGAAATGGTCAGAAATTTGCAACGTAATTTATAAATCAATTGACTATAACAGCAGTGATATGGTGATAACATATCTACAAAACATTATACAGTAGCTAAATTATTATAGAAGGTAGATGTTCAAAATGTCAACAGTTTATTTCCAAACAATTAAATATTTTTTTAACACTGTTAACTTTAGACAACATTTGCGGTGTTACAGTTCTAAAAGTTTTCTTTATGGGTCCTTTCATAACGTGAGGATTTGTTGGAAGCGTATTGTAAACAATTTCTTTCATGTATTCTCAAAAAAAAGTCTATTGTAGTTAAGTCCGCGGATGTAGGAGGCCAATTTTGAAATCCATTGCTTCTAATCCACCTGTGTTACGTATGTTAATACCCTGTATGATTTTTAATTAAACACCGGAAGGATCTTTTACACGTTTGTTAGCAATTCATACCGCATGAGTTTTACATCCTCCACTACGTTGCGCAGTGTGCAACGTAGGAAAACCCCCCAAAAATACATATCATTTCTCCCACACATATTTCAAATCCTGCCTGTATGACGAAACCAGTCAGGCGGTTTTCTGTTTCTGATGGGTCTCGTCGCACAATCATGACTAGTGCATGGAGCATCTGCAATGGTTTCAGCTTTCCAAATAGGTTCCATAGAACTAACTTTCTCCGTTGCAGGTTTCCCAACCACCTCCAATCTATCGTCGTTATTAACAATGATGTCATTGGGATCAACAATCAAAGGAGGTGTCAAATCATCGAATTCATCATCATAATCATAAGAAGGTTGATTATTTGATCCGAATGCATTCTCCAAATAAGATTTTCATTGGTAATCGTTTTATAGTTCCTAGATCTATTCTGTTTTATAATTTTAGCCGGTACCCAACTCGGTTTAGAACGTCTATGATCGCGCACATACACATTTTCACCATTATGAAACTTTACATTTCTTTTTGTCACTCCCTCAAAATTCCTCGGTATTCTCTTTCTGTAGGCACTTCTTTCCTCCTTACGCTAATACTGACTTTTCTTCTGTTCAGCTGGTAGTAAAAGATCAAGTCGCATTTTTAATTTTCTTCCGATTAAAATCTCGGCTGGAGTCACTCCCTTACTGGTGTGAACACTATTCCTATAGTGTAGTAGAAATATGTTTAATGCAGCAAAGATGTCCACCGATTTGTTTCCTTCAATCGCTTGCTTAACGGTACCCATGTGCGTTGAATGTATTTTCTTCAGAATTTCCTTTCTGCAACTGCCTGGAATGATTAATCTGTGTTCCCACATTAGCAGTTCATCTTCAATTTTAATTTGGTCTCTTCTAATAAAATAAGGTTTCAGTTCATTTTCTTTACACTCATTTGGCCAACCTTTCAAAACAAAATCGTATATTTTTCGTATTAATTCATCGTTTTTGTAACTGTAGTTACTTTTGTTGATGAAAACTTTTTTGTTGTTGGGTTGCTGATGAGTCGTTCCTTTACCAATTTTTTTATCTGTAGTACAAGTGTACTTACCTTTTTTGTAATTTTGCTTCCCAGGCTAGCTCAGTATAAAAAAAAAACATAAGGTTACTCAGGAATTAGTTACACAACTTTATCTATTCAACAAAGTTAAATATAATCAATTTAATGGAAATTAAATTTAGCTACTGCAAAATGAATTTGGTAATTTGATACTCTAGCAGGTTTGAAAGGGTTACTTAACTTGCATTTGGTGTTGCTTTGAAGCGAATTACGTTTTTACTTTTTGTACACATTCGTGATAGAAAAATAGATGCGAACAATACAACTAAATTTATTTATTTACGTTAATATTTATAAGTTCAAACAACCTCTTTACTTCTTACATAAACGCATTTAATTCTTACATAAACTACTTAACTAAAAAAATAAAAAAACAAAGCTTAAATGGCCATTTTATCAAGAAATGATAGTAGTAAAATACATATTCAAATTCGAAATTATATTCAATAAAATTCCGCGTTATCGTTTTTCTCTTTCATCGTTAATTAGCAATGATAATAGAATGTATAACAGTACCTGAATTTTGTACGTACAACGCCTATGCGAACACTTCGATGACGATTCTCACTTTTAACCGGCTGCGAATGATGCACTAGGTCAGCCAGCTTCTGTCGACGGTACTCAGCTCTTGGTTCTTTCAATTCTAATTCACTTGGTTTCTTCCTTATTTAAATGTCAAAGAACATACACACGCTTTCAACTCCAAAACTAAAACGAAGTTATTGTAGCAACTTGGCACTTTTCGGTTCTGCGGTAAATAAAACTCGCTTGTTCTATTATTTCATTTAAACACTCGCACTTTAATTTATTTGTATATTCTTTGAAGCAATTGTTTTTCATCACTTGGTTTAAGATCCTTCGCGCTTTCACAAATTAGACTACGCTTTTAATTTCACACCGTAGCTCGAATAACGCTATCAAAATACGTTTTACTAACATTTGGTACCTTTTTAGTACTCGCGCCTTTAGCGTTTACTTAATTTCAGTTTTTTAATTTAAAATTTTGGTCCCAAGTGGCAACTGGACCTCTCTTTGCTCAGGTTCGAGCTCGACTCTCTCATCCCCGCATTCCAATTCTGGTTCACGGTCAAACATATTAAAAAACGCTGATTTTACATTACTACATATGTTCTCTTATACTGTGTCGTGTTTATCAGTTTGTCACGTTTGCATCTTTTAATATAACGTTAAGATTAAAACCTACGCATTCTAAGTATATATACAAGATATTCGAACAATGTTTCCTTTATCGACTATTAAAAAGTAAAAAGTAATTATTTTTAATTTAAACGAAAAAAAACACACCCATTACATTTTTGGTTTCGTTTTGAATCAATTCTTTGTTTAATCTCTACACTTCTTGTTTTTCAATTAAATTCAAATACGTAAAATCTTGATCTTCTCTTATATCATTTTCTAAATTAATTCTAGTTTCATCAATGAGCCTTGACAAAAAATCCGCCAGATTCTTATTTGATTTAACGTACTCAATGTCGTAATTAAATGCTGATAGAAATAGCGCGTATCGCTGCAAACGACTTGCAGAATCGTAGGATCGTAGAAGATATTTTCTTCTTTAATGACTCAAATCCTTTTCTTTTATTCCAGTTCCAAGAATTTTCATTTTTCAAAAGGTTGTAAAGCACATAGTAGCAAAATTAGATATAAACGAACGGTAATAATTGAACATTCCCAATACGGATTTCAATTCTGATTTATTTTTGGAAAGTACTGCTTCCAATAATGATTTTACTTTCTTGGTACATAGACGCAAACCTTCCTCGTCTATAATAAATCCAAAACAATTTACCAATTTTGAAAAAAAATTGCATTAATAGTTAAGCCAGATTTCTTTAGTTTCTTTAGTACCAAATCCAATCGATGAAGGTGCTCTTCTATATTTTGTCCGAAAATTAAGATATCATCCAAGAAACACGTTACTCCTTCCAACCCAATTAAAATCTTCTCTATTATCAATTGAAATATTAAGGGGGCTGTTTTACTTCCATAGGACATTGGGTTATGCGCAAATAACCCTAAGTGTGTACTTATAGTGGTTAACGATTTGGATTGGTCGCTCAACAATACTTGTTAATAAGCCGAACTTAAATCAATTTTCGTGAAATACTTCCCACCCGCTAATTTAGAGAACAAATCTTCGATACGAGGCAGAGGATAACCAATATTTTCTAAATACAGATTTAGTGTAATCTTGTAGTAATTTGCACCGATCCGTTCGATTTCAGTACAGGAACAATATGTGTTCCCCAATCATTCATTACTATAGGGGATAAAATATTTTCAGCAACCAGCCAATTAATTTCGCTTTCCACTTTATCTTTCAAGGAAAATGGTAGTGGACGGGGTTAAAAAAATTTTGGTCCTGTGTTCATTTTTATTTTTAAATCGACCACTGCTTCCGTAAATGTCCTTAATTTGTCATTGAAGACTTGAGGATATCGATTAATAAGCTTGTCAACGTCACTCCCAAACATCTGTACGTTCTGTATTGCGTTTAAGATGTGCTGATTTTTGCTGAACCAATCACAACCCAAAATTGGCGGTCCCCCATATTTAATTACGAAAATATGGATTGACTGCCTTCCATTTGAGCTTTCGATTGTCATTAAAACAACACCTAGTGTATTTATGATTTCACCACTGTAAGATTTTAGTTTAATGTCCGTTTTGTTTAAATGCGCCTCGGGGAACAGTTTATTAAATACAAAGTCAGTCATCATTTAAACATACGTCTACTAAAATGGGTTCCTCAACACGTAATTTATCCTTCAAATTACTAATCGGCAACAATTGTTCGTTATCAATGTCTAAACTGTACAAAGCATCCACAAAATGAGAGTTTATTGGTTTACGTTGAGCGTTATTACTACTACAAACGCTTTGTAAATGTCCTTTTTTTCCACATTTATGGCAATGATAGTTTTTGTAATTACAGTTTGTTGACACATGTGAGTTTTGTCCACACACATGACATTTACCCACTTTGCGAAAAGTATTAAAATGTGACTTCTTACCTTTTTGTAGCTTGGTTTTCGTGTCTTTACCTACTTGGTGTACGTCCACAGGTTCCGATTTGATAGCTGCCACCGACGTTGATGGACCTCCCAAACGCTTTCGGAAAAAATCTCCCTGATCGTCACCCTTACGACTGATCGCATCGCCTCGAATGTTTCATGTTTTAACCTGCTTTTCCCCTTCTTGGAATGTAATGTTTTTGTCACTCAAAAATAATTTGTATTTGATTTTACCATCATTATAACCGATAATGAATTTATCGAGCATGATATTATTCAAATTATTCCCGAAATTACAATGTGTGGCTAATCTACGGACTTTACGCGCACTATAAAATTGCTCTTTTTCAGCAAATATTGCACGTTTAGGATTAAAATGGTTATTAAATATTTCAATTAAACCGTCGAACTCTTTTTCTTCCGGTTTTTCCGGCATACAAAGGTCCAATATTAATGAAAACGCGTTATCGCGTAATGTGTTTAAAAATAAAGCACGCTGCTTACCCGGTTGATCGATATTATTGGCAGAATAATATTGTTTCATTTTACGTAAGAAAAAGTCTCTTTGGTGTACATTCGGATCAAATTCCTGTAAACTACCATGCACACTCGCGGATACATTGTTACCGTTATCGTTTCTAGCTTGCACATGTACATATGTCCGGATTTATATTTAATGCCTTTTTAATTCGCACTATTTCACTATCGAACTATTAACTCGTCGCCACTGTTACGTATGTTAATACTCTGGATGACTTTTAATTAAACACCGGAAGGATATTGTACAATTCATACCGCTTGAGTTCTGCATCCCCCCCCCCACTACGTTGCGCAGCGTGCAACGTAGGAAAAACCCCCAAAAATACATATCAACCTGTTTTGAAAGTTGGAAAGTAAATATTGACAAACCTTGAGATGAAAATGAAGCAGAGCTCTATCCAATTGCAGTTACATAGTTATTTTGATGTTTAAAGGGATTTTTCTAATAATACTGGAAGTTGGTGTAAAAAAATCTAAAAACATCATACTGTTTAAACGTCATTCCAAAAAATTAGGGTCTAATTAGATAAGGGGTCCAACATTCTACTCCACACATTAACGGACCATTTATTTTAATTTTTCAAAACTCTGTATTAATGTGAATTTCAATCAGAAAAATAATGAAAGTCGTGTCTATTTACGAGACCATTATTATGAAAACTACATTATCAAAAAAGTTTTCATTTTCTGACACTTTATCTAACATCCACGTGGAAAATTCAATTTGCCTGTCAAAATCATTTCCATAAAGTGTTTGGCAAAACTGTATATTGAGATTTTTTATAACTGAACCAACTACAGTAAAAACATTTTCTTCATCTTTAGTGACAGGTTTTCTTATAATGGTTTTTTTTGTGACATTTCCACTTTTCTAAAACTGGTTTAGAAGATTTCTAAAAACGGCAGGCTTATAATTATTTCTTTTGTGAAATCTTTGAGCATAAACTCGAGAAAACAATAAACACTTTTTATGAGATTCTTCAAGGATAAAAAACATAACAATAAGCTTTTTTTGCAAATCTTTATTTCAACTAAGCACTGCAGCAATATTCAAATAGTAACAATTTAAACTTCAACAATTCTAAAAATAACACCAATACAGCAAAGCAGACTTTACAAACTAAATTGACAAAATAAATGCATTACCTAATATTTCTAAATACAATAAGCAACTAAATTTATTAAAACTTTAATTTAAAACACAAAGTTATGCAAAAATAATTATTTGGCGTATTGTTTAAAAACAGCTATAGAACATTCTAATACTATTCGATAGGTAATTCAAAAGTACATTACATGAAAAGTTAAAAAATAAGACGTTCTATTTAAATTAATAAAGTTATAATTACTTAAAGTTTTTAATTGATAGATATAACTTTTTGAAGACGTTGTATAATATCCAAAATTTATTATAATTTGAATATAAAATATGATTTATTGTTAGACTATTGTAAATTTCGTGTACATAACTTATGTACTTCTTAAGCATATCAAACATGCAAATTCGATTATATTTTCACAAAATTAAAATTATTTAAAAAACCTTACGGTTTAGGCCTTATAAATGTTATTAAAATACCCATTTATTTTGATTAAAGAATCTAAAAATGTAGTAATATACAATTAGTTTTATTAAAAAAACACAATTTTCATACTTAAAGCTTTTGCATCACCCGGTATAATTAAAAAATAATTTTAAAAAATAACCACAATAGAGTTTTATATATCTCAAAACTAAAAAATCTTAAAACTAAAGTATTTTGACCACAATATTCCGAGCCGTATACCGTGAACAACCCTGTATATATGTTCTTGTCAATAAAGTAATATTATATACAGTATACTTTTTTAATTACGCAAACAAATATTATTGTCATTTAATTGTTTCCGATTGAACATAATAAAAATTAGTAAATATTGGTTTTGATTCCAATTTTTAATTGAATTGTTTGACATTGATCTGATTCTAATTTATTTACTATTATTATTACTATTATTACTTAAAATTGTTAACTTGTGCTTTAACTTAACTTTTACTATATATGCTTTTATGATTAATCTTTATGATTTTATATAGCTGAATTGTATTTATGCTCGTCTTTCATTAAATATTTACATATATCTATCTGAAAAGTTCATATATGTTTTGATGGTTTATTGATTTATTTTGTACGTCATTAAGGATACTTAAATAGAATTCAATTTTTTAATACTACTTCTATCTTAACCCTTAAAACTTAAAATGCGGGGACCAAACACAATGAACAATTTAAATATACTTAGATAAAAGTTATCATCCCGCATATAACTTATTGGTTGCTTTTACTACATATAGAAAGTCTAGTTGCTAACAATTCCTGAGGTAGAACTTTTGTTGATTCTACATAGGCAATCTAATAAATTATACAAAGTTATAGCTACTTTATTACACAATAAAACACTTTTACTTGAACTTAAATTTAGTTTTCTAATTATCTGAAGCCTTACTGGAAAAAAAATGAAAATACTGGATGTACAGTCTACAAATTGTCATAAAAAATAAAACAGCCAATTTAATATGTACAGTAAAAAACAACTTCCAAGATACAGATTTAATTTTTTTAGAGTAAATAGAAACAATTCGGAAAAGAAATTTGTAACCGTTACTACTTGGACATGATTAAACACGGTTGCAAAACATTTACTTTTTATAAATTCTTATATTTAAAAAAAAATACCGTTAAAACGTATGTTACTTATTAATTTTAATTTACTGTTTAGATAAGTTTCTGTACAATTATATTACTTTTTTCACAAAGCATCTTTGCAAAAGCTTGAAAACTAAACAAATAATTGTATTATTGTCCGATGTAAAACTACAATTATATAATACTCTTACGTTGTTAAATTTTAAAGAAAAATTATTCACTCATTATTTACTGCATAAGAGCGTTGTCAATTACGTTAGCGCTCTGAAGCAAAAACGAGAAGTTTCACAGCCGGTTTTAACCTTGACATGCTTTAATTTCAAAACACGTTCTTTTAGTAATACTATTTATTTTTTTTTGTTTAAGTAATTTTGTTAACCTTTTTTGTAATAAAACAGATCACATAAATTAAAAAAAAACATTTTAATATAAATTGTAATAACTGTATTTGATTTTAAATAATTGAATGCTAAATGTGATTGTAAAAAATTTGATTTTTAATTTTAATGTTACAAAAAACTTAATTTTCACTTAGCTTGACAATTTAAAACTTGACTTGGTTATTTTTAAATTTTTTGAATTACTTAATTGTTAATAATTTTAATACAATCTTTATAAAATTATTGATTGTAACCAAAAAAGTTTTAAAACTAGTAAATTTAATTTAACTTAGTTTAGTTTCAGTTGATCGGATATAAAAGATTTTTAAATTTGTTGTGTCAAATGCGGGCATTTTTTAAATATCATATTTAATTGGTTTCATATTATTTCAAGCTGTTTTATACCAGACTTAGTTATCATACCAACGTTATTGATCTATTAAAATTGCGTTATATTACATATTTAATTTAATTAAGCATAAACATTTTTATTAAAATATTACTATTAATTTTATAAAATATTTTTTGTCTATAAAACTTGATACTTTTGAACTTAAAATAAACTATTAATTTGATACAATTCATATTCAGATTAATATATGTATGTAAACAGTTTCTGCGTTTAAAAAAATAATTGTTTTTAAAAACAAATTGTTTATAACGTAAAAGTGCAGTTTAACGTAAATGTGTTAAAATTTAGAATTTGGTATAATCTAACACGAGTATAGCGGGTTGCTGATATACTTACGTAAAATAATGTACGTTAAATATCGATATGTGTAAAATTTTGACAGAAAAAATTTACTTTTGAGATGAAGAAGTTGAAGCCACATTAAATATAAAAGAAGCTATTTACTTCAACTACTATTAATACAATACAAAAATGCTTTGTCTGTTTCGGACAAAACAGTTAGTTATTTTATTTTAAAAGTTAATGATATAATAACCTAAAACCTAAACAAAAACTTAAAATTAAGATGTGGGAGTCTTTTAAGTAGAAAAAGAAAACTGGTATTTTTGGTTTTATTATAAACTTAATTAATTTTTTTAATTTGTACAAGTAGCCAAAGAAAATACTTCATTGAAGTATTTATCAAATTAAGTCAAGATTACTTGGAATTTTTTTCAGTGCTGTACGTAACCGTACTGGTTCAAATAATGATCCTTCAGTACTTCAATTTAAGTTTGCGTTTAAAAGATTGTTAGTGAGAACTCAAACTTGAGATTCAACGTGCGGAAATTTTATTTATTTAAAAAATATTTCTATTTTACGTGTTACTAAATGTATAGGATATTCAAGTAAAGGTTTGGATTTTTTAATAGATAAACCACATCAAAATTGGTTTGATCGAATCGATCATGATTACATGCAATCATTGTATGAATCACTATACATAGAAGATTTTATTGCACATATTTCAGGATTTATATGTAAAAAATTGCTGAAAAAAGTATTTTTAACATTTGTAAAATTCAGATACCTTTAGAAGTATGTTATTCAAATTTACAAAAAAGAATACAATGTAGTCTTTCAATAAATGCAACGCCAGATGTTATGTTTGTATGTAAATCTGTTGAAAGGCAGTAACGCAAAAATCAAAAAGTTTTACAAAAAAAACATGTTATTTATTTAAAAAATAAAACTATGCAATTAGTAAATGAAAAGACATTTTTACCGGTGACCGGTCTCGGTAACGAGGTGCAAAATTACTAACCAATTTAGATTTAGTGTTGTTACCAAAAGTAAGTACGTTATTTTTATTTATAATTACTTTAGTTTTATTAGACTGTAATAATATTTTTTTGCCATTCTGTTATTGTCAAGTTTAGAATCTTTCATTTTTAGTATACTTTAAGCTCTTTTTGTTTGATGGTTTTTTTTTATTTTTAAATCTATCACTGACACTGACAAAGTAGTTTTGCATAAATTTTGTTTTTTCACATTCGTGTCTCTAGTTGTTTTGTGAATGTTGTTCACTAAAACGCCAAAACTGTAACAATTTAAAAAAATCTTACAATTTTTGGTCATATTTTTTTACAATAGTATTTGACTTCGTACTAAAAATAAAAAGTAACTCTTACTTTTGTTTGCGTTGTACTTTCTAATTTTTTACTGTTTTAGTAATTATGGTAAAAACTATTGTTTTTATAAGAAAACTGTTATTTTCGCTAAAATAACAGTTTTTATTAAAAAAATGAATTTCAACTTTATAATTGTAGTTTATAATACAATGTTTAATAACAATACAAAATTCAATATTTTGTGCAAAGAATACTAGTTTTTGTAATCGCTTTCAGTTTAAAAACATCAAAACTTGTTTACTATTTAAATTTGTTTTTGACATGTTTAACGTATATTATGATAGAGTTTTGTTATTATAAAATCAATTATTTTATTTCAGTTTTTTTAATATTAGTTTTCTACATAAAACAAAGTTACGATATTATATTTTTGTAAATAAATTCAAATAATAAATATTTTTTTAACTGTGTTTCAAACTTATAAATAAACTATAATTTACAAAATAAAACGTTGAAATAATATTATTTTGCTTTTGCGTTTCATTTACTTTATGCAAAAATTAAAAATTAAAAAAATAAATAGACGGTTTTATTCATTCTGTAAACAAAGACATTAACGTTTAAAAATTTAATAATTTTCATTCAAAATCAGAACTTAAAAATTCGTATAATTTTGTGTTTAATAATGCCACACTTCAATTAGCATTTCTGTACCTTCAATGCACTTTTTCTACAAATTTATATAACTTTTTTAAACTTACGGGTTTAATACATTTACGTAACTAAAACTCTTTTTACAAATATACTGATTATAATACATAAAGATCGGTAGTTTAGGCAAAATGCCTTAACTGCTTGTTTCACTGCATTTTTCTTATAAATGCCTATTTTGTGCTTCAATGCCAATTTTGTCAAAAATATGTTCATGTATTTAAAAATTGATTTTGAAAATAGCCTAAATTTATTAAAAAAATTAAGAATGCAATTAAGGCTGTGTGCCCGGAGCAGAAATCGTTTTTACAATTTTACAAGGCAAAATTACATTGGAGGATTTTCAAAATGGTGCCGAAATTCTTAAAAAAATTATCTTCACCTAGGTACAAAAGCATTTTTAAAATTTTTTTTTCGGGGCCTTAGATAAAATCAAAAAAATTTGAAATTTAAAAAAAGAACTCTGCTACAAACAAATTCACAACGCTTAGAAAAATAAATTGTTCTTCAAAAAAATTCTATATTTGCAACTAACGTTAGGAAATTGAAAATAAAACTTAAAAAATTCACTGAAATCTATTGTGATATGTGGTACGACGTTGAATTGTAACTTCGATTGTTGAAATCCGCGCAAGTGTTAACGTACAAAAACACGATACTGTCTTCTCGGAACGCATAAAACTGATAATTTTACAGAAAAGACGTACCTATCAACATTCGTGTTTTTATTATTCAATGCAAATATATAAATATGAAATTTGTTGAATTTTTTTATTTTATATAACTTTTGTAGATGTAAAAAGATACATGAATATAAAACTAGTTGTTTTTATTTTCTACCACTTTTGTTTAAAATAATTGAATCGGGTATTTGGAAAAGGGTACATCTACACTAAATTAAATTTTACACTGCAAAGAAAAGTGTTATAAATAAACATTCTGAACTGACTGCCATAAAACACTTCTAGTATACTGTTTTGCACTGTTTTTGTACCAAAAAATGCGTATACAGAAATATAAAGAACTAACAAAACAAAATTATCTAAATATGCACTAAACTTGTGTCTTTTTTCAAATAACCGATTCAGTCAAGAAAGCCAACATTTACGTTAAATAGTATTAGCTTTACTCAGTCCAGTGAGCTCCAAACTACGAAATAACAGAATCTACTTCCTGTTATTTGTAATTGTCTCTGTATTTGATAGAAACAATTGTGCAATCTTTTTAACTTTACAGCATTTTCTTGCAACGGTAAATACAATACTAGTTTGCGTTCAGCTGCTTCTCTCGGCGATATTTTTAATTTTGCCATTTCGTAAGGACACTTTATCTCAATTAGACCATCTTTGCCCACTAATCCGTAGCATCAAGAGACGTAGTTTCTGCAAACAAAAACAATCCACAGCTTTGAGCTACCTGTCCAAATTCTTGTGAAAATTGTCGTTTTGCTATTTCTTTATGATCGGGACCCCAATTTGTCGCGACGCTTCCAGAAAAAGTTGAATAAAGTAACCAACCTGTTTGCAACTTTCTTCCTATCTGTTCTTTGGCGTCTCTTACAAACAATACCAAAATTTGATGCCGTGAGCCGCAAACCTCTTTCTTTTTTCCAAAGGTTACTTGTACTTTGCCCAACAGTATTCCGTTTCTAAAGAGATTAATTCATGTCATGTTTTATTTAATGAACTCAATATACATGATTTCTTTTCCTCTAATTTTTTTGTTGGAATTGGTTCTTCCAGAAAACCATAATCTTCATCAGGTTCTCCTCCGCTTCTTATTTTTTTTTATTGCGGCTTGAAAAAAGTTTTGCACGACTCTGTCGTTACAGGCGTTTTGTTTCCATGTTTCCATGCTCTTGAACGGTTTTCGTCTCCTTCCGTCTGTAGTTTACAGCGGTATTGACACCAATCGTAAGTTGTTGAATGTTTGATTTTAATATCTTGCGTAATTGGGCCTTACACCGCTTATTTTTGAACTTTTTTTTGTGTCGATATTTCTCGCCATTTGGTACAAAAATTGGGAAGAAGGTGATTCTTATATTCAATTTTTTCGGTTAAAATGTCTTTCCCGTTGGTTTATTTGCATACAAGCTTTTGTAGACACTACTATCCCTTCTCCAACAAGCTGAGTGTACTTTAAACCGTGCATTTCCACAATTCGCTTAAAGCCCTCTAACATAATGTCAGATTATATTGCCGTAAATGTTCTTGACCAGTAAATATTTCAGTAAATGTTAAAGAGTTACAAAGTGTAAAGTTATCTGGAAGATAGTTAGCAGCAGAAGAGGTCGGTGTATTAATCGCAGGCATAACTTCAACCAGCGGAGGTGCATTAGTCCGTTTTGTCCCAATGTTTGATCGTAACCTAAGAAAATTGATGATTATCATAAATGTATTCATCATTGTAATTTGTATACTTTCATTGATATCTGCGGTATACCGCTGTATATTTACAAATTTCATATCATTTGTAAAATGAATAAGTTTAAAAATACACAAAAAGGCACACTTACCTTTTCATCTTCAATTTAACACTTCGTTTTCTATACAACTTCTTTTGCTGACTCTTTGAAGCGTCGCTCATAATTATTGTTTATATTACATTCACACTAAATACAGCCAGGATCACACTATATGTACAACTCAGTAAGTAAATTGATGTGTAGGTAGCGCATTCCCCTTGAGTAAACCGAATAATAAAAACTTATAATTCCAGAAAAAACAATGATAACTATTCTTTCTCGGTTGTCTCTCTCGATGTCAGTTTTATGCCTACCGAGAAGACAGTATCGCGTTTGTGTAGGTAACTTTCTTAATCGTTTGTGACGAAAGGTTACCCTAAAATTAGATGTTTCGAATTATTCTGGAATGTGAGTCCTTATGTAAAAGTAATTTTTTTGTTTGATTTTATATTTTACTTATGCTAAAGAATTAAAATTAAAATTTCAATAAAAATACGTTCATTTTCAAATTTATTTTGTTTTAATCGCTCGACACCATAATTGGCCTTTGAGTCTTACAAATTTTAAATTTTCTCGTAAAATATTCCACAAAATTTCTTTGTATCTAGTTTTTTCAATAATTTTGCTACCCTGCCAAAATGTTTAAATTTGGAAATATACATTCCTTGGTATCATAAACTTTCATTACATTATTACCGCTACGTTTAAAAACCCAACAAATCAAACTTTGTTTCTAGCCTAAATCTTACTTCTATCATTTTCAAATCGTTTATAAATTATGCAAGAATACAGTACACGCTCACAAATCTTTGAGGATCAACTTACAAAACAAATAAAATTGTTTTTGATTACACCGAAATGTTACTACTATCACTTGTTTATCTTATACATAGTACTAAAACACGATATGACACATGGTTATCAAGCTATAAAATGTGATATAACACGTACACTTTCAGTGTACGTTCTTGTTCTTTACATATGTTTAATAGAGAACGCTTGTCTTTGATTATAAATAATGCAAGAACACAGTACACGCCCACAAGAATTTTTAATTCTCACCAAGTGAGCCTTAAGTATTAAAGGCTATTGCTATTGCAATTACCAGGGTTGGGAAATTCTATGTTACCTACTTTTACCCGTGTAGTCATAAAAATTCCATTAAATCAAAACTGGATTAACAAAGTAGTAATCCCTATTTTAAAGTTAACGACGCTATCTATATTCTATTCAAAGCAACAGTTATATTAATTAAACTATTCCTTGTAAGTACTTTTCATTAATGACTCCCCCCCCCCCTATAAAGCACTAATACAATAATTTTTTTAAAAATTATTTTTTAAAAAATTATTTTTTAACAATAGCAATAAATACCAAATTGTTAAAAAAATAACCTATTTTATATTGTTTTATTTCTATGCATTTTTATAATCAAATTATTAAACATTTAAACAGTGGCTATAAAATTTTTAGCACCTACTTTTGATGTTTTTTAATGCTTGAATGCCTGCGTATTTTTTATGCCTGAATAGGTGTCTTTAATAATAAATATAATAAGCCTAGATTAGTTCGATTGTTTCAAACTTGCACTAATAAAAAAAACAATTTTAATTCTTCATGGTTGTTTTCTCAAGCTATTTTGCTAAATAACGTAATTTTTTTGTTTAATTTGCAGTAATTTAGTATTCACTTACTAATACACAACAATAAACTTGATATCATTTTGGGGTTAAATAACAACATAATTAATATTTTAAAAGATTGAATCAGATTAAACTTGTTCTCTATAACCAAAATTTTATAAATAACACTATATGTACCTGAAAAACAAAACTAACATCTTAGAAAAATTATGGTGTATTGTATATAAAACCAACTACGAGCAATCCAATAAATATTATATTGACCAAATAAAACAAAAGCTTAAAAATGTAGTTAAACTTCACAAGTACAATTGTAACAGAAAAAAACGTGCGTCAATGCATTTCATGTTATTTACTACTATACACTTGATTAAAATGTAATTTGAAAAATAATAAATAGACTGTGATTAAAATGGTAACAAGTACGGTTTAGTAAATTTATTTATTTAGTAATAAAAAATAAATAAAACCGTTTATTATTTATTATAAAAAAATATTAATAGTAAATTGTAGCAAAGGTTTTATGATTTTATCACCACTACTCAATAATCTAATGTTTAGTATATTTTTAATTTATTGCAAGAATATAAAATGCACACCAACGTTCAAGTTACTATTGATTACAAATACCGCCCAAAAGTGCAATGCAATGCAATCTTACAAGCAACAATTAGTCAAGCAACTAACTTAGTAACTAAAGGAAGTCCATGTAGGCAAGCTACAGTACAAGAGATACAGGCGCCAAATTTAAAATCTTACAATGCCACAGATCAACTATCCCCACTATTCTCGTCCATCGATGTCTATTTTTATCTAAACAAATGTTTAACTACATAAGGTTCCTTTTAATTGAGGTAAAAACTGTTTTTAATGACAATAAAATTCCCAACTCTGTATAATTTTTTAATTTTGTATTTTCTGTAGTACAACTGTTTATTATATTTCTGTAATTTTTTGTTGAAACTGAGCCTTAGCTTTAATTAAGATTAAATCAACATAATTCATTAACCAGTATTCATTTACGTCTAAAAATAGATTAATGTTGTCATTAACCTTCTAATTAATACCAAAACGCAACATTTATGGGCTTATTTTAGTAGATCTACCAATAGTATTATTTATACCAAACAAAAACATCATCCTATTCGACTTTATTTTCAAAATCAATTAATTTAACTATCATAACGGTCATAAATTTATTAATAGATGCGGTTGTAATCAAAACTAGGCTAATCCTTTTTCTAACTAAACATTTATTTAAAGAGTGCCGATCTAAAACAACTACTTCTATCAAAAATGATTGAGCTAGGTTTACTGTACATACAAACGCCATATCTGATTTTATATCAGTTGATCAACAAGGACATAATTTAATAAACTTGTGAAGACAAAAATATATTTTATTTCGACAAGGGGTAGCATCAAAAAGGTGCAGGGTGCCAAAATGTTTATTACCTTTATCTACGTTATCTAACAGTTCTTCACGTTTTCCATCTGCAGCGGAAAAGGCGATGCACTTGAAGCAATTAGAAATGTGCGTTTTTATCATTTTTGGAAATCGATAAGTTTGTCTAGCAAAATCTACCATTTTATCAATTCCAATATGACCCACACTATCATGACAAATGCGTATTACATTTTTTTGCAATTTAAAGTTCTATTTTTGCTTTCCTGTCAACTATCCTATCTAAAAAAGGTAGTTAAAACTTTAAAAGTATAGAGCCACTTACTCTTATTTGGCTAACGCAACAAAACCTTCTAAAGTAAGACGTCAATCCTATAAGCATATAAACTTCATGCAAGTTCTAGACTTTAAAAAACTACACTAATCTAACTAAACTAACTAAATTAAATAAATTTTTGGCCATGGGCGTTAGACCAATTTCTAAAATCTTAAAATGTTGTTCAATGTTTTTGGTGTCGATTAATAAGTTGTCAAAGTGAATCAATACTTTTTTGTCACGTAAAAGTTTACTAAAAACTAAACTTATATATGTGCTTAACAAAATTTTAATGTGTCCTGTGAATACTAAATGGCATTTTTAAATACTTGTACTGTTCTAGTGGCGTTTAAAATCAATACACATACAAGTCTCGCCCGTTTTCTTTTTTACTAGAACAATTGGACTGCAGTATTGAGAACAAATAGGTTGGATTATTTTATGATTCGGTCGTCAATTATGTTTTGAATTTAATTTTTTTTAATATGTGACAATCTACGCAAATTAATATAAAAAGGTTGCGCATGTTTTAATTCAAGTTTTATTTTATAATCATAGACGTTACAGTTTTTTTCTGAATTGAAGTAATATGAATTAAAAATACTAAACAACTTACCACGAGTTTTATAGTCAATTTTGCTACCAACATCAGTTTATCTCTCATATTACATTCACCACCAGAATAATCAAAGTGCATAATATTAAAACTTAAAATTTTGGGCCATCGCTGAATTTTGTACTAGAATTGAATATGACATCTTTTCCCAATACGCAACTAAAACTCATTGTGTCATTAAGAATTATATACCATTTTGCTGCTACAAATGTACCTGTCACCCTAAATTTTGAATTTCCATTCCACTTCTGGCACTGTAGCAACAGTTTTACAATTGTACTATTTAATAATACAATCTTTGCTATATTTTCAATTTCGACATTCAAGTTACAATCAATTACAATTAACGTCTAAACGTGCAACTCAGTTCAATCTCACAGCTAATTTAATAAGTATAGAAAATCCATGTAGGCAACTCACGCTACGAGTGCTACAGGCGCTAAATTTAAATTTAGAATAACATAAATTTACTGTGCAACCTGCGCGGCAATGCATGTTTCCATTCGTATGTTTGTTTACATTTAATATTTGTATTTTTGATATTTTTATCTTTTGTATTAAAGATCGTAGAACACACACGTTTGTGTTAATTTAAGTATAATAATTACAATAATGTTGGATCAAAGATTAGGAAAAAGAGAGAAGAAACTCGTTGCAATTTGGCAGTTTTTTGTTATAACTACGACAGCATTTCATAAAGTAATTTAATGTAATATTGAATGTTTCACGTATTTTATTACTCTTGCTCTAATTTTAGTAAATGGCAGCAGTGTTCAAAATTAATATCTCAACAGTTATTGTTGTGCCGTAAACTTTAAATAAAAATTTAACATCTGTTTCTAAACGACAAGTCCATTACGATATTGGGGAATACTAACAAATGTACGAACCGTAATGCAATTTATAAGATGTCTCAAAGTCGTAAATTCAATCAGATACATAATTAATTCACTTTTCTTATTTTACATTAGATATTTTCAGAAAAGTACATCACAGTAAACCTCTTGTTTATTAAAAAGAACAACTTTCCAAGTTATCTAATTAGAAAATTAACAATATATTATGCAAAATAATAAATTTATTGCATTTTAGGAAATCATTTTCTAAAGGTATTTAGAGTAGATACCTTAAGAAACACTACGATTTTAAAACTTACTTTATTTTAACTATTTATGCTATTATTAATTATTTTAACTGTACCTAAATTTTACTTAAAACAAAATACAACAAGGTAAACAAAATAACAAAGAAGCAATTTAATAAAAAAAAATTACTTATAAGTAGTTTATATATCACTGTAACCGTATAAAGCTGGCACTTAATTTATTCAACATTTAGACAGTCAATTCTTTTTTAAAATTTCTGAATCGACTATACTCGTGTCGTATCGAATGTTCCAAATGTTTCAAGAACGCGTCAATAGGATACTACGATTCCCTACTTAACATTACATTTTAAATCTAATTAAAGGTATATGGAGTATAATGTTAATTAACATTATTATAATTCACACATTAGACAGCAAAAACTCTATATTATGTACGCAGCTTTAGCAAACCTAAAATTCAGTAAAACATTGAAAAAAATTAAAAAAGTAAAAACTATTAAGAAACAATTGATAGGCGTTTAACTTTGACGCTTATCAGATAATTTAAAAAAAAATGTACTATAGTCGTAATCGCGAATAGTGTCTTATCACGTAGATTATTTATAACGCTAGCGTACGCCGATAACGTAAACAACGTTAATTCACCTTGAATTAAATAAACTGTTAATCAAACATAAACTGCTTTTAAGGTTTTTATTATTATGTGTTATAATTGTTCATAAATATAACAAATACATATTAAATATTGAATTATTTTTGAATTTTATTCCGTAATACAAATGCTAGTACATTTATCTACATTTCAAACCTAGCTTTAGACTTACACAAGATACATTAATTTCAGATCATTCATTTAATAACCATGGTCTTTCATTAGGTAAAATTACATATTTGTAAATTACAAATTAAACGAAAGTTGCAATATTTAGATTAAATCAATTATTGTTTTAATATACCTTTTCAGTAATATTAAATATAACTCGTACTGTGACATTCCTATGCTACGCATTCAAATTAGTTTCTCTTTTTGAGGTGGTAAATCAGGAAGCAGTAACTTTTGTCTCATAATCACCTTGTATCGGTGTAATTGCAAGACTTTCTAGCAAGTTTTCTGACATGTAGCAAGCAATAGGGGTTTTTAATGTGGCAATTGTTGTAGATATTATTTTCTTATTCTATGGCAAATATTTTCAACAACTTTTTCTTTTAAAACAGCAGGCCACTACTACGAAACCTTTCTACTATAGCTTAACTTGTGTAACGTGCACATTTTTTACGTTTGAATAAGTCTGTTTTTAAGTAACATTTTTGTATTCACTGTTGATATAAATTCTTTTTGCGCAAGCATTTCACGCACGCACATGCGTTTTGAGCTTCCTCTTAAGTACGAAGTGAATCTCCATCTTACGTTCGCAATGAAGTAGTGAGCGGACATTTTTTTGCGTGCTGCAAAAAGTGGAATTACCACTTATGTAATTTGTGTTTGTGAATTTTTGCGTAATGGGGCAAATTATTTAAGCCGGCGTTCGTTGTAGCATGGCATTTTGTTGTATAGAATAAAAACCCGTAAATTAGAAGGGGTAAGTCATTTTTGTTTGATCCGAATTGGTAATTCATCGCAATTTACGTTTTAGTTTTTTTCTTTGTTCCGGATTTTTGGTTTTTATGGTACTTGGTTTCAAATCTTCGAAAAAGAATTAAATATACGATGTACGAGAATTGCATAATATTGCGTCATTTCAATGAATCATGTGATGACCACGCCTAAATGGAATGTTGCGTAATAATTTTATCTACGTTCGAATTGGAAGTTTTTGCTTTTACGACTACGTTTTCTGATTTATTCGATGTTTTTTTGATTATTTGTACGTTTTAATTCGTTATGGTTACGAAAATTTCGTTTGGATACGTACGCCTTTTTACGAGTTTGATGTTTGAAATGCGATATGAAATTATGGTTTACGCTGCACGTTTGATGTTAGTCACAACGTCGCTTTTACGAAAAATTTCCGTTACGAATTATGGTTTTTATGAGTAAAAATCGATAAGTATTCATGTTACGTCTGATAAAATTTGAATTGGATGTTGTGAATGAAAATTATACGCTACGTTTGTTTTACGATATTCTGGTTAATGGATCTGTACGAATATTAGATCAATCAGGATAAATACGGAAAATATGGAAATATGCATTTCAAGAATTTCGTAATGTTGCATCATCGCATAAATTAGATGAGAACGCGTCACTGACCTCACCAATTCGACTTGCGCATTAAAGTTTGAAAGCAGGTAACTTTAAATTTATATTTGACCTTCGATACTGTCAAAATATGTAAATATGTTTTTTGTTATTATGTTAGTGTTAATCTTTTGGTTTCAATATTTAACCATTTTATATATAAAAAATATTGTGGCGTCCAAATTATAAAGTTTTGTATTTATCAAATTCAAAATTATTAATCTTAAGTAACGTAAGAATTCCTACGACTCTAATTAAATAAATCTGAAATTATCTCATTGCTCTTATGTATGTAGTCTGTTTATAATGTGTTTTAAATAAATATTTTTGTGAGCTAGCCATGGTGCATTTTAATTAATTTATTTTGTTACGATTAAAGTGTATTAGTAAGTTTTTCGCTACACAAATGGCACCCATCGTGTGAGGCTAGAGAAAATTCTAACGTTACTGAAATTTTGATTTGATACTTTTGTATTTTTGTGTTTTATGTATTATGATCTGTTTATATTGTTTGTGTATTATAACTATGTTAATATGTTATGTAAGGTTTATCACTTGTTTGTGCGAAGGTAAAGTACGATTCAATTTAAGTTTACGATATGATTTGAAATACTATGTTTGATATGATTGATCTGATTTCGTTATTGATTTTGATTTGTAACTTTGGCTACGATTACATTGTTGTGATGATTTACATTCTGCGTACGACTTCAGTATTTATGATTTCGTTTAGATTTTTTTGAATTTTCTGAAAATCGAGTTAGATCTTTTATTGAGTATGAATTATATTTGAACTTGTGTGCTTTCGATTTTGTTTTGCATTCGTCTGATTTCGAAATGAATGTTTCTCAATTTGTAGAACTTTCAACTGATTTTTGATTGTGCTTAATCCTGAGATTTTCACCATTGTAGTGTGTGCTCGTGTGAATTCTCAATTTTTGCATTTAGAAAAATGGATTGTTTTGCCTACGTTTCTGCTAAGTCTTTGTTTTATGATATTGGTTCGTTATGATAAGGTATATTACGTGGAGATTTGTTCGATCTTGTTTTGTTGTCTTAAAAGAAATTTTCTTCTTTTAGGTTACGAATATGATTTGTTTAATGAAATTCGAAGTGAAACACAAGGTTCACATGAATATGTTTTGTCTTTTGTTTTATGTCAATTTAAGTTTTGTTTTGTTTAGAAGCTCTGCCTTCTGGATATGAAATCAGTGATCATATTTTAGGAAATATGAACTTATTTCTTTTTGATATGTATACGTTAGTATAGTTTTGACTTGTTCGATTTTCTTTTGTTTTGTTTACGTTTCTTATTTTTTGTGTAGGTACTTTTTATGTAGAGTTATTAAGATTCTCTCTCAACTGGTTTAACCAATTGAAAGATACGAACGGTAACACCACTAAAGATTTGTATGTTATGGATTTTATAGAAAAATTAACGTGTTTTTTCTAGTAAAATTTGTTTTGTTTCGTTTGGTTTTTATGCCTATGTAAATAAGTTCTCGTTATATTTAGTAAGTTGATTTAACGATTGTTTGTGTTTGCGTTTTTGCATTCTTATGTAGTTTTTTTAGTTGTGGGTGTACAACATTATGAGTGGATCCCGTGAAGCTCAGAAGTTCCCTCTTCTTAGAATTCCTACCATTAATGCAGCAGACTATAGTGATCTTAAATTAATCCTATTTTTGTTTGTACAGTTATGTTTTAGTGTATCGAAGGTTATTTGTTTATATGAATTATTTTGTTATTCGTTACGCTCCGAAAGTTTCTTTACGATAAATATTTTTGAAAGTTGGTATTCGATCATCTGTTATGTTCTTCTTTTGTTATGGTATCTTTAGGACTCACTTAGTATGTTTTACTTTGAAAAGAGGCCTCTATGATTTGATGTTTGAGAATGTTTGTTGTGTGTATGATTCGAGAGTTTTTTTGTTCCGATTGTTTCGTATAATTCCGATACTTGTGAAGTAGTCTTATTGATACATCCGTTTCGATTTCAAGTTCTTCTTGGACAATTACTCATTTTTTTTGTTTTTTTTTTTTGACTAAGTAGCGAGTGTAACGTGCACATTTTTTACGTTTGAATAAGTCTGTTTTTAAGTAACATTTTTGTATTCACTGTTGATATAAATTCTTTTTGCGCAAGCATTTCACGCACGCACATGCGTTTTGAGCTTCCTCTTAAGTACGAAGTGAATCTCCATCTTACGTTCGCAATGAAGTAGTGAGCGGACATTTTTTTGCGTGCTGCAAAAAGTGGAATTACCACTTATGTAATTTGTGTTTGTGAATTTTTGCGTAATGGGGCAAATTATTTAAGCCGGCGTTCGTTGTAGCATGGCATTTTGTTGTATAGAATAAAAACCCGTAAATTAGAAGGGGTAAGTCATTTTTGTTTGATCCGAATTGGTAATTCATCGCAATTTACGTTTTAGTTTTTTTCTTTGTTCCGGATTTTTGGTTTTTATGGTACTTGGTTTCAAATCTTCGAAAAAGAATTAAATATACGATGTACGAGAATTGCATAATATTGCGTCATTTCAATGAATCATGTGATGACCACGCCTAAATGGAAAGTTGCGTAATAATTTTATCTACGTTCGAATTGGAAGTTTTTGCTTTTACGACTACGTTTTGTAACGTTTAAACTTACTTACATGAACGTATAACAAAATAAAAGAATTTAAAGCTCCTGGCTAGCTCACAAAAATATTTATTTAACACACATATTAAAAACAAAATACATACATAAGAGCAATGAGATATTTTTCAGATTTATTTATTAGAGTCGTGGGAATTCTTACGTTACTTAAGATTAATAATTTTGAATTTGATAAATACAAAAATTTATAAGTTGGACGCCACAATATTTTTTTATATTAAAATGGTTAAATATTGAAACCAAAAGATTAACACATTAACATAATATCAAAAAACATATTTACATATTTAACATGCACTTAAACGTATCGAAGGTCAAATATCAAATCAAAGTTACCTGCTTTCAAACTTTAATGCGCAAGTCGAATTGGTGAGGTCAGTGACGCGTTCTCAACTAATTTATGCGATGATTGCAACATTACGAAATTCTTGAAATGCATAATTTAATTTCCATAATTTCCGTATTTATCCTGATTGATCTCATATTCGTACAGATCCATTAACCAGAATATCGTAAAACAAACGTAGCGTATGATAATTTCATTCGTACATCCAACTCAAATTTTATCAGACGTAACATGAATAACTATCGATTTTTACTCATAAAAATCATAATTCGTAACGGAAATTTTTCGTAACAGCAACGTTGTGACTAACATCAAACGTGCATCGTAAACCATATCGTAATTTCACATTTCAAACATCCAAATCGTAAAAAGGCGTACGTATCCAAACGAAATTTTCGTACCCATAACGAATTAACACGTACATAAATCAGAAAGCGTAGTCGTAAAAGCAAAAACCTCCAATTCGAACGTAGATAAAATTATTGCGCCACTTTGTATTTAGGCGTGGCCATCATATGATTCATTGAAATGATGCAATATTATGCAACTTTCGTAAATTGTACATTTAATTCTTTTTCGTAGATTTGAAACCAAGTACCATAAATAAAAATCCGGAACAAAGAAAAAAACTAAAACGTAAATTGCGATGTATTAAACATGCGCATCGAAACAAAAATGACTTACCCCTTCTAATTTACGGGTTTTTATTCTAAACAACAAAATGCGGTGCTACAACGAACGCCGGCTTAAATAATTTGCCCCATTACGCAAAAATTCACAAACACAAATTCAATAAGTGGTAATTCCACTTTTTGCAGAACGCAAAAAAATGTCCGCTCACTACTTCATTGCGAACGTAAGATGTCGAATCATGGCTTCGTACTTAAGAGGAAGCTCAAAACGCATGTGCGATGCGTGAAATGCTTGCGCCAAAGAATTTTATATCAACAGTGAATACAAACAAAAATGTTACTTAAAAACAGACATATTCAAACGTAAAAAAAATGCACGTTACAGTTTTCTGATTTATTCGATGTTTTTTTGATTATTTGTACGTTTTAATTCGTTATGGTTACGAAAATTTCGTTTGGATACGTACGCCTTTTTACGAGTTTGATGTTTGAAATGCGATATGAAATTATGGTTTACGCTGCACGTTTGATGTTAGTCACAACGTCGCTTTTACGAAAAATTTCCGTTACGAATTATGGTTTTTATGAGTAAAAATCGATAAGTATTCATGTTACGTCTGATAAAATTTGAATTGGATGTTGTGAATGAAAATTATACGCTACGTTTGTTTTACGATATTCTGGTTAATGGATCTGTACGAATATTAGATCAATCAGGATAAATACGGAAAATATGGAAATATGCATTTCAAGAATTTCGTAATGTTGCATCATCGCATAAATTAGATGAGAACGCGTCACTGACCTCACCAATTCGACTTGCGCATTAAAGTTTGAAAGCAGGTAACTTTAAATTTATATTTGACCTTCGATACTGTCAAAATATGTAAATATGTTTTTTGTTATTATGTTAGTGTTAATCTTTTGGTTTCAATATTTAACCATTTTATATATAAAAAATATTGTGGCGTCCAAATTATAAAGTTTTGTATTTATCAAATTCAAAATTATTAATCTTAAGTAACGTAAGAATTCCTACGACTCTAATTAAATAAATCTGAAATTATTGCTCTTATGTATGTAGTCTGTTTATAATGTGTTTTAAATAAATATTTTTGTGAGCTAGCCATGGTGCATTTTAATTAATTTATTTTGTTACGATTAAAGTGTATTAGTAAGTTTTTCGCTACACTTGATGTGCAAAAAAATCTGCTCGTAGCAATTTTAAAAGAAATTATCCAATGCTTTTTGTTCATTGCGGACTCCCAAATAAAAATAAACCTCAATAATATAGATGTTGTGTCGTTCTGTAAAAATAATTCTTAATAATCTAAAAAGATATGTTATACTCTTGCTGAATAAACTATTTTCAATTTACATCAAGTAAAAACCGCATAGTCTAAAAGTGGCAATAAACAAAACCTTTTGGCAAAAAAACTGCAAATTTCTACATGTCGTTTTAGTGTATTCATTAAACAGATTTACTCTACATTAAAATTAACGCCTGCACTGTTTAAGTACGCTACTAATTTTCTTTATTTGTAGAGGTACACCGTATATCGCTGTCAAACGTCCATTTTTGCTTTCGCTTTCTCTAGTTGGAAATCGTTGTTAAACATTCGTGTACCTGGGTGTTATTTTAAGACATATAAGTAGTTTCTTTTTGTAAAATTTTCCTCGGCAGTGATTTCTATTATGCTTTTAGCGGATGTGCTAAAAAAACAAACGTATTTTAGGTCAAAGTTGGCGTTTTAGGTTAATTGCGCGACGTTTTCATGTAATAAAGCAATTTTTAAATATGGCGTCATCACTGTATCTTTTTATTTTTTTTAGGGGATTACCATGCTTTCTTCTAAGGTAGCACAAAATGTTGGTCAAATAATGTTTTTATATTGGCACAATATTTATTCATTGTACATTGAACTTATGGATTCATTTAATATTAGTTCAAAGTTCTTTTCAGTACATTGAAAAATCATTGTTTATCCAATATTGAATTACAGGTTTTCGACCAATATTGTTTTTGCAATATTGGCCTAATGTTTGTAATTCCAATAAACCGCAACATTTAAACAAACTATATTAATGTTGATATACACTTTCTGTGTATAATTTGTATTTTAGAATGAATGAAATGCATCGCAGTATACGCTGCAAAATTTTACGTTTTAAGTTTACAATAACGAAGTGATAGACACATTCAGAAAGATTGTAGTGTTTTTGCAAATTAAAAAATTTTTACTTTTAGAAAATAGCTGACTCTCTGCTCTTTAAGTAAACTACCTTTACGCTTTTTTTTTTAAATAATAAATATCATTTATAGCCGTGTAACAATTATTGTTTTATTTAACGAACTAAATATCTTTATATTGCGGTTTTCTATATTACGTTAAAATAAGTGAAATTAAAGAAACGTGGGAATGTAGTAATATATCGGAGCATTATCTATAATAATATAATCTCATTTTATTTGCGGAGTTGTGTTTATTTTTTGTGAGCAAAAATAGACTTCATTTTGGCAAATTTGTGGGAAATTTAGTTGATATTGTTCTTGTTTATACTGATATTGATTTTTTAAAGAAATTCTGACATTTAACTGAAACAAAATATTTGATCTGCGTAGAGCAAACGTGAATCAATTTATTACATTCTTAGAATGATTAACTTGTTAATATGCTTTTGGTAGTTGTATTTTTAATCACACACAAAAAGAGAAGATGAATTACTTGGGTTTTAAAATTGTTGTTTACCAATTTCTGATACCATTTGATATTTGGATTGGTGTACACCCGGTTTAAAATAATTTAAACTCAAGTTGATTTTAAGCTGCTGCTATTTATGAAAATGAAAAAATTATTGGGCAAAGACATTTGGCTGCAATATTCATCAGCATAAATTGTCTCAAGTACATTATTGTACAAAGTAGTTATAGGTACCAGTAATTAAATAGATATATAGTTTTTTAACTCTTATTCAACATTAGATGCAACATGATTCCATTTCAGTTCCGCCATAGAAATTGAAATACGACATCGGTTTTTTAAGGATATGCACGTAACCTGTAGAGTCCACCTTGTTTAACATAATCGGAATAGACGAGAGAAGACTCACACTTATATTAGTATCGTATTACTTTATTAAATTATTCTATCCACAATATTTGGTATAGCATAGATTTTTTTACATTAACATTTATTACTTTACTTGTGTCAGCCTTGTACGTACCATTTTTTTCAGTAACGTATAATTTTGATTTATGTAATTTACTTCAATTATATTCATTAATCGTAATTGCAAAGCAGTTATAATAAAAAGCAAAATAACATTAACCGTCGTACATAAGCTTATATACCACGCATTATTTCCTTTATAAATCAAATTTATAGAAGTAGTAGAAATCACTACACTTGACAAAGAAGTGTCGCGGTTTGGTAAGTTTCTGTACTCATATTTTACTTGTTTTGCGATTTCTTATTATTGTTGATTGTCGACTAATTTTGCGGCTGTATAGTAGACGAAGTAGTTTGATCAAGTAATATTTATATTTAAATTAAAAACACTCATTTATAACATTTGTTAGCAATTGAATATAATTGGTTGTATGGTGGGTTGCCTGAACGTAAAGGCTTACATTGTTACTATAACTGTGACATTAATATATTAGTCGAAAAATTTCATTTCTGATTGTTATTGGTCTATTTCTTTCTGTTAGTTTTACCGACTACTGTCTCTTTTTGAAATAAATATATAGTAATCTCAAAAGTAGATAAATGCCACGTGACTTCAAATTTATGACGTCAGAATAAATAATGTTGCCAGTTCTTATATTGACATTTTATTGAGATGAATTTAAAATTGGTTATGTTTCACATTCTTCTAAATAACTTTATAGGAGTTTGTTCTATTAATTTATATTTGTAGGATTGGCAAAAGTAATATTTCAATCATCGCATTTGATACTTGATTTGTCCAATTAAATGAATTAATTGAGTGGCTTAATACTTATCTTTAAAGCAGCTGCTACATGCTGTTATAAAATTTCAAAAGTAATTTAATTGTAATTAGTTAAACATACCTCTCGAACATTATTTAAACGTAAAAACGGTTCACCTGCATCACGTTCTTGCTCGAAAAATTCAATTAACGAAACTACCAACTCATAACCACGTTTTTCTAATTCCGTACCAGGCATATTAATAAACTCAACTCGCAAAACAAGTAATCAAGAAAATTGTTCTGAAAAGAACAGTTTTAATATAAATAAGAAACCAAAACAAATTTAACCTAACTTAACAATAATAAGTACGTGAAAAAGTGACAACACCGTGTTGTAATATCAACCTATTTCTTAAAATTCATGCGATAATAAATACAATCTTAAACTGTTTACTGTGGTATGATTTTGACGTCATTTGTCACGTGGCATTCATCTACTTTTGAGATTGCTATATTATTGTTAGAAGTTGTGTTTTGTCAATTTGTTCCTTTTAGTGATCGACAGATGTTACCGTCGTTTGAATTTGTGCAATTTCTTTTGTCATAAACCCGGTATTTAAGTTGATTTTATTCGTTTCGTGTACTTTGGGATTATTAATTTAATCAAGTTAGTTCACGTTTTTAAATTCATCGATGTTAATCAAGTTTGTAAGTAAAGTTTTGTATTCAATTAATTCATTTTCTTTGTCTTTGTAAAATTACAGTGATATCTAATTTATGTTTCTTTTTTGAGATAGTATTGTAATTAAATATATTTTAGTAGTTTGTTTATTTTAAATTGGTTTAAAAGTTCATAGTATTAACTACGATCTTAGCGCATTTGGAATTGAGTCATTTTTATAATTTATTACTTTTAATTAAATCTTTTGAATTTGATATATTTTTGTTGTCGTTGCATTTCTTGCTATCTTCGAACCTTACTACTGCCTCTTAATTAAATGCGCTTTTTGTTGTATTGTTTTTTTACAAAGATTTACGTCACAGTCTTTAATGGTAGTGGTAGAGCACCACGTTTATAAATATTAGTGATTTTGGGTTAAGAGTGGGAGTTCGCAACTTAAATAAGCACTAAAAAGATTGAAATGTAGTCCAGGTGTAGGGTTGAATCAACCCTTGGGAAGTTAAAGTATCCACGGAAGTCATAAAGATTGAAAGCATGGTGAATTCTTAGTTATGTGTTGGAAATAGTTTCCTAATTCGTAGGTTTACTACTTTTTATTATTTCACGTGCTTTCGAGTGTTTATGTAGTTACCGTAAAATCGTAAGTCGTTGTGCGACACGGTGCCATTTTTGCCTTTCTGGTGGCTTTTGAGATTCTTCCGTCCGATCCTTTTCAACTGGGGTTATCCTCCAGATCTACTGGCCAATTACATCTGACAACCTTAGGATCAACCATAAGCCCTTTCCTGGATCTATTACGACCACAATTTTAGGAATTTATTGATGAATGTTTAAACTATTTATTTGCGAGCTTAGTGATTTAAAAACTTTGAAATTAATTCGTATGAGAATTTCATTATGGGATATCAATCTTATCGATTTTTTTTTGTTTTTACTATTAAACATCAAACACAAAAAGACTATCAGTGTTTAATGTTAAATGTATATTATTGTCGCTGATCTCGTAACTTAGAAGTTTCAGACTTTAATATTAAGAATTTCAAATTTTGTAAGTGAAAGATTTGCGGAAATTAAGTTATTGTATTTTGAATTTTGTTTTAATTTACTTATGTTTTTTTCTTAATGCGGTCAAGGCCTTGCAATTTTTTTTAAATTTAAAGTAATCTGCGTTTATGTTATGGTATTTTGTTTATAATTTTAGTGTAACCATGTAATTCTTTTCATTCAATTTTGTTTTAATTGAAATTGTTATTGGCGTTAACTTGATTCAAATTTAATTACCGTTTTGTTTGTTTACTCATTATTTTCTTTGTCTTTCTCAGATTTGTGCATTAAATGTTAAATTGTTTAGTAAAACAAAGTTTCTATTCCGTCGGTTTTCGCGTTATGTAAATGTTAGATTATTTCAGATTTGAGTGCGATACACAGTAAAGTAAGTCCATTTAGAATGTATCCTATAAGAGCAGGCTTGTGGTTGACAAGGGCCAAAAACCCTTTTAAGCTATATACCTTTCTGGCGCTCTTTGATTTTGATTTTGTTTTCGTTTACTTTCAAGTTTTCTAAACGATCACGGAATTTTAAATATAATACACACCAATCTTTACTGAGCACCGGCAAAACCTCGTTTATATTACTTTAATTCAGGCGAGTTTCATTGCTCCAACTTTTGCACGTAACACGGATTTAAACAAGGTCTGTATTGGGAAATATTTACTTCTTTTGGCGCCTTTTTAATTTAGTGTAAGATTAGCTCGCCAATTATTTTTGAATGCAGTGTATATGTACTAACTGAATTGTAGATATGCGCAAACTATAAAAAGAATAACAACATTACAATAATTTGGTTTTTATTAAGGTAACCTTAAAAATCGATTTTCATAACATAACTTTCAAATTATATATTTCATCGTCGCTACTGAATGACGTTTTAAATATTGATGGCAGAAGTCAGAACACTTACATTTATTTTTTTAGTATCTATCGAAATTTAAATACATAATTTAAATTTACCTCGCATATTATAGTACCGTTACAATAAACCTTGAGTAAATTTAAAAAAATGATATGTATGTTTTATCCTTCTTTAATGCGACTTCTTTTCTTTAACTTGTACTTAAGACTAAGAAATTACGGTTGGTATAAAGTACACGGTTTATAACTACGTTATGCATCTTTTCTTTTTCCTTAATTTTTGCAAATCACATTAATGTACTAAATGTGCGTGTTCAGTAATTGACAAACAAAAGTAGTTTTCTTTATTCTCAACTGTCACTAATAAGGTATTTCATTAATTGAATCACCTGATAGACTTTATACTTGTTACAATGTCAAATCAAATATGTAAAATTATGAATTCAATTATAACGTTCGTCATTGTACATTGACATACAAGTGCAAAAATCCGCCGTTTGAAGTGTATTTTAAATAAAAATTAATAAAACAATGTTATACATAAAAACTATTAGAATTATTGTTTGCTTGTTTCTTAAAACAATTTTTGTACATTGTGAAAAATTAATATTTATACTAAATATTATGTTTATGATGCTAAAATTAAAAAAGCTTTCTCTGTTATAATAAAGCGTTCACATTTAAAAAAATAATTTATTTGTGTAATTACAAAAAGATTTACCAAACAACATGTTTTTAATTTATTACAAATTTGAAACGGAGCTTATAAATTTCTAACGAAGTAACTTTAAAATTGCAAATTTTACATAAACGTTTACTATGTGTACGTGACTTTTCAAAGTCAAAGCTATGTAAATTATTAAGTATGTCGTTTGATTCACGTCGATAGTTCTCAGAGACAAATTTGGTAATGGTGTTGTTTGATATTAAAATTTATCTTTGCACGTACAGTACAATTTGTTTTAAGCTCTATCTGAACTGAAACTCAAATCTTATTGTTATCTAATTTTAGTAATAAGGTTAAAAAAATTAAATATATTATAAAAAATACCGGATAATAAATATGCTTCTATTTGCAAAAAAACTTTTAAAAACAATGCATAATATAATAATCTAATTTAGATGTAATATAAACTATAAACAACGTTAACAAATTTTTATTAAATTACCATAAAGCATGTAAATGTTTACGGAAGTTGAGTGACGTCGTCTAATAATTTATTGAAAAATTCGTACATAAGCAATAACATTATATAGTAGAAGGTTGCAAGGATAATTTGCCTTTTTTAAATAGTAACTGCATTGCATTATTAACTATGCCACAAGGTTAATACATTTATTACAACTGGAATAGTTACAAATGTGTTTTTGCGTGTGTACCCCATGCTTTTCTTGTTTGAGTTGTGTTTAGCTATATACAACCGGTGTGTAAATTATGGTACGAACTGTTTTTTTTATTATGTTTTATTGTAAACACTACAAAAACAAATATTAATGACGTACATAAATCAAATGAACATTTACTGACATTCATTGCAGATATACTGAGTTCGCGAATGGCTGTTACAAACATTGTTCTTATATTTAATGCATTGGTTTCGACTTTTTCTATCCTTCTTTCTGTCGCATAGATGACATCTACCAATTTTCACCACAGGCACAGCTGAAGTAGGATTTTCAGTTTCGGGACTTGTAAGCTCTGGCGCTACAATCTGCATATTTTTCTTGATATTTGAATGTAAAGTAGAACAGGCATTATATCTACGTATTATGTTGCTTTTTCCCAACTCCTTTCCAAGGTCTAACAAAAACATTCTTCGGTTGTCGAAGTTGTGTTTTTCCCAATTTGGATATTTCGTAATCCACAACTTGTAGGAATTGATACCTCCAATGTCAAGCAAATGGTAAAATATTGTCACTGGCCAACGATTTGTTTTTCTTTGAGTCGTGTATTCTTTAGCCAATTTATCGCTTGTGTCAACAGCGCCCTTAGTTTTATTATAATGTAATATAATATCCGGTTTATACTTTTCGTCTTTGTGCTCAGTAGATAACAAAATAACTGTAGACCTTTTTTTAGGAACATACGAAACCATGGTCTTATTTTTCATAATTGCAAACATACTTGACATTTCTTTTTTATAGCTGGCAGGAAGCAACTTTTTTGGAATATAGGTTTTGTTTTTCCGTAAAGTACCGCACAACGAAATATTCTTTTCTAAAAGTTTATCTGCTAATTACAAACTTGTAAAAAAGTTGTAAGTTGTAATTCCATGTCCCTGTGGTAAGTGTTCCACCATATCAAGGACAACTCTTTTACCTTGGCCCTGTTCTGCCTGGTTGCCTACTTTGCCTAAAAAAACATACACATATCACAGAAATGTATTTATTCTGCAGAAGAAAATAACGTACCTAGATATGCTTGCATATTGCTGGTATACGCAGTACTACAATCTGCAAGTGCCCAAATTTTGATACCGTATTTGTCCGGTTTACTTTTCATATACACTCGGAATGGTGCTCTTCCGCGGAACGGTACCAGCTGTTCATCTACGCATAAATGCTGTCCTGGATTATACGAGATTTTACAGTTATATACGAAACGGTCAAACATGTCTCTTATTGGAGCGAATTTGTCCACTGCTTTCCTTTCGTTTCTAGTCTCATAATTGTCAAAACGTAAAAAACACATTATTTGCTTGAATCTATTTCGGGACATTATAGCGGATACTATTGGTCGACAAAATGCTGCATCTTGACTCCATAACATTGTTAGAGGTTTTTTCGAGCTATGCAATGCCCCAAAAATAAACAATAACCCAATGAATGCTTCAATTTCTTCACAAACAATAGGCAAAAATTGTGTGTTATTCTTATCGGCGTAAAAGGCTTGAGCTTTTCTGTTAGTCTCAGTAATAATAATGTCAATTGTTTGTTTGTCAAAAAATAAACTAAAAGCCTCTTTTTTTGTCGTAAAGGCGGAACTGTAAGGCGTTAGTCCTGCTCCAACCCTTTGAATGTTATGTTTCGCCCGTTTGATTCGTGAGGACAGTGGGATCGTTGACCATATAGAACCGTCTTTTGCCACATATGTGGGTTCTTCAGATGTAAAATTATCAAGTCCAGTTGAATCGTTTTCAGAGTCTTCGTCGTCGGCGGTCATGATGTCATCCATTTCTCGAAATTCTGTCACAAAATCATTTTCCTCAATGTCACTTGCACTTTCATCGAACGTGTCGTCTTCAACAAACTCGTCTGATTCTATCATTGATATCAATTCTGCATCTGTCAATCTTTTGTTATCACGAATTGTTACACTCATTTTTAACACCTGTTGCACAATAAACACGTTCACTTACTAATAACAACTGTGAGTTGTCCACGCTACAATATCGTGTGCTGGGGTACGTGCATAGTTCACGCAGTCGTATTCGTAATGTACTATGTATGGTTACGTAGAAGACCATGCGGGGTACAGACAAACCCCTCGTCTTTATTTTAGCGTAGTTTAAAAACAAATAGACCGAATGGAACTAGTTATTTCTGTAATTGTAGCTAAAACAATAGTTCGAAGATAGAATTACGCAAAATGTAATAAGTAAAACACTAATCAAGAAACAGGGAATAACGGTGCGCTGGGGTACAGCTGTACCCCGCTCGGTCTTATGAAGGTTAAATACTAGTAGCGTCTGGAATGCAAAAAAAATTACTTACTTTTAAATATTTTTTTCACATTCTTTTTAATAAAAAATAATGAACAAACTCTTGGATAAGAATTATACATATCTCAAGATAATAAAAACATCTTCAAAAGGGTAATTCTTCCCTTATTGAAAATTGCTAACGAGATATTTACGGTCAATTCTGTTACTTCTCGTATAACAAACGTATGTTTATACTCCATAGTGTTTTATTACCACTCATTATTTTGAGCGTTCTTTTATATTTTTAGTAGTTCCTTACTAGTCAATTTCTAAAAAACTGGTTTGATGTATACTTGAGTCTCTACACTCAGGCTTATTCTGGAAAGTGAATTTTTTTTATTTCGCCTTCAAATACTTACACCATTTAGGATTGTAATACTGGTGTTAATGATGTTCATCAGTAGAAATCATGTAGTAAAATGTACTCCATATTTCTTGTAATAGCGTTGTATAAGGAAAAGGTATATTTCCAAGTCTGCGGTTGCTGAACATCATTTTACTAAAGATCACAAGATAGATTTTGATAATGTTTCGTTGATTGCCAAATCTCCATTCTTTTTCAACAGGAAATTCCGAGAAAGCATAGAAGTCATCAAACACCCCAATAACTTCAATCGAGATCATGGTTTTGAGCTATCCCCTCTTTGGTTCTCGGTCATTGGTCATTTATCAAAATAACGCTTCTTATCAACCGTAACTCAATCAGAGTCGAGTTCAACCATCCGTGACGATCCTTTTCCTTTATATACAAAGACTTCTTCTTAAGTCACTTCTATGGAGTTTAGAATCTGGCTTGGTTCACAAGTTTATTACCTAATTCGGTGGTGGTTCTTTGTTAAATTTTTGTTTTCTTTTTCAAGTTATCGTTTTCTTTCTTACCTTTTCAGAGTTTAGATTATGGTTTGTTTTACAAGTGGATAACCTAACTTTTGAGAAGTTTTTAGTTAGATTTCGGTTGCTTGTTTGAATTTTGCGATTTATCTCACGCCCTGATGAAGCCCCTTACGAAAGTGGGCGAAACGTTGGCAACTTCGGTTACAACAACAATGACACGGTCCACACCCGGAAGACATTTTTATGTTAGTACCCATATTTCTTTCTGCATATTAGCATTAGAGTTTGGGTGTGTTTAGATGACTAGTCCGTAATATATAGACATTTGTTGGGGGTGCAACGGATTTATGTGTTCTTCTTGTTTTATGAGGTATCTTTTTTTTTGTTGTTCCTTATTTTTCAATAAAACAAAATTTATAAGTTTGTCAAAATATTTGTCAATCACAGTTGAAACATCGAACAGTGAACTGTACTTTTGTTTTGACCAAATTTCGTCTCACGAAACCACAAACTCGTTCTCAGAGATCTCGGCTTCTTTATTTTTCTTCTTTTCGTTTTCGCCAGCTTTTATTTTACGGACAGTAGTGGCCAATATTTGTACATTTTTAACAGTCTGTAATAGGTTGTTCTACTAAACGAAGTTGTTAAATCTATAAATGAGCAAAAGAAATCTAAACCGTTGCGACTAATGCTAAGTAATCTCATCAAAACAACACTACTGTTTACTTCAAATGATTTCTTTATAAATTGACACACATTTATCTGTTTATCACATACACACACTGTTTTTAATTGTAGTCTACGTACCCCGGGTTTTTGTAAACTTCACTTCGGCGAAAAAACGAAGGAAAATGACAAGATGTAGTAAGAATGGCTTTCATCAAGCTTTATATCAAAATTACTTGTTGACAATTATTTAGCTAAAGCACTGGTAAATTCTGTTTTTTGTTTAGAGGTATGCTGATTACATGCGATATTCAATATAGTTTAAAATGTTAACTGAACACGTAAGAAAAGACCAAAACGTTATCGGCGTTTTGGTCTTCTCTTACGTGTGTGCAATTAAGAATGGCACTTAGAAAAATATAGTCAAAAAGGAGCGCGCACATAATATACTATTTTTTACTTTTTCAAATTTTGTTCTAAAGTTTTAGAAGCTGATTTTTGCAGGTATCAAAAATCGAAAATTAATTTTTAAAAAATCTCAATAAAGACGTAAAAAAATGTTATTAGACTACTACTTTAAACATTAAAAATTTGCTTGTCAATCTTATAGCTCGGTACGTAAATGCAGTGATAAATAATATTCTTTCTACGACTAAGAGATAACACGTTACTTTGCGATTGAACAATACTATGCATTATGTTTAACCAATTTGATTTCCGTACAAGTCAGTCATTTTTGTACAGATCAAAGCTATTACCGTACAGGATAATAAAATATAAACACATGGTTTGAAAAATGTGTGCAAATATTCCGTGCACCACAATTATAAAATTTATAAACCAAATTATTTAGGACGGTGTGGCTCCTAATGCATTAGTTTCAACGGTACGTACAGAGTAAAAAAACTGTAGTTTGTAAATTAAACATTTTAGGTTATGTTTGTAAACGTTGGTATTTAATAGCGATCTTTTTGTAATTAAATAGTAACATATTTTCAAAAAACTGAGTTCAAAGTAATTAGAATAATTTAAAACACCTAATTTGCAATCTCACTACTCGTTTGCTTCCAGATTTTTCTTTTGATGAGAAAAAAACCTCAACAGTAATTTATCGGATTTTTGCAGTGTTACAAAGAAGTTTTAAAGTGTTTAGAAACATTAAAACAGTAACTGAAATTTGTTCAAATTAACTTTAAGAAGTCGTATTTATTAACATCGATCAGTTTTATAAACTGCGTGACAATTCAGAAAAGTCTAATTATCTTTTGGCATATATCGATAGTTGCAAGATACTAAGATGTTTCTTTTGCACATGCCTGATATCTGTCCGTTATAATTTATTCTTATGTTAGTTCTGTTTTATAAGTGTTTATATAGTTTTAGTCCGTATTACATTATAATCTTACAAAACACACAATGTCACTACCTTGTTACACATGTAATTGTAAACACTTTGTACACGGTCCAAATCCGGAAGACATTCTAATGTTAGTACTTTGTACTTACGTTTTAATAAATAATACATGTAATAATACAAGATACATTTTACAAGAACAATCAATTGTTTCAAGACTAGTGGAAATCACTGGTTTATACATTAAAAAAATTACGTATTTAAAATCATAAACAAAAACACTTATCAATGTTATCTTCACTTTTGTTATTCTTGTTTTCTTCTACAGTATCATTTTTTTAAATAAACAGATTTCTAAACTACAATACATTTGTTTTGTTGACAATTTTTTTTTATTCCAACATTTCTTATATTTATATTTACAGTAGATTGTTATACGCTAGAGATAATTAACTTTATTTAGCATTTTCTATATGTTTGTTATAAAAAGATTAAAATCATTTTTATTCCAAAGCAGTACTATCAAAACCAGTAATTTTCTCATTACTATCTTAGTTCGTAAAGCTCCATTTCTAATTACAAATTACCTATGAATATTTACAAATGTACCTTATTTGTTTTGTAAATCATATTCACATGTTATTCTGTTGCAGCTTGTAAGAAAATAATTTTTACATTACAATATGTTATTTGTTGGAAAAACTTGAAGACATTGTTAACCATTCAGGCTTTTGCATACATTATTATATTATTTACTGGCTCTAAAACAAACTGTAAATAATTTATATTGTTGAAACTGACCCAGTTTGTCCATATTAATTTTTGCTTGAAACAAATGTATTAAAAAATTAAATTAGTAAATGATTTGAAGCTAACCAAAAGTTGCATGTAATTAAAGCACGTAAATTATACTTACAATCTTTCTAAATAGAGGTAAATAACTAAAAGTCAAGTAATAGTAATACTTACATTTCATCTATAGCTAGTGATAGAATAAATATTCTGACGTTGATCAACATCAGACACTTCTTCTTCTTGAATATCGAAACTGTCAAATTTAAATTTAATGTCTAATTTTTGACGTGTCTTTTATAATTCACTTATATTAAAAAAAATTACAAAAAAATGTAATACACTTCTTTTTAAAAAGTATAATAATATAAATGTTATACAATGCAAAAAAAATAATAGTTTTGTTTAACTGTCAATTAAAAACTCAAATTTGTTTAAATTTTATTTATTTGCACTCAGCTTATATACTTTCTGGTTGTAATTGTGATCACAGAAACATACATTATAGAAATCGGTATTACCGATCGATTATAAGTTAAAAATTTTAAATTAATATTAATTGTGTTAAGCAAACTTTAAATAAATATACTTATATCATTATAACAATCTAGACTAAATACGTAAGTAGTAACCAAACAAAAAATGTACCCTACTAATCAATTTACTTATTTAGGATATTTTAACCTTTTATCGTAACAGTTCCTGCTCTTGCAAAAAACTTTTCCAATTAAAAAAAAATTAATATGTAATTATACACAAATTCGATTTTCGTATATTTTAATACAATTTATGTTTTCCTTAAACATTTATTAATTATGTACATGCCTATTTGTGAAACTTGAGAATTTTATAAAAAAATTTAAGAAGTAAAAATGCTAAAATAAGTTGTGACTCTATTTTTTATTACAAAGTATATTATAAGTTAAACATTAGTTTTAGTAACAAATACTTTAGATTTATCAATAAATACAAAAACAGACAGAAACTAATAATACAGTTTTTTCGTTACATTGTTGATATTTAAACAAAAATGTGTTTAAAAAAATTAGTAATAATTAACGTCGATTACAAGAAATTAATAATTAATTGTTTGAAGAATAACAATCTAATTCTTCATCATCATCTCCTTCAAATTCGCCAACTTATGTTTGGGAACAATCACCCACAGCTTACTTGTCAAGGTACTCTGCTTTCACTTTGTTTGCATAATTAAATGCACTTTGCCATTTGGCTACACAATTTCCTTAAAATTCACATTTAGTTAAGCGCAAACTTCAAATAATTTACATTTTTAAAATCACATTAATTTGTTTAATGAACAATTTCAATTCTTAAAATAACGTTAAATGATATCTATTGCTTCTGGTAAACAGTTTTGTAAACTTTTTTTCTTTGAAACTATTATAGAATTATCAGAAAATGTAAATATGTTCATTATTAAGCTCTGTTAGTCAATTCCGTCGATTAACTATGGAAACAAACGAGCAGAAGTTATTTTGACAGATTTAGTAATAAATATAATACCAACATTATATTTCTTGGTGTTTTCTTTAAATTTAAAAAAAATACAACACAGAGAATAATAAACGTTACTGTCGTCGAAAATTTCATAGCATAATTCACTCACATGCAACACAATTGTGTTAAAAAAAATTACTAATAATTAACGTTGATTACAAGAAATTAATACTTTATGGTTTGAAGAATAACAATCTAATTCTTCATCGTCATCTCCTTCAAATTCGCCAACTTATGTTCGGGAACAGTCACCCACAGCTTACTTGTCAAGGTACTCTGCTTTTACTTTGTTTGCATAATTACATACACTTTGGCTACACCAATTTCTTTAAATTTATTTTCTGCTATTTTTAAAACACCATTTAGCTTATACGTTGTATTGTGTGCAGCACCATGATTTTTGATTGGTGTCTATATTTTTTAAATTGAATTATCCTTTTATTCAAAACCATTGTTTAAAAAACTTTTAAGAACAATAAAAAATATATAATTTCAATTTAAAAAAAAATAAATAAAGTTGTTTGACCTAAAAAAATGTAGAAATAATTTAAGAATATTTAATACAAATTAGAAACAACTTAATATTATTCCGGGTCTGATAAATCTAGGTCTAGGGTTAAAATGTTAATCAACTTTACTATTGTGTTTGAATAAAACCTTAAGTTTGTCGTTAACAAAAAAGTATTGTATTTTTAATTTGACGTAAATTAAACATACATAATAACTTGAGCGTTAACTGATTGCAACAGTACTAACTTAATTTAAAAGTTTCCGTTTTATGTATTTTTGATAACAATAAATTTATTCTTCAAAAAGATTTGGCGGACGAATAAACTTCCGTTTACTTAAATTAAAAAAGGTTTTCTGTAAAATTTGTTTTCACATAAAAAAATTGATTTTTCAATATACAAAATAACAAAAAATGTTTAAAACATGCAATTTTTATTATTTAAGCTTAAAAATTTGTTTCTACTTTCGTACTAGTAAATTGCATATTACTTAATATTTATTTGCTAAGTAAATAGATCATAACAGATACTGACACAAAATGACTAGCACGTAATAATAATATTTTTATATACTAAGGTTGAGAAGTGTATGATTATACCCAAATAGCACAGATGTATTGGACTTTCATAGCATAATTCACTCACATGCAACGCTTGGCCGTGCGACTTCGCGTCGCGTTAACGTTTGTTATGCTATGATGTACTTTCGACGCTTGTTACCTAAATTACTATTATATGTATCAAATTTTATTACAAACTAAAAAGTTGCAGTTTGTTTGAATTAGAACGTTGTAGTTTTAAAATGTTTCTTATCTTTTTGTGATAGATACACATGCAAAATTTAATAAATTATTTTTATTCATTAAGATTTCCTTAATCCCCCAATGCCCTTTTACGTTGTGGTTTTATCTCGACGAATTATTCAAAGCTTATTTTGAATTTCGCGGGTGTTAAACTAATTCAACGTATTTTCGTCGTTTATAGCTATTAACAGTTAACTATAGACACATAGTAAAATTATACTATGAGATGGCTCTGCAAACACTTTTAAATTGTAACTTTGTCGTACTTAAATATAAGCTATAAGGAGCGTCAATGCAATTGTGGGAACAACATTAGAGTGTATCTCCTACTACTACAATCAAACATTTTGTGACAATAGGTGCTATGACGGTTATAACATTATTCTCGCTGAATGAAGATTTGATAATGTTAGTTGAATTAAGTACAAGCAGCTTAGTAAACAAAGACTCAACATCAAAACTAACCAGAATGTCAGTAGGAACCAAACAAAATTTAAACAATTTCTGAACAAAATCCACAGAATTTAGAATAAATGATCGCAGTCTTTTTTGCTGAAGGTTTTAATAGACCTGCAAAATACTTAGAAATTTTCAAGAAAATAGTAGATTTTCGTAACATAATTTGATTGATTCGTAACACCAGTACCGTTCTTTTTCTCAATTTTTATATTGACTATAGATTGATCTTGTTTACGCGATTTGGGAATATCACTTTAAGAAATTCTTAAATTATAAAAAATGTTTGTAGTTTCAAAACGAATTTCTTCTTTACGCAGGAAGAACAGTATTTTGAGCGTATTACTTATAATAAAACAAAATTTGACGTCTACATATCTTACGTTTCAAGAAATGTTTTACTCACAAACATCAGAATCTGCTATGGGTTCTCCGTTGTCACCGGATGTTGCTAATATATTTATGAAAAAATTTGGAAAAAATGTTTTATTCAGATTTTATCTAAAACTCAAGTGCTGGTACAGATATGTTGATGACACCTTTGTCGTTAGGAATATGCTCTTTCCGCGCTCAATTATGTCATTTACCATCTATTATCAAAAAACCTATGGAATTTGGAAAGAACTTCCCATATAAATAGATATTTACATGTATTGTATTACCACAATAATGCATTAATTACAAAATCAAAGTTAAGTAAAATCCTAACATTGTAAAACTAATTTTACAATAATTAAAAGGTATTTTCTGATGCATTTCAAACATCAATATTTGTTTGTTAGCGTAGTTACGTAATAGGCAAAAAACTCTAAAATAGGAAAATGAAAAGCAGAAATCCACATCAAAACTAAGTCTTCAAAGTCAATTATTATATTAAACGACTATGTGACAGGTGGAAAAGTTATTTAAAACATTTTAAAATTTAGCTAAAATTAAAAATAAACGATTTTAAAGTACCAACATTATATTTCTAGTAATTTTTTTTGTTTCAAACAATTATGTAATTTTACAAAAAGCAACACAAAAAATATTGTGCGTTACTCTTGTCGAAGGTTCGTTTGTTATGCTATGCTTTACTTTCGTTGCTTATTACGTAAATTGTTATTAATTAATATTCATCATAGTAATTACCTATAACTACAAAGAATGCTATTATACAAAAATAGACCATACAACAGGTTTAAAGTTTACAAAAAAAAATATTTAGGAAACTAACACAAAACATTACATTAAAATTAAACATATTTTACTCATTTTTATAAATATAATCAATATAAATATTAAATTAATATGTTATTTATTGTTAAAATTTTTAATAGCATTATTTAATTAAACTGTAAAAATTATTATACTTAATACATACATTACTTATTTTGATTGTATACCATGTAAACCGTAATTACATTTATAATTTATTTAGTTTTAAAATTTTATGTAAAATTATTTTTAGGTTAGATTTTAAGAATTTATTATAAAAGTTGATATTTAAACCGTTATAAGTACTTGTTAAAGAAATTTTGAAGGTTTTTAATTAAAATGTTGTTCTTGGCGTTAATTTCTTGTTGTAAAGTAATTATTACAAAAAAAACATATTAAATAAACTTAAGTTTAGCATCAAAAGGTTTTACCGCCAGTTTTATTTAATGAAAGAAAAATTATAAACTCCTTAAAAATTAGATATTAATAAACATTTTAACAGTAATAATTTTAATTAATTTCACTTTCAAAGTATTTCAAACGTAATAATTCAACAAAAACCACTGCCATTTTTAGAAAATGTTTGAAATTATGTAATTATGAAATAAAAAGATATTTATACTAAGCACAGTTACTTATCTTAATGAATAATTTATAGTTCTATTAAAACAATCAAAAAAGTATTTGTTACAGGTAATTTTAGAATTCAATGTGTTTCGTGTTTTAACTTTTATTTGTTTTATTTATTTATGAATTTGTAAAACTAAACGATGTTTAAAATTACAGTGATATTTTAATTATTTAATATATTTTTTATTTAATCAATTGTTATTGAAGCTAAATTTAAAACTAAAATTAAGACTAATAACAGTTATTACGTAGAAATATAATGCACGTGTATTATATATTAATCTTCGCTTAGTTTTTGTTATAGGCGAGAATTATTTTAAAACGATTTGATATTTTTTTTATTATTAGAAAATTGATTTGTATAATGTAACTACTTTATTACACTTTGTAGTTTAAGTGAGTTTTAACATTTATTTCCCAAGACTAACACTTTAAATAAAGTTTATTCATTTTTTTATTGAACAATTAACACGTATTAGATTGAATAAGTAAAAATATAATTACGCTTCCGTAATATTTTGGAAATAAAATTTTTTTAATTTACAACACAGTGTATAAGAAACAACAAATTAAAGTTTTTGTTATTTTTAAGTTTACGATTATAAACTTTTAGTTTTAAACATTTAAAAAAAAAGTATTGTAATTTCTAAAGATACAGTGCGTACCAAATGTATGAAACCGGCCTTGTTATTGAAACGTTCGAGAAATTATTTACAAATGCAAGAGCCTTCTAGAAGCTGTTATCTATTTGCTAGAAAAGATAGCGAAAAGTAGGGAACGATCGAGAAGGATTTCCGTATGTCTATATATAGCGACGAGACAGATCGTAGGTCAGTTATTGCTGGAATGCGAATGTGTTAAGAAGATTATCAAGTGGAAATAAATCGTTAGCACGCGTGTGTCTACATAAATAAACCGAGAATAATCGTGAACGTGATAATTAGTGTAAACAAGTGTGATATCCGAGGACGTTATCTTATCTTCTTGTAAGTGATATAAATTATAGTGTAAGTGTTTTTATTATTAGATTTTATTAGTTCGGTTAATTTAAAAGTGTACATATTTCTAGAATAAGTAAACATAATTTTTAGTCGTTTAAATAAATTAGTTATTAATAAATAAATTGTAACATTATTTTAAGACTATTCAAGCTAAATCAATAAAATTCAATATGCATGCTGTCTACAAAGCCTTCTATTATTTTCACAGTTTTGTTATTTTGGTAATTGACAAAGGTGGAAGCTGCACAGCCAACTTGTTTTTTTTTTGAATAAGAGAATGATCAAGTCGCATATCGTTTAAAAGGTATTTTCAAGAAAAATTCAGCAACATGCCGCTTGTCATAAATATCTCTAAAGATAACTTTGCTATTGTAAATTAAAGATTGAGAGTAGTTATTAACTGGATAACAGAAAATGCAGTTAGTATGGGACACAATAAATTGTTTTATAGTGTTTAATGTACAATCAGATTGTTAAACCGATGTTTTAGGTTTATGTAGATAATCTAGTACAAGAATCATTTACAAGCGATGCCTTAACTAAGTGTGTGTGTTTTTTTCTAGCCTATTACACAGCAGATATAATACCAAAGCTAATACCATTTAATACCGTTTATTATAAAAGCGACCTTTTATTCATTATCTAAATATAATTATTATCGGATTACATTGTAAATATTATAAAATCAAAATGATGTGCTTTTCTAGTCGAAAAGTTTTTCCTTTAGGGTAACACTAGTTTTACATGTCAAACGAAAACATAATTTATGTCTCTCAGATGGAATCATTCGATGTTGTCAAGCTAATTGTTAACAAATTTTTAAAAACTTAAGCAGTTATACGAAACAGCTAGAAAACCATTGTAGAAAACACACTAATGTTAATAATAAATCAAAATTTGTTTTGAGTAATATTATCAACCATGACATAACGTTGAGTTTACCTGGTACTTGTTACAAACCATCAAATTATTTAAATGTAACGCCCCCTGACTTTAATGTTTTTGACAATAAAACAAATAGGTGTAAATAAAACAAATATTTTGGAAGAAAATAACTTTTTGTGTTAAAGAAAATACTAAATTCTACTTACATTTAGACTTAAGCTGCATAATAATAATTGCACAAGTAAAGACGTTTTTCAAATTCCAGAGGACGTCAAGAAATGTTTACTAGATCCTATGTTAAATGTATTCAAATTTTTGCATTTTCAAGAATTACTAAAGTTAGTACCCTGAATGAGTTTTGTAATTTAACATCAAATTAAAGAAACCTTTTTAATCATATATCGAGTGATTATCTTTGATTTAAATTGCTAAAAGATCAAAATTATTTAGATTCTCTAGAAGAAGTCACAAGCAATAACGAAGTTACTGCAATGCATGTATATAGTACTCATAAATTATTTAAATAAACTGTTAAGAACGTATAAACTTTGTAATTAATGGAAATTTTAAGAATAGCAAATTTTTCTTTTTTTTTCTTTTTTTTCAGAAAAAAAAATTTGCTGTTTTTAAAATTTCCAATAATTACAAAGTTTATGAATAGTACTTAGACATATGACAAAAAAATATTAAAAGCGTTAATGCCTCTTAAATTTCAATTTTGCAAAATTTTTAAAAAAGATAATCGATTAATTAAAATTATAAAACATATCCAATCTCTTCAGAGTTCTCCAAAACTCATTAATTTTATCCAAGAAGATTTATAGAAAGATCGTCTATAGTTTATATGTAGATAAATTTAAAATAAACAATCTTCTTAGATCTCATTCTTCAACACAATCAGTATGCAATTTTTGTTATAGTTTTCCTTGTATTTCTGGAAAAACCTCAAAAGTAGATAATTTTTTTTTGCTGGGACTGTAAAATCAAAAGATTTCAAGAATTATGGTAACAAATCATACTTTTTAAAAGAATTAAGAGATCTTGAAGTCAATTGAATTGAAATAGCAGTTTTTACGGATGCTAAATTGCATGTTTATTTTGTTTTGGGTTTATTACTAGAAGATAATCTAGGATTAAATACTTTTTTAATTTTAGTAAATCTCTATTGTAAAAAAGCTTCTTTAAATAAAATTCCGTTTTTTCACCTAGTGACTAATTATTATTTTGACGTTAGGCATGCATTTTAATCCAATACTATAAAGTCGAATTACTAATTTCAAGAAAACAAAATTTTGAAGTAAGAAACTTATCTGGTGAAACAAAATTAAAACATTTAGGAAATAATAAACTGAAAATGTCGGCATGGGAAATGATTACGTTTTCGACATATATTCCTCTAACGGTAGGTGATTTTATTCCATTTGACAACAAAGTATAAAAGTTTCTCATTAATTTCATTGAAATTTTGCTGTTCTGAAGTAGATAGAATCAAACTTGTTAGAAAACAAAATTAAATTATTTTTTATATTTCACTCAATGACCATTTAAAGCCAAAGTTTCACAACATATATACTACCCCAGAGTAATCTGGCTCTTCGAGAAAGCTTTGGTGTTTTACATAAATATAAAGCAAAGCATATATCATTAAAAGTTTATGCACATTGTACAACGTCGCAAAAAAACATTTGTTTTTCAATAGCAAAAAAAGTCAATATAAATGAGCAAATCAACTGTTTTGCTTTTTCTTAAAATTACATTACCCAGATCTGATAGATGGCAAAGAAAAAAATCTAGTTACATTTTTATAATTAGTCAGAAAATCAACAAAGACGACAATTTTTTAAAGCTATACTCATTTATAACTCTAGTACAACAAATCTGTTTTTTAAATGTTACAAATTTGTTTTTTCAAAAACAGTAAATGTTTTAAATTTTGGCACAAAATTGTTTCATAATCACGACAATAAAGTGAAATATCCGCGTACAACAAAACAAATTGGATTCGTTTAATAAATGTCTTAACGATTCGTTGGAAGATTGTCACGTTGGTCAATTTTGGAAAGTAAAACAAAATGGTTTTGAAAAATTTTGGTTCTTGAATGGCATTTGTTGTATTTCTTAGAGAATACCCCGTTGAACATTAATGACTATTAGCTTTCAATTAAAGCGGCGGTGGTTTTTTAGAAGTGGCAGCTACAGAGTTTGATCTTTATACATCAGCAGGTTGCTTGAAAATTGCTTAGTTAAAGTATCACATTTTAATGTTTGAAATTTCAATAAGCAAAAAATATTTTTTTATGAAATTCCTTTTTTTAATTTGTAGAACAATATTATAGAAAACTTGTAAAGACGACAAAGATTTTAAACGTAATGACAATGCACAAATAATTTTTCTCAGCTGTTTACGACTGATTTGTAGGTTAAAATCTTTAAACAGTTAAACAGTAAAAGTTTTTTGCTAGAGTCTAAAATATTATATATCTTGTAGTTTTTCAATAAACAAAATCTGTAAAACATGTAATTGAAAATCAACAAAGTTTTTTTAAGCAAATTTATAAGTATGTAAGAATTATTCGTACATAATAAGTATTGTTATTTATTAGGAAAAGAAACTAAGCAAAAAGTATTCAAGGTTCAAAGGTCAAATGGAGTAGTTTGACAATAGTATATTGAAAAACAAATGTCACAATGAGACTTTTTGCCGCACGAAGACCAGGTTTGCAGACCGACTGAAAGGAGGTCTGCAAATGGTCGAGTGCGGCAAAAAGAAGTTGTGACATGTGTTTTTCATACTATTTTTTCTATTTCGCGTGCATTTACTCTAAAATTTTTAATAAATAAAGATCTTAATTGTTTGTGATTTTTTAAAATTATGTTGGTAATTGTGGCATTTGACAATTCAAATTTGAAATTTGTAATTATTTCTGAATTTAATAAAAAGTTGTAAAAATGGAATCTCTAAGTTGTACTCCGTCTGACTTAAAAGAACTAACTAATAAAGCAATTCAATTACAGAAAATCTGGTATTGGCGTATTTTCAAAATATAACTTTATAAACTAACCTTTAAATATCAAAATTAACTGTAATTTAAAGCAAAATAACTTTTATTAATCAAAAAATACAGCTGTAATATATTTAGTTAGGTTATGGTTTACACTCAGATAGGGTTTACAGTATTGCAAACTTAAATTTATTTAATCACTACAGCAGTACGGAAAGAGAATCTCTTTCCGTATCGTTTACAGTACGGATATAAGGCTATAACCGTCGCGAAATAGAAAAATTTAATTTACGTATCTTAAAAACGGTCATTTATTTCATTAATTGTGTAACGTACTCGAGAAGATTTTAACCTTAGACTAAAGCTATCAACGACGAGGATTTTAGTTTAGCAAATTAATTACAGAAGTGTACTAGATAAAAAGTTATAACGAAAGGATGCTGTTGTTTATTGATGTCGCTACTTAACAAAGAGAAATATGATTCTCTAGAAGTGAATAATGATGAAGACTACTACGTTTGTTTGATGTTTTTACATATGTGTTTGTGTAGTTAAAAGTTTTAAAAACATCAGATATATTTGGTTATTGTAATCTATATTCAAATAATATTATTGGAGTGTTATTTGCTTCTTGTTCTAATACAATTATATCCGTTTGTTTCATATCATAAATGTGTTTGTAACCAGATATGAAAATAATTTTGTGTTTTAAGTTTTTTACACTAAAACTACGTTTTTGATTTGTTTTGAGTGTCGACTAAAAAACTATGAGGCACAAATAAGATTTTACTAAACAAAAACATCTTTCATTTTTTAAGTAATTTATTGTAGCTCTAGAAGCAGATGCCGAATTGTGTATTAGGTTGCTTAAATTTGACAACTTGTCAACCAAAGAATTTGTCACTTATTGGAAGGCATGTCAGCAGTTTTGTATGGCGGAGATTAAAACCATGGATAGTACAGCATTAATTTTGGATAAATTACTTATTTCTTCTGGATTTAGACAAGTAAAAAATTATTCAGAATTTTATTACTTGATATAATTTTTATACAATTATTTTAATATTTGATTAATTAAACGTAGATTAAGACTTCTCAATTCTAAACAAATTTTATTAATTAAAAATTAGTGGTAGGATTTGCTACAAATAATGTATATATTTTATTTTTATTTTTTTGTATTAGATTGATATAGATTTTGATGTCGTTTAAACTACTGGAGATGGTTTGTTAACTAAATGCGAAACTAAAAAAGAGCATATACTGCAGTTTTTGACGTTTAAAAATAATGTTAAAGATAAAAGTATAAAAGGTATCTTAGACTATATACAAAGACATAAAGTAGATGAAAATATGTGTAGTTGTTTATGCTATTGACTGATTTCGCATTTTTAATACGTATTCAAATTATTCCTTTTTTGTAATATAATTTTAGATAGTCGAAACGTTATCATATTTTGGGTAAATAATGTACTTATAGTTAGTTTCTACAAATAGATTAGAATGGAAAGATCAAAATAGAAAGAAAAGTTTGATTAAATTTACTATTAAAGATTGTGAAAAATCTTTTGTCTTTTTAACTAAATGTTGTCATTTACAAATTTCTTAGGTGCAATTGACATTTGTTTTAATTTTTTTTTATGTTTTACCTTAGATTTCCAGAAGATTTATTAAAATTCTGAACATTTATTGAAAATATTGTTTTATAATATAAATAAACCAACTCTTACTCTAAAGTACATATTTTATGTCTGACTAATAAACATTCGTATCATCGTATCTTTGTGTTCAAATTTTATGAATTCAGTTTTAAAGAAATAAATAAATGAAAGTTTTCTAAATTATCTAACATTAGAGAATTTAAAACAAACACATGGGCTTAGCATATCTGCTCAATACCGTAATTGTAATCAGTTGTTCCTTCTTAATTTAACAATTATTATTTTTTGTTTTTTATCCTTCTGTTAGAAAGAAAGCAGGATTAGAAACAAAAACTTCTAATTACCTCGTCACAGTTTTTTTTATTAATGGAAATGGATTATTAAATTAAAGAATCAAAACCTTTAGGTTAACGAATCAAATTTTCAACTACTGTTAACATATTAGTTGAAAACTTGATTCGTTAACCCAAAGGTTTTGATTCTTTAATTTAAAAATCCATTTTCATCAATATAAACAATACATTGTAGTTCTTTAAAAATCTGGCAATACCATTAATGAAACCAAAACATTGTCGTTAGTATAAATTCTCTAATACGAAGAAAAGTATACGTAATGTAAAATATTCTTCAATTAAAATTGTCGCTATAACAAGTTATAAACCTGTTTGTATAAACAATAATTCTAGCAATTGATTAAAGTATTTTTCTTATTTTAATGTTGTTAAATTCATTGTAACAATGATGTAATACTTTGAACCATTTTGATAGTTTTCATTTAAACAATGTTTATTCTCTTTCTATTTATCAGCTTACTATCAGTTAATAGATTCCGCAGGTCCCATAGTTTGAGCTTTTATTTTCTCTAGTAGGCGTTTACTATAATCAGTAGGCAGAAATTCTGATTTTAGAAGCGTGACAACATCCTTCCAGGTAGTTAAAGAATCTTTGCGTGTTCGATAAAGTAACAAAGCTTTTCCAGCTAGTAGTTTAGGAGCAGAGGTAAAAAAAGTTGGTTAGACGTAATGCCCCGAGCGATTCTTAACTCATCCACCATAGTTAAAAATTTCAATAACAAAATCAAGCCATCCCCTTTGAATACCAGGTTTAGTTTACCCACGGACCCAGACTTTAGTGAATAAGACGAAGTAGCTATCGCCACACCCATCGGAACAAACTCTGAATCCGACTTAGAAGAAAGTAAATTGGGAGAATCCTCATCAGCATGAGTATTCCTTGGTTTAGGACTAGAGGCAGGAACGGAAGAAAAATCGGCAAAAGTTGTACCTCAAAACTTTTTACACCTCGCGTTGACCTTGTCAAAAACGTCTTAAAAACGAAGTAACAGTTTATTACGAAGAACACCTTCTCAATCCGTACTCACAGTAAGTAAAGCACATCGCCGTTGGGCATGAACCTATAACGAAGTAAGTCTTAGATAATTAAAAGAAGTAACATCGCCTTGAAAACTTCCATAAAGTTCAAATAATTTAGTAAGAGCATCCTCTACAGCAGTCTTATCTTTTTCAAAACAAAACGGACATTTAATTGGAGAAAATGTTTTATTTGCTTCCAAATGTAAAGCATTGCGTACAGCTGAACGAAGATCTTTCCCAGGAATGTCCGAATCTAACCCTCGCGACTCTAATTCATAAAGTAGCTTTCTTTTATTTAGACGATTCACAACCAATTTCTACTGAGTAGGCTCGTTAACACTTATCCTAACACGTAACAACAACCATAAATCCGAAAATCAAAAAATAATGTAGTAACGTAATCCACTAGAAACGCGAACCCACTTAGTAATATTCGAAACTCCAGCGAAAGAAAAAAACAATTTCACCCATTAGATAGAAAATATATACAAGCAACTAATGAGTTAAAGTTCCGAAAAGCTTCTATACTAATACACACATTCTCTAACGAATTAATTACTAGAAAGAAATAAGAACAAGCAAGAAGAAGTAATTGTCCACAGTCACGAAACAGTTTAAGAAAAAAAATCGTCGAAGGCTCTACGTCGTGGGTGCCAAATATTTGCCACGTTCCAATAGGAGAGGTGAAAATAAGAAAGAAAAAAATAAATTACTAAGATGTCACGCTTACCTTTTGGCTAGCCTCACCGCAGATGGTCGTAGGGTAAAAATTGAAGTGAACAGAATACTCTTTGATAAGCGAAATGCCCAAGTGCGCCACCTCTTTTCGAAATTTAGTCGAACGTAGTATGTCTAGGCAGGATAAAAGGAGATCCTAGACCCGAGGTCCCCCAAAGAAAGATACCCAGAATTAATAATAATCGTTTATTATATATACATACATATTAAGAGAAGTTCCTTGAAGAAAAGATGAAAATCGACTGTTACGCCACTGGTACAAATTACATATACATAAATTATACAACAACTAAATCACAGTGTTAACGCAGGTCTAAAATAGACTCTGGAAGCAGATGCTTTTGCTAAATTAAATTACGCTGCCGCAATTACAATAAACGGTAGCAAGTACATCCGTTACCGCAAGTGAAATTTTAAAACCGCCCGTAGTCCTTGACGTCAAGCTTACGACCGGTATGCATTTAGTCGACATTCATTGTACGACAGAAACAATTCGATTCGAGCTTCCAAATCTCTGATAGTTACAGATTCCCGCACATTACTGATTGAAATTTTTCTTTTTATTTTATTGATAGTGAATAAACAAAAAAATTATATTGAGTAGGCGTAGAGTATTAACGAGACAACAAAATTTTAGTAAGAAATTACACAAAAATTGCGAAGTCAGTTCTTAATACATTTAACTTAAACTGTAACGTTATTTATACAAATTGTTACACGATGTAGTTGAGCGAGAGCAGAAGTCGAGACCCCGAAGCGCGTGAACGAATGAAGGTCGAGGTCGCGCTGTATTCCCTGCTTTATGCCGCGGAACTTATATATGAGCATAAATACCTTTTCGGCCAGAAACTACTTATGGAAATACCCATTCACAGGTTACACCACGTCGCTAATTCTCAGCGAACTCTCTAAGATAACAATAGGAGGTCATCGGTCGACTTACATCCCATACAAAGATCGCGCTTTTGTTAATTTATAAGTAAAACTAACGACTCCGTCAATTTGTAAGAAGCTAAACAGAAAGAAGGTCAGAAAGAAAGCTAAAACAGCCAAAATTAGTTGGTAGGCCTCCACCATCAACCACGTGCGAATACTAACCTACTCTATGACTTTGGTTAGAAAATATTTAGATACTTCGTTCTACGAATATGACATTCGAGCGGATTTATTAAGGATTTCTAAAATGAAAACGTCTTTACGTTAGATGATGATCAATGAGGGAAAACCTCATTTTCTTAGCAATCCGTCTCCGCCACATCCATCACAACTCGTACCACAAAATGAACCAGAAACCCGTAGAAGGCCAATTACTCTCGCGCCCTCTGCGTGCATAAATCGCAGAATATAGTTCGAGGTCAGATATCTCACACGGGTAAAGGCCTTGCCTAACCATCAGGCGAATTAATGCCCATTTGCGAATTTACACGTTACAATGTATATAAAAACGTAGATATCTCAAAGGTTGCGAGGTTGCAAAGATTCCTAAAACAACAGTCAATAGGTTATCAACCTAAAAAATTTAATATTCTGCAAAGTTTGGAAATAGATCGTTTCATACAAGAAGCAGATGACTTGCCTTATTTGGCAATTAAAGTGATTTTAGTTCTCATGTGTACAATCTTTTGTGTACTAGTATATATTTTCAGGTTATGTTGATAATAGGATATGTTGGTACATGCCGTAGAGACGAACTGTTAAACATGACTGTTGCTAATGTGAAATTTAGAGACAAAATTATCATTGTTAATATTTCTAAAACAAAAAACCATTCACTAAGAATGTTTATAATTAGCGAGTTACAGTGGATTCATTTAATACAAAAATATTTTAATCTACGACCTGTAACTGCTAACACAAAAAGATTTTTTTTTAACATACTGTAATGGACCAATTCTCGTATTAATATTCATAAAATAAGGCAAGTTCCAAAAACTATAGCGTCCTATCTCAAACGTTGTAACCCTGAATGTTATACTGAACACTGTTTTAGACGATCAAGCGGATCGCACTTAGCCAATAAAGGTGAAGACTTGGTGACAATTAAAAATCATGGAGGTTAGAAATCTTCTGCGGTATCAAAAGGATATATTGAAATATCCCTAAAAAAATTGAAATAGGGCGGATGTTCAACTCTGTTAATTCACCTTAGTGAATTAACAGAGTAAATTAAATTAGTGAAACACCTTACTTCTACCAATCCCTAATTTTGGAGTAGAAAACGATATAACCTCTCTAGAAGTAAATGTGCAGGTTCAACAAGATTTAAATGATAAGCATGATGTCATTACACAGAACCTACCTAGTTAAACAATTCATGCTCAAGATACGTGCAGTATTACTGTTAATGTATACAACAATTGTCAGATTGGTACAGCTGCAAAAGAAAACTAAACATTAACTTTATGAGTTATTATGTATTGTACTTCGTTTGTTTCTCACCTTTGCGTTAAATTTTCTTTGTTACTAATATTTTAATTTTACAAATAGTAAATAATTGTAGTTGTTGTTTATGTGACAGTATTTAGTTTATTTTCAATTTTTTTCAGTACAACTCAAGCTTCTAACCCCATGAATACTAATAAATAATAAATTCTTTCTTATTTTTAATATGTTTAACCGCATTGACAAATAATATTTGTGATTTTGACATCATTCTTGTAAAAAATTCAATGCTGCCACTTACGAGAACAAAAATTTTACTAAAAACGGTGTCACAATGAGCTACATTGTGAAACTGTTTTCAGTGTCACAATTAAGTAATTATAAACGCAAAGTAGAAAAACAAATTTTTGTACTTGCGTAGTACAGTTAGGAATATTATGCCGCTTATAGTTCAAATACATTTTTAAAATTTTTGGTTGATATATTTACTATCTTAGTAATAGGTTTATAGTTTTCTACATGTGGATTAACTCGTACTTCGTTTCTACAAGATAGCGTTTAGCCTCAGATTTATTAATAAATGTATCTATTCCATTTTACTATTATAAACTAAATTATTGTGAATGAGAGATAAAGTCAAACTTTTAAACTCATAATAGAACATTTTAGTATACAGGGTGCGACCAAATAAACAACAATCTATATTATAACAACATGCCTTACGTGAAGCCAAATTCATCAATACATAATCAGAAAGCATTTTCAAAATACATCCTGAGTGTGCATGCCATCTTAACACAACATGTTTACCATCAATGGGTCGACCGGAGTGTGAAAAATTCCATCTTGTTAAAAATCCTGTTATAAGTTTGTCCTATTCCTTTCTTGTATTTAGTACCAAAAACAAATTTGCTCATAAATCAAAACCGTGTAATTAACAGGACAAAGTACAACCGTACAAACTGACACTAGCAAGAAAAAAACAACACACTTATTGGCACCAGCAAATCATTGCCACTTTAATGACAATATTAAGTAATGTTTTTCAGACGTTTTTTAAAATTATTTTAAAGTTTTTACATTCCAAATTAATTAGCATGTGAATTTATAACATAATAGTTAAATATAATTGAAAAAAAAATTAGTAATATTTTAAAATTGTTAAAACAATGACTTAAGTATACCATTTATTTATTTATTTTTTAATTTGTTGTTTGTCAAAGATAATAATTGTAATTTAATAATTATTGTACTTACTGTGCTATAATTTTTTGTGTAATAAAGACATAATGAAATAGACCCGTTAGCCTGCGAAATATTACCAAATTTAGATAAAAAAATCTCTCTATAGAAAAAAGCATTCTTAAGTAACAAAAAGGAAAATAATAAAGAAAAAAAGATAATATAGAAGTTCATGACATTGGGTTTTAAAACGTAAATTATTTTTTACTTTTAGTATACTCTTGACTTCCAAAGAATGAAAATGTCAGAATTAGTACTGCAAACTGTGCTAGTTGAAATTAATGCTAACGGGCTAAAAATTTGAAATGTAGTTATAAGATTTTGCGTTAACTTTCAATATGAATATCTTGTAAAGATATGTTGGCAAAGCTTACTAGTTTAATATTTTTTTAGTCTTTTAAATAACTCTCTGTTAAATTTAAATTATCTTATTAATTGCAATCATCTTTACACTAAAAAAAATATAAAAAATTGCATATTTTTTTGCTTTTAAACTAAAATACTTTTTTAAAATTAAATAATAATTCTATAATTATTTCTAGACTGTAAGTAAACGTATGTACGATATCATCATTTGTGAAACAAGTTTCTGTTTATTTTAAAATGATTTTATTAGCTAAGTTGTATTTAATAAAACATAATTAAGCTTATATATTTTTGTTAAAATTAGTATAAAGCATAGTGTACCGTTAAATAATAACAAAATCATTTTACGTTGGTAATTAACTTTTGTTACTAAGTAGACCCCATTGCTAAACTTTAATATATCATCTTCATTATACACTACAGCATGTTATAATAATAATTTTTTTTTTGTTTTTATTACCTTAGAAAACAAATTGAATGCTTTAACTTAAATAAAATAATTTTTGCATAAGACATTTTATAATGTGCGACGTAAGCTTTGCTTGTAAAAAATCAACCACAGCAGAATGGAAAATTATAAGAACAAAGCAACCTTCAAAAACTTAAATTCTACTATAACATACATTTTTTTATAATAATATTATTATTTGTGATAGTGTAAATTAACAAATTACAAAACGAGTACTAGAAGAGTACACTTTTTTATGTTATTGAAACTTCTAAAAAACTGCAATTAACCCAAACAGTACATACACAAAAATAATAGTATTTTTTCAATAACCAAATCATTTAAGTTATCAAAGTTATTAAAGCTGCCATAAACTAAAAAGTTGGCGTTAATATAAATGTAAATTATTGATATGAAATTTTACTAAATAAACAGCAGAAATGAATACTGTCTGTGTGATAAAAACCAATACCGATTTAATGGTAAATAAAAAATAAATTTACACTTAAAAACCTTTTTTTTATTAAACGTTAGTAAACTATATTAGAAAACAAAAACATTATTTAATTAAATGGTATTGTTGTTACAAAATAAGTATTAAGTTTTTGAAGATAAAGTAATAATTGTTGAGTATAAGTAACTTTTTCACATGTTGTGAATTAAATGAATAAAAGTTTTAGAAGTAAACGTAACTGTTATAACAAATTTTGCGGTAGTAGCAGAAACCTTTCGCAATTTTATCTAAACATTGTAATGCTGACGTTTACATTACTTTTATTACTTTTACAAATGCTAAGTTTTGTTATAGTTTACAACTTTTTTTTATTTTTTGTTTCTACAAGTACTTTAATTACATATCGTTCTGTTTATTATTTGAAATAAAAGTTTTTAGTCTCAGTGTTAAACAAACGTAAGTATTTTAAACACAAAATAGAAATAAAAAGTTAGATTAACAATAAATAACTAACTAACTAGTTTTGGGTTAAAACTCATTCAACCTTTGCAATAAAACCTTAATAGTTTCATTCAACTGCTATAAAATAAATTTTTATACAAGAAGTACAAATTATATACAATACAAAAGTATTTCTATAAAACCATTGATTTAATGTACAACTAAACGAAATATTTAACTAAAAACTAAACAAATGCTAATATTATGTGTTTAAAAAAAGAAAATTATTATTTAAAACTTAAAGAGTAATATATTAATATAACCGTAAAAAAACATACAAATTTAAATAATTGTAAAATTGTGGTAAATAGTTTAATCTTTTCAAATAGTCAAAGATAATAAAAAATTAAGCATAGAAAGGTGCAAAATACGACTAGACATCGTTTTAAAACTAAAGAATCGTTGCTCAAAAAGCAATTTTGTTCCAAATGTTAATACATTATCAAACTTATAAACGTTTGCATTATTTTATATACCGTTTCAAGTGTGCACACAATTAAATTAAAGATTAACTGAAGCAAAAAACTAGAAAGTCTTTTGTGAATTTTTGTGACTTTATTAATTAATTGATCAATGTGAAATTTTGAAGACTCATTACACTTGCCTTAAACTACCAAGAAACATTTTTTTATTTTAATTTTTATGATTAAACCAGAGCACGGAAAAAAGGTTTTTGAAAACATGGTTTTGAGAGAAACACGTTTAAAGTTTCCCAATGTGTTGACTACACAGTCAATATATGTTTAATTTTGTTTTAAACTACCAACTATTTCTATCCGTACTTCATTTAAAAACTATGTAGTATAGCTTCGTACCGTCGGTAATGAGTAAAAGAGGCAAAACTCAGAAAGTCTATATGTCTGTATCTACATTATTCGCAATAAAGTCATTTAAGTAAACAAAAATTTTTTTTTTAAATTCCAAGACTGGATATTACGCTGCTTTAAGTTCACATATTTTTTCAGCTGATGTTTTTAGTTAGAATTTATTATGCACCATTATATAAAGTGTAAAAACGGCAACTGCCCAATTAAGTATATGCAACTTCACTTAAGTCGAATAAATTATTAAGTTTTTTGCAATGAACGCCTGACCAAGCTTTAATGTCATTTATCGTATAATTTATGAATTTATCTCCACCTCGTTACAAAGTGGCGACGATTCAAACGTAGACGATAGTATATTTAAGAAGCTCAATTAGTGCAAGTTGAAGTTTTAGAGGTTAACCGTGTGGTGTAATTTTTAAATTTCATAGTATTGTAATATGAGACAACCAGCACAGCAAATTACAGAGGGAGCATTGCTACTATTTCCAATTTTAATCTTGCTGACAATTGGGAGATTTTTATTGAAAAGTTGAAGCAATATTAGTTGGTGAACAAAATTGAAAATAACCGGAAGGTATCCATACTACTTACTTCCGTAAGTGAAAATAAGTAAAATAATTGTATAGCCGTGACAAATCTACAAAAAGTTTTGATAAATTAATTGAGTTATTTTCGAATCAGTTTAAACCAACAATATCAATCTATCAAAAAAAAATCGAATTTGATGAGTTAACACAAAATGGAGAATCTATTAAAGAATGGTACGTTAAAGTATAAGACGTAGCAGGAAGCTCTGAATTTGGTGTCAATTGAAATGAGCGAGTTTGAGATAAATTTGTAGTCGGAATAAAACCTGTAAGAATTCCGGATTGCTTGTCTGAAGAACCGATTACGAAAACTTTAGAAGAATTATATGCAATTGCTTTAACTAAAGAAGTGATGGTTGATGATAATTGTAATGTAGAAGTTTACCGAATACAAACATTACAAAACAAGAATGGAAAATCCGACAAGGTGTCAAATATCCAAAAGAACAAAAAAGAAGTTAAGTTCTGTATCTTTGTATCGTGTCTAGACCTAAATCTCAAAAATGTAAAATAATTTCAGAAAAAGCCAGTTACTGCTATGAAAAAGTTTACGCTGATTTTTTAGGTTCGATTACGGACATTATTGACAGGTTTTCAAAATGGCCTAAGGTTTTTATTGTGAATAGTGCGGATAGTAATAGTACAGTAGAAGCATTTAGGGAATGCTTTTGGCGTTTTGGGTTGCCTAAAGTGGTAGAGACAGATAATGGAAGTCAATTTACTTCTAAAGAATTTGCAACATTTTTGTATCAAAATGGAATATAATTATTTCCTCGCATCCAAAGCATCTCGCTAGAAACGGAATAGCTGTTCAAAAAATGTAGAAAGTTTTGTATTAGATTATAAGATTTTATTTAATGTTAGTGAGCGACCAAAAAGGCAAAAGAAGCCTATCGTGCAATTAGATTAATAACCGAAATATTGTAGTGTATTTGTTATAGTATAAAATGTAAATATGGCAACTGCGCAACTAACTATATGCATACAAGTTCACTTAAGTTTAATCAATTATTAAGTTTTTGCCAATGAACGCCTGACGATGTTTTGGTGGTGAATAAATATTCAAATTCATTTCTATAATCGTATAATTTATGAGTTTCCTTCTACCTGGTATATTACAGTAGATTGAAAAAAAAAATTTTAAGCAAACGATAGTATCTGAGAATAAAAATATAGAACTCACAAAACATGTTAATCATCTAGAACAATAATTAATTACTTTTAGATCTTCACCACAAAGTAAATGTGTGATAAAGACTTAACTTTACTTTAAAAAATGGCTTATATTAACAATACCTTTTTTGGCTCATGCGGTGTTGCAATAGTTTACCAGATTTAAAAAATGAGAATATTAGTGTTAGTAGTCCTAGTAGTAGAAAGCTGTAAATCAAAATTAACCGCTAAATATAATGAATAGAAATAGAAACGTATTTAAGATTTGCCTCGATAAATACTTATATTAAATAATTATAATCATAAACATTCTGCATTTGGCAATTATCTGCCAAATTATCAGTTAGTATTAAAATTTCTATTTTATAAACTACAAAATATTAAAGTCTAAACACTCTTCATACGAAAGCCGTTATGTACAAGACAATCTTTGATTCAGTTTTTAAAAGAAGTGTATGGATTTTTAATGATTCCGGTAAACGGTTAAAACATATTTGTAATTAAATGTCAGGGCTGTTCGGTGTTTTATTAATTCAGCGAAACGGAATTGACAACGTGATTGTGAATTTTAAATTGTTGCGTGTTATTTTTTGCGTGACAAACGGAAGTCAAAATAAAAATACTAGGCATTGTCAGAATTCCATTAGCTTAAAATATAATTCGACAGTCATGTCTATAATTTAAATTACTTTGTAGATTGAATAAGCGGCTATGGGATTGACTATGGCCAATGCTAAAATTGAATAAGGTGTGTGGCATAAACCAAAGTATTCATTCGTTAGTGTCGGAAGCAATACTTCATTGTACAGGCGTCTTATTTCGAAAAAATTAGCAATGAATTTTGCGGCAATAAAATTGTTGTGTTTATTAATCTACGTAAACTCCTAACAATTTTAGAAAACTCAATATTTTCTATGTTAATAGGTTTTAAGAATAGTACCGAGTTTGCGATCTTAGCTGTAATTACGCTGAAATTGTTAGTTTGAAACCAATCTTTGACATAGTCAAAATAGATTATTAGGTTTAGTTAACGTGGTAGTATCGTCGGCGTATAGTAGACGGTATGTATGTAGGTAAATCGTTAATAAAAATTAGGAACAGAAGCGGTCCTAGAATACTACCTTGTGGTACACCCTTGCTTAGATTAAGCATTTCCCTATTTTTATAGTTTATATGAACAGATTGTTTTCTGTTTGACAGATTAATGAACGATAAACTGAGTACATCGAACTTTAGTTTATTTAAAAGAATTTTGTGGGACACAATTGAAAGCACTAGACAAATCTATAAATTTTGCTTTGCATTATTAAACATTTTCAAAGCAGTTTAATGTGTTGGTGGCAAATGATAGTATTGCGTTGATGTACATTGTCCCGATCAAAAACCAAATTGAAGTTTATGGAGAAAATTGTTATTTCTAAATATTTTGCTTTACGCGCATACATTATTGATATTGGTCGATAATTGCTTACATCATTTACATCGCCTTTTTTGTAAATACGTGTGGTTGTCGCAACTTTCAGTGATTCCGGAAAAACACCATCTAAAAAATCGCTGTTTACTAATATTACGAGTGGTTCAAACTTATGTCGCTTTTTATAAGATTTACAGTAACACGAGATACATCTTTATTATTGCCGTTGTTTAAGTAGTACATGTCGGTTTTCCATATGTAACGTATTTTAAAATTTAAATTTTTTAAAATTAGACGTTTTCAATTTACAGATATCGATGAGATCTAAGTTATTACAATGATTATGTGTTTTATTTGTTATTTGGACAGTCTGCTCAACAAAATATGTATTAAAATCGTTTGCAAATATGTCGGCTTTTGTGTTCGGTTTTGGTTTTCTATAACAATTGACAATATTCCACATTGATTTTATAGGATTCGTGCAGAATTATTTGCAGTATCATTGGTTGAAATGCGAACATCCCTGATTGCATTTTTGTAGTAGAAACAAGTAGTCCTTTTAAATTTTTGAAAACCTTGTAATTGTTGATAAAAATTTTCGTTGAATTAAAAAAAAAGGCCGAATTGCTTAATATACAAAATGTCCGCACTAACAGAATCAGTAGAATTAGTCTCGTATAAACAACTAGAAAATATTATTGGAATTACTACTGAAGGAGAAATGGAAAAAAAAGATTACTGATGTCAAAAGATATTAAAGTTAATTTTGAATTTATTGGTAGGATTATCTATAATTAAAAAAATAAAATTTTATTAACAATTACAAGGTTTACAAATACGTTCATCTCTTACACCAATTTTAACAGAATTTTTTTAGAATCTTTTATTATAACCTCTTTCTTAATCATGTACTGATTTGGAAACGTTATGTAGATAGCATCTTCTACATTTTTAAAGGCCCTATTTCACAATTTATTTAATAAAGACAAGAATCGACTAATCATATAATTTCGTTTAATTCTAACTATTATTATTCTCTTAAATTTGCGGTTTATATTATCTTTATTTGTCAAAAACTGTAATAATGAACTAGCTACCATATTTTTTATAGCCAAACACTATAAATTTCCGTCAAAATTTATTTGGAAAACTTAAACTTAAACATTCTATCAATATGACCACATCTTTAGCTTCCACATTCATTACTATTTCTTTCAAAAAATATTTTTTTTATTTTTCTTTCCAAAATTTCAAAAAAAATTTAACAAAAACACTAAATTTATCATCAAACTTACTTGTTCTTGTCAAAAAACACTGCAAAAATTTGGAATATTGTTTATTGGAATGATGATGTGTATTGTTGACATGTTTTGATAAAAATTTACAACGAACTAATGTCTGAGATACTAAAAAATCAGATATATTTAAATTCACGTTTGCTCAAAATCATTGATATTATCTTAACCATAAACACTGTCTTAAAACAGCCGTTTAAAAAAAAGATAAAGTATTGCAAAACTACAATTATTAGCAAATGTAAAAATTCATTTTGGAAATTGTATAAATTTTTGTAAAATGTGTACAGTTTCATTTATGTTTATAAAAAAAACTAAAGTTAAAAGAATGTTAGATTTTACAGATGCGTTATTACGTGTTTTAAACACAACAGGAACGTTTAAACAATTGTCGTGTTTTAGAAACATAAAAATTAAGAAACTGGCATATTTTAAAACAAATTAATAAAATCATCATTTTCAGAAACCAGAAATAAAATTAATAAAATCTTACTTTGTAAAGGTATTCAAAAAATACTATTTTTGCACTACTAAATCATTTTCTCGTAGATACTACGCAAACAAAAGATAAAAAATCATTTAATTGTTGATTTTGACGTTAATTAAGATGTTAAGATTAAAAGAAAATGTTTCTGTTGTGCAAAAGCATTAAGGGCTCCACCAGCCTCAGTCAATATTTGGAAGGTAAAAGCCCTTAACATACTATTAAACCCAGAAAACGATATAATTATAAAGACACAAACTTAAAGTGTTTTAGATTCAAGTTTGAAATGACGACGTTAGAATAAGTGTTGATTATTATTGAAAAAAGACAAAGTATGTTATATGTATGACATTGAAAGAAACTGTCAGTACACAGTGCAGTAAAATAGTTATGAAACAAAAATGCGTTATTTCTGGAAAAAAATCAGTGTTATTTTAAAATTTGGTATGTATATAAATTTACACTACTAAGTTTTAAACATACATTTGTTTTTGTAACGTTTAATTTCGTTCAATTATTAACTGATGAAAGCTAAATCTTTTTAAAACAAGTGACATGTTTTATAACATATAGAACAAAATATTTTGAAAAGCACAAAATGTAAAAAAACATTTTAAAGAAGTTTAATTAAAATATTTGTTATTAACATGATAATTTTAAAGTACTTTAAAAATGAAAAACTTCACTAAACATCTAAAAAAATTTTACTTTAATTGGACGATATTTTTGTTTAACAGCTTCCATTATTTCCTGAATAGTAGCAATGTAATTTCTCTAATAATTACAAAAACATACTGTTCCTTATATTATAAGATAATAAACACCAAAAACAGTAGTATTAATCTTTGTAAAAAAAGTGCAAAATTTTATTAGTTAATATTGTTAATATTTTTTAAACATTAGGTATATTGTCTTACAATTAACATTTATAATTTATGCAAATTTCTATTTAACATTAATTTAAGCTTGTAAACTTTATACACTATATAAAATTTTTAATTTAGGATTTAATTTATTAATTATTAAATAATAAACGTTGTATTAATTTGTTAAATTATTTTGAACAAATAAACTTGTATAAAACAGTAACTTGTTTTACAAATGAAATTTATTTCTTATATACAAACAAACTTGTATAACTTGTTTTACAAATAAAATTTATTTCTTATTTTGCAAATTAAATTTTTTGTTTTAAGTATATAATTAAGATTTGCTTAATAAATTTAAATTTAGAAACCGTAAAACAATGTTTTTTAAATCGTATAGTAAAAATTAATTTTAATTAATCAAACTCATTTTTTAAAGATTTCATTAAAATGATTATAGGCTTTAGATAACGTACATGCAAAAGTATTTGTGAACATTAATATTACAAAAAAACAGTATTTTATTTAAACAGTCAACCATCAATAATGGACAGTTTAAGATTTGTTAGTATAACATAATTAGTTCACTGGTCGGACCGATACTTTTTAAAAGTATCGCTATACGATAAGCGATACTTGGCGCAAAAATGTATCGCGATACCGATACTCTTTACTTTGTCTAGAATGGTATCGCGATAGCGATAATAGTATCGCTTTAATTTTGGGTTACTTATTGCGATACTTTTTCATTAGTGATCTAAGGAGACAGATCCCGATAAGAATTTTACATTACTTTCAGTTGCATCTCTATTGTTAAGGTTCAGTTATACCTAATGATAAAACCGTACTCATGTCAGTTATTTAAAACTATAGAGAAAAAAATTACAATCTTAATTTAGCCGTATTTTAACATTAAACAAAAATTAATTATAAGTCTATTTTTTAAAACCGTGTTATCTACACGGTATTTAGATTTAAAACAGGATTTAAATCAAGATTTAAATTATACGGAAACAGTTGCATTCATCAGTTAGCACAAACGTTATATTTTTTCTAAAAATAAATACACATATTTTGTGAGTATTCGCTTACAGAATACTTAAAAGAATGTTAGCAAAAAGCAAAATTACACCTAAATTGCACTACTTAAGGAATTAAAAGCTAGGTGCTATTCCGTTATATTTTGTTGTGTGAGTGTTGGATTATGGTTCGATTGTGACAGGCATTAAAAAAAGATAAAGATACAGTTTGTAAGTACATCTGGAGTCGGTAAAGATAAAAGTATTTTTTTGCAACGTGACTTTTAGGTGGTTATAAGGATTTAATTAAAAGTTGTTTACTGCATCTTTTTTTGATCCTAATTGTTACTGTTTTTTTTAAATCATAACAATTTGCTAGAAAATAGTAAAAAGTAGTACCCTGTTTGATAAATTTTCAGAATAATTTGTTTTTTCTACCATATATTAAACCAACCTAGTGGTTGAACATGATTTCGAAAAGTGCATATCTACTAGAGAAAAAAATCTATTTCAAGTATAATTTGTTTATTTAGCATTAAAGGCCATAAAATCCAATTGTCGGACAATGGTGCAGTTATATCTATTTTAAAGAAAGTAAATACAATGGTACATTTAAAAGTTGTAGACATTGTAGGTACAAGATTATTTAGTTGTAATTTAAAGTACTATATAAAATTTAATAATCGGTTTTACTTTAAAGTACTTTTAAATGTAAACATTCCAATCAATTGTCAAGTTTCGATTCAAAGTATCGCATTTTGGATAGACGATACTAAAGAAAATTATCGCGATACCTACATCGATACTTTTTTTTTCAAATGTATCGCGATACGATATTCTATACTCATAAAGTATGGCGATACTCGTATTACGATACTATTATCGCTATACCTCCGACCACTAATAATTACAGTTAAACATTTTAAAAGTATAAAATTGTTTACCGCAATGACCTTGCCATAAGATACGAACAACGGTACTTTTAGATACTCCCGTTGCTTGCTGTACATTATAAAAAACTACAAATTTTTTATTAATATATATAAAAATAGTTATAACAACTTACTTTTAAAATTAATACCAACAAAAAAGTAATTTTTGATAAAAGCTTTTGTAAAATAAATAAAAAGTAAAGTAAAACAATAAGGTTATATACGAACATTTAAGACCACCAGAAGCCTCTAGCGCATAACGCAAAGCTCCGTGGGGCTCTTACACATAACAGAAGTACTTAAGTAGTTAATATTTGTATTTATGATTTGATCCGCTTTTTGTTTCGCCTAAAATCTTACAGGGATTTATTGTTAACAAAAGTATCTACATATTTAGCATAATAGTAAAATAAATATAATGGATCCACTTACATTTACACATTACATTTACGAGACCTTGCAATAGAAAACTCTTCAATTATCAATGATGTATCTAATTTTTTAAAGAGTTTATGCTTAATTCTCATCAAAGCGAAGTGATTTAAACGCTTTTGGCTCATAGATGCTCGTATTTCGCTTTAAATCCTTTTTAGTTTTAAGAAAGATCGTTCATAGCAGTTGGTAATCATTAATGTAAGGTTTAAGTACAATTTGAACGTTTGGAAAACAAGAACTCAGGGATTTAGAAACTACAATGCGGTACAGTTGTAGTTCATTAGATTCATAAGAATGTGGTTTAAATGCAATATTGGCTAATTCTGTCTTCAAAACTTTGGCAAATTCACTTTCTAGATCTTTTGGATATGCCCAAATTGTTTTTGAAGCACGCGCCCTATTTTCATCTAGGCGAAGGTTAGATAGGTCCCGAGTGGTAAATACGTTAACTAAAAAGTGTACACCGAACATAAGTTTTCTTTTTCAAGTAAATCCTAGAATTCTACCTCTAATTAATAAAAATCCTTTTAAATCCTACTACATTCTGATAAATAATGGTACATTTTAATAAATGCCGGTAGATTCTAATTAATTATAGTACTTTTCTCGTAAATTCTTGTACTACATACATCTCTTATATATCTTTATTATGTACTTACTCACATTCTATAACGTATACATATTAAATAAACTTGTGAATACTTAAAAAAAATGTATTTACCCTTTTACTAAAATAAACTGGTGTAGTCACCACGCGACTTTTTACTTGTTTTTTTATTTTCAAATTGAAGAAAAACGTCCAAGTCAAAAGAATAAATAGAAAATTCAGAAAATTTAAGTTTATCATTTTATTCGCTTAAAATAAATAATAGTAAAAGTACTAAGTATTACCCATTAAACAATTTTTATTTAAAAATGTATGTAAAAGTTTGTATTGACTTTCTAGCATGCTATAATTTTTTTTGAAATTTTTCTCCTCGATTACATTAAAATATAACCGAAATGGTAAATTGAGGTTATTGACTAACTTTTATAATAAAATAATAAATAAATAAATAAACCTTTAGTAAATCAATTTTTTTATAAAAAAAATCGTCGTAGGCAGGATTCGAACTTTGATTACATATTTAAAATTTACATACGTTCAAAATTATATATAAAAAAACTGTCAAACACTCAAATTTTATTTGTCAAAAATACATTTTTCTGATTCAGGAGACCTTAAAACGTAAAATTCTGCAAAAACTTGCAATCGCTATACTTGCCTTATAGGAAAGCACCAATATAGGATACAAAACATATTTTACCCAATAAAAAGCATATTTAGTGTAAAAACACGATGACAATGTCTTGGAACATTGCAAACGTAAATTTTTGTTTTTTGTGTAGTTACGTAATGGGCAAAAAAAGCTCTAGAGCAATAAGATGAAAAGTATAAATCCGCATAAAACTAAGTGTATCAGAATGAAAAAAAAAACGATGTTACTATCAATGTCCAATGTTACAAATTTAGCAATAAATGTAATCAGTGATTTAAATTTTTTTTAACTTAAAAAAAACATTTATTGTATGAAAAGCAACACCAAAAATAATATA